>OX123208.2:21311904-22640529 GCA_944739405.2 Euclidia mi | reverse complement strand
AAAATATTATTACTGTTCTGGTGACGGGTTAAGAATACAAAGTCGTAAGATGCGGCTAAGGATTATTAAACCAAGCAAAAATATATCTGCAAAAAGACGGAAAACTGCACCTCAACCCCTATACAAACCCGGCAGGCCAGCGTGGTATTGTAGGCCAAATCCTCCAATAAACTTATAGCGATACTGAGAAGCATATTTGGAGAATCTTAAGCCTAGCTGGGGATTCAGAAAGGCCTTAAAAAGCTCAAGTACCTATGTATTTATGCGAAGGGTCATAGCATACATACTTAATTTTCTGAAAATAAAAATTATATAGGTACTTTTTACTAGCCCGTACCTCAAAGAATATGTTAATCCATTGTAACTGCTGTCATGAAGATCTTTGACAGTCGTTATGAGGATTCAGTATCCTTGGATATACCGCCAATGTCTAAGCCATGGTATATCGCTATCCTTTTAGATTACGGAGGACAGACAGCAGTCGCTCCATGGTAAAGCTAATATTCTTTCAAACCTGGTTAGACCCAGGGCTCCAAAACGAAAGACTTGATGCAAATGTATAAGAGTTTTATTCTTTAATAAAAATAATATTGCAATTAATTCCAATAACAAAGTATAAATATGTATGTATTATTAAAATTATAAAATTGTAGATACAGGGGACGAAGACAGATTTCATTCTTGTACCTCTCTCAGTGTAGGGTGAATACACCAGTTCATTGCCGACGGCGTTATTTTAAATAATTAATTTAAGGAGTCTTACGTAATATTTTTTTTCTTTTAAAAGACAACTCCTGCATTAGGACTAAATCCTGGGTCGCGGGGAAACTTTACAAATATACAACTAACGGACACAATGAACACCCAGACTCGAAACAACAATTTATGAATCACACAAAGTGTTGTCTCGTGTGGGGATCGAACCCACAACACTTCGGCACAGTGTCAAGAGGAGGCGGCTGCTTAAACCACTACGCCAACCGTGCAGTTAAATATGCAAAAAGGCAGCTATAGGCTAGTGGAGAAACCAGCAGATTGCTAAATAGTCGGTCACTATTTTAAACTCACAACGCGCATCGCTGAATTTTGGAAGATACGCAAGTGCGTATTGAATAATTACTGGTTTTTATTAATACCTCTTTTTTGTTAAAATTAATTATCGGTTGCTAAACGGTGATGGGCAACGTTGGAGAAAACTTGCACTTTTGGGAGTTCTCCACGATTTTATTGAGCCAAGTTGGTACATTATGAACTAAGTCTTCTCACAGTAAGAAGAGGCTAGTAAATTAGTAATAGTAGCCTGAAAGTATACATCGAGGTTGTACGGAGTACAGTGAATTTTGTACGTTTGCACTAAAAGGCACGCGCTCAGTCACAAAATTAAGCACATAATTCACTGTACTCCGTACAGAGGTGGTCATTTCTTTTACACAACATTTACAAATATTACTCAACAAATAAACAATTATTAATAAGGAATTTCATATTTATTAAAAATATTTTTACATCACTTTACCGGCAACCGGTACGCCCACCCTGCGTTAATGAGATTCACTTGTAAGCATCTGTCCAAGATAGGATTAAAATATTATTCTGCTCGAAATCGCTCGCGTTGTGAATCACAAATTAATCTTTTGTTTAACGTATATCTTTTACTTTATCTGTCGCGGGAAAAGATGGCGGGAAACAGATGGCTAATAAATGGTGAACGTGGCAATGTCAATCAGGAACATTCGGAATGGTGAAGGGTGTAAAAAATATTCGAGATGTAAAAAATATACGTATAATAGATATTTACAGAATATTCAGCCAATAAGGCATCGAAAGCCTAGTGGATATACCAACAGACTGCCATGAAGAGGGTATCGGGTTCGAATCCACGGCGCACACTAATGACTTTTCGAAGTTATGTGCGTATTGAATTGTCAATTATCGCTTGTCCCGTGCCTCGGATAGCACGATAAGCCGTCGCGTCGGTCCCGGTTGTCATGAAGATCTTTGACAGTCGTAACAGGGCGTCAGTACCTTCTTAATAAACTGACACTAGCCTAAACCATGGAATATTGCTATCCTTTCAAGTTGCGGAGGTCAGACAGGCAGTCGCTCTGTGAAAAAGCTAATATGCAGTCAAATCCGGTTAGACTAGTAAGCGGACCCCAGATTGAAACTGGGATAACGCTAAGAGGATGATGATTTAAAGAATATTCAGCCAAGCTATGAGCCCCAATAGCTTGGCTTGACTTCGGCTAAGTTAAACAATGTTCACAGAGGTCGCCTCTTGGATTGGTGACCGCTTATTTTGTGATTAACATCAGAGCGTTGCTTAATATTTTGTCATATGTATTATTTTTTAGATTCGATAGAATATTATTTTTTTTAGACTGCTTCCGTTGTCCAGTGGATAGCGTATGCGACTGCTGATCGGAAGTCCCGGGTTCGATTCCCGGGTCGGGCAAAAGTCTTATCCAGGGCCCGATCTAATGGGGGGCAAGCCGGGCATTTGCCCAGAGCGGCAAAAATCAGGGGCGGCAAAATTGACTTAATCCTATCTTCCAACCTAGCCATTTAGCCATACACAACCCAAGTTTGAGAATTTTATGAGCCATCTTCCAACCGTCTTCAGGTTGGATAGTGGAAACATTGAATTATTTTAGTTCGAAAGAAGGAAAGAAAGAGTAGGGATCCGCCAAAAGTACCGATACCTGAATAGTACCTAGATATTGTTGAAATAAACACAAACTCTGTTGTGTTTTGATCACAGAGTACATTGGTGTTGATAGATTTTATTTATAAAAAGTGTATGATTTTGTCATCTGTCTGTGACTCAGTCTGTCTGAAATTTACATTCTAATAAACCGAGTTCAATATAAACAATACGCTTTATTCCAGGTATTTTCTACAGGTTATGGGCCTACAACCTCTTTTTTACAAGTATCGACGACCTCCGTGGTGGTGGTTTTCATAGGCTCGCCACTCCCGAGGTCCCGGGTTCGATTCCCGGCCGAGTCGATGTAGAAAAAGTTCATTAGTTTTCTATGTTGTCTTGGGTCTGGGTGTTTGTGGTACCGTCGTTTCTTCTGATTTTCCATATCACAAGTGCTTTAGCTACTTACATTGGGATCAAAGTAATGTATGTGATGTAGTCCAATATTTATTATATGCTTATTTATTTATTTATCGATACTTTCATTTCGATACTAAGATACTATTGTGAGGAGTTGTCAGACCTTTGTATGTTTTTAAATAGTAATTTATCTCCTCAAGATGTATTAAAATTTGTAACCGCTTTAAGATTTGGCCCAAATATCGGTATTGCGTTTAGGACCCTTTTATCTCTACCAGTAACAGTCGCAAGTCGCAAGTGATGAAAGAAGCTTTTCTAACTTGAAAATAATAAAAAAATATCTGCGATCCACCATGACACAAAATAGATTGTCTGGATTGGCTATGATTTCAATGGCTATGGTTTTTGCGACAGTATAAACTTATCTGTTATTATTAAAGATTTTGCAGAACAAAAAGTGCGAAGGAAATTACTAAGTATAAACTATAATTACGAGGTAGGTTTTAATATTCTCCGAAAAACTGTTTAATTTCAAAAGTACTTACTTAACTGTTTTGTTTTGTAGTAACATAAGTAAGTAATTGTTTTTTTATCAGTATTAAATTTTAAAAATTTGGGAGTGAATGAAGCAAGAGAGATATATATGTCAGGACCGTTGCAAATGGCGTTCCGTAGTCTCTGCCTACCCCTACGGGAAACAACGTGAGTCTATATGTAGTATCTAGTATGTATCTAAATTTTAAAACAAATCTTTTGTTGTGTCTTTTTTTATACGTAGGTATCTACTGTATGAACCTTAACAAATTCATACTAGGTATGAACCGATTGCCCATAATAACCAATTAAACAGCTTGGTCCTAATCTTTTAAACTTCTGAAACGATTTTGATGGAAAATATTTATTGTTCCTTTAGTTAAAGGGCCATCATACATAGCAAGAATAGGCCGAAACAGGTAAATATAACAGAAGGGATAAGAGGCCCATACGCAGCAGTGAGTCGCAATAGGTTGTTGATGGTGATGATGATAAAGTTGAAAGGTACATAGGTAACTATATCGATAAAGAAATATATCAGTAGTTTCTGTGAAAATCATTAAAAGACATACATTGGACTATACTTATACTAACATAAAAACATTCATCAACTTTCGTGGTAACCTACTTCTTCAGAAGGCCCAATAGACTGACTTGAATGTATGTAAAGGGCGGCAAAAATGATCTTTGCCCGGAGCGGCTAAATAGCTAGATCTAGAAAAACCCAGTAGATAAGACCTGGGCCCGGTCTTATCTACTGGGTTTTTCCGAATACTCAGTAGCAGCCCGGAGTCTGGTGATGTGCCCGGTAACGGCTATAGGGTCGCCCCTTATTACGTGGGACCTAAAAATTCATGGCGAAATGTGGGTGTAATATTTACACCTGTGCCTACCCCTGCGGGGATACAGGCGTGAGTCTATTACTACTCCGATCAGCAGTCACATACGCTATCCACTGGACCACGCAGGCAGTCACAAAACTAAGTAATTTATAAATAAAAAGACGAGCTTCTCAACACTGAGTTCTTTACCAGCAAAACTTTGAGGCATGGAGGTTATATTTGAGAGGCACTGTAAGATTACCTTTCTTCAGAATGATTAAGATATAACATTTATTTCCATAGTCCACCACGCTGGCCAATTGCTGGTTGGCAGACTTCACATGTCTTTGGAGAACATTATGGAGAACTCTCGGACATGCAGGTTTCAATTAAAGAATTACATCATTATAAAAAAAACTTTATATCATTGTATCTTTCAATTCACAGAATGTTATATCCGTCTCTACATTGTAAAACAATTTTCCGGCGGCTGTTTTTTTTATAGTAATAGGCGGCAATCGAGCAGACAGATCGCCTGATGGTGAGCCATGTAGTAATTACCGCCGCCCATGGACACAAGCAACACCACAGGAGTCACAAGTGCGTTGCCGCCCCTTGGAGTTGGGAATAAAGATAGGCTGAGGAGTGGGAAGAGGGAGAAGGAATAGGGGATAGGGCCTCCGGCTGTTTTTAAATATTGCCGGAAATCGCAAAGAATGGTTCTTTGTGACAAATAGAATAACAGACTACAATAAAAATAATCAATTATTACATATATCCGATAATAGCGCTCTAAACTAACTAGTACACGATTTAAAAAGTACATACATACATACATAAACTCACGCCTTTTTCCCGTTGGGGTAGGCAGAGGCAACGGAACGCCACTTGCTTATCCTTACACACCTCACGCGCTTCCACTCATTACTCTTTTCATACATGCTCGCCGGTTGCGGGTGCTTCGGACCTTACCGTTTTTTACGACGTTTATTTTTTTTTAGGATTTAAAAGTGTGAACTATTATAAGCATTGTAAGGTTACTACCTATCTCTTACAAATACGCTATGAGTGACGGGAGCGGAGCAGTAGCTATCCTTAAATAACGTGAGTGTAACCGCGGGCATCCTCTAGTCTTAATTAAAGCTTTATACCGATGTCAAAGTCAAGTCAATATCATTTATTCATTTAGGCCACAAAGTGACGCTTATGAACGTCAAAATTGAAGTTAATTACTAGATGATTCTACATTTACTGCCACGTTTGCAATGCAATAGGTAGAACCACCATCACCATTAAAAATTGAGTTACATGTTGTTTTTGCAAGGAGCTGCAACTGTTTCACATTATGATGCTAACAAAAGAAGTAAGTATAATAACTGAAGTAAAAAGTAGATATAATAAAGTATAAGTTCTATATTTTTAGAGTATAGAACTTATACTTTATTATATCTACTTAATACGGAATGTCACCACCCCATATCATTCCATGGGTGTCGTAAGAGGCGACAGAGGGAGCATATTATGCAGAGAACAGCACTGTAAGAGAAGGAAAACTTGATACAAACCCTATACCAACCCGTTTGCCAGCGTGGTATAGAAGGCCAATTCCTTCTTTCAAAGGAGAGGCCTAGTCCAGCAGTGGACTGTTAAAGGCTGATGATGAAAAATAGTGGTAATTATATTATTGAGAATCGACTCGTAACTCAATCAAAACTAATATAGTCTAGTCCCTTATTTAAATTGTTACAGGTTTATGACGTAAACTTCTTTCGAGCCTCACGAGTGTCAAAACTCACTGTCATCAATCAAAAAACAGGCTACACAGGTCATCATCATCATCAGCCCTTTATACTGTCCCACTGCTGGGCACGGGCCTCTTCTCACTATGAGAAGGGCAACGCCATAGTCCACCACGCTGGCCAAGTGCGGGTTGGCAAACTTCACATGTCATTCGAGAACTTTATGGAGAACTCTCAGACATGCAGGTTTCCTCACGATGTTTTCCTTCACCGATAAGCAGGCGATAATAAATAATTCAATACTCACATAACTCCGAAAAGTCAGTAATGCGCGCCGTGGATTCGAACCCGATACCCTCTGCAACGCAGTCCGTTGGTATCTCCACTAGGGTATCGCTGCTTATACTTTATACATTTTGTATAAGCTGAAAACTGTAAAAAACATATTAAAGTAAAAACTATACTTTTCTTGGTATTACAATTTTTCTTTTTCTTTACTAACGTTTCTATTGACTGCTAACGCCATCTAGTAGCGAATAGCAAAACGATCAGTTTTTAATATCAAATTATATTGTCTTAAAATATAATATTTTAGTGTTGCAAGTCGCTCTTAACTATATTTTAATATCTCATTATAATTAAACAATTCGTTTGTCAGTTTAATACTTTCTTCTGTGATTATTTAAATTGGATACAGCTAGCGACACTGTGATTATTTTGAGTTTGATACAGCTAGCGTCATCTCTTATCATAATATAGTTAAACTAATTTGTTCCTGGGGACCTGGGGTTGCAGTGCATGGATTAATATACGTACTAAAGTAAATGTAGTGCGAGATTGCAAAATACAATTTAAGAATATTGGGTGCTGTATTTCAGCCATTAGGATGAAGGATTTCCCGAAATCCTCATTTGAAAGAAACGGTTAAATTCAAGACGAATGTGCGGGCGTTCATGCTCTACTTTTGAATAACAAAACGGGAAATTAGGAATACATCTTCTGCCAATACAAAATATGTTAAATATTATGTATCTTTAGTAGTCAAACATTCTAGTACCACATTCACAAATCACCATCTAGTCCCAAACTAAGCAGAGCTTGTACTATGTGGGTAAACATACATACAGCGTGTAAAAAGACCCTTAACGAAAACTGCAACCCCACGTTATACCATTCATTACAAACATTTTTACTTCGGCACCATACTTGGGAAATTACTGGTTCAGGAGATATTGAGGCTCAAAGTTACTATGTAATTTTTGTAATTAGGTACAAAATCGATGCAATTACCATGTCAACTTGTTCTATGGATGTTCTATGGACCCACGGGTAGTAGGTATTTCAAAAACTGTAGGTGCACAATTTTAATTGCGGCTTAAAAAATTTGATTATTTGAAAAAAAACAACATTTCCCAAGTTTTATTTTTGCTTAGTATGACTTGGCATGATGTCCAAAACGAGTGTACTTCGGCTTGGTGATGGCTCTTGTGACACCCTGTAGGTATATACTTTTTTGTAAATACATACATATTATACATAGAAACACCCAGATCAAGACAAGCATCCATGTTCATGCACACAAATGTTTGACTAGTGCGGGAATCGAACCCGCGACCTTCGGCTTAGAAGTCGCTTACACTCCCGCTGCGCCAAACGGTCGTCGTAATCAATGGACAGTCAAAATATTATGACCGGCCGTATCTTAAAAAGCTAGAAAACTGCTTTTCAGCATAGCATAGAGGTATGTGCAGACGCATTGTCACTTATGACTTGTGCTAAGTATTGTGGGATCGATTCCATCCATATTTTTTAATAATTTGTAAGATCCACAAATTTTTCCACAACATTATGCATGTGGTGATGGATTAAGAATACGGATTGTCACCACCCCATATCATCCCATGGGTGTCGTAAGAGCCGACAGAGGGAGCATATTATGCAGAGAACAGCACTGTAAGAGAAGGAAAACTTGATACAGACCCTATACCAACCCGTTTGGCCCGCGTGGTATAGTAGGCCAATTCCTCCTTTCTAAGGAGAGGCCTAGTCCAGCAGTGGACTGTTAAAGGCTGATGATGATGAAGATCCACAAATTATTCTTAAAATAAGTAGGTGAATTATGAAACGCATGGCATAAAAATGTAATATATTATTATAAATCTTTCACAACACAATACATTTTCAATAAATATCACTTTCTCTTTAAATATAATTTAGGATCCAATGGGCAGAATAATCCATCAAATCTTAATATATACAGGATGTCACAAGACCCATCACTAAGCCGAAGTCTACTCGTTGTGGACATCATGCCAAGTCATACTAACCAAAAATAATACCTGGGAAAACAAAAAACCGCAATTAAAAGCGAGCGCGTGCAATGCTTGAAATACCTACTTATCCATGGGGTCATAGGGCATCTAAAGAACATATTGGCGGGGTAAATGCATCGATTTTGTACCTAATTAGAAAAATTCCATACTAACTTTGAGCCTCAATATCTCCTGAACCAGTAAGTAATTTCCCAGGTATGGTGCCGAAGTAAAAAATGTTCGTAGTGATTGGTACAACATGGGATTTCAGTTTTCATTAAGGGTCTTTTTACACCCTGTATATGTATTTCTTGTATGCGTGTGTATGTCACTGAACTCCTCCTAAACGACTGGGCCGATCTTGATGAAATTTTTGAGTGTGTTCAAGGGAACCTGAGAATGGTTTAGGTTCACAATTTAGTCCACTGGAAAATGTTCTTTTTACTTAATTTTTAATTTGTAAATAGTTGTGGATTTCGGAATGTTTCACATTGGAACCGACGGACTGTGCTGCTATCGCAGTGTCAAATCTTATATTAATAATTTCGTCAAGGAGTACGTCGAAACCTTACCTGAATAATAAAACATTAAAAAATAAAGATTTCGAGTCGACAACATAGTATATCCGCAAAATTCGGCTTGTCGAGTATTTTGTTAAATTCTAATGGTTCAGAGACAAATCACAGTCGCCATATTGGCCACTCTCGCGAAACGTCACAGATACCGGATAGCATTTTAAGTACTACTAAGTCTTAGTACTAAGTAGTTTGCATGTGTAAATACTTTTTACAGTATAGTATTCGCCCAATAAAGGAGATTTGTGTTACGCCGAACATCGATGATATACAATAACTGGAGAACACCAAATTTACGTGAGCGAAGCCGCGGGCAAAAGCTAGTAATATATAAAATTGAAAACAAAAATATCGTATTCGAATATCACCTTTTTTAAGTTAGTTATAAATGAAATCAAAATGCTACTAGCAACTAGCAACTCTATCTGGTGGCCATTTTGATGAAATGCTTGAGATTGCTGTCTCTTGAAAAGGCTGGGTACATCGAAAGTCTGGTTTTTAATCTGTGGTTACTTGTTACGAGCGTCATCTAGTGATAAATTTGAAGAACTACTACAGAGCACAGCTGGCTGTTTGTTGAAAAGACTACAGCAGGCTGTGATGCAAGGCAACCAAAACAGATTACACCAGTGACACCATCTAGTGTTCATTATGATAAAAAATAATTTATTGTTATCCTGACAAACATTGTTTTCGGAAATGTATGGCAGTTATTGTCAGGCTCTAGTACGAGTTTTATTATCTAGATTTCGAACTAGGATGTGCCGTGCTGAGGGTCTAGTCCGAGTTTGCACTCGATCGTCACGATCGACGATAGAATTGTCGCCGGGAACAATTTCCATACATTTTCCAAAAGCGCCACCTAACGGAGTGTTGCGATCGATAGAGACCGCTAGGGGGCGCATTTAGAAAATGTATGGAAATTGTTCCCGTCGACTAGCTATCGTCGATCGTGACGATCGAGTGCAAACTCGGACTAGACCCTCAGATATCTAGTGATGCACTTTACGAGTTATTTCACTCAGCAGACGTTGAAAACTTCTGATGGCAGTACCAGCATTACTCACTAGATAGAGCTACTTAGGACAATGTTAGGATTAAAAAAACAGCCAAGTGTACGTCAGATACACACGCACGCATAATTAGATACCTTAGTTTGCTATAATAAAATAAGTAATCGATACGCTAGGGGCGCTTTTAAAATGTATGGAAATAGCTCCCATCAACTAGTCATCATGACAATCGAGTGCTTAGATGAACTTATAATATAAACAAAATTTAATTCATATACATCTAATACTAATACTGAGGGTCTAGTCCGAGTTTGCACTCGATCGTCACGATCGACGATAGCTAGTCGACGGGAACAATTTCCATACATTTTCTAAATGCGCCCCCTAGCGGTCTCTATCGATCGCAACACTCCGTTAGGTGGCGCTTTTGGAAAATGTATGGAAATTGTTCCCGGCGACAATTCTATCGTCGATCGTGACGATCGAGTGCAAACTCGGACTCAGAAGCAGCGATCGCCTAGTGGAGATACCAACAGACTACCATGCAGAGGGTATCGGGTTCGAATCCACGGCGCGCACCAATTACTTTTTGGAGTTATGTGCGTATTGAATTGTAAATTATCGCTTGTCCCGTGCCTCGGAGAGCACGTTAAGCCGTAGGTCCCGGTTGTCATGAAGATCTTTGACAATCGTTACAGGGCATCAGTACCTTCTAAATAAACTGACACTAGTCTAAACCATGGAATATCGCTATCCCTTCGGGTTGCGGAGGTCAGACAGGCAGTCGCTCAGTGGAAAAGCTAATATTCAGCCAAATCCGGTTAGACTAGTAAGCGGACCCCAGTTGGAAACTGGGATAACGCTAAGAGGATGATGATCTAATACTAATATCTAAAGCTGAAGAGATTTTGTTTGTTTGCTTGAACGCGCTCATCTCAGGAACCACTGCTGCACTGGGCCGGTTCGATAAATTATTTCAGTGTTAGATAGCCCATTTATCGAGGAAGGCTATAGACTATAATCGCGCTACTAGCCACGGGAGCGGAGCAGTAGCCTTAAATTACGCGGGTGTAACCGCGGACTCATTTAGTGTATATTTAGCGGCTAACGACAATTTGCAATATTCAATATATAATAATATCATGGATTTGGAAAAATGCAGCGATATCTGAGTGGAGAGACCGACAAACTGCTACGCAGAGGGTGTCGGGTTCGAATCCACGCCACGCACCAATGACTTTTCGTAGTTAAAACATCGTGAGGAAACCTGCATGTCTGAGAGTTCTCCATAATGTTCTCGAAAGTCATGTGAAGTCATTAATTAATCATCAATTAGTCTAATCTTACACTACAATCTTATAAAAACATGATAAGGTGCGCATATCGAGGTAAAATCAATCAATCTTAATATTTGGTGTAAACAACACTGTTTTTTTAGATCTTTGACACTAATCCACATATGTGGGGCGTGACGCTAGGCAAAATGTTTGCTCTAAACTTTTTGCCATTATTCAGACGTTGGCAGTCCACTGCTGGGGGTCTAGTACGAGTTTGCACTCGATCGTCACGATAGCCTAGTCGACGGGAACAATTTCCATACATTTTCTAAAAGCGCCTCTAACGGAGAGTAGCAATCGATAGAGTCCGCTAGGGGGCGCATTTAGAAATTGTATGGAAATTGTTCCCGTCGACTAGGCTATCGTCACCGTGACAATCGACAGCAAACTCGTACTAGACCCTTTGAGGGTCTTAGACCCTCAGGACTTAGATTAGTTACTCATAGTTTTCGTCACAAAAGTAGGTATCGTGAGTCAATAGTTAGGATTTGTCCTTCTATACCACGCTAGCCAGCCGGGTTGAACATAACATAACTTCACACCTTTTATCTCCGAAGGGGTAGGCAGTGGTGTATTCCACAGCCACATTTCGCCAGTTATGTTTAGGCCCCAATGTTATAGGGGGTGACCCTATTGCCATCTACCAGGCACATAATTAAGCGAGCGATAATTAACATTTTTAATACACACATAAAGTCAGAGGTGAGTGCCCCGGGTACCTGAGGATTGAACCCGAGACCATCGTCTTGTACGTTACGTATAGAGTTTGATGTTGAGTTTCCCGACTTTTGCCAACGGTTTCGGCCAACATCATCATCATCATCAGCCCTTTATACTGTCCCACTGCTGGGCACGGAACTTTTCTTACTATGAGAAAGGTAAGGCCATAGTCCACCACGCTGGCCAAGTGCGGGTTGGCAGGCTTCACATGTCTTTCGAGAACATTACGGAGAACTCTCAGACATGCAGGTTTCCTCACGATGTTTTCCTTCACCGATTAGCAAGCGATAATTAACAATTTAATACGCACTTAACTCCTTAATGTCATTGGTGCGTGTCGTGGATTCGAACTCGAGACCCTCTGCGTAGCAGTCTGTCGGGCTCTTCAATCAGCTATCGCTGCTTCTTTTTATGACGTAAAAAAGATAAAAAGGTACGCGTATAATTAAAAGGCGATATTACGTATTGTACGATAACTACGTAGTAATGTGTTGCAACAAATTAAATTACGTTTTAAATGTAATAGTAACGTACATTTAAAACGTAATAATGTGTTGTTATTAAGTGTTAAGATTACGATCGAAATTAATGATTGCTAACTGCGAATAAAGATAAAATACAACAAGTAAAGATAGATAGCGTCCAACTGAAGGTTGATTTCTGGCAGAATCAGAAGCCGAAACAGATTATTTGTTTATCGTGACAAACGACAACCTTCGGCCGAATACAAGGTATCATAGCATAAATTAATTTTGTTCAAGATTGCTAAAATAGATGTATTTATATAAAAATGTCCGGATGGTGACGGATTAAGAATACCGATTGTATATCCATCCCATATCAACCCATGGATGTCGTAAGAGCCGACAGAGGGAGCATATTATGCAGAGAACAGTACTTGTAAGAGAAGGGAAACTTGATACAATCCCTATACCAACCCGTTTGGCCAGCGTGGTATAGTAGGCCAATTCCTCCTTTCAAAGGAGAGGCCTAGTCCAGCAGTGGACTGTTAAAAGCTGATGATGATGATGATTAAGATATAAAAATGTTGTTCACAATATCTATAAATACAGAGTGTTGATATGCATTTGCAAAATATTTTAATAATAAAACATAGATAGTATGATTATTAACCTAAAATTATTTTAAACAGTGTGCGATGATATAAGACCCTATTTTTATTAAATGTTACTTAGATAGTAAATCAGAAAAACTGTTAAATCGTGGAAAATAACACTGAATCGCGCAGTCACTGTAGGTACGTGTGCTTAGTGTGTGTTAGACACCATTTTTTTTCTCTCTGTGGAAATTCATTTACGCATACCCCCGCAGGATGAAATGCGGGGGGTATGTGGGACTCGACGTCTGGGAGCAAGGTCCTAATACCCACTAAAACCAGAGCGCGTACTTCCACGCCATTTTGGGGCGCCCGGGGGTCGCGTTAGCATTCTTCCCTGACACCCTGGCGGATAGCCCGAAGGCCACAACCTCCTTGGTGGCGGATGAAGGTGTTAGGCTCCGCCGTCAACACACCCAGCGGGCGCAGAGGATAGGGAAGACGGCAATCTGACAACACCGCATGTCCTCTTCCTCTGCGGCTGCACCGCAACGCATCGAATGGTGCGCCTCCATTTGGTCGCGGAAGATAGGGCGCGCGGCAACGCTACACCGACACGCCTCTCCTCCCGCGACCGCACTCGACTGCGAAGGACAGGCAGAACTGTCCCCCGCACCCGCACCTTTCTTTAGCCGAATTACACGGAATACCAAAGTTCGTCTAATGAAGTGTTTGGTTTTTTCAATCTTTCTCTACGGGGCCGAGACGTGGACACTAAGGCTACAAGATCGCCGAAAAATCGATGCGTCAGAGATGTGGTGTTGGAGACGGATGTTGAAAATACCGTGGACAGCATTCCGCACCAATAACTCCATCCTCAAGGAGCTTCACATAAGGGATAGACTTTCGTCGATTGTGCAGTTACGAATACTGAAGTTCTTTGGGCATATCTCTAGAAACGTGGACTCGATGGAAAGACTTGTGGTTCACGGTCGCGTTGAAGGCAAGAGAGCCCGCGGTCGATCTCCGAATCGTTGGATCGATGTTATTACCAGGGCTACGCAGTCGACTGCAGTACAATGTGCGCGAAACGCCAACAACCGCCAGAAATGGAGAGATATCGCTCGGTATGCCGCAGCTTTGGAGGCAAACGACGGCGGCGCTCCGCAGTCCTGTCCATTATCAACAGCTACGACCACTCTGACAAGAGTGCCAGACTAAGAAGAAGATATAGGTAGTAGAGCCTTGCTGATTTCAGCATGAATCAACAATGAGACGAGCCGGCCCGTGGGACCTGAAACTTCATGGTGAAATGTGGGTATAATATTTACACCGCCTGCCTACCCCTTCGGGGAGACAGGCGTGAGTCTATAAAGAAATAAATAAAATAAATAGTGCGAACAGCGTCATACAAATTATAGAGCTAGTGGCGCGTTTTTTGCCGGACCGGGCGAACAGCCGGACCGGCTAAGTGGGAACACTCGCTAACACTTATTTTTAAAGCCAATGCTTATCTATATTGTTAATTAACGTCATAAGTTTCTTAATAACTTTATGACGTATAAAGATAAAATAATACGCGTAAGTGTTGATTTTACGTAATATACTACAAATTCTTTACAAGTAACGCGTTGTTATTAAAATTAATATGAAATATAAATTACTTACTAAAAATAATAGAAAATATGATCGCCACGTCATTCTGTTTGGCCGTTCGCGATAGCCTCGTAAACTACTGAACGAGTTCTCATGCGTGCCCACCAATAGACATAGGTTAAAGTGTATGATTCTTTGAAATTAAAATAAATAGGGCTTTAAAAACATTCAATCAACAGAAACAACAATTTGTAGCAACTGAAACAAAAGAAAAGAATAAAGAAAGAATCGAACCCAGTCTACAAGGCGAACTGATAACAGTGATAACAGACGAGGCGACCGCATACATCATCCTCCTCCTAGCGTTACCCCAATTGCAAACCGGAGTCTGTTTATTAGTCTACCTAACCGGAACCGAACCGGTCTAATTGACTGAACCGGTGACTTGTCCTGCCGGAAGCGCGTCTGGAAGGACGTCTGAAAGTCCTGCTGGAACACGGCCGCGAGTCCTGCTGGCAGTACGTGTTTTGTATGAAAAAAAATCCTGGTCCTGGGCAGTGCGACGACCTTAGGCATTGAAGCAGCGTCTTTAGAAGTTCCAAACTTTTGGTTGATTTCGCGTTTATATATTGCAAGATATCTGTTATTTTGTCTATAGGAAGAAATAAAAGCCTTATAGCAATTTCTTGAATGGCCACATTGCTTACATCCATTTGGAGATGCGTTATGTCTACACGAATAATATTATAAAGAGGAAAAAATTGTATTTTTGTTTGTAATGGATAAACTCAAAAATTTTTAAAATCGGTTCAGTAGGAACCGATTTTAAAAATTCTTTCACCATTAGAAAGCTACATTATCTGCGAGTAACATAGGCTATATTTTATTTTAGAAAAATAGGGGTCCGTCAGGACGCGGGTGAAACCGCGGGAAACGGCTAGTACAATATATTTTTGAAATTATCGATAGTTACATTATTTTCATAGCTTTATTAACATTTAAACAATCATATGTTACTATCACATATTTTCCCTTTATGCTGAATGCTCCGAATTAGCAGTACTAATAACTGTTTATTATTTGTCAAGATTGTAACCACAATCCGAGATATTTCACTCAGGTACTTACATAATTTTCACTATTGTTCTTGACCCCGTGCATTTCCTTGGCGGATTTCTTGAACGCACCATAGCTTCTACTATCCCTCGAAGAAGAAAGAATTGCTCTATTTTTTCACATAAATTTCAACTAAGTATGAATTATATTTTTTGACAGTACTGCGAGCGACAAAAGTTGCGTCCTTCCGGAAGTACTTTAAGGCCTGCTACCAGGTCCCCGACGATCTATCATTAAAACTGAATAAGTGGACGCTCAATCAGAGTTACTGACCGACTGTCAAGGATCGTCACGGCTGCCGGCTTAACTTGCTATCCGTGGCATGAGGTAAGTGATACTTAACAATTCAATACGCACATAACACCGAAAAGTCATTGATGCGCGCTATGGACTCGAACCCGATACCCTCTGCATGGCAGTCTGTTGGTATCTCCACTAGCCTACCGTTGTGTACAAAAACCACTGCCTAGCCACTATACCACCATACACGAAGCCTAGTGCAGTGTAAATGCTTGTCGCAATACATATTTGTTGTTTTAATCAATATATATCAAAATAACACATAACTTCCCACTTTTTATCCTTGAAGGGGTAGGCAGATCTGTATTACACACCCACATTTCGCCAGTTATGTCGGTTTATTTACTCATGTGGTTACTTTTCGGTCCCAAAGTAATAAGGGGCGAGCCTATTGCCATCTACCGGGCACATTATTAAGCGAGCGTTAATTACTTCGAAAAGTCAGAGGTGTGTGCCCGTGGTACCTGGGGATCGAACCCGAGACCATCGTCTCGGCAGTCCGTTACGTACATCGTCAAGATCATTGCATTAACAAAGCTTTATCGATATTTGGTATTACAAATGTTATAATGATAGATGATAGGTTTTGGCGAAAACACTACTTATTCATAAACAAGATTATTGACCTCAACTATAGATTAGCTGTCTATGCCTTTCAGCTGTCATCATGACGTGGGGTCTGGCGATAATTATCAATATCCAACAAATATAATTATACAAAACAAACAAACAGAAATTGTCTTAATACCTTCGCGTTAATGATAAACAGATTATCAAAAATCAAATCGACGCAATCTGTCACGTAAGTAAATATATAAAAACAATCTAAGATTAAGTAAAATCTTGGATAATCTTCTGTAGGTATATTTATAATCCTTGCGTAAAAAACCCGACAGGAATATTTCGGCGTGATCGCTCGAAACGGTAGTGACGTCTTGTCAGTGTCAACATGGATTCTGACGGCTCGTGTTATACCAGCTTAGAATTAGAAGCGCGTCAACGCTCGTACGAGTTGCGCGTGTGCCAAAAGACGCGCCTATACGCGCCTGCATGCGCTTCCAAAAACGAGCTTATACGCGCGTATAAAACGCTAATCTGAAACCGCCCTTTCTAGCGTTGGCGTTTCGTAGCTCAGTTGATACCACTTTGTATGGACTTCGCTTTCTGTGTATAGAACTGCCGGATTCTATGGATCTTATTTTTATTTATAGTCTCACGCCTCTATCCCCGAAGGGATAGGCAAAGGTGTAAATATTACACCCACATTTCGCCATGAATTTTTAGGTCCCACGTAATAGGGGGCGAGCTTATTGCCGCTTGTTACCGGGCACATCAATATACTCCGTGCCTCTTTTGATCTCTGCAACAAAAAGTCTGGTTAGAGCACAATTTTAAGATCTAAAGAACACAATCTGTATACATAAAATTCTTAGGTTACTAACTGACTGACAGACAAGCTACAGCCAAAACTATTAGGCGCAGAAAACTGAAATTTGGCATGTTGCTTGGGGACCGTAGGGGTGCACTAAGAAGGGATTGCCCTAATTCCCACGGGATGTAAAGGTAAAGGAGGTAAATTAAAATTAAATGAGTGGGTGTAGCTGCGAGTATCCTCTAGTGCAAGTTTATTGGGATTAAAGGAAAATAAGACCGCAAGGTATATGTAAAACTTCATCATCATATCATATGTATATGCCCGGTGTCAATTTGCATTTGCAAAATATTTTAAGGGGTGCATATACTATAACTGAATACAAACACATGAAAAAATAAGTCACTAAAAGTTTAAAAAAGTTTTCATCATCATACAGTTTGAAAATTTACTCGGTGTAATTGACTGCCGCCGCCGCTCAGCTGATCACCATTGCAGGTGCTTAACACACACAAGCACACGTGCCTACAGTGACTGCGCTGTTTATTCTGATTTACTATCTAAGTGACATTAAAGGAAAATAGGGTTTTATATCATCACACACTGTTTAAAATAATTTTAGGTTAATAAGTATACCGTCTATGTTGTATTATTAAAATATTTTGCAAATGCATATCAACACTCTGTATAAACTGTTGGGTACGAGCCTCTTCTCACTTTGAGAAAGGTAAGGCCATAGTCCACCACGCTGGCCACGTGCTGGTTGGCAGACTTCACATGTCTTTCGAGAACATTATGGAGAACTCTCAGACATGCAGGTTTCCTCCCGCTGTTTTCCTTCACTGTTTAACAAGCGATAATTAACAATTAATGGGCACATAACGAAAAGTCATTGGTGCGCGCCGTGGATTCGAACCCGAGTCCCTCTGCGTAGCAGTCCGTCGGTCTCTATACAACTAGGCTATCGCTGCATTATACAGAGTGTGACAAGACCCATCACCAAGCTGAAGTCTATTCGTGTTGGACATCGTGCCAAGTCATACTAAGCGAAAATAAAACCTAGGAAACGATACTTTTTTTAAGGAAACACAAAAACATAATAAACATTCATCCACCCGCAATACTTCAGTACATCCGTGAACATGGCGCTTGCAACAGTGCCGAAATATCGGTTACTCAAAACAAAGCAAAGGTACGTGGTATATATCTCGTAGGAACAGTAAAAAACTGATACTGGTCTAAAACCATAGAATATCGCTATCCCTTTGGGTTGTGGAGGTCTGAAACTCCCTCTGTGGAAAAGCTGATATTATTCAGTCAACTCTGGTTAGACTAGTAGAAGATAATGAATCATTACACAAACATTTAACTAGTGCTATATCTATGCTAATATTATAAAGAGGAAAACTTTGTATTTTTGTTTGTAATGGATAAACTCAAAAACTACTGGACCGATTTTAAAAATTCTTAGAAAGCTACATAATCTGCGAGTAACATAGGCTATATTTTATTTTAGAAAACATTGGGGTCCGAAAGATATTTGGAGTTTTCGGGTACGCGAAGTAGTTCCCTCAGGACGTGTGTGAAACTGCGGGAAACGGCTAGTTATATAATATAGTCGTCCGTGTGGTGACGGATTAAGAATACTGAATGTCACCCCCCATATCATCGGATGGGTATCGTAAGAGCCGACATAGGGAGCATATATACCAACCCGTTTGGCCAGCACGGTATAGTAGGCCAATTACTCCCTTCAAAGGAGAGGCCTAGTCCAGCAGTGGACTGTTAAAGGTTGATGATAATGATGATATTATATTATATATTTAATTAGATAGGGTATGCTTCTGCAGGATCAGGAGGTCCTGGTTTCGGGATTGGGTTTTTCCGGATTCTCAGTAACAGCACGGAGTCTGGCAAAGTAGTCCCGGTAATGGCAATAGGCTCGCCCTCTATTACGTGGGGCCTACAAATGCATAATATGACGAAATGTGGCATGTGGGTGTAACATTACATCACTGCCTAAACCTTAGGGGTACTTAAAACCCTAACCTAACCTAACCTTAATAAAGACGTGACGTCTATAAAAAAAATGTGCAGCAGGCGATTATTTGACGGTGCAGTGCCTATAGCTTTTCTCTCGTTTGCTGTAGAAACTTAGCGGAGAGAGAGTATAAGACTCTTCTGGAAGCGGTCAAGAATACTCACTAAACCAAACCGGTATTCCTCTAACGACCGAATACAACAGCAAGGTTACAAAATAGGTCGCGAGGACTACGCTACTATGACTTATTTGTGACCCGCTTGAGTTGCTCTGTCTTGTCTGGCGGGTCTGACGTCCTTTTTTTATTTGCTTCCCGTAGAATAATTAAGTACGTAGCTAGGGCTCAGAAAGGCTCCTTGAGGAATGCCCGTATTTTAATAGCCATCATGAAAGGCTGTCAGAAAATGGCTCCAGATTCAGTAATTCTTGCGACGTTATAAGGGAGAAAATGTGATTTAAAATGTAAAAGAAAATAACTATGATAATCAGAGAAAATATTCAATAGTATTCCACTTACCCCTAATAGAAAGTGTCAAATGCTCTGTCGAAATACGGACATCTAAAAAACATTATAAATATTACTCCCTCGTATAGAGAGATTTTGCCATCAAATTCTGTTACACTTTCCAAATCCCTCCGTTTTTACTGAACAAGTAAAACGTCAAAATTCGCGGCAATCCGCCATTGTTTTACGCCATTTTGGAACTATAGACAATTCGCGCGGAAAAGTGGTATACCATTTTTTAAACCGGAACGAAACCTTTTTGGAATAGAATCGGCTTATCCTTTTGCCAAAAATGTATGGACATACAACCTTTTGATTTTGAGATATGTCCACGCAAAAGTAGTATACTATATTTTTTTTCTAGGCGTCGAAATGTCGTAAGTTACTTAAAACAGCGGGTAGTTAGAGCGTTTTAGCATTGAAATATGGTGAAGTTGTATTAGATATTCTATAGTAGTAGCACTAATATAGGTGAACTAGCGAATTTGTACGTGGTGTGAATGGATTACATAAATTTGAATGTGTTTCGAATGTTTTGATGCGTTAAGATTTTTGTAGGAAAGGTGGACATTGTTGTAAGACTGGATATATAATAAAAATACTAATTAATAATTATTAGGGAGGCCTATATATAGATAAGTTTGTAAAATTACACCCTCATATGTTTAAAAAAGCTAAAGATCGATATGCTCGAAATACTAGGAATCCAGACAGGATAGTGTTGCCTAAAGTACCAAGAACAACGTTGTACTTAAAAAACTGTACTGCGATTTCTGGGCGTATCTATAATGCCATACCTGAGAATATAAAAAAATGCCTTTTCACCTTTTCTGTAAAAAGTTAAAATTATGGTTGTTAGTAAAAACTTTTTACTCGCTATCAGAATTGTTAAAATAATTATTATATTGCTTATAATATGTACAATTTAAAAATGAAATTTCTTTAATAATATCGATATAATTTAGTAATTTTATTGTTCTACTTAGTATTAAGGACTTAAAATATTTGCATGTCGTAATTGACAAAATGTATAAGCACCTAAACTTTATTCGTACTCTATCTATATCTACTGACATTTTATGCGAATAAATTTCATTTCATTTCAGTGGGCTATGGTAGGATGATGATGATGAATAAAATGGCAGACCAGGTTCAGGGAGGTATTTCCCAGTGTAAGACTTATATACCAGGCAGATGGTCTTGGATTCAATTCAAACTCTGACTACTGTACTGAGCCGCTGTATGAAGTAGCTTTGTATTAAGTTGGCACCTATATCGTGAAGATCTTCACAGTCGTTACATCAGCTGTACCTTCAACTACGCTGATCTTTCATAGAATAACATAACTTCACGCCTTTATCGCCGAAGGGGTAGGCAGAGGTGTACCACACACCCACACTTCCCCAGTTATGTTTCGGTCCCAATGTAATAGGGGGCGAGTCTATTGCCACCGGGTACATTATTAAGCTAGCGATAATTAACAATTTTAATATACTTAACAGCGTGAGTAAGGTTCTTAGACGACCGGTTGGCGCAGTGGGAGTGTAAGCGACTGCTACGCCGAAGGTCGCAAGTTCGATTCCCGCTCAAGTCAAACATTTGTGTGCATGAACATGGATGTTTGTCTTGGTCTGGGTGTTTCTATGTATAACTAGAGGACGCCAGCAGCTAAGCCTGCATTTTTTTTAATTTACCCGTTTTGGCCGATCCCGTGGGAATTTCGGGGAATCCCTTCTTAGTGCTCCCCTACGGTCCCCAAGGAGCATACATGCCAAATTTCAGCTTCCTGCGCCCAATAGTTTCGGCTGTAGCGTGTCTGTCAGTCAGTCAGTAACGCAAGGATTTTATATATTAAGATATGTATGTATTTACAAAAAAAAATTTATATATGTATGTTTATCCATTGTCTAGTACCAGTCAGGTGTGTGCCCAGGGTACCTGGGGATCAAACACGAGACCATCGTCTCGGCAGTCCGTTACGTACACCACTGGGCTATCGCCGCTTTACGCTGATCTTTCTTAGAATAATATAATTATAATAATATAATTTATTATTATACCTATAGGCTTATACATAGTGACTAGGCGTTTGGGATAACCCCACGCGATCTAGTAATAACGATACGCTTATCCTCTTTTGTATTTGATGGCGAATTTAATAGCGTGAGTAAGGAAGTAAAGATTAGTAAAGAATCCATAAAAGCACTAGACCACACCAGTATTCCTGTGTAGTAACAGCTAATGACGAAGACCTAGGCGGACGTTCTCTGACCAGATTGGAGACATCCTAAAAAGTTCAGAAGTACCCTAAAGATAAAGATAAATTTATTTGTCTCAACATGTGTACAAGCAGGTGTTACAGCTTTGTAGTATCAACATGCTCTGTCTGGTCAGACTTACAAATATAATGTGAGAAATATTATTATGGATCCAATTAAATTATCATCATGTCAGTTATAAGCTACTTATTAATATTATATTAACTTAGCAAATAATATAGTAATTAATTAATAATATGTAATGTCAAATAATAATAGAAAGAGTAAATAATAATAATAGAAAAAAAACAAAAATCATGTCAAATTAAATTAGATCCTGATAACATAATGTCAAGTCAAAAATGTCAAGATTAATTACAAAAGATTATCACATAAAAAATCATTAATACTATAATAACATTTCTGAAACAACAGTTTTTTAAAATTACGCTTAAATTGGTTAACATTAAGGTTCTTGTATATATTGGGTACTTTGTTGTATATTTTCGGTGCCATGCAAAAAATACTTTTGCCCAAAAGTGCTGTCTTTGCGGCGTACATACACAATTTATGATTATCACGACGGTTGCGGATAGTAACATCTGATAATTTATTAAATAGTTGTGGGTTTGTCTTCACAAATACTGCTGTTTCGTATAAGTATAAAGATAGGAAGCGTTAAGTTTTTATATTTTTGAAAAAATGGATTGCAGCTATCCTTTATTTGAAGCCCAAACATGGCTCTGATACAACGCTTTTGGAGTTTGAAGGCCACATCCTCGACATCATCGACTGAATTGCCCCAGAATATAATTCCATATCTAAGTATAGATTCGACAAGGCCATGGTATGCCGAAAGTAAGGCAGTTGTATTAACCACAGGAGCAAGCTTATATAGAGCATAAGTTTGGCTACTTAGTTTTTTCGCTAAATGTAAGATATGGGCTTTCCAGTTCTGTTTGCTATCTATAAAAAGACCCAAAAACTTAGTACTGTCAACTTCATCTATATTTGTTCCTTTATACTTAATACAAGGTAGGTTACGTTGCGAAGTATTTTGACCAAAATGCATAATTTGAGTTTTGCTTATGTTAATTTTTAAATTATTACTTTCCATCCATTTAATAATTTGAGCTAGTGATTGATTAATGTCATTTTCGTATAAGTCCAATGATTTACATGCTACCGTAATTGTGCTGTCATCCGCGAAGAGCGTCATAGGTTGATTAGTGGATTTCGGAAGGTCATTGATATATATATTGAACAACAAAAACAGAAGAGAATGCATGAGAAACTTGATGGGAGTGAATGAAGCAAAAGAGATATGTCAGGATCGTTGCAAATGGCGTTCCGTAGTCTCTGTCTACCACTCCGGGAAACATTCGTGAGTCTATGTATGTAACAGCTAAGAAAACATAGTGTCGGCACTCCATTTCGTTCCGTTGCGCGTTGGTATCATAAAAGGCGACTATGGAAAATACACGAAACAATTGAAACCACAGATACTCGCTAAAGAACACCGTTTTCTTCCAAGGATGATACGAGAGGCTATTGAAATTAAAAAACACCCTAATTTCAATAGGGAAGATGGTTGGAGTGTTCCTCCAGCTTGGGACCCTGTCATAAGGCTAATGAAACCCAAGAAGGACAAAGTCACCAGAAGACCTAAGGACACTGTGAGCTCATTCTGCGTAAATAGTAACACCAGTAGTTGAAAAATGTTCGGGTACTTTGAGATAACTTATACATTCAAGAGAAAGACAAATATCACCTCAGTCTGCCGTGAACATGAATTCTGTAAAGAATTCGAAACGTCGGCTAGTAATAAATTATAAGTATAGTTTCGAGATCATTCGTTTCAAATGTAATAACTTAGGGAAACCAATACATCGCGATAAAATCCGTAATCTGTAGTTTAATTTCAATGTGTAACATTCGCGTAAACCCAAGAAGATACTATACACGAAACAAATTGTGCCTACCTTTGACCACGGTGAAAACAAAACACCGAACACTTGATAACAAACCGGTCAGCGTGGTATACTGGCTCAAATCCTCCTAATGTCTTACTATGGTATTACGTTGCAAATTAGGAGAAGCCTATGTCCACCAGTGGTCTGCAATAGGCTGTTTCCAGGACGACCTGCTGCTAAGGTTCATCGTGTCAGCCTAGAGACGTCCACAGCTGGACATAGGCCTTCCGAAGGTTCTCCACAACCAACCGCTTCCCGCGATCCGGTCCACCTTGTAGGAATTCCCCTACTACCGGTTGACCACGGTGAAACCAAAACTCAGGTAATAGAAATATTCCATCTGCTCCGTGACCAAATTGTTTACAAACATTTTCCATAACAGGGTAGTATAAAGCAGTGACATAACATTTATTCTAGGAACACTGAAGTCACTTTTACGTAAACAAGGTGCTAATTTAGGCACTATGTTTTTTCTTATCGTTCAATAACAGTTCAAGGGTACGTGAGGAAAAGACTAGGTCTAGTGATACATTTAGTCCTATTTTTGAAGCCTAGGATGTTTTGCAACTAAGGTTAGTAGAGGTTACCGGGGTGTCATTTTTTTGGGAGCGCATATAGGTTCCTTTAGGCTCTTACAAGATATTCACGTAGGGTTTATGTGCGTGGTAGATGGACACTCGCTAGTAGGTCTTTCGATTGCGAAACAAAAAACAGAGGATATTGCAAATAATCTACGCCAATAAATACGGTAGAAAGACAGAGAAACGGACTGGACCTTGTTCTGCGTTAAATGTCAGTACCTAATGGGATTAAACCTGCAACACTAAACTTGATCGCGGTCCAAGTAATGATAGCAAAATAATTATATCTTGCACACTGGAAACGAAATGGAATCATATAAAATAGTTATGTAAACACGAAGTAAATTCTAAGGTGCTAATGCTTGCAAAATGTAATTTGTTAGCAAAATGTGACGAATTGGTACTAATATGTACCTGTGTGATAAACATTATTAGTCCTTGACAATCTTAAAACAATGACGTGTTACCTATTTTGTGTCTATAATTCAGGGTGTCACAAGATGACAAGACCCAAAGCAATGAATACAGATTTACATAATAGAAGCGCATTTCTTAAGGATTTCGTGTGCCGACTCAAAGTGGCGTGTTGGCGGGTGTCGTCAGTTTGTCTCTCTTGCACTCATAGAGACAGCTGTCACAGCGCGACTGCCACGCTGCCAAGCGGCAATTTTGGTCACAGAAAGTTTGTCGCGAGAGCGCCCATAAGAAATGAGCCCCCAAAGACAAGACCCGTCACCAAGCATTGACCAAGCCGAACTACTACTACACTACTACAATCTACTAGCATTGGACACCATGCCAAGTCATAATAAACAATAATAATACCTGGAAAACTATTCTTTTTTTACGTAGACACATTTTTTATACCGCAATTTAATTAAAAGTGCGCGCGTGCAATGATCGACATGCCTACTTACCATGGGCGCAAAAGACATCTATAGAACAAATTGACGGGGTAAATGCATTGATTTCGTACCTAATTTGAACAATAATATGGTGACTTTAAGCCTCGATATCACCTGAACCACTAATTACTCAGGGATGGTGCCTAAGTAAAAAATGTTTGTATTGATTGGTACAACATGGGATATCAGTTTTCGTTAGGAGTGTTTTTACACCCTGCGTTTAAACATTTCGGACTCATTCTTTGTCTTTTGGGACTGACAGAGTAGTGTGTTACTCACACCTACAGAAGATCAGTGCCTACCCACTAAAACCACACGGTTTACCTCTATCAGCCCACTAAGAAAGATGGGTCACGACATGCGTGGCATGTTGAGCTTGCTGATTTCAGCATGTATCTTATCTAATCTTATCTTATACTAATATATAAAGCTGAAGAGTTTGTTTGTTTGTTTGAACGCGCTAATCTCAGGAACAACCGGTGCGATTTGAAAAATTATTTCAGTGTTAGATAGCCCATTTATCGAGGAAGGCTATAGGTTATATAATATCACACTATGAGCCACGGGAGCAGTAGCCTTAAATACTGCGGGTGTAACCGCGGGCTTATGTGGTAGGCTGGCTCGATCGGGAAGGACCTACCTCAAACTACTAGTACCCTGTCACAGAATATTGACGTAAACTAACAGTAGGTATCTATACTCTTCGTTTCGTTCGGTGAATGAGAGTTTCGGAGGCTCCGTCCCCTGCTCCCTCATCTTTGGTGTTGCTTGTATCTACGAGCGGCGGTAATCGCTTCATCATTAGCTTTTAACAGTCCACTGCTGGACTAGGCCTCTTCTTTGAAAGGAGGAATTGGCCTACTATACCACGCTGGCCAAACGGGTTGGTATAGGGTTTGTGTCAAGTTTTCCTTTCCTTACAGTGCTGTTCTCTGCATAATATGCTCCCTCTGTCGGCTCTTAAGACACCCATGGGTTGATATGGGGTGGTGACATTCCGTATTCTTAATCCGTCAACACACGGACGCTAATCGCTTACCATCAAGCAATCTGTCTGCTCGTTTGCCGTATATAACATAAAAAACTGTTGGCTCCGATTCTTGTAGCAGGGCAAGAATTGTCGGGCCTCGTCGGAGGACTACGGGCGGTGTAAAAACTCCAACATCAGAATATGTCATACATTCACACGAAAGTATGACAGTGGAGGGATTAAAAAAATGGGCAAGTGCAAGTCAGACTCGCGCACGAAGGGTTCCGTATCATCATCTTAGAAGAAAATCACGTTTGTTGTATGTATATTTAAATATTTTTTAAGTTTCCACCTATTTATTAAGATCGAGTAGCAAATTGGTTAAAAATTACACACTTAGCCTAAAACCATTAATATATGTTAATCTGCTGACGCCCGTCTATCACGGAGGTGGACAGCTTGCAGCAGCGATTCACATATAAACAATCGAGTCTGCTCGCCACACAGCAGAGGATACGGTTGGGGCTGGCCCGCACGCGGCGCACCAGGGAAGCGCAACGTTTTCTCATCGTTGTATAAAAACAGTCGACGCGAGCTTCAGCAAACATCCCTGATGCACTACAGAAACGGGGCAACCTCATCAACACTCTGAACGCATTGAATTGTATAGCATCGTAATCAAACCTGCACGAGTGCACATGTCTGAGAGTGCTCCATAATGAAAGACACTCTGAAGCCTAGAAGCCCGCACTTGGCCAGTGTTGGACTACGACCTGGCTTTTTTCAAAGTGAGATGAGGACCGTTCCCAGCAGTGGGACAATCTATAAATAGTCATCAACATTAAATCATACAGGTAGTAGAACCTTGCTGATTTCAGCATAAATGGGCCGGCTCGATCGGGGAAGTACTCTCACAGAAAATCGACGTAAAGTAACAGTACTTAAACTGTTGCGTTTCGTTCGATGAGTGAGAGTGCCGGAGGCCCTATCCCCTATTCCTTCTCCCTTATCCCACTACTTATCTCTATACCCTGACCCGGGTTGGGAAAAGGGATAGCCTCATCCACAACCTATCCCTTTTCCCAACCCCAAGGGGCGGCAACATACTTGTGACTCCTGATCGCCTGATGGTGGCAGTCCGTTACGTACACCACTAGGTTATCGCCGTTACTTGTACTTAGTATACCGAAATAGATTACAAGTACTGCTAAGTACACATTAACGATTATAATTATTTGTCTGTCAATTGAATAATCTGCTTCATGATATCATTCAAGTTTCATCATATCTTCGTAGCTTCCGATCCAAGTCATCCATCATGAAGAACAGGGTCCTTTTTTATGCTAACCACTTTTATTATTTAGCTTTTCTATGGAGAAAGAAAAGAGTAATCATCACCCCTTTATACTGTCCCACTGCTGGGCACAGGCCTCTTCTCACTATAAGATGGGTAAAGCCATAGTCCACCACGCTGGCCAAGTGCGGGTTGGCAGACTTCACATGTCTTTTGAGAACATTACGGAGACAGACATGTAGATTTCCGCACGATGTTTTCCTTCACAAGCAAGCGATAATTAGTGATTTAATACGCACTTAACTCCGAAAAGTCATTGGTACGCGCCGCGGATTTGAACCCGAGACCCTCTGCGTAGCAGTCTGTCGGTCTCTCCACTCAGCTGTTTTGAAAGAAAAGAGTAATTTATGAAAAAAATAAAATACTATTACTCACACCGTTGATAAGTGTTAAGTGTGCAAGTAGTTAAGTGCGCAATTCAATTGTTAGTCCTAGTGGTTTCTGAGCTATCCCTTTTCACAGCGAAGAGGAGGCCGTCGCGAAGCAGTGATACAGTTTTTAAACACAATTTTTTTAGACATAGACATTATTTTTGCAAGCATTAGCTTGCGTGGTCCTCGGTTATACTGACGAATAAGCTACATACATACATAAACTCACGCCTGTTTCCCGGAGGGGTAGGCAGAGACTACGGAACGCGTACGACGTAAATTGTATCTAAAGGGAATCGAACCTGCAATACCAAACACGACAAGTGACATGACTATTATCCTACGCCACCATCCAAGTAATGATAGCAAAATAATAATATCTTGCACACTGAAAACGTAATGGAATCATATAAAACAGTTATGTAAACATGAAGTAAATTCTAAGGTGCTAATGCTTGCAAAATGTAATTTATTAGCAAAATGTGACGAATTGTTACTAATTTGTACCTGTGTGATAAACATTATAAGTCTTTGATAATGTTAAAACAATGGCCTGTTATTTTTGTGTCTACAACAAGTCTTATTCAGGGTGTCATAAGATGACAAGACCCGTCACCAATGAATACAGATTTACATAGAAGCGCAGTTCTTAAGGATTTCGTGTGGCCATTCCAAGTGGAGACTGTCTTCAGTGTAGTTCGTAGTTGGCGGCGTTGGCGGCGCTAGCGTCGTTCTCCGTCTCTATTGCTCTCGCAGTTAAGATACACAAGAGGAACGTTTGTCTCTCTTGCTCTCGTAGAGACAGCTGTCACAGCGCGACTGTAAGTTTGTCTACAGAGCGCCCATAGGAAATGCGCCTCTATGTAAATATCTAGCTCTTTGCCGTCACCAAGCCGAACTACTATTATAATCTACTCGTATTGGACACCATGCCAAGTCATAATAAACAAAAATAATACTAGTACCTGGGAAACGATTCTTTTTTTAAGTCGACACATTTTTTAAACCGCAATTAAAAGTACGCGCGTGCAATGCTCGACATGCCTACTTACCATGGGCGCAAAACTCCGCAAAAGACATCTATAGAACAAATTGACGGAGTAAATGCATTGATTTTGTACCTAATTTGAACAAAAATATGGTGACTTTAAGCCTCGATATCACCTGAACCAGTAGGTAGGTAATTACTCAGGTATGGTGCCTAAGTAAAAAATGTTTGTATTGATTGGTACAACATGGGATATCAGTTTTCGTTAGGAGTGTTTTTACACCCTGAGTTTAAACATTTCGGACTCATTCTTTGTCTTTTGGGACTGACAGAGTAGTGTCTTACTCACACCTACAGAAGATCAGTGCCTACCCACTAAAAACAAACGGTTTACTTCTAACAACCCACTAAGAAAGATGGGTCACGACATGCGTGGCATGTATAGCTTGCTGATTTCAGCATGTATCTTATCTAATCTTATACTAATATATAAAGCTGAAGAGTTTGTTTGCTTGTTTGAAAGCGCTAATCTTAGGAACTACTGGCCCGATTTGAAAAATTCTTTAAGTGTTAGATAGCCCATTTATCGAGGAAGGCTAAAGGCTATATAACCTCGCGCTATGAGCCACAGGAACGGAGCAGTAGCCTTAAATACCGCGGGTGTAACCCCGGGCTTATGTAGTAGGCTGGCTCGATCGGGAAATACCTACCTCAAACTACTAGTAACCTGTCACAGAATATTGACATAAACTAACAGTATCTATACTTTTCGTTTCGTTCGGTGAGTGAGAGTTTCGCAGACTCCATCCCCTTCTCCCTCATCTTTGGTATTGCTTATATCTACGAGCGGCGGTAATCGCTTCATCATTAGCTTTTAATAGTCCACTGCTGGACTAGGCCTCTTCTTTGAAAGGAGGAATTGGCCTACTATACCACGCTGGCCAAACGGGTTGGTATAGGGTTTGTATCAAGTTTTCCTTTCCTTACAGTGCTGTTCTCTGCATAATATGCTCCCTCTATCGGCTCTTAAGACACCCATGGGTTGATATGGGGTGGTGACATTCCGTATTCTTAATCCGTCACCACACGGACGCTAATCGCTTACCATCAAGCAATCTGTCTGCTCGTTTGCCGTATATAACATAAAAAACTGTTGGCTCCGATTCTTGTAGCAGGGCAAGAATTGTCGGGCCTCGTCGGAGGACTACGGGCGGTGTAAAAACTCCAACATCAGAATATGTCATACATTCACACGAAAGTATGACAGTGGAGGGATTAAAAAATTGGGCAAGTGCGAGTCAGACTCGCGCACGAAGGGTTCCGTATCATCATCTTAGAAGAAAATCACGTTTGTTGTATGTATATTTAAATATTTTTTAAGTTTCCACCTATTTATTAAGATCGAGTAGCAAATTGGTTAAAAATTACACACTTAGCCTAAAACCATTAATATATGTTAATCACTGCCGCCCGTCTATCACGCAGGTGGACAGCTCGCAGCAGCGATTCACATATAAACAATCGAGTCTGCTTGCCACACAGCAGAGGATACGGTTGGGCTGGCCCGCACGCGGCGCACCAGGGAAGCGCAACGTTTTCTCATCGTTGTATAAAAACAGTCGACTCGAGCTTCAGCAAACATCCCTGACGCACTACAGAAACGGGGCAACCTCATCAACACCCTGAACGCATTGAATTGTATAGCATCGTAATCAAACCTGCACGAGTGCACATGTCTGAGAGTGCTCCATAATGAAAGACACTCTGAAGCCTAGAAGCCCGCACTTGGCCAGTGTTGGACTACGACCTGGCTTTTTTCAAAGTGAGATGAGGACCGTGTGCAGCAGTGGAACAATCTGTAAACAATCATCAACATTAAATCATACTGGTCGTAGAGCCTCGCTGATTTCAGCATGAATGGGTCGGCTCGACCGGAGAAGTACTACCCTCTCACAGAAAATCGACGTAAAGCAGCGTTTCTTTCGGTGGGTGAGAGTGCCGGAGGCCCTATCCCCAATTCCTTCTCCCTCATCCCACTCCTCATCCTATCTCTTTACCCAACACCAAGGGACGGCAACGCACTTGTGACTCCTGTGGTGTTGCTTGTGTCCATAGGCGGCCAGTGGCGGCTCGTTCAAAGGAGCGCTGGAGCAGTGAACTCCCAAAATTATAAAATATATGTATAGGTACAACTCATATAAACTTTTTCTATAAACATACTCAATATTTTAATACACGCATCTATTCTCTTTTCTATAATACATATCCACAAATAAGTATTTGACTACTAAGCTGTTTATCATAATTTTGTCAACACTCTTGAAACGTACATAGGTGTTTTTGTTGAGAGGAGCGCTCATAACAGCGCTCTTGGTTGACGAAAGCTTAGTACAACGCTTAATACTGAAATGTAATGAGTGCGAAAGACAGAGCGTTCTATGCGATGGGTGCGTGAGACAAAAGATTTGTATGAGAAATAAGCCAAATACGGAGCGTCGCTCCTGGCTAACTTGACGAGTTGCGCATGCGCGAATATATTATCCGACTAAATTATATGACCATTTGCCACGAAGAAAAATTAAAACGTGTGCACATTTTAATTTTTCTTCGTGGCATTCGGCAATTCGGAAAAACCCAGTAACACTTTTGCACGACCCGGTAATCGAACCCGGGACCTCCGATCAGCAGTCGCATACGCTATCCACTGGACTACGGAGGCAGTTAAATGTCAGTAATGGCAATCAAACCTGCAACATTAAACGCGATCGCGGTTCAAGTAATGATAGCCAAATAATTATATCTTGCACACTGGAAACGTAATGGAATCATATAAAATAGTTATGTAAACATGAAGTAAATTCTAAGGTGCTAATGCTTGCAAAATATAATTTATTAGCAAAATGTGACAAATTGTTACTAATTTGTACCTGTGTGATAAACATTATAAGTCCTTGATAATGTTAAAACAATGACCTGTTATTTTTGTGTCTACAACAAGTCTCATTCAGGGTGTCATAAGATGACAAGACCCGTCACCAATGAATACAGATTTACATAGAAGCGCAGTTCTTAAAGATTTCGTGTGCCGATTCCAAGTGGAGACTGTCTTCAGTGTAGTTCGTAGTTGGCTGCGTTGGCGGCGCTAGCGTCGTTCTCCGTCTCTATTGCTCTCGCAGTTAAGATACACAAGAGGAACGTTTGTCTCTCTTGCTCTCGTAGAGACAGCTGTCACAGCGCGACTGTAAGTTTGTCTACAGAGCGCCCATAGGAAATGCGCCTCTATGTAAATATCTAGCTCTTTGCCGTCACCAAGCCGAACTACTATTATAATCTACTCGTATTGGACACCATGCCAAGTCATAATAAACAAAAATAATACTAGTACCTGGGAAACGATTCTTTTTTTAAGTCGACACATTTTTTAAACCGCAATTAAAAGTACGCGCGTGCAATGCTCGACATGCCTACTTACCATGGGCGCAAAACTCCGCAAAAGACATCTATAGAACAAATTGACGGAGTAAATGCATTGATTTTGTACCTAATTTGAACAAAAATATGGTGACTTTAAGCCTCGATATCTCCTGAACCAGTAATTACCCAGGTATGGTGCCTAAGTAAAAAATGTTTGTATTGATTGGTACAACATGGGATATCAGTTTTCGTTAGGAGTGTTTTTACACCCTGAGTTTAAACATTTCGGACTCATTCTTTGTCTTTTGGGACTGACAGAGTAGTGTCTTACTCACACCTACAGAAGACCAGTGCCTACCCACTAAAACCAAACGGTTTACCTCTAACAACCCACTAAGAAAGATGGGTCACGACATGCGTGGCATGTATAGCTTGCTGATTTCAGCATGTATCTTATCTAATCTTATACTAATACTAGCTGTCCCGGCGAACTCCGTATCGCCTTTTTAATGTATTTACATTTCATATTAATTTTTAACTCTTTTCCAACTTATTCAGAACAAAGTTACCAAGAACATCAGTGTTTAATCTCTTAATTGCTAGGCAAAGTTGTTTTGCCATATAAATTATTTCTAGGGTAGAAAAACTAACTTATTGTAAGGAGATGAAAAGGTGGTATATGAGTGATATGGTTAGATCACTGATCTAACTTAGGTAGAGGGTAGGTGGCGCTTTAGCTACAAGCACCTGAGTTGTTGTTCTCTGTTATAAAAAATCACCAATAATAAAAAAACTAAGTGTTATAACATTAAGTGTGCACCAAAAACGTTAAGCAAGTTGTAAATAATAAGTGTAAATGTTATCATCGTAAAATCTGGTAAAACAAGGAAGAAAAGAAAACATTTGTGATGCGTGATAAAAATACTTTATACAAGCAATATCATAAAATATAAACTCATGTGAAGCAATAGTGTAAACAAGTGCATAATAATAAGTGAGCAAAAGTAATAAAATCAACTCGGAACTCAAACTTGAATCAATAGTGTTGTTAGAAAAAAATCCATTGGCATGAGTCATTCCTAACGACTTTTTATTAGTTAAAAAACTTTATCGCATATAACGATCACCAATTTCAACTACACTAGTAACTGTTCAGTTGGTGTGATCACGCATACAGGCAGCTGCTGTACACGTTGTCGAGCGTTCGAACCTCGCTAGCCGCGATAGCTTTTTGAGATTCTTAAAATTGTTAATTAATTATCTTACAATGAACTTCTTCGGAAATATCACTCAGCGGCGTCAGCGCCAACGCAGACATTCGGATACAATTGATACAAATAACGATTCAAACATATCTACTGATTTAAATTGTACCACTAGCAATAGTTTGCCGGAAATGTCAGACGAAGAGCATTGCGATGAAGTTACTAAACTACAGAACAAAATAAAGAAATTAACATTAGATTTAGAGGCAGCACACGCAGAAGTGGAGAGTTTAAACTTAGAAAATACTCAACTTAAAAACACCATCGATGAATTAACTAGAAAGAAAAATATGTATAAAAAAATTACGTCTGATATAGTAAGCGATAACAATTCATCTCCAATAACTAGTAAAAAAAGGAGAAATAAAACAAACGCTATAAATAGCAGCCCACAGACAACTCCAAAGACTGTAAAAATTAAACAAAACTATTTGACCTCGCATATCGCTGACAAATCAACACAAGATGATACACAATTAATGACGAACCTTCAAGGCAATAAAAATCGTTTGATAAGAAAGGACAAAAAAAGGAGTAACTTATGTATAATTAGCAATAATAAAAGGAATAGATTGAGTAACTTAATTGAGGACACTTTTGATACGTTCAATTACTGCCACTATCTTTATCCAGGCGCTGATATTCAGCAAATGTTACTCGGCATTGATAATAAAATAAAAAACTTCAATAAAAATGACTATTGTGTTATAATGATGGGAGAGATGAACTTCATAAGGACTGAAAATTATCACGACATTATATTTCTTATTAGAGAAACCATTGGAAATATAAAAAATACCAATGTGATAATTTGCCTTCCGACATACAGATATGGCAATTATACCACTATCTATAACACCAGAATAGAAACTTTTAATCATCTCCTATATCTTGACAACTTAACTTACGAATATGCCTATTTACTGGACTCAAATGCAGAATTAACTTGTGGCTATGAAATGTTCTCTGCGCAACAAGGACACATAAATGGAACAGGAATGAAGAATATTTTTACTAATCTCAAGAGGACCATAATTGAAATCGAGACCGAAAATAACAAAACAATATTTCATTCTTCCAGTTCAGAATTGAAGCAGTCCGACACGTTTTTTCTATAACTATTTGATTATTATGCATCAAAATATTGCGGGACTCATCAACAAAGCGGATCAACTAACTCTGCACCTGCAAGAGTTAACTGAACAAAGAAATAGTATTGACATAATTTGCATTACGGAGCACTTTATCGAGCGAGGACATGAGGAGCTTCTCTCGGTACCTAACTATAAATTAGCCGCTTACTACACACGAAATACCAAAAGAGGAGGAGCTTGTATCTTGGTAAAATATGGCACTCAATACAAAGAGCTTAAAGATATCAGTAAAATGTCAATTGAAGGCGCTGTCGAAGTTTGTGCAATTGAAGTAATACCCCATAACATTATTATTATTTGTATGTATAGAGTACCAAAGTTAAATAATTTACAGGTTTTCTACTCTAGATTGAATATTCTTTTATCGAAATACTGTTACAACTCGAACATAAAGGTAATTCTATGTGGCGATTTTAATATTAATATTTTAAAACAGGATAATTTATCTGTTGAATTTACCAGTTTCCTATTAAAGTACAATCTTAGTTTACAAATTAATCAACCGACCAGATTACAAAGCAAAACATGTATTGACAATTTTGCACATAACATCTCACGAAAATGTACCCATAGTATTCTTGATTTACATATGTCGGATCACACCGCACAAACTTTAAAGATTCCTGTAAAGAAGACATGTATTATCAAAAGTTGGAATATAAAGGTACGCGACTTCAGTCATGAAAACTTGATGAAATTCAAGGATTGTTTGAAATCGATTTCTTTTTCTGATGTCTATCTCGCTAATGACCCTAATGTAGCATATAACAACTTTTTAGAAATGTTCCAATTATTTTATAATTTATGTTTCCCAATTATGTTCAAAAAAAGGAAATTAATAAAGAATCCTAATTGGTTAACACCTGGTATTAGACTGTGTAGCCAAAGAAAAAGACAGCTGTTGTGGCATCATAGATTAAATCCATCAAAGACAAATGTGACGAAACTAAAAAAATATTCAACCCGACTTAAGAAAATAATAAAATTGACTCAATTAGCAAAAAATAACCACAAAATCCAAACAGCATATAATAAATCGAAAATGACATGGAGAATAATCAATGAAAACAGAAGTAACTCTCCTCCAGAGTGCATAACAGAAATAAATTATGACGGAGTTAAATTCACTACACCCAAAGACATAGCAAATACATTTAACGACTACTTCATAGACCAAGCAGAAAAACTGTCATCCACTTCTACACGACTGACTGACAATAAAATAAATTTCTATACACAGTCAATGTTTCTAGCCCCTATCACATCAGATGAAGTAAATAGAATTATAGAAGACTTAAAAAATCAAAATAGTGTAGGATACGATGATATTTCGACAAAGGTCTTAAAGTATGTAGCAGCACTTATATCTGATCCTCTTAGCTACATAATAAATTTAAGTATTGAATCTGGGACCTATCCTGATAAGCTTAAACCTACTATCATTAAACCTTTATTTAAAAAAGACGATACGAAAGAAATTAAAAATTACAGGCCCATAGCTCTTATCCCAATAATATCCAAGATATTCGAAAAATGGATCTATAGATCCATAGATGGATACTTGAACAATCATAATATACTTGTAAATGAACAAAAAGGATTTAGGAAAGGTCATTCGATAAATATGGCAATATACGACTTCCTTAATGACATCATAGCTAACATGAATGATAGAATCCCAATATCAGCAGTATACATGGATATGACCAAGGCATTTGACTTGGTCAACCATGACTTACTGCTGAGCAAATTAAATGCATACGGAATAAGGGGTAATGTGTTGGCACTCATAAATTCTTATTTAAAAAATAGAACACAATGTACAGAAATAAGTAGAATATCTAAATTTAATAAAACCGTTATAAAATATATATCTAGTGAGCGAATAATAACTTGTGGAGTCCCTCAAGGCAGTGTGCTAGGGCCTTTATTATTTTTAATATATATAAATGACTTTCCCCGGAATATACCCTATCCTATGACATTGTTTGCTGACGATAGTACTATGATTGTTAAACGTGACATTAATAATATGGACTTCGAGACTGACATAATCAATGCATTGGACCAAGCCGTTAACTGGTTAGAACAAAATAACTTAATTATAAATTTAAATAAAACAAAAGTTATGAATTTCCGTCAAAGAGTAGCTAATTCGAAACTAAATATAATATTTAAGAATGAAAATATAGAAGAAGTTGTAAATATTAAATTTTTAGGCTTAACAATCGACAATCAACTTAATTGGAAACAACACACTTCATTATTGGTTAAAAAGGTCAGTAAATTTGCTTTTGCCTTGTATAAATTAAAAAAAGTTGTGAATCAAGCAGCGGTAGTCACTGCATATTACGGATATGTCGATTCTATATTACGCTACGGAGTTATGTTCTGGGGCAACTCCTGCAATAAGGAAACAGTGTTTAAGTCACAAAAAAGATGCATTAGGGCTATTACCGGTATAGACGTAACTGATAGCTGTAAACCTTATTTTATATTGTTAAAAATATTGACTTTACCTTGTTTATACATTTTTGAAACTGCTTTATTTGTCAAAAAGAATATGCATTTATTTAGAAAAGCGTCTGAACAGCGACACAAAATGATAAGAAAAGAATACAGACATGAGCTATGTGTTCGTCCTTCAAAGACCGCCTTAATGCACAAAAGTATACTTTGTATGGCCCCAAAAATATTTAATAAATTACCAAATGCACTAAAAGATTTATCTATAATTCAGTTTAAGAAAAAATTACGATATCTATTACAAGAAAAATGTTATTATACCATTGACGAATTCTTTAATGATAAATTTTAAGTTGACATTTCTATTTATTTATTTCTGACTTTGTGTTTTTTATAATTTAATTAGCTAGAGACATTTCACTTTACCATTGACGAATTCCTTAATGAAAAGATGTTAATATTTGACATTGAAGTCCATAATTTTAATTATTTTGTTTCTATATAATTTTGTATTATTTTATCATTATTTATTATTCCAATTAATTATTGTGAATTCTTATTGTTAGTTTCCCAAATTATGTTGTTATGTTGCAATTATTAGATTTTTATATTTCTGGACTTAAATGTGAATAAATGTGAAACAGTGTACACCATCATGGTAGATTTTTGAGATGCTTTAAAGTGTATTAAGACCACATGTAACGTGTAACCAAAAATCACACTAATAAATGAATTTGAATTTGAATTTGAATTTGAACTTACAAAATCTAGTAAAATTACTAATACTATTAAATACTATGGCCATTAAATAATTAAATCAACTGCAAGTCTGACTCGCCCATGAAGGGTTCCGTAGGAGAGGTATCCACTGAACATAGCCATTATCTGCATCGAACATCAAATACCACTACCACTTTTTCACCACCAATAATAACTTTTTTTATATTATTATATTTCCCATCCGCCATCTTTGATCACGAAATAGATGTTGTATTTGGATTCGCCATCCCTTAAAACGTCGGAGAAGATACCCATATCGACTTTACAAAAAAATCCCGTCCGCCATCTTTGATTTCCTATCCGCCATCTTTGATCACGAAATGGATGTTGTATTTGGATTCACCCTCCCTTAAATCATCAGAGACGATACCTATATTGATTTTTAAAAATTTTCCCATTCGCCATATTTGATTTCCCATCCGCTATCTTGAATCACGAAATAGATGTTGTATTTGGATTCCCCATCCTTTTAAACATCGGAGACGATACCCATATTGATTTAAAAAAAACCCATCCGCCATCTTTGATCACAAAATAGATGTTGTATTTTTATTCTCCACCCCTTAAAATATCGGAGACGATAGCCATATTGATTTTTCAATTTTTTCCCATCCACCATCTTTGATTTCCCATCCACCATCTTGAATCACGAAACAGATGTTGTATTTGCATTCCATACCAATATTGATTTTTTAAATTTTTCCCGTCCGCCATCTTGAATCACTAAATAGATCTTGTATTTGGAATCCCCATCCCTTTAAACATCGGAGACGATACCCATGTTGATTTAAAAAAAACCCATCCGCCATCTTTGACCACGAAATAGATGTTGTATTTGGATTCTCCACCCCTTAAAATATCGGAGACGATAGCCATATTGATTTTTTAATTTTTCCCATCCGCCATCTTTGATTTCCCATCCACCATCTTGAATCACGAAACAGATGTTGTATTTGCATTCCCCTACCCTTTTAACATCGCAGACGATACCAATATTGATTTTTTAAAACTTTCCCATCCGCCATCTATGATTTCCCATCCGCCATCTTTGATCATGAAATAGATGTTGGATTTGGATTCCCCATCCCTTTATATATTGGAGACGATACCCATATTGACTTAAAAAAAATATCCCGTCCGCCATCTTTGATTTCCTATCCGCCATCTTTGATCACGAAATAGATGTTGTATTTGGATTCACCATCCCTAAAATCGTCAGAGACGATACCCATATTGATTTTTAAAATTTTTCCCATCAGCCATCTTTGATTTCCCATCCGCCATCTTGAATCACGAAATAGATGTTGTATTTGGATTCCCCATCCCTTTAAACATCGGAGACGATACCCATATTGATTTAAAAAAAAAAAATCCCATCCGCCATCTTTGATCACGAAATAGATGTTGTATTTGGATTCTCCATCCCTTTTAACATCGCAGACGATACCAATATTGATTTTTTTAAATTTTCCCATCCGCCATCTGTGATTGCCCGTCCGCCATCTTTGATCACGAAATAGATGTTGTATTTCGATTCCCCACCCCTTAAAATATCGAAGGTGATACCCATATTGATTTTAAAAATTTTCCCATCCGCCATCTTTGATTTCCCGTCCGCCATCTTGGATCACTAAATAAATTTCATATTATTAATCAGTGTCCCGAAAATGCCGAAAACGATACCCATATAGATTGTATCCTATTCATTTAGCCTTTTTTGCCTTTGACCCAACCCTCCCCCTTCTCATCTGACCATCTTATTATTTTCGTCTGGCCCCTATAAGTTGTGGCGTAATTTTATATAGCCTATAGCCTTTTGGAATAATTGGGCTATCATAGGCAATAACAGTTTTTGAAATCCGACTGCTAGTTCCTGAGATTAGCCGACATTCTCTTTTAGCCTTTTTAGCTTTTTGCCCGGCCCCAAAGGGTCAAAGCGTTATGTTATATAGCCTATAGCCTTCCGGAATAAGTGGGCTATCGTATACAAAAAGAATTTTTCAGATCCGACCGGTAGTTCCTGAGATTAGCGCGTTCAAACAAACAAACAAACAAACAAATAAACAAACAAACAAACAAACTCTTCCGCTTTATTATATTAGTATAGATATAAAGCTGAAGAGTTTGTTTGCTTGTTTGAACGCGCTAATCTTAGGAACTACTGGCCCGATTTGAAAAATTCTTTAAGTGTTAGATAGCCCATTTATCGAGGAAGGCTATAGGCTATATTACCTCGCGCTATGAGCCACAGGAACGGAGCAGTAGCCGGTGTAACCGCGGGCTTATGTAGTAGGCTGGCACGATCGGGAAGTACTTACCTCAAACTACTAACTAGTGTCACAGAGTATTGACATAAACTAATTTCCGTATCTATAATATAAAAATGAATCGCTGAATGTGTTGCTAAGCGCAAATCTCGAGAGCAGCTGAACCAATTTCGCAAATATTTTTTTTTAATTATTCCTTGAAGTACGAGGATGGTTCTTAATGAGAGAAAAATTAAAAAATCAAAAGAAAAACATCAAAGAATCGACTGTTAGGCGGTACGAAGTTCGCCGGGTCAGCTGTTATGCAAATGCAACATAAAAAACTGTTGGCTCCGATTTTTATTGCAGGGCAAGAATTGTCAGGCCTCGTCGGAGGCCTTCGGGTAGTGTAAAAATACCAACCTCAGAGTTTGTCATACACTCACACGAAAGTCAGATGGTGGAGGGATTAAAAGAACTATTTAATAGGTACGTACTTTTTGTTTTTTATAGACTCCCGCCTGTATCCCCGAAGGGGTGGGCAGAGGTGTAAATATTATACCCACATTTCGCCATGAATTTTTAGGTACCACGTAATAGGGGGCGAGCCTATTGCCGTTACCGGCCACATTACCAGACTCCGTGCTGCTACTGAGAGTTTCCTAACGGAAAAACCCAATAACACTTTGCCCAACCTGGAAATCGAACCCGAGAGCTCCCAATCCTTGGGTTCGATCCTCAGTTACCCTGGGCACACACCTCTGACTTTTCAAAGTTACATGTTAATTATCGCTCGCTTAATAAAGTGCCTGGTAGATAGCAATAGCCCCTATTTCCTTGGGGCCGAAATGTAACTGGCAAAGTGTGGGTGTGTAATACACCTCTGCCTACCCCTTCGGGGATAAAGCCGTGAAGTTATTTTATGTTATATTATTAGAAGTTGTAGATGGTACACATCTAAGATAGCAGTAGGATAGGGTTACCATAATGTTGACTAGCATATATACTAAGTAAAGCAATCGTAGGCTATTCTCGGTACTGCACTAAAACAAACATGTTTTGAGTGTGGTTTGATGTTCCACGTGCAGATAACGTGACTATTTGACCTCTCGATGTAAATTGATCAAAACATCGCGCTTGTATGTCCCCGAACCTTGATGAAACGTGTAACTTGGACCGCGGACAACGTCAGGACTGGGAAATTAAAGGTGTATCGCAATATTGAGTACATACTGTACATATCATACAATTTTATTAAAACGAGTCTACTCACGATATTTAATTAATTTATAGGGATTTATTAATATACAGGGTTATTTGTAAAGCACCGTTAACCTCTCAGGATTATGTTACGAACATCTTAATCAACAACTTTTGTTCTATGACTTTAAAAAATTCTTGATATTTTAGTTCATCGGATTTTCATACAAAATAAAAATACTTAAATTGAACGCTCTAAATGTTGCGATGTCTATGCGATAGAACAATAGCGGGGGGTGCGGGCAGCGGGCGGTGGGGGCAACAGGTGTAGGTAGGTACAGCTAAATACACGACTTGAAATGTGTTAGATAGGACAACGAAATCTTTAAGGTTTGTTTTTGGTAAATGTATTATGTTTTGTAAAACGTCATAGAACAAAAGTTGTTGGTTATGATGTTAGTTACGTAGTCCTGAGAGGTTAGCGGTGTTTTACAAAAACCGGCCAAGTGCGTGTCGGGCCACGCGCAATGTAGGGTTCCGTAGTTGCCCATAATGACTTGCTGCAAAGGGTATTAATGTACAACAAATCCGACTGTTTATTTTGCTGAAAAGATAATTTTAATAACACTATTATAAGAACCTAAGTTTTGTTTAGAAAAATACTAGGTATGTATCCAGTTATGTATTGTAAACATAAAATGTGGTTTCCAAGATATACTACTACTATACATACGTAGTACCGTAGTACATTACATACCAAAGTAGGTAGGTTTAAGATTAAGCCAGCGCGCCCAATGTAAACTCACAGAAATAGGTATTTATAAGTTAACCGACAATTACTCGTAACCTAGTGATATCTACTTAGCTGTGATAGTTTTCCTTTTAAATTCGTTATATGTACTACATTTGTGATTTTTTACCTCTTCGAAATTAATAGTTTAGCCGGCTGAGGGGGGGACACTTGAGTTTAACAATTTTTTTCACTTCAAAGCTTGATATTTGACAAACCAATCACTTGATCGAAAAATGATTTGAGCAAACTGATAATATTTATTAAAATCTATCCAATGATACCCCACATGATGGGGTACTCAACCAAAAAAATTTCAACCCCACTATATATGTAGGGGAGATACCCTTAAAAAAATATTTCCCTAAATTTTATTCTACAGTTTTGTTGCAATATCTTATGTCTATATTCATGTCAAATATCAGCTTTCTAGCACCAGGCGTCTTTGAGCTAGGCTGCGGACGGACAGACGGACGGACTACAGAACCCTAAAAAACCCTGTATAATAATACCTCTGTTTTAACGACGTTTTATCCGACTTACAACGGCGGAGGTCTCGCCGCGACCACGTCCTCCTATTTTCCCATCCAGGTCAGCACAGCATTTGTCTTGTGATTCCTTTAGAGTTGCGGGTGTCCAGGGACCGGCGGTAATCGTTTACCATCAGGCGCTCCACCTGCTCGTTTGTCTCTTATAACTTACGTCATCATTCCTATTAGCGTTATCCCAGTTTCGTTCTGGGGTCCGCTTACTAGTCTAACAGGATTTGGCTCAATATTAGCCTTTCCACAGAGCGACTGCCTGTCTGACCTCTGCAACCCTAAAGGACAGCAATAATCCATGGTTTAGACTAGTGTCAGTTTATTTAGAAGGTACTGACGCCCTGTAACGACTGTCAAAGATCTTCATGACAACCGGGACCGACGGCTTAACGTGCTCTCCGAGGCACGAGACAAGAGATAATTAATAATTCAATACGCACATAACTCCGAAAAGTCATTGGTGCGCGCTGTAGATTCGAACTCGATACCCTCTGCATGGCAGTCTGTTGTATCTCCACTCGGCTATCGCTGCCTTATAACTTACGTAAAAAACAAATAAGAGAAAAGGCCTGTGCTGTGAAAGTGATGCATTTTTTTTTAGTTTTCAGTACACGAGGTCTTACCTAGGAGATAGGCTAGTAGGTACCTAGGAGTATATTGTTTTGAAGATATATTTCAGATTAGTGTAAAATCCGCGACCTTTTACAATCTTATCGTAAGTGCTATTGATAAGTAAGTGCTGTTTGACAAAAGGTAAACCATTGTTACGGCAGTATTTCTCAGTGGCCGATAACGATTGATCTAGATTGAGTCTTGTATTTAGTGTTTACATGTAATTACTAGTCCGTGGGATGACAGATTAAGATTACCGTTGCTTATAGCATCGCTACCTACGTAATAGGTAATAATGTAAGTTCTATGTTATAAACTGTCACTCTGCTGAGTACGGGTCCCGCCTCACTATAAGAAATGGCTTAGGGCGACAATCTACGACGGCCGGCCATGTGCGGAATAATTGTCTTCACATGCCTTTCGAGAACACCGTGGAAAACTCTTAGGAAATGCATCCTTAAATTTATCGTAGGTTAGGTTACTCGCATATCATACAATTTTAACATTGTAATGATACATAATTTAATAAAATGTATTATATTATGTATCATTATATTTAATATATCTGTATATAATGTCATTCCATTTATTACTTTCGAGAACATTATGAAGAATTTTCAGACATGCAGGTTTCCTCACGATTAGGGAATGCAATCTCGATCTAGCGAGATCTCGGCCTTTTTTAGCGAGATTAATCTCGGTCGAAAAATGGGCGAGATCTCGCGAGATTTACGAGATTGCACTCGAGTATAAAAACGTCTTATTAGAAGCGCGAACTGACTCGGACGGAGTTGCAATCTGTCGGTATCGGTATTAATAAAAATAAAAAAAAATTTATACGAGTCCGGGGTGTTAAAAGGAAAACTTTTGCAGTTCGTGGATGTCTGCCTGAGAACTGCGAGAATTTCAATTAGCGTTGAATCCGAAAGGGCCTTCTCAGCGGCTGGATATCTGACCAACAGAAAAGGAAGCCGTTTAGCAGACGATTCTTTGGATATTTTGTGCTTCTGAAAGTATAAGTTGCTACTTTGAAAATAATTCGTAATAATGGCTTGTGATTTGAACTAAACCAATCTTTCTTTTGATTGGTATATTTCTGCAATTTCTAATAGTCTGCCTTATTGGTATATTTTGTTAATTAATCTGTAATATCTAAAAGGTCTACTGAGTAGATATAGTTTTATTTACCTAATTGATAATAATACCTCAGTTAAGTAACATAGATTTTTTTGACCTCTCGTTGTTTTGTTTGTTATAAAAGATTTTTTTTTATTACGAAAAGACTTTTGTTTGAAATTAGAAGCGAAGACTGGTTGTTTCTTTCCTTTCTTATTTGACAGATCCGTTCGTAAAAGTTTACTTCATAAAACTTTATTGAAAAAGTATAGACAGATAGGTACCTATGTCAAACAATGTTTGAAGCATAAAAGTCTTCTGAAAAATTCGTGATAAATAATGTTTCCTATAATACTTAAAATGGTTATTATTTTTGTCCTAATTAATCAAATATTGCGATTATTTGCAAAAAAAAAACATCCATATTGCCAATCTCGCGAGATTGGCTTCATAATCTCGCGAGATCTCGCTTGAGCCCAAATCTCACGAGATTTGCATTCCCTACTCACGATGTTTTCCTTCACCGTTTAGCAAACTAAAATTAACATTTCTATACGCATACCCACCTACTACAAAAAGCTTGCGGTGTGCGTCGGGGTATTTTTTTTTATTTCTCGCGAAGCCATCTGTTGGTATTTCCACTTTTTTTTTATATACTCACGCCTGTATCCCCGCAGGCGTAGGCAGAAGTGTAATATTGCACCCAATTTCGCCATGAATATTTAGGTCCCATGTAATAGGGGCGAGCCTATTGTCGTTGCCGGGCACATCACCCGACTCCGCACTGCTACTGAGAACTCGGAAAAACGCAGTAACAATTTTGCTCGACCTGGGAATCGAACCTGGGACCTCCGATCAGCAGTCGCATACGCTATCCACTAGACCATGGAGGCAATCATAGTATTATTAAGTATCACCACTAGGATATCACTATATAAATACATGACCATGTTTAATCATTAATACTTTCTGCGTAGTTAATATTTCGTAGCAACAACACCGAATTAAATCGCAACGAGGTAATCTGTTGATAATAGGAATTATTTTTATTTCAAATCTGTAGTAATTAATTGTTGGTTTAGGTATAGCACGAATTAGGTCATATTACTGATTATCATCATTTAACAGCTTTTCGCAGTCCACTGGAGGCTTCAGCCAAAGAGCTCAGATATTTACATAATATAAATAAGATTGGAGTGTCTGTTTGTAATATTAAAATAACCGATTTTTACTAAATGCATGGTAATATTTTCAAATTTTGTCTGTTGTCTGTTTGTTTTCGCTAATCTCTGGAACGGCTGGACCGATTTTGACGGGATGTTCACTATAATAAATAATAATAATATAATATTCTACCACATGCACATATCACCGTCTAGTCCCAAACTAAGCAGAGTTTGTGTTATGGATACTAGATAATGGATAAACATACATATACACTTTTTTTTTGCAAATACATACATATTATACATAGAAGCACCCAGACCAAGACAAACATCCATGTTCATGCACACAAATGTTTGACTTGAGCGGGAATCGAACCCGCGACCTTCGGCGTAGCAGTCACTTACACTCACGCTGCGCCAACCAGTCGTCGAGGTCACTGGTGGATAGCTGATGTACCAAGGAGTAACAAAATTGTACCAAGCCTAAGGCTATAAATTAACCGGGTACGCGAAGCAGTTCCTCCAGGACGCGGGTGAAACCGCGGGAAACAGCTAGTTTAACATAAAGGTCGTCCATTAACAGATCCAGTCCATTGCATCATTCATGAATTCCTAATTGTACCAACTGCAGTATCATCATCTCGAAGTAAGATGTATGTTCAAAATCATTAGTACTGTACATACATTACTTAGCAATAATGAGCACTATAGCCCATCATAGTAGACTCAATAAAGTTCATTAAACATACATACATATGCTCACGTCTTTTTCCCGTCGGGGTAGGCAGAGACAACTGAGGGTCTAGTATGAGTTTGCACTCGATCGTCACGGTGGACGATAGCCTAGTCGACGGGAACAATTTCCATATATTTTGTAAAAGCGCCCCTAACGGAGAGTAGCAATCGATAGAGACCGCTAGGGGGCGCATTTAGAAAATGTGTAGTTTCCAGGGTCAAAATAATTACATTTTATTTAGTCCGTATTTTAGATTATAAAAAAATATTGGACACGTATTTTTTCTTTTTTCGATTGAATAAACAATAACAAAGATATAGCCCATTAAAGTTACGTGTGACGTCATCTAGTGCGAAAAAATGCAGCACGGTGTGACGTTATACGTAACTTTATTGAGCTATATCTTGGTAATTTTTGGTTTAATTTACAAATAAAAAAATACGTATCGCTTATTTTTGAATAATCTAAAGGACGGACTTATAAATTTTTTTTTGTCAACTAGCCTATTGTTCCCCTCGACTAGGCTAACGTCCACCGTGACGATCGAGTACAAACTCGTACTAGACCCTCAGAACGCCACTTGCTTCTAACCTTACAAACCTCACGCGCTTCCTCTACATTCATTACTCTTTTCATACATGCTCGCCGGTTCCGGGTGCTCCGGACTTTCAATTTGGTCGGCGAATGTCTTACGAGGTCTGCCGCAACCGACTTGCCCACACACATCTGCCTTATATATTACTAGCTGTTGCCCGCGGTTTCACCCGTATCCTGAGGGAACTACTTCGCGTATCCGTTTAATTCATAGCCTAAGTTACTCCTTGGTACATCAGCTATCCGCCAGTGAACGTCCCGTCAAAATCGGTCCAGCCGTTTCAGAGATTAGCGAGAACAAACAGACAGACAGACAGACCGACAGGCAGACAAAAATTTTAAAAATGTCATTTCGGTATGCGTACCGTACATCCATATGCATTAAGTAAAAAGCAGTTATTTTAATATTACAAACAGACACTCCAATTTTATTAATGTGTATTGATGATAAGTGCAAGTCGAACCACACACAATGTACGGTTCCTTGGTAGCCATTATCTAATGTCCCGGGAATAAAATTAGGACACGATCACAATATTAAGGAGTTGTGTGGTGTATGTAAGTTTAATGTAATTGCTCGTTAATTAATAAGGTCTAATGAGCCGTTGTAGTTTTCATTGAAAGTTAATTATGTGTGCTAATACTAGTAATTCATACTTAATTAACTATTAAGCATAGTTTAATTATATTCCTCGACACTACGGTTTAGAAAACGATGTTTACATAATAATTAAATCAATAATTTGCAAGCTAAACCGTCAAATCTTGGCTAAAACGAACTGCACCCATTTATCAAGATAGTGGCCGAAGGACAAGGGTTGTTGCCAACCCCACAAACTTGAATTTAAGCTTTAACCCCCATTGACACCCAAAAAATAAAATGACGTCTTTTTGCAAATGCAAACCCTAACTGTGACTTTAATGAACTACTGAAATATTTAATTACAAATTAATTAAAACTAACTATAACTAAGTGGCTATTTACACATAAATTTAAACAATAATTTCAATACTTAAATAACTAACAAATAAAAGCAATACATAAAACAAGTAAAAGCAAAATTTAAAGGACGTCGTGGAAATCCTCCACATCGCCATCAATAGGGAAGTTTCCTGCAAGTGAAATAAATTATACAAGTATTTTTATCTAGTGAAGTGCTTTGTTTAACATTTTTTGTCGTCAATTTATTGATAATAAGTATTCTATTTGACAGCAAAAAACTATGACGTCACTAGGTCATATTACATACAAACGCTGTAGCAAAGGTAGTTTTTGACATTTCATTAAAAGTGCTTGATTTGACTAGTTGGAAACAACCCTCTTGGAAGCGTGCCCAGAATGCTGGCAGCATTGCCCCGTTGTATGGCAATGCTGATCTTTTGTGCCAAATACAGGCCAGCCTGCTGGTCACGCGAGTCGTCAACCAGGCTCTTTGAAAGATCTCCGCTGTAGCAGCAGAAGCGCCCGTACAACCCGCTGTGCTAGGAAGATGAGATGGCGCAAGGGTGTCGACACACTTTGCGTCCCACACCAAAGGCCTACCCAGCTTCCATGGCAGTAAAGACATACCGTCTGGTCTTTTGCCATCATTGCGTGCCAAGCCCTGAGGTTCAAGTTGGGCTGGAACGCCAGCGGTGACAAGAGTCCGGCAAAGTATGAACTACTTAGTTAAAACAAGACCATGTGTAGAAATGTGTGAACAATGTCATACAAACATTCCGCACTCAACAAGTGTTAGTGCGAGCCTACACGAGCGTGTGGGCAAACAATATTTAACTGACAATATGTACAACAGTTAGTCGACGGTACGGTTGGCGCAGTAGTTAAAGCGGCCGCCTCGCCGCTAGACACTGCGAGTGTTGTGGGTTCGATTCCTACACGAGACAACACTTTGTGTGATTCATAAATTGTTCTTTCGAGTCTAGGTGTTCAATGTGTCCGTTAGTTGTATGTTTGTAAAGTCTCCCGTGACACAGGATTTAGACCTGGTGCAGGAGTTGTCTTTTTAATAAAAAAAAAAAATATTGAGCTGCGATCCCCTAGTGAGGATACCAACAGAGTGCCATGCAGAGGGTATACATAGAATCGAAACCTTACGCTTCACACCATTAACATTTTGAAGTTTTGCGCTTGCCCCGTGCCTCGGAGTTAATATGTAAGAAAGAAAGAAATCAATTTTTTTTTTATAGACTGTTGCCTGTATTCCCGAAGGGGTAGGCAGAGGTGTAATATTACACCCACATTTCGCCATGAATTTTTAGGTCCCGCGTAATAGGGGGCGAGCCTATTGCCGTACCGGGCACATTACCAGACTCCGTGCTGTTACTGTGAATTTCCTAACGGAAAAACCCAATGACACTTTGCCCGACCCGGGGATCGAACCCGAGACCTCCCAATCCCACGCACACATTTATGCTGCGAGACCAACGAGGCAGTCTCATTTATTCTGCTTCCAAAAATTATTGAGTATGCCATAAGTGAAAATATAAAAGAAATTAAAATCGTGCCGGCTCAATCAGGGAAGTACAACCCTCCCACAGAATACCGATGTAAACTATCAGAGGGTCTAGTACGAGTTTGCGTCTCTATCGATCGCTACTCTCCGTTAGGGGCGCTTTTACAAAATGTATGGAAATTTTTCCCGTCGACTAGGCTATCGTCCACCGTGACGATCGAGTGCAAACTCGTACTAGACCCTCTGTATCTATACTGTTGCGTTTGGTTCAGTGAGTGAGAGTGCCGGAGGCCCCATCCCATATTAATCTCACTCATCCCACTTCTCCTCCTATCCATTTTCCCAACCCGAAGAGTGGCAATGACTCCTGTGGTGTTACTTGTGTCCATGAGCGGCGGTAATAGCTTACCATCAGGCGATCTGTCTGCTCGCTTGCCGCCTATCTCATAAAAAGGCGGCAGATTTGAAATATAATTACTTTCAGAATATTTATGAAGTACAATAAATTGTTATCAACTTATAAAATCACTGATTTACTAGTAGCAGTCGACTTAGTCACCAACAATATAGGTATTGTTATTAAATCTTATCGTTAAGCTTATAATCTAGAATGAATTATGTACTTATGTGCTCAGCACTTACAAATTTATTGATATTATTTAGATAAATCAAATAAAATTAAAGTAACATACATTTTAGAAAAGGATAAGCAATAGCAAGGGATAGGCCTTCCGCAAGGTGGACCGACGATCTGGGTAAGATCGCGGTGCGCGGTTGGATGCGGGCGGCTCAAAATCGGTCTGTGTGGAGAACCTTGGGGAAGGCCTATGTCCAGCAGTGGACGTCTCTAGGCTGACATGATGAAGCAATGATTCCTTGAGTGGTGACGGATTAAGAATACAGTGTCACTACACCATTTCATTTCGAGGGTGTTGTAAGAGGCGAATAAGGAAAACACACAAACCAAATAAGCAATAAGCAGCGATAGCCTAGTGGAGAGACCGACAGACTGCTACGCAGAGGGTCCGGGATCGAATCCACGCGCACCAATGACTTTTCGGAGTTATGTGCGTATTAAATTGTTAATTATCGCTTGCTAAACGGTGAAGGAAAACATCGTGAGGAAACCTGCATGTCTGAGAGTTCTCCATAATGTTCTCGAAAGACATGTGAAGTCTGTCAACCCGCACTAGGCCAGCGTGGTGGACTATGGCCTTACCCTTCTCAATGAGAAGAGGCCCGTGCCCAACAGTGGGACAGTTTATATACAGGGTTGATGATGATGATGACAAACCAAATAGTACCTTTGGGAAGAGCCGACAAACTCCACGTCAAACCCTATATCAACCCGTCTGGCCAGCGTGGTATAGAAGGTCAAATACTCCTATTGGCTCACAATGGTACTGTCACGAAACTTATGAGAGGTTTATGTCCAGCAATGGATTGCGAAAAGTTGTTTGATAAGCAGAAATTATAGATTTGAACCATTTTCAAACTATATTTAGTTACAGACTTTATACAACCGGCAATCGGGTTTAAAAAATCATCACCGACTTTTCAAAGCTATGTGCGTAATAACTATTTAAAGTAGCGATAGCCTAGTGGAGATACCAACAGACTGCCATGCAGAGGGTATCGGGTTCGAATCCATTGCGCGCACCAACGACTTTTCGGAGTTATGTGCATATTGAATTCTCAATTATCGCTTGCCTCGTGCTTGGGAGAATACGTTAAGCCGTCAGGCCTGGCGAAGATGATGTCATGAAGATCTTTAGCAGTCGTTATTTGACTTCAGTACCCTTGAATAAACTGACACTAGTCTAAACCATGGAATATCGCTATCTCTTCAGGTTGCGGAGGTCTGACAGGCAGTCGCTCAGTCGGAAAGCTTATATTCAGCCAAATCCGGTTAAGTAAGCGGACTCCGGGTTGAAAGTGGAATAACACTAGGTGACCCTTGAATACACTAGCACCAGTCTAAGTTTAGGAGTCCTTTACAACCCTTCATAGACTACAGCTGAACTTAATGGCGGTTTCAGATTAGCGTATTTTTCTGCGCGTATACGGTCGCTTTAGCATACGCGCTTACACGCGCGCTACATTACACGCTTCAAAAAACCTGACTCGAGCAAACGGGCATATTTCGGCGTGTTCGCTCGAAGCGGTAGTGACATCTTGTCAGTGTCAACTTGGATTCTGTACGAGTTGCGCGTGTGCCAAAAGGCGCGCCTATACGCGCCAACATGCGCTCCCCCAAAAACGAGCTTATACGCGCGTATAAAATGCTAGTCTGAAACCGCCCTAAGCCTCTCCTAAATTTTTCCCACCATTCGTTTGGGTTGTGGAGGCAAGATATCAGTCGTACTGTAGAAAAGCTTATATTCTTTCATATCCAGTTAGACTAGAAAGCAGACCTCGGGATCCAAGGCTAAACTCTTGGATGCAACTAGGATAACGTTAGTACGATGATTATGACGAATCCGTTTTTTGACACAAAACCATCTAGTCCCAAGCTAAGCAGAACTTGTACTTTGTAAACTATAGAATAGATTATCATCAGCCTTTAACAGTCCACTGCTGGACTAGGCCTCTCCTTTGAAAGGAGGAATTGACCTACTATACCACGCTGGCCAAACGGGTTGGTATAGGGTTTGTATCAAGTTTTCCTTCTCTTACAGTGCTGTTATCTGCAATAATAATATGCTCTCTCTCTCTCTCTCTCTGTCGTAAGAGCCGACGCTCTTACGACACCCATGTGATGATATGGGGTGGTGACATTCCGTATTCTTAATCCGTCACCACACGGCCGCTTGTCTGTCAGTCAGTCAGAAATGCAAGAATTTTATACAGATATTAATCAGTCTACTACTCTTCACTTTTATAGATGGGTACTTTACTATTGTGCGTTATTTTTTTACAATAATAAGCGGCAAACGCCCAGACGGATCGCCTGATGGTAAGCAATTACCGGACTAAACTCTTGGATGCAACCAGGATAACGCTAGATCGATGATTATGACGAATCCATTTTTTGTCACAAAACCATCTAGTCCCAAGCTAAGCAGAACTTGTACTATGTATACTATAAAATAGCTAAACATACATAATATATGTAGTCTACTGGTAAATATTTACATAGGTACTATACATAGAAACACCCAGACCAAGACAAACATCCAAGTCCACGCACACAAATATTTGACTTGAACGGAAATCAAACCCTTCTGTGGCACTTACACTCCCGATACGCCAACGGGTCATCAAAACAAATAAAATAAATATTCGCAAGGTCTTGCAAAATACATTATTTTATCAGTACATCCGTCATTCGTATTAAAATTATGTTATTGTACGTATATTATTATTACGTAGATAAAATGAGATAAATATGTTTTGCGTTAGAAAACAACATGTTGGGCGGCAATATCGGACGACTTCTTGAGACGATTAGCATTATTTGATAATTATATTTTATCTGTTATTTATCGTAAAAAGTTTTTAATACCTATTTCTAACTTTTTAAATAAGTGCTGGTTGAGACTAGCCTACTACTATCATTAATGCAGAGTTGAGGGGGAATGTTTGTTATTCTTTACCGCAAGAATTAATTACTAAATGGATTTTGATAAAACTTTGCAGTTTTATAGGTCATCATCATCATCAGCCCTTTATATTATTATGAGAAGGGTAAGGCCATAGTCCACCACGCTGACCAAGTGCGGGTTGGCAGACTTCACATGTCTATCGAGAACATTATGGAGAACTCTCAGACATGCAGGTTTCCTCACGATGTTTTCCTTCACCGTTTAGCAAGCGATAATTAACAATTTAATACGCAAATAACTCCGAAAAGTCATTGGTGTGCGCCGTGGATTCGAACCTGAGACCTCTGCGTAGCAGTCCGTCGGTCTCTCCACTGGGCTATCGCTGCTTGCTTAGGTTATACTTTAAAATATTACATAGGCTACTTTTGTCGTGACAGACACCTAAGCGGGTGCAGTCGCGGGTTGAAGCTAGTCACTTATAGAAGGTATTGTATTTTGCCCGTGTGAATTATAATTCAAATTCAAAATTTAAATAACTGCTTCCGTGGTCCAGTGGATAGCGTATGCGACTGCTGATCGGATGTCCCGAGTTCGATTCCCGGGTCGGGCAAAAGTGTTACTGGGTTTTTTAGAATTCTTAGTAGGAGTACGGAGTCTGGTAATGTGCCCGGTAACGGCAATAGGCTTGCCTCTATTACGTGGGACCTAAAATTTAATGGTGAAATGTGGGTGTAATATTACACCTCTGCCTAACCCTTCGGGGATACAGGCGTGAGACAATAAAAAAGTAAATAAAAAATTAATTCAAATAATTTATTTGTCCAAATGTGGTTGTACATTGGTGGTGAAATACAAACAAGTACAGCACATTTGCCATCTAAGTTCATGGCACCTAAAACTTCCTCAAGAATCACAGTAGGTTGTATCTATCGGTGAAAACTTTTCAGTGTATCGCGTTCATAAGGACAAACAGTAAATAATATTCATTTTATAAGATTATTTTTACGGTAGTAGAGCCTTGCTGATTTCAGCATGTATGGGCCGGCTCGACCGGGGAAGTACTACACTCTCACAGAAAATCGACGTAAAGTAACAGTACCTTAGCTGTTGCGTTTCGTTCCGTGAGTGAGAGTGCCGGAGGCCCATCCCCTATTCCTTCTCCCTCATCCTATCCTTTTTCCCAACCCCAAGGGGCGGCAACGCACTTGTGACTCCTGTGGTGTTGCTTGTGTCCATGGGCGGCGGTAATTGCTTACCATCAGGCGATCCGTCTGCTCGTTTGCCGCCTATTACTATAAAAAAAAAAAATAAGATTTAACCGCAATCTCATCTCCCAATTTCGATCTCCATCATCAGACCGACTCAGTTGTACCATAATTATTAATGGATTGCTAACTAATTAACAAAAGTTTATTATTGTAACTATGCCATGATGACTCAATAACCTGAAGAGGGAAACGTGCAGCTTCCTATTTATTTTCATAGTCACAACTCTTCCTAACAAAAGCATGTTAAAAACTATATCCCGTCTGAGAATCGAACATATAAAACAATATGCTATAATCAATGGAAATAATATTTTAATGCAATAATAAATTTAAGCGATCTTTAGAAAAAGGGATATGGCACAAAACACTAAAGCCTCAGCCTCTTCGTGTTCCCTGGTTTATCAACAGTAGACTTAGCAGAAAACTGATTGTTACAGCCCATGGCTGTGCCCATAGACTCAGATCTGGACACATTCCTTGTAATAAATTTAGCTTCATGATGAAGAAAATGAGTACCTACCCCTAATTAGGTTTTATATCTTTTTTTTTGTTGTATAAGTTTTAATTTATAGTTTTTTTATTTTATTTTTTTAATAACTAATTTATATTATGATTCCGTGACGCCACTTAATGGACCTGCCAGAATACCAGCGCAGCGGCAAAGTTTGTCGCAGCATTAGCTGAGGCAGGTTCCAATTTTGGCCTCACTAATGTTTTTATATCAAAATGTTTGTACCTAAGTATTAGATATAGTATTAATTTTAATTTTAATTGTGTTCTCTGATATTTATTGTGTGAGGCACAAAATTTTTTATTGTACGGAATGTGGTGTGGTTGAGGACTTGCATCATTTGTTAATGGAATGTGTTCGATTTGATTCTCACAGAAGTCACTTGTTTAGAGTCATGAATTTGAACAGAATCAATATTGGCTCCTTTCATGAAATTTTAACCCAGCCGAACACAGAGATGGCAAAGATTCTGTTTGAATTCATGGCTCAGGTATAAGTGGTTTGTTTTGAATTGATATTTATTTGGTATGTACGTGTATAGGGTACGATGGGACCGACATTTACAATGTATAAAGTGTCCCTTTAAATAAAATATGGGCGCATAGGGTTCCCACCAAGAACTTAGGGTCCCAAGCCAACCTCACCTGCAAGTGGTGCACCTGCCGATCAACGGACGAGGCTCTGGCAAACAAAATATCCCGATAAGCGCCAATAGGCTCGCCACCTATTACGTGGGATCAAAACACTGGCGAAAAGTGGGCGTTTAATATGCCTCTGCCTACCCCTTCGGGGAAACAGGCGTGAGTCTATGTATGTATGTATGTATTAAATAAAATAGAATTAAAAATATCGAATCTACTGCAAACAGCAAAAATAGCACCAACACTATCATATTCCTATACATAGCTACCCATAGTCTTACTACCGGTTTGCCCGTTCTCCATTTGGGCATCGAACTCAAAGCCAATAATTGCATTCCGGCCGGTTCGTGTATGAACGCACTATACACTTTCGCGTACATAAAAACAAGAAACTGTTGAAGTACTCAGCATTGCTTGTCGAAACGTCTTCGCGAACGGACGCTTAGCTTTTGAATTGAATAAAGAATCTTCGAGAGTCCGTTAAAATCTAATTTAATAACCTTTACAAAAGTGTTGTTTTGTTGTTCAAGAATTTGTGACAGTGTTGCTAGAGGAATTGTAACTGTTGTTTTGTGTATTGTTGACAGGTACGTTTGTAATTTTTTTTGTTGTATGAGTGAATGGTTTGATTTGATTTCAGTTGTTGATGTTGTGGAATTTTTGCGTGTATTCAGGATGGGACTATTGTTAATTGTTTTTGATTTAGGTGATTGGATTAATAAATATGTCAGATTTTTTATTATTACATAATTATTTGTTTAAAAGTTTAAAAGCTCAAAATACGAAAAAAATGTGAATGGTTTTATCTACCAAGTAATTTAATCAGCACTTATCGTAATATATTACTAGGTATGAGTATTTACTTAATTTGAAAGGGAACAGCAAAATTATCAAAAAATAATAAATATTCAAGTAAAATATAGCATAACCTAAAAACAGGATTATATTTATTACTTATGTATTTTGGTCATGGTTATTTAAAATAGTTTGCGAAAAAATCTCCTTTTCGTGTATACTTCTTTCTGGTGTACGTAGGATTCTTTTTATGTCACCTTAAAAAAAATTCAATACGGAAAAAAATTTGGCATTAGGTATACTTTGCAGACCAACGCAAAATTTTACTTGAAGTTTTAATTAATAAGAAACGGTATTTTTTTAATTAGTCTCAGTTTTTTTTTTTTTTTTTTTTTTTTTGTATCTGAAGCTTAATCTAATCTAATCTAACCTAATCTAATACAAAAAAAACATAAAACAAATCTAAAAGTGAAAATATTTACAAGGTTTAGGCGTCGTAAAATAGTATTAGTCTCAGTAATATCTATTTTTTTTTACTTTTTATTGGTAATTAAGTATATAACCGTTAAATAACATGGTGGGCGCCTATATCTTAAGCGAATAATAACGAAGAGATAATACTGAAACGTTATATACTTAAACAAAAGTGATAAAGACTTAAGTAGAGCAACATTTAGGGGCGGAACATACCTGACTGAAGATGCGTCGAACGTATCTTCGGTCGCGTCTATTCCGTCAAATGAATCGGTACACATCTGACGGAAAATGCGTCGAGCGTATCTGCACACATTCGCTGAAAGCGTGGCTATTATGCACACATATAAGTTTGTTCGTGCAGGGCCGTACTCAGGGCAGCTCAATATTTTACTGTCATATTCTTTTACCTAACCATTTTTCGTGTTCCCTGATGTTATGTAGTCACTGAAGTTCTGTAGTTATTTTTATTGCAATTCGAGTTTGACTATTAAAAATATGTCGGACTTCGAAGATTTTTTATAGTAGCCAACAAGCGTTATTCGAATATATATCCTATTTAGGTATGGAGGTTCAAAAATAAAAGACGATAATACGATTTGGTTTTTCACAAAACTTATACAAATGATATAGAAGGGGTTACAGACTAGGTACAGTTGCAGAGCAAGACACAAAATGTTTTCTCTATAGGTATGTATGGAAATTGTTCCCGTGGACCTTAAGCACCTCATACCCAAAAATTGGCCCTCGATCCAAGCTAGCAAATATGCGTACACTCATAGCACATAGTACTAACACAACATTATTCTACACATTTCGTTTCTGAAAAAATAAGTAAGGTCTGGCGGCCCTGGAATCTTACGATCTTAAAATCACCGATCTAGAAATGACATGGATATGGTATGTCCAATACCTACGAATTTAGCGTGCACACCTACGAAATTAGCGTGCACACCTACGAAACGTTGGGCAAATAAAATGGCTTTGCCCAAATGCAATGCAAATTGTTCTCCAGAATGTAATCGACATCGATATGGAGCCGGTTAGAGGAGAATAATACATTTTTGTAGTGAGTTACCTTTGTTAGTTTAAATCTTTTGCCAGATTAGTTTATTCCATAATGCAAATGTGGGCGAACATGGCAAAGCGAAAGACGACTCTTGTATGAAACATGTAACAAAATATTCTCTGAGAGCCAATATCGGACTTTTAGACATATTTATGCACAAAAACAAAATTATTGTGTTCGATAGATAACGATTTCACAGCAGATGTACCACAGACCTTGGCGAAAAATATAGCGATAGTGGCACGAATGACATTTCTAATAAAATATCGTCATGATCAATTTATTCAGTAAACTATGGCTATCTCTTTTTTTTGACAGAGATATCCCTAAGACAAAACGACAAAACGAAACAACACTATGTTTGGTGGCTTTATGTCGGTTTCGTATATATGTGTATAAAAACATCATGGCGAAATGTGGGTGTAATATTACACCTCTGTCTACCCCTCCGGGGATACAGCCGTGAGTCTATACAAATATAAAATATAATAAAATATTATGTGAATAATGTAATTTTTCTATATGTACCTACTATTTGCCCTCTCCATTTATATTCCTTACTCAAAGGTCAAAATTCACGTGGTGCGTGGTGCGCGCGACGTCGACGGATAATCCGTTAGTACGCTCGACGTACTAACGGATTATCGGTCAGGTGTGAATGGTTGAACGTTTTTCTATACATTTGTATGTATTGGCGTTACGCGACCGATAAAACGCGACGGATCTTCCGTCAGATATGTTTCGGCCCTTAATCTGAAACGGAAAAGCTAAGATTTATCTAAATCCTTGCGTTACTGACTGACTGACAGACACGCTGTAGCCGAAACTATTGGACGCAGGAAGCTGAAATTTGACATGTATGTTCCTTGGGGACCGTAGGGGTGCACTAAGAAGGGATTTCTCGAAATTCCCACGGGATCGGCCAAAACAGGTAAATTAAAAAAAATGCAGGCGTAGCTGCTGGCGTCCTCTAGTTTTATTATAATATCGTGCCTCCGTGGTCCTGTGGATAGCATATGCGACTGCTGATCGGAGGTCACGGGTTCGATTCCCGGGTCGAGCAAAAGTGTTACTGGGTTTTTCCGAATTCTCAGTAGCAGCACGGAGTCTGGTGATGTGCCCGGTAACGGCAATAGGCTCGCCCCCTATTACGTGGGACCAAAAATTCATGGCGAAATGTGGGTGTAATACTACACCTCTGCCTACCCTTTCGGGGATACAGGCGCGAGTCCATAAAAAAAAAATCGTTCCTGTGTATAAGCTGTCCCACTGGCGGGCATGGGCTCTTTCTCATTATAGAAATGGTTAGGTAAGGTTAGTTCTCAGTGGTACAGTTTACTAGGTACGCTGCGCAAGTGCGAGATGGTAGATTTCAAATGTCATTTAATTTCGTTCATTTCTTTCGAACATTATGAAGAACTTTCTGTCGTGCAGGATTCTGACGTTTTCCTTTACCGTTTAACAAACGATAATTAATAGTTTAATACGCACATAATACCAATTTCCCCAATTTTGAAACTTATCGCTAGATAATAATTAATAATGGTAGCACATCTTATAAACTTATCTTCATAAAGTTTGAACCACGATTTGAACCTAAGACCCTCTGAACAGTAGGTAATCCATTAAATCTCTTCACTGTGCCATCGCTTGTAAATCAAAGTCTAGCGAATGAAAATTAAAGTGTATTTTTGTCTTATTCTTTTAAATAATACAAGAAAGAGATAGAAATCGATCTGTCAAAATTAGTTTCATCGTTTGTCTCGAGGCATAAATGTGCGCGTGGGATTGGGAGGTCTCGGGTTTGATTCCCGGGTCGGGCAAAGTGTTATTGGGTTTTTCCGTTGAGAAATTCTCAGTAGCAGCACGGAGTCTGGTAATGTGCCCGGTACAGCAATAGGCTCGCCCCCTATTACGTGAGACCTAAAAATTCATGGCGAAATGTGGGTGTAATATTACACCTCTGCCTACCCCTTCGGGGATACAGGCGTGAGTCTATAAATAAATAAAATGTTTCATAATTTTTTTAGAGGATATAATTTTGGGTATCTAATTATTATCACTTGCTTCACGGTAAAGGATGGCTATAGCTGAGTGGAGAGACCGACAGACTTCTAGGCAGAGGGTCTCAGGTTCGAATCCACGGCACGCACGAATGACTTTTCGGAGTTAAGTGCGTATTAAATTGTTAATTATCGCTTGCTAATAGGTGAAGGAAAACATCGTGAGGAAACCTGCATGCCTGAGAGTTCTCCATGATGTTCTCGAAAGACATGTGAAGTCTGCTAACCCGCACTTGACCAGCCTGGTGGACAGCCTTATCCTTCTCATAGTGAGAAGAGGCCCGTGCCCAGCAGACAGTATAAAGGGCTAATGATGATAGTTTGACAGTGAAAAATCAACATTGATTCGGCGACGTCATTGTTAATATTATGAAATATTCCAATATTTACCTATTATCATTGATAGTTTTCTGTGTGTGTGCATGCGAGTTGTAAACATTGATTTGTAAATTGATTTTGGGAACGAGAACAATTAAAATAATAGTTTTACAGTGCAAAATACGCTGCGCTGCGCTATAGGCACCAACCTTAAGTGTTTGGACTTTTTCCTTTTGAGCTATGGAACAATAGAAAAGCCAACGATAGCCTATTGAAGATAAGGCAACGATAGATATTACAGAGGGTATCGCGTTCAAGTGCAATTTTTTTATATACTCACGCCTGTATTCCCGAAGGGGTAAGCAGAGGTGTAATATTACACCCACATTTCGCCTTGAATTTTTAGGTCCCACGTAATAGGGGGCGAGCCTATTGCCGTACCGGACACATTACCAGACTCCGTGCTGCTATTGAGAATTTCCTAACGGAAAAACGCAATAACACTTTGCCCGACCCGGGAATCGAACCCGAGACCTCCCAATCCCACGCGCACATTTATGCCGCGAGACCGACGAGGCTGTCGTTCAGGTTCAAACCACTTATTTTCTAAGTTACGTACGAATTAAATTGTGTCAGTCCCGGTTTGAAATCGATTGGTATTATGCCAGATTTGTTAAAGCTAGAAACCAAATTAAAAGATCCGAAGTGTAAGTCTTGAATGGGAAGCCAGGAAGATGATGAAGACTTGAATAACTTCATCATCATCATCATCAACAGCCTTTAACAGTCCACTGCTGGACTAGGTCTCTCCTTTGAAAGGAGGAATTGGCCTACTATATCACGCTGGCCAAACGGGTTGGTATAGGGTTGAATAACTTATTTTTATTTTTTTGTAGACTCACGTCTGTATCCCTGAAGGGGTCGGCGGCGGCATAATATACAAACATTTCGCCATGAATTTTTAGACCCACGTCACCGGGCACATCACCAGGCTCCGTGCTGCTACTGAGAATTCGGAAAACGCCAATAACCCTTTTGCCCGAACCGGGAATCGAACCCGGAACCTCCGATCAGCAGTCGCATACGCTATCCACTGGACCACGGAAGCAGTCTTGGAGAATAACTTCTTAACCATAATAAAACATTGCGAAGATATCACTTAGGCGCATGGTTATAAAAAGCTTTAATAATATTAAATAGATTACCCAATTGAAAGATTAAATATAATCGTTTACGTGTATGTCGGCGATACGCCAGGGTTATGGTGTCCAGACTCCATAATAAAAACACTCACGGAATATTACTTGGTTTATTTTCAGACGATTTCACAGAGTACTTTTTAGGACGATTTCTAGCACAGAATTGAATTAAAATGCGACCCACAGTCCTTTTTATACACTAACCGTCATAGTCATTACACTTAATGTTTTAACAACTGCCACTTCCTTTACAATATATAATTGAAATTACTGTACAATTATAAACTAATCAAAAATCGACATTAATATTGTAATGAATTTTGCACAACACCAAATAATTTATTTTACACGAATAACAAATTTATTTTATTAACCAAACGCTGCTTTACAACATTGTCAACAGATGGCGCTATCAACAGGATGCAGATATAAACGCATGTTATTTATTACGGTAAAAATAAGGGTCAGAGAATAATGTTATTTAATACTAATTGATTTTACTTTGAAAGTTCCTGTAGTTATCTTAATAACTAAGTTATAAATTAAATACTTTATAAAACAGTTAAGCAGCCAGTACAGTGTCTAATATTGTAAAGTAGTGAAGTTCTCAGTTCTGTGTTCACAAATAGTTATTTAAATATCAATCTTAAATATTATTAATATTTTCGTAACAATATAATCATAATATATTAATTTGCGCCCATACGGCCATTCTGATCCAGCGCGCTCCTCGCGCTGATTATTTAACAGATACAGAATAAACAGCATAACAAACAAAATTAATGAATATAAAAATTACATAAACTAAAAGTTATTTACAAGGCTTCACCTAGTCATAGGATCTTAGCCTGAGGCATGCGTCACCCATCACGGGATCTAACAAACAATGCTTCACCCATGGCTAAGCCGATTACGGCATCACCGATTACGGGATCTAGCGCACACAGGCATCACCCACATAGGGATCTAGCCCACAAACGGCATCACCCACATAGGGATCTAGCCCACAAACGGCATCACCCATCACGGGATCTAGCCAACACACGGCATCACCCATCACGGGATCTAGCCAACACACGGCATCACCCATCACGGGATCTAGCCAACAAGACCAGGATCAAGGATACGCATGGTGGCCAGCCAGCGTTTTGGGAAGGATGTTGGATAGGAAAAATAAAATTTTACTCAAACATAAATGCAAAATTTGCCTCATAAACACATCAATGCATATACATAAAATAATCATCATCGTTGGACATGTTCAGTTATATCAATACAATGCAATTACATAGGTCCAACAACGACAGTGGAGGAGGTAGAGGACCCCCCCACGTAAATCGGTATCTGACGAATCCTCCGCCCATACGGTCAAGCCGCTCAAACAGTCGCCGATGTTGATCAGCAACAAAGGTTAGCAAACAATGCTTGACTCCAGCTCAGCTCATGCGGCATGTGTGCGCGTAGCCCACACACAAAACCACCGACGTCAAAAGGGCGGGCCACCGTCATCCATACATACAAATCAGTAAAGGGCCGCTCGTCCATCCTCTCCTCACACCAAGGTCAGGTCATCTGCTAGGATGTCATCATCAACCTGCAACACTCAAAAGACAGGTGGTGGGCAACATTTCCCACCCAAATATTAGTTCCATGAACCTTCGTAACTGTAGATGAAATAAAATTCGACTCTTACAAAGTGGTCCGGTCTATTAAGCTATATCTATATATCAGGCATGTTCAACCTGTGCATTGATCTATAGTTATCTTAGCTACAACAGTGTTGGAGCCCATATTTTAAGCACAAGGTAAAATACAAAAGACACTGAATTTTCTCAGGTTCTGTCTGACAGTGCCATTTTAGATAATCAAATATAAAGTTATCAGGAGACCCATATTTTGCAGTTTAGAAAAAACAGTTAAAACTTAATATATTCAAAATTAGTTTTATCCACATCAAACAGGAAAACAAAATGGCAAGAACAAAGAGAGGCCTATGTTCAGCCATGAACAGTCTGACTGTTGATGATAAATATGAAATGATTTCAAACCATGCAGATCCAAGGATTTCGAAAATACTAGTGCTATAATTATTATTCATGTAAGAACATGAATAATCCAATATTGAATATTTTTAGGCATAGTGCAAGCTGTGAAATTGTTTAACTGTATGCCAACTGAGCCATAAAAGAGAAATTTACAAGCTACCAATATTTCAAAGCAAGATTAGTGCAGTCTTATTTCTAAAAATGATTCCACTCAGTTTGTATAGTTAATATGGTGGTGAGTTTATATCAATAGTTTTATTTGACTTTATATTTAAAAGAATTCTCTAAATAATGTTACTATTTATTTTCAACTGTTAATATGTGGTGTTAATGTAATTCTTATTAATTCATACACAATAATTGTTGATCTGAATAAATAAACTTAAACTGACTAATCACAACTGACTTAGAAATAAAGCACGAGTAGTCCATACAATTACTTTAACTTGCTAAGAACAAATACTGCTAAATGGGAAAAGAGATAATATGGATTTTCACATCATGTTCTTTACACCCACTCACCATTATCCTAATAATCATATTCCTATCCGTCTTGTATCCCACAAGAGCTAAGCAATAATGTTGGCACTAAATTTTATTGGTTTATCACTGGTTGTCATCTTAAATATAGATGCAATTAACTCAGCAAATGAACTCGCAACTAAAATAAATTGTATTTACCGAGTATAACACTAAGGCTTGTTATTTATAAAAGATTAGCAGTCACCTGCCTTAAGACTTTCAACCTAACATGCTTAGATGGACTTTTATAATACCTAAGTGAGTGCATATGTCCATAAGGAAATCTACTGTCCAGATCTCATGTTTCTAGCTTCAGTAGTTTGGGTTTAAGCAAGAACGTATCATGGTCGGAACGAATCATTCTATAGAGGTATAAAATTAAACGACAAATATTAAGATATGTTGGGTACCCTTGTCTTATAACCTTAACTTAAGCTGCAAGTTGACAGTAACAATTCCAACATAATGTTAAAATGAAATCATGTAGGCACCTACAGAGTCCACAAATATATAATAAAACCAATTTTGTAACTTTACAAATATTAGCTTTAAAAATGTGTATCACAAATTTATTTTTATATCTACCTTCTGAATATATTATATTTGTACTAATATAAGAAAACTGATCTGTGAAACTACTGGTTTTATGCAAATAATTATTTTTGTGGTGGATAGTCATTTATCAAGAGAGGCTTCGTATAATCCTAGCCGTGAGCACTAGCCATAAGTAATGCAGTTAGTTAGCCTTATGTAATGTGTAACCAAGGGCTATAAATAATGTTTTGATTCCTTTAATGTTTTACTATTGGGATTATCTATTGACTACCAATTTAATTCATATTCAGCACATCACTTAGCTTATTTAAACTGAAAGCAAATCAGGTAATTTATACAATGGATCTATATCAGAGCTTCAACTTGAAAAGGGCAGTTATACCGTTCTTTACTAATAATTATATTAGTAGAACCACATAACAACAAAGCTATTTTCTCTTTCTTGTGTAGATAAGTAAGTTTTACAGAGAGTTTCCGACATGGCCTAACGATTAATAAACAAGACCAGAGCCGCAGCCGACGGCATAACATGACTATAAGCACAGTAGCACTGCTAAATACCAAACGTGGATAAACAACAGTTACCTATAAGTTCTATTTGGGGTGTAACGTTCGTAATTTTGACGGTATAATGTTTACCTGGTAATCCTTACGGGGACAGTAGGTAATCGTGTAAGCACCATAATTTATAAAATCAGGATGTTTCTCAAAAACCAATCAAATCAGCTCTGGATAAATACCTCTGGTCAGTGCATCAACAACTGGCATCTGCAACCTCAGGTAGCACTCAGGACAGAACAGCGTTCACGTCACAGCACACCCCGGTGCGTGCACCCCGTCGTAGTCGCTCTGTCGCTCTCGCTCGCACGTGGCCTCACGTGAAGTGTAGACGTGCTCGCCGTAACTCCGACACACCGTGCGGTCTCCGATCAGGGTTGACTAGCGCCAAACACGGCTTCCAAGCGCTTGTCGCATCAGTTTTCAGGTCAGCATTGGTAATGGCGGCCAAGCCAAGAGACCCATCACTCTCGCGCCAACCGTAGATCCCGATGTCTCTTAGGGGGCGTTTATCCCACCGCTGCTGTCGGCGATACGCCAGGGTTATGGTGTCCAGACTCCATAATAAAAACACTCACGGAATATTACTTGGTTTATTTTCAGACGATTTCACAGAGTACTTTTTAGGACGATTTCTAGCACAGAATTGAATTAAAATGCGACCCACAGTCCTTTTTATACACTAACCGTCATAGTCATTACACTTAATGTTTTAACAACTGCCACTTCCTTTACAATATATAATTGAAATTACTGTACAATTATAAACTAATCAAAAATCGACATTAATATTGTAATGAATTTTGCACAACACCAAATAATTTATTTTACACGAATAACAAATTTATTTTATTAACCAAACGCTGCTTTACAACATTGTCAACAGATGGCGCTATCAACAGGATGCAGATATAAACGCATGTTATTTATTACGGTAAAAATAAGGGTCAGAGAATAATGTTATTTAATACTAATTGATTTTACTTTGAAAGTTCCTGTAGTTATCTTAATAACTAAGTTATAAATTAAATACTTTATAAAACAGTTAAGCAGCCAGTACAGTGTCTAATATTGTAAAGTAGTGAAGTTCTCAGTTCTGTGTTCACAAATAGTTATTTAAATATCAATCTTAAATATTATTAATATTTTCGTAACAATATAATCATAATATATTAATTTGCGCCCATATGTACTTAGCAATACTTATATCATAGATAAATATAATACTTTACAGTACAGATGCCGCAAGTCGTCCATAAAAATTGGCCACGTTAGATCCTTAATATTAGACCTTTATTTTTATAAGTACTTGTTAATACCGTAAATAATACAACAGATGGCGCTAGCGACGAAAAAATGGGAGTCGATGGTAGCGACATCTTACGTCTCATTTTGTAAGCAATGTTATTTTAAATTAAAAAGAAGAGATGGCGCTATAATAAAAAAGCATTCTGTCTAAAATGTTAACAATATGATATTTCACCTTGTCACCCAAGTGTGCCTCATTTCAAGGTTATAACACGATCAACCGATCTAGTAGGTACCTATTTTACGTATGTACCGGTGGCGTTAAAACATCTAGCGATATTTTTATGACTTCGTGTCTTTCCGTTCAAAATTTGGAATGCACTTTGTACACTGTTCCATAAAGCTGATATTTGACATACTTACGTAAGTTTGGTGGCTATGTTACGGTAGCATTGAAATGGTGTAGTGATGAATGACCTTGTGAATGCACCTTGGTCTGATGTTGAAGCCGGGAAGGTGGTTACAGGAACTTCTAAACTACATATTATGATAAACTACTCGTGTTTGGGCTCGTTTGAATTGACTTGACAAAACCTATGACCTTGTGAGGTTGCCTTGGTCTGATGATGAAGCCGGAAGGTGGTCACAGGAACTCCTAAACTACACATGATAAACTAGTAGTGTTTGGGCTCGTTTGAATAGACTTGACAAAACCTATGACCTTGTGAGGTTGCCTTGGTCTGATGATGAAGCCGGAAGGTGGTCACAGGAACTCCTAAACTACACATGATAAACTAGTAGTGTTTGGGCTCGTTTGATAAGACTTGACAAAACCTATGACCTTGTGAGGTTGCCTTGGTCTGATGATGAAGCCGGAAGGTGGTCACAGGAACTCCTAAACTACACATGATAAACTAGTCGTGTTTGGGCTCGTTTGACAAGACTTGACAAAACCTATGACCTTGTGTGGTTGCCTTGGTCTGGTGATGAAGCCGGAAGGTGGTCACAGGAACTCCTAAACTACACATGATAAACTAGTAGTGTTTGGGCTCGTTTGAATAGATTTGACAAAACCTATGACCTTGTGTGGTTGCCTTGGTCTGATGATGAAGCCGGAACGTGGTCACAGGAACTCCTAAACTACACATGATAAACTAGTCGTGTTTGGGCTCGTTTGACAAGACTTGACAAAACCTATGACCTTGTGTGGTTGCCTTGGTCTGATGATGAAGCCGGAAGGTGGTCACAGGAACTCCTAATACACATGATAAACTAGTAGTGTTTGGGCTCGTTTGAATAGATTTGACAAAACCTATGACCTTGTGAGGTTGCCTTGGTCTAATGATGAAGGCGGAAGGTGGTCACAGGAAGTCCTAAACTACACATGATAAACTAGTCGTGTTTGGGCTCGTTTGACAAGACTTGATAAAACTGACAAAACCTATGACCTTGTGAGGTTGCCTTGGTCTGATGATGAAGCCGGAAGGTGGTCACAGAAACTCCTAAACTACACATGATAAACTATTAGTGTTTGGGCTCGTTTGAATAGATTTGACAAAATCTATGACCTTGTGAGGTTGCCTTGGTCTGATGATGAAGCCGGCAGGTGGTCACTGAAACTCCTAAACTACACATGAGAAACTAGTAGTGTTTGGGCTAGTTTGAATAGACTTGACAAAACCTATGACCTTGTGAGGTTGCCTTGGTCTGATGGTCTGTGGTCCCAGGCCCAGGGTCTGTGGTGCATGCTACAGATAATATTATAGGTACATTACTATACATATGTTCTGCTTCGTGAAAATTGTTATTCTTTATTTGTATTATTATATTCTTAATTAAATTGGTATTCAGGCGAAATGAATGTAACCTAAATGGCGAACCCCTGGCGAAACGAACGTCGAGATTGCAAAAGGGGAATAGGTAGGTAACTATTAAAATGTAGAAATGAAACAACAGTTCATTTTATTTTTTTATTTATGAAACCATGATACCTCGTCAACTAACAAAAAATCTTGCAAAAACGTTGGAATTTTTTCTCTTCAACTTTCACGGGAACGAAGTCGCGCGCAAAAGCTAGTCATTACAATTGGTTTATTAATTCGGCCTTACAAGCAAGTTATGCAAACGTGCAAGTTAGTTATTTAGATAATTAACTCAAATCCAGATGTTGGCAAATTAATATTTTTAAATTGATAAATTAGGTCGTTTTTTATTCCTCCATTAAAGTGGATAAACAGAATTAGATAAAAAACTAAATTTAACTATTATAAAATCATTTATTTTGTAGGATTCGTAATTTTGAAGCTGATTGTAACGATTTTTTTTTAATACTTGCAACACTTTCAAAGTATTTCTTACTTGAATTAAACGTACGCGATCGCGTCTCGCGTTTTGCCGATCCACGATCGTAACGGAGTACTTTTACTTGAATGGGATATTATTCCTTACCGCCATACATTTACGGAACTTTGTCGCGCAAAACACTAAAATATTTGCAATACTTTCAAAGTATTTTTTACTTGAACGTACGCGAACACGTTTCGCGTATTACCGACTCCCGACCGTAACGTAGTAGGGTAAATACGCTAAATGTCGGCATCCTTACGGTTTTTCTGTTTTGGAATCGGTCTGGCACCATCAATTTGCAACGAAAGGATAGCTTCCGATGCGGTTTTGGATAGTTTGATAAATCTATTTCATGTTTATGGGCATAAGGTTGACATTTCTACTACAAGGAAAAAGTACTAAGGTTTATATGCGTCGAGAACGAAAAAACCCTAAAGTCGGCCATTCACGGGCCATGGTCGGTCGCGTTTTTCCCAAATATCGGCCGGGTATAGAATGTTTTAAATTAAGACTACTAGATAAATATTACTAATATGATTTATTTTGGCAGGAGTCTCACTAAGTATACGTTATTAATCGTATTTGTTTAATAGTAGGTAAAGTATTTTTTTATTTGCACTTAAATAACGTTAGGTAAGTATTACAATTTATAACAAAGTAAACATCAAAATAATTATAATTAGTTCTGGATATCTTTTCAAAAATAATTCATACCATTTTTGGCCCAGAGTATCATTATTGAATATATTTATATTTTTAAGCTACGTAATTAACATGGGTTAAGGTAGCAAGTTCCAAAGAGCAATTTATATCTTATATTTCCATACCATAATAAGCTAATATAAATGTTTTCAATAATATCAAGTCCTACATTTAAACTTAACTCTTTATATTATAAATAAATAATCATCACCAGCCTTTAACAGTCCACTGCTGAACTAGGCCTCTCCTTTGACAGGAGGAATTGGCCTACTATACCACGCTGGCCAAACGGGTTGGTATAGGGTTTGTATCAAGTTTTCCTTCTCTACAGTGCTGTTCTCTGCATAATATGCTCCCTCTGTCGGCTCTTACGACACCCATGGGATGATATGGGGTGGTGACATACCGTATTCTTAATCCGTCACCACACGGACGAAATAAATAAACGTATAATAAATATTTAATTTTGAGAAAATAAGAAAAGTAATCAGCCTGTATAGTTGGGCTCGAATTCGAGGCTGGTCGACATTACGATCTTTAATGTTTCTAAAGCCAGCCTCTATTTTGTGTACATTATTTCTCGAGATTCAACTAATATCACCCCGGCCGGTATTTGGCGATTAAACGTAAAATAGATTTATTTGCCTATATGCGTTGCAAATTCTCTTATTAAGGCAATGGAATTAGTACAATTGGAAATTATAAAACAGACTGCATTTACTTTTAGTCGGCCACGGCCGAGAATCCGGTTTTAATTCAAAATTGGTATTCTATTGGCGGCCTCCTATATTCCCTTAAAACAATACGTTAAACATTGAAAAATCTATCTCAAAATAAAGTAAAAATCACTAATTACTAATAATAATGCTTAAAACAATAAAAAAGGAATGTCTGACCGTTCTAATATCAATCCCCGAAGTGTGGGTATTCACAGCAAGTAAGGTACTTTAAATATGAAATTGACGCTTCGACGGCGCAATCGCTACTGACGCTCAGTGTGCGAAGAGTGTGTAACGTAATCGGAAAGTAACGGTAGTACATATAGATTATGAACTAAGATTGTAATTCGAGTGGCAAATTTGTAACTTCAATACGTTTTAAGGCCTTGCCACACGGCACAATTTTACCACTGATCAAATTTTCAATCGAATTGGCTTTGCCCGTCTACCCGACACAATCAAATCACTGATTTTCATTCCGTCCACCCGATTGGTTAAAATCTGGTGGTACCGCCCACCCGATAAACTTGAGTTGGACGACTGGCGTCTACACGTCACGATTTCATCAAGTGATTTAGTCAAGTTGAACGTAAAATCGTGACGTGTGGCAAGGCCTTTAAATGAACGCAAGCCGAAAATGTGCAGACGGCCGAAGTTTGGGGAGGGGCCGACGTATGGCGTATTTACCCTACAGATACTTTTATGAAATAATATTCCTTACTGCCATACATTTACGGAACTTTATCGCACAAAACACTAAAATACTTGAAAGTATTTTGAGTACTCAGGAATATAAAACTTGCAAGGTTTTGCGCGACAAAGTTCCTTAAATATATGGTAGTAAGGAATAAATTTCCATGAAAGTATTTAGAAAAGTCCATTACCTAATTTTGCGATAAACATCCTTACTAGTATTATGATAAGGTTTATTTTTCAATACAAACTTGCATTACCAGGGCGTCACACGAAGTTTTCTATACTCGAGTGCCCAAAAACTTGCAAGTATATTGATACCTGGTTTTCGACCCTGGTATTTTTATAGAGACGCACTTGGTGTACTTGGTACGCGATTTTGCAATTGTGCGACTCATGAAGTCATGACTATCGACATAGATAAATTTAATACTATACCTATCGGGAACCAAGCGAATGAGTTCTAGACTTCTAGAGAAGTCGGCTATCAAAGTTTAAAAATGCGTTTTGTTTTTTTCATTAGCTTGATTTACAACATACTCAACATCAACTGTTTATTAGTTGCTATTGTCTGTTCAAGATACCTACGAAAAAAATAAAAGGTAAAAAATATACAGTATCATTTATTAATTGAAGGGACAGGCGTATTTTTGTAAAACTAACTGCATCTTTCGCTTGGAGTATTTAACTTAAATCTACTTTTGTTGCGAAGGCGACATTAAAAGAACCATTTTATGGTTTGTTTACATTTTATTTTTTCGTATCTTGAACAGCTATAGGTAGGTACCTATAAATGTAAGACGCATATTGATTAACATAATTTATGAAAATTTATTATATAATACTACTACAAACACAGTAAGTTTTTATTATGTATAAAATTTAAATTACACTACTTTTACGTACTTAAATATAAAAACAAAACGCAATCGCTCGACTAGGTACCTTACAGGTACTTTTTAAAATAAATGCTCATGGCCGTTCATTGGTTAACATAATATCTTACTTTTTCAAATATTTGATGTTTATTTAATAAATATTTATTTATTTTACCATCTACAGATTAATACCAAATTAAATAAAAATAAATATATACATACGTAAAAGCGCCATCTATGAATGCCGAGTGAAAGTTAACTCATTGTAACGTTTTACTACAAGCTAGTACGTATTTTGGCCACCAGAGCAACGAAGTGCACATCATATTTTTCAAAAATATTAATATTCAATTAAATGTTTCATTTTTTTATTTAATCGTAATAACGGGATTTTTTAATTAATAAATATCATATTTTAGAACTGTATTTTCTTATTTATCATTTATGCAAGCAAGTCATCAATAACAATCGATACTAGTAAAGCCATCTGTTGAGAGAGTTAAGAATGACGGAAAACGTTCTAAGGAATGAGACCCCATGCTTATATCTGTATCAGAGTATTTATTATAGGAGGTCTAGTACAATTTTGCGCACGAATAATAGTAATATTCTATCATACACACAACACTTTCTAGTCCCAAACTAAGCGGAGCTTGTACTATGGGTACTAGACAATGCTGCAATGGTACAACATACATACATAATTAAATACATAACATAACTTCACGCCTTTTATCCGGGCACATTATTAAGCGGACGATATTTAACATTTTGAATACACACATAACTTCAAAAAGTCAGAGGTGTGTGCCCGGGGTACCTGAGGATCGAACCCGAGACCATCGTCTCGGCAGTCCGTTACGTACACCACTGGGCTATCGCCGCTAAACCTTTATTTGTAAATACATACGTATTAGGTAAGTAATTAAGTATAGACATAAATACATATATTTATTTCTGAATTAAAGTTATTTACTTACAAGTTAAAACCCCATTCTAGTTGATGCTGGCTCTTCCTAGGTAAATTTCCTCTTGAGAAGCAAAGCCGAAACAAATCAGTCTTTGTTATTTTCTTTTATTTCTATACATTGAAACAACCAGACCAAGACAAACATCCATGTTCACGCACACAAATGTTTGACCTGAGCGGGAATCGAACCCACGACCCTCGGTGTGGCAGTCGGTTTCGCTCCCACGACACCACCGGTTCGCCAAACTTATAATATTTCTTGTAATATTTCATTTATCTATCCTTAGATCATATCATACCTACATACCACGAGCATTTCCAAGGGCGTCGCCAGGGGGGGGGGGGGCGGAGAGGGGGCAGCTGCCCCCTCTCTGGATATTAAAAAACCCCTACAATTTATACTTTTCTCAGTTGTTTTTCCATTTTCCATATCAACTTAAGGCAACTGGCTGACGACTTGGCTCCCCCCCCCCAGGCAATCGGCTGGTGACGCCCCTGAGCATTTCACTTGTACCTGAACATCATTCGCTTTATTTTCTTCTGTCGAACTGAACATCGAACAGTGCCGAACATTTTCACTATCTTTCTAGCGAAAAAACAGGGAAAAAGATCAGAAATCAGGGAACAATATTATTTCAAGAATTTACTCGTATTTGGGATCATAGAATTAACCATATTTTTTCTGTTCTTGCCATTTCCAATATGGCGGTTTATTGGATTGTAGCATGATACCTAATGCGTTCAGAAATTAACAGAAGGTAAATAACACAAAGATGTAAAAGAAAAAAATTAAATAGTTATGTATACCTCAATTGCAGCATACTGTGACTACAATAACAAGTAATTTAGAAGAATCCTTATGAACCTATCTTAAGGCAAAAAATAGTTATATAGATCTGCACTGCTCTTACAGGACCTGTGCATTTTCGAAATATTCGTTTTGACATTTTGATGTTAACACTAATTGACAATTATTTTATGTCAGTGTTTTCATAAAACGTCATTTACACAGTCACAATATTCCGCCATGATTGTTGAGACAGACATATATTTTTCTTTTTTCTACATCTTCACACTTTCTAATGCTACTGCTACACCTGCGTTAGCGTTAACGTTGATGGCAATGGCCAACTACGCATTAATTAGCGCGTTAAAAATGCGCCTTGGCTACATTAAGGTTACAATGCCGTTAAGCGTTAATTCTTCGTGAATTCACACGTTAAGGACTTTTCAAAAAACGAACGTTTAAAAAACGAATATGCACGCTTCTTAAAGGTTCTAATTTCGAATTGTAAATTAAACAGTCCTTACTTTGCGCGCGCATCCCGTCGAATGAGACGGCGTTAATGTAGCCAACATCACTTAGCGCGTTAAACTACGCGCTAAAACCCTTTGATGTGTCCAAAAAACCGACACCCGAGCTATCGCTTAACGTTTAACGCTATTAGTAATGCCGTTAGTACTTTAACGCGTTAAAACGTTGGCCACATCTACGTAGCGCATAAATTAACGCGCTAATTAACGCGTTAAGACGCAGGTGTAGCAGGAGCATAAGGATTTTTAATATGGTACATGTTGTAGCCAGAGTTCCATACAAAAAGGAAACATCTCCTGTCAATTCGCTACAACGCTCGCCACAACGTTCGTAAGAATGCTCGCTAAAACACACTCGTTTGTTTTTCTGTTATGTAACATTCGCAAAAATGCTCATTACAGGTGAATGCTCAAATGTATCAGAACCATAATGCATTAAGTCCATCTTGTGCAATGTTTTTGCTGGAAGCTAAAGTAAATAAAAGCCCTTTTAAGTGGTTACTTGCTTCAAGGATATACAGAGAACGGGAAGTACATTCTAGTAATAAATAACTCACATTAATTGTGTTGACGAATTGACGCAAGACTTGAACCGGTGCAATCGTTAGTATATAATTACACTAAGCCGAAGTTACGCGACCGAAGTTCCGCGGCCGATTTCACGTTCCGATGTATTCGGCTCATACGTCTTTTTTATAGTAATAGGCGGCAAACGAGCAGACCGATCGCCTGATGGTAAGCAATTACCGCCGCCCATGGACACAAGCAACAACACAGGTGACACAGGTCCGTTGCCGCCCTTTGGGGTTGGGAAAAGGGAAAGCTTAAGGTGTGGGATGAGGGAGAATGAATAGGGGATAGGGCCTGCGGCACTCACACTCACCCAACGAAACGCAACAGTTTAGATACTGTTACTTTACGTCGATTTTCTGTGAGAGGGTACCTAGTACTTCTCCGGTAGAGTCGGCCCATTCATGCTGAAATCAGCAAGGCTCTCCTACCGTGAGTCAAACGTACCAGTATATCTGTATAATCTATGGTCACATGTCACACCATAAGTGCCGACCTTACGCTCGTGCTATTAACTACGCTTATGCTCTACTACTAGAAAAGTTTCCGCTGAACTTACGCCCGACCGAAGTTACGATGCATAACGCAACCTAATTTCGGTATAATGTGTCGTCAGTAATTCAAATAGCATTGCAGTCGTAATCATGCCGAACTTCGGTCGCGTAACTTCGGCATAGTGTGTTTAAAAACTTAGGGTGCTTTTCCACCAGATCTTTAATTTCTACCTACTATCCATAACTGCATGCTGCAGTAATCGATTTTATCTTTTGCGATTTGTAAACATCATAATATATTCTGGAAAATTTGACCGCATAGGGCCTCAGTATCATGTACTTAATCACTGGTTCCAGTCTTCGGTATGAAGTTCCTTACAACCTATACAGGGTGTTGATAAGCATTTGCAAAATATTTGCAGTGGTAAATAAATATACTACTATACTTAACTAAATACAAATATAGAAAACAAAATAAGTCACTAATTTTAATTTCTTTTTCGTAATCATACATTTGTCCGTGTGGTGACGGATTAAGAATACGGAATGACACCACCCCATATCATCCCATGGGTGTCGTAAGAGCCGACAGAGGGAGCATATTATGCAGAGAACAGCACTGTAAGAGAAGGAAAACTTGATACAAACCCTACACCAACCCGTTTGGCCAGCGTGGTATAGTAGGCCAATTCCTCCTTTCAAAGGAGAGGCCTAGTCCAGCAGTGGACTGTTAAAGGCTGATGATGAATCATACATTTTAAAAATCAGCTCGATGTATTGAACACTTTCGCTGCTCAGCTGATCGCCGCGAGCTCGCATTGCAGGTACCTAACACACACAAGCACACGTACCTACCTTGCAGTCTTACTCTGCACCAGTCAACAGTTTATTCTGATTTGCTATATTAGTAACATTCAATGAAAATAGAGTTTGAAATCATCGCACACTGTTTAAAATCATTTTAGGTGAATAAGTATACTTTCTACGTCGTATTATTAAAATATTTTGCAAATGCAGCTTGACACTGCGCCGAGTGTCGTGGGTTCGATTCTCACTCGAGATAACACTTTGTGTGATCCATAAATTGTTATTTCGAGTCTGGGTGTTCATTGTGTCCGTTAGTTGTATGTTTGTAAAGTCCCCACGACACAGGATTTAGTCCTAATGCGGGAGATGTCTTTAAAAATACACATTGTATAGAAATTTACAAGTCTGTATAGACCCGTCAACCTCAAGAACTACTCTTCCGGTTAGATAAAACTGCGTAAGATAGGTAGGTCGACAGTTGAGGTAGGTTATAGTTTGTTTACAACACGCAACATTGTTAATAAACACAGATGAAAACATGAATAGGTATAATTATAAACAAGATAAGCAATAGGCAATTACAACATAATGGCTGCCTCCGTGGTCCAGTGGATAGCGTATGCGACTGCTGATCGGAGGTACCGGGTTCGATTTCCGGGTCGGGCAAAAAGTGTAACTGAGTTTTTGCCAATTCTCAGTAGCAGCACGGAGTCTGGTGATGTGGCCGGTTACGGAAATCGGCTCGCCCCCTATTACGCTATTACGTGGAACCTAAAAATTCATGGCGAAATGAGGGTGTATTATTACACCTCTGCCTGCCCCTTCGGGGATACAGGCGTGAGTATACATACATACATACATATCGTCACGCCTTTTATCCCCGAAGGGGTAGGCAGAGGTGTATTTCTACACCCACTTTTCGCCAGATATATTTTAGTCCCACGTAATAAGGGGCGAGCCTATTGCCGTACCGGGCACATTTCCAGACTCCGTGCGGCTACTGAGAATTTCGTGACAGAAAAACCCAATAACACTGCCCGACCCAGGGATCGAACCCGGGACCTCCCGATCCCACGCGCACATTTATGCCGCGAGACCAACGAGGCAGTCGTATAGGGTTTGATGTCGAGTTTTCCGTCTCTACGCAAAGATGGTATTTGCATCGTGTTATCCCTTAGTCGCCTCTTACGACACCCACGGGAAGATAGGGGGTGGTGACACTTGTATTCTATGCCGTCAACCACACGGCCGTGGCGTGAGTATATAAAAAAAATTACTTAATATAGATCATCATAATCGTCCTAGCGTTATAGACCAAGACTTATGCCTTGAAGCCCGAAGTCTGAACTTGTCTGGAACCAGATATGACAGAATAGGTACTAGCTTTTCCACAGAGCGACTGTCGTCCGATCACCTCGACCCAAAGGGATTGTGATATTCCATGTTTTAAATCAGTGACAGTTTTATTCAGGGGTACTGACGCCCTATGACGACTTTCAAAGATCTTCACGACAGGCGGGACCGACAGCCTAGCGTGCTCTTCGAGATACGGGGATATTTAACAGTTTAATATGGTGCGCGTCGTGCATTTCAGTCTGTCAGTCTGTTGGTATCATTGGGCTCTTGCTGCCTAAATAAACAAAAAAGTGTATTTTTATATTGTGAATAATGTGTTATAGAAGCTCTACCTTTTCATTGCCTTCAATCGATCCTGTATCTATCTAATTTTTCTGATTTGAGTATCGGTGGCTCGCAGAGGAAGGTTTTAAATGATCATACGTTTTTCTTCAGTGACCGAAGCCACAGGCAAATCTAGATGGAACATAAAACTGTTAAGCCAAAGATCCCATGAAGCCCTGCTAGCCATGACAATTTTGTTGGGCGGGTATAAAAAAACAGGCATTTCACTAGCGAGCGAAGCTACAAGCAAAATCTAGATCGAACGTAAAACTGTTTAGCCAGAGATATAAGGATCGGCGCCCATAGAGCGAAGCGCAGCGCAGCGCGTTTTTCACTGACAAAGTATTATCAACGTTGTTTTTTCTATTAATAATGTCCAAAATCAATTGACTAAACAATGCAATTTCATGCACAGTTGCACACTGACAAACAACTATTATGTGGTAATTGATTTTAGTTTGGTTTGACAATAAGAAACGCACTGCGTCGCTTCGCTATAATTACGGGCGCCGCTGGTCCTATGGGGAATTCCACAGCTTTCTGATGTTTCTGTTAAATTCATCTGTTAGATAACTCATATTCTTTAAATTTAAAAATGTCGTGCCATTTTTGAATTTACCTGAGAGACAAGACCTATACAGTCGTGGAAAAACTGGGCCCTTGTTTACGATTGAATGAACACAAAAAAAACTAAGTGTGTGTGCAATATTGAGGTACATCTGCCTACTCCTTCGAGGATACAGCCGTGAGACTATAAAAAATATAAATAAAGGTTGAAACATAAAACCTCGTTCTTTTTCGGTGTTGAGTAAATGTATGGCAACCCTAGAGAACTTACCGGTTTATGCGTAACCTGTTACTGGCAACACATTCCGCTACCGACCGACAACATGTACTCTTATGCAATTACTATCAGTTGCCCGCATTTTACACAGCTAACTTTAAAATCTGCGGACTTTTAAAAGGCACTTTCAACGCCTCATAGTGATGGGATATTAAAATGTAAATTCGCAGTTAGGTTTAGGAACTTTACCTTAGGACACCACTGTTTAAATTTTATGTTTTTAGCGCCAGTAGGCTTTGTGGTTATAATTATGTTAGTCAGAACATAGATATATTCATCATCAGTCTTTAACAGTCCACTGCTGGCCAGGCCTCTCCTTTGAAAGGAGAAATTGGCCTACTATACCACGCTGGTCAAACGGGTTGGTATAGGGTTTGTATTAAGTTTTTCTTCTCTTACAGTGCTGTTCTCTGCATAATATGCTCCCTCTGTCGGCTCTTATGACACCCATGGGATGATATGGGGTGGTGACATTCCGTATTCTTAATCCGTCACCACACGTAGATATATTAGTAGACTTTTAAAATACCAACTAGAGAATGCCAACAGCTATGCCGGTACTTTTTTTTAGTTAACCGTTTCTGTCCGATCCCTTTGGGAATTTTTGGAAATGCCTTCTTTCAGATTCTTGCTATCAGTCAGTAACTCGAGAATTTTATATCTATATACCTACGGATAATAATTAATCAGTTTTAACTTAGTAGTATAATATAGTATGTATTTATGTAAGTATATGTGTATATATTTAGGTACTTATTTATGAATATTATATATTACTGACGCTACACCATCAATGAACATGACTATTAACTTACATCATTTCTGTCCATCCGCGGTTGCCTGGAAGAGATCGCTCTATTAGCGATAAGGCCGCCAATTGCACACTAGTTTTAAGTTATATATGTACTTCTGTAAATACTTTGTTTGCTTTGGTGTTCAATAAAGTGTAATGTATCTATCTATCTAGTTACTTGTAAATACAATAGGCTCGCCCCCTATTACATTTGGACCGAAACATAACTGGCTAAGTGTGGGTGTGTCCAGACCTCTGCATACCCCTTCGGGGATAAAAGGCGTGAAGTTATGTTATGTTATTTATGTTAAATACTATCCTATTGTACAATTAAGTTATGTGACACCGACCCGATTGGCCAGCGCAGTGGATTATGGCCTTACCCTTTTCATAGTGAGAGGAGAACCGTGCCCAGCTATCAGACAGTTAATGTTCAGGGCTTATATAATATCTATTGTTTGTGCCAAATTCTTTGGAGTTGGTTGTTCAGCGGCAGTATGACTATGAAATAAATTTATTTTTTGTTATATGTGCCAAAAAATGGGAGAGGACGGTCAAGGAAAAGATGGATGGACTGTGTGAGGATGGATATGAAAGAGAAAGGGGTAAACGATCGGATGACTGGTTACAGGAGGTATGGAAGCGAAGGACATACTGCGCCGACCCCAAATAAATTGGGACCAGGGCAAGACAATGCATGTGCCAAAATTCGTCAGACTATGACATTTAATTGCATTTTTTTGTTACAGGAGCCAATATGGACGTGGACAACGCGAACTGCAAGGTAAAGGTGTCACAGTGCACCGATATGGAAGTGCTACCTATAGAGAAGCCACTCAAAGTTGATCTGTAAGTACCTTTATATTTCACCATACATCGCCCGCGGCTCCGCCCGCGGACGTCGGTTATTGAAAAGAAAAGAATGCATTTATTTCGCCCCAAGAGACAATCATCATCATTATCATCGGCTCTGTATATAAACTGTCCCACTGCTGGGCACGGGCCTCTTCTCACTATGAGAAGGGTAAGGCCGTAGTCCACCACGCTGGCCAATTGGCCGTTGGCAGACTTCACATGTCTTTCGAGAACATTATGGAGAACTCTCAGACATGCAGGTTTCCTCACGATGTTTTCCTTCACCGTTTAGCAAGCGATAATAAAAAAATTAATACGCACTTAACTTTGACAAGTGATAGACACAAAAAGCATAACATACATACAATACAGAAAATATACAAAACACATACACCGATAGGTACTACAAATAAAAATTACTAGATGAGCTCGCAGTTACATGGCATTATTTAGGGCAACTGCTCCGCTCCCGTGGCTCATAGCGTGATGTTATATAGCCTAAATGGGCTATTTAACACTAAAAGATTTTTTTAAATCGGACCAGTAATTCCTGAGATTAGCACGTGCGCAACCAAACAAACAAAAGTTTTTCAGCTTTATGAACTTAGTAGTGATAGAGTAAGAACGCTAGTGGTCTAACATCTGTCTCCCCATAGTTTTTTTTTTATCCTTTCACCTTATTTCGTGTATGATCTTTTATAGCTCCGTAGTCCAGTGGATAGCGTATGCGACAGCTGATCGGAGGTCCCGGATTCGATTCCCGGGTCGGGCAAAAGTTTTACTGGATTTTTCCGAATTCTCAGTAGCAGCATGGAGTCTGGTGATGTGCCCGGTAACGGCAATAGGCTCGCCAACTATTACGTGGGACCTAAAATGGCGATCAGAACCATGGCGAAATGTGGGTGTAATGTTACTAATGTTATACCTCTGCCTACCCCTTCGGGGATCAGGCGTGACTCTATAAAAAAAAAAGAAAGAGACCTTTTATACCGGTCTATGTGAGAATTCCAAATGGTATTCCTCAATTTAGTTTTCGCGTCGTAAGAGGTGGCTAAGAAAATACACGTAACATATTGAACTCCATAGCAACACTTCTGGCCAGCGTGGTACTCATCATCATCAGCCTTTAACAGTCCACTGCTGGACTAGGCCTCTCCTTTGAAAGGAATTGGCTTACTATAGATTAGATTAGATTAGATTAGATTTTACTTTATTGCACACCAAAAGAAATGTTTACAATACATTAGGCTTAAAAACTACGAGTATAATGTACAATCGGCGGCCTTATCGCTAAGTGCGATCTCTTCCAGGCAACCTTTGGATGGACAGGAATGATGTTAGCAGTTTTATGAGACGATGGTGGTGTTATTAGGATGGATACGCAATAATAAAGACTTAAATAAAATGCATATCTACATACATTTACATAATACATACAAATACTTACACATACATAGAATAGATAAATACATACATACATTTGTACAATATGAATACATAAAAGTATAAAAAACATGAATGGATACATTGAAATACCTGGAACTCGCGTAGACAAGGAACTATTTAATTACATTACGAATTTAAGTAGTGTTTTTTTAGAGAATCTTTAAAAATATTCAATGATGTTGCTCTTCGGATTTGTAATGGCAAAGCATTTCACAGACGCACTGCCTGAGCAGTAAAGGATTTATTAAAATAATTTGCGGAATGCTTTGGCATCTCCAGTGTCAGATCCTCAGACGACCTCAAGGACCTTATATGTGTGTCATGAAGGAACTTGAAACGTTCTTTGAGATATGAGGGAGTACAAGGATTAAATAGAACATTATATAATAATGTGAGAATGTGAGTATTCCTGCGAAGACGAATTGGGAGCCACTTGAGTTTGTTGCGAAAATCTGAAACGTGATCATATTTGCGCAGTCCAAATATAAATCTTATGCAAAAGTTTTGGAGACGCTCAAGTTTATCCAGCTGCTCCTCTGTGGGGTCGAGATAGCTGACATCAGCATAGTCAATTATGGGGAGAAGCAAAGATTAAGTGAGCGCAATTTTAGTGGCAGTTGGAAGGAAGTTGCGTAACCTACGCAACGAACCTGCCGATGCAAAAAGCTTGCGACTTGTTTCTTGCACTTGAGATTTCCAGGACATGTTTACATCCATAGTGATCCCTAGATTTTTCACAGTTTTACTGAAAGGGACAAATTGGCCATCAAACCTGATTTGTGGCAGATCGGACCAACTGATTTTAGACACCAGTTTAGGGCTGCCTATAATTATTAACTGAGTTTTGGCGGCATTTATTATAAGCCCGTATTTCTTGGTCCACTCGCAGATTCTGGTCAGGTCTGCGTTAATAGTAGTACAAGCTTCTGCCAGCTTATTCAACGGAGCTTGCGTATATATCTGCAAATCGTCTGCGTAAAGGTGGTAGGATGAAAGTAATTGGTTTGAGATGGTATTTATAAATATTGCGAAGAGTAGAGGAGAAAGCACGCCACCCTGTGGCACACCGGCATTAGTATTAGACCAAGTGGAATAAGAGTCTTCGATGCGTGTACGTTGCCGGCGACCGAACAGGTAACTATGAAACCAGTCAATTGCCGATGGAGATACGTTAAGAGAGCGTAGAATGCCAAGTATAATGTGAAAATCTACGGTGTTGAAAGCGTTACTAAAATCAAGTAACGACAACACCGTTAGATTTCCACTGTCCATGCCAAGCCTAATGTCGTCAGTTACATGAACCAGTGCAGTGGTAGTACTGTGGCCAGGGCGGAAGCCGGACTGATATGTATTTAGGAGAGAATTTTCATGTAGGAAGGAACTGAGTTGAGCATGAACTAAGCGTTCCAGGACTTTCGACAAGAAGGGAAGTAAGGATATGGGTCGATAATCTGAGAAGGAACAGGGCTTGGGTTTCTTGGTCAAAGGAATTATAGTTGCATCTTTCCAATCGGATGGAAAGATACCACGGCTAATGGAATGGTTAAAGATATGACATAAGACGGGAAGGATTTCATCGAGGATGGGAAGGATAATTTTACGGCTAATACTATCACTGCCGACTGCGTTAGACGTGACAGCCAGAACGTTCTTCTTAACATCACATGCGGTAAATTGCGAGAAAATAAAGGGAGAATAATGCGGAGTTGGTAAAGATGAAAGATGTTGTAAGGTAGCACTTTTCATATTTCCATCAAATTTGGACGAAGTAGTGAAATGTAAATTTAGAGAATGAAGGTTAACATTGTTTGGAATCGATTGATGCCGTGTCTTACCAACTCCCAGACTTTTAAGAAATTGCCAGACTTTTGCTGGATCACTGTTTTCCACGGATTTATGAATATATTGGCGTTGGGCATTCCTACACACCTTGTTGCAGAGATTTCTGATTGCTATGTACTTCTCATGGTTTAAGGTAGTAGGTCTGTACTTCAGTTTAGCCTTGGCAGCAGATTTTTTGGCCATGATTTTCCTAATATCATCTGTTAACCACGGTGCTAGAAAGTGCTTCAGTTTAATAGTACGGATTGGCGCATGCACATCATACAACTTGATAAGATTTGACGTGAGTTCCTGAACTTTGCTATCGATACACTCGGAGGTAAACAAAGGGAGCCAATCTATATTAGAGACATCGATGCGCAGTTTGTCAAGTTCCATGCCACTAAAATTGCGCTGCAAGACTATCTTGGGCTTCATTTTGGGTGTGCGTATTTTATATGAGACAAAGATAAGGTCATGATAGGAGAACCCATCCGCAGTACATTGACCATGCTTATGAACCAAATTGGAAGAAGATACCAGAATAAGGTCGAGAAGAGAAGGGGTGCAATTGGGGAAGTGATGAGTTGCGTTTAAGTCAAGAATTGACAAATTGCAAGACTCTATAGTATTCCGAAATAAAGATGCACGGGAGTCTTGTTTGAGGAGACAGGTGTTGAAGTCACCCATTATAATAGTGTGGCTATATGCAGGAGTTAAATTATACCACGCTGGCCAAACGGGTTGGTAGTGTTGGTACATATATAGGCTTTGTATCAAGTTTTCCTTCTCTTACAGTGCTGTTCTCTGCATAATATGCTCCCTCTGTCGGCTATTACGACACCCATGGGATGATATGGGGTGGTGACAATCCGTATTCTTAATCCGACACCACACGGACAACAGCGTGGTACACTAGGCCAAAACCTCCTATTCTCTCACAGGCAAATAAGGAGTGAATTTAGGTTCACCAGTGGTTTTCGAAAGGCTGTAAGGGAAAGGACCTGTTGGGTCTACGAAATGTTTTTATCCAACCGCCCGTTCATTTAATTCGAAGGTCATGGTTTCATTCAGTACCCAAGTTTCTGAGTCACGCCACACAATTTGCCAAAACTGAACAAAGATTAACCTGCGGATGTTCATATCTTATCAGCGGATAGAAATATAATTATCGAAGATAACCCTCAGTGTCTATTCATTATATTATGCGACTTATGTCGACATCCTTATAAACGTATGCGATAATAATATTGTTACTTGAAAGTACCTAATTGTGACGAATGACCTAGACGGATTGAAAATTGAAAATGTCTTTGTCCCTTTTTTTATTGTGGATGTCGTAAGAGCCGAATAAAAATACACAAAGCAAATAGGTAGTATTTTTGGCAAGAGACGTAAAACTCGACGGCAAATTCTACACCTAGGCGCATGACCAGTGGTATAATATAGTAAACTAATATTCCTTTTATTTTCTTATTTTTTATGGTCTCACGCCTGTATCTCCGAAGGGCGGAGGTGTAAATATTACACCCACATTTCGCCATGAATGTTTAGGTCCCACGTAATAGGGGGCGAGCCTATTACCGTTACCGGGCACATCATCAGACTCCGTGCTGTCACTGAGAATTCGGAAAACCCAGTAACACTTTTGCCCGACCCGGGAATCGAACCCGGGACCTCCAATCAGCAGTCGCATACGCTATCCACTGGACCACGGAGGCAGTCCAAATATGAAGTTACTGACTCCAGTATTTTGCGCTCTGCTATGATATCTTAGGATAAGTAGTTTTACTTATAATATGATGGTAATAATGATAATAGGTATAAATATTTACGTGCTGTTGGTCTTCCATATAATAAATAAATAATGATGATACATCAGCTGATGATAGATTGCTGATATAAAATCAGTGCAGCATTTAAATTATTTTTTTCTTCCGTCATCATTAGTCCTGTATATAATAATATACTGTCTCACTGCCGGGCACGAGCCTCTTCTCACTATACGTAGAGTAAGGCCGTAGTCTACCACGCTGGCCAAGTGCGGGTTGGCACACTTCACATGTCTTTCGAGAACATTATGGAGAACTCTCAGACATGCAGGTTTCCTCTCGATGTTTTCCTTCACCGATAAGCAAGCGATAATTAACAATTTAATACGCACTTAACTACGAAAAGTCATGAGTGCGCGCCGTGGATTCGAACCCGAGACCCTTTGTGTAGAAGTGTGTCGGTCACTCCACTCGGCTGCATTGTTAAGCAAGCGATAATTTGTAATTTAATACACACATTTCCTTAATCTATAAATATTATAAAATGAGGTCCAACTGCCGTCTTGATTGTTTATTGAAATTTCTAAGTTTGCTAAGCTCTAATAGATAAAACTTATTTCCAGAGAGATAACCGGCTTGGAGAGACTGATCGAGGAGCTACACAGGGTGTTCTCCCGGGACTACGTCAATGTACAGGAGGTGCAGAAACTGATGCTTGGCTACAAGTCGAATCCTAAAGACTGGTCGAAATACGCGAAATTCGATCGTTTCCGGTAAGTAAAGTTTATTTTTTGTAAGTACCTACCGTTGGTTCCACGACATAAATGTGCGCGTGGGATTGGGAGGTCTCGGGTTCGATTCCCGGTTCGGACAAAGTGTTATTGGGTTTTTCCGTTAGGAAATTCTCAGTAGCAGCACGGAGTCTGGTAATGTGCCCGGTACGGCAATAGGCTCGCCCTCTATTACGTGGGACCTAAGAATTCATGGCGAAATGTGGTTATAATATTACATCTCTCCCTCCCCCTACGGGGATATAGATCTATAAAAAAAGTACCTACTTACCTATTATTAATCTGTTGCGCTAGTTTTTTTTTTCACCTTATCCGAGTTTGGCAACATTTGTTTAGTAGGTTTTGCGTGGAAGAGTAATTATTATAATTATAATATTCTACCACATACACACATCGCCATCTAGTCCCAAACTAAGCAGAGCTTGTACTATGGATTCTAGACAATGGATAAACATACATATTATATACTTTTTTTTGTAAATACATACATATTATACATAGAAGAGTAACAACATCCAACATGGATCTTCCTAGTATTAAATTAGATAGAAAAGTATTTTTAAAAAATGCAGGCGTAGCTGCTGTCCTCTAGTTGAAGATAAAAAATCAAAAATGCTAATACTATTCCGACTGTCAAAATAAATTTATCGCAATATAATAAAGCCGAAAAAATTTTTTGTCTGTATGAACGCGACAATCTGCGGAACTACTGGGCCGACTTGAATAACATTTTTTTTGGATACCTTTAGGACATCTATATAACATCACGCTTTGAGCGACGGGAGCGGAGCAGAAGGCATAAATAACGCTGGTGTAACTGCGGACTGCGGATTCAGAATAAAAATTTAGGAATCTAAAATTTAATGTCCACCAGTTCAAAAAACTAGATACATTAAAAATATAGCATGAACCATACCCGGAAATCAACCTAGGTCCTCACGATGCCTCGCATAACCGCAGTATAACCAATTTACTTTCGCGATTCAAGTTAATGATATTTAACCACGCAAGATTCCTTGACCAACATACTGAATAGTATATTGCTTATACAACGTTGTTAGAGGCACTTTATGTTGTTTGTTTCTATCGTCACGCTTGTATCCGCGCAGGGATAGGCAGAGGTGTAATATTACACCCACGTCTGGCCATATTATCCCACGTAATAGGGGGCGAGCCTATTGCCGTTACCGGGCACTTTGCTCACTTTGCACACTCCTTGCTGCTACTGAGAATTCCGACAAATCCATTAACACTTGTGCCTGACCCGGGAATTCAACCCGGGACAAGTATCAGTAGACGCATATGCTATGCACTGGACCACGGAGCTCGTCAATTGTATGTAGCTACTTATAAACCTCTATTCAATCTCACGGTAGTAGAGTCTTGCTGATTTCAGCATGAATGGGCCGGCTCGACTGGGGAAGTACTACCCTCGCACAGAAAATCGACGTAAAGTAACAGTACCTAAACTGTTGCGTTTCGTTCGGTGAGTGAGAGTGCCGGAGGCCCTATCCCCTATTCCTTCTCCCTCATCCCACTCCTCATCCTATCCCTTTTCCCAACCCCAAGGGGCGGCAACGCACTTGTGACTCCTGTGGTGTTGCTTGTATCCATGGGCGGCGGTAATTGCTTACCATCAGGCGAATCATAAAAAAATATATTATCAGTTGAATATAATCGCACTGCTGGGCAACGGCCTCTTCTTACGCTGATCAAATGCTGGTTGACAACCTTCATATCTTTCGAATATGTTACGGAGAAATCTCAGACATCTAGATTTTATCACGACGTTTTCTTTTATAGTTTATTTAGCGATATTTCGATTTAGATTTGTGCGTGTGGTGACGGATTAAGAATACGAAATGTCACCACCCCATATCATCCCATGGGTGTCGTAAGAGCCGATAGAGGGAGCATATTATGCAGAGAAAAGCACTGTAAGAGAAGGAAAACTTGATACAAACCCTATACCAACCCGTTTGGCCAGCGTGGTATAGTAGGCCAATTCCTCCTTTCAAAGGAGATGCCTAGTCCAGCAGTGGACTGTTAAAGGCTATGATGATGATGAAGCGATAAATATCAAATTAATACGCATATAACCTTGAAAAGTCTTAGTCTAATCTACTGGGCTGTCCACAGAAATTGATATAGCGGGCTGAGCTCTTTGATATTGCTTGTATTTAAGAATATACACGGTGTCACAAGACCCATCACCAAGCCGAAGTCTACTCGTTGTGGACATCATGCCAAGTCATACTAACCCAAAATAATACCTGGGAAACGATTCCTTTTTTAAGTTTTCACATTTTTTAAACCGCAATTAAATGCTCGAAAAACCTACTAATCCATCGGGTTATAGGGCATCTAAAAACATATTGGCGGGGTAAATGCATCGATTTTGTACCTAATTATAAAAATTCCATACTAACTTTGAGCCTCAATATCTCCTGAACCAGTAATTTCCCAGGTATGGTGCCGAAGTAAAAAATGTTCGTAGTGATTGGTACAACATGGATTTCAGTTTTCGTTAAGGGTCTTTTTACACCCTGAATTTAGTATGTTTAGCAGCTATTTGGTTACCATAGTTCAAAACAATAAATCAGATGATCCTCTGGGGAATCTACCAGTATGTATATTCATAAATGGTATGATCTAGATTGACTATTATATTCTTTGATTGTGAAATCTGCCATCCGGTCTATTCAAGATGTGGCTACAATACATCACTGTCGACATTTTAAATTGCACCGTATGTTCAGATTGGTTTGTTAGCGAAGATATATGTACCTAGATAATACTTAAATGAAAATATATAATAATTTTGTAATAAATTACCAATTGACCCGGATATCAGTATGCTGTTTCTTTTAAGTACATGAAGACAAATAAGAAAGTCTTCTAAATTTTTACAAACATAGATAATCACGTGTCTTTTTGGCTATTTTTTTTATAAATATACATACTAAGGAATGCCCACAGCTACGCCCGCACATTTTAATTAATTTTTTATATTTACTATATAATATGTTCAGAATTTAGATTGGTTTGTTACCAAGTTATAGATTTACTTACTAAAACTATACAGAGTTACGTGAGGCCGTGAATGCAGTACCTACCTTTTACATGAAAAAGCTCTGTTTTACAGGAGAAGAAACCAGCATTTACCTACCTAAACTTGGCGCGCCGCAGATTTGGCGTTAACGCTCTTAAATTATAATCTTATTATATATTTATTTTTACAGTCTTCTTTTTATAGTTCTTCTAATTTAATAAAGGTGAAGAGTTAGTCTGATCATTTGAACTCGCTTATCTCAGGAACTACTAGTCCGATTTCAACAATTATTTTTGCGTTGGATAGCCCATTTATCGAGGCAAGCTGAAGGTCATAAAATCACTCTTTGAGCCACGGGTGCGAAGCAGTAGCCTTAAAAACGGTGTAACCGTGGGCTCATCTGTGTATTATAATTTACTAGAGGATGCCCGCGGTTACACCCGCGTTATTTAAGGCTACTGCTCTGCTCCCGTCGCGCATAGCGTGATGATATGTAGCCGATAGCCTTCCTCGATTAATGGGCTATCTAACACTGAAAGAATTTTTCAAATTGGACCAGTAGTTCCTGAGATTAGCGCGTTCAACCAAACAAACAAACAAACTCTTCAGCTTTATATGTTAGTACTAGAGGACGCCAGCAGCTACGCCTGCGTTTTTTTTAAATTTACCCGTCTTGGCCGATCCCGTGGGAATTTCGGGAAATCCCTTCTTAGTGCACCCCTACGGTCCCCGAGGAACATACATGCCAAATTTCAGCTTCCTGCGCCCAATAGTTTCGGCTGTAGCGTGTCTGTCAGTCAGTCAGTAACGCAAGGATTTTATATATTAAGAAGATAAGATTTATTTATTTATTAAACATCTTACAGTTGCCATTACATGTTTCAAACCAATACGACAATGTTACATTAAACATAAATATTTACTCTTGAGCCACTCTCTCAGATTCCGCTAATGTACCCGTAAAAATAACATGATATAACATTGTCTATTGTATCTTTATTTCTACAAGGCTTTCAAACCCTATCTATCTCGCAAAATCTTGGTAACTTTCCCCTAAAAACACGTCTTAATCAGAAGATTGCGCTAATAATATTTACGCTATCTTATCGCTAAAGTAATTAATTTGTATTAATAATAAATACCCCACAAGTAGGATACCTACTGATAAGACTTTCATCCGTAAATAGCTCACGGTATCACCAAGGTGACGGATAAAGAATAAGATATATAAGATGTCACTACCCCATTTCATTCCGCGTTTCGTAAGAGGCTACCAAGGAATACAAGAATCAAATAGTACATACATACATAGACTCACGCCTGTATCCCGGAGGGGTAGACAGAAACTACGGAACCCAATATGAAAACGATCCTGACATACCTCTCTTGCTTTATTCACTCCCATCAAGTTTCTCATGCATGCTCTTCTGTTTACGGTACTTCTGACCTGTCCTTTTTAGGATGTCTCCAATTTGGTCAGAGAACGTCCGCCTAGGTCTTCCCCTTTGTCTTGTCCCATTCACACTTGCCTTATATATCTTCTTTGCCAGTCTTTCGTCATTCATCCTCTCCAATCAAATAGTATCTTGCAGAAGGGACGGAAAACGACATAAAACCATATACCTACCCGTCTGGCTAGCGTGGCAAAATCCTTCTATTGCATTCTAATTACAATGATATTGTGACGCGCAAAAGAGCGGTTTAAGTCCAGCAGAACATAAGATCTAAGGAAAAGGGAATTTGGGACTTTCCTCGTTTACCCTGGTTTGATACATACATACATATGCTCACGCCTTTTTCCCGTCGGGTTAGGCAGAGACGACAGAACGCCACTTGCTTCTATCCTTACAGGCCTCACACGCTTCCTCTACATTCATTACTCTTTTTATACATGCTCGCCGGTTACGGGTGTTTCGGCATTTTCCGTTTTTCAAGACTTCCCCAATTTGGTCGACGAACGTCTTACGAGGTCGGCCGCAACCGGCTTGTCCACACACCTCTGCTATATATATTTGATTCGTCAATCTTTCTTCACTCATTCGCTCCACGTGTCCAAACCATTTCAGCATTCCTGTCTCAATCCTTGTCACGACATCTTCTTTCAGGCCACATCGCTCTCGTATTTCAGCATTCGGAATTCTATCAATCAGATAAATATCTGGTTTTATAATAGTGATATAAGTAGAAGCTGTGTTAAGTTAGCCAAGGCTACGATCGGCACTTTCCATCGGCAAAGTTTTACATTTCTAATGAAAAAAGCAAATTCACCTAACGGCAGCCCGTGCCTTGTCATTGGAGATGTGCAGTATTTGCTGATGGAATGTGTTAGGAACCGGAACGAGAGGGTAATTTTAATAAAATAATTCCAGTCGTATTTATCACAGGTAGGGTTAGTGCAGAAAAGTTTAGTTTAGTTTTAGCACAACCAAAATCAACCGTAGCAAAAACATTGTGTCAGCTGATTAACCATATTTAATTTATGTATTTATAATATGTGTATTTATTATATAATATAGACTGTCTCCGTGGTCCAGTGGATAGCGTATGCGACTGCTCATCGAGTGATCGGAGCTCCCGGGTTCGATTCCCGGGTCGGGCAAAAGTGTGAGTGGGTTTTTCCGAATTCTCAGTAGCAGCACGGAGTCTGGTAATGTCCCCGGTAACGGCAATAGGCTCGCCCCCTATTACGTGGGACCTCAAAAATCTTGGCGAAATGTGGGTGAAATATTACACCTCTGCCTACCCCTTCGGGGATATAGGTATATAAAAAAACATATATAATTTTAGCTGTAAGTCCTAATGTTGGTTTTGTATAAGGAATGATGGGGTTGGCGTATCCATATGGATAAAAACCTCAATTCAAATAAAGATTTCAAAAAAAAATCCAGCAAGATGGAAGGAGGAGATGATTAGAGTGCCCTAGAAATAACTTTAATAAGATAACAACATTTGCCGGGACAGCTAGTTGTAATATAGTAACCGAATGATCTAGAAACCACATTATCTATTACAATCAGACGTTTCGATTAGTTAACAGCAATCGTTGTCACGGAACATTGGGGTGACATTTTTGTCTTTGTCTAGTATGTAGAAGTTCTTCAAAGTACCTGATGTTTTTAAAAATGTGTTGTAGCAGATTTTAACTGATATTTTCTAGATGACTCGGTTTAAATGTAATCTCAGTCAAACCAATATAAAATAACAATATAACTTCACGCCTTTTATCCCCGAAGGCGTATGGTGGTGGAGGTGTATTATACACCCACTTTTCGCCAGTTATTTTTCGGTCCCAATGTAATAGAGGGCGAGCCTATTGCCATCTACCGGGCAAATTATTAAACGAGCGATAATTAACATTTTTAATACACACATAACTTCGACTGCCTCGTTGGTCTCGCGGCATAAATGTGCGCGTGGGATTGGGAGGTCTCGGGTTCGATTACAGAGTCGGGCAAAAGTGTTACTGGGTTTTTCCGAATTTTCAGTAGCAGCACGGAGTCTGGTGATGTGCCCGGTAACGGCAATAGGCTCGCCCCCTATTATGTAGGACCTAAAAATTAATGGCGAAATGTGGGTGTAAAATTACACCTCTGCCTACCCCTTCGGGAATACAGGCATGAGTCTATAAAAAAAAACATAACTTCGAAAAGTCAGAGGTGCGTGCCCGGGGTACCTGGGGATCGAACCCAAGACCATCGTCTCGGCAGTCCGTTACACAAACTACTAGGCTATCGCCGCTTTTTAATTTTATTTTTTTTAAACCAATATACCGCCATAAAATCCGCAAACTGTAATTTAATTTCGTTGTGTAACACTCGCGTAAATCCAAGAAAATACTTATAAATTTAAGTGCTAAGTCCGAGTATAACTGTCGCTCGATTCACCTTTATTCGATCAGCATTTAGCTAGCTTTAAGGTCACTTTATGAACTGCAAGAAGCCTACACTGTTCCTTATCAATCGGCCAACTACAACGATAAGCCGGTATGTGCGGACAGACAAGGAAAACTTGTTCTTTTACGTATCTTTAAAACTTTCCTATGCGGAATATAATTCAGTCAATCAAAGACATCTTTCTTGCATATACGCTACTGTATACTACATGAATATTTCAATTGATCATTTTGTTTGATGTTCATCATCATCATCAGCCCTGTATATAAACTGTCTCACTGCTGGGCATGCGCCTCTTCTCATTGAGAAGGGTAAGGCCATAGTCCACCACGCTGGCCAAGTGCGGGTTAGCAGACTTCACATGTCTTTCGAGAACATTATGGACAACTGTCAGACATGCAGGTTTCCTCACGATGTTTTCCTTCACCGTTTAGCAAGCGATAATTAACAATTGAATACGCACATACTCCGAAAAGTCATTGGTACGCGCCGTGGATTCGAACCCAAGACTCTCTGCGTGACAGTCCGTCAGTCTCTACCCTAGGCTATCGCTGCTTCTTGATGAATTTTTTGATGTTATTGAAATGAAATTTAAAGTATGCCTGTGTAAAATTTGTAAATTTCAATGTTTATAGTTTTATTTAAATAACTATTCAAATCGCTTTAGCATGTAATGGGAGCAATCTGCAACTGCAGTGTCTTTTAGCATTATGTTTCACTTATGTTGAATCTTATAACTGTGTGATTGATGTATTAAAAAAATTTTTTTTTGAGCCTGTAACAGCCTGCAGGGCAATGGCCTCCCCACTTTTCTTCCACAAGTCCCTATCTTCTCCCTCCTGGAACCAATCCTTTTTGAAGGAGTCTAGTTCATCCCGCCATCGCCGTCTCGGCCTGCCGCGATGTCGTCAGCCGTTTGAGGGGGTCCATAGAGTTGTTAATTTGGCCCATTTGTCATCTGACATGCGACAGATATGTCCTGCCCAGCTCCATTCTAGCGTGCCAGCATTTCGAGTGACATCCACGATGTTTGTGATGGAATGGATAGTAGTATTCCTTATCCGGTCTGTCAATGTCAATGTTGGTGTTCATTATCTACATCTACACTTAATATTATAAAGAGGAAAAATTTGTATTTTTGTTTGTTTGTAATGGATAAACTCAAAAACTACTGGACCGATTTTAAAAATTCTTTCACCATTAGAAAGCTGCATTATCTGCGAGTAACATAAGCTATATTTTATATTAGAAAAATTGGGGTCCGTAAGATAATTATATGGGATTTTCGGGTACGCGAAGTAGTTCCCTCAATACGCCAGTGAAATCGGAGGAAACTGCTAGTAATTAATACGTAGGACATGGATGCTATCAATATCTGACGCGCTTGAGTAAATCCCGAAATCCCTTCATGGGCTCCCCTACTATTACATACATACATACATACATAGAGTCACGCCTGTTTCCCGGTGGGGTAGGCAGAGACTACGGAACGCCATGTGCAACGATCCTGACATATTTGTCTTGTTTCATTCACTCCCATCTAATTTCTCATGCAGGCTCTTCTGTTTAAGATATTTCTAACGGGTCCTTATTTTAGGATGAAATGAAATGGCATTTATTTTGTCCACAAAAACACACAGTGATACAATAAAGAAAAAGACAAAAAAGTAAACGTTAGAGGAAGGTAAACAATTAATTAAAAAAGAAACTTTTTTTTTTACAACCAAATCTGTATGCCTTACGCAAACAAAAAGGATTACCAGCTCAGCATTCGCTGGGTGCCCTGATTGGAGGATACCCGGCGCTGATTTTCAGTTGGTCACCCCTGTATAAAGTGATGCACGGACGGAGGCAAGCAACTAATAGAATAAGCCAAAATAAAAAATAACACAAAACTGACAAAAAAAAATATATATTTTACATGCACTCAAAATAATAGAATAACATAAATACATACATAAAAAGCGGAGGTAAAAAAGAAATAGGCTATTTTTGTATAGACAAAGTGTTATAGTGGGTATACACAAAATATGATATAGGTACAGACATTGCGATACGCCGTTAAAATAAAATATAATTATACAAGGACTTGTCTCGGCAGCTATTCATACTATAATTTCACTTATTATAAAATACTCAGATGCTAGGTTCATTCAGGATGCATGGAAAAGAGGTTTCCCAGTAGATTTCTGCGTCCACCGGTAATATAATAAATTAGAAATTACGTCAATTAAACAAATTAATTATAAATATATTGAAATAAAGATAATAAATTATTACGTAAGTAGGTATGTCAAGATTATAAAATTCATAAGAATAAAAGAAATGTCAAATTTGTCATAAAAAAATAAAAAATAAAAATAATAATAATTAGATTATAAAACTGATAAGTTAGCATTGATTGTTTAAAATTTTGATTGTACGGATAAAAGAAAGTTTCTTAATTTATGTTTGAAAGTTGTTAAACTTTTTAAGGCTCTAAAAGGTGGCGGTAAGTATATTATTCCAGCATTTCCAGGATGTCTCTAATCTGGTCAGAGAACGTCCGCCTAGGTCTTCTTCTTCATCCTGTCAGATTCCCACTTGTCTTATATATCTTCTGGGCTTTGATTTTATTATAGGTATAGATAGGTAGTCTATGTATGTATGTTTATCAATTACCTGGTTGCCATACAGGCTCTGTCAAATAAAATAAGATGACTGTGTGTGAATATTTCTTAATATACGATGTAAATATTATTATATCGTTAGAGTTTAATAATAAATATTAAGTAAACAAATAAAACGGAACAAACATCTCATAATGTCAATATTTGTACCGAGAGCAGATCTATCGTATGACCCAATATGTTATCATAATTATCGTTAATAATTACTTCCGTTACTCTCTTTAGATAGGTACCTACATATTCTATCAAGACCGACCGAAGACGTTCTGCCGCGCAACTTATAAACGCAGAAAAGAAAATGTGAACAATTTCGAGAAAAACGCGGTCAATGTTGAAATTTAGTTTGATGTTGCCTACAATTAGTTACGCAAATATTAGTTACTAGCCGTTTCCCGCGGTTTCACCCGTGTCCTGAGGGAACTACTTCGCGTACCCGAAATACCCAAATATCTTACGGACTCCTATTTTTTCTAAAATAAAATATAGCCTATGTTGCTCGCAGATAATGTAGCTTTCTAATGGAGAAAGAATTTTTAAAATCGGTCCAGTAGTTTTTGAGTTTATCCATTACAAACAAACAAACAAAAAAAATACAAAGTTTTCCTCTTTATAATATTAGTGTAGATAAAAAGGCCCTTCCAATACAGATAGAAAAAAAAAAGGTTTTTGATTCTTGTATATTATAACTAAGTTAACATCAGCATCTCAAATATCTATAAAAATATTTTTAAATAAAAGAAAACCGACTTCAAAAAACACTAAGGAACTAAAAAACAAAAAAATAATTGGTTTTGGAGCAAAAATTTTTGGAATCGGTGTCAAGCCAAGTATTTCTTGATCGGACTTTAAACCCTCTACACATTTTTATATAACTTTCATTGTTGATAGAATAGGTAGTTTGTGATTTGGTAACTTTTTGCGTAAGGGCTTGGCACCGACTCCAAAAATGTTTGCTCCAATACCAATTATTTTTTGTTTCTAGTTCCTTAGTGTTTTTTGAAGTCGGTTTTTTTTTATTTAAAAATATTTTTATTTTTTAGTGGTATATCTACTAATAAAAAATAGTAATAGGTGGTAGGTAGGTACATAGGATAGTGTAGGTGGTACAAGATGGGGAGGCCTTCTTTATGTGCTTCAATTCTGAAATGTAGACCTGTATCTTTCTGGCAATTTGAAGTATTTTTTTTATTTTCAACTAACTAGCCTAAACACGTTCGTTTCAGTTCCATCATCAAAACCCAAAAATCATCTAATACCAAAGTGTTTGCCAAGACAAAACAAACGAACCTAAACACGATGAGATTGCGTTATTGTATTACGAAGATCCCATGGCCACCTTCCTGCTCCATCAGACCCTGGAAAACATCCAGTACCAAAGTCCATGTAAAGACCAATCAAACGATCCTAAACTCGATGAGATTGGGTTATTGTATCACAAAGATCTCATGGTTACCTTCCAACTCTATCACCAGACCATGGAAATCATCCAGCATCAAAGTCTATGTAAAGACGACCCAAACGAGCCCAAACTCGACGGCATTGGGTTGTTATCGTCAAATCGCTCCAAGTGTGAAGATTTCCTTCGATTTTTCAGGATTCTATGATCAGATCCTGACCTGATGATCATGGGACCAACTAGGAGGTATACTCTTTCAATCAAAACAAAAAAAAATTAAATCGGTCCAGGCGTCTTAGAGAAATCGGGGAACATACATAAAAAAAAAAGATTCCGACGAATTGAGAACCTCCTCCTTTTTTTGAAGTCGGTTAAAAATAACTATTAACGCAGTAAATCGTACTTACTATATTTATAAAGTAGGTATGCGGTAGTGTACGTGTCTTTATGAGTATTTTAGCTAAAACATTATCTAAACCTGCCACTCCAATATATAAAACTAGAGGATGCCCGCTGTTACACCCGCGTTATTTAAGGCTACTGCTCCGCTCCCGTCGTTCACAGCGTGATGTTATATAGCCTATAGCCTTCCTCGATAAATGGACTATCTAACACTGAAATATTTTTTCAAATCGGACCTGTAGTTCCAGAGACCACTTATAGATAAGATACTTTATAAAGTTAACTAGAGGATGGCTACTAGCTGTGCCCGCACATATTATATTAATTTACCCGTTTCTACCGAATCCCGAGGGAATTGTGGGAAATCTCTTCTTAGTGGACCCTTAACTACACAAGTAACATACATGTCAGGTTCAAGCGCCTAATAGTTTCGGCTGTCCGTTGCCTGTTAGTCAGGCAGTAACGCAAGAATGCTATATTCTTAATATACAGATTAGATAACAACCAAAGATAGTACGTCGAAGCAAGTCAGCCGAAACGTTGGCAAAAAACCGAGGTATTTATGCCTTAAATATAAGATTTATCGCGAGTAAGACCCGCTATATAACCTTGTATAATGTATACTAATCGCGAAAGTTTAAAATCGTTTAAGATAGTACATGTCCAAGATCATCCAACCTTCCTCTCCTCTACCCATAAAAGCTACGCCAAGTTCATCATCATCATCATCAGCCTTAACAGTCCACTGCTGGACTAGGCCTCTCCTTTGAAAGGAGGAATTGGCCTACTATACCACGCTGGCCAAATGGGTTGGTATAGGGTTTGTATCAAGTTTTCCTTCTCTTACAGTGCTGTTCTCTGCATAATATGGTCCCTCTGTCGGCTCTTACGACACCCATGGGATGATATGGGGTGGTGACATTCCGTATTCTTAATCCGTCACCACAAGGAGTTACGCCAAGTTATGAAACACAAAGTGTTGTCTCGTGTGGGGATTGAGCCCACAACACTCGTTGCAGTGTCAAGCGGCGAAGCGGCTTAAGCCACTACGCCATACATGCAGTTCATGAGACCTCATAGTCATCATCAGCCCTTTATACTGTCTGCTGGGCACGGGCCACTTCTCACACTGAGAAGGGTAAGGCCATAGTCCACCACGCTGGCCAAGTGCGGATTGGCAGACTTCACATGTCTTTCGAGAGCATTATGGAGAACTCTCAGACATGCAGGTTTCCTCACGATGTTTTCCTTCACCGATAATTAACAATTTAATACGCACTTAACTCCGTAAAGTCATTGGTGCGTGCCGTGGATTCAAACCCGAGACCTTCTGCATAACAGTCTGTCGGTCTCTCCAATCAGTTATCGCTGCCTTTTTGTGACCTCATAGTATTATTTGTGAATTTGACTGTAAATTTTCTCCTCTTTCAGGTACACTCGCAACCTGGTGGATGCTGGTAACGGTGCGTTTAACATCATGATCCTGTGCTGGGGTCCAGGGCACGCCTCAGCCATCCATGACCATGCCGACTCGCACTGCTTCATGAAACTCCTCAGTGGATCCTTGGAGGAAGTCAGGTAGGATCCTAGTGTGTTACTCTGCTGGAGTCTGTGGCACGCGTCTGCTATCCACGATCACGCCGACTCGCACTGCTTCATGAAGCTCCTCAGTGGATCCTTGGAGGAAGTCAGGTAGGATCCTAGTGTGCTACATGTTCCTGTGCTAGGGTCTAGAACGTGCCTCTGCTATCGACGAGCACGCATTCGTGAAGCTCCTCAGTGGATCCTTGGAAGAAGTCAGGTAGGATCCTATTGTACTACATAATACTATTCTCTCGACGATCTTGACTGACACTGCTTCATGAAGCTCCTCAGTGGATCCTTTCAGGAAGTCAGGTAGAATCCTAATGTACTACATGATACTATCCTCTCGACTACGCTGACTTGCACTGCTGCATGAAGCTCCTCAGTGGATCCTTGGAGGAAAATTCAAAGAATCGTTATCATTGAGTATAAGATAATATACTGACGTCACTTCATGATCATTGCATGTATTGCAATGTTATGCCCTGACCTGCTGGGTTATTTTGCAAGTTATGCGTATTATCTATTAATAGACTATAGGATGATCGCGGCTATGTCCGCACTTTTTATTTTTATTTAATAGTTTATTCCCATTGATACACAAAAGACATGAAATAACCAATGATTAAATGGCATTATTTGGCTTTTTGGTGATTTGTATATGTGAGAATTTAGGGAAATGCCTTCTTAGTACTCCCCAACACTTTCCAAAGAACATACATGCCAAATTTCATCTTCTTGCGCCCAAAAGCTTTGTCTGTGCGTTGTCTGCCAGTCAGTAAGCAAGTAATATATAAAGCTGAAGAGTTTGTTTGTTTGTTTGGTTGAACGCGCTAATCTCAGGAACTACTGGTCCGATTTGAAAAATTCTTCCAGTGTTAGTTAGCCCATTTATCGAGGAAAGCTATAGGCTATGTAACATCACGCTATGAGCGACGGGAGCAGAGCAGTAGCCATAAATAACGCGGGTGTAACCGCGGGCATCCTCTAGTTTAAAATATACAGGAAAATAAGATATTATGTATGAGTTTATCAGTTTTCAGTTAGCGATAGCCCAGTACGTAGTGTACTGCCGAGACGATGGTCTCGGGTTCGATCCCCAGGTACCCCGGGCACACACCTCTGACTTTTCGAAGTCATGTACATATGTATTAAAAATTGTAATTATCGCTCGCTTAAAAAGTGCCCGGTACGTCAATAGGCTCGCCCCCTATTACGTGGGACCTAAAAAATCATGGCGGAATGTGGGTGTAGTCTTACACCTCTGCCTACCCCTTCGGGGATACAGGCGTGAGTCTATAAATAAATAAAAAACAAAATGTGCCCGATGGCAATAGGTCGCCCCCTATTATATTGGGACCGAAACATAACTGGCGAAGTGTGGGTGTGTAATACACCTCTGCCTACCCCTTCGGGGATAAAGGCGTGAAGTTATGTGTGTTTATCAGTAATCTGGTTGGTATAGTACTAGCTCTTAGTTCGGGAGCAGATGACTGCATTTGTTGTTCTACTATATTATTATTATCACATTATAGCGAACCACAGACTGTCTATAGTCTATTGTTCTCAATCAACATTGTGGGATGTTATTGATTTACGATAAACACAAATATAATACAATACAATTCGTATGAGAACGAATGAGTGAAGAAAGAATGACAAATCAAATATAAATGTACTAGATGAGCCCACGGTCACACCCGCGTTATTTAAGCCTACTGCTCCGGTTCCGTCGCTCATACCGCGATGCTATATAGCCTATAGCCTTCCTCGATGAATGGGATAGCCCATAACACTGAAATAATATTTCAAATCGGACCAGTAGTTCTTGAGATTAGCGCGGTCACCCAAACAAACAAACTCATCAGCTTTATATATAAGATAAGCCAAAATTGTTTGGGGAACTCGGTTGCGACAAACCTCGTAAGACATTCGTCGACTAAATTGGAGAATGGCAAGGTCCGAAGCACGCGCAACCGGCGAGCATGTATGAAAAGAGTAATGAATGTAGAGGAAGCGCGTGAGGTTTGTAAGGATAGAAGCAAGTGGCGTTCTGCTGTCTCTGGTCATATGACCTCCCTCAATCAAGGTTGAGCCGTACGATGGCTGTTGAATACGGGCCATCAGTGGGCTTAGCCAGTCAAAAGCGTTAGACGATATCCTGCACTGTACTTTCGTACTAAACCCATTTTGTCTGGGCTTTAAAAGATTAAGAAAAGATGACAGAAATTGAAGTGACAAAGAAGCAATGTATGTAAGTTCGTTTCGGCCTTTTTTCTCAAGAGGTAATTTAGCTAGAAAAAGCCGGCATCATCTAGAATAGGGTTCTGACTTGTATAAATATTGTAAACAACCAAAATGCAGAAATAAATATGTCTGTATCTAATATATATGATAAGATCATGAGTACCTCTGTGGTCCAATGAGTAGCGCATGCGTCTGCTAATCGTTCTCGAGTTAGCTTCCCGGGTAGGACAAAAGTGTTCCTAGGTTTTTTCGAATTCTCAGTCGCAGGACAAAGTCTGGCAATGTTCCCGGTAACGGCCATAGGCTCGCCCCATATTACGTGGGACCAAAGATTTGTAACATGGCGAAATGTGGATGTAATATTACACCTCTGTCTACCCCTTCGAGGATAGTGGCGTGAGTCTATTAAAAAAACCGAAGAGCATGCATGATAAATTTGATGAGAGTGAATGAAGGAAGAGAGATATGTCAGGATCGTTGCAAATGTCGTTACGTAGTCTCTACCTACCCCTTCGTGAAACAGGCGTGTGTCTATGCATGAATGTGTATATGAAAGCTACAAACGTTAATACAAACAAGATACAGTTATAAAACAAATAAACAAACGGCTGTTCTCAATGAATGACCTCTAATAGATGATGTAAGTAGTACTTACATTACATTGAAAAGTAGGTACATACGTACTTACTAAGTACGTACCTACATTTCACTACCTGAATCATCATCATCATCAGCCTGCAAGAGTCCACTGCTGGATATAGGCTTCTCGAATGGCCACTGAGCCCGATTTTCGACTTTTCGTGTCCAACCGCTATAAAGTGGCTATAAAGTGGCTACTTTACTTATACCGTCAGTCCACCTAGCTGGAGGGCGTCCTACACTACGTTTGTCAAGGCGCGGCCTCCACTCTAGAACACGAGTACTCCAACGGTTATATAAATAATAAAGAACAAAAAATAGTTTTAGAAGAAGTAGAACTTTGCTGATTTCGGCATGAATTGAGTATATGAGTCGATAAAGGCAGTACCACCCTCGTACAGTAAGTATATCGACGTAAAGTAACAGTACCTATATTGTTATACTGTTGTTATTCGGTGAGTGAGAGTGCCGGGGCCGCCATAATACCCTTTTCTTATCCCCCATCTCGCTATCTCTTGCAATCATGTAAATTCGAACAACTTCCTGCTAGACCACCAAAAGGGCGAGAATCGCTCAGCAAGACATCGTCGCTTCCAGTGCTACTTTACACGCACATTGACACTCGTATACAAAACCAGTTTCTAGTGTGCCTCGACTCTATGAGCGAGCCAAGGGTCTTTTTTTTTAAACTGGTCCACCGCCGACTTGTTTGATTTTACATATATATCGATGCTTGTTTCATAAGTGGTAGAGCCTTGGTGATTTCAGCAGGAATGGCCCGGTTCGACCGGGGAAGTACTACCCTCTCACAGAAAATCGACGTAAAGTAACAGTACCTAAACTGTTGCGTTTCGTTCGGTGAGTGAGAGTGCCAGTGGCCCTATCCCCTATTCCTTCTCTCTCATCCCACTCCTCATCCTATCCCTTTTCCCAACCCCAAGGGGCGGCAACGCACTTGTGACTCCTGTGGTGTTGCTTGTGTCCATGGGCGGCAGTAACTGCTTACCATTAGGCGATACGCCTGCTTGCTTTATCATTTGACATAGTAATACATCATCATCATTAAAAAAGTTTAAAACACACTGCTTGATGAAGCTCGTCAGTGGATCCTTGGAAGAAGTCAGGTAGAAGCCTAGTGGATATTGAAGGATGTTTCAGAGGTGGATTTTTCCGAAAATTTTTGGCTCGAAACTGGATGAAACGAAAATGTCGCATGGCAGAATCGAACATAGGTATACATGGCATATTGTAATTGCATCGTAACGTTCAATTTGTTAGGTACCGCTTAGCATGCACCTGCATGCATGACCTTATGAAATACTAGCTTTTGCCCACGGCTTCGCGCGCGTTATATTCACGGTTACACAAATCTCCTGTATTGTACCATTCCATTTTCAATCCAGGGTCCGCTTTCTAGTCTAACCGGATTTTGGCTGAATATTAGATTTTCCACAGAGCGACTACCTGTCTGACCTCCGCAACCCAAAGGGATAGTGATATTCCATGGTTAAGACTAGTGTCAGTTTATTTAGAAGGTACTGACGCCCTGTAACGACTGTCAAAGATCTTCATGACAACCGGGACCGACGGCTTAACGTGCTCTCCGAGGCACGGAACAAGCGATAATTAACAATTCAATACGCACATAACTCCGAAAAGTCATTGGTGCGCGCCTTGGATTCGAACCCGATACCCTCTGCATGGCAGTCTGTTGATATATCCACTCGGCTATCGCTGCCTTTTACTATAATTTTTTGCCGCCTATTACTATAAATAAATAAAAAATGCTTCTATGAACATTCAGTGTTGCTTGTGTCCAGTTGCCTCCTATCTCATCAAAAACAAATAGTCTCATTAATAACATCAAGATACATGCTACAGATGAATGACGAAAATAACTTAAAAAGGTACATCACATAATTATAACATAACATAACTTCCCGCCTTTTATCCCCGAAGGGGTAGGCAGAGGTATATTACACACCCACTTTTCGCCAGTTATGTTTCAGTCCCAATGTAATAGGGGGCGAGCCTATTGCCATCTACCGGGCACATTATTACGCGAGCGATAATTAACAATACACACATAACTTCGAAAAGTCAGAGGTGTGTGCCCGGGGTACCTGGGGATCGAACCCGAGATCATCGTCTCGGCAGTCCGTTACGTACACCACTGCGCTATCGCCGCTTTCATAATAATATTATATTATCGCGAAAATCGGGTCATAAATATATCACTAGAGTCTGACGCTAGTATGATTGATATATAAGAAGACAAATATGATAATTTATATTATTATAACATAAACAAAAATATTGTTCTAGCGTAATTGAGACACATATGTTATTAATTATCTGTTACCAAGGGTGATGACCCAACACGTCATACTGTAGACATTATGTGAAATATTTTTAAACTTGTTTAATGATAATATGTGTTACTATGTCAAATGATAAACCAAGAGGTGGATGAACGCTTTTCACATAGAGGATCTCTGTCAATCGCACTACAAAACTTTCGTCTTGAAGTCCGGAGTCCGCGCGAAACTTCTTAACCAGATTTGAAAATTAGCTTTTCTACATAGTGACTGCCGTCTGACCTCCGCGACCCAAAGGGATAGCGATATTCTATGGCTTAGACTCGTGTCAGTATATTTAGAGGTACAGAGGTACTGTCTACCTATAACGACTGCTAAAGATCTTCATGACATCCGAGATGAATAGCTCGGCACGGGCAAAGAGCTCAGATATCTACATAGAGGCGCATTTCCTATGGGCGCTCTGAAGACAAACTTTCTGTGACGCAAATTGCCGCTTCGCGGCGTGGCAGTCGCGCTGTGACAGCTGTCTCAACGAGAGCAAGAGAGACGGAGAACGACGCCAGCACCGCCAACGGCGCCAACTACGAACTAAACTGGAGACAGTCTTCAATTGGAATCGGCACACGAAATCCTAAAGAACTGCACTTCTATGTAAATCTGTATTAATTGGCACGGGGCAAGCGATAAATAACAATTTGATACACAGTTATTTTCGAAAATTCAGTGGTGCGCACCGTCAGGTTTGAAGCCGATTGTCTCCGCTAAGCAGTCTGTTGGTATCTCCAATATCCTATTACTATTTCTATGCACGTTTTTACTTAAAATTTCTTTGTCTCTATACCCATGTCAGTGGATACTCTCATTTTAGTAACAAATAAAAAATACAATAGCGTGAGCTAAGCTTAGGTAAATATGGTGAATGTTAACTTGATAGCCTAGCATATCCATTGGAATTTCACGACTTCGCTCTCACGATGCCCCCAGTTTACTACCCAATTAATTTGTGTGTTAAATAATCAATTAGCTTGCTTTCACATCAGACTGTCTGATAAACTAATGTTTGTCGGATTGTATGCATGTGAGTATTTGAAGCAAAAGTACTATGATGAAACTCATTAACAGATTTTGGTAATATTGCATGTGTGCGAATGGGGAAAATTATATAAAAGCGATTGTCCGTGTGGTGATGGATTAAGAATACGGAATGTCACCACCCCATATTATCCCATGGGTGTCGTAAGAGCCGACAGAGGGAGCATATTATACAGAGAACAACACTGTAAGAGAAGGAAAACTTGATACAAACCCTATACCAACCCGTTTGGCTAGAGTGGTATAGTAGGCTAATTCTTCCTTTCAAAGGAGAGGCCTAGTCCAGCAGTGGACTGTTAAAGGCTGATGATGAATCTTCGAAAGGATCGATTGATAAAATGCAATTATTTTTACTAGGTGCATAGGGTTACCACCAAGAACTTAGGGTCCCAAGTCAACCTCACCTGCAAGTGGTGCACCTGCCGATCAACGGACGAGGCTCTGGCAAACATTATATCCCGATAAGCGGCAATAGGCTCGCCACCTATTACGTGGGATCAAAACATTGGCGAAATGTGGGCGTTAAATATGCCTCTGCCTACCCCTTCGGGGAAACAGTCGCGAGTCTATGTATGTATGTATGTATGTATTTTTACTAGTGTCACGTGTCACTGACCCCAGTAACGCGACCATTTCATGAGGTTAGACTCTGCGATGATAGGTCATGTTTTCCGTTGTTATTTCGATCTGAACTACTTAGTACTTGTTTTGCGTCAGAACTATCTGTGTTTTGGTTTAAAGATAAGCGTATGTCCTATAATATCTAGACTCGATTTCATCATGTACCTAAGCGACAAGTAATCTAGAAATTTATGAGCAAAACATATTTATTGAACCGCGTTCTATAGATAGCCTAGTGGAGAGAACAGCGGGCTGCTATGCAGAAGGTCTCGGGTTCAATATTCACCGCTCGCACCAAGGACTTTTCGAAGTGAAGGCCAATATTGATAAAGTTCTATTTGTCAATGTGTTGTCAATAAGCAGTAAATTGTTAATTATCACTTGTCCGTGCCTCCAGTTAAGATTTATTTCCCGGTGTCTTTGTCATGAAGGTCTCGGCTTCGAATCCACGGCGCGAACCAATGACATTTCGGAGTTAAGTGCTTATTATATTGTTAATATTATCGCTTGCTAAACGGTGAAGGAAAACATCGTGAGGAAACCTGCATGTCTCAGAGTTCTCCATAGCTCGAAAGACATGTGAAGTCTGCCAACCGGCACCTGGTCAGCGTGGTGGACTATGGCCTTACCCTTCTCATAATGAGAAGAGGCCCGTGCCCAGCAGTGGGACAAATTATATACCTACAGGGCCGATGATGATGGTAGGAAATAGGGATTTATAAAATACCCTTGAATAAACTGACATCTATTAGTCTTAGCCATGGAATATTGCTACCCCTTTTTTTCGCGGAGGTCAGATGACAGTCGCTCTGTGGAAAAGCTAATCATAAATGTCCAAGCGTTATCCAGGTTGCATTTAAAACTTTCGCCTTCCAGGCTCTGCTTTCTAGTACTAGACCAGACGACCGGTTGGCGCAGCGGGAGTGTAAGCGACTGCTACGCTGAAGGTCGCGGGTTCGATTCCCGCTCAAGTCAAATATTTGTTTGCATGAACTGGATTTTTGTCTTGGTCTGGGTGTTTCTATGTATAATATGTATGTATTTACAAAAAAAAAGTATATAAGTATGTATGTTTGTCCATTATCTAGTACCCATAGTACAAGCTCTGCTTAGTTTGGGACTAGATGGTGATGTGTGGATGTGGTAGAATATATTATTATTATATTAGATTTGACAGCAAAATAGCTTTTCCCGAGGGCGTCTGTCGGCTGACCTCCGCAACCCAAAGGGATAGTGATATTACATGGGCCTACACCAGTATCAGTATCCTCTGAGGAAAAGCTAATATTCTGTCAAATCTGATTAGATTTTCCCCAATTCCTTTTCCCTCATTCCTCTCCTCTTCCCATGCCATTTCCCAACCCAAAGGGTGGCAACGTACTTGTGTCCATGAGCAGCCTCTGGTGTTGCTTGTGTCCATGGGCAGCGGTAATCGCTTACCTTTAGGCGATCCGTCTGCTCGTCTGCCTTCTATATCATAAAGAAACGATACTGTGTTAGACTTTCGCTCTGTGGAAAAGCTAATATTCTATCATATGTGATTGGATTAAAAAGTTGAACATAGGATCCAAGGCAATGATGATGACAGCTTGCGAGTTGCCTCATATCGTCAATTATTATTTATTTACTATCTTTCGTCATTATTCTTTCGATAACATTTAAAACTGCCTTGTTTACAAATAAGAGTGCAGTTTCTGTAGCATTCGAGAAGCGAGTATATCGTAAAATAATGAAGAATGGATTGATAAGGACGTATAGCATAAGAGGGTGTTTACACTTGGTAATTTTTTTGTTGCTATCGGAAGAAATGATAAGGAAATATTTATTTGTTCAAAAGTCAATGCAAGAAAATATACGTATATCATATCTTACTGTTATTTGGCGACGGGGATGTTTGTGAGAATGAATAGGTTTTTTAACCTTTCTGAATGCATTGTGACGAAATTTTGCAGTAATGTAGTTTATACATTAGAATGGCAAGCAAGCGAGGTTTACCTATATTCTTATATAAAATTCTCGTGTCACAGTTTTCGTTGCCATACTCCTCCGAAACGGCTTGACCGATTTTGATGAAATTTTTTGTGCTTATCCGGTATCTATGAGAATCGGCCAACATCTATTTTTCAAAAAAAAAAAATTTTGCAAAACAACGTTTGCCGGGTCAGCTAGTATTCTTATATAATTTAACAGAAACACGGTCCTTATTCATATTTATTTCGATTCAAATCAAAGAAGGGCACGTATGCCGGGGGTATGGGCCGGTTCATGTGGCCGAAAAGCGTCCACTAATTTTACCAAGATTCATTTAATTTTTATCCGATTCCAAAAAGGAGGTATTTATTTTAATATGTTACTTATGGCAGAACTTTTTAATCGATGAATTTTTTTTATGATTATTCTTATATTTGAATGGTGGTGCTTCTCGTGTGGTCCTATTTAAATTGTATAGATCTAATCCTCACGAGTAGTTTTGGAGTTATCCATCATAATGCATATTTAATTTTTTTATTTACATTGCTGACATATAAACCAATTCTTTTCTTTTTCGTTAAAATGTTATTATTTTTTATTGTCATGTGAATAAGCCCATTTAGAAAAGTAATATGTTCCGCGCCCGACAAAAGGTCAAGACAGAGTTGTGTCATTACTCTTGATAACAGTAACCACGGTGTTTCAACTGGTGATAACATTGATTCAGCTATAACTAGTCATATTGAGGTGTTTACCTAATCTTAATATATAAAATCCTTGCGTTTCTTACTGACTGAGAGACACGCTAAAGCCGAAACTATTGGACGCAGGAAGCTGAAATTTGTCATGTATATTCCTTGGGGACCGTAGGGGTGCACTAAGAAGGGATTTCCCGAAATTCCCACGGGATCGGCCAAAACGGGTAAATTTAAAAAAAATGCGGGCGTAGCTGCTGGCGTCCTCTAGTTAAATTATAAATGGCGGTTAATTAGTCATTATAGGTGTAATAGTCTGTTGGCGGTCTTGTGGTATAAGTCTATAATGTTTGGTACGATTCTCGAGTGAAATATAATGATTTTTACCTCGCACTGTAAAGCAACGCTCATACATAACTTGTCTTGAAGACGTCAAAGTTTTAAGCAACTTTTGTAGGTCACCACTGGGATAGAAGAACCGATGACCTTTGTAGCATTAACATCAGAGCACTATCGTGTTTTGGAGGGCACGTTGCGCCTCGCTATTGATCCTGTTTCTTGTATTAGGATAAGAAACATTAGGCCATGTCGGCGGCTTTCGACCCATCGAGACATTCATACGAAAAGAATGGACAACCCGCATCGAGGGGATTGTGGATTAGATTGCTTTCTTCTTCATCATCTTTTAATAGTCCACTGCTGGACTAGGCCTCTCCTTTGAAAGGAGGAATTGGCCTACTATACCACGCTGGCCAAACGGGTTGATATAGGGTATGTTTCAAGTTTTCCTTCTCTTACAGTGCTGTTCTCTGCATAATATGCTCCCTCTGTCGGCTCTTACGACTCCCATGGGATGATATGGGGTGGTGACATTCCGTATTCTTAATCCGTCAACACACGGACGTGATTGCTATAGAGACCATAAAATTATGTAGATCAAAGACTCAAAGTCTTATCGGGTTCCGTGACTCAGTGACATGTCATAGGGTCATTCATAAGCCAGAATATTAAAGTGTTTTTTATGTCTGTAATAAAATAAGCACTCTCAGGAGTTACATATGAAGATAATTACCAAGGTCACTAACTAAATCATACATTTTATTGCTTTCAGGTACGATTGGCCTGATAACGTAGAACCAGAGGTGATGAAAGTCTTAAAAAATAACAACAAATCAAGAAGAAAATGCTGTTCGGAAAGCCAAGATCCACTTCTCGACAAGATGGCCGCGTTAAACGTCAACTGTCAGAATAACAACTGCAATGGCGGCGAACGTCAGAGTGACAGCCCGTGTCGGAATGACAGCTGTCAGAATGGTAACGGTAGAGAAAATGATGATAACCATCACAGTGATGATGAGGGATACGATATACATGATATGAAGGTCTGTGGAAGATCAAGAATGGAGTTAAACGATGTTTGCTATATTAATGGTTGGTATATTTATTTATTTTATTTTTATTTATAGACTCACGCCTGTATCCCCGAAGGGGTAGGCAGAAGTGTGATATAACACCCACATCTCGCCATGAATTTTTAGGTCCCACGTAATAGGGGGCGAGCCTATTGCCGTACCGGGCACATTACCAGACTCCGAGCTGCTACTGAGAATTTCCTAACGGAAAAACCCAATAACACTTTGCCCGACCCGGGAATCGAACCCGAGACCTCCCAATCCCACGCGCACATTTATGCCGCGAGACCAACGAGGCTGGTTGGTATATTATGTTTATATTTCGTATTAATGAAATTATTAGTCCAGATGTACCTACCGTCGTTAGTTAGAAAGAAGTCTATTTACTATAATAGATGGCATCAGTTTGAAAGTTGTGGCATATGTTTTATTGTTTAACGAAAAAGGGACATATCATTATGTTAGGTTTTCATAGGACTCTTGTACGTTTTATACTTAGGGTGTTGCATGAGGCCAGTTGCCCTAGCTGCCAATTCATAAGCCACTGATCTTTGTTATCTTATATAGGAGTGTAAATTACATATTTTCGGTATTATATTTTGTATATATTAAAATTCATAATGTGATGACCGACAAACATCCGCTTTTACATAACTTTTCTTTTGGTATACTTTTAAAAATTCTAATCCTATTACAACTCAAATGAAATGTGAAAAATTCTTCAAACAGACCTATATTTGCGATTATTTTCGATTGTATAAAATGTCAGTAATCGTGTTTCGAATGACCGAAAAATATAAATCTAATGCTGTAAAATAAAATATATTTTTCCGAATTTATATCTCTATTATTTGCAAATAAAACGCATTTGAACACGCCAGATAACACTGTATTTTGGGAAATCTTCGCCTCAATGGAAAACTACTATAGAACTGACCGCTCTAATGGCGTACACACGCCATGGGTTCGTATCCCACACAAGACAACACACTGTTTGATCTACCAATTATTATTTCGAGACTGAGTGTCGTTTATTGATGGAATTTGTGAAGTTGGCCGCTATACAGGATCTGCACAGTTCTTAGTATAAAAACAATAAAATGAATATATAGGTATATACAGACTTCATTTTCGAACGCCGAGGTAATCTAGATTCTCAATAAGAAGAGCTGATTAACATAACAACCTTATAGGTTAATGAGAAAATGTTGTAAATTATTTATATTACAAGTGATGGAATGATTTACAAGGCAAGCCATATGTTGTCCATCAAGTACCTATGCAAGGATTTTTTGAGGAAGATAGGAATACTTCCGGAACAGGAAACCTGCATGCCTGAGATATTCCATAACTGCTTGAATGCTAATACGTACTTGGTCACTCTGAACTATAATTTCTTTAACCCGTCTCACAATGAGAACGGCCTGGGCCCAGCAGAGGGACAGATTTCACATTGATAATGCTGCTCTAAAAATATTAAAATTTGATCCTCAGTCTTCCGTGTCCACAATTCCTGTAAATTAATCGCAAAGTCGGATTGTACTAAATAATACAGTTTCCAGATTAGTCAGTTCATATATAATTTCAGTTAAACAGTCTAATCGCGATGAAATTCGTAAACTGTAGTTTAACTTCATACATAAGGGGTAGGCAGAGAATAAGGAATGCCATTTGCAATGATCCTGACTTACCTCTCTTGCTTCACTCTCATCAAATAATTCAATGTGTAAAATTCGCCTAAACCTAAGAAAATACTAAATCTACCTTTATTTCTTTTCTTTCCAGATGCCCTAGGCCTCCACCGGGTAGAGAACCCGTCCCACGTCGACGGAGCCGTGTCCCTGCACCTCTACTGCCCACCTTTTGATAGCTGCCGTGTGTTCGACGCGCGCACCGGCAAGCCCACCGAAGTCAAAGTCACCTTCTGGTCCATGTACGGGAAGAAGATTAAGAGGGTGTGTATTAATTTTTTTATACAGCGTTATTCTTGCAATGCGTCAAATTTTAAATGGGTTATTGAATTATTTAAACTGGCGTGTGCCGGCGGAGACCACCCGTGTGTTCAACTGAAGCTCACGCTAAAAACGCTTGCTTTTTTCTGCTGTCTCCCAGAAAATAGAATCTTGACAAAATGTATGGCACAGATGATATTCTTTTAACAATTTGGGCAATGTCCCAGAACAAAAGTTTAAATAAAAGTATAAAACGAGTACAAATTAACTTAAAATTACCTCCTATGAAACAAGGAAGCATAATATCTTTTATTTATATGTACATATATACAAACAGAATAATACTACTTATATAACTAAACTATCTAAACTAAACTACAAAAACTAAATAAGTAATGATAAAATTAGAAATAAGTGACTTTTCTTTTTTCATTGATTTACCTTAAATCAATAAAAAAAGAAAATTTACTACGACGACGACGCGTTAAAAAATTCCTCCGCAACGCCGTCGCCTGGTAGCGTGCCCAGAATTGAAGTAATATTTTCAATTATGTATTGCTTTCCAAGGGTTGTCAACATATTTATTTCAGAATCTTGCGAGCAATACCAAATAATTATTAAGTTGCATCAAAACCGTTCAGTGATAGTAATAGACATCCATCGATCCTAATAAGCCTTCCTCATCCTCCAAGCGGTTTCCCAGTTGCAACCCGGGGTGCGCTTACTAGTCTAACCGGATTAGGCTGAATATTAGCTTTTCCACGGAGCGACTGCCTGTCTGACCTCCGCAACCCGAAGGGATAGCGATATTAAATGGTTTAGACTAGTGTTCATTTATTTAGAGGTACTGACTCCTTATAACGACTGCCAAAGATCTTCATGAGAACCAAGACCGACCGCTTAACGTGCTCTTCTATGCTCTAAGATATCGACAAAGTTTTCTTATTTCTTTATTGACGTAGATGTTAATGATAAACACCAACAAATGGGAGTACCTCTGGGCGCCATTTGCTTAAAATTTAACTTATAAATTATGATGTGGTCCAGTGGATAGCGAGTGTGTCTCGGGTTCAATTCCCGGCTCAGGCAAAAGTGTTATTGAGTTTTTTGAAATTCGATGCGAGCGTCTATAATTCATAAAAAATAAGAATTGTGACATCTAGCAGTTTATGAACTAGAGTTTTTATGCACTCGTAATTTACAAATATTTTCTTGGACTTTTGATTACTGCCTTCTAATATCATCTCCATTTTTACGAAATACTGTAACGCCAAGTTAGGTTAGCTAATTTGTTAGATTAGGTAACTTCAAAAATGTAGCGTCTGATACCTATAAAAATATGAATGTATATACATACATACATACATAGACTCACGCCTGTCTTCCGGAGGGGTAGGCAGAGACTACGGAACGCCATGTGCAACGATCCTGACATACCTCTCCTGCTTCATCCACTCCCATTAAGTTTCTCATGCATGCTCTTCTGTTTAGGGTACTTCTGACCTGACCTTTTTTAGGATGTCTGCAATCTGGTCAGAGAACGTCCGACTAGGTCTTCCCCTTCGTCCTGTCCCATTCACACTTGCCTTATATACCTTCTTTGTCCATCCATCCTCTCCATGTGCCCAAACCATCTTAACATGCCTTTCTCGATGCTTGTCACTACATCTTCTTTTACCCCACACCACTCTCGTATGAATGTATATTTTGTCAAGTAAATTAATTTTCTTTTTTTCTCTTTACAGGTTATCGAAGCAAACAGTGTCACTGACAGCCAGTAATAGCCAGTAATTTAAATACATATCATCACATTCCAATAATATGGGACCAAATGAGTCAATAAAATCATCATGCAAGTTTATTCAATCTAAGTAATAAATACCTGTGTTTTCGCCAATGTTTCGATCGGCTTGCAACGGTCGTTGTCGTCGTTAGACAGATGTTAGAGGGTCTAGTACGAGTTTGCGCACGATCGTCACGGTGGAATGTATGGAAATTGTTCCCGTCGACTAGGCTATCGTCCACCGTGACGATCAAGTGCAAACTCGTACTAGAACCTCAGCTCAGCGCCGTCCTTGTGAAGCGCGAGTTTCGACAGCTGCAAAAATCAAACTAAAAACGTCCCTTAGGTTTGTAGTTTGATTTTTAAGCGTACTGTCGGTACTTCGACACACTACACTTATGATGTCTACACACTAATGAGCTGTGTTACTTTGGCCATAGAGCATAGATATTTATACAGAGGCGTATTTCTTATGGGCGCTCTGTAGACAAACTTTCTGTGACCCGAATTGCCGCTTGGCAGCGTGGCAGTCGCGGTGGGACAGCTGTCTCTATGAGTGCAAGAAAGACGTACGTTCCTCCTGTGTATCTTAACTACGAGAGCAAGGGAAACGGAGCACAACGCCAGCGACGCCAACGGCGCCGACTACGTACTACACTGACGACAGTCGCCAACTCGCCACTTGGAAACGGCACACGAAATCCTTAAGAAATGCGCTTATATATGTAAATCTGTATTCATTGCTTTGGCGGTGTTGATTCCATTCATTACTTAGTTACGAAACTCGTTAAATAAACTTGTATGATGTATAGGTACAGATAACAAGAATTTAAAAAAAAACCATCCATATCTAAAAAGAAATTGGAAGCGCTTTGCGTTGAAATTAAATTGCTCAAAATTATTCCAAGTTTGTTGAAAATTATATGGTTTTGTTTTTAGATTAACTATAAATATGTTTATTCATATTTTGTTAATAAGACTATGAATTGTTGTTATTAACATGTTTTTATGAACATAAGATTGTTAAATTATTAGAATTGTATAGAGAAATTGATTTTATATAAACTTTTTATAATCATAGGCTTTGTATATTTTTACATAAAATAATGTAAGTTTCATATAAGAGATTTAATTAATGATCTATATTTATTTACATTTTATACAAATAAATTACTTTATTTTGATGTATGTTTCTTATTTATTATTATTTTATTGCTGAACTTTTAAGGAAATGGGTTCATTTAGCTACCTTTTCACTGAAACCTTTTCGTCGAAAGGACCTAAAATCTCCGTCGCCAAAAGCTATGACATAGAGAATTCAATCAACAACAACGAATAATAGTCATCATCATCACTCATATATCACTGTACTAGAAATGGGCTTAGTGGTTGAATTTATTTATTTGTTAAAAATTATTTGATAAAAAAAAATAACTGTTAATTTTAATGGTTGAAAATATTAGTTAATTTTTATTCTAACAACACACAGGCATAACGAAGTTGATATTGCTAGTCAACATTTGTTTTTGATAATAATGAATGTGATTGGTTGATTTTAAACACCTGAATGACATTTGAATATGTGTTTTAACATTAACTTGCTGAGGTTTGAGTGGATTGCACCACATCACCGGTTAAAGTAAAAGCTAAAGTCAAATTTTACAATAACTTTAACAGTAAACTTGACCGCTGCCGCAAAATGTGTTGCACCAACGTTTTTGTTGCTAATGTTAAAGTTAACAGGGTTGCTAGACAAATGAGGCGTAATGTACCCCGATTCGCTGCGGGAACTATTTTTAAGTCCGGCAATACTAGAGCTTCGCTAGGTTATTGATAATGTCAAGATCACAGATGTGTATCAGATGTAACGCGCGGCACAGTTGGGTGCGGCCACTAAAGCAAATACAAAATTGAAAAGCGAATACAAACTCGTCTCAGTGCGCTACGAAGCATCGTACAGTTCACGCGTCACGATCACTTCAACTTATAAATTCTCAAAATGCCGTCTTGTGTTCTTAAACACTGTAAAAGTTGTTCCTAAAAACAAAAACAGGAAAATGGAATATCTTTTCACAGGTAACTATTGATAATTTGACTGTTTCCTAATTTAATTTCGATAAAATTCGTATTTGTGCAAGAAATATGTAAGTGTTGCCAGTTTTTGTCGACGCCGTTCTGCCTGAATTAGGGAAAATGCGCTTGTCAATTGATTATGTGATAATGATTGTCATGTTAATGAAAAATACATTACCGTATTATAAAAATATATTTTAGATATATCTTCCTTCTCATAAATATAGTAATAGAATTTCAATTTCCATTAGTACTTATATACCTTACATAATATTGTTTTGAGTTCGATCCCCAAACGATCCAAATATTCGTGTACACCCTGCTACTCGTCAAGCTTATAAACTTTGACCTTTGCACCGTTCTTATGGCGTAAAGAATAAGTATCAAAATCGTACAGCAAATGTTTAGATTGACTTGGCGCCGTGTGTACATACATACTTATGGCGTAGGGAATAAGTATCAAAATCGTACAACAACTGTTTAGCTTGACTTGGCGCCGTGTGTACATACATACTTATGGCGTAGGGAATAAGTATCAAAATCGTACAGCAACTGTTTAGCTTGACTTGGCGCCGTGTGTACATACATACTTATGGCGTAGGGAATAAGTATCAAAATCGTACAGCAACTGTTTAGCTTGACTTGGTGCCGTGTGTACATACATACTATTTATTTCTCAACTAATCGACGCCAGCGGCTTCGCAAGCACATATTTTCGTATTTCTCGTTTTGCCTGATCCCGTGGGAATTTCGAGAAATCCCGTCTTAGTGCACCCCTACGGTTCCCAAGAAACATACTTGCTAAATTTCAGCTTCATGCGCCGAGTAGTTTCGGCTGTAGCTTGTCTGTCAGTCAGTCAGTAACGCAAGGATTTTATATATAAGGATTTACGACGTAGTTAAAACTTAACTCGGTACCTACTTACATTTAAGAAATGTATTTATAAAAGCATTAATTAAATCCATGGTAAATTCTTCAAAACCGCAAATGAATATAAGAATATTACATAACTATATGCAAAATACTGGGAGATTATTCACAATCTGGCAACTTTACACACACATAGACGCGCGTGTCCGTACAGTGCCAGTCGCCAAAGGTCACGCACACATAGCTGTCAACGTGCCACACTTAGTTGGACGAATGCGCTCCATCTGATACTTCTCACATCTGTGGTCAAGATGTCAATTGTCAAATATTATATCGAACCATGCTGTGCCGACTTAGTGCAAAGTTCGTGACAGGGACTAAAGTATGGAAAGTAGTGCCATCCAGTAGCGATAGTGCTAAAACAAAATCACGAAGTTGTCATACTTAAAAAATAAAATTTTTGAATTATTTTGCATAGAATATAAAAATAATTTTATTGCAAAAGAAAAACCTAAATAGAATGTATACATACAAAAAACGTAAAAAAAAAAATTAAGATAGTAATTATTGTTTAATTTTTCATTCATTCATGAAAATTGTAACTTCTCATAACTTCTGTTCAATGTTGCCAACTTAGTGCTTTCGGCACTAGATCTAGTGCATTTCCTGATATTCTAGCGCTCAAAATGCCATAACAGTGCCTAGTGCCCTATCTAGTGCATTTTTTAAAGTCTGAAATGTATTATTTTGATTTGAAAAGAAAAACCTGCTGTCAGGCAACAAGTGCCCAATTTCAGAACGCACCTCTAATTAATTATCTATGGAAATGCGTTTCGGGTATCCGAATTCAAGAAACATTGTGAGTAGCATACGACAAGGATAGCATAACTGTTTTCGTGGAGAGTGGAACAAGGATGCAGTTATGATATTCCTAAGGAAGTTCTGGCGAAAGTAGGGTCGCAAGAAATGTACAAGTTTAAAACACTCCAACCATCAACACCAGGTACCTCAAATTCACAAATAGCCACAACATCAACCGTGAACTCAATCCCAGATTCCGATTCTGATGGAGACGATTCGGACGAAGATCTAATTTTGTCATAAAAAAGAAATATTCAGAATTAAAAGTATTTTTTTTAATATTTTGTTTAATTATAATTATTTGGTACTCTTTTATCAGAATTAACACAAACCTAGTGCATTTTCGCGGATGGTCTAGTGCATTTCTTATCATAGCAGTTGGCAACACTGCTTCTGTTTAATAACACTGCTTTTGAGCTGACCACCCTGAGAAAAATGTCGGCTCGTCTCTGATGCGCATACACATATTTTCTCGTCCTTATTTTATGTGATTATATTCCATAAAATACAACTGAGTGTGTGAAAGTTATTTCCCTATTATCGTCGAGTTGAGTACCGCCCGCGGCTCCTCCGTTATAGCGTGAATATTTCGCATTTTGTGTGTTGTGAAAAAGTTGAGATAGGACTCGTTATTATTTTAAGTGAGCAAGAAAAATGTCTTTTCTAGCTTGTTGTGTGCCTGGCTGCTCAAGCAGATTTCCAGATGGTAATTATAAATATTTCATTTCAAATAATTTTCCTTACAACTTTAATTAGGTATAATCTCTTTGAAGTTAACCTAGGAAAGTTAACGTTTTGTAGTTGTTATTTTGGTTTAGGTCATAATAATGTTGGTCTATTGTATTATTATAAGGCTTATGTTAAACTTATCACCAGATATGGTAACATATAACAAACAAAAATAGTAAATGATCACCAAAATAAAACCCGCATTTTAATGTAAAATACTAACCAAAGTGATAGAGAGGTTAACATTTTGCTATCCTATAGGTATGCTTTCCTATGTAAAATGACTCCAAATAAATCATTGTTAACCCAAAAGAAGTAAATGATCAATATTAAACCAGCATTTTAATGCAAAATCATAACCAAAGCTTTTTTGTTATTCGTATGAAATACCAACACATAAATTCGATTTGGTAACACCACCTACTTTAAAGTTGATGGAGCCCTGCTTAGCAGGGCTCTTATTTTTTAATTATAGGTCACAAGAGAACCTAACATAACCTATTTATTTTGTGATCATTTACTAAATTTGGTGTTTGAATAGAATTTGAAGCGCAGTCGTGACTAAAATAGCTAGTACTATTGTAATTTTAGACTTTATGTTTCTGGTTTTAAGTACCTATATATTTTTGGTTAAAGAACTAAGGGTATTAAAGCATTTTATGGTGGTCATTATATTTTTAACCCCTTATTATAAGCATGATAACCTAAAGTATCTGTTAGTTCTATTTAATTTAACATACATGTATTCACTGGATGAGTGTAGTGTTTCATGTTATAGTCATTTTGTGCATTGTTGCTAGTGAAATTCGCCCTGTTCCAAATTAATTAAGTAATAATTGTAATAATAAAATATTTCAGGTCCTCCATTACATCGCTTCCCAAATCCAGATAAGGATCTTCAACGTTTCCATTCATGGGTCATGAACATTGGGGGTGACATTGTTGGACTGGATGAAAATTTTGTATTTAAGAATAGGAGAGTGTGCCATAAACATTTTCCTGAAGTATGGCACTACACCAAAAATCGGTTATGTCCTCTTGCTATTCCCACGTTGCATCTTACAGGTTAGTAAACATTTTTTTATAAAATAAGACAGTGAAAACGCTCACCTGGGCCTGTAGTCTGCTATTAAGAAATAACATTGAATATAAATAAAGACTTAGGTACATATTTATACCTAAGCATACATAATATTGCATAAAAGTATAATAGTTATCGGCTTATAAGTTCTATTTGTCAATTTGTTGTCAATAACTAGTAAATTGTTAATTATCACTTGTCCGTGCCCTCCGGTTAAGATGTCTTTCCCGGAGTCATTGTCATGAAGAACTTTGAGAGTCGATGTAGGGAATAGGGATTTATAAAATACCTCCCGGAGTCATTGTCATTGTCATGAAGAACTTTGAGAGTCGATATAGGAAATAGGGATTTATAAAATACCTCCCGGAGTCATTGTCATTGTCATGAAGAACTTTGAGAGTCGATATAGGAAATAGGGATTTATAAAATACCTCCCGGAGTCATTGTCATTGTCATGAAGAACTTTGAGAGTCGATATAGGAAATAGGGATTTATAAAATACCTCCCGGAGTCATTGTCATTGTCATGAAGAACTTTGAGAGTCGATATAGGAAATAGGGATTTATAAAATACCTCCCGGAGTCATTGTCATTGTCATGAAGAACTTTGAGAGTCGATATAGGAAATAGGGATTTATAAAATACCCTTGAATAAACTGACATTTATTAGTCTTAGCCATGGAATATCTCTACCCCTTTTGTTTGCGGAGGTCAGACGACAGTCGCTCTGTGGAAAAGCTGATCATAAATGTCCAAGCGTTATCCAGGTTGCATTTAAAACTTTTGCTTTCCAGGCTCTGCTTTCTAGTCTAACCAGAAGACCAGTTGGCGCAGCGGGAGTGTAAGCGACTGCCACGCTGAAGGTCGCGGGTTCGATTCCCACTCAAGTCAAACATTTGTGTGCATGAACATGGATGTTTGTCTTGGTCTGAGTGTTTCTATGTATAATATGTATGTATTTACAGAAAAAAGTATATAAGTATGTATGTTTATCCATTATCTAGTACCCATAGTACAAGCTCTGCTTAGTTTGGGACTAGATGGTGATGTGTGGATGTGGTAGAATATATTGTTATTATTTTATATTAGATTTGACAGCAAAATAGCTTTTCCCGAGAGCGTCTGTCAGCTGACCTCCGCAACCCAAAGGGATAGTGATATCACATGAGCCTACATCAGTATCAGTATACTCTGAGGAAAAGCTAATTTTCTGTCAGATCTGATTAGATTTTCCCCAATTCCTTCTCCCTCATTCCTCTCCTCTTCCTATACCTTTTCCCAACCCAAAGGGTGGCAACGTACTTGTGTCCATGAGCAGCCTCTGGTGTTGCTTGTGTCCATGAACAGCGGTAATCGCTTACCTTTAGGCGATCCGTCTGCTCGTCTGCCTTCTATATCATAAAGAAACGATAGTGTGTTATCGCTCTGTGGAAAAGCTAATATTCTATCATATCTGATTGGATTAAAAAGTTGAACATAGGATCCAAGGCAATGATGATGACAGCTTGCGAGTTGCCTCATATCGTCAATTATTATTTATTTACTATCTTTCGTCATTATTCTTTCGATAACATTTAAAATTGTCTTGTTTACAAATAAGTGTGTGCAGTTTCTGTAGCATTCGAGAAGCGAGTATATCGTAAAATAATGAAGAATGGATTGATAAGGACGCATATCAGGGTATAAGAGGGTGTTTACACTTGGTTTTTTTTTGTTGCTATCGGAAGAAATGACAAGGAAATATTTATTTGTTCAAAAGTCAATGCAAGAAAATATATACGTATATCATATCTTACTGTTATTTGGCGATGGGGATGTTTGTGAGAATGAAAATTATATACTTATTATTATTTAAGTATTATGTATGTTCCTAATTACTATTTACAAGTAATTAATTACAATGTGAAACAGTTGCAGCTCCTTACAAAAACAAAATATGTAACATAACACTGGCGATTAAAAAGAGTGGCCACGAGTTTTATTGCCCGTTCTTTCTTGTGGTTCTACCTATTGCTTTGCGAATGGGCAGTAAATGTAAATGTAGAAGCATTAAGTAATGTAAGTACATAAAAATTTGACGTTCATAAGCGTCACTTTGTGACCCAGATGAATAAATCGCACACCTAGCGGTATAATGACACATCTACTTTTTTCTTATTTTACAGAAATGAGGGTCAAAGATTTTACAAATGTTTGAAACGAAGTTATGACTTCATTTTACGTTATATAATGAATTTTATGGTTTTAGCAACTAGTATAGACCTTAATAGATACTTAGGGATAAAAAAATACACTTCAGGTTTCCAGGAGTTGCTTCATAACAGTCAAAAAAGAAGAAGAGCCATGCAATTGTGCCGTTATACTTTTAAAAACTTCCAAAAATGTCATATATGCCCCAAAAGCCATTATTAAACAGGATTTGAAAACCAAGAAATAAAGACATTTGCTTAATAGAAAACAACAGTTTTTATTTGAAATCAACATGCCTACATAGGCTGCACTAAAAGTATCGGGAATGGAATATTTCCACTGTTCCTGTCATATTAAAATATTTTTAATTGAAAACTCCTTGGTTTTAACAATCGAATACCATTTATTTATTTAAAAAAAGATTCTCGGTCTTGTCACAAGGTTTTGTCAAACTTGTTTAGACGTTGAGAAAATGGAATTGATTCGAGAAAATTCAAGAGCGATGATTTATTATGACTTTCGAAGTGGTTTAACACAAAAACAGTGTGTTAATCGGATGATTTCTGCATTTGGTGATGAAGCCCCATCCAAAACCACAATTTATCGTTGGTTTGCTGAATTCAACGTGGACGTGTCAAGCTCAGTGATGATCTCCGTCAAGGTCGTCCAAAAACTGCAGTCACCCAAGAAAACGTTGATGCTGCGCGTAAGCTGATTGAGGAAGATCGACATGTGACATACCGCGAAATTCAGGCAACTTTAGACATTGGCATGAGTCAAATAAAAATAATCTTGCATGAACAATTAGGTGCATAGGGTTCCCACCAAGAACTTAGGGTCCCAAGCCAACCTCACCTGCAAGTGGTGCACCTGCCGATCAACGGACGAGGCTCTGGCAAACAAAATATCCCGATAAGCGGCAATAGGCTCGTCACCTATTACGTGGGATCAAAACACTGGCGAAAAGTGGGCGTTTAATATGCCTCTGCCTACCCCTTCGGGGAAACAGGCGTGACTCTATGTATGTATATATGTATGAACAATTAGGTGTAAAAAAGTTGTTTTCCCGATGGATACCGCATTCGCTCTGTGAAGAGCAAAAAGCGACTCGCGTTACTTGGTGCGTCGGAACTCTCGAAAGATTCCACACAGGATCCTCAAATGCTGTATACAATATCGTATCAGGTGACGAATCCTGGATATACGCGTACGAACCCGAAACAAAAAACCAGTCACGAGTTTGGGTGTTCAAAAATGAGTTAAAGCCAACAAAAATTTTTCGTTCACGGAGTGTTGCAAAAAAATGGTGGCCACGTTTGTCTCCAAAACCGGCCATGTTATGACTATTCCTCTTGAGGGACAAAGAACGGTTAATGCAGAATGGTATGCTAGCATTTGTTTGCCACAGGTCGTTTCTGAACTCCGTAAAGAGAACTGCAACCACCGCATCATCCTCCATCACGACAATGCGAGTTCTCACACCGCGCACAGAACAAAACAGTTTTTAGAGCAAGAAAACATAGAATTATTAGACCATCCGCCGTACAGCCCCGACCTAAGCTGTAGTGATTTCTATACTTTCCCTAAAATAAAGAATAAATTGCGTGGACAGAGATTTTCATCACCTGAAGAAGCTGTGGACGCCTACAAAACAGCCATTTTGGAGACGCCAACTTCCGAATGGAATGGTTGCTTCAATAATTGGTTCCATCGTATGGAAAAATGTGTCAAATTTCGCGGAGAATACTTCGAAAAGCAATTAATACATTTTTAAATAGTAATGTTGTGTCACTTCCTTGATTCCCGAAATTTTCAGATTTTTTTAATATTCGTATTTGTAATTTTATTCAAATAAATTAATATACTTACTTACATAAAAAGTTTAACTAAAATATTATAATAACCTATATTTGGCTCGTGAAACGTTAAGAAATAGTCATCATCAAACTATAATAAATAAAATAAAGAATAATCACGAATCTTCTCTTAATTTTATTGTAAACGTAGGTAATAATCATATTTTTTTATAGTTACTCTCCGTTCTAAAAACAAAAGCACTTAAAAGTTTGGCAGTTTAAGTTTAGATAAAGGTACGATAGTGAAATCCAGATCCAAATCAAGGTTTACCTTACTGCTCCGAAATTTTAAGGAAGTTTACTTTACCTTTAAGTATCTTTATTAAAATTAACTAAGCAGTAAACAAAACTATAAGCATTGCAAGCTTTGTCTCTCTGTAGTTAGCTGTGAGTTAGATTTGCGCATGGAATAAATAGCGATGTCACATTCCTTTGTCTAATGTGCCATTTTGCCAAATGTGTTTTGAAATTTTTTTTAATGATTACTAACTTACTACGTTAATAAAATGTCACATTTGCCACTTACGCCAAGACAGATTTAGAAGCGATTGCACCTCGCCCGGCACAACTGACAAATAAGCCGTTGTTATGCGCGGAAGCGGGGGGAACGTACTAAGTACTACATTGACACTTAACGCCTTTTCTCAACAAATAGGAAAACTAACACCGTGCCGTTTTACCACTTTATAAATTATACACTTTTTAACACTTAGGCCATAAAAACTCAATTTCGCTTTTTTGTAAAATGTGCCATTATACTGCTAGGTGAGCGAAATGTTTTTTGACTTTGACTTTGACTTTGAAAAGGTTTTTTAACCTTTCTGAATGCATTGTGACGAAATTTTGCATACATTAGAATGGCAGGCGAGCTAGGTTTGACTATATTCTTAAATAATTTAACAGAAACACGGTCCTTATTCATATTTATTTTGATTCAAATCTGCCAACTGCAGTCCACTGCTGGGCGTAGAAGGGCACGTACGCCGGTTCATCTGGCCGAAAAGCGTCCATTAATGTTACCAAGATTCATTTCATTTTTATCCGATTTCAAAAAGGAGGTATTTTTTTAATACATGTTACTTATAGCAGAATTTTTTAATCGATGAATTGTTTTTTATGATTCATTCATCATTATCTTGCCCTGGTCCCAATTTATTTGGGGTCGGCGCAGTATTTCCTATTGTTTTTTTATTATTATTCTTATATTTGAATTGTATTTTATGATTCATTCATCATTATCTTGCCCTGGTCCCAATTTATTTGGGGTCGGCGCAGTATTTCCTATTGTTTTTTTATTATTATTCTTATATTTGAATTGTATTTTATGATTCATTCATCATTATCTTGCCCTGGTCCCAATTTATTTGGGGTCGGCGCAGTATTTCCTATTGCTTTTTTATTATTATTCTTATATTTGAATTGTATTTTATGATTCATTCATCATTATCTTGCCCTGGTCCCAATTTATTTGGGGTCGGCGCAGTATTTCCTATTGTTTTTTTATTATTATTCTTATATTTGAATTGTATTTTATGATTCATTCATCATTATCTTGCCCTGGTCCCAATTTATTTGGGGTCGGCGCAGTATTTCCTATTGTTTTTTTATTATTATTCTTATATTTCTCGTGTGGGCCTATTTAAATTTTATCTAGATCTAATTCTCACGAGTAGTTTTGGAGATATCCATAATATGTAATGCATTTTTTATTTACTTCGACGGCATGTAATCAAAGTCTTTTCTTTTTTGTTAAAATGTTATTATTTTTTATTGTCATGTGAATAAGGCCATTTAGAAAAGTAATATGTTCCGCGCCCGACAAAAGGTCAAGACAGAGTTGTGTCATTACTCTTGATAACAGTAACCACGGTGTTTCGACTGCTGATAACATTGATTCAGCTATAACTAGTCATATTGAGGTATTTACCTAATCTTAATATATAAAATCCTTGCATTACTTACTGACTGAGAGACACGCTACAGCCGAAACTATTGGACGCAGAGGAAGCTGAAATTTGTTATGTATATTCCTTGGGAACCGTAGGGGTGCACTAAGAAGGGATTTCCCGAAATTCCCACGGGATCGGCCAAAACGGGTAAATTTAAAAAAAATGCGGGCGTAGCTGCTGGCGTCCTCTAGTTAAATTATAAATGGCGGTTAATTAGTCATTATAGGTGTAATAGTCTGTTGGTGGTCTTGTGGTATAAGTCTATAATGTTTGGTACGATTCTCGAGTGAAATATAATGATTTTTACCTCGCACTGTAAAGCAACGCTCATACATAACTTGTCTTGAAGACGTCAAAGTTTTAAGCAACTTTTGTAGGTCACCACTGGGATAGAAGAACCGATGACCTTTGTAGCATTAACATCAGAGCACTATCGTGTTTTGGAGGGCACGTTGCGCCTCGCTATTGATCCTGTTTCTTGTATTAGGATAAGAAACATTAGGCCATGTCGGCGGCTTTCGACCCATCGAGACATTCATACGAAAAGAATGGACAACCCGCATCGAGGGGATTGTGGATTAGATTGCTTTCTTCTTCATCATCTTTTAATAGTCCACTGCTGGACTAGGCCTCTCCTTTGAAAGGAGGAATTGGCCTACTATACCACGCTGGCCAAACGGGTTGATATAGGGTATGTTTCAAGTTTTCCTTCTCTTACAGTGCTGTTCTCTGCATAATATGCTCCCTCTGTCGGCTCTTACGACTCCCATGGGATGATATGGGGTGGTGACATTCCGTATTCTTAATCCGTCAACACACGGACGTGATTGCTATAGAGACCATAAAATTATGTAGATCAAAGACTCAAAGTCTTATCGGGTTCCGTGACTCAGTGACATGTCATAGGGTCATTCATAAGCCAGAATATTAAAGTGTTTTTTATGTCTGTAATAAAATAAGCACTCTCAGGAGTTACATATGAAGATAATTACCAAGGTCACTAACTAAATCATACATTTTATTGCTTTCAGGTACGATTGGCCTGATAACGTAGAACCAGAGGTGATGAAAGTCTTAAAAAATAACAACAAATCAAGAAGAAAATGCTGTTCGGAAAGCCAAGATCCACTTCTCGACAAGATGGCCGCGTTAAACGTCAACTGTCAGAATAACAACTGCAATGGCGGCGAACGTCAGAGTGACAGCCCGTGTCGGAATGACAGCTGTCAGAATGGTAACGGTAGAGAAAATGATGATAACCATCACAGTGATGATGAGGGATACGATATACATGATATGAAGGTCTGTGGAAGATCAAGAATGGAGTTAAACGATGTTTGCTATATTAATGGTTGGTATATTTATTTATTTTATTTTTATTTATAGACTCACGCCTGTATCCCCGAAGGGGTAGGCAGAAGTGTGATATAACACCCACATCTCGCCATGAATTTTTAGGTCCCACGTAATAGGGGGCGAGCCTATTGCCGTACCGGGCACATTACCAGACTCCGAGCTGCTACTGAGAATTTCCTAACGGAAAAACCCAATAACACTTTGCCCGACCCGGGAATCGAACCCGAGACCTCCCAATCCCACGCGCACATTTATGCCGCGAGACCAACGAGGCTGGTTGGTATATTATGTTTATATTTCGTATTAATGAAATTATTAGTCCAGATGTACCTACCGTCGTTAGTTAGAAAGAAGTCTATTTACTATAATAGATGGCATCAGTTTGAAAGTTGTGGCATATGTTTTATTGTTTAACGAAAAAGGGACATATCATTATGTTAGGTTTTCATAGGACTCTTGTACGTTTTATACTTAGGGTGTTGCATGAGGCCAGTTGCCCTAGCTGCCAATTCATAAGCCACTGATCTTTGTTATCTTATATAGGAGTGTAAATTACATATTTTCGGTATTATATTTTGTATATATTAAAATTCATAATGTGATGACCGACAAACATCCGCTTTTACATAACTTTTCTTTTGGTATACTTTTAAAAATTCTAATCCTATTACAACTCAAATGAAATGTGAAAAATTCTTCAAACAGACCTATATTTGCGATTATTTTCGATTGTATAAAATGTCAGTAATCGTGTTTCGAATGACCGAAAAATATAAATCTAATGCTGTAAAATAAAATATATTTTTCCGAATTTATATCTCTATTATTTGCAAATAAAACGCATTTGAACACGCCAGATAACACTGTATTTTGGGAAATCTTCGCCTCAATGGAAAACTACTATAGAACTGACCGCTCTAATGGCGTACACACGCCATGGGTTCGTATCCCACACAAGACAACACACTGTTTGATCTACCAATTATTATTTCGAGACTGAGTGTCGTTTATTGATGGAATTTGTGAAGTTGGCCGCTATACAGGATCTGCACAGTTCTTAGTATAAAAACAATAAAATGAATATATAGGTATATACAGACTTCATTTTCGAACGCCGAGGTAATCTAGATTCTCAATAAGAAGAGCTGATTAACATAACAACCTTATAGGTTAATGAGAAAATGTTGTAAATTATTTATATTACAAGTGATGGAATGATTTACAAGGCAAGCCATATGTTGTCCATCAAGTACCTATGCAAGGATTTTTTGAGGAAGATAGGAATACTTCCGGAACAGGAAACCTGCATGCCTGAGATATTCCATAACTGCTTGAATGCTAATACGTACTTGGTCACTCTGAACTATAATTTCTTTAACCCGTCTCACAATGAGAACGGCCTGGGCCCAGCAGAGGGACAGATTTCACATTGATAATGCTGCTCTAAAAATATTAAAATTTGATCCTCAGTCTTCCGTGTCCACAATTCCTGTAAATTAATCGCAAAGTCGGATTGTACTAAATAATACAGTTTCCAGATTAGTCAGTTCATATATAATTTCAGTTAAACAGTCTAATCGCGATGAAATTCGTAAACTGTAGTTTAACTTCATACATAAGGGGTAGGCAGAGAATAAGGAATGCCATTTGCAATGATCCTGACTTACCTCTCTTGCTTCACTCTCATCAAATAATTCAATGTGTAAAATTCGCCTAAACCTAAGAAAATACTAAATCTACCTTTATTTCTTTTCTTTCCAGATGCCCTAGGCCTCCACCGGGTAGAGAACCCGTCCCACGTCGACGGAGCCGTGTCCCTGCACCTCTACTGCCCACCTTTTGATAGCTGCCGTGTGTTCGACGCGCGCACCGGCAAGCCCACCGAAGTCAAAGTCACCTTCTGGTCCATGTACGGGAAGAAGATTAAGAGGGTGTGTATTAATTTTTTTATACAGCGTTATTCTTGCAATGCGTCAAATTTTAAATGGGTTATTGAATTATTTAAACTGGCGTGTGCCGGCGGAGACCACCCGTGTGTTCAACTGAAGCTCACGCTAAAAACGCTTGCTTTTTTCTGCTGTCTCCCAGAAAATAGAATCTTGACAAAATGTATGGCACAGATGATATTCTTTTAACAATTTGGGCAATGTCCCAGAACAAAAGTTTAAATAAAAGTATAAAACGAGTACAAATTAACTTAAAATTACCTCCTATGAAACAAGGAAGCATAATATCTTTTATTTATATGTACATATATACAAACAGAATAATACTACTTATATAACTAAACTATCTAAACTAAACTACAAAAACTAAATAAGTAATGATAAAATTAGAAATAAGTGACTTTTCTTTTTTCATTGATTTACCTTAAATCAATAAAAAAAGAAAATTTACTACGACGACGACGCGTTAAAAAATTCCTCCGCAACGCCGTCGCCTGGTAGCGTGCCCAGAATTGAAGTAATATTTTCAATTATGTATTGCTTTCCAAGGGTTGTCAACATATTTATTTCAGAATCTTGCGAGCAATACCAAATAATTATTAAGTTGCATCAAAACCGTTCAGTGATAGTAATAGACATCCATCGATCCTAATAAGCCTTCCTCATCCTCCAAGCGGTTTCCCAGTTGCAACCCGGGGTGCGCTTACTAGTCTAACCGGATTAGGCTGAATATTAGCTTTTCCACGGAGCGACTGCCTGTCTGACCTCCGCAACCCGAAGGGATAGCGATATTAAATGGTTTAGACTAGTGTTCATTTATTTAGAGGTACTGACTCCTTATAACGACTGCCAAAGATCTTCATGAGAACCAAGACCGACCGCTTAACGTGCTCTTCTATGCTCTAAGATATCGACAAAGTTTTCTTATTTCTTTATTGACGTAGATGTTAATGATAAACACCAACAAATGGGAGTACCTCTGGGCGCCATTTGCTTAAAATTTAACTTATAAATTATGATGTGGTCCAGTGGATAGCGAGTGTGTCTCGGGTTCAATTCCCGGCTCAGGCAAAAGTGTTATTGAGTTTTTTGAAATTCGATGCGAGCGTCTATAATTCATAAAAAATAAGAATTGTGACATCTAGCAGTTTATGAACTAGAGTTTTTATGCACTCGTAATTTACAAATATTTTCTTGGACTTTTGATTACTGCCTTCTAATATCATCTCCATTTTTACGAAATACTGTAACGCCAAGTTAGGTTAGCTAATTTGTTAGATTAGGTAACTTCAAAAATGTAGCGTCTGATACCTATAAAAATATGAATGTATATACATACATACATACATAGACTCACGCCTGTCTTCCGGAGGGGTAGGCAGAGACTACGGAACGCCATGTGCAACGATCCTGACATACCTCTCCTGCTTCATCCACTCCCATTAAGTTTCTCATGCATGCTCTTCTGTTTAGGGTACTTCTGACCTGACCTTTTTTAGGATGTCTGCAATCTGGTCAGAGAACGTCCGACTAGGTCTTCCCCTTCGTCCTGTCCCATTCACACTTGCCTTATATACCTTCTTTGTCCATCCATCCTCTCCATGTGCCCAAACCATCTTAACATGCCTTTCTCGATGCTTGTCACTACATCTTCTTTTACCCCACACCACTCTCGTATGAATGTATATTTTGTCAAGTAAATTAATTTTCTTTTTTTCTCTTTACAGGTTATCGAAGCAAACAGTGTCACTGACAGCCAGTAATAGCCAGTAATTTAAATACATATCATCACATTCCAATAATATGGGACCAAATGAGTCAATAAAATCATCATGCAAGTTTATTCAATCTAAGTAATAAATACCTGTGTTTTCGCCAATGTTTCGATCGGCTTGCAACGGTCGTTGTCGTCGTTAGACAGATGTTAGAGGGTCTAGTACGAGTTTGCGCACGATCGTCACGGTGGAATGTATGGAAATTGTTCCCGTCGACTAGGCTATCGTCCACCGTGACGATCAAGTGCAAACTCGTACTAGAACCTCAGCTCAGCGCCGTCCTTGTGAAGCGCGAGTTTCGACAGCTGCAAAAATCAAACTAAAAACGTCCCTTAGGTTTGTAGTTTGATTTTTAAGCGTACTGTCGGTACTTCGACACACTACACTTATGATGTCTACACACTAATGAGCTGTGTTACTTTGGCCATAGAGCATAGATATTTATACAGAGGCGTATTTCTTATGGGCGCTCTGTAGACAAACTTTCTGTGACCCGAATTGCCGCTTGGCAGCGTGGCAGTCGCGGTGGGACAGCTGTCTCTATGAGTGCAAGAAAGACGTACGTTCCTCCTGTGTATCTTAACTACGAGAGCAAGGGAAACGGAGCACAACGCCAGCGACGCCAACGGCGCCGACTACGTACTACACTGACGACAGTCGCCAACTCGCCACTTGGAAACGGCACACGAAATCCTTAAGAAATGCGCTTATATATGTAAATCTGTATTCATTGCTTTGGCGGTGTTGATTCCATTCATTACTTAGTTACGAAACTCGTTAAATAAACTTGTATGATGTATAGGTACAGATAACAAGAATTTAAAAAAAAACCATCCATATCTAAAAAGAAATTGGAAGCGCTTTGCGTTGAAATTAAATTGCTCAAAATTATTCCAAGTTTGTTGAAAATTATATGGTTTTGTTTTTAGATTAACTATAAATATGTTTATTCATATTTTGTTAATAAGACTATGAATTGTTGTTATTAACATGTTTTTATGAACATAAGATTGTTAAATTATTAGAATTGTATAGAGAAATTGATTTTATATAAACTTTTTATAATCATAGGCTTTGTATATTTTTACATAAAATAATGTAAGTTTCATATAAGAGATTTAATTAATGATCTATATTTATTTACATTTTATACAAATAAATTACTTTATTTTGATGTATGTTTCTTATTTATTATTATTTTATTGCTGAACTTTTAAGGAAATGGGTTCATTTAGCTACCTTTTCACTGAAACCTTTTCGTCGAAAGGACCTAAAATCTCCGTCGCCAAAAGCTATGACATAGAGAATTCAATCAACAACAACGAATAATAGTCATCATCATCACTCATATATCACTGTACTAGAAATGGGCTTAGTGGTTGAATCTATTTATTTGTTAAAAATTATTTGATAAAAAAAAATAACTGTTAATTTTAATGGTTGAAAATATTACTTAATTTTTATTCTAACAACACACAGGCATAACGAAGTTGATATTGCTAGTCAACATTTGTTTTTGATAATAATGAATGTGATTGGTTGATTTTAAACACCTGAATGACATTTGAATATGTGTTTTAACATTAACTTGCTGAGGTTTGAGTGGATTGCACCACATCACCGGTTAAAGTAAAAGCTAAAGTCAAATTTTACAATAACTTTAACAGTAAACTTGACCGCTGCCGCAAAATGTGTTGCACCAACGTTTTTGTTGCTAATGTTAAAGTTAACAGGGTTGCTAGACAAATGAGGCGTAATGTACCCCGATTCGCTGCGGGAACTATTTTTAAGTCCGGCAATACTAGAGCTTCGCTAGGTTATTGATAATGTCAAGATCACAGATGTGTATCAGATGTAACGCGCGGCACAGTTGGGTGCGGCCACTAAAGCAAATACAAAATTGAAAAGCGAATACAAACTCGTCTCAGTGCGCTACGAAGCATCGTACAGTTCACGCGTCACGATCACTTCAACTTATAAATTCTCAAAATGCCGTCTTGTGTTCTTAAACACTGTAAAAGTTGTTCCTAAAAACAAAAACAGGAAAATGGAATATCTTTTCACAGGTAACTATTGATAATTTGACTGTTTCCTAATTTAATTTCGATAAAATTCGTATTTGTGCAAGAAATATGTAAGTGTTGCCAGTTTTTGTCGACGCCGTTCTGCCTGAATTAGGGAAAATGCGCTTGTCAATTGATTATGTGATAATGATTGTCATGTTAATGAAAAATACATTACCGTATTATAAAAATATATTTTAGATATATCTTCCTTCTCATAAATATAGTAATAGAATTTCAATTTCCATTAGTACTTATATACCTTACATAATATTGTTTTGAGTTCGATCCCCAAACGATCCAAATATTCGTGTACACCCTGCTACTCGTCAAGCTTATAAACTTTGACCTTTGCACCGTTCTTATGGCGTAAAGAATAAGTATCAAAATCGTACAGCAAATGTTTAGATTGACTTGGCGCCGTGTGTACATACATACTTATGGCGTAGGGAATAAGTATCAAAATCGTACAACAACTGTTTAGCTTGACTTGGCGCCGTGTGTACATACATACTTATGGCGTAGGGAATAAGTATCAAAATCGTACAGCAACTGTTTAGCTTGACTTGGCGCCGTGTGTACATACATACTTATGGCGTAGGGAATAAGTATCAAAATCGTACAGCAACTGTTTAGCTTGACTTGGTGCCGTGTGTACATACATACTATTTATTTCTCAACTAATCGACGCCAGCGGCTTCGCAAGCACATATTTTCGTATTTCTCGTTTTGCCTGATCCCGTGGGAATTTCGAGAAATCCCGTCTTAGTGCACCCCTACGGTTCCCAAGAAACATACTTGCTAAATTTCAGCTTCATGCGCCGAGTAGTTTCGGCTGTAGCTTGTCTGTCAGTCAGTCAGTAACGCAAGGATTTTATATATAAGGATTTACGACGTAGTTAAAACTTAACTCGGTACCTACTTACATTTAAGAAATGTATTTATAAAAGCATTAATTAAATCCATGGTAAATTCTTCAAAACCGCAAATGAATATAAGAATATTACATAACTATATGCAAAATACTGGGAGATTATTCACAATCTGGCAACTTTACACACACATAGACGCGCGTGTCCGTACAGTGCCAGTCGCCAAAGGTCACGCACACATAGCTGTCAACGTGCCACACTTAGTTGGACGAATGCGCTCCATCTGATACTTCTCACATCTGTGGTCAAGATGTCAATTGTCAAATATTATATCGAACCATGCTGTGCCGACTTAGTGCAAAGTTCGTGACAGGGACTAAAGTATGGAAAGTAGTGCCATCCAGTAGCGATAGTGCTAAAACAAAATCACGAAGTTGTCATACTTAAAAAATAAAATTTTTGAATTATTTTGCATAGAATATAAAAATAATTTTATTGCAAAAGAAAAACCTAAATAGAATGTATACATACAAAAAACGTAAAAAAAAAAAATTAAGATAGTAATTATTGTTTAATTTTTCATTCATTCATGAAAATTGTAACTTCTCATAACTTCTGTTCAATGTTGCCAACTTAGTGCTTTCGGCACTAGATCTAGTGCATTTCCTGATATTCTAGCGCTCAAAATGCCATAACAGTGCCTAGTGCCCTATCTAGTGCATTTTTTAAAGTCTGAAATGTATTATTTTGATTTGAAAAGAAAAACCTGCTGTCAGGCAACAAGTGCCCAATTTCAGAACGCACCTCTAATTAATTATCTATGGAAATGCGTTTCGGGTATCCGAATTCAAGAAACATTGTGAGTAGCATACGACAAGGATAGCATAACTGTTTTCGTGGAGAGTGGAACAAGGATGCAGTTATGATATTCCTAAGGAAGTTCTGGCGAAAGTAGGGTCGCAAGAAATGTACAAGTTTAAAACACTCCAACCATCAACACCAGGTACCTCAAATTCACAAATAGCCACAACATCAACCGTGAACTCAATCCCAGATTCCGATTCTGATGGAGACGATTCGGACGAAGATCTAATTTTGTCATAAAAAAGAAATATTCAGAATTAAAAGTATTTTTTTTAATATTTTGTTTAATTATAATTATTTGGTACTCTTTTATCAGAATTAACACAAACCTAGTGCATTTTCGCGGATGGTCTAGTGCATTTCTTATCATAGCAGTTGGCAACACTGCTTCTGTTTAATAACACTGCTTTTGAGCTGACCACCCTGAGAAAAATGTCGGCTCGTCTCTGATGCGCATACACATATTTTCTCGTCCTTATTTTATGTGATTATATTCCATAAAATACAACTGAGTGTGTGAAAGTTATTTCCCTATTATCGTCGAGTTGAGTACCGCCCGCGGCTCCTCCGTTATAGCGTGAATATTTCGCATTTTGTGTGTTGTGAAAAAGTTGAGATAGGACTCGTTATTATTTTAAGTGAGCAAGAAAAATGTCTTTTCTAGCTTGTTGTGTGCCTGGCTGCTCAAGCAGATTTCCAGATGGTAATTATAAATATTTCATTTCAAATAATTTTCCTTACAACTTTAATTAGGTATAATCTCTTTGAAGTTAACCTAGGAAAGTTAACGTTTTGTAGTTGTTATTTTGGTTTAGGTCATAATAATGTTGGTCTATTGTATTATTATAAGGCTTATGTTAAACTTATCACCAGATATGGTAACATATAACAAACAAAAATAGTAAATGATCACCAAAATAAAACCCGCATTTTAATGTAAAATACTAACCAAAGTGATAGAGAGGTTAACATTTTGCTATCCTATAGGTATGCTTTCCTATGTAAAATGACTCCAAATAAATCATTGTTAACCCAAAAGAAGTAAATGATCAATATTAAACCAGCATTTTAATGCAAAATCATAACCAAAGCTTTTTTGTTATTCGTATGAAATACCAACACATAAATTCGATTTGGTAACACCACCTACTTTAAAGTTGATGGAGCCCTGCTTAGCAGGGCTCTTATTTTTTAATTATAGGTCACAAGAGAACCTAACATAACCTATTTATTTTGTGATCATTTACTAAATTTGGTGTTTGAATAGAATTTGAAGCGCAGTCGTGACTAAAATAGCTAGTACTATTGTAATTTTAGACTTTATGTTTCTGGTTTTAAGTACCTATATATTTTTGGTTAAAGAACTAAGGGTATTAAAGCATTTTATGGTGGTCATTATATTTTTAACCCCTTATTATAAGCATGATAACCTAAAGTATCTGTTAGTTCTATTTAATTTAACATACATGTATTCACTGGATGAGTGTAGTGTTTCATGTTATAGTCATTTTGTGCATTGTTGCTAGTGAAATTCGCCCTGTTCCAAATTAATTAAGTAATAATTGTAATAATAAAATATTTCAGGTCCTCCATTACATCGCTTCCCAAATCCAGATAAGGATCTTCAACGTTTCCATTCATGGGTCATGAACATTGGGGGTGACATTGTTGGACTGGATGAAAATTTTGTATTTAAGAATAGGAGAGTGTGCCATAAACATTTTCCTGAAGTATGGCACTACACCAAAAATCGGTTATGTCCTCTTGCTATTCCCACGTTGCATCTTACAGGTTAGTAAACATTTTTTTATAAAATAAGACAGTGAAAACGCTCACCTGGGCCTGTAGTCTGCTATTAAGAAATAACATTGAATATAAATAAAGACTTAGGTACATATTTATACCTAAGCATACATAATATTGCATAAAAGTATAATAGTTATCGGCTGAAATGACTTTTAATGTTTATCATTCTACACCATTTTGTTCATTGAAGTGCCATTGTGACACAATTGTAATAACAGACTATGGGCCCGGATGCTAAGCATCATGCTTGCACTTGCTTCTACAGGTGTCATAGGCAAGTAAAAAAAGCTCTGCAGTCCACTTCAATGCAAAAAGTCTCATTGCTCAGTTATTTCATTAGCTACTGTACTCTCCAAACCTAAACACAATAGTGATTGTACACCTGCTTGGAGGCAGAAGATCTGGAATGCCTTAAATTAAAATTTAATTTAAATGTATTAATATGTTTGTCTTGAGTTTGATCAAGTATCAAATAAATGTATTAATATTTTTGTCATTATCAACCGGTTTGGTCTAGAGATAATATGTTGGTTTCTCTTGGTCAGTGGAACTACTGATATGGTAAACATTGTTTTCATCCAATAATCAAAACACCTTGTGGTATGAAACTTTTTTAGCTGACTATGGTAAAGTCAAAGGAAGGGTAATAATTATGGCAGTCTATGTAATGTATGTTTTTACAATCTAGGGCTGTGAGTGGAAGCATATTTGTATTGAGAATTATGTTATACTGTATGTATTTAACAACATTCTAACATTAATTTTAGGAGCTGCAACCATGCCTAGTATACAAGATGTCATGTCAGTTGAACACCCGTCTACCTCTATGCAGCACCAGATTCCAGTGCCAATAAGCGATATGGGCCCAAGAACACGATCTATGCAGACTCAAACTATGCGAAAAAGTATGTATTCTTATTCTTAGACACCTAACAACACTAAAAGTTTTAATATTACATTCTGCAAGTAAGTTATCAAGTGACAGAGTTGTGGGCAAAAGCTAGTTATCCAGTTAAATTTATATATATATATATAGGTATTATTATTTTTTTAATTTATAGACTCACGCCTGTATCCCCGAAGGGGTAGGCAGAGGTGTAATTTTACACCCACATTTTGCCATGTATTTTTTGGTCCCACGAGATATATTAGACCTCGGATTTGACATTTGACTGTATCCCGAATTTAACGCGAGCGAAGCCGCGGGCAAAAGCTATTTATAATATAAATGTGAGAGTTTGAGGATGTTTGTTGCTCTTTTACGCAAAAAACTACTGTACGGATTTGGTTCATCCATCGATTCGGTATACAGAAAGTTTATAAACGCATAAACCGAACTTAACGCGGACGAAGCCACTGGTAAAAGCTAGTAATAAATTAAAAAAAAAAAATAATAACTTCACTCATAATTGCTTTATTCTTTCAGAAATTAAGATGTCAAAGGCAGAACTGCAGATGAAGCAAACTATTCAGAAATTAAGAAAGAAAATTCATGCCAAAGATAAATTAAAAAAGACTTATACGGAGAGATTATTGTTGGCAAAAAATACTTCATTGGATGTATTGACAAAGAAGCTTTCTAAACCAGCTAAAACTTTTGTTCAAATGCAAATCACACAAGCTGGAAAATGTAAAAGGGGAAGAAGATTCACTCTTCGTCAAAAAATTTTGGCATTATCGCTGTATAAGTGTAGCCCTAAGGCTTACAGAGTGCTCAGTGAAATCTGCATTTTACCAAAACGCAGTACTCTCCAAAGTGTTTTAAAAAAAGTTTGTATCAAACCAGGCATAAACAAATTTATGTTTGAAAACTTAAAGAAAAGAGTTGATAAAATGCCCGAATCTCACAAATTTTGCTCTGTGATATTTGATGAAATGGCTATTGCAGCACATGTCGAGATGACAGGAGATAGCATAATAGGCTTTGTGGATGATGGTGAGACAAGAAAATCTCAGCTAGCAGATCATGCACTGGTATTTATGGTGAGGGGTGTCATAAAAAAATATAAACAGCCAGTTCATTACACTTTCTGTGCCGGAAGTACCTCATCAATATCATTAAAAAAGATGATTGTGGATGTGATAAGAAATCTGCAAGACTGCGGATTTAAAGTGGTGGCAACAGTTTGCGATCAAGGTGCGACAAACATGGCTGCAATCAATTCACTTTTAAAAGAAACTAGAGCCAACTACCTAAGAAAAGGTGAAGAATACCCAGGAGGCCACTTTATAGTGGGGGGCCAAAAAGTTTTTGCGCTCTATGACCCTCCTCACCTTATGAAAGGTATTAGAAATAATATGCTGGTTAAAGATTTGACATATGTCATGTCATGAATAATAAAAAATCTGTAGCCAAATGGCAACATATTATACAGCTACATGAGAAAAGCCCAGGGTATAGAGGAGTGCGTCTAGTAAAGGACTTGACGCAACAACATGTGCTGCCACACCTAATACCCAAGATGAGGGTCAAACACTGCACCCAAGTTTTTAGCAGCACTGTTGCTACAGCCCTTGGTTTTTTGGCAGGTGGGTTGTTTAACATATTTCTATACCCACACAAAACAAACTTCAAGATGCCACATAATTTATTATGTTTGTTTCCTTCCATAATTCACTATTTAAATTATGATTTTTCTTTTTCAGATGCTGGCATGCTACCAGAATCGGCAAAACAAACTGCGGATATTCTATTATTTTTTGATCGGCTCTTTGACTCCGTCAATGGGAGTTTTAGTAAGCCAAGGAGAGGCAACATTTATAGAGCAGCTGTAACTCCCACATCACCTCACCACAAATTATGGCGGCAAAGCATACCAATTCTAAAATCAATGTCATAAATGTGGACAAAAATGGCAAAGCTTCTGTAGTGCCAACACTCTCCAGCTGGATCAAAACTATAGAGGGGTTCAAAATGTTATGTGCACATATGTACAAGTTAGGTGAAAATTCGCTATTACTGAGGCATTTCAATCAGGACCCAGTTGAGAATTTATTTGGAGCAATACGTGCACATGGGCACAGTAATATAATGCCAACTGCTGCTGGCTTTCAAGCCACATACAAAACCCTTTTAATAAATAATTTTACTTCGGCACATTCTGTAGGGGCGAATTGCCAAAAAGATAATAACACCTGTCTGCAGAACCTTCAATACTTCTTCGAAACTGAAGGTCCTGCCGAACCACCATCATATAGTTCAATGATAATTGAAGAAGACCATTTAAATATAACTGTTAATATTGATGCCTTAATAAGAAGCAATTCGCCCAAAGATATAGCAAAGTGTGCTGCTGTAGGATATTGTAGTGGTTGGCTTGTAAGAAACGCAAAAATATATATATATAAGAACTGTGCTACGTGTAATAGCCAGCTGGAAAGTAAAGAACAGCAAAGTTTCCACAATTTTATAAAAGTATCGGAATATGATAATAAAAGTTGGCTTTGCTATCCTAGCGGAAATGCTTTCGATATTTTTGTCCACATGGAAGTCATTGTTTTGGAAATTATGAGAACCATGAGTCACATTGAAAATATCGTTGAATATGTAAAATTAATTGTTTCAACTGTAGTAAACTTTGGGTTCATAACATGTATTGAACACAGAAGTAATCTTATAGAACATATTATTAAAAAAACTGTTGAATTCTGTATAAGAAATTGGTGCAAGGAGGTTAACAGAATACTATCTGGTAAATCCATCAACTCTGATGAAAGTGACCCTATAAAAACAGCTGCACAAAATCATCATATCAAACATAAAACAAAAAAAAGACAAAGAGTAACAGGTGTGCAGCTGACAGTATAAGGTTTTGCCAGATAGTGTTCTGTAATAATATGTTAGTTACATAGTAGACAAGACGTGGAAGATCGACCTTCACCAATCTGATAACCAGATGAGACGTATTTTTTATGTAATATAATTGATAAACAAATATGCCTATAATAACTTGCCTCTCAAAAAAGTGCTCATAGCTATTTTAAATGTAATTAATTTTAATCAACCGCAAATATAACTTTGTCGTTTATACAAACACTATGGAAAACAAAGTTAGTTTTGGTGATGAAAAAGTGATAGTGATATTTGGATAGGTGAAGATAAAGGGTATGTTAAGTGTTAAGGCTGATGCTAGTAATTAATAAACAAACAATCTTGGAGTGGAAGCAATATAGCAACAAAGATCAAATAATTAGATTAACTGCGAGTCCCGTAAGGGTCCCGTAGTTCAGGTATCCACTTAACATACTCTTTATCTTCACTTAACCAAATATCACGATCACATTTTCATCACCAAAAATAACTTTGTTTTCCATAGTGTTTGTATAAACGACAAATTTGTATTTGCGGTTTATTAAAATTACTTAAATTTAAAACAGCTATGAGCACTTTTTTTATAGGCAAGTTATTATAGGCATATTTGTTTATAAATTATATTAAGTACATAAAAAATATGTCTCATCTGGTTCAAGGTTATCAGATCGGTGAAGGTCGATCTTCCACGTCTCCTCTACTAACAGTTTATTACAATGCAGTGGGTTATAGTTTGACCCCATTACCAATTGTAATAAATAATAAATTGTAATTGTCAGTTTACTTTTGGCCGAGTTTATGAATGTCCTCAATAAAACCGATTGACATTTAATTGTTGCTGATTATACTGTAATGTCTGTAATATTAAACAATAGTGTTTTTATATAAGGCGATCAAGGTCAATAAATAAATTCATTACAAAATAACTCTGTTTTACTTATGACACGGCATTCTACGGAAGGAAACTAAAATTTTCCGTAGTACCATAGTGTTTTCCTACGCTTGGTATTGTAATTAATGTGTATTGTAAAAATTGCTAAATTGAAGCTCACAATTATTTAATTTAGCGGATTTTTACAATACACATTAATAAAACCATTCAAGTACAAAAATATACAAACATTTCTATAGCTGCATAGGTATGTACCTATAGGGCGAGACTAGTTCGATTAACGACTACCAGGGCGGCGCTGGTGCCGCGCGAAATAACCTAAAACGTGAAGTTAGCTCTCTATTTCTTAGGTATATATTGTACTCTTTGTATCGAACGTCAAACGAATTGAACGCGCTGAACGCGCATCATTTTAAAAGATTTTGATTATCTTTCTTGTTTATACTACACCTATTACGAGTTCAAGTTTTACGAAGTGTAGAAGATAATAATGGCATCAAATACAAAAAGCTTGTACGTAAACAGCCAAACAAAGTAAGTATGCACAACTTATTCTGTTGCCCATAACATTTTTTACAGCACACAAACTTATGCCTACCTGTACGTTAAATTCTGTATATTTCAGGAAAAGAAGCGTAAACTTTACCGGAGCTGAAGTCGATAGACTTCAATCGTTAATAAAATAACCAAACATCAAAATGTATTATTTTGTAAGAAAACCGATGCTATAAGTAGTAAGCAAAAGGATAGCGTGTGGACTTTAATAGAAAGCGAATTTAATGCCCTTGGAGAGATCCCGTGCACTGTGAAGCAGCTCAAATACAAATTTGAGAATATCAAGAAAGTGGCAAAAAGGTACATAAACAGATACAATGATAAATATATTGAAGGGTCTGGTGCTGAAAATTTCATACTTATTTATTCTTCGCCACAGACATTAAAAAACTCTATAGTGAATAGTGTATTCGAAACCGCGAGTGAAAATCGTGTAAAAATAGTGCTATCCAATCGTGCGGTAGGTATACCGGGTTCGGTTCCCGGACGCGTCAAAGTGATAAAATAACGCTAGAATAGTGAAAATTCGCAAATCGGTAATAAGTAGTGCCGTGTATTGTATAAGCATTAAACTTATACTTGTGCTAACCGTAGGGACTTAGATATCGATCATAAATAGTGTTATCAGTTGTAATAGATAAGAAAGAACTGATAGTTGATAAACAGCTGTTTTGTTTACATAGTAATTTTATAGTTTTATAAGTGTTTTTTAGCTTTGAATAGGCTTAAAATCATGTTTACATAGTTTCTTATTGCTAGTTATTGGTTTATATAGTCGAAATAATCATAATAATAAACATGCAAATGTTTATCATAAACTTTGTTTATGTACGATAGTGTTTTCTTAAGAAAATATGTATTTTTGCTTATGCATCGTAGGTTTTATTATGTTATCTTAGAATTGCCGTGTGGTTGACGGCATAGAATACAAGTGTCACCACCCCCTATCTTCCCGTGGGTGTCGTAAGAGGCGACTAAGGGATAACACGATGCAAATACCATCTTTGCGTACAGACGGAAAACTCGACATCAAACCCTATACGACTGCCTCGTTAGTCTCGCGGCATAAATGTGCGCGTGGGATCGGGAGGTCCCGGGTTCGATTCCTGGGTCGGGCAGTGTTATTGGGTTTTTCTGCCACGAAATTCTCAGTAGCAGCACGAAGTCTGGAAATGTGCCCGGTACGGCAATAGGCTCGCCCCTTATTACGTGGGACTAAAGTATATCTGGCGAAAAGTGGGTGTAGAAATACTCCTCTGCCTACCCCTTCGGGGATAAAAGGCGTGACGATATGTATGTATGTATGTATGTATCTTAGAATTGAATAAAGCTATTTCCATGGTGTTTGTTTTATTAGATGCTCCGTCAATACATTCATTTTTCTACAATAACATGTATTTTACACATTTGTTTGATAAAACCGTTTGAATTACTTACGCTTGTTCACAAAGTTAGTTAATTATATATACACAATAAAGCAAATTTCATGTAGATTCTAAATATACCTATATGTATTGATTAGTGTTCTGAAGTAAATAAACGTCGAAATCGGCATTTAAACGCTGCCCGCCAACTTTCATACATACACTAAATTTGACGTGGGCGCTTATCGATTACATGACATTTGACGTTTGGGCGCTCGAGAGGTTATGTAGCCATCCAGCACCGTGCGCGTGGGATCGGGAGGTCCCGGGTTCGATTCCTGGGTCGGGCAGTGTTATTGCGTTTTTCTGTCACGAAATTCTCAGTAGCAGCACGGAGTCTGGAAATGTGCCCGGTACGGCAATAGGCTCGCCCCTTATTACGTGGGACTAAAGTATATCTGGCGAAAAGTGGGTGTAGAAATACACCTCTGCCTACCCCTTCGGGGATAAAAGGCGAGACGATATGTATGTATGTATATTCGATGCGTATCAATAATAGAACAATAGAACTGACTTTAACAATAACATTAACCGGCCAACATCGGGCGGTTACAGTTAACGTAAAATTATGACGTCATTTTAACAATTGTCAAGTGGTGCAACAAATTTTTTGCTTAACCGGTACTTTGACAGTTGTTGCGATCTTTGTCATTGTTAAAGTAAGATGATGCAACCCAGTCTACTTTAATATTTTAATCTGATGATGGAACGAAATAGTAATTTCATTCAATATTTTTGTAGGATATTGAGTGAGATTAGTTGATGTGACGCGTTCTAAGTGCGAGTTACGAAATTAAACTGATCTGTGTTGACTTTAGCTGCCTAGCGTGTTATTGTTATTGTTGTTTATTAACGAATATTATAGGGAACTAATTCATTATTATCAAAAACAAATGTTGACTAAGTATTTACGAACGTAGGGATGTATGGGATAGGTTATGTTAATGCAACATGCATCTTAAAACAATGACAGTTAAGTGCAAATTTCATCGTAGTGAATTGTTGTACCTAGTACCTAGACATTATTTCTTGGAAGTCGAATCCGAGTTGGCGCGTGGCGCGTCGACGGCCGCGCCGCGCGTCGTCGTCGGTTGAATGAATAGGTAGATATTAATATTTTCATTCAATAGCGTTGATTTTATTTATCATATCATACAGTTGAAATTTTTTATCAGTTAATTTTAACGGTTGATAGTTATATACACCATCTCTACACTGTACTACCCACTGCAGATAACCGCATAAATATTCATTTATATGTTGAGTTTATCGTGAACAGACAAATACACACAAGTATGTGGCGCGGCACTTTATTTTATGCAAAACAAAGGTTTGGGAGTAATTTATGAGTGATAATGATTTTACACATAGGTAGGTATATACTAACATGAAGTCCTCCGACCGTCCTGTCTGTCTGTATGAATGGGATAATCTCAAAAACAACGGAACCTATTTTTAGGGTTCCGTACCCTCACAAGGTAAAAAAGGGAACCCTTATAAGATCATTTTCTTGTCCGTCTGTCTGTCTGTCTGTCCGTGTGTCACCACCGATTTTCTCAGACGGGTGGACCTAGCAAATTGAAATTTATACCAGATACTGAGGTCTATGGTTCCTATTAGGTGTATAAAAATCAGGGTCCTGGGTGAACCCGATAAAAAGATATGGTCAAAATTAGATTTTTGCGAAAACTTGTAAGTACCGTACTTGTACATATCCGTGTGGTGACGGATTAAGAATACGGATTGTCACCACCCCATATCATCCCGTGGGTGTCGTAAGAGCCGACAGAGGGAGCATATTATGCAGAAAACAGCACTGTAAGAGAAGGAAAACTTGATACAAACCCTATACCAACCCGTTTGGCCAGCGTGGTATAGTAGGCCAATTCCTCCTTTCAAAGGAGAGGCCTAGTCCAGCAGTGGACTGATAAAGGCTGATGATGATGATGATGATTGTAAGTACCAAAATTAACCCTGATTTTCATTTTTTTAATTTTCGGCATTTTTTCTTTACTTGTGCTGTAAGACCTTGGTTTTAACCTAAATTGACAATTCTAGGTCAACCGTAAGTGGTTCGGCGTTACACCGAAACCGAAGGTAGGTTCTAGGCGATTTGGAAAAAATGGACTGTATTTAAAGGAAGAGGATGTAGGAAGAGGTGATTGTGAGTGGGTATAGGATATTTCAAGGATGGAGGGCACTTACCTTATACGGCAATCTTCTTAGTTTCCGAAGGGCAGTCTCCTGGTGGTTTCGTGATGCAGCTGCTTGTTTTCACTTCACTTCACCGTCACTCCCACTTGCGAGCGGTTTATATATGCGGTAATAACTTATACGGGAGCGGCGCGGAGCGGTACGGTATCGCGGACGCGTCTCGCGAATCGAATGTTCTTGAAAGTTCCGGCCTGTCACTCGCGTCGACGATCGCAGCGACCAATCCGCGAAAGGCAGTGCCTCTTCCAGGGAGTGGGATAGAGCGGGACGGAAATATGGTATCGCTCGCACTAGACGTGGAACGATTGATCTTGATGCGATTAGTTATAGATAGGAAGGTAGATGGCGCTACCATATCCCCCCGGCCCTAAAGGGTTGCCTTTAAAAAAAATAGAATTGAACTTAGCTATGTTGAGTGTACTACCGCATAACCCATCAATAGGCTAAGACAGCGATATGACAATAAATTAATCTAAATTAACTTTAGCGAAAACTACAAACGCAATAACAGCGAAAACTACTAACTAAATAATTAGACTAAGAGGTAGGTCCAACTTCAGGCTAGATCTCACTGAGTTGGAAGCGGACAGAGACGTACAACAGGGCGCACGTAACTCCCTTTAGCGGTTTTCACGATAACAACGCGGGTCGTACCGTCCTTGGAAGTATGCAATTTCTCTACGATGGCTAACGGCCATGAGAGCCGGAAGTGACGATAATGGCACTGTGTTCAGAAAATGTGCAGGGCTTAACGCGGATGGTTCTGCAGGGTCACTACTCAATGCCGTGAGCGGACGCGAGTTGATCAGTGCCTCGACTTGTGCAAGGACAGTTAAAAGCTCTTCGTAAGAGAGGATCTGTTGACCTATAACCTTGAAGAGATGCGTTTTAATTACTTTGACCATGCTTTCCCAACATCCACCGAAATGTGGTGATGCTGGTGGAATAAACTTCCAGTCAATATGATCTATGGAACGTTCTTCCTGAAGACGAGTACGATAACCCGCGACGTGATTGAAACAAGTAGCGGGAACAAGTTCAATCAATTTACTAACGCGGTTGGCGACAAAAGTCTGCCAGCGGTGAGGAGAAGAATAAATCCAAGCGAGCACTACCTTGGAGTCGGAAAATGCGTATATTTATTAATAGAGTAGTGGGGCAAAACTTTGTCTTGAACCTTGTGGAGCAACTGAGACAGCAGAAGGGCCGCGCACAACTCCAGTCTCGCAACCGAAATGGTTTTAACAGACGAGACCTTAGACTTGGCACAAACTAACTGCACCGAGTAGTTAGAACCAATGCGGACTTGCAGATATACGACTCCGCCGTAAGCACGCTCGCTGGCGTCAGCGAAACCTGTTAAGTTGATGGTAAATCCATCTACCAACCCAAGATGACGCGGAATAGTAATTTTATTGAGCGCGGTAAGCTCAATACAAAACTGGCCCCAAGCGGCGACAATATGGTCAGGGGGTGTTTCATCCCACTCACACTTTGATAGCCAAAGCTCTTTGATCAAGAGCTTGGCGTACAAAATTGTGGGAGCCACAAAACCCATTATGTCCCATAGTCGAGCCACTGTGGACAGCATAGTGCGTTTGGTGCACTTATCATCTGGTGGTGAGACGTCAAACCGAAAACTATCACAGGATTTGTCCCAGCGTAAACCGAGAACTTTATGCGGTACAGACTTCTCAAACTCAATGTCTGGAGAAGCTTTATGAGAATCTGGTATGCGTGCGAGAACCTCCTTAGAGTTGCTTGTCCATTTGACAAGATCAAACTGGCCTCGCTTGAAAAGCTGAATGAGCTCTTCACAAAGTGAAATTGCTAGCGGAGCGGGTATGACACTACAGGCAAGGCCATCCATATACAAAGCGGAAGTGTAGTATAGTATAGTGTAGCGTAGCGTAGCTTAGCATAGCATAGCGTAGCATAGCATAGCATAGCGTAGCATAGCGTAGCATAGCGTAGCATAGCGTAGCTTAGCGTAGCGTAGCGTAGCTTAGCGTAGCATAGCGTAGCATAGCGTAGCATAGCATGGCGTAGCATAGCATGGCGTAGCATAGCATGGCGTAGCATAGCATAGCATAGCATAGCACAGCATAGCATAGCTAATTAGTGCTTTATCTTACTCACAGTTTTAGCACCCACCTTGATCTCTTGAAGAGCAGAACAACAACAAGACGTAATACAATGAGAAGTATGTAACGTAGGTACGGTACCCATAATCACATACCCATGTACCGTCTCAATAGCGGGCGGTAAATCATATCGCTCACTACGTACTATGTTAGTTAGTAGCAAGTGCGGAAATATTGAAGCTCCGATCAAAAGATCAATGCCTGCCGGATTCGCAAACTCCGCGTCGGCTAGCGGCAATGACTCGAGATGAGTGAGTGATGCTACGTCTACATTAGCGTTCGGCAATGCGTCCGTGATACGCTCCACGATAAGCGAAGAAATGTTAAAATTAATATTCCTATCAAAACGCGAATGTATTTTCATATCTACGGAACCCCTGCAATGCTTTTCTGATCCGCCTATCCCTTTGACGGTTGAGTTAGTATTTTTAAAGTTATTCCATAATCCGAGGTGTTTGAAGCATTCCGATGTTATTAAATTGGTCTGAGATGCGCTATCTAGCAGACAACGTACCATGTGCGGCGACCCATTAATATCATATATGATAACTTGCGCTGTCGCTAACACAACAGTCTTAGACGCCATACATGGCGGCCTAGCACTGCTCTGATCACTACAAGCGCGCGAAGGCCGTCCGCGCGTGCGTGCCGCCCGCGCAATGGATGTCGTACACAACGATATCTCATTGTGAGGCGTGGAAGGCGCAGCTACCGTGTTCTGCACTTGCGACGTAAGTTTGTCAAGGTTAGCGGCTTGACTTGACAATGGTTTACCTTTATCGAAATGTAACAGTGTATGATGTTTTTGATTACATGAGCGACATCTCGTTCTACTGGAACAATTACTCGTTTTATGTTTTATGCTTAAGCAATTAATGCAAGCTTTGTTATCTTTTACGCATTTAAAACGAGCGGTTGCATTCTGATTATCGAAGGCGGGACACTTATATAAATGGTCGTGCACTATATTACTGTACAGACACTTCTGTAAATTATTATTATTAGATTCCGAACATGTAACGTAAGATTGTGGACTAGGGACCGAGTTATTACTACTATTTCGCGATTTATTCAACCTTTGTTTGTGGCTGTTAGTGTTAGACGGGCCAGGTGAACCAGACTGCGTATTATGAAATATTCGACACTGATCTTTGATGAACGAAATAAAACTATCTAGTGTAGGTATTTTATTATTGCGTTCCGTCATCTCGAATGCGCGAATTGTATCAGTGTCAAACTTTTTCAAAGCGAGTTGAAGCAACATAAAGTCGGAAAGATCTTCTAATTTTAAATTCCTAAGAGAATTAACCGCGGTTACGAAGTTATCAATAAACAGCTGGAAATTCGAGACAGACGCGTTGCCGGACAGTTTGAGATTTAAAGCTTGGTCAAAGTAGGTAGACAATAGGACGCGCGTGTCCTGATATCTGTCAAGTAGTGACTGAAATATGACCTGATAATTCTCAGCACTGGGTGTGACACCTGCAAATACGGACTGGGCCTTCGGTGACAGTTTACCTATTAAATAGTACAACCTGTCAGCATCTGTCAGAGAACCATTATCGTGCACTGTAGACTTAAAACTCGCATAGAATAACGGCCAATTTCGTATATCTCCGTCAAACGACATAATCTCGATTGGCGGTAATCTCGGTTTGCGGGCAACGGGCTCTGCCGAACATTTACCCTCCAATTGCGATTGTATACGCTTAATAATACAATAAAGATCTTCGAATGAGGTATACGCCTGATAGTTCGATTTTTCATCAGCATTGATAGAAAGTAATCTTGCGTTATAATCGTCTAACAACTTATGAAAATCTGTTCGAATACTATCTACTGTCATACAATAACTGAGAAATGCTTCGCTATTACTGTCAGACATAGATGCGGTCTTTGATAGTTCATAGATGTTTTGAATGCGCTGAAATAGAATATTGCGTTTTGCTTCTAAGATTGTCATCTCTGTCTTCCGACACGCGTGACTTCTTTTGTTGTGACATGCTTACGTAAGTATAAGCTAATGAGACCGAAACAAAATAAGAATATCTAATGTATCTATAATTTTACCTAAGTAGGCTAAGTAGGCAACACTTTAGAGCTGAGGAATTAAAAGTTGCTTGAAATATGAGATTTATAAGACAACTATGATAGTTCCAGAATTAATAATTTAATAAGTAGGTAGCTACATAAAAGTTTACCTACTGATGCGGGCGGAAATAACCATGTGACGGTTATGTGAATATATTAGGAGTATAGCTAGGTGCTATAACTGCCTAGGTATAGCGATATAACGTATAAAAACATAAATGAATCCGACTCGTATGGATCAAAAAAATGGTTCGGCGTTACACCGAAACCGAAGGTAGGTTCTAGGCGATTTGGAAAAAATGGACTGTATTTAAAGGAAGAGGATGTAGGAAGAGGTGATTGTGAGTGGGTATAGGATATTTCAAGGATGGAGGGCTCTTACCTTATACGGCAATCTTCTTCGTTTCCGAAGGGCAGTCTCCTGGTGGTTTCGTGATGCAGCTGCTTGTTTTCACTTCACTTCACAGTCACTCCCACTTGCGAGCGGTTTATATATGCGGTAATAACTTATTCGGGAGCGGCGCGGAGCAGTACGGTATCGCGGACGCGTCTCGCGAATCGAATGTTCTCGAAAGTTCCGGCCTGTCACTCGCGTCGACGATCGCAGCGACCAATCCGCGAAAGGCAGTGCCTCTTCCAGGGAGTGGGATAGAGCGGGAAGGAAATATGGTATCGCTCGCACTAGACGTGGAACGATTGATCTTGATGCGATTAGTTATAGATAGGAAGGTAGATGGCGCTACCAGTAAGTACCCTATAGGTTTTGGGTCGAAAACCTGTATGGTAGTTCCCGTTGAACTAGAATCACGAAATTTGGCCAAAAACAGGGTCCTACAGCACAAATAAAGGAAAAAATACAAAAAATAAAAATAGTTGAAAATTTAAGGGTGTCCCCATACATACATAGTAGACTCCATTTAAGATAGTCCTCTAAGTTGTATGGGCGCTCATACAGATTTAGAAGACTTTTTTTTTTTTTTGGTGTCGGGTTGGAAAATCCTCATGGAGTCCCTTCGCCCTGGGGGGGAAGGACGAAGGGGACTGTCAGACTCTTACTGACTAAAAACCAACCCGTGCTCCTCATGTACCCATGTGTCGGAGGGTAGGGTTTCACCTAAGCATTCCTCGCTACCCCCCGACGGGTATTGGCCCGCCAGATGGTCAGGCGGGCCCCGAACGAAACCCCTTTGGCGGCGGATGAAGATGTTGGGCTCCGCCGCCAAAACAACCAGCGGCCGCAGAGGATAGGAAGGACGGCAACGCAACACCGCATCTCCTCTTCTTCTGCGGCCCCACCGCGACGCAACGATGCGATGGTGCGCCCGCATTTGGTCGCGGGAGATAGGGCGCGCGGCAATGCAACACCGACACGCCTCTCCTCCCGCGACCGCACCCGAGTGCGAGGGACAGACAGAACTGTCCCCCGCACCCGCACCTATGGACGCATCCTACGCAGGCCTCACGCAAGCCCACGTGGAGAGTCCCCTCCCGGGATCCCGCTTAGCTTCACCGTGGGAGAAAATCAAATCCACGGTTACTAAGCCCCCCCACCACGACAAGGTGGAGATCCCACGGAGAGGGAGATTTAGAGGACTAGCGTAATTAGCACCAACCTCAACTAAGCCAGGGTCAGACTCGCACTTGCCCCAATTTTTTTTTAAATTCTCACTAATAGTTAGTGTGATTCCTCTGAGAGGTTTGGGTGTGTAATTCACTCGGGCGGAGCCGCTGACGAATTCAAGTTATCGTTATATGTAATGGCGCTATTGCACTTGACTATTCACTTCGAACAGAACATCGAGCATTTCAGCATCAGCCTAGTCCAGCAGTGGACTGTTAAACAGTCCACTACTGGACTGGGCCTCTCCTTTGAAAGGAGGAATTGGCCTACTATACCAAGCTGGCCAAACGGGTTGGTATAGGGTTTGTATCAAGTTTTCCTTCTCTTATAGTGCTGTTCTCTGCATAATATGCTTCCTCCGTCGGCTCTTACGACACCCATGGGATGATATGGGGTGGTGACATTCCGTATTCTTAATCCGTCACCACACGGACTACATTTTTGGCCGTTTTTAAATTTGTTGAACAGAAGAATAAACATAGGGTTCCCACCAAGAACTTAGGGTCCCAAGCCAACCTCACCTGCAATAGGTGCACCTGCCGATCAACGGACGAGGCTCTGGCAATCAAAATGTTCCAATAAGCGGCAGTAGGCTCGCCACCTATTACGTGAGATCAAAACACTGGCGAAAAGTGGGCGTTTAATATGCGTCTGCCTACCCCTTCGGGGAAACAGGCGTGAGTCTATGGAATAAACAAATCCAAGCATAGAGCCAAACATCGCTACTGAACGTTTTCACGATCTTTCTAGCCAATGCTCTAATTGGCAAAAAGCTCGATTTTTTTGTCATTTAGCCAGCAACCTCACCAGAACACTTGATAAAATGCTAAAAACGCTCTAGTTAGTTTTTCTGTATTGTTACATTTAATTTTCAAAAAAACTCTTTACTAGTGAATTGACTAGTCTATCAGCACTATAAAGCGCAGGCCACACCGCCAACTGACGGACGTAGCGGGCGAAGCGGACGACATCGTTTCACCTCTTTTCATACTTGAGTTCACACTGCCAACTAACACCCAAGTATGAAAAGAGGTGAAACGATGTCGTCCGCTTCGCCCGCTCCGTCCGTGAGTTGGCGGTGTGGCCTGCGCTTTAGGATAGTGAATTAACTTGATTTGTAAAAATGATGTACTTACCTTTAAACATCAAATTGCTATAGCCTTATTTTCAGGCGTGTACTTACTTACTTCGGGTTAGTTTTAAATTTTAAAACAGGGGCGACCAGCCATTGCGAGGCCATAGGCAGTTTATCTTAGTCTCGTGGGGTTTATCTTTTAGATAGCCTTCACCGCGTCTTTTGTTATTGTGATTTTACTTATCAGCTGAAGGAGATGTGGACTAAAAAAATGCTAGGTTCCAATAACAATGTCAACTTGCCAAACTTGCAGCAAGTTTAAATCAAACTTGCTAGTTTCACTGTGACAAACTTGCATGAAGTTGGTTTTTCAAAGGGTTTGGATGACGACGAATACAGGTTGGTGGTTGGTCGACCTCTTAGATACAGCAGGAGGTGCTCGACGACCAGCTGTTGTCGGACCACCAACCTGTGCTTGTCGTCATCCAAATCCTTAGGAAAACAAACTTTATGCAAGTTTGATGCAAGTTTGTCACAGTGAAACTAGAAAGTTTGATTTAAACTTGCTGCAAGTTTGTTGTTATCTGGAAAGCGATAGAGTGGCTGCACAGGAAAGGTTGAAAATCAGGCTTAGTGGCGTGCGGTTGGAGAGGCCTATATATAAATTCAGCAGTGGACTAAGCAGGCTGATGGGTATACTCTCGTTTTCCATAAATTCATTTGCACTAATATTGTTTGCCATAATCATCCCCGATCATAATATTTACTTGCACTATTATCATTTTTACGAACAACGTTTGCTTTAACAACTCAACAGTGATACCTGTTATTTGCCATAAAATTACTTTCTATAACAATATATATCATAATAATTAGTTTCCATAAGTAACACATCTCATAATCGACTCTTGACATAATCAAAATTTGATAGAATTATGAAAATAATACATAATATTGTTAGGTCGAAATTAATTATCGTTAACACCCCGACTCAGTGCAATCCGACTCGGATAGTTTAGGTTAGGGTTCTCTTTTGACCTTTAACCCAAAAATAGGAGACCTGCAAAGCAGGGCTCCGTCAACTTAGTCTACATTCTTCACACTAGTTTAATAAACTTAAGTTGTTCAACTTCAGTTTATTCTCTATTTTCTTCTTAGATTATTGAAAACGAAAAGTATAGCAAATACATTTATGGATTTAAATTATTATGACACTTGATCGATTATGACCAATGGAATTAGTGAAAGTGATTTTATATCATTTCACGATTATTGCAACGGAAGCATTATTCCTAATGAAATTATGACAAATACCAGTATGGCATATGAAATTATGGCATTTTAAATTATGGCAAACATTAGTAAACCATTGGCAATTATAAATAAGGCGAATTACTTTTGTAAATAGGGTTTTAACAGGTGGCATGTAGCAGCATGCATTACTGACAGTACTGTGCATGGGCGATATCTTGGACACCCTGCGGTTAAGCAAGCCGACATCGAGTCACATAAGCGAAAATATGACCAGATTTTGAACAGAGTCTCACAGTCGGGTGCTGATAACTTAATCGATTTCAACTTTAAGAAAATACAGGAGCGCGCATTCGTTTTCATAGGCGTATATATGAAGGGGGCGGGTGGTCCGTACTCACACCAATATGGTCTGGTGCCAATCCTGGAATTTCGGTTACCAATTCGAAATTATAGGCTGGACACCTAAAAAACAACACACTATTCTTTTAAGAAGACTCAAGCCCACTCTGAAAAATAACTTGTTCAATAATAGGATCCGGATTTAAGTTCCACCCGTATAGTATGCAGTAGAACACACACGATTCGCCGTACCATTAAGATTTGGAGATCAAAACCAGCCCGTGTTCCCTTCCTCTTTTGATCTTGCTTCCTTTAAGCTTATATCTACTCCAGGCTGTCAAGGTGATGGATCCATCCGAACAGTATTCGACTCATATGCGTCGTAAGATCGTATATTTCAAAGAACTTTTGTTTACTATATTTATGCAGTGCAAGTAAAAAATAAATATAAGCCCACCAAAAACATTCTGTAAAAAAATAGCCAAGTCTCGATGGAGCAGGTTGTTTACCTCTAAAAAGTAATGAAATTTCTAGACAAAGTTGAGCCAAGTCTAAGTTCCTTACTGCAATTTCTTTAGTCAGTTGTCAGTATCTAGAGCGTGAAAAACGACTTAGCCGGTGAACATTTTTACGCGTTAGTGGGTACAAGTCAACCTTTAGTTTTAGTTAGTATATACTAGATCCCACCAAATCATTATGAAAAATAAAATAGCTAAGCCAAGTTTTTACATGTGAGTGGGTACAGGTCAAGCGCCAATTCACATAACAATAAAATAATATACTAATAAAGAAATTGCAGTAAGGAACTAAGACGTGGTTCAACTTTGTCTAGAGATTTCATTACTTTTTAGATATAAACAAGCTGCTCCATTGAGACTTGGCTATTATTTTACAGAATGTTTTTGGTGGGATTTCACTTCTTTTTGCAGAAAGCTTACAAGACTTGGGCTGATTGACTTACTAGATTTTCATATTAGACACATTTTTTTCCTTTTGGAAGTAGTTTTTTGAAAATCTTGAATCTTCCCAGATCCTAGTTTTGATAGTTTTCCCTCTGTGTGGGTGTTAAACTCCGTACCAAATTTCATCGCTCTAGGTCAATGGGAAGTACCAGTTCTATTTTGATGATCCATGAGTCAGTGAGTCAGTGTCAAACATGCGAAACTTTGCTTTCGCTTAGCTTCGGAACTAAATGACCTACTGACTAGAAATTTCGGATTTCAAGTGTGTAATTATAGCTTACTAGATGAAGAAAATTTCAGCGGTCTAGCCCCATCCAGAGGTGCTGAAATAGGGGCCTGAAAATGCGAAATGGATCCAGTAAAGGATGGTACCTACGGCAGTGTTGCTTCGCGCTCGAATTGACCGGGCCACTGCCGTGCCCCCATATTAGATCGACTTCAAATGTGTCAATCGAAAAGGAAACAGTAATGTAGGAGAATTAATTAAATCATAAAATGCTGCTTCTAGCAGATTTTATGAATTACAGATTTCCCAATTGCAGTCATAAAACAATAAAATGGAAGTCATCCATTATGTTAACAATCTTAGATTTAAAATTGATACGAGTAAGTTAACGTGAACAGAAAAAATACCTTAATTTTAATTTCCACCTTGATTAGTCTCTTCAGATACTTGAATTATCATTAGTAGGTAATTAGTTAACATAATCTTCGATCTCGATCAAGACAATATAAAATGGAATATTAATTAATAATGTAGCGGCGGCCATAAGCAATTTTCAAAGATTTTTTTAAACAACAACAACACTTTTGAAATTAGGGGAAAATAAATAAAAGCTACGTGTAGCGGATAATAATGAATGAAAGACTGCTACGCAGAAGGCATCGGACTTTTCAAACTTATATAAATATCGCTTACTATAATTATGGTAAAGGAGAACATCGTGAGGAAACCTGGATGTCTGATAGATCTCCATAATGTTCTCGAAAGATATGTGAAGTCTGCCAACCCGCACTGGATCCTTAGTGCGGTGAACTATGACCTAACCCTTCCTACAGTGAGAATAGGGCGATGCTAGTACTATGGCAGTTTATATACAGGGATGACGATGACGAGGAAGAGAGAACGAGGCGTATTTACAAGAATATCTCTTCTGCTTTGAGAGCCATTTTTATTTGACCGATTTCAAGAGATCAGTCATGGAAGTTTTGGTAGCGTTTTCTTTTATTTTTTTATTTTATTTATAGACTCACGCCTGTATCCCCGAAGGGGTAGGCAGAGGCGTAATATTAAACCCACATTTCGCCAAGAATTTTTAGGTCCCACGTAATAGGGGGCGAGCCTATTGCTATTACCGGGCACATCACCGGACTCCGTGCTGCTACTGAGAATTCGGAAAACCCCAGTAACACTTTTGCCTGACCCGGGAATCGAACCCAGGACCACCCGATCAGCAGTCGCATACGCTATCCTCTGTACCACGGAGGCAGTCTGTTACGCCCATTAAAACACAATTTTATATAACTTGCGTTAATGAAAAAATACAAAATGATATTTATTAAATGGAATAATTATACAATATTAAATGAGGTAGCATCAAGTCTTTGTGGTAAATAAATAAATTAAGGAATAGTAAAAAAAACTTAAAGCAAGCCCAGATAACAACAAACTTGCAGCAAGTTTAAATCAAACTTCCTAGTTTCACTGTGACAAACCTGTATCAAACTTGCATGAAGTTTGTTTTCCAAATGATTAGGATGACGACGAGCACAGGTTGGTGGTCCGACAGCAGTTGGTCGTCGAGCACCTCCTGCTGTATCTAGGAGGTCGACCGACCACCAACCTGTGCTCGTCGTCATCCAAATCTTTTGAAAAACCAACTTCATGCAAGTTTATCACAGTGAAACTAGCAAGTTTGATTTAAACTTGCTGCAAGTTTGGCAAGTTTACATTGTTCGCGGTTTCAGTATTTGTCCAAGATTTCGTTATTTCTTTTAAGCTCCATCATCAGACCAACTCAGTAGTACGATATTATTGTTAACTCTACATACAATTATCGAGTTTTATAAATTATAATGATATAAGAACTTACGTAACTTGGCTTCTTAGATTTTTAATACATAGTTACAAGTCGATCTAATAAGAGCATGCTAATAATGAAACAGTTATCAACAAATGACACAAATCTTAAGAGTAGCGTACGTTTCCTTCTTCCTATTCTTCTTCCTAGTCAAACTAACTAATACATCGTAACTAAAATGAGTTCCCTGGGGACATGATTTATCTTCAAGATCCCCATAAACGCATTGATAAGATTTGCTACAGTAATATTCATGGGGTAGACTCTTTTTCAGACTCCATTCAATGGGACAACCGTTTTCATCAATATCATCATCAAGTTCGTTGCTATCATCATTTTCGCTACTGTCACTTTCTTCTTGACTACTGCTCTTATCTTCACTGCTGCCACTGCTGTCATTTTCATAACTGCTACTGCTATCATCATCTTCACTACTACTGCTGCTATTATCATCTTCACTGCTACTACTGCTATTATCATCTTCACTGCTATCACTGCTAACATTTTCATCACTACTACTGCTAGTATCATCTTCGCTACTGCTATAATCACTGCTGCTGTTCTCATTGCTGTTACTGTCACTGACATCGTCTTGATTGCTGCTATTTTCATCACTGACACTACTGCCACTCTCATTGCTGCTGCTGTCACTCTGGTCTAGTTCATCGCAGTTGCGGTCGACGTTGAATGGATGATCGCAATTCTGTAAAGAAAAGAAACATTGTATTTTTTCCTAATTACTTGGAAGCTATGAATAATTTTGGTATTTCGTGAAACAGAGATTAGCTAGATATTCGTAGTTTTAACAAACGCCATGAAAGAAGAGTATTTTGAGCGTATGAAAATTGAAACAGTATAAAATTGGATACTGATTTTTTAGTAGCGATTTGGTGTAAATGCCTTAACATCACCCATCCACGTGAAGATCTTTACAAAAGTTGCTTAACTTCGCCGTTCTAAAACAAACGACAAGTCAAGTCACACTACGAAGTTGCTGTGCATTTTATGAACTATTTCGTTGTAACGCTGTATTTAAGTGACTACAATAAAAAGGGGAAAAGACAAACAATATAATTATACATACCTGGATTGCAGGATTGAAGAATGTTCCTGGTCCACAACTCCTCAGAACCTTCTGCCCATGGACGCAGTAATAGAACTCAGTGCAAGACGTCTCATGAGGCAACAGCTTGTGAACGAAGATGTCTGCCGGGCAGCCGTTTTCTAGGAGCTCCAAGGGTTCAGGAGTCGTGATGATGAGAGGAAGTTCGGTAGGAAGGGGAGATGGAGTAGTGGTTGCGATGGATGTGGGGGAGATGGAAGACGATCCTGGTAATGTGCATCCTGATGAACCGATGTGTGTACAAATCTGGAAGATAGAAATACATTTTGTTGGTATTTACACCAATTTTATCATCATCTTCCTAGCATTATGCCGATTGCTATCAAGATCTTCACCTCGGAGTCTGGCAACTTGACTTGGTTTGACAGAAAATATGCTTTTCCAAAGACTGACTGCTCTTTGCCTTCCTTACCCAAAAATAATAGTGATAGTCCAAAGCTGAGACCACTGTCAGTATATTCAAAGGGACTGACTCCCCATAACGACTGTCAAAGATCTTAATGATAACCGTGACCTACGGCTTATCGAGCTTACCGAGGCATGGGGTAAGCGATAACTGACAATTAAACAAAACCATCCAATATATGGATTTTGCTTGGAGCTCGGAGTTGGTTGTTTGGCAGCTGTTAGCTGTCACCCAAGGAATAACACCTGGGTGTTGTTTGTGTCTGCTGTTGATTTGATCACATGTTACATCAAATTGACGTAAAGTAACAGTACCTAAACTGTTGCGTTTCGTCCGGTGAGTGAGAGTTCCGGAGGCCCTATCCCCTATTCCTTCTCCCTTATCCCATTCCTCATCCTATCCCTTTTCCCAACCCCAAGGGGCGGCAACGCACTTGTGACTCCTGTAGTATTGCTTACCGTCAGGCGATTTGTACGTTCGTTTGCCACCTGTTACTATAAAAAAAAAACATGTTGTGGATCATACGAAGTATTGTCTCGTATGCTAAACGGTGTCGTGGCCGCTTCACCACTCAAGCGTCCGTGCATTCTTAACATATACGATCCGATGGCGAAGCGGGAGTGTAAACGGCCAAGCTGAAGGTCGCGAGTTCGATTCCCGCTCAGGTCAAACATTTGTGTGCGTGAACCTCGATTTTTGTCTGGGTCTGGGTGTTTCTATGTATAATATGTATGTATTTACAAAAATATTTATATTATGTATGTTTACCCATTGTCTAGTACCCATGGTACAAGCTTCTGCCTAGTTTGGGACTAGATGGTGTTGTGGGAATGTGGTAGAATAAAAAAAGCTGATTTTACAAATACTAGCTTCTCTACAGAGTGACTGTCCTCTAATCTCCATAATCAAAAGGATAGCCATTTCTGCATGTCAAAGACTGTTACCAATACCATCTTAGGGAGAGCAGGAACCGTTGCCTTTACACGGACGTGCTCTCCGAGATCCTTGGGAGATTAACTTTTTGTTAGCAGTCACCCATCTTTAGATAAGTCGGTTACGCACGTGAGAATTGATAAATTCCTATGGTCGGCATATGGTGAGGACTCCATGTACACATTCTATATCGTCGAGATTATCAGATTCATATCAAGATAATAGTTTCATTTTAGTGTGAAATTACGTCATTCGTGATAAAAAAAATATGCTTAAATTGTTTATAGGTGCCGATAGACTTGAGTATTCTATTCTTGTAACAGAACACCGAGCCTTCGCCGTTTTTAGGGTTCCGTACCTAAAAGGTAAAAATCGGAACCCTATTACTAAGCCTCCGCTGTCTGTCTGTCTGTCTGTCTGTCTGTCTGTCTGTCTGTCTGTCTGTCTGTCACCAGGCTGTATCTCACAAACCGTGATAGCTAGAAAGCTGAAATTTTCACAAATTATGTATTTCGGTTGCCGCTATAACAACAAATACTAAAAATAAAAAATAAAAAAATATTAAGGGGGTGTCCCATACAATAAACGTGTTTTTTTTTCGTATTTTTGCTCAAAATTACTAACGGTAACAGGTAGACGCTTAAAATTTTCACGGAATATGTAGTTGTATATTACCTTTAATAAATAAATAATTAAATTAAAAAAAGTAAATAATAAAGGGGGGCTCCCATACAACAAACGTAATTTTTAAGCAATTTGTTACTCGATCTTAATAAACAGGTAGAAACTTATAAAGTATTTAAGTAAGTATACATAAGTACAACGAACGTGATTATCTTTTATAGATGATGGTACGGAACCCTTCGTGCGCGAGTCCGACTCGCACTTGCCCAATTTTTTAATTTCTCGAGTGCACTAAACAGTGCCAAGCATTGAGCCAGAGATAGCTACGAAAATATTCCTGCTCTTTTTTATGAACGCTCTAGTTGAAAAGCAGCAAACAAGGCAGCGATAGCCTAGTGGAGATACCAACGGACTGCAATGCAGAGGTTATTGGGTTCGAATCCACGGCGCGCACCAATGACTTTTCGAAGTTATGTGCGTATTAAATTGTTAATTATCGCTTGCCCCGTGCCTCGGAGAGCACGTTAAACCATCGGTCACTGCTGTCAAGAAGATCTTTAACAGTCGTTACGGGGAGTCAGTACCCTCAAATAAACTGATACTGGTCTAAACCATGGCATATAGCTATCCCTTTGGGTTGCGGAGGTCAGGCGGCAATCGCTGTGTGAAAAGTTGATATTCTGTCATATCTGGTTAGACCAGTAAGCGGACCTCGGGCTCCAAGGCTGTAAGTCTTGGATGTAACCGGGATAACGCTAGGGCGATGATGATGATGATGATGCTCTAGTCGTGAAAAATCTCGAAGTAAAGTCTTTGGCCTTACGCTACAACGCTCGCTAAAACCCTCTCGTTTGTTTTTCTGTTATTTTACAAACGCTAGATTTCATATTATGGCGAAATGTAGGTGCATTGTTACACCTCTGCCTAAACCTTCCAGGACTCAAAGGTGAGTCTATAAAAAAAATATAACTGAAGTTTATGCGCGAAACAGATGTGTCGCGACAATAAGGCATACTCAGCTAAGCCTTAAGTGGACTTCGGGCTTCAAGATCGAAGGACTTGGATCGCGACCGAAATAACGCTAGGATGATGATGATGATGAGGTTACCTATGGATTGTGCACAGATCGACTACATATACATTACAGCTCCGATAGATATTTAGAACTATGTAAAAAATTCCACATACAGCCTCTTAAAAATCGTCAACGTGAAGCTGATATAACGTTCCTCTTAAAATTAATAAATAATGAAATTGACTGTCCTGACTTACTCAGTAGGCTGAATTTTAGCGTTCCCCATAAGTTAATTAGATTTAATCCACCTATATCTATTCCACACTGTACCACAAATTATAGACGTAGATAACTCTTTTACAGTGCGAGCAAGTTGTGAGTTTAATAAATTGTGTAATGAATTCTCCTTTGATCCATTTAACACGAACAGCAATTCGGCAAGAACGCAGCTGAACCTTAAGTTCTTTTCGTAATTTACAACCTTTTTTAAATTTGCATTACTGGTATTTTAAATTCGTGTACTTTTGTTCAGGCGGGGTCCGAAGGGGGGGGGGGGGTCACAGGGGACATGACCCTCCCTAAAATCTAAGGTCAAATTTAAAAATCTCAAAAATTTGCCAAATTATAAAAGGAAATTTCTAGCTATCCCCTAAAAGCGATAAATTTATAGTTTGTGTGGTGTTTTACGTACGATGGCTAAAATAACTTGGAAATTACATCTAGTTTAGAAACAAGGAACCGAACTACGTAGATTTGGTAATGCTAGCAAAATCGATATGCGTCGTTATGATAAAGATTGTTTAACAATATTCTAATAATGTAATTTGTGGGTTTATTGTAAAGATTAAAGATAAAGGCCGATACTTACTCGTAGTTGTGAATTGTGATTCTTGTTGTTAAGTTTTGTGATTGAGAAAAATTAAAATATACCTAACTTAATTGTCGAATAGGGTAGACTGGGTACGGTTGTAACGGGGTACGGTTGTAACAATTCAAATATTCGCGGAACTATTCACCGTACGAGGATGGATACAAGGGAAAGACACGTGGCTTACGTGTACGGATATGATTGCCAGAGCTGCGGCTCTGTCCGCGCGCTATATACGTTTCCTGAGGGACCTATTGTGTTTTGTCAATCAAAAGTAAGTATTTTTGATCGATTTCTTTCACAAATCGTGTTGTTAATAACGCTTTCTAAGTTTTGTCTGTTTTTATGGGTGTGTAGGGTTTCGTGATAATGTTGTTTGTGGGGAGAGATAAAAGAATATTCCAAATACTGCAAGATATGTATTTGACTGTGGATCCACAAAATAATTATAAATATACTATAATATGACTACGACCTAACTGTGGGGGAGTGTGGAGACGACTGCTGTGCCGCGCTTACACATTAGCGCGCGTTGTATATTTTGAAGCGTCAGCAGCCGCTACAGGTGATTATTAGACTTGAGACGTACGAATATTGTATTTATTTTTTGTGTAGGTTATTTTTTTGTCACTACTAATGAGATCGTTGCATGTATTATTTGAGTATGTTACAATTGACCCCACTCGCTGTTACATTACCCCTGTTATAGGGGTCAGTTGTAACAGTAGCCCACATTTAAGTAAGTTGTAATTGTCTGGAAACTATTGCCTATAGTTCTCTAATTGTTATGTCTATTTGAAGACAAATGTTTGCTCTTTTATTTCAAATGTTTAATAAGTTGTTAGTACTATTAATACGACTTGAACGAACGATCAACGCAAAATTGTTACACCCGTACCCAGTCTACCCTACTTACTTACTACATATAATTTAATTTGAAGAACAGTGCTTCATTTATTGATAAATTTTATAATAATGGTAAGTCATTGTAAGAAATCGAGCCTTTCCCGCCACAAAAAAGAAGAATATATGTATGTTTATTAATTATCTAGTACCCATAGTACAAGCTCTGCTTAGTTTGGGACTAGATGGTGTTGTGTGAAAGTAGTAGAATATTATTATTATTATTTTAGCGCAACCGACAAAAACAAAATTTTACAGGAGAAGGTTTTTTTTTAAATAATTATTTGCAGGACCGACAAAAACTTATTTGCAGGGCTCGACGACATGTTTTATTTTGTTCCAAAATATGGTCGCCAGGTCCCAGGAGGACAGAAATGTGCTAATAAAGTAAAATGTGATGTACATTAATGATTTTTAGACATTTACATTATAATTAAAAAATCTACAAATTTAGGTAAGTAGGTATTTACGCTATAAATGGCGATCCAGATACCTATTTTTTATTAGTGTAGTGAGTGACCCCCTCCAAAATTTTAGGCTGCGACCGCGCCTGCTTTTGTTATCGAGAAACATCTGTTATGCATTTTCGTTAACTATACGTGAAGACCTGTAATTGGCTTTATGTTAACTTATATTAGTTACATATTCATTTATTGTTAGCTGTTGGTTTTCCATAATAAAATAAATAAATAAATAAATAAAATAAGGCAAAATAGGTGTATAAAACATTGAAAAATTTAATAATCTCACCTGCAATGTTACAGAGAACTCCGTATTAGCCGGGCAGTTGCTCGGAGTCACAAATTTGTGTCCTCGGTCGCAGTAGTAGAACTTCGTACAGTCATACTCATGGGGCAGGAGCCAATGACCTGAGGGGGGGCAGTCAGGGTCCCGCACTGTGAGGCTTCGTTCAGCTGCCTGGCTTACTGCCAGGGTCGTTAGGAATAGAAGTGCTTCTGAAATGAAAACAATACAGGAAGTTATATTTATTAGCTCATTCGTTGCGGTGTCGGGTTGGAAAATCCTCATGGAGTCCCTCCGCCCTGGGGGGAAGGACGAAGGGGACTGTCAGACTCTTACTGACTAAAAACCAACCCGTGCTCCTCATGTACCCATGTGTCGGAGGGTAGGGTTTCACCGAAGCATTCCTCGCTACCCCCCGACGGGTATTGGCCCACCAGGTAGTCAGGCGGGTCCCGAACGAAACCCCCTTGGCGGTGGATGAAGGTGTTGAGCTCCGCCGCCAAAACACCCAGCGGCCGCAGAGGATAGGGAGGACGGCAACGCAACACCGCATCTCCTCTTCCTCTGCGGGCCACCGAGACGCAACGATGGTGCGCCCCCATTTGGTCGCGGGAGATAGGGCGCGCGGCAACGCAACACCGACACACCTCTCCTCCCGCGACCGCACCCGACTGCGAGGGACAGACAGAACGGTCCCCTGCACCCGCACCCTGGGACGCATCCTACGCAGGCCCCATGCAAGCCCACGTGGAGCGTCCCCTCCCGGGATCCCGCTTAGCTTCACCGTGGGTGTTGGACCTCACCCACGGTTACTGAGCCCCCCACCACGACAAGGTGGAGATCCTACGGGGGGGTGCCCATAGCTCCTTACGATACCTCGTGTAGAAGCGAAACACGTGCCGAAGCATAGCCGGCGCATACAGCGGGAGACTGCATGTCAGGTATTTTTTTGAACCCATTTTCGCATCATTACTTAAATCCCTTATCCTCTCACATCAAAGGAGTTCAGTATTGTCAACCTTTTTCTTTGCAACAGTTGGGTGGTCAAGTCAATCCGAGGATGCGTGGTGGGTTCCTCTTTCTTTCCAATCGGAAGTTACTCATAGTATAGTCACACAGAAAGTCTGCCAAACATCATGTACTCCACAAGTCCAGAGCTGAGACAAGCTAGTAATCTGTCATACAGGTGTCCTAGTACAGATACACCTAGTATACCTAGTACAGTCTCTTGCATAGTATTTATCTAATACTTATACCTATATAAAGCTGAAGAGTTTTTTTGTTTGTTTGCTTGCGATTTGAAAAATTCTTTCAGTGTTAAATAGCCCGTATATAGAGGAAGGCTATATAACATCACGCTATGAGCCACGGGAGTGGAACACTAGCATTAAATAACGTGGGTGTAACCGCGGGCTAAAGTTATATTAATTGGTAAAGCGTATATCTCTTAAGCTGGCTGCCCATGATGCGTGGTTTTATAGAGGGACGCGCGCTGCATCTTAGAAGTTACTCCGTGAATCAGTTGATTTTTACGTGTGTCCGCAAAATAACGCACAGTGGGAAGCCAGGTTTATGCCATAATTGCGCTCTTTAATGTGAAAAACTTCTGTGGTTCTGAGACAGTCTTGAAATGTCGAAAACATATCAACGATCTATACATATTATAAAATGGTATCATTAAGCGGACTCGGGGCTGCAAGGCGAGGGACTTGGACCACAACAGAATAGCACAAGGACGATGATGATGACACAAATATTAGTCCTAAGTGGCCACCCACGGCCTTCTGCTTAGCAATCAAGGTTACAAATCCCTAGACCATCACATCACACATCACATCAGCCTGTTGCAGTCCACTGCTGGACATAAGCCTCCCCAGGGTCCGCCACAAGACCAGATCTCTCGTTTTCGCCATCCAGACACTTCCAGCTACCTTCCTCAAGTCGTCAATCCATATGGAGGGAGAGAGGCATTCAACACTACGCTTGTCATCATCATCATCAGCCTGGCGTAGTCCACTGCTGGATATAGGCCTCTCCAATGGCACGCCACTGAGCCCGATTTTCGTCTCTTCGTGTCCAGCCGCTGCCAGCCACTTTGCGTATATCGTCACTCCACCTATGCTCGCCAACACCTTCGAAATTAAAAACAACTAAAATCACTTACTTATCATATTTAGTTTTCACTCAAAGAGTTTTTAACACAACACAGCACGCATATTCACTGATTGAAATTTGATTTAAATTTCCAAGATTAAAAATACCTGTATCGTGTTTGATAATAATTGATAGTAATCATAGATAGGAATAGTCTATGTCAGACTTTATGAGCGGCGGTATTTGAAGATCGTGTATGGGGCTTTTTAATAATTCTGAATCCTTTTATCCTTAGAGTGCTTGTACACATGTATCTTGAGCATGTTGAGGCACATGCGCGGCGTGTAAAGTACTAGATGTAGCATTCAGAACGTTGACTTTGTTCAAATGCTTTCCACGGATATCCCGGCAAAACAATCTAGTGTCACTTTGACTTGCCTGCGGTGTGGGTCTGCTTCTTTTATCTGTAGTAGCGTTAGTTAATATTTTTTATTGTTTATGATAAAAATGAGTTAAATATATCATAATACCACATTAAAATGTATTTCTTTATTTTTATGTGACGTAATTAACGATAATAGACTAACTACATAAACTAACTAAATAAATGGCGTCACATACTTCCGGTATGAATTTAGATATTGCTGATTTCGATACACGAAAAAATTTCTCCAAAAAAGTATAGCTGCAGCCAGTTGTTAAATATGTTAGAATAATTTGCAATTTCAATGAAGGAGGAAGAGACTGTCTAATATATTATGAGTATCCTTTTTAGTAATTAGTGCACTGACTTCACTCAAAAGTGATTCGAAATTCTCGGGTGACATTCGAAAGCTATTTTTAAATTCTACTGATCTTCAGCTCTAATTTCTTCCAATACATTCAAACTTTTATTTCTTCGTGCGATCCAGTTACGCATCCATAACTTTTTGCTGCGTAATCGAATTAGTTCGTCTTCCAGCAAATTTAATAATTCCGGCAAAACTACATTTTTAACATATGATTTTAAAACAAATTTCGTTCGTCGAGACCTTTTGACGTGATTCAAGTCATAAAGCTACCGCGCGAATAGCATTCACGTCATGTAGTTCTTGATTACGAAAAAATAACTTGTACACACAGCTTGCGCAAGTAGCCCGTGTCTTTACTTGTTCCAGTTATTTGCACCATATACAACTACAAGCGAGTAACTTGAACAAGTATCTTGCGCATATTACTCACGCGTATAACCCACACCTTTACTTGCTCCAGCTACTTTGGAACCCTATATCGTGCGTGACCTAACAGGCACTTGGCCGGTTTTGTTATGAGAAAGGACGCAAAGGAACAGACAGATTGCCTGATGGCAAGCGATTACCGCCACCCATGGACATCCAAAACCCCAGGGGAACCACAAGCGCGTTACCTGTCTGGATGGGAGAATGTCTGAAAGGAAAATGTCTGAAGAGGAGCGTGCAAACAAAAAGGGATGGAGCAAACTTTCCACTCTCACTCACCGAATGACGCAGCAGTATAGGTACTGTTACTTTACGTCGATATTCTGTGAGAGGGTAATACTTCCCCGGTCGAGCTGGCTTATTTATGCTGAAATCAGCAAAGCTTTTCTGCCTTCTAGCATCATCATCATCAGCCTTTAACAGTCCACTGCTGGACTAGGCCTCTCCTTTGAAAGGAGGAATTGGCCTAATATTTATTTATTTTATTTATTTATTTAATATACACAAACAATATAAGCTTACAGTTAAAGAAAACCAAATCGCTTATATGCTATACAGTGTTAAATCTACGACTAGATACTAATATAAAATATAAGACACAGAAAATACAAAACAAAATAGGAGACACTTTAGGTACTAAAAACACATTAGGCAGCATTAAAACATATTAAATACATTACACTTACAAAGACTATTTACATTTTGGTACTATTTGGAGGCCATGGTCAGAAATAAAATTATTGACTTACATAACACATTTATTTTGTCATAAAATATGTCGGCAGTAGGATGAGCTTGTAAAAACTTATTAATGAGTTGGATGGCTCTAGCCGTAGGACTACTATTACTTACGTTTAAATGCCATGACGGTGGATAAGTAAGGAGTGGATGTTGTCTACGTCCAGCACCCCGAATGTATCGTTCGGGTACATAAAAATATAAGCATTCCCGTACAGAAGGATTGTCAACTCTATTTAATAGCAACAGACAGTAATGAAAAATATGCTTGTAGTCTCGTCTAAGTTGTAAGGTGTCAAGACCGACCATCCCTGACACGAACATGGATGGGTATAAATATGGATAATATCCAAAAGTTCTCTTGTAAAGAAACCGTGCGAATTTACGTTGTACCTTTTCTATCATTAGGGTATAGAGTTTTTCGCGGGGGTTCCAAATGGTAGCATTATACTCTAGTATACTTCGAACATACGCGTTATATAATATTTTAATTACTGCAATGTTACCAAAATCATAAGAAGTTCTTATTATGAATCCTAAAGATTTATTTGCACTTCTGCATACGTGGATAATATGCTCGTGGAAATTTATTTGACTGTCAAATAACAGTCCAAGATCTTTAATTGTGGTCACACGCTCGAGTGGGGTTCCTCCAAGTCTATAACTCATATTAGTCAACGTACGAGCCCTAGAAAAGGTTATAGTTTTACACTTTGAGATATTGAAAGTCAACTTATTTCTCACACTCCATTCAAATACTGCATTAATATCTCGCTGCAACAGTAGACAATCTTCAGGTTTAGATATCGATAGAAACAACTTAAGGTCGTCCGCAAACATTAAACATTTAGCTTTAGAAATAACACTTGATATATCATTGATCATTATAAGAAATTGGGTAGGCCCGAGGGTGCTACCTTGGCTTACACCGGAACGCGTGTAATATGCCTGAGAACGATAGTGTCCTACCTTAACGTATTGCTTGCGATCTTTTAGATAATCAGCCATTAGTTTTAAAAGGGAAGGAGAGAATCCAAGCGCTGAAAACTTGGCAAGAAGTATGTCATTGTCAACAAGATCAAAAGCTTTGGTAAAATCAAAGTAGGCAGCATCTACTTGGCCACCTTTAGTTATATTAGAGCTTATGTAATCTGTAAATCTTATGTGGTTAGTTAATGTTGAGCGCTCCGGTCGAAATCCGTGCTGGGAGTCATCAAGACGATTATTAATTTCACGTATTAAATTGCTATTAAGAAAAGATTCGAATACCTTAGCAAAAACTGATAAGACGGCTATTGGTCTGAAATTAGTAACATCTGTAGACGAATTTATTTTGGGCACTGGCGTTACTCTAGACACTTTCCACTTACTGGGATAAACACCTTGCTGAAGGGACAGATTATAGACGTAAAGAAGTGGTTTTTCAAGAACAGATAGGCAATCCTTCAATAAGAATGCTGGTAGGTTATCTGGGCCGTACGCTGATGTTGTCTTTAAACGAAATACTGCATTTTTTAGTTCTTTAACGGTCATGTGTGTAATGTTTATCTGAGGTACATTAATCACATCTTTTGGAGTGGTCTCAGGATCTAACAATGGCACATTCTTATGGAACACTGAACTAAAATAATCTGCAAATGCATCAGCAGCTTCTTGCCCTTCCACTGACTTATTACGGTAGATAAATTCATTATTCTGCTGTCTATTACTACGTTTATCTTTAACATATTGCCAAAACATTGAAGGATCACGACTGATATTATTTTGCATTTTTTTCATATACTGTGTGTGTGCTATATTAATAAGTTCTTTAACTTTAGTTCTATAATACCTAAACAACTCCTTGTTAAATAACAACCCATGACATTTGAATTTTTTAAAATTATAATATTTTAATTTGATATAATGTATTATTTCAGCGTTAAACCATGTAGGGTATTTATATTTATTATTATATTGTTGCTTTTTTAAAGGTACATGATTATTTATACTAAAGTTTATCTTGTTGTACAATATATCTACCGCTACATTAACATCCCGTGTATTTAATAAATCTGACCAATCTATTTCAGCAATCTGCGTATACAAGGCATGGAGATCTGCTTTATGAAAATTCCATTCGGTGGAAACCCTAGATGTTTGTTTTGGAATAGTTGAGATTTTAGTTACGTTCATAGGTAGGGTCAACACAACATCAAGCGGGGGATGATAAGAGTCCAACGGCACTAGAGGCTCGATATCTGATGTAACATTGATATTGCATGTGTCAAGATTCGTCAAAATTAAGTCCAAAATGCCGCCATACTTGTTACATGTACTATTGCATTGCTTAAGCTTACAGTAATCTAAGAAATTATTAAAATAGGTTTTAGTTGATTTACTACAGGAGTTTAAATTAAAATCACCAGCAATAACAACTCGCAATTTAGAATAGGAATTAATGGCATTCTCTATACACGTTAATGTATCAAGATATTGCTTGTCATTACAACTAGGTGGCAAATAAGCAACACACAATAAAAATTTTATATTATTCCATCTAACAACAGCAAACAATAATTCTTTGTCATCGGTAAGACCATCTATGTTTGTTACTATTTTGACATTATAACAATCCCTCACAGCTAACAGAACTCCACCCCAACCAACATCGCCTGCACGATCCTTACGTAACACAACAAAGTTCGACGGAAATAACTCTGCATCATTGACAGAGCTATTGAGAAATGTCTCAGTCAGCGTAATGATGTCACTTGAACATGAAATAATATTATTATAAAAGCATTTAATTTTAGATCTAAGACCTCTGACGTTCTGATAATATAGCATTATTGTCTTGGTGCGACTCATTTGAGTAGTCCTAGTCCCAGTCCCATGTTTAATAGTATTATTTTTATACAATACAATATTATCATTACTGACCCCATAGCGAGAAGGCTGGATGTAGTGTTTATTTACGAAAAAAACGAGTATCTAATGCAGTAATGTCATGATTTGTTTGTGTTGCCGCTTCCACGCATAACAACTTATTATTATTTAAAGTGGAGTCGGTTTGCACAGACACACTGCGAAAGTGCCTCAATATACCAGTACTTCGCTCGTTATTGCGATTTAATTTATCTACATAATTCTGAAAGTTATTTTTATATTTTAGACGTAAAATTTCCCTGTGAAAAAGTTTACTTACATACAATTTACCAAAATGTTCTAAATATTTTAAGTAATATACGTTTTTACAATTGCAGCATACATGGTTTAGTAATTCATTCAATTTGTTTACATTTAAGTATTTGTTGTTGCGGACTGGACTCAATATAACATTTGTGTGATTGTTTTGACTAAGTGTATGATATAAAAAAGATTGCACCTTCATAGGGTTGTCATCATGTGACCCCGCCATAATTATGACGTAGTCGGCCTCCGTAAAATTTTGACACGTTGTAACGCAGCTGCTTAGTACTTGGTGTGTTGGGGCGTTAGGTTTGATGTAGGCTGTTACAAAGTATTTATCTCCTAGTAGTTTTTGTAATAGATTTCTCATTTTGTACCCGCTCTCATCCGCGAAAATCATAACTTTTGAGTTACATTCATTTCCAGTGTTTATGGGAGATATACTCTTCATCCTCAATGAGGTATCGTGACCAGTAGTGTTACTAAGAGGAATTGGAGGCAATCGTTGTATCTTAATTCCAGCGTTTCCACTGTCAACCACTGTCGCCAAGTCGACGTCGATAGAATTCCGGTCGACAGAAGTAGAAGGTGCCAGTTGGATCCCAGTCATCGGTGATACATAGCTTTGATTACCTTGATTATTAGCAGATTGACAGCAATTAATGGGATCCAGATCCTTTATTGAACTCATTAAAATTTCACTTGATGAAGTCCTTGTCACACCTATCTTCATATTTGAGTACATTATACGTCGCTTGTACTGTGGGGAGTAGAATTTTTTACTATACCACGCTGGCCAAACGGGTTGGCATAGGGTTTGTATAAAGTTTTCCTTCACTTACAGTGCTGTTCTCTGCATAATTTGCTCCCTCTGTCGGCTCTTACGACACCCATGGGATGATATGGGGTGGTGACATTCCGTATTCTTAATCCGTCACCACACGGACAACACTTCTAGCATTGTAACCTTATAATATTAATATACCGGCTTATTACGCCACATCCCCATAAACAAATTCTATTAAATTCCATGTTACAATAATTTACTCTTTTTTGGACTTTTTATTTGGACTACCTACGTGGTCCCGTTGATAGCGTATGCGTCTGCTAATGCCGGGTTTGATGCCCGAGTAGGGCAAAAAGTATTACTGAGTTTGCCTGAATTCTCAGTAGCAGCACAGAGTCTGGCAAAGTGCCCGGTAACGACAAAAGACCTACTACGTGGGTTCTAAAATTCATGGCAAAATGTGGGTGTAATATTACTCCTCCGTCTATCCCTTCAGGGATAAGGACGTGAGCGTAAAAAAAATTAAAGCATGTAGTAAATTCTTGTAAGACAAGTTCTGGAACCGACCCCGATCAACCACTTGCCCTACTAAGCATGGTAGCGTTATTGTCAGTGCCTCAACAAACGGTCACCATTCATCTGTTGACCTGCGTGAACGATGCTTAACTTCGCCGATCCATTATGAACGTTTTTACCTGATCACGTGAGAATTTTACGAAATCCTTTCTTTTTGCACCCTTACGGTTCCCAAGGTATGTTCAAGCAAAGTTTAGCTTCTTGGGTCCAGTACTTTCGGTTGTGCTTTGTCTGTCACTCAGCCAGTAACGCAAGAATTTTATACCTTTTGAAACGTGAAGCTCAAGTTAGGACCACAGACTTATCTACTCCTTGCCTACTGATTTTACTACCAGCTAAAATATTGAAACTTCCGTTTTAACATCCTCCATCAAGCAAATTTTTAATCCATCCTTCGAATCTTGAATCTTTCCTTGAAGCACTTTTAAAATAGCGACCGATGGCACAGACGATTTGGTCGAAGGGTGGTTTACCGTTTACACATACGGTTCTCATAAAACCAATGTTATTCAATTCTATAGCCAAAATTATAGAACGAAATCTCACAAAAAACAGAATACTTACAAACAACTAGTATGGATTTAGATCTGTAATTTTGACGGCAGATGCAGTACCGGATCTTAATAAAACTATAGTCAAGAAATAAGTCATCATTGTCGACCCATGTAAGGCATTCGACACGGTACCTATTTCCTCCTTGATTTTAAAAGTAGATCACATTGGCATTCATGCTCTTACCTTAGTTATATTTCAGGAGCATATTTTGAAGCGAATCTAGTGTATTAAGATTGACAGTGCGTTATAGAACAACCCGTAAATTGATTTCGGCGTCCCACAAGGTAGTATCCTTAGCCCCAAAGTGCCATGTTCTTGCTCTAAACACAAATTTTGACTATAAAATATATAATGACATATCAATTTCCTCGCTTACACCAGGCAGTTAAAACGCAACTTACAATGTGGTTGCAGAAATAATGATCTTATGATGAAACGGAAAATCTTTATTTCTATTGTCTCCTGAGATACAGGTTTATGACCTAGTTTGGGAGGCAGTGCTTCAATTTAATTGTTTCATTTATGGTTACAATAAAGATTATTATTATTATTATTATTATTGGCACTTAAATGGTCAATCAGTTTTAATATGTTCAATGTATTTATAAAATATTATTATTGTAGTCATTGTGTTTTGAGTAATTTTAATTTTTTTATTAAATTTTATAAAACGTTATCCTTGAGAGATAATAGGCTAAAATTGCGATAGACTACTGGAAGACCTAGAAGACCAACATATTGCCACCCAGTGAGTCTCAGGATCGAATCTATTGACCTTTAAAAAAATCTGATGATATAGTTATATTTTAGCGCCAACGAAAAGATGTTCAAGTTCATGAGGAATCCCTTATGTTCGTCTTCAAAAGACATGAGAAGACTACCAGCCCACACTTAGCCAGCTTGGTGGCCTATACAAAATTAAATAATTTTATATTTTTATAGACTCACGCTTTTTTATAAACTGCCTACCCCTTCGGGGATACATGGCAGAGGTGTAATATTACACCCACATTTCGCCAGGAATTTTTAGGTCCCACGTAATAGGGGACGAGCCTATTGCCGTACCCGGCACATTACCAGACTCCGTGCTGCTACTGAGAATTTCCTAACGCAAAAACTCAATAACACTTTGCCCGACCCGGGAATCGAACCCGGGACCTCCCAATCCCACGCGCACAATTTTATGCCGCGAGATCAACGAGTCAATTAAAATAAAATATTCAAAATTAAATATTTATTTCAGTAGGTAACTGATTATAATTATTTTCAAACTTAGTAATTGATACCTCCTTAAACGTATAAAATACTTGTGCCAAAAGGCCTCGCTATGACCTGTGGCCTAACTTTTTTTATTGTGACAAGAGGCCCGTGCCAAGCAGTGGAACAGATATTGTCTATTTTCATCATGAACTCAGGTTCACTGCAGGACGTAGGACTTGGAGAGGGATTTACAAATAAGAGGCTTTGTAAATGCTAAAAGTTTATTTTCATGTATAACAATATAATGCTTTTATAGTGATAGTAAACTGAGCTATGGATAGTACAATAAAATGTTCCACAATTAGACATGACAATTTAAAGCTTTTAAACTATAATTCATATTACATCGATAACATAAAAGCCATTAATAACATAAATGACAGTTTAATACGCTCAGAAGAATTAGAGAGAGAAAGATTTAAAGCTGTCTCTGTCTAGCTAGACCTATATGAAATAGGTGACGAGAGACACTGCGCCTAAAGTTAATTGTAAAACCCTAGAAGAAATTTTAGGCAATTAAGATGTTACTGTTGACCTGAATGAAACACTTGATAACATGTATAACTTGATATAAAAAATATAATGGAGGATGTAAGAATTACATTAGATGTTAAAGTTACAGTATTTCAAATAGGCGATAGCCTTGATTAATTCTCACATAGAGAGTTAAAGAATAAAAATGTCAAGTTTAAAGACACTAAAATTTAATGATCACCGATAAAATCTCTTCTGTGGTTACTCTAATTATAGAAAAATCCAATCAATTTACATTCTTAATTGCAATTCACGGCTTAGTTACACAATTCAGCATTTATTTTTAATATCTCAATAATAATTATAGAATAATAAATAATAAATTCGGCATCTTCTAGTTCGTGATCATCTTCAATAGATCCTTAGTCTTATTATCAACTTTGTCCCAAGGAAGGTAGATTCTAAGACCATCGGGGCCAGCAGTAGTTTGGATGGTAGTCCTAACGCATCCAACGTTGCAGGCATAGTCACAAGTGTAGGTATTAGGATTGAAGTGAAGACCTTCACTGCAGACAACTAGGATGGGGTTGTTGCCATCACATTTCCAGTATTTATCGCAATCACCGTGAGGGAAAGGTAGAACGTTGCAGTCTTCTGCGCATATTTGTTCTGGGCTGATAGGTTCTGGGCATTCAGGCTCATTGATGTTACAATTGTCTCCTGAGCATTCATCATCACCTGCTGACGAGACATCTTCTTCACTGCTTGATACAACGTCACAATTACCACCAGTGCATTCATCATCATCATCACCTGCTGGCGGGACATCTTCCTCACTGCTTGATACAACGTTGCAATTACCACCAGTGCATTCATCATCATCACCAGCCGGGGGAACATCTTCTTCGCTGCTTGATACGTTACAATTACCACCAGTGCATTCATCATCATCACCTGCCGGGGGAACATCTTCTTCGCTGCTTGATACGTTACAATTACCACCAGTGCATTCATCATCATCATCACCTGCTGGCGGGACATCTTCTTCACTGCTTGATACAACGTTACAATTACCACCAGTACATTCATCATCGTCATCGCCTGCTGGCGGGACGTCTTCTTCACTGCTTGATACGACATTACAACCACCACCAGTGCATTCGTCATCGTCATCACCTGCTGGAGGAATGTCTTCTTCACTGCTTGATTCGTCTGAGCAAACATCGCACTGAAGGCAGCCGGCGACGGCTGGGCTTTCGCAGCGCTGCAACAATTAAAAACAATTAGACTTATAGACAAACCAAAGACTGTAGGCATAGTTGTAATTTTTCATCAAAGTGACAAGAAAGAAGATGCCGATTGCTCGCTAGAAGTGTAAAATTAGTATTGTCGATTTAAACCCTAGTATAAACTAAAGGCTACACTATTGGAGATGTTACAGGATCATAGAATAAATCTAGAGCATGCAATTCTTTATGTAAAGCTGTCCAGACTATCACAGTAAAATTACTAGAAACGTTTTAGGTTCAATGTCTGGTCTTTCTCCGCCTTTTTAGCCATGTATTTTTTATAGCGCATCTTTCTCTCCAAATCTTTGGAACAAATGTCGTATTAAATTTTATAAATACCCTTCTTCAACTATAATTTTTAAAATTCTAATGCTACTTATGATAAGGCCTATCTTAAGATAGTTTTACTTGGTCTGGTATTATTTATGTATTTCTTTGTTTAGACAATTTGATATAGTTAATTGACTGATCCGACATGCCGCTATGTTATTATAATTGTCGTATCAGCTGGTTTACCGAAAATCGTTCCGTATCGTTTGTGTCAAAGTCAAGTCAAAAGTCAAAATCATTAATTCATTTAGGCCACAAAGTGACGCTTATGAACGTCAAATATTAAAGTTAATTACTAGATAATTCTACATTTACATTTACTGCCACGTTCGCAATGCAATAGGTAGAACCACGAGAAAGAAAGAGTGTATGTCTCGAACGAACAATTGAGTCACATCTAGCGACGAATGCGTCCGCAATCTACAATCTCAGGATTAGTGAAAACTACAACACTTTTATTTTATCAATTTTAGATCTACCGGTAGCTTGCACACAAGATACGAATCTAAACAGATGTTATCGTGTAAATTTAATTAAAAACATGAGTTCTAACATATTTTTACAAGGACTGTTATCAATGTACCTCGATATGTTGATAATGTTTTGCAATAAATTGCAAAGGTAGGATGCATTGAGTTTTAGTTTACCTCGGTTAACATACTTTGAAGCTGCAAAGACACATTTTAAAGGTAAGTACATTTCATTCACTATACCATAATATATATATAATGTGACTTGTGGTGTACAATAAAGAATTATCTATCTATCTATACCATCAAATTACTTTTTCCAGTCTGTTCATTCTAACGTTAAAATCGCACTTTGTGAAGACGCCGACCTTGTGTATTTGCATTCATTTATGCAGATATTTAAGTATACCTTAATTGTACAACGTTTTTGCACAGTAAAGATTGATATATTTTAACTATCTACATCTTCTCCTTACAAATTCTATTTTCATGAGTTCGTGTTGGCTTCTCTGGTGTCATATTGTTTAGACCGCTCAAAGACCTATGAGTTCCAATTTTGCCACTTTTTCTAATTGAACAGGTAAGATTTTAACAACACTAAAAGGAGCCTGACCAAATTTGCTTGTTCGTATGGTAAACTATTATTGTGTGATAAATGTGTTACCAATAATTTTAAAACAATGCTTCAGTTTTTAAGGCAGTTTTAAGATACTCGTTATGAGTCGGAAGTGTGAATCTGTCGATCAGAAAGTGGTTGCATTGGTTGTGTATTGTTTTTGGGATATTTCGTTCTCCGTTAAATCATTTGAAATTTGATATAAAAATAATTGCTTTAATATAATAGCTTGTTTATCTTTTGAATTATCTTGCATTCGTTTTGGACACACAATGTAAAGCATGTCCTTTCTCATTTCAGATAGAAAAAAAAATTATAAACAGTTACATCAAATAGTTTAGGTACAAAATTAATAAAAAGAAGCCCATTGAAGGTCACTCTCTGAAGAAATGACTAAATTTGAAAGACCTAATTGCCGCAGGTGGAGCAAATGACAAGACTCCTTTAGAGTGTGTACCTCTGATAACTTTTTCCAATAGCTGGGTCAGGGGTTACGTAAGTATGACATTTTATCTATGGCTATTGCTTGTACATACTCCACGCAGATATTCTAAGGTACGTAGAGGTCTATCTCGTGGTATTACATACGTATTTTTAGCTACCAGTTTATACATACATACATACATAGAATCTGTTTCCCGGAGGGGTAGGCAGAGACTACGAAACGCCATTTACCACGATCCTGACTTAACTCTCTTGCTTCATTCACTCCCATCAAGTTTCTCATGCATGCTCTTCTATTTAGGATACTTCTGACCTGTCTTCTTTTTAGGATCTCTCCAATGTGGCCAGATAAGTCCGCCTAGGTCTTTCCCTTCGTCCTGTCCCATTCACGCTTGCCTTATATTATTATATTTTCTTTGTCAGTCTTTCGTCATCCATCCTCTCTTACACCCTGCCCAAACCATCTTAACAGTTTATACAAGTAGTATATTTATGGTTAGGAGGGCACAGGCATGGATTCTTCAGGCATCAAGTAACTTTAATCCGGCATTGTTTGTTACTAAATGTCTCACTGGAAACGGTTTCAACAGAGTATCTTATGGTAACTGATTGTAGTAAGCTATTTCAGGAGAGACTTTACTGTCATCTATTGCAAATAAGTAATAACCTTTATTAGAACTCGTACTATAGGTAGGTACTTGAGGCTCGCATTCTGTCGTAATCTCAATTAATCAAAGGATGTCAAAAATAGTAACATCGTTGACGCTATCAATCTTTATGTTTTGGAAGGTTTTCATCCAGTTTGGGATCTTTTGTACTTTACCAATCTTGGTTTCATTAGATCCTGTAAGTTCTATGGGAATTAACTAATTCATTTGTTAACAATTCTACAAGATTTTGTTGTAAATTGCCTGCACTGTGCAAATAGTGCTAGCTTCAAAAGTTGCGTATTTTGAAATTAGTTTTCATCCTATTCTTATACTCTTAGAGGTAGAGTATTAATAATACCTTTTTTGGTAGGTGCCTTCTTGCAAATTTAAATAATTATCATACATACATACATACATAGACTCACGCCTGTTTCCCGGAGGGGTAGGCAGAGACTACGGAACGACATTTGCAACGATCCTGAAATACCTCTCTTGATTCATTCACTCCCATCAAGTTTCTCATACATGTTCTTCTGTTTAGGGTAATAAATAATGATTATCATATTATGTTTTCTTATTAGATATTAAGTCATAACAGGAACCAATGACCACTCTTCATGTTTCTTTTAAAATGGCTAAAATATGAGTTGAAATTTTTGAGAGAGAAACTTGTATTTGTGTGTATAAAGATGAAATGAATCATACCTGGAGTGTAGGACTGAAGTGTAATCCACTGGGGCAAGACGAAATAATCAGGGATCCCCAGACGCAGTGGTAGAACTGGCCGCAGTCCTCTTCATGCGGAACCATCCAGTTGATGGAGCCGTCTATTGGGCAGCCATTCTCCAAGAAGTCTGGGTTGGGTTTCGGGGTGGTGGGGTTTGGTACTACGGGAGAACTGACTTCGAAAGTCGCGTCTCCACCGGGAAGAGTACACCCAACGTTGAAGGGATGGTCGCATCTCTGGAAACAGAAAAAGGTATAAAATTATTTTTTCATTATTATGCTATTCCTTCATAATATTATTAGACTGCCTCCGTGGTCGAGTGGATAACACATGCGTCTGCTGATCAAGAGTTCGAGGGTTCGATTCCCGGGTCCGGCAAAAGAGTTTGAGTTCTCTCTTTTCCGAATTCTCAGTGGCAGAACGGCGTCTGGTAATGTGCCCGGTAACGGCAATAGGCTCGGCCTCTGCTACGTGGAACGAAATGTGGCAGTAATATTATACCTCTGCCTACCTTTTTGGGGTAAATCTATAAAAAAATGTACATTTAATTCCTGTTGGTGACGGATTAAGAATAAGAGTGTCACTACACATCATCAGCCTTTAACAGTCCACTGCTGGACTAGGCCTCTTCTTTGAAAGGAGGCATTGGCCTACTATACCACGCTGGCCAAACGGGTTGGTAAAGGGTTTGTATTAAGTTTTCCTTCTCTAACAGTGCTGTTCTCTGCATAATACGCTGCCTCTGTCGGCTCTTACGACACCCATGAGATGATATGGGGTGGGGACATTCCGTCACCACACGGACAAGAGTGTCACTAACCCCACTTCATTTATGGGTATCGTAAGAGGTGACTGAGAAAATAAACCAGGCCAATAGAATCTGGAAAGGAACGTTTAAAAGTTTAAAACAGTGCTGAATGTTTGTGGGTTCAATCCCCACACAAAACAAGTAATTCCTACATTGTTGCTTTGAAACTGTGAGAAATCGAACATTTAAACATTAACATTCTCAAGAGGTCAATTGACAATTACTAGAAATTGAGTTGGATTGTAGAGGCGCTGGTTGGAATGGAAAAGTACCTCGATTGCTAGATTTCTACGCTGACGGTCGTGAGTTCGATTGCCACTCATCGCAAATCTTTGTGCGTTGAGCAGATAAGATTGTTCGCTCTTTCTCTCTTATTTTATCTTACATACATACATAGTCTCACACCTATATCCCCGAAGACGTAGGCATAGGTATATTGCTACACCCACTTTTCACCAGATTTCTTTTAGTCCTACGTAATAGAGGGCTAGCCTTTTGCCGTATCGGGCACATTACCAGACTCCGTGCTGCTACTGAGAATTTCCTAACGGCAAAACCCAATAACACTTTGCCCGACCCGGGGATCGAACCCGAGATCTCCCAATCCCACGCGCACATTTATGCCGCGAGACCAACGAGGCAGTTATTTTATCTTATTAATAAAATTATGTACGTATTTCGAATGTTTTCAGGTTTCAGCTAAAATTAGGTTATGTTTTTCATGTAGTTTTTTGAATATCTTACAAAAGTTATAAAAAATATGTTGACAATCTTATTCAAATGGTTACGGTAAGCCTTTTTGTACTGTTTGACTCATATTGCCTCTTGGGGCGGGCAGAAGAAGTGTGTTTTTCATACAACCCTTCGGAGACCCTAAAACCACCGCGGTGTCCTATGTCAATCCGTAGAGCTGCGAGTGTCTACGTGAATCGCGGTTAGCTTAATAATATTATGTTACTGTAATCAATTGCTATGAAAACTATTGTAGGCGCAATTTCTTTTATCAAGTGTGATGATAATGCTATAAGCAAAACAATAGGCGTTTTACCTACCTATATTTATTTATGTGAAACAGACTTTTTAATTTTCTTAGTCTGTCATGGTCTGTCTCCACTAAACTGTCTTCCAGAGTCATCTTTAAGCGACTAAAACCGATATTATTGGATTGATTGGTGGCCAACATAATGGTAGCATGTCCCGCTTGGTGGCGCTGGTGTAACTGTGAGGACAATTTTTTTTATTTTTTTTATAGACTCACGCCTGTATCCTCGAAGGGGTATGCAGAGGTTTTACATTACAACCACATTTCGCCATGATTTTTTAGCTCCCACGTAATAGGGACGAGCCTATTGCTATTACCGGGCACCAGACTCCGTGCTGCTTCTGAGAATTCGGAAAATCCAGTAACTTTTTTGCCCGACACGGGAATCGAACCCGGAACCTCCAATCAGCTGTCGCATACGCTATCCACTGGACCACGGAGGCAGTCAGTGGGGACTATCTAATTAGTAATATTAACGTAATATTTTAAATTATCACTGATATACTATTACTAGGTGAAATGTGACTCATATTACACATGTAGGTACAAAATTTTGGTAGATAATATAATAATATATAATAATAATATTCTACCACATTCACACAACACCATCTAGTCCCAAACTAAGCAGAAGCTTGTACTATGGGTACTAAATAATGGATAAACATACATATATACTTTTTTTTTTTTTTTTGTAAATACATACATATTATACATAGAAACACCCAGACCAAGACAAACATTCATGTTCATGCACACAAATGTTTGACTTGAGCGGGAATCGAACCCGCGACCTTCGGCGTAGCAGTCGTTTACACTCCCGCGGCGCCAACCGGTCGTCTGAATAATATAACTATTAATATTGAATATAAGATAATATTCAACATGTTATCCAGTGACAGTGACGTTTCGCTAGAGTGGCCAATATGGCGACTGCGATTTGTCTGTCGGATTAAAATTTAACAAAATACTCGACAACTTGATTTTGCGGATATATGTTGTCGAATCGAAACCTTTTTAATGTTTTATTATTAAGGTAAGGTTTCGATCGAGTCTACCGTACCCCTTCATAAAATTATTAATATAGATTAGGTAGATCAAGATTACATAGTCTTGTATTGTCTTTAGTCCATTAGTGTAATATTACACCTCTGCCTACCCCTCCGGGGATAGAGGCGTGGGTCTAAGTATAAAAAAAATATTTACAATTGACTTCAACGCATGTATGAGGCAGTGGCGCTACCCCAGTTAGAACCTGGGGTCCGCTTTCTAGTCTAACCGGATTTGGCTGAAGATTAGCTTTTCCACAGAGCGACTGCCTGTCTGACCTCCGTAACCCGAAGGGATAGCTATATGGCATGGTTTAGACTAGTGTCAGTTTATTCAAAGATCTTCATGACAGCTGGGACCGACGGCTCGGGAGGCACAAGACTAACTAACAATTATTTAAGACGCGAAGTACTTCAAGAATTTTGAACGGAAGGGATTTGAACCCGGAACCCCCTGCTAGGCAGTCTGTTGGTATCTCCACTAGGCTATCGCTTCCTTTATTTGACCTTGTATATGTACTTAAAATCGTTATCTATATACAATTTCATGGAAATGATAAATTATTGATATAATAGCTAATCAAAATAATAACATGCTGTGATTTATTTTTATCTGTCGATTTGCAATTCGCGGAATATTTATAATCTGTATTATGATCAAAATACCTGATTTGATAATTATAATGTTTTATTAAATTATTGTAACATGCAATTTCGGCTTTGTAATTTTACTATACTCTATTCACATTACAAAAAACAAAAGGTAAACAAAGAAACCAATGATTCACAAACTTAATAAGATAGCAGGATAACCGATCGGGATAACCCGACCTAATCAAAAATGACTCCCTGTCATGCGAAATGGTTACTTTCGATGTAATAGTTAAGTTCCCAGGGTAATAAATACATCAACATTTTAGAATCATTGGCATTTTAGGTTCTTTATCGTGTAAAATAACTTATTAGCATAATCAATAATAAAAAAAGGTTATTATAATTATTAATAATACAGAAAAGAAATTATGCTGTAGGTACCATTTATAAAAATGTAAGGGACAGAGGTTTTTTAAAAATCTACTTTATTGAGTCTTTTGCTAGGAATATTGAACTAAAATCTACTTTTTTGGTAGCAAGGCGACATAACATACATACATACATAGACTCACGCCTGTTTCCCTGAAGGGGTAGGCAGAGGCATATTAAACGCCCACTTTTCGCCAGTGTTTTGATCCCACGTAATAGGTGGCGAGCCTATTGCCGCTTATTGGGACATTTTGTTTGCCAGAGCCTCGTCCGTTGATCGGCAGGTGCACCACTTGCAGGTGAGGTTGGCTTGGGACCCTAAGTTCTTGGTGGGAACCCTATGCACCCCCTATGCGACATAACAAGAACCATTTTTATGGTTTGTTTACATTTTATTTTGTGGTATCTTGAACAGACTATAGACTGCACGTGTGGCATAGAGGGGGAGGACCGATATGAAGAGGACGGAAACAGAAACCTCGACATCAAACCTATACCACCATACAATATTATTTAGCTGGTCGTACTCGCGATAGTAATTTACGTATTTAAAGGCATAAATCCCTCTGTTATTCTCCTGCTCCAAGGCGTGTCAGCCTTGGATGCAACCGGGATAACGCTAGGGCGATGATGATGATGAAGTCGCGATAATTTACTTATTTAAAGGTTAAACGTTTACCTACTAAAAACTACGTTTCTACCGGCTTGCAACTCACTTGCAAGCCGGTAGAAACGTAGGAGAATAACAGTGGTATTTATGCCTTTAAATAAGTAAATTATCGCGACTTCATCATCATCATCGCCCTAGCGTTATCCCGGTTGCATCCAAGGCTGACACGCCTTGGAGCCCGAGGTCCGCTTACTGGTCTAACCAGATTTGACAGAATATCAACTTTGCCACAGAGCGACTGACCTCCGTAACCCAAAGGGATAGCTATATGCCATGGTTTAGACCAGTATCAATTTATTTGAGTGTACCTACTAACTCCCCGTAACGACTGTCAAAGATCTTCATGACAGCCGGGACCGACGCTTTAACGGGCTCTCCGAGGCACGGGGCAAGCGATAATTAACAATTTAATACGCATTTAACTTCGAAAAGTCATTGGTACGTGCCGTGGGTTCGAACCCGATACCCTCTGCATACCAGTCTGTTGGTATATCCACTCGGCTATCGCTTCCTTTCAGGTAAAGTTAATTATCACGACTTAAGACCCGCTAAATAATATTGTATGATATATACAAATCGCGAAAGTTAAAAATCGATTATTGCAAACCTATACCAACCCATCTGGCCAAATCTTTTGACTCAGTGCTACTGTAAAGTAAATTGGGAGAAGCTTAAGTCTAGCTGTGTACTGCGACAGGCTGTGGACTTGTAGTGGTTGAGGAGCTGAACTTTAGGCCGCTTTTCAGTCAATTCCGCTCATACATCGGAGGCCTTATGAGACTTTGCCGACCTATTACGAATGACAAGCCAGGTCTTGCTATGAACGCTACAAGTCAGTCATTCAGTCCTTTGGTCAGTCATGGGTTCCCTTTCCACCCAGAACAAATCACTACGAGTACTGACACACGGTTTTACTCGATAGTTTTACTCGAAAAAGAGTAAAAATTAACGTGTGGACTGCAAAACTCACAGCTCGATGACATCAAATACACTGTAATTTTACTCTAAACGAGCCTTCGAGTCTGACTCGATCGAGTAAAACTGTATGTGAGTATAGAGCTTTAAGCACGATTAAGTGTTGTGTTTGAGTGAAACTTGTCTGATTGCCATACCAACTCTGCTTAGTTTAATATTAGATGACCGTGTATAAATTACTATGATATTAATATTTTATTTTATTTATAGACTCACGCCTGTATCCCCGAAGGGGTAGGCAGAGGTGTATATTACACCCACATTTCGCCATGAATTTTTAGGTCCCACGTAATAGGGTGCAAGTGATTACTAGGATATTATTATTAAGAATTTGTCTATCATATAGGCAATAGGCTCGCCCCCTATTACGTGGGACCTAAAAATTCATTGCGTAATGTGGGTGTAATATTACACATCTGCCTACACCTTCGGGGATACAGGCGTGAGCCTAGAAAAATTAAAAATATCGTCTATCATACAATAACATCTTATTATCAACAAAATACGTAAACGGAATTGATATTTATCATCAACACAAATATTAGAAAAACAATATTAATGAATATTATTGAAATACCGACATTAATATCAATGATGTCATAATGATGATAGATATTCATCTAATCAGGAGCTTATCTAAGGGATATCTAATGATTATATTTATCTGAAGATCATAGATATTTATCTTTTTCTTTGCAAATTTGCCGCTTGTACCTAATTAGAAAATCTATACTGTAATATAAAGCTGAAGAATTTGTTCGGATGTCTATAGGTACTATAATCATAATATATAAAATCCTTGCGTTACTGACTGACTGACAGACACGCTACAGCCGAAACTATTGGGCGCAGGAAGCTGAAATTCGGCATGTATGTTCCTTGGGGACCGTAGGGGTGCACTAAGAAGGGATTTCCCGAAATTCCCACGGGATCGGTCAAAACGGGTAAATTAAAAAAAAATGTAGGCGTAGCTGCTGGCGTCCTCTAGTAATTATAATAAAGCTTCTGAGTTTATTTGGTTGAACGCGCTAATCTCAGAAACTACTGGTCCGATTTCAATTATTATTTTTGTATTGGATAGATCATTTATTGAGAAAGCTATAAGCAATATAATCACGGTATGAACCCCAGGTGCGGAGCAGTAGTCTTAAATAACGCTGGTGTAACCACAAGCACAGCTATACAGCCAATAGCCTTCTCAATAAATGATATATCCAAGTCAAAAATAAATAAGACTGCCTCCGTGGTCAAGTGGATAGCGTATGCGACTGCTGATCGGAGGTCCCGGGTTCGATTCCCGGGTCGGGCAAAACTGTTACTGGGTTTTTCCGAATTCTCAGTAGCAGCACGGAGTCTGGTGATGTGGCCGGTAACGGCAATAGGCTTGCCCCCGTGGGACGTGGGACCTAAAAATTCATGGCGAAATGTGGGTGTAATGTTACACCTCTGCCTACCCCTTCGAGGATACAGCTGTAAGTCTATAAAAAAAATTGAAGTAGTTCCTAAGATCAAAGTATAACCAAACAAACTCTCCAGTTTTTTTAAATTAGTACAGATTTATTATATCAGAATTAGAAGATTTACTTCAAAAACATCGATATATATGTACTAATGTTCAAAAACTATTTTAAACATATTTTCGCGGATGCTAATTAATATGACTGCTATAAAAAGCATATGTGCCAATTATTATTCTTATATTAGACAACGTGTGAAACGCAATGACAACAGAACTATAGTGCTATCTATACATATAAATAAAATTGAAGTGTCTGTTTGTAATTTAAAAAAAAAATCTTCTTACTAAATGCATATGGATGTACACGGCACAAGGACCGAAATTACATTTTTACAATTTTTGACTGTCTGTCGTGTCGGTCTGTCTGTCTGTCTGTCTGTCTGTCTGTTTGTCTTCGCTACTCTCTGGAACGGCTGGACCGATTTTCACTGGCGGATAGCTGATGTACCAAAGTGTTACTTAGGCTATATATTAAGCGGATACGTGAAGTAGTTCCCTCAGGACGCGGGTGAAACCGCGGGAAACAGCTAGTTATCTATAAGGATCTCCTCTTCTCAAAGAAGCAGTGCAGTAAGACATTTGGATGATTTAGTGCTAATCGTATGCTGTTAACGTAAGTTAGTATAGAATGCCTATAGACTTTAAAAAGGATGAAAATGGGGTGACTTTGCAGGCACCCCAAAGAACAGACAAAAGTTTGTACCTATCTAGAAGAAATCGTAAAGGATGAGAAATTGGTATGATTTTACAGGAACTGCATGGAGGAGACAAAATATCGTAAGTATATGAAATAAGAAAATTTAAAGAAATAATAAGTTGGAGGGTGATTTTTTTATGAAACAGGCACAGAAAGGACAAACTTTGTAGGCTTTACCAAGGGAAACACGAGAATATAATATAACATGGGAGAGCTGAAGGGGTCCAGAAGCAAAAGCTGTTACTTTTGTTAAGTTTCAAAGGCCCAAAAGATATTATTAAACTTCTACTTGCTTATGGCCTGTTAAAATATTACGAAAGCAAAAATTGCCTCTGTTCCCTTTGTTAGCATTACGTAAACATAATTTTCATCTCCACTCAAGAACATGACTACTTCAACAGATGTCGGTTCTGCAACACATGTGACCAGCCCACTGCCTCTTCAGCGTGCTTATTTTTGGACGATTACCTCTTAGTCCTTATTGAAGTACCGACATTAATGTCAATGATGTCATAATAATTATAGATTTTCATCTAATCAGGAGCCTATCTAAGAGACATCTAATTGTTATATATTTATCTGAAGATCATAGATATTTATCTGTTTCTTTGCAAATTTGCCGCTCAATATAGGTACTATTATATACTAGAGCTGAAGAGTTTGTTTTGTTGAACGCGCTTATCTCAGAAACTGAACTGAACTCCGATGAATTGTTTTTTTTTGCATCGATCATTTATCGAGGATAGCTATAGGCTACATAACATCACTCTATGCCACGAATGAGGAGTAGAAGCTCTAAATAACGCGGGTGTAACCGCAGGCATTGCCATTTTTACATATACCCCAGTCCTTAGTTTAGCCAAAAAGTTACTGACTGTAGGAATGGTGTTTTTTTTAGTACTAGGCGGCAAACGAGCAGACGGATCGCCTGATGGTAAGCAATTACCGCCGCCCATGGACACAAGCAACACCACAGGAGTCACAAGTGCGTTGCCGCCCCTTGGGGTTGGGAAAATTGATAGGATAAGGAAGAAAGAATAGGGGATAGGAATGGTGTGGTTACTACGTCTTGTCCTCTGCACTACGCGTGTTATGGGTTTTATTCCCACACGAGACCATACTTTGTGTAATAATCACTCAAAAGAATGCTATTATTTTATAAGTATCTCTTCTTTACTAAGAGGCAGTGCAGTATGACATTTGGATGATATAATTCTATGCTGTTAACGTAAGTAGGCACAGAATGCTCAAAGGTTTTAGGTAAAACGTATGAAAAATGGGATGACTTTACAGGGACCGCAAAGAACGGACATAAGTTTGTATCTAGAAGAAATCGTAAAGGACGAGAAATTGGTATGATTTTACAGGAACTGCATGGAGGAGACAAAATATCGTAAGTATATGAAATAAGAAAAGTAAAAAAGAACCAAACTTAGAACGGTAAAATTATATGATTTTACAGGCACTGTATAGAAATTACGAAAGTTGGTAGGTTTTATTAAGGGAAACACGAAAATATCATTTGACATGGGGCTAAAGGGGTCCAAAAGCAACAGCTGATGCTTTTGGGAAGTTTAACGCCACAAGTTTGCAAGTACCTGGATCAATTGCTTAGTACCCATTTAAGTATTATATAAGCAGGTTCTTCCCTTTTCTGTCAAATTGATTATTTATTAATATAATTATTATCTACACTCTAGAACACGACTACTCCAACAGTTCTAGGTTCTGCGACACCTGTTGCTCATGCTCACTACTACTTCAGCTTGCATATTTTTTGGGAATTCGATCATGCAGACCTCCTCAAACGGTCAAATCAAAATCGTAAAAGAAGTAGAAAAGTCGTCAAAGTAAAAAAAATATTGCTGACGCTAACACCTGCTGCTCATTCCCCCAGACATAAAAAATCAAGACAGGTGGTATACTGTCACCCCTCTGTAGTATAATTGTCGTAATACTTGAATGGCCCGTTGCCAAGATTCCGTTTCTTCTGCTATTATATGAGAAACAGGAATAGAAAACCAAAGATTCCACTTAAACCAAAAAAACCCAATTAAACTAAACCAAAATCAGTATAGAGTACATATTTCCAGTCATAAATATGGCTACGACCTACCCGTTAAAGCTAACTCGTGCTAAAAACTAAGAAAGTCATAAAGTTAATAAGATTATAAACAAGTTGGATGCTAAAGTCTGCCTTAGAACAGAGGTTTTTAAGCTACCCTTTTCGTCAACTACTAAGTTTCAAAATCACTTATTCCCACCACTCCATTTTCCCGAAGTCTCTTTACCGTCCTTACTCTCTTCGTAGGTCCCCAAAGCCCACAAGGGTAAGTTATTGCCCACTTTGCAGTACCACATTGACTCTCTGACTGTCCAAGGGTGTCTTCTAAAGCTTCGGGTGTGATCGCCAGCCAACGACAACCCAACCTACTAGACGGCAGACGTAAGGTGAACACTTTCTGACAACACGTTAGACTTATACGTCTTACATAAGACCAATCCCAACACTGGATATGAATTATGACGTTCCGCCAATTTGAACCGGCCAATTAGAAAGCAGTTTAGTAGCCCCCTTCGCCCCCCATACCTCACCGCTTTGACAGAATTTTTTGTTTGTAGAAATGAAAACATTAGGTGTCTAGTAGGCTGGGTTGTCGTTGTCGCCAGCCTGAAATGCTTTCTGATGCCCAGGTAGAATATCATCTTTTGTACTCCATGCTAATAATTAAGAAGTATACTTACAATCAAATGAGATACCCCACTACCAGCATCGTTGGCCACAGATCGTGAAAAGGGCTTAGACCAACCCTTCAGTCAAGTGAGAGTAACAAAACTTTACCTAAGTCTTTAATAGCCATACTAACCTCAGTAACAGGATTGAAATGAGTGCCTGCACCGCACCATCTTTCGATCAGCTCTCCATTCTGACACTGGTAGTAGAGATTGCAGTAGTAGTTATGGGGCAAGTACTTGTCGATGCCCCAGTTGACTGGGCATCCATTGGGCAGGAGTGGGATGTCCTCCCAGTTACCACTGTCCTCCTGGCTGGGTGCTTCCTCGGATGAGGAATCCTCGTCTTCGCAGATGCGGTCGATGCTTCCGGGAGGGCCGCAGTTCTAGAGAAAAATATTTGTTAGTTATAGTATAGGAACTGTTGAATTGGTTTTGATGAAATTGGGCTGAGATTTTAAGTGTGGGATATGGTGGTAGTTTTATCTTAAAATCTGCGAATACTTTGAAACGATTTTGCTTTTTTTTTTAACTTTCCCTAAATCCATAAAATTTCTACTATGCTTGCATTTATCTTTCTAAAAAAAATTTAGTTTTACTATTTGTGTTGTAAATAACTCATGTAATAATATAATAATGTGAGAATCAGAATTATTCCTCCACATATCCGTCAGTTGGGAGCGTGCATAGAATGCACGGCATTGCTAAATGCAGATGCCAGTATGGATTAATTTTAAAAAGCAATTATTTGACTGCATCTTGTATCTTGAAAATCAGAGTTCATTCATCGGTTTACCAGATCAAAAGAACCTTATGCCTGACACTTTTGCAGACCATAATCGACTATTACTAGTTCACCAGAGTCCAAAACTGAAAACTACCTCAACATTTTTGCTCAAGCTCACCTGGATATCAGGATTGAAGACCGATCCACGGCGGCACTTGCTCGGGACCTTCTCTCCATTCACGCAGTAGTAAAACTTCCTGCATGATGTCTCATGGGGCAGCAGTAAGTGGATGTTGAAGTCTGCTGGGCAGCCATTGTCGAGGTACTCGCAAGAGTCGTCGACGACCGCTTCGGATAGCTGGACTGGGGCTAGCTTGCCCGCCTGCACCAGAGCTAGAGCCGTCAATAATATAAAGGTTTCTGGAACAAAGAGAATGAATTAGAAAAAATTAAAGTCAAATAAGCGGCGATAGCCCAGTGGTGTACGTGCCGAGACGATGATCTTGGGTTCGATCCCCAGGTAACCCGGGCACAGGCACACCTCTGACTTTTCGAAGTTATGTGTGTATTCAAATTGTTAATTATCGCTCGCTTAATAATATGCCCGGTAGATGGCAATAAGCTCGCTCCCTGTGGGTGTGTCATACACCCTACCACCTCTCCCTACCCCTTCGGGGATAAAGGCGTGAAATTATATCATGTTTTGCCTTTTACAATGCCAATTATGCCACCTGATTCTTCATGAGTGTATTGACTCTGGTTCCGATACCAGATAGTTCATCACGGTTTATAAGCCGCTCAAAGACCACCGACATGCCCGGATTCTTTTCCTGAGACAAGAACCGGGACCGATGATTTTACGTGCCTTTCGAAGCACGTTAACCCTCTGATATAAATTCTACAACAAGCGGTCATCCATACAAGCGGTTACCTCTACAAACGTTGCTTAACTTTACCTATACACCCGCGACTTAAAAAATCTTTTCAAAAATTGTTGTACCTTTATGATTGCCGCATTTGCACTAGACAGCGATAGCCTAGTGGAGATACTAACAGACTGCTACGCAGAGGGTATCGAGTTCGAATCCACGGCACGCACCAATGACTTTTCGGAGTTATGTACGTATTAAATTGTTAATTATCGCTTGCTCCGTGCTTCGGAGAGCACGTTAAGCAGTCGGTTCCGGCTGTCATGAAGATCTTTGACAGTCGTTAGCGTTCGTCAGTAGGTAGGTACCTCTAAACAAAGTGACACTAGTCTTAACCATGGAATATCGCTAACCCTTCGGGTTGCGGAGGTCAGACAGGCAGTCGCTCTGTGGAAAAGCAAATATTCAGCCGAATCCGGTTAGACTAGTAAGTGGACCACGGGTTGCAATTGGTATCCCAATTGCGCTAAATAGATATAATAAAAACGCTAGGAGGATGATTATTGCCTAATTCTTGAGGAAGGCTATGTAACATCACGCTAAGACAATAGGGGCCGAACATAATGCAAGAAGGATGTACTAGTATGAGTGAACGATGCGATACTACTATTCAAAGGACTAGGTGTAGAAGAGAGTAATTTGCACTAGCTGCGCAGTTAGTGCAGATTACAATTATAAATATTAGACTAGGTACCATTATTTTAACAAAATTGGATCACAAAAATAAATAAACAACACCTGAAGTAGCATAGCAACTCATTAAATATCGAATTTCACCCTACTACGGCGAAGCCAAAGAAGGTAACGATTTTGGCAGTATATGTATGTTTGTATGTGTCATCGTAGCGCCTAAACTACTGAACCGAATTAAAATCATGAAGTGGCAATAAATTCATACTCTATTAATGGCCGGAGTGACATAGGCCTTATAAATTTATCAACATATTCTATAACCGAAGTCTATGCTACCACAGATTTTGATCTTGAAAAAACTGAGATAATTATCACGCGTGCTTGGTACTAAAAGAAAGGTCGAATATCGGAAATTATTAAAAAAAATTATGTTTAAAATATATTAAGAACAAGTGCGAAAACCCGCATTTCTTCAAGTCTCGCGGAAAAGAGGTTACAACATTCATTTTGGTTCACAAATCTACTTATACTTAGTAGGTATAAACTAAAGCCCCATTTGCTTCCTGCCTGTCTGAATGAACGTGATAAATTCTAAAACAACCGGAAGGATTTTTGTGTGATTTTCACCAATAGACAGGGCAATTCTTGACGAAGGTTTAGGTGTATAATAAACGTAGGTGCGGGCTTCGGATAAAGTCTAGTTTATAATATAGATCAACAGTCAATAAATAAAGATGTTATAGTGAACATATTATACTGCAGGAAATATGTTTTTTTTTGCCATTATTACTTTGCCCTAATTGTCTTTTACACTGCATTTTATGTTCACATAACTATTTTAGGCCCAAATATAGTGTATTGGTTTTGGCATAATTTAAATTCGAATAATTTTGCCAGGTATGATGACTAGACAAGTAGTTAGGCAATAAAAACAATAACAATGCCGAAAACTCAGGAATCAATATTATTTGTGTTATGCCATCGTTCTCCTAGCGTTATTCCAGTTGCAATCCGGGCACTAGTCAAACCGGTTTTGTTTTAAATTAATAGGCATTAGGTTTTTACAGACTGCCTGACTACCCTCTGCACTCAGACTAATAGAACAACTGCAACTCAAAGATATAGCGATATTGAAGGTAGTCATTGCCAGGGAAACTGCACATCTTAGATTTCCCTAGAATGTTTTCGAAATACATGTGATGTCTGCCAACTCGCACTTGGTTAGTGTGGCAGACTATGAGCACACAGGCCTATTCTCATTGTGCAAAGGTTTATCTTTGCGCAATGAGAAGAGGCCTGTGCCTTGCAGCGAGACAGTAATAAACGCCTGATGATGAAGCTATGAATATTACCCGTACCTACACTCTTAATTTTTATTCTTAATAAAGACGACTCCCGCACTAGGACTCCTGTGTCGCGGGGGACTTTACAAACACACAACTAACGGACACAATGAACACCCAGACTCGAAACAACAATTTATGCATCACACAAAGTGTCGTCTCGTGTGGGGATCGAACCCACAACACTTCGGCGCAGTTTCAAGCGGTGAGCCGACCACTACGCCAACCGTGCAGTCAATATGACAGAATATCAGTTTTTCCACAGACCGACTGTCGTCTGATCTCCGGAACCCAAAGGGATAGATATTCCATAACCCAAACCATAATTATTAACTGCAAATCCACTTCTTAGCACTTAAAATATTAACTTTAAAATAATAAATAAATTACACTTACTTATCATCTCAGTTCGACACTCAGAGAGTTTTTACACTTGTTTATAAAGAATAGTACACCGTTTATACACCGACCGACTTTGATATGTAACTAGTATATTGCCGTATATATACTGTGGGTGTTATGATAAGGATTGATAACTAATGATTATTGAAATGGCGTCCTCTGACTTCTTTTTAAGCTTCAGTGCATATGCAGGCTTCGATAAAGAGCGCAGGGTCACGAAAATATTGAAAAATTAGCGGAAGTTTTTAGATCAGAACTCTTTTTTTTAAGACAAATACGCGCATCTTTTTACTGGTCTGTTTTTGGCACTGGTCTTAGCCATGGAAAAGCGGTGTTCCTTGGGTTTGCGGTGATCGATCTGTGGAAAAGCAAATATTATTTCAAATCTGGTCAGACTAGTAAACGGTCCCCGGACTCCAAGACGACAGTTTTAGATGCAACAGGGATAACGCTACAATGGTGATTTTATACATGATCAGCCCTTTATACTGTCCCACTGCTGGGCACGGGCCTCTTCTCACTATAAGAAGGGTAAGGCAATAGGCTACCACACTTGCCAAGTGCGGGTTGGCAGACTTCACATGTCTTTCGAGAACATTATGGAAAACTCTCAGACATGCAGGTTTCCTCACGATGTTTTCCTTCACCGATTAGCAAGCGATAATTAACAATTTAATACGCACTTAACTCCGAAAAGTCATTGGTGCGTGCCGTGGATTCGAACCCGAGACCCTCTGCGTAGCAGTCTGTGGGTCTCTCCACTCAGGTATCGCTGCGTGATTTTATTTCTATTACGTGATTTTATACATTTTTTGTATACAATCGCCATCATTATCCTAGCGTGTATCAACTTAATTTTGGAAACCAATATTATACTGTTTTTATTAATACTTAGTATGCAGAAGCTTGATATACCTCATCCTCCTAGCGTTATCCCAGTTGCAGCCTGGGAAGGGTTCCGTCTAGTAGCCGTACCAGATTTTACTGAATATAAGGTTTTTTTAATCCGTGTGGTTACGGATTAAGGATACGGATTGTCACCACCCCATATCACCCCAAGGGTGTCGTAAGAGCCGACAGAGGGACTGAGGGAGCATATTATGCAGAGAACAGCACTGTAAGAGAAGGAAAATTTGATACAAACCCTATACCAACCCGTTTGACCAGCGTAGTATAGTAGGCCAATTCCTGCTTTCAAAGGAGAGGCCAAGTCCAGCAGTGGACTGTTAAAGGCTGATGATCATGATGAAGGTTTTTTAAAAGGATAGTGATATTCCCTGGTTTAGAATAGCGTCATTTTATTCAGAAGTACTCCCTATAACGACTGCCAAAGACCTTCTTGACAACCTGAATCGACGACTGAAAGTGCGCTCCGAGACACGGGACAAGCTGGTTTTAGCAATTCAATACGCTCCTTACTCTGAAAAGTCTGTGGAACGCGCTGTGGATTCGAACCCAATACCCTCAGCATGGCAGTTTGTTGATTTATCTAAGTGTCAAAATAGTTATTTGTGAATATTTCGGCAATCTTCAGAACGCCTAAACAAATTTTCATGTGATTTTTAACTATAGGCGGAACGATTCACGAGAAAGCTTAGGTGCATAATTTATTGCCATCTAACATATTAAGTGTGCGGCGAACGCTGGTATGTTTTTCTATTTATTTATAGACTCACGCCTATATATCCGAATTGGTAGGCAGAGGCCTACCAATTCGGGGGTTAAAAAACACCCACATTTCGCCATGAATTTTTTGGTCCCACGTAATAGGGGGCGAACCTGTTGCTGTTACCGGGCAACCTGGCAGCCAGTAGGATTCTGTTGATGTGACCAGACTCCTACTGGCTGGCAGGCTGCTTCTGAGAATTTGGAAAACCCAGTAACACTTTTGCCCGACCCGGGAATCGAACCCGGGACCTCCGATCAGCAATCGCATATGCTATCCACTGGACCACGAAGTTAATATTCTACTGTTTTTTATATAAAATTCTTGCGTTATTGACTGACTGACAGAGGACGCACAGCCGAAAATACTACATAATGGATAAACATACATATACATATACTTTTTTATGTAAATACATACATATTATACATAGAAACACCCAGACCAAGACAAACATCCACGTTCATGCACACAAATGTTTGACTTGAGCGGAAATTTTCTTTATAACCTTCATCAATGACTTGATAGAACATGTGAACTCAACCAGTAACGGATGCACTCAATTGGTAGTTTTTGCTGATGACACTAATGCAGTAGTGTCGGCTAGTGATATAAACCGTCTTAATTTGGTTGTAAATAATGCCTTGGACATCTTCTACACTTGGTTCACTGTAAATAGCCTCAAAGTAAATATTAGTAAAACAAATGTAATTCTTTTTCGCTCAACCTCTAAAAATACGGATACATTATATAGCAAAATAAACGGTGAACGCATAAGCCAAACCTCGGTGGTAAAATTTCTAGGAGTTCATATCGACGATAGACTAAACTGGAAAGCAGAGTTAAAGTATCTGGAAAACTCAATTAGTTCAGCCAGCTATGTACTCAGGAGTCTTAGGAACGAAGTTAGTATTGAGCACCTAAGAATGGTATACTTTGCGTTAGTCGAGTCAAAACTAAGATATAGCATCCTGTTTTGGGGAGGAAGCTTTGAATATAATATTAATAAGGCATTTGTTGCACAGAAAAGAGCCATTCGAACAATTGTAAGAATTCAAATACCAAATTCATGCAGACCACATTTCAAAGAACTAAAAATATTAACTGTTCCTAGTTTATATATATATTAGTACTACTCTCTCACTTATCTAAACATGTTGATGAGTATGAAAATGAAGATGAGAAACAGATAAGGGAGAGCACGACGAGAAAGGATCTACATAACCAATGTATACCACACCTAGATGTCGTAAAACAAAGTGCATATTACAGATCCGTTAAAATATTTAATAAATTACCTTTAGAAATTAAAGAAATACTTATTTTGCAAAAAGGATTTTTTAAGCGAACTTAACCGATTCCTGTTAGAAAAATGCTATTATTCAATTGATGACATGTCATGTGAACCACATATAGTCCGTTCACAGTTATTTTACCTCTAGCTGTTAGATTGGCCAACCTGGGCGTTGTGTTGCTATATTTGATATATAATACTCCCATTTTAAATATACATTATTGCTAAAAATTGACTTATTTTTTTATTGCCTAAGCGATCGTAATAAATATTTGGAATTAATGTTGTAACAAAACCTCTTGATATTTGCATGGCTATATTCATGTACATTTATAACGAATTTCCTATGTAGATAGAAATTATAATAAAAATGTTGTCTATTTAATATACATAGGTAAACGCATCATAATTACGCCAACGTGAGGTTCTAATTATCAAATACAAAAAATGCAAATTAAATTTTCATATTTATTTTGAATTAGAATGATGTGGGTGTAATTTTACACCTCTGCCTATCCCTGCATGGAAACAGGCGTGAGTCTATAAGAATGATCCATGTGGACTGCCAATGTTATGATGATTCGTAACTGTTGTCAGATTCTGTATCAGACTCAGAATTTAATTCTATTATGAACCTGTCCATTTCAGCATCCGTAGACCCATCTCTTTCACGAAGCTTGTCTTCAATGTGGCGCTCATGTTTGCATTGTTTTTGTCAGTCTTCTGCAGTGATAGATTGAAAAGCTTCTTCAGCTAAATTCACAATGTTGGTTGCCTCTTGTCCTAAATTTTTGCTTGTGACTCGCCTTTTAATGAGACTCCACATAAGTTCAATTGCGTTTAGCTCGCAGTGGTATGGCGGTAATCTAACCACTTTGCGGCCATGAGCTTCAAGCATTTGAATTTTTGAAGCATTTCCACTAATATTGGGTAAAATGATATGCACGGGTAACCCTATTTTACATTCCTATCATCACAGAGTACAATTCCAACATAAAGAAAATAAACAGCAACATCTGTCAGAGGTAAAATAACTGTGAACGGACTATAGACAATATTTTATATTCATTTTTTGTTTTTTGACTTGTTTAGGTTTCTTTTATAGTTAATTTATTGTCATTTCACGATTTTTATTGTTTTTAGTTTGCATTAATTTGACATTTTAAGGATTTTATTATTTTTCTTGGTGTTTGACATTTGATTGATTTGGTTTACTAATGTTTGCCATCATTTAAAATGCCATAATTTCATATGCCATACTGGTATTTGCCATAATTTCATTAGAAATAACGCTTCAGTTGTCATAATCGTGAAATTACATACAATGACTTTCACTAATTCCATTGGTCATAATCGAGTGTAAAAAAAGTGTCATAATAATTTAAATCCATAAATGTATTTGCTATATCTTTCGTTTTCAATAATCTAAGAAGAAAATAGATAATAAACTGAAGTTGAACAACTTCAGTTTATTAAACTAGTGTGACGAATGTGGACTAAGTTGACGGAGCCCTGCTTGGCAGGGCTCCTATTTTTGGGTTAAGGGTCAAAATAGAACCCTAACCTAACCTATCCGAGTCGGATTGCACTGAGTCGGGGTGTTAACGATAATTAATTCAACTTCAGTTTATTAAACTAGTGTCAAGAATGTGGACTAAGTTGACGGAGCCCTGCTTCGCAGGGCTCCTATTTTTGGGTCAAGGGTCAAAAGAGAACCCTAACATAACCTAACCTTTCCGAGTCGGATTGCACTGAGTCGGAGTGTTAACGATAATTAATTTCGACCGTTAGGTAATAAGGTTTTCATAATTATATCAAATTTTGATTATGTCAAGAGTCGATTATGAGATGTGTTACTTATGGAAACTGATTATTATGATATAAGTTGTTATAGAAAGTCATTTTATGGCAAATAAAAGTTATCGCTGTTGAGTTGTTAAGGCAAACGTTATTAGTATAAATGATAATAGTGCAAGTAAATATTATGATCGGGGATGATTATGGCAAACAATATTAGTGCAAATGAATTTATGGAAAACGAGAGAATTCCGATTGATTTTAATATTTTATACATATTATTAATATAATTAATTGACTTTTTATCTCTTTTTTATGTTATAATTGTGGTGTCATCAATGTTATTGTAATTAAAATTCAAATAAATTATACTTTTATAATGATAATTGTTCTTTGAAAATAATTAGGAATTATAATTGTAAATTGTAACTGTAAAACATTCGCATGCAATGTAAATTGTTTCTGAATAAATAAATGAAAATGAAAATCGAACCCGCGACAGTCGCTTACACTCCAGCTAACGCCAACCGGTCGTCAATTTTTAATCTTTATTTATTTACAAAAATAATAAGATCTGCTAACGATAAGTATACATATAACGTATTGTCACAATTATTTAAGTACATTGACAATGCAAAATTCAGCATAATCAATATTATAAAACCAGAACCAATTATTGATGTTCCTAACAGTTTATGCATATTTTTAACATTCTTATAGCGCTGATACACTTGTGCATTAATGTTCCAAAACAAATGAGTGTGTTTTTACGAGCATTCCCACGAACATTCGGACGAGTCTTAGAATATAGAGAGGTAATACATGGAATTCGCGCTACGGTAGCGGTGCGGCCGTGTAAAACTCGGTTAGCATATATGTCCTTGCGACCTTTGCGTCTGCTCAGCACCTTTTTCGCACCAATCTTGTATATTGGTTAATTTCTTTATTATCTCGTTTCTTCTAAAATGCTGGATTTTAACAAAAAAATATCGTTATTTCCATCTTTAAAAGCCAAGTGTGGCGTGTGACGTCATTTGGGGTATTATGGTACGAAATCATGATATCACACGGCCTTTCACGGTCTTTGCGTAATTGTAACACATAACATGCATACATATGTTCACGCCTTTTTCCCGTCGGGATAGGCGGAGACAACAGAACGCCATTGCTTCTATCCTTGTAAACCTCACACGCTTCCTCTACATGCATTACTCTTTTCATACATGCTCGCCGGTTACGGGTGCTTCGGACTTTTCTGTTTTTCAAGACGTCCACAATTTGGTCGACGAACGTCTTACGAGGTCTGCCGCAACCGGCTTGCCCACACACATCTGCCATATACAGGGTGTAAAAAGACCCTTAACGAAAACTGAAATCCCATGTTGTACCAATCACTATGAACATTTTTTACTTCGGCACCATACCTGGGAACTTACTGGTTCAGGAGATATTGAGGCTCAAAGTTAGTATGGAATTTTTCTAATTAGGTACAAACTCGATGCATTTATCCCGCCAATACGTTCTTTAGATGCCCTATGACCCCATGGATAAGTAGGTATTTCGAGCATTGCACGCGCGCGCTTTTAATTGCGGTTTAAAAAATGTGAAAACTTAAAAAATAAATCGTTTCCCAGGCATTATTTTTGGTTAGTATGACTTAGCATGATGTCCACAACGAGTATGGCTTGGTGATAACGAATGTCTTGTGACACCCGGTATATTTGATTTGTCAATCTTTCTTTCGTCATAACAACATTATGTGCCAATAGGAAGATTTAGCTAATCCTACCATGCTGGCTAGCCAGATGGGTTGGCATAGGGTTTAATGTCGAGTTTTCTATCTCCCCAACGATACTATTTGCTTCGTATATTTTCTTCGAAGCCTCCTACGGCACCCTCTGATTAAAATACGACTGTGACATTCGGAATTCTTAATGAAAAGAGTATTAAGGCGTTTAAAAACATACATTTCAAGGTAGTAGAGCCTTGCTGATTTCAGCATAAATGGGCCAGCTCGACCGGGGAAGTACTACCCTCTCATAGAAAATCGACGTAAAGTAACAGTACCTAAACTGTTCCGTTTAGTTCGCTGGGTGAGAGTACCGGAGGCCCTATCCCCTATTCCTTCTCCCTCATCCCACTCCTCATCCTATCCCTTTTCCCAACCCCAAATGGCGGCAACGCACTTGTGACTCCTGTGGCGTTGCTTGTGTCCATGGGCGCCGTTAATTGCTTACCATCAGGCGATCCGCCTGCTCGTTTGCCGCCTATTACCTTAAAAAAAAGACAGCGTGGCCAGCCATGGTCCGTAACGATATCCAGTTATCGTCAAGGTCCTAAGGTTGGGCAGTGACTCTGTAATCCGCTCGACCGACTCCTTGCTCAGTATCACTGTCTAACAGAAAGTAACCAAGCAGTGGTCCCAGCTTTAACCTGGTTGCATTCAAGACTTTTGCCTGAGATCGGGGGGCCGCCCTCTATTGTAACCATACATAGATACATAGACTCACGCCTGTTTGCTGGAGGGATAGACAGAGACTACGGAACGCCTTTTGCAACGATCCTGACATACCTTTCTTGCTTCATTCACTCCCATCAAAATTCTCACGCATGCTCTTCTATTGTCTCCAATCTGCCCCTTCGTCTTGTCCCATTCACACTTGCCTTATATAAATATCTTCTTTGTCAGTCTTTCGTCAACCATCCTCTCCATGTGCCCAAACCATCTTGATATGCCTTTCTCGATGGTTGTCACTTCATCTTCTTTTACCGCACTCCACTCTCTTATCACACAATTCTTTACACTGTCGTTCAATGACACACCACACATACTTCTCAGTGCTCTCATTTCTACAGCATTTATTCTAATTTCAAGTCTCACTACCATATATAAGAGTACCAAGGGTATTATAACCAGATTTGACAAAAACGTTTGCTTTTCCCTAAAGCGACTGCCGTCTGACCTCCGTAACCCATAATATAGCGACGCAACGCAGTGTCAAGCGGTAAAGCGGCCGCTTAAACCACTGCGCCAACCGTGCAGTCGTATACTGGTACTCAGATGATCTCTAGTTCAAACCCTCAGAGCTCAGCACTTACTTTAAAGATTAATTCTCGCTTGCTAAATGGTGAAAGAAAAGCATCGTCAGGCAACCTAGAAATGTACCAATCCTCTCTAGGCTAACGTAGTGGACTGGGGCTTTACTCTTCTCCTTATAGTGAGAAGAGACCACTCCTCAGGAGGGGGACAGTTTATATATAGGGCTGATTTATTTTAAAGGTATGGCGGTTAGTGGCAGAAGGCGCAGAAGCACACGATGCCTCCTTCAAACTTTATGCCTCTTACAGCTTATTCTTGTATTTCATCCTTCTCCTAGCGTTAACTCAGTTGCAAACATTAGTACGCTTACTAGTCCAACCGAATTTGACTGTATATAAACCTTTCTACAGAGTGACTGCCTGTCTGACCTCCACAAACCAGAGGGATAGCAATATTCCATGGTTTAGATTAGTGTCAGTTTGTTCAGAGGTACTGACTGTGACTTTGTCTGTCTTTAAGTCTATTGATATCTCCACTAGGCTGTCTAGATAGTTTATATTCGTAAATAATAATATAATTGTTAACATTATTATCATAAAGGAAACAAGTTTTTAATTTGCAGTAGTTTAGACTTTAGACTATGCGATAGTAATTGTCATTCAGGACATTTTTTTTATGGTAATAGGCGACAAACGAGCAGACGGATTGCCTGATGGTAAGCAATTACCGCCGCCCATGGACACAAGCACCACCACAGGAGTCACAAGTGCGTTGCCGCCCCTTGGGGTTGGGAAAAGGGATAGGATGAGGAGTGGGATCAGGGAGAAGGGATAGGGGATAGGGCCTCCGGCACTCTCACTCGCCGAACGAAACGCAGCAGTTTATGTACTGTTACTTTACGTCGATTTTCTGTGAGAGGGTAGTACTTCCCCGGTCGAGCCGGCCCATTCATGCTGAGATCAGCAAGGCTCTACTACCTTGAGAATGTACACGTTATCATCATCATCAATCTGTATTTACAAATTTCTTACGTTACGTTAAATTTTGTCATGTCCTATTATTATATTGGCAATGCAAAGACTATCCGCGCGCCTCTTGCGGCGAAATTTGGAAGTTGTCTAGGTACGACACTTTTGACAGCTTTCAATACAACTTTGCATATTTGAGGTTATGCTGGTAATTGTATTGAGAGCCTCAAAAGTTTCAAAAGTGGTATTGATCTGTGAAGGAGTCGTACATGGACGATTTCTAAATTTCGCCGCTAGAGTCGCTAGTTAGAATCTTAGCATCGCCAATTCACAACTATCGCTTGTCCTTCGATCCCGGCTGTCATGAAGATCTTGACAATTGTTATGTGGATGATCAGTACATCGGAGCTACCAACTCTGGTCTGAGGACATGAAATATCGCTATCCTTTTGTGTAGCGGAGGTCAGATAGCAGCCACGCTGTGGTAAAGCTTGTAGCGACCACCTGCATAACGGCGCTATCTAACCAATGACGACGGACCTACTACGACACTATCCAACCTATCGAAGACGACGCGCCAAATTCAAAAGTCCTGAATCGCGCAAGCAACTTTCGCGCGCCAAGCAGCATATATAAAACTCCTCAAATACGTCCGTTGGACTGAAAGTCCACCAGGCACGATCACCCAGCCTGGTTGGAGGATCCTCGCTCTAGTTGGAGGAACACCACACCTTTATCCTCCAAGCTAATTTACTGCCAAATTTAGTTAGATAAGTAAGCGATTCCAAGGATAAAATATTAGTTGCAACTTTAATAATTCTAGGCCGATGATGGTGGTAATTTGAGGTCTAAGGCAATAACGTACTTCACATTATATGTTAAAGTTTTATTTATGTTTCTCGTTAGTAAACATTAATTCCTTATCACATTATTTAGCATAGATTTTGGTAACAATATAAATTTGATCGCGAATATACATATGTAGGTACATATATTAATTATTTCTTAAACGATAATTTAAAATTGTCTTGCATTATCTTATTCGAGGTCTAAGGCAATAACGCACTTCATATTATATGCTAAAGTTTATTTGTTTTCCTGGTTAGTAAAACATAAATTCCATGTCACATTATTTAGCATACATTGTGGTAACATTATAAATTTAATCACGAATATACACATGTAAGCACATATATTAATAATTTCTTAAACGATAATTTAAAATTGTTTTGCATTAACTTATAAAGCCTTTGTAAATTTTATTCCAGAACATGGAACATGGCTCTGGCAACAGTGTCAATATATATGTATTTTTAAATTCTTATAGAATAATTTATTTTTAGTTCATAATCAGCTGTCTCAAAACTTCCTTAGTTCTTCCATCTATTTGATCCCAAGGCAAGAAGATTCTCAAGCCATCCTGTCCAGACGTTGTCTGGATATGTCCTCTGACACAGCCAGCATTACAGATGAAATCGCAAGTGTAAGTGTTAGGATTGAAATGCAGACCTTCACTGCAAACTATTTGTACAGGCTTCCTGTCTCTGCATATCCAATATTTATCGCAATCATTATGAGGCCAGGGTAGGACATTGCATTCTTGTTCGCAAATGTTTTGTGCGTCATCTTCTTCATCACTGCAATCCTCATCAACAATTGGGTTATCACCGCCGCCGCTTGAGTCATCACCAACTGGTTTATCATCTGCACCGCTTGAGTCATTATCATCATCGCCAACTATAAGATCGTCTTCACCGCTTGAGTCATTTTCATCATCACCTACTGGATTATCATCGCCAGCACTTGAGTCATTACCGACTGGGTTATCGCTTTCATTGCTGCAGGAATCGCCTTTGCAAATGCAACCAGCTATGGCGGGGTTTTCACAGCGCTGTAATAATCAAAACGTGCATATTATTATTTTTAAAATACAAGATTAATTTTAAATGGAATATCAGCCGTAAACTGGACAGGAGAAAAAGTATGTAATAGATAAGTAAGTTTCATGATACTGGTTTCACTATACTTAAAATAATAGAATCAAAATAGATCAAAACTTAGAAATTGACAGTTTTCAAAAAAGCCTAAGAACTACTTTGACCTAAAACCCTAAAGCTCTGAGGAGTGACTTTTAGTGTTTCTCTTAAAAAATCCTATCCTTATCTCTCGTAGGTTTTTCACCTGTGTGGAAATCGAATCCACAGAGCTGGACCAACGGCTATACGTGCCACCTGAAGCACGGTAGCGTTCTATTGTTGACCACAACAGGCGGTCGTCAGGCCAAGTTATGCCCTCAGCAGCATTGCTTAACTTCACCGACTTATTATGATGACAATTTGAGGTCTATGTTCTTGACCACACAAAGCGTACACCCATCCAAATTATAACCTCAGCAGCATTGTTAAACATCTACCAACGACAAAGATAAGTAACGTTACGATAAACTAGCCGACCACAACAGGTGCTTATCCATCCAAGTGTGACCTCAGCAGGGTTGCTTACCTTTCCCCAAATTATTACAAACGACTATTCGGCGCTACTTAACTTCACCTCAAACAGCGGTTACCCATCCAAATTATGACCGCATCAGCGTTGCTTAATCATTTGCAAACGAAGTCTTCGATAAACCTACCTGAAGAGCTGAACTGAAGGGTAGTGCTGCAGGACAAACGCCTTGCACCAGTAAACCCCAGACGCAGTGGTAGAACTTCTAACTCATGGCGGAGTAGCCAGTCGGAGCCTTCGGCTGGGCACCCAACGTCAAACTCGTCGCAGGGAGGTCTAATGATGTCTACAGGAGGTGTGGCGTCTTCCTCACTGACCACACACCCATCCAAGTTTAGACCTCACCAGCATTGCTTACCTTCACCGAAGTATTATACTGACAATTCGAGGGCAGAACGCTAACACTCTTTGATGACCAGCGGTCACCCATCCAAATTTTGACCTCGGGGACATTGCTTAATTTCATCTCTTGCAAAACGGTCACCCATGCAAGTCGTGACATCATCAGCATTCCTTACCTTTACTGATTTACTACGAATGATAATTCGAGGATATGCGGTCACCCACCCAAATTGTGACCTCAGGAACATTGCTTAACTTCACCAAATTATTGACCTACCTGTAGAGCTGGACTGAAGTGCAGTCCCGCAGGACAAACGCCTTCGACAAGTCCACCCCAGATGCAGTGGTAGAACTTGGTGCAGTAGTACTCATAGGAGAGCAGTCAGTCGGAGCCGTCGGCTGGGCACCCAACGTCTAACACGACTCCAGGAGGACACATGATGTCGCCAGCAGGACTAGAGTTATCTTCCTATGACTGACCACAACAAGTGCTCACCCATCCATGTTGTGACCTCACCAGCACTGCTTACCTTCACAGGAGTATTACGACCGACAATTCAAGAGCTAGCGGTTAACTATCCAAATTGTGACCTGAGCAGCATTGCTTAACCTCACCTCTCGCCGATGACAAGTTGAGTCACGCTACGAAATGATTACAACAAGTGATCTTCCATCCAAATTGTGATCTCAGCAGTGTTGCTTTACTTTACCTTTTGGTCACCAAATTATTACGGAAGACAATTCGAAGGCTGCGTTAAACCTACCTGAAGAGCTGGGCTGAAATGCAGTCCTGCAGGACAAACGCCTTGGACTAGTCCACCCCAGACGCAGAAGTAGAATTTCGCGCAGTCGTACTCATGGGGAACCAGCCAGTTGGAGCCGTCATTTGGGCAGCCGTTATCTAACACGTCTCCGGGAGGCCTGATGATGTCTCCTGGAGGACTGGAGTCATCTTCCTCACTGCTGCTTGCGTCACCGCCTGGTAACGCACAGCCTACGACTGCGATGTGGTCGCAGATCTGGAAAAAAAACAGTTCAAAAGGCTGGTTAAAATCGCGGGAAGCGGCCAACCGATTCGCTCCACCCGCATCCAAATGCGGGCGGCTCAAAATCGGTATGTGTGGCAAACCTTGGGGGAGGCCTATGTCCAGCAGTGGACATCTCTAGGACATGATGATGATGATAATAGGCTTGAGTCCTTTAATGCCTTGCCTTCCTGCGGTGCGTGGTTTTGTGGACGCACCTTTAAAGTTACCCGAGTCGCGGAGTAACTTGAAAGTTGCCGCTCAAATAAATCAGATTTAATACAGTTTTTTTTAGCCATTGATTGTATGTAGATAAATATGATACGCCGATTACTAGAGGAGAGGATACCAGCAGCTATGCATGCATATTTTATTTTAATTTAACTTTTGCCCGGTGCCGTAGAAGTTTTGGGAAATTACTTCTTGGTCCTAAAGGAAAATGCATGCCAAATTCCAGCTTCTTGCGCCAAACAGTTTTGGCTGTGTGCTGTCTGTCATTCAGAAAGTAAAGCAATAATATTTAAATAGACAGATTAAGTAATATTAAGGCGTAACGAAGGGTTTTCACACAATTCCTATGCCTATCCCAAGAGGCGTAAGACAGGGCGCATTATTTGGGTAACTATGATAAGAAGAAGAAGAAGAAAAACATTTATTTCCACAATATACATGAACATGTATACACATATCTTATATGGCACAGATTACATAATGTTTTATAAACACAATTGACAAAGTAACAGTTTGCATGTTGTGAAAACGAGGTCACCACTCAGGCAGGATTTGAGGCTACACCTAAAATCCACCGTGATTTTATTTGGTGACCTCAAGTGACGATACAGATATCACACTAATTCGTAAAATACAGAGAGAAAAAAAACCAAAAAGAGAACCTTATCCTAATTTAACGGTGCCTGCAATTTAACGAAATTTGTAATAAATAGAATATGATCTAATCCATCCTAGCATTATCCCGGTTGCGGCCAAGATTCTTGCCTTGAAACCCGGAGCCCGCTTAATAGTGTAACCTACATAGATTTGACAGAATCTTAGCTTTTGCACAGAGCGTCTGCCGTCTGACCTCCGCAACCCAAAGGGATAGCTATATTAATGGTATATAGTTTTAGTACATTCAAGGGTATTGCTTCCGCTTAACGATTGTCAAATATCTTCATGTAAATATAATTCCAGTGAATCAATTATCAACTGACGCAAATATTTTATCCATCTAAGATCTTTGATTTCAGATAATCTATTATCAAAGTGCTTATTCAGAAAGAGCGTAAGATAATTATCAATATGCGGATCTAATAATATTTATTTATACATTTTCGGGGACTTTGTAGTCAATTATCAAGGCAAGGGTCGTTCTATTACTGATAATAGTTTTATCAAAATTTTGTTATCCGAAACTTCCGTCTTGATTTTCCATATAACTTGTCCTGATAAAAAAGCATTGAAAATTGTAATAGATTGCATCAGATTTTACTGTGATTTGTGCGAAAGCGTATTTTTCAAAGCGTGTTACGCTACCGATTATCAAATCGAATAAAGGCAGCGATAGCCTAGTGGAGATACCAACAGACTACCATGCAAAGAGTTCATCATCTCCTTTACTTAACAGTCCACTGCTGGACTAGGCCTCTCCTTTGAAAGGAGGAATTGGCCTACTATACCACGGTGGCCAAACGGGTTGGTATAGGGTTTGAATCAAATGTACCTTCTCTTCTAGTGTTGTGCATGCAAAGAGTATCCGGTTCAAAACCAAGACGCGTCCCCAATGAAATTTCGACGCTAAGTGCCTCGAAGAGCACGTTAAGTCGTCGGTCCTGACTGTCATGAAGATTTTTGACAGTTTTTATTGACAATGAGTAACTAGTAGTAAGTAAGTGATGCTCATCTAAGACATGGAATATATCTTTTCCTTTGGGTTAGGGCGGTTAGACTGCAGTCGCTCGGTGGCACGCTGGCCAAGTGCGGGTTGGCAGACTTCAGATGTCTTTCGAGAATATTATGGAGAACTTTCAGACATGGCCTTACCCTTCTCATAGTGAGAAGAGGCCCGAGCGCAGCAGTGGAACAGTATAAAGGGCTGATGATGATGAGATAGGACTAAATCTCGATTTATTTTCATGTTGGCAGTCTAAGTTTTGTAATACGGCGAATTATGCATGGACAGAGATTTTTTTCTAGCATCTACAAAAGAAAGATTTTATTAAAGTATTTATAAAGTACATACAAGTAGGAAATTTTGCGCAGGACAAAGCATATTGTATAATTAGCAATATAATCATTTTAAAAACGAATTCATCTAATCTAGAATATCTTATCATATCAGCTAGATTTTAGATGTTATAGTTTATCTTCATTATGAGTAACGCGTACGTAATGGAATGATTGTAATTATGATTGTTCTCTTTTTCTCTGTAATACATATTTGCATTTAAAACGCAATAGAACATAATATTTATGTCTATCTTTCCTAAGTTTTCAAAGTATTTTTGTCTCATTATTTCTCGGGTTTTTGCTAATATTTAAATATTAACTTTCTCTAAAGAAATGCCTGCTTTAAATTTTGGTGTTAACTGCACATTGTAGTTAAATTTTACTATAACTTTACTTTCTATATTTTGCTTTTGTCTTATGGTGACTTTTCTTTACTGGCCATCTTTTGCCCTTGTACCTATCATGATATCGTATTTAATGCTTTATATTTTTTCCATAAGGAATAAATCCTTTGTCACAAGGGACTTTCAAGCAAGAGGTATAAAGAATAATAACATTTAAAACAACAATTTTTGGATCACACAAAGAGTTGTTTCGTGTGGGTATCGAACTCTCAACATTCGATACAGTAGTTTTGAAGGTTATGTGAATGCTTAATATACCATCTTGGTGACTTAGGCTGACATGTTTATGCATACACTAATGGCGTTGAAGCATCCTGCTTCAGGTTGCACTAGCTTCGTCAATCGAGGTTGAGCCGAACGATGGCTGTTGAATGCGGGCGAACAGTCATAAGATTTAGACGATATCCTGCATTGTACTTGTATACTAAATCCATTTCGTCTGGACAAGAGTTTTTAAAAGAGCAAAAAAATATGAAAGAAAAGGGAGAAAATCATTAACTCCCTGAGTTTGTTTCGGCGTTTCTTCTCAAAAAGTCATTTAGCTAGGAAAAGCCAGCAGCCTCAAGAATAGGGTTTTGACTCGTATACGTGTACCAACCAAAATGCAGAAATAAATATGAAGAACCTTTGGAAAGAGACCGAAATTCGACATCAAACCATATACCAACCCGTCTGGTCAACGTGGTATAGTAGACATAATCCTACTGACTCAAAATATTGTTTGGGGCAAAAGTGTTACTGGGTTTTTCCGAATTCTCAGTAGCAGCACGGAGTCTGGTGATGTGCCCGGTAACGGCAATAGGCTCGCCCCCTATTACGTGGGACCTAAAAATTCATGGCGGAATGTGGGTGTAATATTACACCTCTGCCTACCCCTTCGGGGATACAGGCGTGAGTCTATAAAAAAAACTTGTTTGTCCAATCGACTGTGAAGGGTAGTATGATGAAAAATCAACTCGCAATTGCGATACCAAAATTTTATCTTTCAGAAATAACTTTTCTACATTATTATGATTATTTGTCCTTGCTGTCATTGATTTCAATATCGTTTAATTGGAATTTTACGTCATGTTTATTGAAAACAATGACTTTCTTACGAATGCGGAACTTCCTTTCCATATATTTTATTGATAATTTTCACTAGGTATTGATTTTTTGTATCAATGCATAGCGCAAAGTAAGATTAGATTTTAAAACTAGTGTTGTATAAAATATAATCGAATGATTTAATGCTTACTCGATATTACATATTCGATATAATCGTATAACTATTAAAATATGTTTCTGCCCGGCTCCACCTGCTTGTGGGAAAGTTATGGGACAGAAGTTGGCCATGCCCTTTTCTGATGTTTAAACTATAATTACTGACAAGTTTCATCAATATTTGTTAAGTAAATTTTGAGTAAAAGCGTCACAAGCATCCATTGCATCCAAACTTTTGCGTTTATAGTAGGAAGATTTACAAAAGCACAAATTCACACTTATTCAGAAAAGTCCACCGTCGCGTCTGTTTCTTCGCGATGAACTCAAAAACTACCCCACGGCTTTTAATAATGTTTTATCAATAGACAGAGAGAGGGAACGCGTCCGTCAGCACGATCGATTCCGCGGCGTGCTGACGCGTTCCTTCTCTCTTTCTCGATCTAGAAAATGACGGTCCTAGGTGACAGAAAAGGATAGAAACATAGGAATGTGCGATGCGGTGCTGATAGGTGTAGCTCAACCCTTATGAGGCATGTTTTTTACCAATAGACAGAGTGATTTATGAGGCTTGTTCCAGTGTTTAACTCATCCTGACAACGCATACGGGGGCAAAGCCGCAGGCAAAATCTAATAGGTAAAAAATCTTAATCATGTTTTTTGGATTTTGTTTCACTTGATTTACCATCATTTGCCCCGTGTCTAAGAGAGCACGTTAGACCGTCGGTCCTAGCTTTCGTGAAGATCTTTGAATAAACTGACGCTAGTTTAAACCATGAAATATCGCTATCCCTTCGGGTTGCGGAGGTCACGGGATAACGCTAGGAGGATTTTTTTGGTTTCATGTGAGTATGCGTGCTGTGTGGAGAACCTTGGGGGAGACCTATGTCCAGCAGTGGACGTCTCCAGGCTGACATGTTGATGTGAGTATGTGGCTGTACTAACCTGGATAGCTGGATTGAAGTGAGTGCCAGGAGGACAGCGTCTTTCCACCAGTTCTCCAAAGACGCACTGGTAGTACTTATTGCAGTAGTATTCATGAGGCACGTAGCCAGAGATCCCTCCATCTACAGGACAGCCATTAGGCAGACGATCTATCTCTTCACTGCTTCCAGAGTCTTCGGGAGTTGGCTCTTCCGAGGATAATTCGTCTTCGCACGATGCGTCGTATTCATGGTGGGGGGCTTGGCACCACTTTGGAAAGAAAAATAATTCGTTTATTTTTATTTAAGAGAGATGACTCCGACACTAGTACTAAATCCTGGGTTGTGGGAGACTTTACAAATATACCAATAGAGCTCAGATATTTACATAGAGGCACATTTCTTATGGGCGCTCTGTAGACAAACTTTCTATGACCCAAATTGCCGCTTGGCGGCGTGGCAGTCGCGCTGTGACAGCTGTCGCTACGAGTGCAAGAGAGACGAACGTTCCTCCTGTGTGTCTTAACTACGAGAGAGACGGAGAACGAGTAAGACACAAAGATAGATTAAATCTGCCGACGTCGCGATCAAAAAATGCATTCATCAAGCCCTTACGTAATGTCTATAAAAATCTACAATAAATTACCAACAAAAATAAAACGCGAAGAGAAAGACATCTTTGTAAAAAAATTAAAACATTTCCTACTGCATAAATGCTATTACCATATAAACGAATATTTAAATGACAGACTGAATTAGACTAATTATCATATATTATGTAAGTAGAAACAAATACCAAGTCTATTAATATTAAAAAAATATTCCTCCTCTCTTCTAAAAGTGCTGTGCCCAAAAGGGTCCATAATTGTTACTTATTTTATGTTTTTATAAGACCTTTATATACATTGTGGAGTGCAATAAACTTTAAAATAAATTGAAATTGAACGACCCATTGAACGACGAATGACGAGCGCCGCCAACGGCGCCAACACGAACTACACTGGCGACAGTCGGCACTTGGAATCGGCACACGAAATCCTTAAGAAATGCGCTTCTATGTAAATCTGTATTCAGTGACAAATGGAAGCAGCATCAAAATTTTTGAGATTAGCGCGTTCAAAAGTACAAACTCTTTCGCTTTAAGTATAAGCTTAGTACAGATTCAGTCCTATTCTGAGATGTGTAGCAATACAAAAAAAAATTCACACTTGTTATCTTTATTTGACGAACCGATGGCGAAGCGGCAGTATACGACTGCCATACCGAAGGTCGCGGGCTCATTTCCCGCTCAAGTCAAACTTTTGTGTGCGTGAACTTGGATGTTTGTCTTACTCTGGGTATTGCTATGTATATACAGGGTGTCACAAGACCCATCACCAAGCCGAAGTCTACTCGTTTTGCACATCATGCCAAGTCATACTACGCGAAAATAATACCTGGGAAACAAAAAAAAATTTTAAGCTTTAAAAAATTTACAACTTTTATTACCGGCAATGTATAGCGCGCACTTGCAGACATCGTACCTACGCCGGCCGTATCTACCTACACCGTGCGCCGCGGGTGGCGGCAGTTTATGATCACGTGGTCGCGCGGCCGAGGGGAATGACCTCGCAGCTGATTGCTGGTAGGCATACACTACGCGTCGGGAACTTTAAAGCCGTTTATTTTAGGGAAATATTGAAAATTTTGTTTATGTTTATTTGGCAGAAAGTGTACATTTATCATTCTAAACACGATTTTGGAATAATTCGAAAAAAAAATTCGTGACTTTGAGCCTCAATATCTCCTGAACCAGTAATTTCCCAGGTATGGTGCCGAAGTAAAAAATGATCGTAATAATTGGTACGATATTTTTATTTGGTTTCAGTTTTCGTTAAGGGTCTTTTTACACCCTGTATAATATGGATGTATTTACAAAAAAAGTATTATGTAATTTTATCCATGGTTGAATACCTATAGTACAAGCTCTGCTTAGTTAGGGTCTAGATGGTGTTGTGTGAATGTGATAGAATATTATTATTAATTCTTTCATTATTTCGTTATATTGTTGCTGATGTCCACTTACCTGATAAAGTGCACTGAACACAGTCCCTCGTGGGCATCTCCTCAACACTTTCTCACCATGGACGCATTGGTAGAATTTCCTGCAGTATGTTTCATGTGGCAGTAATAGGTGAATATCAAAGTCTACAGGGCAGCCATTGTCGAAATATTCACAGGAGTCGGTGGGACCACCGGGTCCAACTGGTGGAGCCGCTGTTGGTGCCGTGGTTGGTGCCGCTGTTGGTGCCGCGGTTGGTGCCGCGGTTGGTGCCACGGTTGGTGCCGCTGTTGGAGCCGCTGTTGGGGCCGCGGTTGGGACCACAGTTGTTGGAGCCACTGTGGGTCCTTGGGTAGCTCCAGGAGTTGTTTGGACAGGTGTGGCGTCAGTAGGACCAAGAGTTGGAGCTTCACCGGACAAATTGCAGTCAGATTCGGAAGGGTGGACGCATACCTGTAAGATAAACAAAGTAAAGTCATTATAGGTCCAGCCTTTCGCAATCCACTGCAGAACATACATATCTTTCCTAATTTGCAGCACAATAATCATCATCAGCTCTTTATACTGTCCCACTGCTGTCCTAGTGGAGAGACCGACGGACTGCTACGCAGAGGGCCTCGGGTTCGAATCCACGGCACGCACCCATGACTTTACGGAGTTATGTGCGTATTAAATTGTTAATTATCGCTGGCACGGTGAAGGAAAACATCGTGAGGAAACCTGCATGTCTGAGAGTTCTCCATAATGTTCTCGAAAGACATGTGAAGTCTGCCAACCCGCACTTGGCCAGCGTGGTGGACTATGGCCTTACCCTTCTCATAGTGAGAAGAGGCCCGTGCCCAGCAGTAGGACAGAATATATACAGCGCTGATGATGGTGATGAGGAGGATTTGGCCTAACCAAGGTGGACAAAGTTTGATATCGAGTTTTATGACTCTTTCGACAGATACTGTTCGCTTTGTGTTTTTCTTTGAGTCGCGCCTTCAACACTCAATCAAAGCAATGGGATTTCGATACTTTGTATTCTCTAACCATCACTACAGAATTAAACAACAGATGTCGGTCTCTGTCTACTATTAAGGAGAAACCAAACAGCATAGTATTTTAATATATTATATTTTTTATATACTCACGCCTGTGTCCTCGAAGGGATAGGCAGAGGTGTTATATTACACCCACATTGCGCCATGTCTTTTTTTATATCCTACGTAATAAGGGGCGACCCTATTGCCGTTACCGAGCACATCACTAGTCTCCGTGCTGCTACTGAGAATTCGGAAAAACCCAGTAACACTTTTGCCCGACCCGGGAATCTAACCTGGGAGCTCCGATCAGCAGTTGCACACGCTATCCACTGGACCACGGAGGCATTCTAATATACAAAAAGATATACAAATAATAATATTGTCTCACCTGCCGGCTGTACGAAAATTCTGTGGGGGGGGCGCACCACCTAGCAATTATGAACCTCTCCCCCCACTCGCAGTAATAAAACCTGGTACAGTCATACTCGTGGGGTAGCAGCCAATGTCCTCTGTACGGGCAGTCGGGATGAGGCTCCTTCAGTCGCAATTCGTCCCCCAAACTCAACCCCACCACCGCTAGGAATAAAAGAGCTTCTGGAAAAGACGAAAAAAGGCAAAATCAAATTCATTTATTCATCTAAGCCACAAGATGGCGCTTATGAACGTCAAATTTTAAGTTAATTACTTAATGATAATTTGACAGGTAGTAGAGCCTTGCTGATTTCAGCATGAATGGGCCAGCTCGACCAGGAAAGTCTACCCTCTCACAGAAAATCGACGTAAAGTAACAGTACCTACCTAAACTGTTGCGTTTCGTTCGGTGAGTGAGAGTACCGGAGGCCCTATCCCCAATTCCTTCTCCCTTATCCCACTCCTCATCCTATCCCTTTTCCTAATCCCAAGGGGCGGCAACGCACTTGTGACTCCAGTGGTGTTGCTTGTGTCCATGGGCGGCGGTAATTGCTTACCATCAGGCGATCCGTCTGCTCGTTTGCCGCCTATTACTATATAAGGAAAAAAAATGAATCTACATTTTGCCGTCCCCAGCGAATAATATCGTAATCAACTATTGCGATAGAAGTGCTTTTATGAGGAATTATTGCTCTAGAGGTGCGATTATATATACCTTGTGAATTTTTGTCACGTGATTCGTACGATTACTTTTCGAGTTAGACATTTTGTAATGAATTTACCTGTATTATTCGTCTATAAATAAAAACTATTTTTTGTGACAAATATCATCATAATTAATCAATACTGACCCCAGTTATCCTATTAAAGTTATCCTTTTCCCAGTAAAGTGTAATAACAATTTTATTCGGGTACAATAAATAAGTATAACTTATTTCGGTAAAGTATGTTACCATTCCTTTTACTATGGAATATTAATCTTAACCAATTTACTGTTACCACAGTATATTGTTTTGAGCAATGAATAATATGGTAATAATAAGTTACCATTACAATCAACCTCGCTACTTTACAGTCAAGACGATCGCAATTAACTATTGCTGTATAGGTCACTGTCAACTATTTACTCGAAGAAAATCGTATTGCTGCATAACGATTTAAAAATTGTGTTTACATTTTGGTAATATGATTTTTTGTTTATTTGATATAATTTTTAAGCCATAAAAATTTCTGGCTGTAAAACTAATATTTATTTAAATTACATCTCTTCACACACCAAAAAAATACCTATCTATTGATATGACAACGAGTTTGCTATGTAAAACTGTTATGAAGTTATAATCAAAAACGGGTTTTTATTTTTCCTGTAAATTTTACTTTTTTTGATTACGATGTTATTCGTTGTGGACGGCGATTTGCATTTACTCTTTTTAAGTAACCCTCAAAAGATAGGTAGTTCTCAATTCGACAGTGTCTTCTTTACGGCTAGTTTTTACATCCAATATATCCTTGAATTTGGATATTATAGATACACTAGAGGACGCCAGCAGCTACGCCTGCATTTTTTTTTAATTTAGCCGTTTTGGCCGATCCCGTGGGAACTTCGGGAAATCCCTTCTTAGTGCACCCCTACGGTCCCCAAGGAACATACATGCCAAATTTCAGCTGCCTGCACCCAATAGTTTCGGCTGTAGAGTGTCTGTCAGTCAGTCAGTAACGCAAGGATTTTATATATTAAGATATTTGAAGTAAGCTCCTTAAAAAGCATGTAAAACATGCATCTCAAATATCTAAATCTATGCATAGATCGGATATTGAATTTAACGGTTACACTACTTCAAATATACAAAGCAAGTGTGAATGGGACAGGACGAAGGGGAAGACGTAGGCGGACGTTCTCTGACCAGATTGGAGACATCCTAAAAACAGGACAGGTTAGAAGCACCCTGAACAGAAGAACATGCAAGAGGAATCTGATGGGAGTGAATGAAGCAAGAGAGATATGTCAGGATCGTTGCAAATGGCGTTCCGTAGTCTCTGCCTACCCCTCCTCGAAACAGGCGTGAGTCTATGTATGTATGTAGGTACTACTTTAAACAGGAGGAGGTCCGCAATTGGACAGTACTTTTTATGTTTTTCGATTTTAATGATTATTTCAACTAAAAGACGTACTTACACCAAGGACATAAATTCATACGATTTAACGAACAATACTTCGATGTATAAAAATCGAATAGATTATGAATCACCTGAATATTCGATAACTACAAATCACACATCACTATCAATTGATGATAATTATCATGATATCAAATAATTAGCAATTTTAGCGACATTGAGATTATTTTTATATCTACTATTTTGAATGTGAGACCACATTAAACCATCGTTCTCCTTGAGTCATTCTCCTAATGATGTTGCTGCACTTGAGCATTTACATTTAGAACTAGCTGTTTCCCGCGGTTTCACCCGCGTCCTGAGGGAACTACTTTGCGTACCCAGTTAATTTACAGCCTAAGTTATTCCTTGGTACATCAGCTATCCGCCAGTGAAAGTCCCGTCAAAATCATTCCAGCCGTTCCAGAGATTAGCGAGAACAAACAAACAGACAGACAGACAGACAGACAAAAATTGTAAAAAAATGTCATTTCGGTATGTGTACCGTGTAAACATCCATATGAATTTAGTAAAAAGCGGTTATGTTAATATCAGAAACAGACACTCCAATTTTATTTATGTGTGCAGATGTTACAAAACAGTACCTAAAACAAACGGGAGTGCGTTAGGGATCATTCTATCGAGCCTTCTGACGAGCATTCTAGCGAATGGACAGTAAATTAATTTCAACATTTTTGCTGATGAGCGTTCGCTAGACAGATTGTAAAACTGTTCGTAACAGTGTTCGGCTCTGCTTGCTGTTCAGTTCGTCAAAACAAAAAACGAAGAATGCTCGTTGTTCTGTTACAAATGAATGCTAAGTTATAACAGCGCCATTATGACTGAGGGTCTTATTCCTTATTTCAACTCGTTCAAGGTTTATTTTCGCAATAACCGCAATTATTGTAATAATTAAAGACAATTGGGAGAGCATTATGTCCAGCATTGAACTACGAAACGCTGCAGAAGAATCGAATGAATAACTGTATGAAAATCTTCCATTCTTTCTTACTTACCTTACCTACCTTTGTCTATATTTGGTAGGTATAAGAATAGATCGTACAGTATATTTCATACCATGCTAGATGACAATGGATTTCCCTATCTAGATTATGTTTTATATGGCAGAAGAACGTTTACAAAAAGGAATCCGCATTTAAAGCTATGTCATAGTAAAATAAGAATAGTAGGTTAGCTAAGGCCGCTCGGCGAGTTAATTGCCTACTCTTGCGTTGACGCACGGGTTGTCACTTGTTTACACCGCGGCGCCGGCTTTGCCGGCGCGCGCGCCTTTTCGCCGCTTTTTTAAGTGATCGATCCCGCTGAATACTTCATAATTTAAGATTGCATATTTTTTTTTTTTTCAAATACCTACTGACTACCTAAGCGTTATATATCTATCTAAATGCCCTTTATAACAAGAAAAATGTAACAAGTTTAATTTACTGGCGTTTAACATATTGTATAATATTAATAACGTTTATTACAAAACTGAATGTAAGTGTTCGCGACAGACATTAAAACTATGACAGTGAATAGTGTATTCGAAACCGCGAGTGGAAATCGTATAAAATCAGTGTTATCGAATCGTGCGGTACACTGGGTTCGGTTCCCGGACGTGTCAAAACGTTACAAAATAGCTAAAATTGTGTAAATGGTTAGATTCTTAATATAAAACAACTATGTAATACATGAACATTAGTCTCAAACTTGTGCTAACTGTAGGGACCTTAGATATCGAATCATAAATAGCATTATCAGTAGTGACAGATAAGAGTTAATACTTCATAAAACAGCTGTTTGTTTACATATTCGTTTTATAGTTTTATAAGTGTTTTTTGGCTTCATATAGACTTGAAATCATGTCTAGATACCTTTTTATTGCTAGTTATTACCTTATATAGTTAAAATAAGCATAATAACAAACATTCGTATGTTTATCATAAAATTTGTTTACTTACGATAGTATTTACTTAAGAAATTCTGTAATTTTTTTATGATTCAAAAGTTATCATGTAATAGGTTCGAATTGAATAAAGATATTTTCATGGTGTTTGTTTTAATAGATGCCCCATATAGTTGCACACAACGGCCTACCAAAATTATATATATAAATTTAGTATACAATAGTTTTTCAATAGAAAATATAGTGGGCGGGCCCTTGTGTGGCAGCATTTTTTGGGAGCTAATAGTTAGGTTTAGGTATTGTATACCAATAGATAGAACTTAATGAGACCTATCTAACGATGTATAGAACATGTATGTATGTATAATAGGATCGAATCATACGTAACATTTGTACTATATTTGAAATAAAAATAAACGAAAGATTTTCTGTGCACGTGTTCGGTGCGATGGTCGTCGATAAGGTAAAGTTTCGAGGTACTTAAGCGACCATGTATTCGGCCAGTTGTTGGCGTCTCAACCACCATCTTGTAACCATCAAGCACCGAACACCTGAACAGCATCGCTCTCAACGTATGAAGATGTTTCATTTCTGAAGCCCTTACACATCGAAGCCATACAGTCCACACACATAGAAGAACACGCATCGTCGTAGGCACACGTCAGCAGCACACTACCAGCGCACTGTAGCGGACTAGCAAAGGTTCGATTCCTGGCATCCGTTACATTTGTTGGTCGCATCGAGCCGGATCGCCTGTTGCTGCGGCTTCGTCCCATTTGTTGGTCCTTGCGAAGCCGGATTGAAGATTGAAGAATGCCTACGACGCGTTCAAGAGGTCGTGCTCCCGAGGTCGCCGGGGGAGCGGCCGGCGCCGGGCCTAGTTCCAGTACCCCTGCCCGCGCCGCCGCTGCCCGCAACCCAGCCGCCGCGGTCGTCCGTCACGACGGGCCACCGCGATCGCCGTTGACAACAGTCGGGAGCGACGCGCCGCCGCCGGCCCCCCCCCCCGGCCCCGCGGGGAGGGACGAACGAAACATCACTCAAGATGCAAGGGAGCGAGCAGAGGTGCAGTCGAAAAATGAAGATGGCAAGGAAAGGACGTTGCAACCATCCGATAGATCGAGCGTTTGTACAGCGCAACATAGTATGATAGAAAATAGAGATAGAAAGAAGCCAACGAGGGAACGCGACCAACGCTCAGCAGCTACGAGACGCTCCAATAGAAATGTGATGTTGGCTCGAGAAGAAGTTTTGAAGATAAAACTACAGTTAGCACAGTTAGCACTACAGAAGGCTGAAGAGGAGGCGGACTCCGATGACTACGACGAGGATGGACAGTCGAAACAAGACTACGTACGTTCGTGGTTGGAAGAGGCTCCGGAACCCCAGCCCGGCCCTGAAGATATAGATATAGTGGTATCGGCGCCCGCTAAGAAGAGGGACGTCGACGGGGCACAGAAGATAGATAAAGAAGATGGACCGCCCTCACAGAAGATGGACGTTCATCAACAGGGAGGTGATTCGCTGAAGCCGTTCATCACGGATCTCACCTCCGCGATCGCCGCGCTCGCCGACAGGAAGCCACCGGACACATCGATAGTTGCACCACACCCGGCGGTTTCGAAAGTCATCATGACGCTACCGACGTTCGGCGGCGCGCACACCGAGTGGCTGTCGTTCAAGGCGATATACGACACCACCAAGAATTTCTTCAACGACGTGGAGAATACAGCGAGACTGAGAAGAAGTCTCAAGGGAAGAGCGTTAGAAACAGTTAGCTCTGAACTGATTGGGCATGCGCGACCAGATGAAATCATGAAGGAGTTGGAGCTGCAATTCGGACGACCAGACTCGATCGCACAGGCAGAAACAGACAAGCTGAGGACCCTGCCATGCTGTAGCGAAGCACCCAAGGACATATGCGCGTTCGCAAGCAAGATTAGAAGCGGCGTCGTCACACTTCGTGCGTTGAAAAAAGAACACTATCTCATCAATGCGGAGCTAGTGCGTGTGTTGACCGAGAAGCTACCGAACTCGCTACGTGTGCAGTGGTACAAGACGTACACCGAGAAGTGCCAGTCGAAGCCGGACCTCAGCCGATTCAGTGACTTCGTGACAGAGTACGCGCGTTACTGTAGCCCGTTCGCGCCGGCTGAGAACATCACCGATGGGCCGCCAAGCAGACGTACCGTGCAGAGGACGTACACGGCGACGGCGACGGAGAAGCGAACGTATACGGACACGTCTAACGCGAAGTGCAGGATATGTGAACGCGAAGGACACTACTCGTCGGCCTGCAGCACGTTTCGTAACGCCAACGCAGAGAAGAGATGGCAGCTAGCTAAGCAGCATGGATTGTGTTTTCGCTGCTTGCGCATACGCCGAATAGAACACTCGTGCAAGCCCAAGAAGTGCGGTGTAGAGGGATGCCGCGCTACACACAACCAGTTGCTTCACTACGATAGAGGAGCCCATAGGACCGAAGACGTGAACATAGAAAAGCAAGAAACGGTCGCCAGTTCGTGCATACGTGCAAAGGCTCAAGCATACTTAAAGATAGTGCCCGTGCAGATAGTCGGACCGGCGGGAGAGGCGTCTACGTTCGCCCTACTCGATGACGGAAGCACCGTATCGCTCATAGACGAAGACATAGCCAAGGAAGTCGGCGCGGAAGGGAACCTGGACCCGTTTACGATCCGTGCTATAGGCGATACGTCGATCGACATGCCAACGTCGCGACGCGTAGACATACAAATACGAGGAGCCGGCGCCGACAGCAAACAAGTGCCTTTGTGTGCGCGCACCGTAGCCAGCCTACACCTGTCGCCGCAGAAGATCGCCGAAGAGGACCTGATAGACTGCAAACACCTCGAAGGCATCAAGAAGAAGCTGGTGTACGACATAGGTGTGCCGAAGGTGCTAATAGGACAAGACAACTGGCACCTGCTCATAGCGAACGCAGTACGAAGAGGACCCAACGATCAACCGGTGGCGTCGCTTACGTCGCTGGGATGGGTGCTGCACGGCGCGCGCTCACGCACCTTGGGAAACACCGTACACTTCGTCAACGGTCTCTCCGCTATAGATGAAAACATAGAAGCGCAACTGAAAGAATATTTCGCACTGGAATCGCTCATAGTGAACCCACGTGGACCGAACTCGGACCCCGAGAAGCGGGCTACAGATATGTTAGAAAAACATACGAAACAATTAGAAGATAGACATATAGAGACGGCCCTTCTACAGAAAGAAGCACACGTCATACCCATTAGCCATGGAGACGCAGCGAAGAGGCTCGCGCATATAGAAAAATTAGATAGAAACATAGAAATGAAACCGGATACGGATAGACATATAGAAACCGAAGAAACGAACTCTCTTATCGTTTCGAATAGAGGACAGGTGCACTCTCCCATAGATTTGAAGGCCGCCGTTAAGCCTACCGTCGTTGAGACAATAGGGGAGCAGTGCATTGCATCCTGCATAGATAGTCGCCCACCACAGCGAATTATAGAAGCCGTCATGGGTACGCGAGTCGCTCAAGCGGTAATAGAAGAACATCGCGTCAAACCCGAGGCCGTGGTGTACTGGACGGACAGCAAGACCGTACTAACGTGGATCAGAAAAGGAGCACGGGCGTACAAACCATTCGTCGCACACCGCCTAGCCGCCATAGAAGAGCATAGTAAAGTTGAAGATTGGCGCTGGGTACCTACGAAGATGAACGCGGCGGATGCGGCTACACGCGACGTGCCAAACAGCTTTAACTCCGAACACGAGTGGTACACCGGACCGTCGTTCCTGTACGAAGAACCGTCACTATGGCCCGTAGAGAAGCACATCGCCCCTGACGCGACAGGCGAAGAGCGCACAATGACAGCTGTAGAGAAACGTCAAACACATAGAATTATAGAAGCCGTACCGGACCCGTATAGATTTTCCAAATGGGAAAGGCTCTTACGAGCAACAGCAAGAGTTCTACAATTTATAGCATTATGCAAGAAAACCGCAGAGAAGGTTCTATATAAAAGAACGCAGAAAAATAGACAGAAGGATCCAGGTTGGCGTCACGTGACGAAGACGAAGCACAACATCAAGTCGGGCAGAGCGGCACCTCGTCCAGCCGCCGACTCCCGAAACTTCGTGCTTCTCTCCGCAGAACACACCCGCGGCGCCGAGGACCTTCTTGTGAAGGCGGTACAAGAGGACTCCTTCGGCGCCGACCTCCGGGAGCTGCGGCGCGGAGGAGGTGTCGCCAGAGACAGCCGCCTGTATTCGTTACCCGTGGAGATGAACAACGGAATGATCACTCTACGCAGTCGTATAATAGCTACAGAAGAAATCTCCGAACAAACAAAGAGACCGCCGATCTTAGACGGCGATCATCGTATTACACAGCTATACATAGATTGGACGCATAGAAAATTACATCACAGCGGTACAGAGTTGGTAATCAATGAAATACGCCAACACTATTGGATTCTTCGTCTGCGGCCGACTACAAAGAAAATAGTACATAGATGTCTACCATGCGGCATTAGAAAAACGCAGCCGCCTGAGCCAGCCACAGGGGACCATCCGAAGACGCGCCTGGCTCACCATCAGAGGCCCTTCACCTACACGGGTCTTGATTATTTCGGGCCGCTCTCCGTAACCGTCGGTAGACAGCGTCACAAACGTTATGTGGCACTGTTTACATGTCTCACTTCCAGGGCAGTACATCTGGAGGTCGCCGCCAGCCTGAGCGCCGACTCCGCAATCTTGGCACTGCGCAGGTTCGCAGCGCGCCGAGGTTGCCCCGCAGAGATCTACTCGGACAACGGCACCAACATGCACGGTGCCGACCGAGAGATGAGAGACGCCGTCGCCGAAGAAGCGAGTCGCCGTGGCATCATATGGCGCTTCATCACCCCCTCAGCGCCATTCATGGGGGGCGCATGGGAGCGCCTCGTCAGGTGCGTGAAGACCGCCCTCTATACGGTCCTTCACGAGCGCCATCCGCACGAAGACGTCCTAGCTACACTACTGTGTGAGGTCGAGTACACAGTAAACAGTCGACCCCTCACACACGTCTCCGTCAACGCAGCAGACAGCGAGGCCATCACCCCGAACCACATCCTGTTCGGTGGTTCTGCTCGCCTCCCTCCGCTGGGCGAGTTCAGCGAGGCTGACCTCAACAGCAGCAAGCACTGGCGGCGCGCCCAAATCCTCGCCGACATGTTCTGGCGCCGTTGGGTGCGCGAGTACCTACCCGAGCTGCAACACCGGCGGGAGCCCCATGGGTCTGGGCTCAACCTCGAGGTCGGCGTCCCCGTCCTGATCGCCGACGGCCAACTCCCGCACAATAATAATTTGAAATAAATGAGATTGACCGTTTAAAATAAGTGGACATTGTATTCAATTTTGAAGACTTTTTGTTGATTTATGAAAGAGCCGAATATTATACTCATTTATTTATTTAATAACAAAAAGATACCTGACACATAATTATTGTCTTTTTTTGAAAGAAACATTTATTTTGCTAGAAAATTATTTGAAAATAGTAACATCTATCGGTCGGAAGGATAACTATAATTATGCTAGGTTCCAGTAATTTATTTATCGAAAATACATAAGAAATATACTGACGAAATTAAGAATCGCCTCCTTTTCTAAAGTCGGGTAAATAGCCCTAAAACACTTTGAAGATACCTATTTAGACTAACTATACTTTTACTAACAAACTTTTAATGATCATAGATGGCACCACATACATAACCAGTTTTGGATGATCCCTGTTTTGTTTGGGAATACTTACAAAGAAGAGGTCAAGCTGTACACCAAAAACCACTCAACCAATTGTGATGTAACATATACTATTTTATAGGTTTGAGTATCCTTTATACATGAGTGTAAGTTTTATTGCAATCAATTTCGCAATTTTAGAGATCTTTAGCAACATAGGGAGAGTAATATCAAGTATTGGCTTTTAGCATTTTCCTAGATTTTTTAGCTAATTTTCGTAAAAATATCTTTAATGTACAGACTTTTTCACCTCTACAATTTTATTATAGTATAGTAGATTTGTTAAACAATTTCCAAACCAGGAATAAATCCTGTGTAGCCGAAGCAAGCGTGGGTAAAGATAAGTTTCAGTGAGTCCCACCATTTGGAAAGTTAAATCAAATTCTCAAGATTTCCAATTTTTCACTGACTCGGAAAAAGAAGGAGCTTTCTAGTTACACCCAGACCCGAAAATAAATAAAGTTTGGAGTTGGTTTTAATTTTTATTATTTTTAAAAGGCAATCTATTTAATCTTATTTAATCCTGCACTCATGCATCATAATAATAAAATTATGCACAATCATTTTGTTATGAATATTTTTCATTGTCTGTGATTTATTATTTATCATTTGTTAAATGATAAAGAAAAATATCGTGAGGAAACCTGCGTTACTGAGAGTTCTCCATAATGTTTTCGAGAGACACCTGAAGTATGCCAACCTGACCTAACTCTTCTCATTGCAAGAAGAGCCCCTTCTCATAGCTAGTGACACTCGCATTCTCACAAGGTACCAGTCCTGTGTAGCCAGGACCAACAGCATTGACCATTGATGACAATGATTTCTAACACTTCCCGAAGCGAAGTTCCAGAGATAGTTAAACTATCTTGGACCGACAGCGAATTGAATCAGAAGTATATTGGCAGAGTTGGTAAATAAATAATCCACTTTTATCCTTAACCAACCAATAAAACAGTTTATATACAGACTAGCCGAACCCACGGTTATGCCCGCGTTATTTAAGGCTACTGCGCATAGACTACAGCCTTCCTCGAGAAATGGTCAATCCAACTACGGTCAAATGGTATATTTGATCGAAGCATATTGATTCTGTAAAATTTAAACAACAACTCGTATTTCACGTCACTATTCGCTCTCACTTCGCTTAAGGTTCAAAATGACCTTGATTTTGAGTGCGAAGTGAGCGTCGAACTGACGGGAGAATTACTTTACAGAGAATGCCACTCTTAACGTCATCTCATACTTTATCTGTCAAAATCGCGAGGTCAATTTAGTTCAACTCGCAAACACGCTCGCAAGAGTAGCGCTAGTGTAGATTCGAATTATCAACCGAGTTTTAGAATGCCAATCAAGAAACTCACAGCGGATTCAGATTCGAAGTTTAGATTGAAGTCTTACAGAATCACACTGAAGCTATCAAATGCAAAAATAATAATTATTCTAATCCAACTAGTGGTTTCTAAGATAAGCGCGTTAAACCAAATAAACAAACAAATTCTTCAGCTTTATAATATTAGTATAAGTCTGATATTTATTTACGTTTTAACGATAAGCGCGATGCGCATTGTTATGAAGCAAAATCCCCGAAAACAGAAATTCTTTAGAATCAAACATTCTTCACAATTTTATTATAATCCGTTCTTTACCTGATTGGAAGAGATAGGTAAGTAATTTGATAATTATTTTGCATGTACATTTGTTCATAATAATTAAAAAGACAATGTCTATTTTATCAACGTTTTGTAATCCATTTTTCGATAACCATAAATTTTAATCTGGAAATGTCATCGCCATAGTAAACATGTTTATTTTCAATAATTATTATCATCATAATCTTCTTCTCCTTTATAAATATAATTCTCGCGTTACTGACTGGCTGATAGACAAAGCACAGCCGAAACTACTGGGTGCAAGAAGCCATGTACAGTCAAACAAGTTCCCGCTAGACCACCATAAGGACCAGAATCGCTTAGCAAGGCATCGTCGTTTCCTGTGCTACTTTACACACACATTGATACTCGTATACAAAACTAGTTTCTAGTGTGCCTCGACTCTATGAGCAAGCCAAGGGATTTTTTTTAAACTGGTCTAGCGCCGACTTGTTTGATTGTATCTATGTTCCTTGGGGAGCGCAGTGGTGCACTAAGAAGGGACATTCCTAAATTCCCACGGGATCGGAAGAAACGAAACAATTTCTTTTTAATATTATTCGGGCGTAGCGGAGAGTTGTTAGCCGAGCCATTGAAAGGGTTAAATAATGTGATCATTTTCCTTACAACAGCATTATTTAGCAAAGCTTAAATTTGTCCAAATATAAAAGTTCAACTAGATAAATAAATAAATAGAAGGGAATCGGAGACTCTCCCAAGGACAAGACTTATAGCAGCTAACTAGAGGACGCCAGCGGCTACGCCTGCATTTTTTAAAAATTTACCCATTTTGGCCGATCCCGTGGGAATTTCGGGAAATCCCTTCTTAGTGCACACCTATGGTCCCCAAGGAACATACATGCCAAATTTCAGCTTCCTGCGCCCAATAGTTTCGGCTGTAGCGTGTCTGTCAGTCAGTCAGTAACGCAAGGATTTTATATATTAAGATATAAAAACGTGTGGCTGCACAAACATCATGAAAAAGCTGTTGGCATATTTTATAATACGCTTTACGCTACGCCTTGAATCTTAAGTCAGTATTATCATTATCTAGAGATGTAAAGAACTCGAGTCTTTTGAGTCCTAAATTTTAGGCTCAGCTGACAAATTGCACAGCTCGACTCGTTACAACAAGACTTCCAGACTAGAACACTTAAGTTTACATAGAGACTCGAGCGCAACGTGGCGCTCGGGTCTTGATTCGAGCTCGAGTCGTTTTACGCGACGAGTTGCGCTCAAGTTCTTTTCCATTTGGAGTTCCTTTATAAATAAACAGAGAATAAAATACAAGTCGGAATAAAAATAATATAGGAATATAATATAGGAAGAATATATTATAGAATAATAATAATATAGAAGCAAAAATATAATATGTCTAAGTATTTTTAAATAAATCAACCTTGATGCGCTCGAGACTCGATACACTTGAGCTCTTTTTAAGACTCGAGTTATTTTTGAGACCCGAGCTTCTTTTTAAGACTCGAGCTCTTTTTGAAATACGAGTTCTATTTTGGCGCTCGAGTTTTCGAGAAAGGACTGGAGCTCGGCTCGACTGAATGCTCTGAGTTTTGTTAGTACCTCGAGTCTTGTAAAATTGAGCCGAGTCTATCGAATTAAGACTCAAAGACTCGAGTTCTTTACATCTCTAGTATTATCCCGAAATATATAGACATAGAATTAATATTATTTCCAATGAAGCATTTACGTCAAAAGCAAAGCAAAAAAGATCAAAAACATATCCTGTATTATATACATAATCGTCAAAAGTTATACGTACATAAAAAAAGGCAACGCATCCATTTGAGAACCACCTCCATTTCTTTTTCATCGGTTAAACATAGGAAGCCGAAGCATTGTAACTAATGTTAAAAATGTTCACTTCTTAACATAAATTAAAATTTTATTATGAAAATTAGACCTGTTTCTAGTAATACAGCAAAGATTTTGACACTTGCCTCTAGATTGGTACTAGAAATAATTACAACGTTAGTAGGTATGTAAGGTATGTATCTAAATAAAAAATATGTATGTCAAACCATTGTCTAGTACCCATAGCACAAGCTCTGCTTAGTTTGGGACTAGACAATGGTTTGAATTGTTTGTTTGTTTGGGAAGTGCAGAGGTGTTCTTTGCGTTCATTACTTACATGTTTATATAGGCAAAACCAAAGCCAAACTCAAAATCCTATATTAATTTAGATCACATAGTGACAGTTATGAACGTCAAATTTAAAACATTATTGCTTTTCTTTACTTGCACCTGTCCCAGTGTCTGTAGTGAAATCATTAGAGTTGCAAGGTGGCTAAAGAAACTTCTCAATATATCGACACGTCCCCATCTAGTTTGGACTCGTTTGATTTTGTATTGAAAAGTACTTTGATCTTATATAGTTAGCGCATATGAAAGGTTGTTTTAAGTTTTCACTTTTAGCAATCCTTTTAAAACACAATAATATTTTTTAAACAAAACAAAAATCGAACGAAATTACAACTCCCAAAAATTCACATGATCGTGGCATCATGTATTTTTCCGGATCCCTGTCATTGTACAATATAAGGCTGGCAGGATTGCCACGCAGTATGGCAAGCTGATTCTTTGAGCAAAGAATAAAGAGTTTGATATTTTCCAGTCACAAAGACTAAGCTTTGGTGAACTTTTGCAACCATACCATTATAGTAGGTATCTAGAGTTGCCGTGGTTTCAGGAGCAGAGCCAAAATGACCCAGAAATAATTCCTTTGGGTTGCAGCGGTCAGACGTTCAAATTCAAACATTCTGACAAATCATAATAGACCAGAAAGCAAATCTCGGGTTCCAAGACTAAAGTTTTTGATGCCAGCGGGATGGCGCTAGACGTTAAACTGTAAGCTCAGTTCTTCCCTCAGGTCAAGAATCCTTTGTCCATGTCAGAAGAATTCGGACTGTCTCTGAATTAGACTAGAAAGCGGATCCACTCCGAGGTGAAAATCTTTAATGCAACCAGTTTAACGCGAGGAGCATAGAGCCGTTCTCAATCGGAGTTCTTGTCTCTTAGAACCTTAAGGCCATTTTGGTGACCTTCGGGCGGTCTGCAAACTCCGACGCCAGAATTGCCACACAGACGCACAAAAAGAGAACGCTTGCATGATGATGATATTTTTAGGGTGCCGTACCTCACAAGGTAAAAAGGAACCCTTATAAGATCACTTTCTTGTCTGTCTGTCTGTCTGTCCGTGTGTCACCACCGATTTTCTCAGGAGCGGGTGGACCTAGCAAATTGAAATTTATACCAGATACTGAGGTCTATGGTTCCTATTAGGTGTATAAAAATCAGGGTCCTGGGTCAACCCGATAAAAATATATAGTCAAAATTAGATTTTTGCGAAAACTTGTAAGCACCAAAATTAACCTTAATTTTCAACATTTTTTTATTTTCGGAATTTTTCCTTTACTTTTGCTGTAAGACCTTGGTTTTAACCAAAATTGACAATTGTAGGTCAACCGTATGTACCCTGTAGGTTTCGGGTCGAAAACCAATATGGTAGTTCCAGTGGAACTAGAATCACGAAATTTGGCTAAAAGCAGGGTCTTACAGCACAAATAAAGGAAAAATTACAAAAAATAAAAAAGTGGAAATTTTAAGGGTGTCCCCATACATACAGTATAGTAGACTCCATATAGATAGTCCTCTAAGTTGTACGGGCGCTCATACAGATTTAGAGGACTAGTGTAATTAGCACCAACCTCAACGTCTCGCGGGTCAGACTCGCAAATGCCCGAATTTTTTTCCTCACATGCCACTAAACTACAAAAAATATCACTTACTTTTCATTTTCGAGTACACTCAGAGAGTTTTTCACTTTCTAAATAAAAAATCACTTCTCCTTTTACTCACAAACAGTGTACGGTAGCACAGGAACAATTAATTATATAGCATGTATCTTTGTGATAATATCCGATAATTACAAGATTACAAAAATGATAATATGATCGCTCCTATGCACTTTGTAATTAGCAACACTAGCGGTGCCTTGGGTTCACTTGCAAATTTAAGCATCACATCTTTTACCATAGCGCTCATAGCAAGGCTTGTCCTTCGAAATAGATCTGCAAAGTTAAGCAACGTTTGCACTTATCACCATTTGCTACAGTGTTTCGAAGAGCACGTGAAGCTATTGTTCCCGGTTCTTATCTCAGGACAAGAATTGTTAGGCTATGACAGAGACCTCTAGCAAAGAGCTCAGATATTGACATAGATGCGCATTTCCTATGGGCGCTCTGAAGAGAAACTTTCTGTTACCCTAATTGCCGCTTGGCGGCGTGGCAGTCGCGCTATGAAAGCTTTCTCTACGAGAGCAAGAGAGACGAACGTTCCTCCTGTGTATCTTAACTACGAGAGCAAGAGAGACGGAGAAAACTACGAACTAAGCTGGAGACAGTCTCAACTTGGAATCGGCACACGAAATCCTTTAGAACTGCGCTTCTATGTTAATCTGTATTCATTGCCTCTAGGCAGTCTGAAAACTCTGACACTAGACTTGGCCACACACATACACGAAAAGAAAGAAAGATCTCTTACCCGTGCAATTACATGTTTCTTCAGTTCTTTATCATCTTTTTCAGCTTCCGAGGGATGTAGTGTGGTATTAAGTACATAGCCTATCGGCTTCCTCATAGAGTTGTGATAAATATGAAGGACGAAAAGGAAGAAGCATGCAAAGGAAAAGGTTGGAGGACTGTTTGAGGATGGATACGAAACAGAAAGGGGTAAAGGATCGGATGACGGGTGACAGAAAAGTATGGAAGCGATGGACGTAATGACTCGATCCCAAATAATTTGGAACCAGGCCATGAGAATGATGAAGATATCATAATCTAAACTCCAAGGTGTCTACGCTGAACATCTGCTTCGCCCAAAGCTTTCAAAATAGACTGACCTTAAGCTGCTATCCAAACAAGATAATCGGTCCGCTTCATCATCAGTTTGCCGTAGTCCACTGCTGGATATAGGCCTCTCCAATGTCACGCCACTGAGCCCTGCCATTTTCGGCTCTTCGTGTCCAGCCGCTGCCAGCCACTTTGCGTATATCTTCACTCCACCTAGCCGGAGGGCGTCTTACACTACGTTTGCCAAGGCGCGGTCTCCACTCTAGAACACGACTACTCCAACGGTTATCGGTTCTGCGACAGATGTGATCAGCCCACTGCCACTTTAACGTGCTAATTCTCTGAGCTATGTCGATTACCTTGGTTCTCAGTCAGATCACTTCATTACGAATTCGATCCTTCAGAGAAACTCCGAGCATAGCCCTCTCTATAGCTCGCTGAGCGACCTTAAATCCATCCAATCGGTCCACCTTGCGAGAACCTTATCTCTACTGGAACGTCCAGTGCATAGCCGATACTCTAGAAATTTCCGGCTCCAATGGCCATTGGTTCATTGAGACTTCATCATGACTTTTCAGAGAGCTATATCAACGTCTTTGGTTCTACTCCGGACCTCCTCATTTCTGGTTCGTTCGCCTATCATATCCTAAAAAGGATTGGTCAAATGGCAGTCCGTAGTCTCTGTCTACCCCTTCAAAGAATACATGAAGCTAGTTGGTAAGTTCAGATACAGCGCATTCAAACAGACAAACAAATCCTTCAGTTTTATTATTTTCGTTTATAATTAGGTAAATAAAACAGTACACACCCAGATTGTTTGATATTTCCCCGGGGCTTTTTTTAAATATGGGTTATGCGCGAATTATGATCGTGTCAAGGATGCCGTACATTGTTTTTTATTTTGTTCTATTTTTATCATAAATAATTATTTTAGCACTCGATGCATATAGCGTAGTGGTTTAAGCGGTCGCCTCGCCGCTTAGAACTACGCCGAGTGTCGGTTCGATTTTTACTGACTTCAAAAAGTAGGAAGTTTTCTAGTATTATGATAATAGCTAAGCCGTGACTGTCAGTAAGGAAGGCTCCTCTGTAGGTGTCCCATTGCCTTCTAGATTAAAACTCTCAATGGACATTTGCGCGTTGGAGCCATATCTCCATGTACGCCTGACTAAGGGTTAGTTATACTTCTTACATCAAAAGTTCTAAAAATATTAATAAAAATAAGTTTTTATTTTCGGAATCGCATCCCTGCCAGAATCGTCGAACATCACATCAAAATCATGGTTATGGCATCTATGTTCTGACCAATTGTAAAATATTGTAAACACAACTATATGTGATCCTTCGGGCATTGTAAGTACGAGTACCTAAGGGCGGCGGCGCTCACTTACCATCATAAAGGTAGTAGAGCCTTGCTGATTTCATCATGAATGGGCAGGCTCGACCGGGGAAGTACTACCCTCTCACAGAAAATCGACGTAAAGTAAAAGTACCTAAACTGTTGCGTTTCTTTCGGTGAGTGAGAGTGCCGGAGGCCCTATCCCCTATTCCATGTCCCTCATCCCACTCCTCATCCTATCCCTTTTCCCAACCCCAAGGGGCGGCAACGCACTTGTGACTCCTGTGGTGTTGCTTGTATCCATGGGCGGCGGTAATTGCTTACCATCAGGTGACCCGCATGATTATCTCTCTCCTTAAGCAATATACACAACATTATCGTGTAAATATACAACTGGTCAATAAATAGACAATCGAGACCATTTCCTATTCGATAACTGTCCGATACAGTTTAACGTCATGTCGTCCCCGACATGATGTTAAACTGTGTCGCGCCTCACAACCTGGCGTTATATTGTGTCGCTTTCATCCGGAGCATGTGAACAGTAGTTCTTAACGGTCCTGATGGAAGAAAGAGCTTGTATCAGCGTAGGATACTAGTGCATACGGTGTGGTGGCGGATGAACGACCATAAATTGATCGTCAACGGCAGCAACCATAGGCCAAGTTAGAAGGTCTATTGCGCACCCATCAACCGTGATGATTGGTGATGGGTTACAATGTCTAAACCCCCTTCCACAAAACATGCACCATAACTTAGCCAATCCCCTAGTGCCCGGCAACTCTAGTCAGTGCTCAGCTATTGGCAGTACGCAAGTGTACATTGGGGTCAGGGATGATAATCTCCGGGCGGGAACCTACTCTCAAACAACTCAAGCATGCAAAAAGGATATGAACAAACGTACGCACGTAAACGTACGTACTCTACGTACTGAGGAAAGACTCTTAGAACTAGAAAATGCAATGGAATCTCTTCGGATATAATGGGATTAGCAGAAGTTAGAAGAGAGGGCGAAGATATGTTGTATAGAAAAAATAACATATTTTATTACCATGGTGATACAAATACTAGAGATGGCGTAGGTTTCCTAGTGTCTAAAAGATCGAAAGATATTATAACCGAATTCGTTGCCTACTCCAATAAAATTGCTCTATTAAAAGTACAAATAGCAAATAAGAAAATACTGACCATAATCCACGTCCTCATACAGCAATGAAGTTGTTGAAGCTTTCTACGACCTGCTCAACAAAGCCTGCGATAAACACCGAGGAACATGGACATCAATCATGGAAGACTACAATGCAAAGATAGGCCTAAGAACTACAACCGACAATGCTACCATTTTAGGACCCCATGGTTTAGGCAACAGAAACGAACGTGGTCAGCGACTTATAGAATTTGCATTTGGACAAAATTTGAGCATTAGCAATAGCTTCTTCTCCAAAAAGTCTCAGCGTCTATGGATATGGCTATCTCCAGATGGTCATACAAAGAACGAAATTGACTTTTGTATTTCCCTTAAGCAAACACATTATTAACAATGTAGAAACAATTAATAATATTAAATTTAGTTCAGACCACAGGCCATTAAGAATGGTTCTTAAGTTCAACATGAGAATTGAAAGAAGCAAAAGGATTAAAACCACAAATAAAAAACCAGAAAAATCAGTTCTCATAGCAAACAAAGACCAGTTCAATCTCCATCTTCAAAATAGTTTTAGTGCTTTAGAAACAGATAGTAAATAAGAAAATTCTATAGATGAACAATACAATAATATCCAAACTGCTATCAAAATAGCTAACCTAAAAATACAACAATTCAAGAAAAGAAGAAAATTCTTACAAACTACACACTGTGTCTAATTGAGGAGAGACAAAAACGCCTTTCAATCTCCTTATTACAGAATCGGAGAGTTAAGCGAAGTATTCGCAAGGATATTCGATCCTATAATACGCAAAATATTTGTACAGCTCTTAAAACTAATAACTCACTCAGAATAGCTATTCGTGTTATAGAAACAAAGAGATCTTCAATCTTAAAATTAAAAGATAACAATGGCGTAACACAGACGGATAAATCTAAACTTATCGAAATATGCTCCCAATATTACAGAAACTAATATTCAGATAATACCTTGCCAATAAACAAAACCTACCATTGTCCCGAAGACTTCCCAGTGATCACTTAATCTTAAGTCCACCAAGCCTTAACAAGTTTGCAATTCAACAAAAGTCCAGGTTATGATAATATTACTACCGAATCGTTAAAAGTCGGAAAACCAACCTTACAGCCATATATTACCAAATTATTTAATACAATCTTGCAAACCGGTTCATTTCCTCAACATTTTTGCCACTCCGAAATAATTCTACTTCACAAGAAAGGATCCAAATCAGATTTAAATAACTATCGTCCCATCAGTCTCATATCGCATCTATACAAGATTTTTATAAAAATAATAGAAAATAGAATATCTGGATTATTATATCTTCACCAACTCCTGAGCAAGCCGGATTTCGACGCGGACTTTCTACAATAGATCACTTACATACTATTAACCAAATTATTGAAAAACATTCAGAATTTCAGCTACCCCTATATCTCGCATTTATTGATTATTCCAAAGCATTCGATAGTTTATCAAACAAAAGCATATTTAGGTCACTAAAAAGACAGGGTATAGAACATCATCCACTTACTACAAAACATATATAGCAACAGCACAGCATCAATAAAATTACACATAGCTCATTATTTTTCATTCAAAAAGGCGTCAAACAGGGTGATCCGCTAATTCCGAAGCTATTTACAGCAGCGCGAGAAGATGTTTTCCAAACACTTTATGATGATTCGCAGGACAAGGGCATTGTCATCGGCGAGAGGAGATTAACTAACCTCCGTTTCGCCGATGATATTGTGATATTTTCCAATTCGGCAGCTGAGTTAGGCCTCATGCTCAACCAACTCAACCAAGCTAGCCGCGAAGCAGGACTCTCCATGAACATGGATAAGACAAAAATCACGACCAATGATAGAGTGTCTAATGTTATGGTTGGGGAAGTGAGGATTGACCATGTCCATGAGTATGTATATCTCGGCTAAATAGTCTCCTTTCAGGCAAGACAAGATAAAGAGGTCGCACGACGTACAGAGAACGCCTGGAAGAGCTTTTGGTCGATTAAAACGCATATGAAAGGATCTCTCCCATTAGCCCTGAAGAGAAAACTCATGGACATGTGCATTCTTCCCACCCTTACCTACGGGCCACAAACTTGGTCATTGATCAAAAAGCAAAACTCTGCTCTCGGGGTTTGCCAACTCAATACTACGCTCCAAAACACAAATTGTCGATGTAGGCAACTCAGCTGCCGAATTGAAATGGAACTGGGCCGGCCACGTTAGCCGTATACCAGAACCGCTATAAGCGGGCACAACCACAAGGTGGATGCCAAATAGGAAACGGTAACGGGGAAGACCTAGGAGGAGATGGCGGGACGAATTAGACGTTTTTCGCAAGGATTGGCAAGAACTTGCGTGTGATCGCGAAAAGTGGAAGATGACAGGGGAGGCCTTTGCCCAGCAGTGGGACAGAAATTAGGCTATTAATAAATAATAAATAAACTGTCCGAAGCGCCTACATCTCTGAGCGATGGTTTGACAAAGAAACAGACAGTGAACGCGAAGTTTTCATTTTGATTGATTCCTAAAAATGTTTTTGTCGGATGTAAAGATACAGTTGTGTCCTTAATGCCAATTTCTTTTAAATTAAGATAATTAATTGATTTTATCGGTAAAAATACTGTCAGTGAGATAACACGCTTTCTATAGGTAGTAGAGCTTGGTATGGATGAGTCGGCTCGATCGGGGAAGTACTAGCTTCTTACAACAATATCGACGTTAGTACTAGTTCATTTACTTATTTATTTATTTATTTATAGACTCACGCCTGTATCCCCGAAGGGGCAGGCAGAGTTGTAAATATTACACCCACATTTCGCCATGAATTTTTTTAGGTCCCACGTAATAGGGGGCGAGCCTATTGCCGTTACCGGGCACATCACCATACTCCGGGCTGCTACTGAGTATTCGGAAAAACCCAGTAACACTTTTGCCCCACCCGGGAATAGAACCCGGGACCTCCGATGAGCAGTCGCTGATCGGAGGATCGGGCAAATTTCGGGCAAAAGTGTTGAAACAGCGGGCAGCAGCTAGTTTCACTATAAAATTCTTACCTCGCTTATCCACTATGATACTTACAGATTTTTTTCGTTGTTGTTTTTACCTTGCATTAGACATTTATTTGCCTGCAAGAACAAATACGCTTCTGATTTCATCTTGTATTAGTTAAAATTATCAGCAGATGCTCAGTTTTAATGGCATAAAAACTACACTAAATTTGGGGGACTCGCCCGTGAAGAGAGGTATCCACTTAACATCACTTTTTTGCTTGCAAAAATAGCTTTGTTTTTAAATATTTTAACAAAACCACATTTGCAGTTTTTTTATGCGGACTATCGGCCATTTGCAATATTCGATCCATACATGGATTTTGATATTCGAGAATCGTGTTTGACATATTTTGTATGGAGCTTATGACTAACGGCCATTTTCAATATTCGAACTTTTGTATGGAACTTATGTCAAAAACTGTCAAAAACGAATCTAAAATCTACAGATCTATCTACATACATACATACATAGACTCACGCCTGTTTCCCCGAAGGGGTAGGCAGAGGCATATTAAACGCCCACTTTTCGCCAGTGTTTTGATCCCACGTAATAGGTGGCGAGCCTATTGCCGCTTATTGGGACATTTTGTTTGCCAGAGCTTCGTCCGTTGATCGGCAGGTGCACCACTTGCAGGTGAGGTTGGCTTGGGACCCTAAGTTCTTGGTGGGAACCCTATGCACCCTCTATCTATCTATAATTGATCTATCTATAATTTGAATATTGAATTCCGTAGTAAAACGAATCTAAAATCTACAGATAATAATAATATAATAATAATAATAATATTCTACCACATTCACACAACACCATCTAGTCCCAAACTAAGCAAAGCTTGTACTATGGGTACTAGACAATGGATAGACATACATATATACTTTTTTTTTGTAAATCATCCTCTTAGCGTTATCCCAGTTTTCAATCTGGGGTCCGCTTTCTAGTCTAACCGGATTTGGCTGAATATTAGCTTTTCCACGGAGCGACTGCCTGTCTGACCTCCGCAACCCGAAGGGATAGCGATATTCCATGGTTTAGACTAGTGTCAGTTTATTTAGAAGGTACTGACGCCCTGTAACGACTGTCAAAGATCTTCATGACAACCGGGACCGACGGCTTAACGTGCTCTCCGAGGCACGGGACAAGCGATAATTAAAAATTCAATACGCACATAACTCCGAAAAGTCATTGGTGCGCGCCGTGGATTCGAAACCGATAGCCTCTGCATGGCAGTCTGTTGGTATATCCACTCGGCTATCGCTGCCGTGTGCTCTGTGTACTTTTTTTTTGTAAATACATACATATTATACATAGAAACACCCAGACCATGACAAACATTCATGTTCATGCACACAAATGTTTGACTTGAGCGGGAATCGAACCCGCGACCTTCGGCGTTGCAGTCGCTAAAACTCCCGCTTCGCCAACCGGTCGTCAAATCTCTAAAAAAAAGATCTATCTATAGATCGAATATTGAATTCCGTAATTAGTCTCGTTCCAACCAATTTTCATTGAAAGTTTTAATTTCGATCTACTCCATATGTTTATGTTTTGATTTTTCGCTGTCTTATTTTAACAGTTTTAGACACACATATTCTACTACTTTTAAAGCGTCTATCTTTCAAACTATTGACTTTGAAAAAAGTTGTTTATGGAACTTCAATTTAAAGACCTATTTTATTTATTTTATTTTATTTTATTTTCAAGTTTAGAAAGCTTACAGCTAGTTTATAGTACATGTAAAATTATCTACGTTTAAGCTACGGCCAATTACAAGCTTTCACATTTAGTATTTGTGTATAAAAATAAGTTAACAGTAAAACGACTACTTCGCTATACAATATGAAATAATTACCTATCTATAGACATTCCACATATATATGAGTGGTTTTTTTATTATATTTAAAATTTCGTATTGCTTGTTACAGAATACATCTACCTACCAAGATTCAACTGTGCAGTCTCAATACATAACTTCACGCCTTTTATCCCCGAAAGGGCAGGCAGACGTATATCACACACCCACACTTCGCCAGTTATCGTCAATGTAATAGGGGGCGAGCCTATTGCCAATTACCGGGCACATCATTAAGCGAGCGATAATTAATTTATAATGCACACATAACTTCGAAAAGTCAGAGGTGTGTGCCCGGGGTACCTGGGGATCGAATCGAGACCATCTTCTCGGCAATCCGTTACGTACACCACTGGGCTATCGCCGCTGTTGCAATAGTTTCGGGAAAAAACGGCTGTGACATACGAAGGGGCATTTGCATGCCGAGCCTATAAAAGTTCCAATTTGTGGCCTTTGGTTACGGAACCCTAAAATGTACCCACAATGCGCTTCATAGTACGGAGTAGAGGTCGCCTCACCTTTCAGCACTGCCCCCTCAGATATTTACATAGAGGCGCATTTCCTATGGGCGCTCTGAAGACAAACTTTCTGTGACCCAAATTGCCGCTTGACGGCGTGGCAGTCGCGCTGTGACAGCTGTCTCTATGAGAGCAAGAGAGACGAACGTTCCTCCTGTGTATCTTAACTACGAGAGCAAGAGAGACGGAAAAAGACACCAGCGCCGCCAACGGCGTCCACTACAAACTAAACTGTAGACAGTCCACACTTGGAATCAGCACACGAAATCCTTAAGAACTGCGCTTCTATGTAAATCTGTATTCATTGTCGTAGTCTTGGTCGCTTAAACAACTCTGACATACGTACAGTCAACTGTCAGAAAATAATGACTTAAAATCCCGCTTCATCTAGACTTGTCTCCTTTACATATCTACAGGTTTTCGCAGTCCACTGCTGGAATTAAGTCTCGACTGACTTGCTTCGCAGTAACACTGTGAGTGAATGAGAGGATTTGACCTTCTATAACACGCTTGCCAGATGGGTTTCGGTTTGAGTTTTCCGTCTTTTCACAAAAGCACTATTTGCTCCGTGTATTTAACTAAGTAGACTCTTGGGTATCGGTCCACTGATTGAAATAGATTATTGATAGAATATGTGGAATGAAATAGATAAAATACTTGAAGAATAATGTGAAAGTAACTGAGGGTTAGATACACGCTAGTAAATAGGCATCAAATTGTTAATGAAAGAAATGAAAGATGGCTATCAATTAATTACATATATCAAGCAATATCTTTTAGTCATATTTAATTAACCACTTTGATCAGCAAGATATGTTTTGAATTTGTAAGTATATATAAAACTAGAGGATGCCCGCGGTTACACCTGCGTTATTTAAGGCTTACTGCTCCACTCCCGTCGATAAATAGGCTATCTAACACTGAAAGAATTTTTCAAATCAGACCTGTAGTTCCTGAGATTAGTGTGATCAACCAACCAACCAAACAAACAAACTCTTCAGCTTTATATATTAGTATAAGATTCTTGCGATACAGACTGACTGATAAAGCCCAGCTATAACCATATACGCAGGGAGTTGAAACTTGGCGTCTATGTTCCTTGGGGACCGTTGGGTAATTAATGCACTAAGGAGGGATTTGCCGAAATTCACAAGGGATTGGGAAGAAACGGTTGAATAAAACATATGTGTGGGCGTAACACATAGTATAATAAAAAAGTGTTGGTGGTTATTTCTTATTTCAGGTGCTTTATTTCTTACAAACTTTCGTCAGGTTGACCGATATGTAATCCGATCTAAGATGCTTAACTTCGAAAATACAAGAATTCTACGTTTCTGCTCTTGGATGTATGTATTCTTCAATAATATGGTCATGTTTACAAGGTGTCTTTTTTTCCTTTTCATATATATGTATTTTCAAAGGAAGTCATTAATGTATAAGTTGATTACAATAGGATCGAGGTGAGAGCCTTGAGAAACGCTGAAAATTTTGAGCGTGTAATAAAAGCGAAAGTAACTGACAGTGACAGCCTGTCTATGCTGTCTGAGATATATTTCCACCCATCGATGTTTTTACTTTACATATTGATAATACTGATACCTATACTCCACTTTTATACTAAACAGATGTGGTGTACTTTATCAAAAGCTTTGGAATAGTCAGCATACATGACTTCTACTTGTCGACCAGTATCAATTAACATGTATTTTATTGTAATTAATGTGGATACGGCTGGCAAGCGCGAAGAAAAGGGATACATGGAAAAAGGAGACAAGCAGTACTGACGCCGAAGTAATTGGAAAAGCTTAGGGCTTAGGGCTAGACTGAGTTTTTCCGAATTCTCAGTAGCAGCACGGAGTTTGGTGATGTGTCCGGTACCGCCAATGGGCTCGCCCTCTATTACGTGGGCCCTAAAAATTCATGGCGAAATGTGGGTGTAATATTACACCTCTGCCTAACCCTTCGGCAATACAGGCGCGAGTCTATAAAAAAAGGAAAAAAAATGTTGACTAGAACTACTGCGGTGTACTCGATGTCCCGTAGCGGCTATACCAATCTAGTAGGTGTTCATCGTAGATTACGATTAAAACAATCTCACATTAAAACAGTTTCAGACTCCATTATTTTGCTGAGGTTTCCTACTTGGAAACCAACTTTTTAGTTTCAAATAGTGTTTAAGAGGTCTCTAGTGTAGGCACTGAATGTTTCCGAGACAATTATCCCTTTATATTATTATTTTAAGGAGCTGCAGACCACATTTATTCAAAAAGGATTGAAGCCTTTATCTTACTCTTAAAGAAACCCATCCTCATTAAATGCCTACACAATAAAGAAACCCAGTGTCGACTGTTCCATAACGAATGGAGAATGTTTGTTTTCGGCAGAGTCACAGATGATAGTCAGTAAAGAATATGTAGGTAATGTCATCAACCAAGCCTAGTAAAGGAAGCACTGAGAGCCTAGTGGAGACATCGGACTGCTACGCCGAGGATCTCGGGTTCGAATCCACGGCACGCACCAATGACTTTTCGAAGTTATGTGCAGATTAAATTCTTAATTATCGCTTGCTTAACGGTGAAGGACAACTTCGTGAGGAAACCTGCATGTCTGAGAGTTCTACATGATGTTCTCTAAAGACATGTGAAGTCTGCCTTACCCTTATAATAGTGTGAAGAGGCCCGTGACAGCAGTGGGACAGTTTATATACAGGGCCGATGATGATGAAGCCTAATAAATAAATCTACTAAACCATTAGGAAATATTTAAAACGAAACGTGTCGTAAAAATGATTAAATTATTTAATTAACGCTAAAATAATAAATAAACAACCAACATAAGGTTTATAACTAAGAGACAATAAATGCTAGTAATATTTATTTCATACTTTAACAATGTCAATTTCCTTTGCTGTAGTGAGATATTGAAAATCACCATATTTTTCAGTCTTACACGTAGCCAAATTTCATAAACTATAATCCTATAACTTTAAAATAACATGTCAAATAAATATCTTCAAATTAATAGCAACATTTCATCAGGAATAAATAATATTTTCAGTTTACCATTATTTGGAGAGGATTTTCAATAGTTGCTTGGTGTTATTGTCAATTTGGCTCCAAGGCAAGAAGAGTCTCAAGCCATCAGGGCCAGACGTAGTCTGAATATGTCTTCTGACACAACCAGCATTACAGATAAAGTCACAAGTATTTGTTTTTGGATTGAAGTGTAGTCCTTCGCTACATACATTCACTTTAGGCGTGTTACCGTCACAAGTCCAGTATTTATCGCAGTCGTCGTGAGCCCATGGAAGTACGTGACATTCTTCCTCACATTTCCTCTTTCTGTATTCTTCATCAGATTTAGGGCACTCATGTTCTGGTATGGGCTCTGGTGCAGGATCTTCGTCGTCACAATACCATGCGCAAGAAGGATCATTGCTAAGGCAATCATTATCGCATCCAGACCCATTATAATCGCAGTCAGTGCCTGTGCATCCTGAACCGCTGTTGTCGCAATTATTACCTGTGCATCCAGACCCATTATTATCGCAGTCAGCGCTAGTGCATCCAGACCCATTATTATTGCAGTCAGCGCCTGTACATCCAGATCCGTCGTTGTCACAATCAACGCTTGTGCAACCTGAAGCATCGATGTCACAGTCAGCACCTGTGCATCCAGACACATCGTTGTCGCAATCAGCACCTGTGCATCCTGAACCGTTGTTGTCACAATTATCACCTGTGCACCCAGAACCATTGTTATTACAATCGCCTCCTGTGCATCCGGAACCGTTGTTGTCACAATCAGCTCCTGTGCATCCAGATCCATTGTTGTCACAACTATCGCCTGAGCATCCGGAACCGTTGTTGTCACAATGATTGCCTGTGCATCCAGATCCGTTGTTCTCACAGTCACCACCGGTGCATCCTGAACCATTGTTGTCACAATTATTGCCCGAACATCCAGAACCGTTGTTACAATTATTGCCTGAGCATCCATTTCCATTACATTCTCCATTCGGCTTATTGCAAATACAGCCGGCGATAGCTGGATTTTCACAGCGCTGTAATGTTAGAAAATGAATATTAAATGAAAATCTTTATAATAAAATATAGGTACATAATATTCTAGCAAGTACCTATTTAGTCTAAATTAATTTTTTATTAGTAGGTAAACTGTAGGATGATGATGACTGTAATTTAAAAGGTCCCTAAAAAGCATCTACAGTTGTAAATGTAAGGACACTTGATTTTAATTTAACCGTTTCTTCTCTATTCTACGGACAGTTCACGAAAGCCCTTATTGCGCTCGCCAAATGACATCATCATCATATAAAATAATAATATAATATTCTACTACATTCACACAACACCATCTTGTCCCAAACTAAGCAGAGCTTGTACTATGGGTAGTACACAATAGATAAATACTTTTTTTTTGTAAATACATACATATTATAAATATACAAAATTGAATGTTATATACTTATGCAGAATATTTCGTGGACTTATAGCTGGATTATAGCTTTTTGATTTAACTTTCTAATTGATTTGTACATTTAAAGAAAATATATCTGTTCAAAATGTTCTTCACGTATGTAAATAAATTGTACTACTTAAATGAAATGTTATAGATTTACAAGGCTCTACCAATAAGAGAAGTCGAGGATAAGGCAACCAGGGTGGCAATTTGATTAGAAAAAAAATTGTCAACCAGGACAGACCGCGGTAATTTTTTGAGCGTACTAGTGTGAATTTCATTACTAATATCTATTTTTATTAACATTGTCATTGGTACGAAAGTCATACATTCAAATAATATTAAAATAATTATTATCATAATCAACATGCAACTAACTTAGATATTGATCTTAATAAAGAACTGATTACTATCGCTATAAATTAAATTAAATTTGAACATATTTTTTATACTAATACATGTTCCGATAGTACTGCTGACAAATGTTTTTGATAAAGTATAAGGCTGTACCTAATATGATTGAAATGATTATGCAAATTTGTTACCAAGAATTGTGAAATGCATTCTGATTTCATGCAATGTAAATTGGTTTTATACTCTATATATAACACGCTAAAGTTCAGGTGATTTTGATATTGAAATACGAAACGATGTAACATCAACGCAATGTATATAAGTGTAATAATATACATGAAATGTATATGTACGTGAAAACCCGCCTCTATAATTGTGTTCAATCATTAATAGATACTCATGAGACAAACATTGTAAACAATTACAAAGATTGAGATGTCAATATCACGCCGAAGTCTACTCGTTTTACACATCATGCTAAGTCATACTAAGTGAAATAATACCTGGCAAACGAAATTAAAAGGGCTTATAAAATTTTATAATCCGCAATGCAAAGCGCGCGCGTGTAATGCTCTAGATACCTACCCATCTATGGGCGCATAGGAGATGTGTAGGACAAAATGGCGCGAGCAATGCACCCATCTATGGGCGCATAGGAGATGTTTAGGACAAATTGGCGCGAGTAATGCATCAATTTTGTTATAAATTAGAAATTGTATGGTGACGTTGAACCTCATATCTGTTGAAGCAATAATTTCCCAGGTATAATACCTCGGATGATGATGCCTATGATGCCAGAAATATTCGTAATGGTTGGTAAAATATGGTATTTTAATTGTCGTTAAGGTATTTTTTCACCTTGTATATAAAAGACACTGAGTCCTCATAATTACGGTCAAAGATTTACATGAAAGCTATTCCATCCAGTAAAGAAATAAATATTAAATTACCTGAAGCTGAATACTGAAATGTGTTCCTGACGGACAATGTGACAACACCAGATTACCCCAGACGCAGAAGTAGAACTTGGTGCAATCATCCTCATGAGGGACCAGCCAGTCGATGCTGCCGTTGACTGGGCAGCCATTGTCCAGTACGTCTGAGGGTGGTGTTATGATGCCAGGGTTTGAAGGTTCTTCGACTTCGAAGCTAGCGTCACCACCGGGGAGAGTGCAGCCGACGTTGGCAATGTGGTCGCAGACCTGTAATATTTTAATGACGTCATTAATACAATAAAGAACATGCATAAAACATAACTTCACGCCTTTAATCCCCGAAGGGGTAGGCAGAGGTGTATTGCACACCCACACTTCGCCAGTTTGACGGCCGGTTGGCGTAGCGGGAGTGTAAGCGACTGCTACGTCGAAGGTCGCGGGTTCGATTCCCGCTCAAGTCAAACATTTGTGCGCATGAACATGGATGTTTGTCTTGGTCAGGGTGTTTCTATGTATAATAGGTATGTATTTACAAAAAAAAGTATATTTGTATGTTTATCCATTATCTAGTACCCACAGTACAAGCTCTGCTTAGTTTGGGACTAGATGGCGTTGTGTGAATGTGGTAGAATATTGTATTATATTATGTTTCGGTCCCAATGTAATAGGGGGCGAGCCTATTGGCATCTACCGGGCACATTGTTAAGCGAGTGATAATTAACATTTTTAATAAAGTGATAATAAAGAAATATGATGCAAACCGAAGAATCTGTTTCTTCTAACTGGCACTCGGCCAGCGTGGTGGACTATGGCCTTACCCTTCTCGTAGAGAGAAGAGGCCCGTGCCCAGCAGTGAAACAGGCCGATGAGGATCATGAGAGACTTTATTATCTAGGATAGGCATTGCCACTATGGTTCTGAATGTTTTCGCGAGTTGCTTCCATCACAGTGGATGCTCCTGCATATTTATTTTGGAGGCAAACTAAATAATAGTTATTTATTATTATTTAACTAAATTTATTGCGTGAATACGATGCAATTTATATAAATACAAGTTTCCAACTTTTGTTCAACATAGAGAGTTGTTTATTTAGCAATTAAAACGAGTGACATAAGTTTTATTGCTCCTGCTTTCTCATAGTTCTACGCCCTTGGTTTAGTATGAGGCCAAATTTAGGATAAGAGTTTGTAAGTCGTCATAAAAGCTGAAGTACGCCTACAATTTGTGTTTCTAGTTTCAGCCATCTAGACTGTGCGATGATGATATGTCAGTTTTTTTTTAATTATAATAGGCGGCAAACGAGCAGACTGATCGCCTGATGGTAAGAAATTACGGCCGCCCATGGACAGAAGCAACACCACAGGAGTCACAAGTGCGTTGCCACCCCTTGGGGTTGGGAATAGGGATAGGATAAGGAGTGGGATTAGGGAGAAGGATTAGGGGATAGGGCCTCCGGCACTCTCACTCACCGAACGAAACGCAACAGTTTAAGTACTGTTACTTTACGTCAATTTTCTGTGAGAGGGTAGAATTTCCCCGGTCGAGCCGGCCCATTCATGCTGAAATCAGCAAGGCTCTACTACTTTTATGATGGTAAGTGGCGCCGCCACCCGTAGATACTCGTACTTACAATGCCCGAAGGATCACATATAGTTGTGTTTACAGTATTTTAAATACATATATACTATTGGTCAGAACATAGATGCCATAACCATGATTTTGATGTGATGTTCGACGATACTGTCAGGGATGCAATTCCGAAAATAAAAACTTATTTTTATTAATCTTTGTTTATCTTTCTCGGCTATTCTTCTAACTTGTGATGTAAGAACTACCGTGGTTTTCCATGTTAAAAGATTGGCAACATATTTTGATTTGAATGTTTGTATCAATATGAATAGGACAAAAGGGAAATACCCGAGTTAGCGTTTTGTTATCAGTGGCCCCCTTTAAGCCCATTAATTAATGTAGATTCACGCGATAAGAAAGATATGTATTATTTTGTCGTGAAACAATATATCAGGGCCATTCATAATAATTAGACAAACAAGGATAATGAACCGAATGTCCGTTAATCCCCTGAGATACTAGCATTCTCCGTATCTGTCATTGTTTAAAGTTAGAATAGTTCCAACATAGCTCAATAGATAGCGCTGCTCGATCCTGCATCGCGCTATCAAAGTTTTCCGGGGCTTGCATTGAGGTAACATGGGGCCTAGTATATATAGAACCGGCGATTGACTGAATAAATGTCTTTTGCTTGGGAACGATTTCATGTTTTATTTAGTTCCCTTGGTCGGTCGTTGGATTCACTGTACAGTCATTAAAAGGGAACTTAGTTCAATCAGCTTGGGAAATTAGTTCGATAAAGTTAAGCAATGTTTACTAAGGCCACTACTTGAATGGGTCACAGCTTGTATCATTTATGTTAAAGCGCTACCATCCTATGTATGACACATAGATGCACTTGGATGGGTGACTTGTACCATTTATGTTAAAGCTCTACCGTGCTTTGACACATTCATGCATCGGCTAAGATTTTTGTCTCCAATGTCATAAATCTTTAGGCCATGTCGGAGGTCTTTGAGTAGTTTATAAACTCCGCCACCAGAGGAGGTCACACACTCATAATATTATTAGAAAAGACCATCAAAGCAAACTTGTATACGTAAGGATTTATAGACAAACTAGATGAGCCCGCGGTTACACCCGCGTTTTTTTAATTTTTTTATAGTAACAGGTGGTAAACGAGCAGATGGATCGACTGATGGTAAGCAATTACCGCCGCCCATGGACACAAGCAACACCACAGGAGTCACAAGTGCGTTGCTGCCCCTTGGGGTTGGGAAACGGGATAGGATAAGGAGTAGGATGAGGGAGAAGGAATAGGGGATAGGGCCTCCAGCACTCTCACTCACCGAACGAAACGCAACAGTTTAAGTACTGTTACTTTACGTCGATTTTCTGTGAGAGGGTAGTACTTCCCCGGTCGAGCCGGCCCATTCATGCTGAAATCAGCAAGGCTCTACTACCGCGTTATTTAAGGCTACTGCTCCACCTCTATGGCCCATACCTGCATGTTACAGGAACTTATGGACGCTACTGAAAATTCCGTACTCGTAGCTAAGTTTTGGGCTGATTCAATAAAGATTGCCATCGATCGGCAGAAGAAAAGTCAATAACATTTATTATTGATTTGGAAGACTCAATGTCAGAAGATTTGAGGCGGCCTATAAATTCGGACAACAGAGTTGGCCACATACTCACAGAGAAGGACTTTATATAAGCGTGTAAATAATAAACTTATAGGTACTTATTACTTATCTTATACTAATATATAAAGCTGAAAAGTTGGTTTGTTTGTATGTTTGGTTGAACGCGCTAATCTCAGGAACTACCAGTCCGATTTTTTTTTTTCAGTGTTTGATAGGTCATTTATCGAGGAAGGCTATGTAACATCACGCTATGAGCAACGGGAGCGGTGCAGTAGCCTTAAATAACGCGGGTATAACCGCGGGCATCATTTATATACAGGGTGTATAAAAACCCTTAACGAAAACTGAAATCCCATGCCATCACCAATCACTACGAAAATTTTTTACTTCGGCACTATACTTGGGAAATTACTGGTTCAGGAGATATTGAGGCTCAAAGTTAGTATGGATTTTTTTTAATTAGGTACAAAATCGATGTATTTACCCCGCCAATATGTTCTTTAGATGCCCTATGACATGACCCCATAGATAAAGTAGGTATTTCAAGCATCGCACGCGCGCGCTTTTAATTGCGATAAAAAAATGTGAAAATAAAAAAAAATCGTTTTCCAGGTATTATTTTTGGTCAGTGTGACTTGGCATGAAGTCCACAACGAGTAGACTCCGGCTTGGTGATGGGTTTGGTGACACCCTGTATATGAGGCAAGTGTGAATATGACAGGAGGAAGAGGAAGGCCTAGACGGACATTCTCTGACCAGATTGAATTCATCTTTAAAATAGATAGGTTAGAAATAACCTAAGCTGAAGAGCCTGCTTGAAATAATAAATGAGAGTGAATTAAGCAATAGAGATATTAGGCCACGATTGTTTCAAATGGCGGGCCCCAGTCTCTGTTTACCTCTTCGAGAAACAGGCTTGAGTCTATGTATGTATATATGTATAATTATATTAATAATTGTGAATGAATCATAAGACCTCAGAATTGCAAAGCGTTCGTTTATCCTATAAATTCATATATGCACACTGATAAAGATTTCAGATATGGCATATCTGTCAACGATATTGCAAATGTTTTAAACATGAAAATCAATAAAAATAATGATAATCTTATCGTTAATGAAGGTAATTTGCGTTTTAAAAATGTATTTTAATTTAATAATTCAACGGAGCATATTGTCTTACGATGTTTGGTGTGTAGTTTGATATAAAACTAGATATCACCTGCAACTGCAGTTGCGTGATACCCTAAAATCTTATAGGAATTTAAACTTTCGTGGCCATTATCATTACTTTTTACTGTTCCTTCATCCATGAACATGTCGCTTGCAGCAGTGCCGAAATATCGGTTACTCAATACAAAGGTACGTGGTATATATCCCGTAGGAACAGTAAAAAGTAATTACACTTATACCTTCCTCAGGTATCAAACTATTCATTAGTGAAAACAGTACAACAATCCGTTTGGTGGTTCTTGAGTTTATTGGCTTCAAACTGACAGACCTGGCGGGTGGGCTTTTAATATGTATCTACAGATTGGCCGTGTACTTAAACTGTCCCACCACTGGGCACGGACCTCATTTAAATTTTAGACAGTTCAGGCCATAGTTCACTACGCTGGCCAAGAGCGTGTAGGCAGGCTTCATATGTCTTTCAAGAACATTGTGGAGAACGCTCTCGGTTTTCTCACGATGTTTTCTTTTTTTACGAAGGCCTTAACGACTTATTTAATAGATATTACAGTGACTATATTTAACAATTGGATTAAATAACTAAGTGGCTATTTACACAAAAAGCCAGTCAAGTAAATTTCGCACATTAAGCCGTCAGTCCCGACTGTCATGAAGATCTTTGAAAGTTATATCCCTATAACTTTCAAAGATCTATCTGTGAATAGATTGACACTAGTCTAAACCATGGAATATAGCTATCCCTTTTGGTTACGGAGGTCAGACAGGCACTAGCTCTGTGGAAAAGCTTCAGTCAAATCCGGTTAGACTAGAAAGCGCCCGGGTTCTAACTGGATGATGATAATAAATTAAGTAAGCCGATTGCCCGGTAGATGGCAAGAGGCTCGCCCCCTATTACCTTAGGACCGAAAGATAACTGGTGAAGTGTGGGTGTGTAATACACCTCTGCCTACCCCTTCGGAGAAAAAGGCGTGAAGTTATGTTATGTTAAGTGGTCACCTAGCCAAGTGATAACCTCCGCAAACCTTTGCCAATCAGTCAAGGCCAGCTACGTACGCTGTTTCAATAAACCTGTTTGGATAAATTCGGCTTTGTCTCTTTAAAATTTAAATGGTCTCTTTAAAAAAAGAAATCATTTTAAATTATTACTAATTAATAACAAATTCTATTACAATAGTCACTAATAATATCTATTAGTAATTATCTGGCCGTTGAATATTTGCTGATAAACTCCATGCGTAATTATACAAAGAATTGCATTATCTGTTTGTATTGTTTGAATGTTTGTGAAAAAGCTAGTAAATCCTTAAACTGATGTAACCACTTACAGATACAGCAGGATTGAAGTGCGTTCCCGGTCCACAATTCCTTTCAACCAGTTGTCCATTGTCGCACTGGTAGTATTTGTTGCAGTAGTAATCGTGAGGGAAGTATGAAGGGATACTCCAATCAGCTGGACAGCCATTAGGGAGCCGTTCAATTTCTTCACAGCTTTCTACCTCTTCTGTACTTAGGTCATCTTCTTCTGAAGTAGAATCCTCTTCTTCACAAGTACTATCGATGCTGCCGGGGTGGTCGCAGTTCTTTAAACGAGAAAATTGTTTGTTAATACTAATCTTAGGTTAGAGGTGTAGTAATTCATATAAATAAAGAATACTGTGTCACTGCCCCTTCATTATTTCGGTTTTGGTGTCCTTAAAAGGCGTCTAAGGAAAATGCCCGAAGCAAAAAAGCAATCAATATTTGGAAAGAGAAAACCCATAAAACCCATCTGACCAGCATGGTATCATAGGTTAAATCCTCATGACTCATAATGCTGATTTGCAGTGAACTGCGAAAGGCTGATGACAAGACGTAGCAGACTAACTTCAGTCAGCTACATCTTGTCATCAATCTTTCGAGAGATCAGCAATTTTCAAAATTTCTTTCGAGAAATTTGCACAATCGATGGTCGTTGGAGTTTTTTTAATAATAGAGACATGCAATTTGGATAACGGCTTCCATTTAGTATTTTAAGGACCACATCCAACAAAAAAGATCTTAATATTGTACACGTATTTACCCTCTAAAGGTAAAGGGATTGAAAGTTTCGTTGACGAATTTGAAGCTAGCGCTATTCAAATGCGGTCAACAACTAGTAATATATTTACCTTAATAGCTGGGTTGAAGACTGATCCCCTGCGGCATTTTGACAGAACTCTTTCTCCATGGACGCAATAGTAGAATTTCCTGCAAGACGTCTCATGTGGCAGCAGCATATGAATATCGAAGTCGACGGGGCAGCCGTTCTCGAAGGTTTCGCATGAGTCTTGTGTGGTTGGTGGGTTTGTGGAAGCTTGGGTTGGAGCGTCAGTGGAAGGTTCTGTAGGTGATTGCGTTGGTGGGTAAGTAGGTGCTTGAGTTAGGGGGTTAGAAGGTGCTTGTGTTTGAGGTGCAGTGGGAGCTTGGGTTGGAGGTTCAGTAGGTGCTTGAGTCGGAGCGTCAGAAGGTGCTTGAGTTGGTGGGTTAGCAGGTGCTTCACTTGGAGCTTCAGTGGGTGCCTGGGTCGGAGCTTCAGTAGGACCAGCTGTAGGTGGAACTCCAAGTATCGTACAGCCTGCCACTGTAGGGTGGACGCACACCTACGACAATACAAATAAATTAAATACCAAAATAATTATTTACTACAATTGGCTCGCACCATATTATGTGAGACCTAAAATTCATAACGCAAAATGTTGTTGTAATATTACACCTCTGCCTAAACTTTCGGGGATACTGGCGTGACGCTACAAAAACGCCCTTGCTTTGCGAACGTGACAGTAAATGTAAATGTAGAAGCTTTGTAACTATTTTTTAAATATGACGTTCATAAGTGTCACTTTGTGATTTAAATTGAATAAAGGATTTTGACTTTTGAATTGACTTGTTAATTAAATTGTTTAAAAACAAAATTAAAATAAATAATTTGCTGCAGATATCGGACTGTAAACGGGAAATTGCGTCAGCACATAATATATAATCAACATCATAAACAGAAATTTCCTGAACGGTATAATATAGCAGAGCCTACACTTCTTCTTCTTTCATTTAGGGCCCTAGCTCTTGTCGGTCCAGCAATTGCCATTGCTTTCAGTTTCCTGTCTTTTCTTTCACCTGTTGATACGACCCGATCCCATTTTTTTCCTTCAGATCTCGTAGGTAGATAAAATAGAGGATTGAAAGTTTGTTTACAAAGCCTCTACTTTTGCAGCAAGTACTGTAAAAATGTTTTTCTTAATAAAATATATTACCTGGAAGGCAGGTGAAAAATGCGTATTGGGATCAAAACAGGTTGTTGGGTTTATATGTCTCTGCCCCCATTCGCAGTAGTAGAACTTATTGCATTCATATTCGTGGGGTAGCAGAAAGTGTTCTTGGTTTGGGCAGTCGGGGTGTGGCTCCGTGAGTCTTATCTGGGCGCCCTGGGCCAGCTCGAGAGCCGTCAGGAATAAAACTGTTTCTGGAAAAGAAAGATGTCTATATAAAAATTGGTTGCCTGTAAAGTCGGTATACGGGCGAAAGTTTTACGTGACAACGACTTTGAGTGGTAAAATAATTTTAATGTGAATATTCATTCGTATAGTAGGAAGAAGGATGAAAGACGCGTGCCTTTCACTTTTTATGTCTGTCTCTCTCGCTCTTAGGCGGGACGCGTGCCTCTCACTCGCTCTCATTGTGAGCGCATAACGTGAGCGGAGCGTAACGCAGTTTCTTGAAGTGTCACCCGGCAAACCAATTTATAAGACGTTGTCACGTCAATAAAATTGAATCACTAAAGTGTTTGTACACGCATAACTTTAAAATTAATGCACCTTTGTTAGTCTTTATTTTATGTGTTCGTTTTAGGCAGGAGATGATTTGTGTGAAAAATAGAAATAATAGTAAATAAATATAACTTTATATCCGTTCCTTCTATGTTTATGAGATCTTCCGGGGTACAGGACCAATTTCGAGAGCTGGAGTTGTCTTTACCATAATAGTATATTGGCTTGAATGACCAGTAGGCTTAGACCCTAACCCAGGCTTCTAAACCGTAACGAATCATTATGTGATGACCACAATAATTATTTACTGTTCTGGGACTGGTAGTAAATTTTATCGTATATCTAGTATAACCTGTATATCAGGTATCTGGCTACCCCAGTACCGACTCTGACTAGTTTACGATAACTTGAAGGACTAGAATAAGTGACTTATAGACTATGCTGTGACGGTACGTGAACAATCCGAAGGTGTGTGGTAGGTTACTCTTTCTCATCAGTGTACAATGGAGTGTCGCCAAGTAACGCTTGATTCAATCAGCTATAAGCCGACCCCCCAACCAAAGCCACGCATCCTCCGTAAACAATAATAATTTGATAACAAACTACGTCGTAGATATCAGCTGATATTGAAATTAGCTAACACGTAATTTGGTAGACGTCGATTCCTATCTGTTAGCTTTATCATTTATTTTATCTATATTGGTGTATTCAAGGTTCAGGTTGTTTTTAGGAAGAATATTTAGTTTGAAGATGCTTCGCAAAATAAGCACATTTTTGACAGGAAATGGGCAAAGACTATTTTGAATTTTATTTGTGCAAAGATCTTGAACAGAGAATAGAGATTTATGGAATGCAGGAGAGACCTTGGCCCACTTACAGAGACACTCTAGGATAACAAAGAAAAACGGCCTTGCCCATGTCTAGCAGTTGACGTCTATCGACTGATGTTTTTTTTATAGTAATAGGCGGCAAACGAGCAGACGGATCGCCTGATGGTAAGCAATTACCGCCGCCCATAGACACGAGCAACACCACAGGAGTCACAAGTGCATTGCCGCCCCTTGGGGTTGAGAAAAGGGATAGGATAAGGAGTGGGGTAAGGGAGAAGGAATAGAGAATAGGGCCTCCGGCTCTCACTCATCGAACGAAACGGAGCAGTTTAGGTACTGTTACTTTACGTCGATTTTCTGAGAGAGGGTAGTACTTCCCCGGTGGAGCCGGCCCATTCATGCTGAAATCAGCAAGGCTCTACTACCGTGATGATGACGATGAAAGATTTTGAATCAAACAACGGCAGCGATAACCTAGTGTAATGATCAATAGACTGGTACACAAAGAGCCCCGCGCTCAAACCCACGGCGCACATCATTGACTTTTTTTCCTATCATCATCATCATCAGCCCTTTATACTGTCCCACTGCTGGGCACAGCCCTCTTGTCACTTATGAGAAGGGTAAGGCCATAGTTCACCACGCTGGCCAAGTGCGGGTTGGCAGTTCGAGAACATCATGGAGAACTCTCAGACATGCAGGTTTCCTCACGATGTTTTCCTTCACCGATTAGCAAGCGATAATTAATAATTTAATACTTACTTAACTCCGAAAAGTCATTGGTGCGTACCGTGGATTCGAACCCGAGACCTATATTAATCTGTGCCGAGATCCTCTGCATAGCAGTCTGTCGGTCTCTCCACTCGGCTATCGCTGCTTTTTTCCTATGTACCTAAGGAAAACTTGATACAAACCCTATACTAACCCGTTTGGCCAGCGTGGTATAGTAGGCCAATTCCACCTTTCAAAGGAGAGGCCTAGTCCAGCAGTGGACTGTTAAAGGCTGCTGATGATGATGATAATGTTGTTTACTTTTATTCGCTTGGTTATCAACTCATTTACGTACTTTTTTACTGAAGTAAACATGTCAATAAACTTTTTCGAAGATAATTAAGTGATATAAGATTACAAGGTAGATGTGGTAAATTATGGAAATGCTTGGGTAATTCGGGTTAGGATGTATAGAAAAGCTGCTAAATCGAATGTCATGGAGAAGTCGCCTCAATCTTTACGTACGCCTCTTCGAATCCCGGTAGAACCACGCACGCAATATTATTATGCTCTGGTAGATTCCCGTGACTCTGCAGTCGGGGACACCGCGTTGGAATTGTAGGCTATGTTTACTCACACATACTCCCATTGCCAGGATACCAGGTTCCTATTTGCTGTGGTGCAGGGGAACAAATAAGACTTTCCATCGCGGCACAAAAAATCTATTATCCAATCTTATTGCGGCAGACCTTTTAAAACGATTGAATATAAACATAAGTAGTACTTTTATCATAATATTAAACAAAACTGACAACATAATATGGAGATTATGATTATAATACGCAATAAAACAAATTTAATAAAACAATTGTAAGTGATACTGAAATTTATTGATGATAATAAAAAAAGACAAAAATATCAACAGGGTAAGAACAACCGTATAATGCTTATAATAATAATATTAATCGGATAAGATCATAGCAGCCTAGATGTATAAAACAAGTGTGAATGGAATAGGACGAAGGGAAAGACCAAAGCAGATGTTCTTTGAACAGATTACAAACATCGTAAAAAGGACAGGTTAGAAGTACCCTAAACTGAAGAGCATGCATAAGAAATTTGATAGAAGTGAATGAAGTAACAGAGATATATGTCAGGATCGTTGCAAATGGCGTTCTGTAGACTCTGCCTACCCCTCGGGAAAGAGGTGTGAGTCACAGCAGCGATAGCATAGTCAAAGAACTAACAGACATCCCCATAGGGTTTCAAGTTCAAAACTATAACGCACAATGTTGACATTGCAAAGTTAACTGAGTATTCGACGACTGCTTATCTTTTCTATTGAAAACATCGTAAGGAAACCTCCATGTCTGAGAGTTCTATAATATGATATTCTTCAAGCCAAGTGAGAATTGGCAGACACATGCCTATGTGTAGTTTGCCAACTCTCACTTGGCCATTAAATATCTCTCACTATCGCCTTCTAATAATAAGAAAAGCGATGCATTTCTGAGAGTCCTTTGAGTTTAAGGTCGATCAACTTGCACTTGACCAGCACGGTGGACTGTGACCTTACTCTTCTCATAGTGAGAAGAGGCCCGTGCCCAGCAGTGAGACAGTTTATATACAGAGTTGCATTATTATAAAACATAGAATGCAATCTTATCAAATCATTCGTATCTTTGCCTCATGAATCATTTGATTATGACCGCCCATGTTTTCTTGTATGGAATGCATCACTTCCATTATCTTTGGGATTATCGTATTAATCCTGAAGGGGATTAAATTTTCAGGATAATATGATATTATACAACTGTTTCCTTTATTTGTTACTATTGTAATTATATTTTGTTGGTCACTAAGTGCATCATACTTCATTATTTTCATGACAGTGTGAAGTCAGTTCTAATGTCGGAGTTTATAGAGTGACGTAACCTAACCATCAATATCTGTCTGAACAAAAACTGGGACAGATAGACCTCGCCATCCAGCCATCCAAAGTGCCCTGTGTAGATGTGTTTAACTTGGCTAATCTATTACAGCCGACAAACCAAGTCACGCTATAACCAAAATGGCAAGTATTATTGCAAGCAGCACAACATAACCAAGAAATTTAATTTTGCGACAAACATATTGTTTTGTTAAATACAGCTTACATGAAACTACTATGCAGATAATAATAATGAACTTACTATTGCAGCTATAAATAGCAGAGATTGATGAACTAATCATAAACAAATTGAAAACTAATCATAAACTAAATTAAAAATAATATTAAAAGTAATCTTAACTACAGTGGATATACATCAATTCAAATTTAAAGTGCTAGTTGCCACAAAACATTTTTTTTAGTTTCGTTTTGAATTTGGAAAACTAATCACAAAAGATATCAATGCTCGAATTCCGCGTCTGTTTAATATTGTACTGATTAAGAATTCTGTTTATTAGTGACTGACGGCCAGGATTAGTTCAGAGATTAGTAATGTTTGAAAAGTATTAAATAGAAATCCTTACTAGTTAATAAAAGTAGACAACTCTAGTTGTTCAGTTTATTTTAGTAAGTATGAGAGGAACTCCAAAAAAAAATCTTTATTGCAAATGAAATCATGGAATATCGCCATCCCTATAAGTACCTAACGTAGGTCATCTGACCTACCTTCTAATTATATTTAATTTTTACAGAGTAGGTACCTACCTACTCTGTAAAAATTAAATTTAGTTAGAAGAATAGTCTTGTATGCAATCGGGCTATCGCTGGTGCGTTGATGGTAGATATTAGAAAATATAAGTACATATGTTTATGATATTGATAATTTTCCGGTCCCAGCACAGATATAATAATATATTACTATTCGTCGTAGTAAGTCCTGTACGTTCTTAAGGAAAATTATTTGCAAAGAACTTTTTTTTAATATTTATTTACGTTTTATCCTTGATTAACAGGTAATTAGACGAATGTTGTATGTTACCTTTCAAAATAAAAAAAAATATATAAAAAAATTATTAACAGGTTTGCTGCAATTTATTTCAATCAGATATTTCTGGAACTTTTACTTAACTTGGACTGTGTATTGATCTAATTATGAACTTACTCATTATTGTATTCTATTAGGTATATCGAAAATCATGTTCTAACACCACACTTTCATAGGTTTCAACTTCAAACCTTCTGGTCTTGGCTCAAGGTGTCGTAGATCCCACTTCTTATCTCAGGGCAAGAATCATTAGGTCATGTCGGAAGCCTTTGATCTACATATAAACTTCGACACCACATTTGACCACACACTCGCACGAAAGAGAAGAATAATCGTTTGCTTTATCTATGAATAACTTATCAATAGTGCAACTACTATTTGTTTATCTATATCTAAACTATGAATAACATAGAAAATAAACTTACTAATCATATTCAGTTTACACTCACAGAGTTTATTAACTTTTATTCACTGATTGTCAATGAAAGTAAAATTTAAGACAATATAATATATACTTGAGTTACAGATAAAGACTGATAATGCTAGATTATCCTAATAGTTGTAAATGCGTGATACTGGTTTAGGGTTCAGTTGGCAAGATAAAAAGTGTACGATTGCGTCTGAAAGAAATTAGCTACCGCAAATGATTTGTCGGGAAGAAATCATCCGCAGGAAGAAATTGATGGCCTGCGTGAAACAAATTGCCAACCTGGAAGAAAATGCTTTTTAACATTTCTTTTTGTTTGTGCTATAAGCGTGTATGCGCCCCCTGGCGTTGTCTATCGATCGCTACTCTCCGTTACTAGACCCTCTGTTTACATTTTCTTGGTCCATAATTTTTGTACTATGATTTTTATGTCATCTACTCAGGTTTGATTTTTTATTGTTCTTGAAATATTTTGGTGTACCAACAGTTCAATCATCATCATCATCATCCTAGCGCTGTCCCGGTTGTGCTCCAAAACCCACGCCTTGGAGCCCGGGGTCCGCTTTCCGGCTGTCTCTATCGATCGCTACTCTCCGTTAGGGGCGCTTTTACAAAATGGAAATTGTTCCCGTCGACTAGGCTATAGTCCACCGTGACGATCGAGTGCAAACTCGTACTAGACCCTCTGGTGTGTGCAAAATTAAAAGAGATTCGTTTTTAGACAAATATTATCCTGCAACGTAAAGTGTCATCAGCGAAAGTGAGGTAGATAATAATTATGATTCCAGAATATGATAGCATTCTTAGTAACGTAAACCAGTTAGAGTTAAACAGCAAATTTTTACGTATATGCTCAGGATTAGTAAATTTAGATATTTGTGCAAGGCTAAGTGGTCATTGTTGATAAATTAATTCTTTCTTCCTTTATTTTCGTGTAGGTGTGGCTGACTTTAGTTTTTTTTATAGACACACGCCTGTATTCTCGAAGGGCTAGGCAGTTGCGTAATAGATTGAAAGCTTTCAATGCCCTACGGGTCCTATACAATAATGGGTTTAATGTTATTGGGGTTGCCGCGCTTTTGTAGTGCATCAGGCATGTTTGTTGAGGCAAACACTGACTGCTTGAGAGTGATAGTGAGGAAGAGAGTGGCCTCCCTGATGCAGCGTGTGCGGGGCAGCTCCAATAGCCTTCTAAATTCCATTCTGGAAAGGATTGATTGTCCTATTGTGAGGCACTGGAACAATGTACATGGTTCTGGGGGTGCCCTTTTTAATACAAAATAATTGTTTTTTAGGTATTAATTTTACTAACATAATTATAAGTATAACAATGTTATATAGAATATATATTCTGAGATAAATGATAAAAATAATAATAATTTTATTTGTATTTTTATAAGAGTGATTTAATTATGTAAAATAAGACGATGAGATAAAATTAGTGAATAAAGAGGAATAATAATAATAATAATCCGTTATGGTGCCAGCATGGCAATGCAGGATTGAGAGTCGTATCGCTGAGACCAGGGCACTCATTGGTAAGCTGTCTTCCTTTAGAGCCGGCAATACACGACCGAGAGTGATGCGCTTTGTGACTCGGGCCTTCGCGGGAACTGGTATCAGTTCCCAAGATTATTTGTCTCGAGTTACAGAGCGCATCGACTTTCTAAAACAAAAGCTTTATGCATGGGCAAACCGTATTCGGCGATATAAAAAAAGAGTGGATCGTTATTGCCTGAATCGCACATTCCAGAGAGACGAAAAGTGTGTGTACCGGGGTTGGGAGCACCCTGATTCCTCGGCCAGTAATGGTGATGGGTGTCGACCACATGATGATTCCACTGTTACATTTTGGCGCAGCATCTGGTCGATGCCCGTCAACCATGAAGAGGGTGATTGGATTGGGGATGTTGAGCGAGCATGTGAACGAATTCCATCTATGGAGCCAATAAATATAACAACTGATGACATAGCCAGTGCAGTCCGTCCGTTACAAAATTGGAAGTCAGCGGGACCGGACGGACTGCACAATTTTTGGCTTAAATGGCTCCGAAGTTCGCATGCTTGCTTAGCATCTCAATTTCAATCATCATTGGAATCAGGGTCGCTGCCTGATTTTTTAACATCCGGCGTTACACACCTACTTTATAAGTCTGGTAGTACCACGGACCCCAAGAATTATAGGCCAATTACGTGCTTACCAACTTTACATAAACTCCTTACATCCATTTTGAGAACGAAATTATCTAAACATATATTTGACAATTCAATTTTATCTGTTTCTCAAAATGGATGTAAGAGTGGGGCTCGTGGTACTAAAGAGCTCCTTCTGATAGACATGGCCATAAGCCAACAGGTGCGCCGTAACCGGAAGAATCTATCGACATGCTGGATAGATTACAAAAAGGCATACGACTCCGTGCCTCATACGTGGCTTTTGAGGGTGCTAGAGTTGTACAAAGTAGATGCAACTCTACGCACCTTCTTAAGGGCGTGTATGGGGCAATGGAGGACTGTATTGCGCTATCCAGGGTGTCGATCGACCTTGGGTTGCGGCGCTCCCATAATGATCGAGCGAGGTATATTCCAGGGCGACAGCCTGAGTCCTTTGTGGTTTTGCCTGGCCCTGAACCCCCTAAGTACCTTATTAGAGGCTTCAGGGCTAGGTTATCAGTTGAGGAGAGGAGGTCATGTTACATCTCACCTCCTTTTCATGGATGACCTGAAATTATTTGCCCCCAACAAATTCCAACTGACTGCATTACTTAAGGTAACTGAAACCTTTAGTAATTCTATCAGGATGGAATTTGGTGTGGATAAATGTGCGGTCATGCATGTGAAGAGAGGCAGGATTATGGAATCTGCAGGGATACAACTCTCAGATTCCATACAACTTAGATCCCTCTCCCCAACTGAGACCTACAAATACCTGGGTATGTCGCAGTCTTTGAATATTTCGGAGACTGACATGAAACAGACGTTGCAGGCTCGGTTCTTTGGCCGCCTGAGAAAAGTACTTAACAGTCTTTTATCAGGTGGCAACAAGGTGCGGGCCTGCAACGGGTGGGCCATGCCAGTCCTTATGTATTCCTTCGGCATACTCAGGTGGACCCAGACTGAACTAGATGCCCTGGATAGAAAAGTCCGTTCAATGCTGACTGCATCTCGTATGCATCATCCACGCTCATCGGTAATGAGGCTGTACATCCCGCGTAAATGTGGGGGTCGAGGCTTTTTATGTGCTAAGACCCTCCATAACCGCGAGGTGTGCAACCTCAGAGATTATTTTCCGCAGATGAGTGTGGATGTGCATCGCGATGTAGTCACTATTGATACCGGACTTACCCCGCTCGCTCTGGCTAAAGAGAACTGGCACAAACCTGCAGTACTTAGTACTGAGGACCGACGGGAAGTATGGAGGGGCAAGGAGCTGCATGGACGATTCTACCGGGCCTTACATGGGCCCGATGTAAATTTTAAGGATTCTATCTCCTGGCTGCGATTCGGTGATCTCTTTGGAGAAACCGAAGGTTTTGTCTTTGCAATTATGGACGAAGTTGTCATGACAAACAACTACCGGAGGTATATTCTGAGGGATGGGACGGTTGACATATGTCGGGCGTGTCACCAACCCGGGGAATCTCTCAGGCATATAGTGTCCGGTTGTTCGAGTCTTGCCAACGGTCAGTATTTGCACAGACACAACCAAGTGGCCAGGATAATCCATCAGCAACTAGCCCTTAAATATAATCTCGTTGGTTCAGAGGCACCGTACTACAGATATGTGCCCGACCCAGTTCTCGAGAATGGTCGTGCATTGTTGTACTGGGATCGGTCTATCATTACAGACAGGACTATTGTAGCCAATAAGCCTGATATTGTAGTGATAGACCGAGCAGAGCGACTCGCAATGATAATCGATATCACCATACCGCATGACGGCAATCTCGTGAAGGCAGAAAAAGAGAAGGAGATTAAATATTTGGACCTAGCTCACGAGATTGTTGACATGTGGGATGTGGATTCGGCGATCATTGTGCCGATAGTCGTGTCGGTAAATGGGCTTATCGCCAAGAGCCTCGACCAACACCTAAAGAGGCTCGCACTGGGCAGCTGGATCAAGTCCTTGATGCAGAAGGCAGTTCTTCTCGACACGGCACGCATCGTGAGGAAGTTCCTGTCTCTGAGGCCCTAACCACCGGTGGCTAGGTCCCTGTACCCGACACCGGTGGGTCTCCGTGGTCCCTTTTATATTTTTAAACCTTTTTTTTAAATGTTGTTTATTAATATAAAATTAACTATGTGAAGAGTAATAAATAAAGTGAATAATAATATTATTATTATTGGATGATTCCGTGCTTGAGAGACTTCGCTCTGACGTGCAGAGAAGTCCCCCCATCACTTTTTCAACGCAGCCTGACACAGTGGTTGCTCAACAGCAACTGTTAAATCCAGTTGATGAAGAGGTAGATGACGAGACTTCTCATGTAAGTACCCAGTGCAACGATCAGTTAAGGAGTGCTTTGGAATGTGCTATTGCGGAATACCGATCCATGGACCCAAATATTCGGCCTCGTTTGCCTCGTTTGCCCATGCATAACAAAAACATAGCGCTGGTGAGTGCCCTAGACGCATTACTGTCTACTCACTTTGATAATAGTGAAAATCTCAGCGATACACATTCAATCCTGTATTGTGCGGCGGTTGCGGCGTGTCGAGTAGCAGGGGTTAAAATGCCTGTAAATAATACCGCTACTCGACAGACCGCTGCTGTGCCAGCTTGGCAACGCAGGATTGAGCGTCGTATTGCTGAGACTAGGGCACTCATTGGCAAGCTCTCCTGTTTCAGGATGGGCAATTCCCGACCAAGAGTGATGCGCTTTGTAACTCGAGCCTTTGCGGGAACTGGTATCAGTTCCCAAGATTATTTGCCTCGGGTTACAGAGCGCATCGATACTCTAAAACAAAAGCTTTATGCATGGGCAAACCGTATTAGGCGATACAAAACAAGAGTGGATCGGTATTGCCTGAATCGCACATTTCAAAGAGACGAGAGGTGGGTGTACCGAAGATGGGAGCGACCCGAGTCTACGGCCGGTGACGTTGATGGGAGTCGACCGGATGATGCTGCCACTAATACGTTTTGGCGCAGCATCTGGTCGACGCCTGTCAACCACACGGAGAGTGATTGGATTGGGGTTGTTGAGCGAGTATGCGAACAAATTCCAACTATGGAGCCAATATATATATCAAATGATGATATAGCCAGTGCAGTCCGTTCGTTACCTAACTGGAAATCAGCGGGACCGAACGGGCTGCAGAATTTTTGGCTCAAGTGGCTCCGTAGTTCGCATACTTGCTTAGCATCTCAGTTCCAATTATCACTGGAATCGGGGTCGCTACCAGAATTTTTAACATCCGGCGTCACTCACCTACTCCATAAGTCTGGTAGCGCCACGGACCCCAAAAATTACAGGCCGATAACCTGTTTGCCTACAATATATAAACTCCTTACATCCATTTTGAGAACGAAATTAACAAAACATGTGTCTGATAATTCTATTTTGTCTGTTTCTCAAAATGGATGTAGGAGTGGGGCCCGTGGCACTAAAGAACTCCTTCTGATAGACATGGCCATTAGCCAACAGGTGCGCCGTAACCGAAAGAATCTGTCGACATGCTGGATAGATTACAAGAAGGCTTACGACTCCGTGCCACATACATGGCTTTTGAGGGTGCTGGAGTTGTACAAAGTAGATGCAACTCTATGCACCTTTTTAAGGTCATGTATGGGGCAGTGGAGGACCGTATTGCGCTATCCAGGATGCCGATCGAGTTTGGGTTGCGGTGCTCCAATAAGGATCGAGCGAGGTATATTCCAGGGCGATAGTCTGAGTCCTTTGTGGTTTTGTCTGGCTCTGAATCCCCTAAGTACCTTGTTAGAGGCTTCAGGGCTAGGCTATCGGTTAAGGAGAGGAGGTCATGTTACATCTCACCTCCTTTTCATGGATGACCTGAAATTATTTGCCCCCAACAATTTTCAACTGACTGCATTACTTAAGGTAACCGAAACCTTCAGTAATTCTATCAGGATGGAATTTGGTGTGGATAAATGTGCGGTCATGCATGTGAAGAGAGGCAGGATTATGGAATCTGCAGGGATACAACTCTCAGATTCCATACAACTTAGATCCCTCTCCCTAACCGAGACCTACAAATACCTGGGTATGTCGCAGTCTTTGAATATTTCTGAGACTGACATGAAACATACGTTGCAGGCTCGTTTCTTTGGCCGCCTGAAAAAAGTACTTAACAGTCTTTTATCAGGTGGCAACAAGGTGCGGGCCTGCAACGGGTGGGCCATGCCAGTCCTAATGTATTCCTTCGGCATACTCAGGTGGACCCAGACGGAACTAGACGCCCTGGACAGAAAAGTCCGTTCAATGCTGACTGCATCTCGGATGCATCATCCACGCTCGTCGGTGATGAGGCTGTACATCCCGCGGAAATGTGGGGGTCGAGGCTTTTTATGTGCTAAGACTCTCCATAACCGCGAGCTGTACAACCTCAGAGAATATTTTTTAGGAAGGAACGTGGATGTGCACCGCGATGTAGTTGCTGTTGATTCAGGACTTACCCCGCTCGCTGGCACAAACCTGCAGTACTTAGTACTGACGACCGAAGAGAAGTATGGAAGGGAAAGGAGCTGCATGGACGGTTCTACAGAGCTTTATATGACCCAGATGTCAATTTTAAAGCTTCTGTAGCCTGGCTACGGTTCGGTGATCTCTTCGGAGAAACCGAAGGTTTTGTCTGTGCAATTATGGACGAAGTTGTCATGACAAACAACTACCGAAAGTATATACTGAGGGACGGTACGGTTGACATATGTCGGGCGTGTCACCGGCCCGGAGAATCTCTCAGGCATATAGTGTCCGGTTGTTCGAGTCTTGCCAATGGTCAGTATTTGCACAGACACAACCAAGTGGCTAGGATAATCCACCAGCAACTAGCCCTTAAATATGATCTCATTGGTTCTGAGGTACCGTACTACAGATATGTGCCCGACCCAGTTCTTGAAAATGGTCGTGCACTGTTGTACTGGGATCGGTCTATCATTACAGACAGGACTATTGTAGCCAATAAGCCTGATATTGTAGTGATAGACCGAGCAGAGCGACTCGCAATGATAGTCGATGTCACCATACCACATGACGTCAATCTCGTGAAAGCAGAAAAAGAGAAGGAGATAAAATATTTGGACCTAGCTCACGAGATTGTCGACATGTGGGATGTGGATTCGGCTATCATTGTGCCGATAGTCGTGTCGGTGAATGGATTAATCGCCAAGAGCCTCGACCAACACCTAAAGAGGCTCGCACTAGGCAGCTGGATCAAGTCTTTGATTCAGAAGGCGGTTCTTCTCGATACGGCGCGCATCGTGAGGAAGTTCCTTTCTCTGAGGCCCTAACCACCGGTGGCTTGGTCCCTGTACCCGACACCGGTGGGTTTCCGTGGTCCTATTTTATATAGTTAAATTTATTTGATATATTAGGTTTAATTATGTAAAATGTGACTTTGAGAATACTGTTTAATAAAGAGAATAATAATATTACACCCACATTTCGCCATGAATTTTAAGGTCCCACGTAATAGGGGGCGAGCCTATTGCCGTTACTGGGCACATCACCAGACTCTGAGCTGCTACTGAGAATTTGAAAAATCCATTAGCACTTTTCGCCCGACCCGGGAATCGAACCCGGGGCTTCCGATCAGCAGTAGCATACGCTATCCACTGGACCACGGAGGTAGTCTGAGATGATTTGAAATTATTTATTCATTTATTTTCGTATGAGTACCTATGTAGTTTTCTCTGGTTTTGAGGTTTGTAAAGTCAAAGTTTTGCGTGTAGTACCAGGACGAACGAATTTTCATGCCTTTTCAAAACTCAGTAGTTCTATTATGTAAATGCCAATGCAAAATACGGTCATCCATCCAAGAAGTGACCTCTGTCACCGTTGCGTGACTTTGCCAATATGTTACTAACGGCAAGTCAAGTCATGCAAAGAGCGCTAAGGTAAAAAAAAAATTGCCTGGTTTTAATCGCGATGTTATTTCAAAATATAATATGTGATGACCCGCGACTACAGCTGATGAAACAAACGCTAGAATGTGTGGGCAATCCATTTTTTTTTATAGTTTAACGATTAAGAGCCGTTATGTAAATATTACTTAGTAGGTATGTGTACAAAATCGCTAAGGAAGTCATGACAATACATTTATTTGATGATAAAAACTACGTTTCAAAAAACAGAATTCAAAATAGCTCAAAATATAAACTAAGAACACATTAACTATAGTAAAATTAAGGATAACGCAAAAACTACTCGTCAAAACTCGAACGTGACCACACGACGAAGCAGCTCAAAATAATCATCAAAATTATTCTTATGTGAAAAGTTCTGACTTAAATTTATAAAAATACCTGTATAACCTCCTCCTTTTTGAAGTCAGTCCATAATAGTAATCATATTTCAAAGATTTGATAAGCTATTTTGTAAATTAGTGATCTCGCAAAGGCCAAAATGTTATCTCTTTGTTTATAGCATGTTTTTTTCCAAAGTGGTATCTGCGCACTTGTAGCCATTGTGTTGTACATAGTAAATTCAAAATATTTACTACGAACGTTGTGTTTTATTAATTATCTTATTAGATATCCCTGAAAAGAGACCTCGCTTTTGGACCCCATGGCCCCAGCGTTTGGACTCCAAAGGGCTCCAATCCCCTATTCGATTTTAGATTCGATATTTGCGCCGTTCGAGAGTTTCTAGGTATCGACACACGTTCTAAGGGTATCGACACACGTTGCGTCCCAAACCAAAGGCCTACTCAACTGCCACGGCAGTAAAGATATACCGTCTGGTCTCTTGCCATCTTCACGTGCCAAGCACACAGTTCAAGTTGGGCTGGAACGCCAGCGGTGACAAGAGCCCGACGTAGAATGTCGTTAAGGTTGGCGTGTCGTGCAATAAGACCTATGCTCCTGCTGCACGGCGAAATCACCGAACCGGAGCAAAATCATGTCGTGTGCAAGAGACCAAACATAATTATTATCAATATGTCCAGTATATCTTCCATCCGGTTTTACTTACATAACACAAAATCTTGATAAGCAGTGTTATGTTATGCAGTTCGAAATTTTTGGAGCTTCCCCATCAATTTTCAAAAGAATTTACTGATCTTTAGTAAGTTAATTGCTTTTATCTAACAGATTAAAGTATTATTTGACTTTGCAACTAGATTGTGATCTCTAGGGGATGTTAATAGAATCAGATATCTAATTGTATAATAGTTTGTAGTTAGCACATCATGCCAAGGCACCAATGATGTTACAAAAGTAAAAAGAAGTAGATATGTTATAGGCGTACCAAAAGCAGGACGCTAAACATAAGCCAGTTGGCAGGTCTGACATATGTGTGTGAAGTCGCGAGCCGGCGTCAAAGTGAAACTGACACATCTTGTCAACCGAAAATAAAATAAATATGGAGTTATCGATGTGTGTGTTAGTGTACCGTTTCTACGGATTGATTACTACGTAGGTAACGTATCTATCTCTTTCTTGTAATATCATTGCAAAGCACCATTTTATGCAAAAATAATACCTGGGATACGACTTTTTTGTGTGTTTTCACACCGTGTAAACCTATTCCTTGAAGGAGGAATGACGATATTGGTCAACTACTGTATCTTGACTTACCGTTCGTAATAGATCGGGAAAACATTCTTGTCACAGGGGTTCTTGGCACATGGATAGATGGTATATATGTTACGGGCAACCTGAGAAGTCTGATCCGTATGAATAGTGACCGGCCTGTATACATAATGCCCATGGGCATCACATGGGCAATTTGATTAAAATTGCATGCCTAATCACTTTTCCCGGTCAGTATGAATAAGGGCAAATACGTTTTGGGCAAAATAATAAAACAAATTAAATGAAGGTTAGGTGAGACTGTAACTCAAGTAAGTAGGTTATGTTAGGTTCTCTTGTGACCCTTAATCCAAATATAGGAGCCCTGCCAAGCAGGGCTCCGTCAACTTAGTGTTTTTATAAATCTTAGGATTTACTGGTAAATCTTACTGGTAAAAAAAAACAATAAGTTGACGGATATATTATATATTTTTGGATTAAGGGGTCACAAAAGAACCTAACATAACCTACTGCTCTCGAGTAATTTGGGCACATAAAGCAGTAGAAATATGCGAGATCAAATCAGAAATGTGGAGATCCGCAGGAGAACCATAGTCACCGACATAGCTCTTCGAATAGCCAGGCTGTAGTGGCAATGGGCAGGGCACATAGCTCGAAAAACCGATGGCCGCTGGGGCAGGCGGGTTCTAGAGTGGCGACCACGTACCGGACGCCGCAGCAGGGACTCCCGCAAGGTGGACCGACGATCTGGTTAAAATCGCGGGAAGCGGTTGGATGCGGGCGGCTCAAAATCGGTCTGTGTGGAGAACCTTGGGGGAGGCGTATGTCCAGCAGTGGACGTCTCTAGGCTGACATGATGATGATAGCCGTCAGTCCCAGTTCTTGTCTTAGGACATGAATATCAGGCTATTTCGGAGACTTTCGGATGGCCAATACCTTACCAGATATCAGATATGACACCAATTCCAAAGTAAGGCCACATACTTTTATGAAAAAGGAGTAAGATTTGTAGGGAAAAATACGAGAGTAATCATATCTTGAGCTTTTCACATGAAATTCTTATTATAATTGCCTGACACGACTTACAATGTACCTCGACGGACAATACTAATCCTTTTTATTGTTTCTGTCCCGCTGATGGGTTCCGACCTCACTAAGTGTTACCAAAGAGCTCAGATATTTACATAGAGGCGCATTTCCTATGGTTGCTCTGAGGACAAACTTTCTCTGACCCAAATTGCCGCTTGGCGGCGTGGCATTCGCGCTGTGACAGCTGTCTCTACGAGAACAAGAGAGACGAACGTTCCTCCTGTGTATCTTAACTACGAGATCAAGAGAGACGGAGAACGACGCCAGCGCCGCCAACGGCGCCAACTACGAACTAAACTGGAGACAGTCTCCACTTGGAATCGGCACACGAAATCCTTAAGAACTGCGCTTCTATGTAAATCTGTATTTATTAGTGTTACCTACCTTAGTTCACCACGCTGACCAAGTACCTTCGGATTCACATGTCTTTCCGGATTACTAACTCAGATATGCGGCTTTTTTGCGATGTATTCTTAGCCCATTTAGGTAGCGATCATCAAAATTTAATCCGCACATCTTTTTGAAAACTAAAAAGTGCAAGCAGTGGCTTTAAACCCGAGGACCTCTACGAAAAAGTCTGTTGGTCTATCCCCTGAACTATCTGTTCACAACTATATTCACATACAATCTGAAGGTCAACGCACACATGCATGCATCCAGTTGTTTATTGCATTGGTTGCACAAAGAATGTTCTTACCAAATATATTATAATCCACTTCCTCTTTATCGACCGTATCATACAAACATATTTCTGATTATCTCTGAATAGAGCTAATTATTTTTGTATATACAGGGTGTAAAAAGACCCTTAACGAAAACTGAAATCCCACGTCGTACCAATCACTACGACCATTTTTTACTTCGGCACCATAAGGGTTGAGCTACACCTATCAGCACCACATCGCACTTTTCTATGCTTCGATCCTTTTCTGTCACTTAGGACCGTCATTTAATAGAGCGAGAAAGAGAGAGGGAACGCTTCAGCACGCCGCGGAATCGAAAAGGCGATCGGCAACACGGAAAAATGCGATAGCATGCTGAGAGGCGACGGAACGCTGACGTGCGCTATAGCATGCTATAGCATCCTTTCGCCGCCGATCGCGTGCGAACGCGCGCTGACGCACGCTGGCGCGCGCGGCGGTGTGCTGCCACGTGCTGGTGCCGATTCGTATAGATTTTTCGAATTCTTTTCTTTTTACTCTTGTTATTTTGCATTTCTTGCAAAATGCACGTATTTCTATTGCTCTCTCTTCAGCTCTGCTATCCATTTCGAACTTGAAACTATACTGTGACTAAAACAAATGTCAAAAGAACGCGGCGGAATGCTTCAGCACGCTATAGCACGCTGACGTGTTTTTCGCATTCCGCAGCACACAAAGACGATCGCACACTATAGAGTGCTGCAGCACGCTACAGCGTGCTGAAGCACAGGCGGAACAAATGCGATTCCGTGCTGACAGATGTAGCTCAACCCTAACTGGGAAATTACTGGTTCAGGATATATTGAGTCCTGATGGGTCTGTCCCTGTCATCTGTCCCTTTGGGTCGCCTGATGTTAAGCGATTACTGCCGCCCATGGGCAGAAGCAATACCACCGGTTGGGATGGAAAAAAAATTAGGGGAGGAGAGGAATGAGGGCGAAGGAGATGAGGATAGAACCTTTGGCACTCTCACTCACCGAATCAACGCAACAGTATAGATGCTGTTACTTTACGTCAATATTCTGTGAGAGAGTTAATACTTCCTCGGTTAGTCATCTCTGAGTAGTGAGTCTTTTAGCTACTTCTTTATTTTCATCAAACATTTCATCGCATGGCGTGAGGCTAGCCTCGTCAGTTTGCCAAAAAAAGCCTAAAATTGCAATTTGATATATCATTCGTCTTCTTGGCGCCATACAATCAAGATACAAGTATATTGCATTATTCAAAGTGTTTGGTAGTAGATTAGATGTCTATCTAACACCTAAATGCTATGTATCAATTGAAAGATCAGCTGGAAGTAAGCACGTGAGGTTTGTAGGGCCTTGTGGTCATTAATATGACCTTGTAAATAGAAATGCAAAAATACAACCAGGTAATCATCAAGCATCTCTTTGCTGTCCACTGCTGGATATAGGCCTCTCTTAATTTGCGTCACATTGTGAGTCAATAGGAGGATTTGGTTTCATGTACTGTTACTATTTACTGGAGGCAGCGATAGCCAAGTAGATATACCAACAGACTGCCATGCAGAGGGTATAGGGTTCGAATCCACGGCGCGCACCAATGACTTTTCGGAGTTATGTGCGTATTGAATTGTTAATTATCGCTTGTCCCGTGCCTCGGAGATCACGTTAAGCCGTCGGTCCCGGTTGTCATGAAGATCTTTGACAATCGTTACAGGGCGTCAGTACCTTCTAAAATAAACTGACACTAGTCTAAACCATGGAATATCGCTATCCCTTCGGGTTGCGGAGGTCAGACAGGCAGTCGCTCCGAGGAAAAGCTAATATTCAGCCAAATCTGGTTAGACTAGGAAGCGGACCCCAGATTGAAACTGGGATAACGCTAAGAGAAAGATGAAGTACTGCTACTAGTTACTACTGGCCAGATTGATTGGTTTGATATCGAGTTTTCCGTCTCTTCTGCTCGATAGGTACTATTTGATTCGTGTATTTTCCTTAGTCGCCATGAAATGGGATAGTGAGTCTTTGTATTCTTACGTAATAGTCGATTCAACATTTCCGTTCGCAGAGAATAAGCATTGCAATCCAACATGACAATGCTGCCAGTCTTCTGGGTATGCTACCAATTGGGTTGACAACGGATCTATATAATTTGAACATTTTTCTGTGTTTTTGGCTCTATTTTTTAATTCAAAAAATTTGGAATTTGCTCAAAAAATCTTAAAAACCGCCTCGTTCCAAAATGGTGCATTTTGGACCGTCATATTTAGGTGGTAAAAATACTCCATTATGGCCCTAGGATCACCTCCTAAAGGGGATACGAGCAATCACAAATCACGCTGTAGATATATATGAACCATCTGTGTATATGAATGATATGAGTTCCAGGAAGATACCTGGCGCATTATCCCGCTGTAGTATTCATAGATGGCAACGTTTTTCTATTGCTATAGCTGGGGTTGTCAATCCGTGAGTGCGTGGTATGTTCCTCTTTCCTTCCGTTTATACAATGGAGTTCCGTTATGTAAGGCCTGGCTCTTGATTCAGAACGAGAATCTCACACCGTGACTCAAGTTGTTGTTCGTAATAGATCGATATAGTATAGCAACGGCTGAAGAGGTTATAATTTAGATGGGTGACTACTTGTTGTGACATTTACAACAACGTGCTGCCGTGCTTCGGAGGGTACGTGCCGCCGTCGTTCTCAGTTCCCGTACCAGTGCATGAATCGTTGGACCATGTCGTAGGCCTTCAGACCGTCTATTGCGGCACCAGAGATCGCCCCACACTCACATGAAAAGAAAAGGAAGAACTTTGTCTCCGTGGATAGCATATTATTACGCTTTATCAATTTTATTCGAATTATCAACCGAGTTTTAGAATGCCAATCAAAAAAACTCACAGCGGATTCAGATTCGAAGTTTAAAATGAAGTCTTACAGAATTACACTGCAGATGTCAGATCAGGAAGTCCCAGGCTTTATTCTCGAGTCCGGCAACAGTGTTATTGGGTTTTCGAATTCTCAGTAGCAGCACGGCGTCTAGCAATGTGCCCGGTAACGGCAATAGGCTCGCCCCCTATTACGTGAGACCTAAAAATTCATGGCGAAATGTGGGTGTAATATTACACCTCTGCCTATCCTTTTGGGTATACAGGGAGTTATAACATGGAGTTTATTCAAAACATAAAGAATATATTGTTCTTCTTTCGAATCTACGTCATCAATGCAAACCAAATAACCCATTAACATTATCTGTGCAATCTTTGTTATTTGTATTACATTTCATAATCACACACATTGATATCTAAATATACATTAAGTTCTTAATATATTTTTCCGTTTATGATAATAATATAACATTGTCGGTGGTCTTTGTAATATAGCGTATATCTGGCAGATAGTGAATCTCAATTGATAATAATTCAATTGAATGATAGTTCAAGCGAGTCATAATGCTTAAAAATGGTGACTCTTGCTTATTATAAAGGGAGGCTAGGTATGATCAGGTGACAAAGTGATATTTTAATTCAAAAATATAAAATAGAGTATTGGCTGTCAGCATTGCCATACAACGTGGCAATGCTGCCAGCGTTCTGGGCACGCTCCCGGTCGACGGCGATGTGGAGGACTTTTATGACGCCCTCTACATTATTTTCTTTTTCCGTTTTTTTTTTGTGTTGTATATATTTGGTAGGATAGTATTTTAAAATATAAGTTAAGTTTAATTTAATACCGAAATAATATTACGTACATTGTTATGAAATAAAGAATTTAAAATAGAGTTAGGTATAACTATATAACGATGTAGTAGGTAATTGCTTTTATGTTGAAATAGTTACAAGTAGTGGTAGATAAAGAGATAGTGGTAGATAAAACAAAGTCGAGGAAAATGACAACAACCAAGAGAGGCCAACAGTGAACAAAATCAGGCTGTGGATGATGGTGATGGTGTAGTTATAGATGGCTATGGACAGCTAGGAAAGTACCAGTCATCATTATTCTTTATAATCTGTCCAACTGCTGGGCACAGGCGCTTCTTCACGACAAGAGTAATCTAACTAAATACGACAGAATATCAGCTTTATTACCTAGGAGCCTTGGAGTCCCGAATATCAGTTTTTCAGCGCGACCAGCACCTGGAAAGATCCATCCATGGTTTAGACCAGATCAGTTTATTTGTGGGTACTTGCTCCCCATAACGTCTGTCAAAATAAAAAATCAATAACAATTATTGAGTAAACTGGTAGAAAACAATACATTTCTAAAAACAAAATCTGTATGAAACTACAGGATGGCTGTTGCTACGTCTGCACGCGCTTTTTTGTAATTAAACCGTTTCTGCCGTGGGAATTTTGGGGCCATCCCTCCTTAATGCTACTCTACGATCTTCAAGGGCGCTACTATTGTTAGATGCAGCCAAACAACAAAAATACCCAAAACCTCTGAGACCCTCTGCCCGGGCATATTATGCCTCGCTGGCCAGACAGGATGGTGTAGAATTTGACGCCACGTTTTCCGTCTTTTGGCAAGGATACAATTTGTTTCGTATTTTCCCTTGGTCACCTCTTACGACATGGGATAATGAAATGGGATAGTGACACTTGGTATTATAAGTCCGTCACCACACGGATCAAAAATACAAAGCTTATTCACTCGGACTACAGAATTGTAAAGTATATCAGAATCAGCCATCGCTCGTTAAAGCCAAAGTCCCTTTTTCTTCCATTTAAGTGCTAGGTAGCTCTTGTCGGTGGAGCAATTGCCATTGGCTTCGGTTTTCTGCCTTTTCTTTGACCTCTTGATACGAACCGACTCTAACATTTTACTTCAGCTGTGTCATATAGGTACGTCGAGGCCGTCCTCTTCCTCTCCTCCCTTCTATTTTGCCTTCCAGTATTATTTTGAAAAAGTTGTCGTGTCGTATCAAGTGGCCAATCATCATTCCTCTCCGATTTTCTATTAGTTTTAATAACCGTCTCTCTTCGTTAACCATTCGCAGAACCTCTTCGTTTGTAGTCTTTTCTGTCCAGCTTATTTTCTTCATCCTCCTCCAGCACCACATCTCAAATGCCTCCAATCTTTCTCTATCCCTTTGCGTCATGGTCCAAGTTTCACAGCCGTATAGAGCGGTACTCCACACGTAAGTTTTAAAGCCAAAGTACTACTCTTAAAATCAACGTACCCAGTTGAGTTTCTGCCATTCGGCACATCAGTTTACTACATACGTATTCTTACAATTCAATAATAAAAATTATATTTACGCGGACTCACTTCGCGTCGAAGAAATATGACAGATCACTTTATATATCTGTAGGTATATTAGGCTTTTTCAAGGCTATATTTCTATCAGTCGTGCACTCTTGTCAGAGTGGTCGTGGTCATGCATCGGTCAGTTCTTGTGCCGTTGCTGTTCTTGTGATGCGGCGCCATGTAGCTCTATGTTTTGCGGAGTGAGAGCAGTCGTTGATATTGGAGTGCGTCACAGATTAAACGAGGTCTGTCCGTCGTGTCAGAGAGCGCCTACGTGATCTTTTGCCTTCAACGTTCCCTTGCACGACCAATCGGGCATATCGGGATCTACCTAAGCAAGCTATTTTAAGTTTTTCCGAGTCGTATGCAAAATCTCAGAAGTCGGGGAACAACCTGCATGTAAGCTGTAAAGCCAGGATATTATGAGATATTTAGAGATAATCTTATTGTAAGAAATACGATGACTATGTATCGCACACATTTTATAATGTACACACAGTACCAAGTCAAGCTTATCAGTTACAGCAAGATTTTGATACTTATTACCTACGCCATAAGAACGGTACAAACGTCTAAGTGTTTAGCTTGACGAGCGGCCGTGTGTCCTACCTACTATAAAATCATCATCCTCCTAGCGTTATCCCAGTTTCAATCTGGTGTCCGCTTACTAGTCTAACCGGATTTGGCTGAATATTAGCTTTTCTACAGAGCGACTGCCTGTCTGACCTCCGCAACCCGAAGGGATAGCGGTATTCCATGGTTTAGACTAGTGTCAGTTTATTAAGAAGGTACTGACGTATAACGATTGTCAAATATCTTCATGACAACCGGGACCGACGGCTTAACGTGCTCTCCGAGGCACGAGACAAGCGATAATTAACAATTAAAAACACTAGGCCATCGCCTCCTACTACAAAATACACTTGCTATATTAATCGTGGATGTAGGCAGCTTAAGAGAGGGTCTTAATTTGTTTTTTTTTATAGTAATAGGCGGCAAACGAGCAGAGGGATCGCCTGGTGGTAAGCAATTACCACCGCCCATGGACACAAGCAACACCACAGGAGTCACAAGTGCGTTGCCGCCCCTTGGGTTTGGGAAAAGGGATAGGATGAGGAGTGGGATGAGGGATAAGGAGTAGGGGATGGGGCCTCCGGCACTCTCACTCACCGAACGAAACGCAACAGTTTAGGTAGTTACTTTATGACGATTTTCTGTGAGAGAGTATAGTACTTCCCCGGTCGAGCCGGTCCATTCATGATGAAATCAGCAAGGCACCACCCTTGTGAATGAAGATATATCCAAACTATATACTATTTTGTAAAAGGGAATCATGAAGACAGCGAGATGCAGCCTTCCTCACCAGTTGGAGTACATTATACCAGAGAAAAGAGATACTCTGAAAAGTCATTGGTCTCAAATGCACTTGGTTAATGCCTTTAGGATGAAACCCTGCTTTATATGGACAATTCAAAACATTGTAGCGCTCATAGCGGCTTCGCTTGCCTTTCGTAACAGATCGGCAAAGTTAAGCAACGTTTGCACTTTGATGGGTGACCACGTTTTTTTTTTATAGCATAAAGCAGCAAACGAGCAGATGGATTGCCTGATGGTAAGCAATTACCGCCGCCCATGGACACAAGCAACACCACAGGAGTCACAAGTGCGTTGCCGCCCCTTGGGGTTGGGAAAAGGGATAGGATAAGGAGTGGGATGAGGGAGAAGGAATAGGGGATAGGGCCTCCGGCACTCTCACTCACCGAACGAAACGCAACAGTTTAGGTACTGTTACTTTACGTCGATTTTCTGTGAGAGGGTAGTACCTACTTCCCCGGTCGAGCCGGCCCATTCATGCTGAAATCAGCAAGGCTCTACTACCTATAAAATATATAGACTACTACCTATAAAAGATACGTGTGGCATTTACATCTGAGCGCTACCATGTTTCGAAGGGCCGTCCCGGTTGGCCGGTTCTTATCTAAGTATAAGGATCGTTAGGCTACGTCGGAGGCCATCAGGCGGTCTGAAAATGACGATATCAGAGTTCTACACACTACACGAATAACAAACAATGAACAAAACTATCTACATCTAATACCGGGTGTGTTACAATTACCTCAGAGATACTACCAATAATATAACTACAAATAATTATTTACTGATAAGATACAAGGGAAACTACTGAATAACACAATATCATCATAGAGCAATATATTTTTCGGTGGCATGTTATCGTAAGTTTCGTCCACTGATGGCATATAAACCGCTTCTTTATTTATACATCCGTATTTACAAACATGATTATAAAGGTAACGAATTCATAGTGTAATGTGGCTGTAATATTACAACTCTGCCTACCCCTACCCCTACGGGGAAAAAAGCGTGAGTCTCTAAATGATAAATATATTACAGAATATTAGCCTATATGCGGCTGTCATCTGACCTCCGTATCACAAAAATATAGCGATAATCCATGGCTTGGGCCAGCGCCAGTGCCAGTATATTCAAGGGTATAACGAGTGTCAAGATCTTTATGACACCCGGGACCTATAGCTTAATTTACTCTCATAGGCTCGGGTTTGCCCTTAGCTTTTGAATGTGATTCATCCTCTTAGCGTTATCCCTGTTTCAATCTGGGGTCCGCTTACTAGTCTAACCGGATTTGGCTGAATATTAGCTTTTCTACGGAGCGACTGTCTGACCTCCACAATCCGAAGGGATAGTGATATTCCATGGTTATGACTAGTGTCAATTTATTTAGAAGGTATTGACGCCCTGTAACGACCGTCAAAGATCTTCATGACAACCGGGACCGACGGCTTAACGTGCTCTCCGAGGCACGGGACAAGCGATAATTAATAATTCAATAAGCAGATAACTCCGAATAGTCATTGGTGCGCGCCATGGATTCGAACCCGATACCCTCTGCATGGCAGTCTGTTGGTATCTCCACTCGGCTATCGCTGCCTTTGCTTTTGAATGTGATTGATTAATACGAAACACGATATATTATTCCCTTATCAACAGTGGTTTGCTGCTAAGAATAGCACTGATGATAAGGCTTCCGACGAAAGATCTATTCGATTAGAGTTCGACGCACTGATTACCTATGCCTATGTGCGAATTCTACCCCTATTTGACCATCTTTTCCAACACCTATTTGTCAACCCCATTGTTGCCCTAATATCTGTTTAAATGTATTTGCAAAGTTGCAAGCTGCACATTGCACACACACCTTAAAATTGTTACTCCAGAGCCAGAACAAAGTGTTTACGTGACAAAAACCGGGACGGTGCCCTTCGAAGCATGGTAGCACTCTGATTACACAAGTTATGACCCGTTTAGGACATTACGCAAGTGGTGCCCCTGCAAAGGATGCTTAATTTGCAAAAATAAAAGCATTATTCCATGGTTATGACCTGTGACAGTTTATTTAGAGGAATAACTCCTCATGATGACTGTCAAAGATCTTCATGAGAGCCGAGACCGATGGCTTTACAAAATATACAATACCATTCCTTCCTCGGCCCTGTATATAAACTGTCCCACTGCTGAGCACGGGCCTCTTCTCACTATGAGAAGAGTAAGGCCATAGTCCACCACGCTGGCCAAGTGCGGGTTGGCAGACTTCACATGTCTTTCGAGAACATTATGGAGACCACTCGGACAGGTTTCCAGTTTTCCTTCACCGTTTAGCAATAAACCATAGATACATTTCCGAAAATATGTTTCATACCTCTTGCAAAATCTTTGAAAGAGTAATTGCAAAGAACCACCAGAATTTCGCTGTAGGTAAATGACGTTAAAATGACTACTAAATACGCATGCAATGATTATTTGATTGTTATCTTGATGATATGATAATATTCCGGTGCTTTTATGAGCGCGAAAAATTCTGAGGATGGTATTGGATAGATGTTTATTGTTCTTTTGCGTATATATTGAAAAGTTCGGCAACGCACTTGTGTTGTGGTCCTTCGGGCATTGCAGGTTTCTATGTGCGGCGGTGATTATTTACCATCAGGTGACCTGCTTGCTCATTTTGTCTTACTATGTAAATTAAAACGCATAAACTTCTAAACTGTTATGTATATTAATTTTAAACTCTTTCGATGTAATTGCCAGTAATATCTCTTATACATCTGAATAACACATTGACTTTCATAGCGATAGCTGATAACTATGTGGGCAGAGCCATGGGTGGAATACGTGTCCGTAATGTAGTAATATATATTCTACCACATACACCCATCCCCATCTAGTCCCAAACTAAGCAGAGCTTGTACTATGGATACTAGATAATGGATAAACATACATATATACTTTTCTTTTGTAAATACATACATATTATACATAGAAACACCCAGACCAAGACAAACATCCATGTTCATGCACACTAATGTTTGACTTGAGCGGGTTTCAAACCCGCGACCTTCGGCATAGCAGTCGCTTACACTCCCGCTGAGTCAACCGGTCGTTTCAGTAAATATGGAAAATACGACAATTTTGCAATTATTTAAGTGCTACCCTAAGTCATTAATACGGATGATGCTGTAGCGGGTACCAAGATTGAAATAGGGTATTTGACTAAAAAAATCTAATTAGTCCGTCAGTTAGATTATCGAAAAATATTGGATACGTATTTTTTGTTTTATCAAATCAGTAAAAAATTACGAAGATAAACCGCATCAAAGATGGAGAAACGTCTAAGAGTGGGGGCTTGTAACGTCACTTGCCAGTAAAAAGTGTAGTGGCAAGTGACGTCACACGAGTTTTCAGCGAAGTTTGTAGTCTTCATTTTTTGTTTACGTGACTAAAGAAAATATACGTGTCCAATATTTTTCGATAATCTAACTGACGGACTAATTAGATTTTTTTAGTCAAATACCCTATTCTGTACCAAAGTACTACTCCAGGAATTAGTGACTGCTACCAGTATTCTTCGATTGATTTATGGGACACTGCGAAGTTTGGTGGCAGTTGTAGATTTGACAGTTTGGGTAAGGGCTCTTTCGTTCTATGGAAACTTGGCCCTGGTGGCGATAGGTTTTATAAATGGCAATATGAAAATTTAGAATTTCATAGTCTGACTCAGATGCTTTTGCTTGAACACGTTGTCCGAATTCAGAGTATACTAGCTGTGCCCGCGACTTCGTTCGCGTAAATGTTGGAATTTAATTAGCATGACATATTTTATGCCAAAAGTATATAATATTTATAACTTTTATATGTATATTATATACCTAATATATATCTTTAGAGAATTTCTTTATACACAACATTAGGTAACTGTTTTACCACCTTCACATAGAACATGTAAATTATTTTTACCGCTCATTCGTGAAAATGCCTCATATAACTGACCATGTGAAAAACAATTCCAGTTGTTTCAAATGTCTGTCCCTGCGATTTATTTAGAAAATACCCACAGGACTACGAATATCCAGCCTTGCTGAAAGTAAGATAGCCCCGTTGAGTAACTCAAGAGGTATCGGAATTCAGGCCTCAGTCTCCCGCCCAAAGATTTCCACGTACCTACGTGGCGTGAGGAGTGGGAAATTGGGAATAATGAGACACCTGTATAAGAACAGAACACGGATGAACGAAAGAAATGAAAGAAACACAATCACATTATCACATTCAATAATCAAAAAATCAAAAGAAACGACAAAGACACCAATCATAGTAATCCAACGACGACGAACTCTCTCTCTCTTCCGGGTCTTCTCACGATTCCTCTGATTTCTCACTTCACTTCATCGGAGAACCGGGGGGAAACTGATACCTACAGGTGGTGTGCTGTTTCAGTGGTGTCAGCCGCCGCCTGAAACTACAGACGGGTCGCGAGTACCTAAAATAACCAAGAACCTCATCAATCCTCGGAGAATCTTAACACCGCCATTCAGAAAATGACGTCATTTGCTCATCGTCGTCTATGTCATTGTCTATATTTACATATACAAACCGACCTAAATAGAAAATAATATGGACTAATCGACAATTTATTGAAAAAAGGATCTATGGTCATAGTTTTTATCATTTAAAATAAAATGAAATGATTATAAATATAACTTATTATAGGTATACATACACACATACATAGACTCACGCCTGTTTCCCAGAGGGGTAGGCAGAGACTACGGAACGCCATTTGCAACGATCCTGACATACCTCTCTTGCTTCATTCACGCCCATCAAGTTTCTCATGCATGCTCTTCTGTTTAGGGTACTTCTGACCTGTCCTTTTTTTAGGACTTATTATATAAACATAATAATTTAAATAAATGGGATTGACTGTTTACATAAGTGTATATTGTAATAAATTTTGACACAGAGACTTTATGTTTATGAAAGTGCCGAATATTATAGGTACTCTATTATTTTTTTTAATAACAGGAAGATAACCGACACATAATTATTGTCTTTTTTGCAAGAAACATTTATTTTGCTACAAAATTATTTGAAAATAGTGACATCTATCGGCTAGAAGGATAACTATAATTATCTGTGCTCGGTTCCATTATATTTATCTATGGTGCCAGTAATTTATTTATCGAAAATACATAATAATATACGAAATTAAGAATCGCCTCCTTTTTAAAGTTGGGTAAATAGCCATAAAACACTGTGAAGGTACCTATTTAGACTAACTATACTTTTACTAACAAACTTATAATGATCATAAATGGCACTACATATAAAACCAGTTTTGGATGATCCCTGTTTTGTTTGCGACTACGTACAAAGGAGAGGTCAAGCTGTACACCGAAAACCACTCAGCCGATTTTGATGTAACATATACTATTTTATAGGTTTTAGTATCCTTTGTACATGAGTGTAAGTTTTATTGAAATCAATTTCGCCATTTTAGAGATCTTTAGCAACATAGGGAAAGACAGACAGACATAAAGTCTAAAAAATATCAAGTATTTCTTTTTAGCTTTTTTCTAGATTTTTTAGCTAATTTTCGTCAAAATAGCTTTAATGTACAGACTTTTTCACTTCTACAGTTTTATTATAGTATATAGATTGCAATATTTTAAGTGATCTTCTACTACTCACCAATCAATCCGTGCATAAGCTATAAAAAGGTTTTAATAAAGCATATTCTAAAGAATATAATCGAATAGATTTTTAGCTTTTCTTCCCCATCCACCTACCAGGCACTTTATTATAATGGCGCCATCTACTAAACCGCTATCAAACTAGTAGCAATAATACTGATGAAAAAGTTATTATCAGCGAAAGTATTGATAATCTTTTTATTTAAACAAAAGTTTTATTATTAAGAGATAGATGGCGCTAGCTATTTGAAGAAGCCTGCAGTAGAAAACTATCATGTTGTGTATAGGCATGAACGTAGAAGTGAGGTGTTTATGACTATCTGTAGGAATTTAATACCTAAACGGATACATCAAAAAGATGTAGGTAATTAAATGTTGTTTGATAGCTGGTGTAATCGATATTGTTCTTATCTGAAACTTCAAAATGTTAAGATTTTCAACTTCATATTTTAAATTTAAGTAATAGGTATGGCTAATAGCTGGATACGCCTCATTCCCAAACATCAAGTATTGCAGGAGTTTACCAATACTGCGGCAAACACAAAATTTTGTCTCAAGTGAAAGTGAGGATCGAACCCAAAACCCTGGGCGTAGAGTTAAACAGCGAGGCGGCTGCTTGAACCAATATGACAAATTCTACCTAGCCGTCATATTTGCTTGAATCCTACCAGGAGATTTCACCATGGTGGTGTAGCTTTTATCAAGGGAAAGAATATCTAATAATAAATTTTATTTCAGGATTTTTCTTCCTATAGTAGTTCGTCTGTCACTTATCTTCCGCTAGTAGCTAATATGGTCATTATATTTTTTTTATAGCCTGTATCTCTGAAGGGGTAGGCAGAGCTGGTGTGATATTACACCCACATTTCACCATGAATTTAACGTCCCACGTAATAGGGGGCGAGCCTATTGCCGCTACCGGCCTCTTAACCAGACTCAGTGCCTGAATATTCGGAAAAATTCAGTAACATTTTTGCCCAACCTGGGAATCGAACCCGAAACCTCCCAATCCCACGCGCACATTTAAGGCGCGAGTCCAACGAGGCAGTGAGCATTATGATTATTTTATTATAATACAGTCTCGGTCAGCAATCCTCGCCTTATTCCAGTCGCAACCAAGACTTGCGTCTGTACTGAAAGTTCTAGCACTCTGTCCTGACTTCACTTGCTGTTCTTAGCCAACGTTTATACTGGTCACCAATTGCAGTCACTTCATGAGTACTTAATTTTGCATTTACATCAAATCGCAGTCGTGCTTCTGAGTGCCAATATGGCGGAAGTCCTGGTTCTTGTCACCTGGGGCCTCTCGAGCTGGCCACAGGACGAAGAAAGATTAATTTTCTGTAGGTAGGGTAGGTGCTTCTCCAGTCGATTCTCTAAACGTATTCTCTAAATATATCATTTTTCCTATCACACGGTGGTCACATTTTTGTCAGGTTCATCTCACCACTGACAAAATATTAGGTACATTTTAAAAGTATTGTTAGCCTGGAGGAGAGACTAAATGCTGCTATCAAAAAGTTATTGGGTTAAAACACATACACATACACTGAAAACATTCGAAGACATGAGCGTAGTAAATGTTTTAACGCTTGGTGAAGGAAAATCAATTTATAATCATTTTCCATAATGCCAAAGACATGTGAAGTCTAAGCTAACGTGAGCGAAAGCCATAACAAGGTGGCAAGGTTGTCATAGTGACAAGAAGCTCTTGCCTAGCAGTAGGACAGTTTATAAGCAAAACATATATTAACATTCCATACTTATATATATCCAATTAAACATCATTATTTAAGTATTGTGCCATCATTACATCCGCACCGGATGCAAATTTATCAAAAAACGATAATCATCAACTTTGATTATAATTTCATTGTTTTGAAGAATATCTTTAGAACTTATTAAAGAATTTTAATAAATAAATGACCGTACATAGATTGACCGATATAGACGACAAACTCTACAAATGCTATTTGAAGATATAATATAAGTCCAGTTTATAAAGGAAAACACCGCGATACTTAAGAGATTTTTTTTGCAAAGCGACTAATTCCAATAATAACAATCAGATGGATAATTCTCAAATCTCTCGGATATCTTTGAATTCTATGGTGGCAATAATAGTCACCCTTGTGGTACGCCAGATGCAGTTTTTTTTTGAGATAATTTTCCTTGTGAGTAACTTAATAATAATAAACCTTATTATAAACATGGTTAAGTAGCAATTTGACTATTAAACACCAAGAGAATAAAGCAAGTACAAATACAAACCGGACTATGTCGACGTATCAAAGGCGTTATAGAAAACGATTTCTATCATCATAGCTACTAGTGTAGAGTATACTAACTTTCGCACGCAGCTTAAGACTTAATACAATAAATATAACTAATAAAATGATTGTTTACTACACAAAAACGTAACAATGATGAAAGATAACAATATGTCATAGAACCTAATATAAACTACGAGATTTACTTCTCCAATTCTATACTTAGTTTTATATTCGTACTTGTAAAGCCCAATTCCAAATCTTTGTTTCATTTTCGCAGAAATATCCTAGGCCTAAGATCTAGTCTATCATCGTCGATGTAGTCTATTTTAGCTTGGGTAGGCAAACGATAAACAAATAATTTAATACGCAACTTTGAAATGTCAGTGCTGTGCCGACAAGCCGTGGGTTTGAATAACCCTCTCCATAGTAGTCTATATTCTACGGTACCTCGCTCTAACAATAAGAACATACATTTACCATTATATATAATTTAATAGGTAGTAGCGATAGTCCAGTGGTGTACGTAATGGACTGCCGAGGTTATGGTCTCGGATTCGATCCCCAGTTACCCAGCGCACACACCAATGAGTTTTCGAAGTTGTGTACAGTAAAAATGAAAATTATTGCTCGCTTAGTAATGTGCCCGATAGATGGCAATAGGCTCGCCCCCTATTACATTGGGACTGAAACATGATTGGGGAAGTGTGGGTGTGTAATACACCTCTGCCTACCCCAAGTTATGTTAGGTATATATTCACCATTATTTCACACATAATAATATATCATAATTAAAATCAAGATTGCGTTTAAGGAGGCAACGGATTAAATGAAAATAATTAAACAATATACTTTTGTGCCATAATTCAGAGATGATTATCAATATAAAACACATATTGACCGGATATTACACGTCGTTTATATAACTCGTTATAAATCGGTAACCATGTCATTTCGTGCGCACCTTTATAACCTGTTGTGTATGACGACAAGAGTAGATTTCCATTCCATTGCAGAAACAGCCCTCCGAATATCAGATATCAACATCTGAGCATCTGCTAAACATATTAGGCCTCCTTCAAAGATCTACATATAGACCTTGAGCTGACGCCTTCCCATTATCCCTACAAGACCGTCGGTCATCCTTGCGACAAAGTTGTCGGCGAGGTAACATAACGCCGATATGCATTGCAATTGGAATAATATGCGTGTATAGATAGAATGTTTAAACTTACATCTCAAAACGTAGACAGCTCTTTTGACCTCGATGCCAAGCATTTGTCAGTATGGTTCCTCCAGAATCATTTCAGTGCGACCTGTAGGTTAAAAGGTTATATGATTCCACTATCCGGCAGTCTAGTATTGCAGGTCTATCAATTTCTATGGTACGAATTACGAATTATATAACTGCCAATTACAATATTGGTCTTTCAATAACATAATACCTGTCGGATTTCAGTTACCGAAACCAGGTCTCTTAATAGCATAATACCTGTAAACAAGTCTTTCACCAGTATCAAGTCTCTATAATAACACCAATACCTGTAAACAGGTCTCTTAACGGACGTCTCCGCTCTTTTCTTGACTGAGGCGATAAACGTCTTTATCCTCAGCCGAGCTCTAAAACATCTTTACTATTACAATACAGAATTACCATACAATACATTACCAACTTATAGAGACGTAGAAACAATAGGATCCCATATAATTAGCTTTACAACACTAGCTACTCGCAGACAGTAGGAATCACTAAATACTTAGCTCCAGCGCCCATTTGTGATTTATTCAGATCAGCATGCAGATCAGCATGCAATCAGCACATTTAATATTGTATCAGCACATCAGCACATTTAATAATAATACATTGCTCATATGATTTTTACACAATATACAATATGTTTCAAATGACAATATGAAGTAACTACACACAGTATGAAGTAATAAAGTAACTTCGTATTCTTCAAATATCAAGTTCAAACCTCAAACGTAGAACCGTCGGTTGTGGCCAGTACTCACATAGAGGTTGGTTATTTACATTTATTAATGTTGCTGCCCTGTACACTATCTACAAATAGCGAGAAATCGCGACAAAAGTCCTGTGCTGCAAAGTCTGGTAAGTGGACGCCACTCACGCCACTTCAGAACCTTTCTACTACAGCGATCATCGGTTCTTCTATGCCCACTGCCACTACAGCGTAAATATTTGCCTAGATATGTCCGCAACATCGGTTCTCCCGGAGATCTTATTTCTGATTCGATCTTCCAGCAAACTCTCTGCATCGCTCTTTATGACCTTAACCACTGTGAGCGACAAATTTTCAGGTCTGTTTGTCATCTGGTGACACTCTGGCCAAATGTTTTACGACACATTGTCTTCAGACACTGCTTTATCGGTGACATGTAAGCTATAGCTTCTCCACCGCTACCAAACCGAGTTGTATTTGACCACTGCCTCTGTCTCGAAACTGGACGTAACTAAATGGATTATTTGCCCAGGATAGTATTATATTATCTGTGCCCAGGTACAGGTACTAAGCCATAAATAAAGCTTCCAATTTGTATAGAATATTAAATACATAGCCGATACGTACTTGCTAATGCCTGGCTATCATATTTTGTACTGGTGTTTGTTTCTAGAAAACTTTTTGCGGGACGTTACCTCCTTCACTCTATAGGGCGTGCTTGCTGCAGTCGCAGGTATGTGAGTAAGACCTTCAGGACCTAAAACCACGGCGATGTCATCAACATTCCATAACAGCAGGGTCGGTGATCAACTGATCAGCATAATATATTACCGTAATCCTTTCGGGTATTAGCAGCATTTGGGACTTCATTTGATCTGATTTTTTAGCGGCATAAGCTGTTATGAACAACTTCTTCAAAATAATACTGAAAGGCAAAATAGAAGGGAGAAGAGGAAGAGGACGGCCGCGACGTACCAATATGACACAGCTGAAGGAAAAAGTTGGAGTCGGGTCGTATCAAGAGGTCAAAGCAATTGCTCCACCGACAAGAGCTACCTAGCTCTTAAATGGAAGAAGAAGAAGAAGCTGTTATAATAGCTAAGAGATAGTAAGGTTACTTTATAAATAAAATAGTTTGCGATAATATTCGTGGAAAGCTGATATTAAATTTAATTGTGGATTGCCGGACCTGAAAGGTGCTAACGAACTTAAATATACAGGGTTGATATGACGGTAAGAGTAAAAAATTACGACCTGTTCCAGTTTATGGCTAAGAGAAGAGCCTGCCACTGGAAGAAACTCATGCCACTCTTTTTTTAAATCAGAATCTTAATCTTACAATTTGTGGTACCATGATTGCTGACACAGCCAAAACGCTTCGCGACACTGATTAGAAATAAATAGATATGAAAATAATATGTGAATAGTACAACAACAAAACACTATAGCGACAACAGTATAGATGTATCAGCAACCAATAGGTTAAAGAATTTTGTAAAGGTGACAAGTGAGCAATGATTTGATCAAGGTTAAAAACTGATATAGGTACTACGAGTCGATTCAACAAATCATAAAAAATATACAAACCCTTTTTTTTATGGTAATAGGCGGCAAACGAGCAGACGGATTGCCTGATGGTAAGCAATTACCGCCGCCCATGGACACAAGCAACACCACAGGAGTCACAAGTGCGTTGCCGCCCTATGGGGATGGGAGATAGGATGAGGAGTGGAATCAGGGAGAAGGAATAGGGGATAGGGCCTCCGAAATACTAGAAAAGAAGAATACAAACCCTGCAAACATCATAAGTGTGCACAAGGCACCTCCACTTAACATAATTATTACTAATTAAGAAGAGATTTTAAACAATAAATTACACTCTCAAAAAGAACAATAATAGTGAATTTAAAAAAGCAACTTGCCCTGTGATGTCTTGTCATCTAGAAACTCTTTAATAGTGTAATAACCCTTTTCTAAGAGAAAATTCCTAATAGTGGTTTTAAATTTGTGCAGAGGTAAATTCATTACTTCAAGAGGTAATTTGTTGAAGATTTGTATACCGAGTCCCGCAAATCAGTTATGAACTTTATGTATACGGTAGTTTATGCTTATTCCTTGTGTTCACTTTGTGCAAGTGACTATTTTTACGGTAAAGAGTTAAGTTATTCTTAACGTACATTTAATTAGCAATTATATAGGTACTGCGATGCAATTTTCAATATTTCTACTTCTAAAAATTTATCTCGTAAAGAATCTCTAGCACCTAACTTATATATTGCGCGTATGGCCCTCTTTTGAATAACAAAAATTGTCTGAATATCGGCCGCCGTACCCCATAATAGTATCCCGTAAGACTAAATACCTAAAGTGACCTAGTCTAGCAGTATAGAATCTACGTCTGTGAATTGACGAACTTTCCTAACTGCAAAAGCTGCAGAACTAAGTTTGACTGCCAGACAGGATATATAAAGCTGAAGAGATTGTTTGTTTGCTCTAACGTGCCAATCTCCGGAACTACTGATCCGATTTGAAAAATTCTTTCAGTGATGTCTATTAGATAGTCTATTTATCGAGGAAGCATCAACATCACGCTATGAGCCATGGGAGTGGCGCAGTAGCTTAAATAACGTGGTTGTAACCGCGGGCTCATCTAGTCAACTATAAATAATAGAGGATAGGTAGTCAATGGAAAAATTTGGCTAGTAAATTTGGCATGAATGTAGATAATAGGTCGTTATCCATTCAGCAATGTATTACTATAATTTTATATGTAGATATCAAGTTTCTGATGATTGTGTAAATAGCACGTTTACTGAGTCATGTGCTAAATTACGCACATTTTTACAAATTATACATACTGATAATTATTTATCATGTGACAAAGAATTGCTAGTCGCGATCGTAAGATATTAATTAACACTGTTACACGGAGTACACACATACGTACATAGACTCACGCCTGTTTCCCGGAGGAGTAGGCAGAGCCAACGCTATTTGCAACGATCCTGCTTCATTCACTCCCATCAAGTTTCTCATGCATACTCTTCTGTTTAGGGTACTTCTGACCTGTCCTATTTTTAGGATGTCTCCAATCTGGTCAGAGAACGTCCGCCTAGGTCTTCCCCTTCGTCCTGTCCCATTTACACTTGCCTTATATATCTTCTTTTTCAGTCTTTCGTCATCCATCCTCTCACAAGAACAACACAAATAGAAATTTTCACACGCATGCTTGCACGTGCAGAAAATAAATAAGTCAGGTTTTTATGTCATCATCATGGTTCAGCGTGTGACGATACGACGGTCGCCGTCAGTCAACTCCCAGTCACCTCCCAGTCACATCCAGCGGCCGAAGCGGCGGTATATAAGAAAGGGCGCGGTGTCAGACTTCTTCTTCCCGCATGTAAGTCGCCGTCCGCGTCGCTGGCTACACGGAGCTGGGCCTCCCTCGGTTCACCGGGGGTCTCACCTGGCTCGTGCTGACCGCCCGGACGGCGTGAAGACTGAAGCGGCCCTGTATGTCTTGACGACGACACCGTAGGGCACACAGCCCGCCCCAACTACCTGCTCTTTGTTTAAGGGCCAGCGCCCTGTGCCCGCTGGAGAAGGACGCAGGTCCTGTACCAGCCTCCGCCAATCCTCTAGGGGATTGCGTGAAGACCCGACTGTGCTAATCTCTGTGGTCTGATTTAAAAATTCTTTCAGTGTTAAATAGGTCATTTATCGAGGAAGGCTACAGGCTATATAACATCGCGCCATGAGCCACGGGAGCGGAGCAGTAGCTTTAAATAACGCGGGTGCAACCGCGGGCATCATCGAGTAGTACATATTTATATTGTACTCTTCCGGCCGGCGACTACTCCCTTTTTTTTTGGTGTCGGGTTGGAAAATCCTCATGGAGTTCCTCCGCCCTGGGGGAAAGGCGAAGGGGACTGTCAGACTCTTACTGACTAAAAACCAACCCGTGTTCCTCATGTACCCGTGTGTCGGAGGGTCGGGTATCGCCGAAGCATTCGTCGCCCCCCGATGGGTATTGGGTCAGGCGGGCCCCGAACAAAACCCCCTTGGCGGCGGATGAAGGTGTTGGTCTCCGCCGCCAAAACACCCAGCGGCCGCAGAGGATAGGGAGGACGGCAACCTGGCAACACCGCATCTCCTCTTCCTCTGCGGCCCACCGCAACGCAACAATGGTGCGCCCCCATTTAGTCGCGGGAGATAGGGCGCGCGGCAACGCAACACCGACACGCCTCTCCTCCCGCGACCGCGCCCGACTGCTACGGACAGACAGAGCTGTCCCCCGCACCTTTGGACGCGTCCTGCGCAGGCCTCTCCAAGCCCACGCGGAGCCTCCACTCCCGGGATCTCTCTTAGCTTCACCGCGGGTGTCCAAGCCACGGTTACTGAGCTCCCCCACCACGACAAGGTCCCACGGGGGGGATACCTTTTCCCCATAACAAGTGTCAATGATCTTTATGATCGGTCCCGACGGCTTAAGGTCACAGCTCATTAGAGCCACCCGGCACCCACTCCGCACCGCCTCGCCTCGTGCGGTTAGTATTCTTTATAGGGATTTGTATGGGTATGCGCTCACTACATCAACTCCGTAGCGTCACCGGATCGCCTCTGTCGTAAGCCGTCCGCGCGCGGACGGCGGGTGGTCCACCCGCTCGGTGACAACTCGCTGCTCGAATGCTTGCCTTGCGTTGACTGCTCGTCGCCAACGCATCTTTCATTTTCTTGTCACCGAGTGGTCTGGTACTCGAAAATTCGTGGACCAAGCGACGTTCACTCGTTGACCACGCGGCGTTCACTCGTTGACCGCGCGCGGTCAACTGGTTGACCGCGCGGGGTCCGCTGGTTGACCGCGCGACGTCCACCCGTGGTCCACCTGTCGACAACGAGTGGACGCCGTTCGGAGTGGGTGCCGAGTGGCTCTAATGAGCTGTGGCCTTTAAGGTACTAACCGAGACACGGGGCTGGCGATAATTTATTTATTAAGCACATAACTTTTGACTGCACGGATGGCGTAGTGGTTTTAGCGGCCGCCTCGCCGCTTGACACTGCGCCGAGTGTTGTGGGTTCGATTCCCATACGAGACAGCACGTTGTGTGATTTAAAATTGTTTGCTTTGCGCTTGGTGTAAAATTGAGTGCTGCGCATGTGCTGTCGTATATATCTGTCAGTACTGTTGCGTCATACATATTCCCATATTAAAGTATCCGTACAATACAGGAGATTTGTGTAGTCCTGAATATAACACGCGCAAAGTCGCGGGCAAAAGCTAGTCTATAATATAAAAATGCTCGTTGCATGTGTTGCTAAGCGCAAATCTCGAGAGCAGCTGAACCGATTTCGATAATTATTTTTTTATATTATTCCTTGAAGTACGAGGATGGTTCTTACGGAGAGAAAACTAAAAAAATAAAATAAAATTAAAGAATCGACTGTTAAGCTGTACCTACGGAGTTCGTCGGGTCAGCTAGTACGTAATAAAGCATTATAAAAACACATATTTTATTAATAGCTTCTGTTCTGAATAAAGATAAGTACAATTGATAGTAGTGTGCCTATCAGATTAAATCAAAACGTCTCAAATAAACAAAAATATGTTTACCTATTCGATTGAGTTATTAGAATCGGTGTGGTGACGAATTAAGAATACAATGTGTTACTACTCGATTTCATGTCGTGTTGTAAGAGCTGACTAAGGAAAATTATTATTATTATTTGCAGCCTAACATGTCCCACTAAGGCAAAGTCCTCCCTACCCTCTTTCCACCTCTATCTATCGAGAGCTGTTGTTGTCCACTCTGCATTATAGGGCTTTAAATCATTTTGGCACCTAATCTTAGGTCTGCCACGAGGCCTCTTTCGATCTTGGACCCAAAAGGTGGTATTTCTGGCCCAAAGATCGACTGACATACGACAGATACGACTGGCCCAGTCATATTTTACCAAGGTAGAAGGGCCTTGCTGATTTCAAATCAAATCAAATCAAATCAAAATTTATTTGTGAAACATAGGTTTACAATTGTTGGTTATAAGGTAATAATGGAGTACGCTATGTTTTGTCATTTAGACATACAAATATTGAGTAAAGATCAAATTAATGAAACAAGAAATTATCAAAAAATAAAATTGCCAATTAAAATACAGATTACAGTAATTAAAATAAAAATGTCAATTAAAATACAGATTACAGTAATTCAAATAAAAATGTCAATTTAAAAGCCAATTACAATAATTAAAATAAACATGCCAATTAAAATACAAGTTACAATAATTTAAATAAAAATGTCAATTTTAATACAGATTACAATAACTAATATTACAATTATTGTGAATTATTAATGAATAACAATAAGCATAAGAATTATATACATTATTACAATTCATCGTTTAAAAACTCGTCAATAGTGTAATAACATTTGTCAATTAATTTCTTTTTTAAAACTGATTTAAATTTTTGTGAAGGCATTGTTTTGATTGAGTTAGGGATTTTATTATAGATTCTAGGAGCTATACCAAAAAAGCTCTTGTACATCAGAGAGGTTTTACATTCTTGATTGCATATTTTGTGTAAATATTGAGCTCGCATTGGATTTCGTTTTACAGAAGAGTATATAGAAAATAAATGTAAGTTATGTTTTACAAACAGTGCAGTTTCCAAAATATAAAGTGCTGGTACTGTTAACAAATTCAGTGACTTAAAATATGGTAAGCAACTATCTGTAATCTTAAGACCGCACATTGATCTAATACAACGCTTTTGCATCCTGAATAACGTCTCCCTATCAGTCGATTGTCCCCAAAAAACAACACCATATCTTAAAACCGAACCAACCAGTCCATGATACGCTGTTAATAGTGTCATCATGTCAACTTTTTTTGATAATTGGAAAAGTAGGAACGCAGATTTATTTAATCGCTTACATAAATTTTCCATGTGGAGTTTCCAATTCAGGTTATTATCTATGTATATACCGAGAAACTTATGATTGGTGACCTCTTCTATTAAATTATTGTCATAGGTAACAGAAATTGCTGGATTTACACGCCGTTGATGAAAGTGCATGATCTTGGTCTTATTTAAGTTAATTATCAAATTATTATTATTGAGCCAGCTTATAATATCATGTAAACAATTATTGATATCATTTTGATAATTTTTGGGATTTGTACATTTAATAATTGCTGTGCTATCATCAGCAAAAAGGACCATTTTATGTTTTATAGTTTTAGGAAGATCGTTTATATATATTAGGAATAATAAAGGTCCTAATACGCTGCCTTGAGGTACACCGTATTTAATGTGTCTTAATGAAGATGTATATAAAGTTTCTATTTTACTTTTTAAGTCTATCCTGGAGATTTCAGTACATTGAGTTCTGTCGTTTAGGTATGACTCTAGTAGCTTAAGTACATTCCCTCTTATACCATAGCCATGTAATTTCTGTAGTAAAATCCTATGATCCACATAATCGAAAGCTTTTGTCATGTCTGTATAGACAGCACATATTGGAATTCTTTTGTCTACGGATGTCATTATATTGAATAAAAAGTCATAAAGTGCCATATTAATTGATGTATCTCTCCGAAATCCTTTTTGTTCGGCGCAGAATAATTTATGTTTTTCAAAGTAACTGTAAATATTGTTGTAAATTACTTTTTCAATGATTTTTGAAAAAATAGATATTTTCGCAATTGGTCTATCATTTTTTAATTCAGTTTTACTATTTCTTTTAAATAGAGGCTTAATAATAACCTTTTTGAGCTCATTTGGGAATACCCCCTCGGCAATGCAATAGTTGATAATATATGCTAGTGGTGGTGCTATGATATCTTTAACATATTTAATAACTTTTGTGGATACACCATCATGTCCAACAGTATTCCTGTTTTTTAAATTATTTATTATTTGTATTATTTCAATATACGTTACAGGTCTCATAAATATAGACCGTGATGACATATTAGAAGAAATATTTTTATTGATAGTAATGTCATTAGGAATGTTATTTTCAATGATGTCAATAAAATAATTATTAAATTCATTTGCTATGTCAATGGGATCAGAAATAGTCATGTCATTTTGTTTAATAGATAGTATAGATTCTTGTGGAAGATGTGATTTAGTTTTATTAATTAGTTGCCAGGCGGCTTTCGATTTGTTTTTTGAATTCTGTATATAGTGACAATTTTGCGATTTTTGTGTTAATTTGATTATTTTCCTATATCTAGACGAATACTTTTTAAAAGCAATTTTATTTTTTGTACTCGGATTTAACCTATATTTCCACAGTAGTTCTCTTTGTTTTTTGCTGCATATTTTTATTCCATTAGAGATCCATTTAGTTTTAGTGTTTGTTTTTATAGTAATAATCTTTTTTGGGAAACATAATTTATACAATAGTAGAAAATCACCCATAAAACTCTCAAAGCATGTATTAGCGTCTGTAGCATTATAGACATGCGTAAATTGTAAACAATTAAGGTAAGATTTAAATTTAATTAAGTTTTCATTAGAAATATCGTCTTTAATAGTTTTCCAAAATTTTAGATTGCATGTTTTATTTATAGGAACTTTCAATATTTGGGACGTGTGGTCGGAAAGAACAAGATCTATCACTTCAGCCTTACATTCCCTATGATAGTTGTGCGCGAAGTTGTCAATACATGTATTGCTAATCAATCTAGTGGGTGTATAAAGAGCAAGTTTTAAATTGTATTGCTGTAAGAAATATTCAAATTCTAATGTCATTTTATTTCGTTTTAAAACATTAATATTAAAATCCCCACAGAAGATAACTTTTTTGTTAGAGTAAAGGCTAAGCTTATTAAGTATATTGTCAAATTTCTCATAAAATACAGTGCAATTATTCCCTGGTATTCTATATATGCACACGAGAATAATATTATGGGACGTGATTTCTATGGCACAGCATTCAAAAGCATTTGAGACTGATTGTTTTGCCATATCTGATATTTCTCTATAGTGCAGCCCTACTCTTACAAGTATGCATGCCCCTCCACGCTTAACATTTCTCGAGTAAAATGCGGCTAGTTTATAATTCGGTATTTGCAATAAATCTTCATATCCTGTTTCTATAAAATGTTCTGTTATACAGAGTATATCTACAGGGGTCCCTTTATTGTGTAATTCTTCTAGTTTAACTACGAGGATGTCCCGCTTGTTAAGTAGTCCCGCTATGTTTTGATGAAGAATGTTAAGATGATTACAGAAAAAACTGAGAATTATTTTGCGCTGGTGTATTAGCTGAAATAAGCGGTTGGTTTCTGTGAAAACTATCAACTTCTATGTGGACAGCGGTTTGAATGCTAAGATCTTTAATCATATCTTGCAGATCGGAGATTACAATCTTTTGTCCGATGTTATTTAAAGCTCCAAATCGATGACTATAAGTGTCATACGTATAGGGCAAATTAAGGTTAGAGTCTAATACAAAAGCATACTTATAAGTTTCGACGTCCATATAAAGTAAGTTGTTAAAAGTATCTACTCTACTATTAAACATTAAGTTAGTATTGTTCATGTATCTAAATGTAGGCAAACAGATTATGAAATTAGTATGGTTCAAATGTGTTAACTTATCTCGAGTATACTTGACGAGATCTCTATAGTTATATGTTTTGAGAAAGTCTTCTTCGCCTATGTAAATGACGCAGTAATCAGATTTCGTGAAGTTGCGAAGTTTTCCGTCGATGTTCTCTAGGATCCATTTTAGTCCACATTTTGGTTTGCGATAGTGACAAATTTCAAAATTCCCTAATTGTGTTTTATCAATTAAATTGTATAATCTATTACATGATTCACTACTTAAAATACATAGCTTGTGAAACTTCCTTGAGCATGATGCTGAGGCCGGTGGTGAGACATCTATCCTTTTGTTTTGGTAGTCAGTTTGACTATTGACTATTGGACTTGTGTTGTTTTTATCCTCGGTCCGTGGTGTGAAGTTACATTTTTGCAATGTTTGTGTCTGTTTCTTTTTGCCACAGTTGCTTTTCTTTGGCGTTAAATTATTGTGTTTAATTGGGCTACATGCAACTTTTTTAAATACATTATTTTTCTTTAATAATGCTTCATTACTTTTCTTTAATTCACTATTTTCCATTGAAAGCAATTCGATTTCCTCGTGAGCGCTATTCAGTTGTGATGTTAATTCTTGTATCTTGACTCTTAATATTTTAATTTGTTGGCAATCTTCGTCGTCTTCTGAAATATCTGGCACAGAGTTTGTAGTGCAATTCATTGTTTGGGATATTATATCGCTATCGTTTGCAATTTCTGTGTCTGAACGTGTTCGGGTGCGGCGAAACGTAATATTTTCCAAGAAATTCATGTTAATTTATTTTTAATTCGGTTTAAAATATGTAATCAGTGTGGTATCCCTTCGATATGTATCAATTAATATCCTACCGAAATATTTTGTTACTCTGGCAACCCTGTTGACAGCTTCTTATTTATCTATTCACCACCAGAGGTAAAAACTGGCGCTAGCTGTATATAAATGACGTAAGTGACAGCAATGACAGACCTTAAATGACGTGAGTGACATTTATTTTAGTTCGGCTATCAGCCGCAGGATGCGAGCACGGCAGTAGTTGTCGTATGTGGTAATGTAGCTATCGACCACTAGGAGTAATAGTGTCACTAGTAGTATGTTTTCAAATTATAATATTTTTCTTAACGTCTTCCAATATTAATTCCTGTATTAATTGTATTATTTAACGTGTCTCAAACGTTTGTTGGTTTACTATTAAGTTATTCACTGAACAATTATTGTCATATATTGTTTGTTTACACTATTTATGGAGTTTATTTCACTGTTATCACTCAATACTAAGGTGATTGTTATAAGTTTGTTTACACTTGTTATTTTCAGGCACCAACAATATCACATGGAGTTCACAGTTTTTACAGTAATTATATTCACTTTTGATAATTTAAATAACATTATTCACAAATAAATACAATATTAATCACAGAGGTAATGTAAGCAAGGCGGGTGTTGCCAGTTGTATCCAAGAAGACAAGTCAAATTTTCAGTCATTTCATCTTGAATGGGCCGGCTCGACCGGGGAAGTACTCTCTCACAGAAAATCGACGTAAAGTATCAGTACCTAAACTGTTGCGTTTCGTTCGGTGAGTGAGAGTGCCGGAGGCCCTATCCCTTATTTCTTCTCCCTCATCCCACTCCTCATCCTATCCCTTTTCCCAACCCAAAAGGGCGGCAACGCACTTGTGACTCCTGTGGTGTTGCTTGTGTCCATGGGCGGCGGTAATTGCTTACCATCAGGCGATCCGTCTGCTCGTTTGCCGCCTCTTACCATAAAAAAAAATTAACTTAGCTGCTTTTTGGGACACATGAAGCAAATACTATCTTTGCGAAGAGTAGGAAACCTCGATATCAAACGCGGTACCTTTCGCCCACCGTGATTTATTAGACTGAGTTATTAGGAGGATTTGGCCCACTATGCCAAATCCTCCTAATAACTCACAATGCTAATGTGACGCAAACTGGGAAGGCTTTGTCCACTAGTGGACTGATAATTTATTGAACATGGTATTTTAATACTGCGAGCGTTTTCAAATGGATTACGCCATTTGTAAAAAATCGGCGATAGCTCTGTGGTGTACGTAACGGACTGCCGAGACGATGGTCTCGGGTTCGATCCCCAGGTACCCCGGGCACACACCTCTGACTTTTCGAAGTTATGTGTGTATTAAAAATGTTAATTATCGCTAGCTTAATAATGTGCCCGGTAGATGGCAATAGGCTCGCCCCCTATTACATTGGGACCGAAACATAACTGGCGAAGTATGGGGGTATAATACACCTCTGCCTACCCCTTCGGGGATAAAAGGCGTGAAGTTATATTATGTTATGAATCATACAAATTGCCTGCGACATTCATAGATAAAAATGAAATTATCAGCAAACTCTTTTCTAGTTTTGATTCAATCTCGGAATAATTATTACTATTTTAGCAATTTTAGCGGGCATGGACAAATATAATCTAGTTTAGATTAGTTATCATTTTACCAAGCTGATAATTGAGTATTTGTTAGATTATATTTACGTCGCTATCTATTAGGTAAATATTTGAGAATATTTCAAAGCGAAACTAGGAAATGAAATGCAATCATCTGTTTTGATACCTACTATATATACTACTAAAATTAGAACATGTCAAAGAAGTATCATCATCATCATCATCAGCCCTGTATTTAAATTGTCCCACAGCTGGGCACGGGCCTCTTCTCACTATGAGAAGGGTAAGGCCATAGTCCACCACGCTGGCCTAGTGCGGGTTGGTAAACTTCACATGTCTTTCGAGAACATTATGGCGACCTCTCAGACATGCAGGTTTCCTCACGATGTTTTCCTTCACCGTTTAGCAAGCGATAATTAACAATTTAATACGCACGTAACTCCGACAAGTCATTGGTGCGCGCCGTGGATTCGAACCTGGACCCTCTGTCTGTCGGCTCTCCAGTAGGCTATCGCTGCCAAAGAAGTATGGAGAGAAGTATTTTAAAATTAAGAAAGATGCAACAAGTCCCCTACGACCAAGAGCTACTGATGCATTAATACTATTGCAAAAAAAATGGCGCTGTGCTGGTCTACCAATGCTATCAGACAACCAATGGACTCACGTGATAACACAATAGAAGGGGCCACCAGGCACAGGGCAGACTATATTGTTATATTATTTAACGGGCGAACAGTGCACGGAGACTGCAAAGAACAGAGAGTTTTGGAAATCTCTAGTGCAGGCCTTCACCTTCGAAAATTCTGTAATTCAGATTCTTTGAGCAAAGAATAAACCAGGTTTTTGGTCAAGTGAGACATCGATTAACCGTTTAGAAATTTCTCGGAATAGAGAACGACCGCTCAGAACCCATGCGCCTAGCGTTTCCACCCCAAACGGCTCAAACACGTTTGCAGAGTTTCCGCAGTTGCAGCAGCAACACTGGCCTACTGTCGCTCTGCGGGAAACCAGTAAACCGACCGGCTCCTAGACGAAAAGTCTTCGATGCAATCGGGATAACGCTAGGAGGAACATGAATCTGGTATACGAGCAGTTAAATCACACTCAAACCGTTACATTTTGACGCATGTACACACACTTTTAAGATCCAAATTAACAAACCATACGTTGATTATACTCCAATACTGTCTGATTAATACGTTTTCCGTGTGGTGACGGATTAAGAATATACATACACCCCATATCATCCCATGGGTGTCGTAAGAGCCGACAGAGTGAGCATATTATCATAGTACAAACAGAATAGTAGGATAGCTTCATACAAATCGGCCGCCGCCGCCGCGCTGGTGTGAATGTATGCGTGAGTCGCCGGGGCGGCGCGGCGGCGTGTACGCACGCACTTTTCACGCACACAATCTCACGAGCGCGGAACGCTCGGCGCGGATTCAGTACGGGATGCGCCGCGCGTCTGATCGCGCGCATGCATATAGGTACTACACTGCTCGCCCGCGACCATTGTTTATGTACATTCAGTTTTGTAATAAACGTTATTAATATTATACAATGTGTTAAACGACAGTAAATTAAACTTGCTACATTTTTCTCGCTATAAAGGGCATTTAGATAGTTATATAACGCTTAGCTAGTCAGCAGGTATTTGAAAAAAAATATATGCAAGCTTAAATTCTGTAGTATTCAGCGCAATCACTTAAAAAAACGGCGAAATAGCGCGCGCCGACAAAGCCGGCGGCGCCGCGGTGTAAACACGTGACAACCCGTGCGTCATCGCAAGAGTAGGCAATTAACTCGCTGAGCGGCCTTAGCTAGCTTACTATTCTGTTTTTACTATAATATTATGCAGAGAACAGCACTGTAAGAGAAGGAAAACTTGATACCAACCCTATACCAACCCGTTTGGCCAGTGTGTTATAGTAGGCCAATTCCTCCTTTCAAGGGAGAGGCCTAGTCCGCCAGTGGACTGTTAAAGGATGATGATGATGATGACGTTAATCTGATACGCTCGAGTACTTTAGATATTCGTTTTTTTTTTTTTAAAGAAATCTTACAGGTTCCTTCACTTCTATGTCTCTATAAGGGCCTATACCGTTCATATAATAAAATGGTGGAGGGCTTCAACAAGATACAAGCCAAGTCTCGCTATGAGTGCTACAGCACCCCTACTACAATCAGTATCTCCAGCAAAGTCTTACATAATTACAGTTGATAATTCAAATTCAAATTCAAAATCCTTTATTAAATTTATAAAATAATTACTTACTTATACTCAAATTTAAAACATTATTACTGTATGCTTCTACATTTACATTTACTGCCACGTTCGCAAAGCAATAGGTAGATCCATGAGAAAGAACGGGCAATAAAACTCACGGTCACTCTTTTTCATCGCCAGGTTTTGCATAATACACAATTTACTTTTTGTAAGGTGCTGCAACTGTTACACCTTCTATATCACTTGTATATATTTACTGTACATAATAATACTCAAGCATAATACTTTTGGTTAGCTGCCTCAGAATAGACATGGTGAAACAGGAGCATCCACTTACATTATATATACCTAATAATGCAGGCAATCCGCGAAAGTGATCAGAACCATGATGGAAATGATGCAGTTAAATATTAAAATGTAATACCAGCCCGCAAGACCGTCATCGCAAGTAGCACCCGTTCACGAGTATGACGCATGGGCCAGCCATCATCCCTTAACTTTGTTGACATTTATAAAAACTACAAAAGATACGCACTTAATTAAATTAATTGATTATCATGACTGACCATCATGATGGTATATAAGTGATATTGGGTTTTCCAGATCGGAAATTTTTGAGTGTAACTTGAACACTAAATAATCTCCTAATACTTCCGGCGGGTCTTAGAAAAGAGAGAGGGGGAGTCACATAACACATGACATAACTTCACGCCTTATCCACGAAGGGGTAGGCAGGTGTATTACACACCCACACTTCGCCAGTTATGTTTTTATCCCAATGTAATAGGAGGCGAGCCAATTCCATCTACCGGGCACATTGTTAAGGGAGCGATAATTAACATTTTTTATACACACATAACTTCGAAAAGTCAGAGGTGTGTGCCCGGGGTACCCGGGTATCGAACCCGAGATCATCGTCTCGGCAGTCCGTTACGTACATCACTGGGCTATCGCTGACTGGAGGGTCAGAAAGTCGAAAAATAAACATGTGTGCAACATGACATGCGTGACCTTGCCAGGAATCGGTCAACGCAAGCAGCGATCTTCCGTCGCCAACTAACTAAGATTTCCAGATACTACCGTACCTTTTCCGGGACAATACTAGGAGAGAGAGGCGATATATTAGCGTAGTTTGTACATATCAAAATAGTCCCGACAGTTCTTTAACATATTTAAAATATGAATACTTAAAAATATACCATGTATTTTAAGTCATACATACATACATAGACTCACGCCTGTTTCCCGGAGGGGTAGGCAGAGACTACGGAACGCCATTGGCAACGATCCTGACATATCTTTCTTGCTTCATTCACTCCCATCAGATTCTTCATGCATGCTCCTCTGTTCAGGGTACTTCTAACCTGTCCTGTTTGTAGGATGTCCCCAATCTGGTCAGAGAACTTCCGCCTAGGTCTTCCCCTTCGTCCTGTCCCTTCCACACTTGCCTAATATATCTGTTTGGTCAGTCTTTCGTCATCCATCCTCTCCACGTGCCAAAACCATCTTAGCAAACCTTTCTCGATGCTTATCACTACATCTTCTTTTACCCCACAACATTCTCTTATCACACAATACTTAGGCTAGTTGACGAAAAAAAATTTATAAGTCCGTCCTTTAGATTATTCAAAAATAAGCGATACGTATTTTTTTATTTGTAAATTAAACCAAAAATGACCAAGATATAGCTCATTAAAGTTACGTATAACGTCACGCCGTGCTGCATTTTTTCGCACTAGGTGACGTCACACGTAACTTTAATGGGCTTTATCTTTATTATATTTTATTTAACCGAAAAAAGAAAAAAATACGTGTCCAATATTATTTTATAATCTAAAATACGGTTTAAATAAAATTTAATTATTTTGACCCTGGAAACTACCCTATTATTTACTGTGTCAGTCAAAGAAACACCACACATACTTCTGAGTGCTCTCATTTCTACAGCATTTATTCTACTTTCATGACTCTTCTGCTATACCCAAATATCACTACCATACATAAGAGTAGGTACATACTAACACCCCTCCATGCACAGCCAAACGTGCCTTTTTGAACACGTTTTGGCTATTCATAAAAGCCTTCAGAGCTCCATTCACTCTATTACCTGCATTAACTCTATCATTCACTTTCATTCCTTCCTCTCTAACGCACCATGCATGATTGTTACCATCTCCTGCAACTCCTTCGCTGAAGACGCAAGTATATCCTGATCATCAGCATAAAGGAGGCATTTGACAATTAACTCATTCATCCTTAATCCACAATCACTATGTTTCAAATCTTGTAAACAACTGTCCATGAAGAGGTTGAACAGCCACGGCGACGCTACACATCCTTGTCTAACACCTGTGTTGATGGTAAACCAGTCAGTGTATGCCCCGTTTATCCTCACACAAGCTCTAGAATCCTCATAAAGGTATTTCAGAGCTCGAATGAGGCTGCTGTTCACCCCATACATCAACAGTACCGACCACATTTCATTCCTCACCACTTTATCGTAAGCCTTTTCCAAATCCACGAATGCGCAGTAGACCTTTCGACCTTTCGCCAAAAATTTCTCGGCTATGCATCGCAAGGAAAAGACTTGATACATACTCTTTCGGCATCCCGCTTGTACATCCCATATTTTCTTGTCGGTTACTTTCATAACTCTTTCAATCAGTACCTTCGCATACAATTTGCCAACAATGCTGAGAAGGCTAATGCCTCTATAGTTTTTACAGTCTTGTTGCGAGCCTTTTCCTTTATAAAGAGGCACAACTACTGCTGTGGCCTAGTCATCAGGTACTCAGCCGGTGTTCCAGCACAAGTTAAATAAACGCTGCAGCTGACTAACTATGTCCAGCCTTCAGCATTTCGACTGTAATCCTATCATACCCTGCAGCCTTACCTAATTTCATACTGACCAGTGTCTTCAAAATATCATCGACGCCAATATCGCTTTCATCATTGCTATCATTACCATTCATTTCACCTGTTGATGTCTCTGTCGTCGTTTTTTCAAATAATCCTTCAAAATACTCTTTCCATCTCTTCAGCACACACGATTCACCATTCAGTATCTTTCCATTCTTGTCTCTGATTGCTGTGTATTCTGAGGATTGAGTTTTTCCTCGAACTGCACGAACGGATTTCCAGAAAAACTTAATGTTTCTCCGAAAGTCGTCAGATAATCTACTATCAAACTCATCTTTCTTTTCCTCTTTTTTACTTTTAACCATTTCTTTCACTATTATTTTTGAACATACAAACTCTTTTCTAGCTTCATCTTTGTCCTCAATCGTTACCTTTCCCATCCTTTCATTTGCTCTGACAGCCAACCAATCCAACCAAGCTTTCTTCTTCGCTAAAACTGCTGTTTGTACATCCTTGTCCCACCATGTATTCTTAATCTTTCGTATTTTCTTTCTCTTGATCACACCACATACTTCAGACGCTACACATACTACCTCTTCTTTAAGGGACTGCCGCAATTCTTCCATATCATTTATAATATCGAACCTCTCAAATCTTGCTATCAATCTTTGTTTATACTCATCTTTCACATCTCTCTCTTGTAGGTTTTCAACTTTTATTCTTTCTAAGACCCTCTCTTGATTATTTTCTCGGTGTCGCCATCCTCTAAAGAGCCCACTTATCCGGCTTAACACCAAAAAGTGGTCTGTATGGATGCCCATCCCTCGAAACACTCTTGTATCCAACACATTTTTACTTAGTCGTTGATATACTATTACAAAATCAATCATACTTCTTCTAACATTTTTCGCGTCACGTGTATACAAATGTTTCCTTTTGTGATCAAACATGGTGTTTGTCACACAAAGGTTCCACTCCAAACAAACCTCAAGCAGTTCTTTTCCGTTTTCGTTCACACTCTTATCACCGAATCCACCTAAAACCCTTTCAAATCCATCTCGCTTTACTCCCACCCAACCATTGAAATCACCTAACAAAATCAATCTTTCGTTATCCTTACAGGTCCTAAAAATCTCTTTTAAACTCTCACAAAACTCCTGCCTTTCGTCTTTTTCTTGTCGTGACATACCCGTTACTATATTGACCGTGGCGTAAACCCCCACAATAAGAAGACGAGTACCTATGTAGAATTGATAATGAACAATTTACACACTATAATTGTAATATTGCTCATAAATTAGTAATAAATCCTTATCTAAGCTGATAAAGATAAGCCGACAGCATAATGACGTGCTTTTTCTAATTATTTCAGGTTATTGCATGTCACAAATGCAATATTGCAAACAATGTGCTTTTAATCATTGCCAGACTCCGTGCTGAGAATTTGGAAAAACTCAGTAACACTTTTGTCCGACCCGGGAATCGAACCTGGGAGGGTCTCCCGATCAGCAGACACTACGTTATCCACTGGACCGCAGGCCTCGCCTCCACACTTGGTAACGACAATAGGTTCACTCCCTATTAAGCGCGATCTAAAATCCATTAGGGCGAAATAAGGATGTAATTTATATTGGTGTAATAAATACTGTCCGTGTGGTGACGGATTAAGAATACGGAATGTCACCACCCCATATCATCCCATGGGTATCGTAAGAGCCAGCAGAGGGAATTATGCAGAGAACAGCACTGTAAGAGAAGGAAAACTTGATACAAACCCTATACCAACCCGTTTGGCCAGCGTGGTATAGTAGGCCAATTCCTCCTTTCATAGGAGAGGCCTAGTCCCGCAGTGGGCTGTTTATTTATTTATTTTATTTATTTAACTTTATATACACTGAAGCGTATAAAGGCGGACTTAATGCCTAAGGCATTCTCTACCAGTCTACCTTAGAGTGGTGCAGAGATTAAAAGTAGGTGTATTGTAGAAGTGAGTGAAGAAGAACTTTTGTAGCATAAACGTAATACATATATACATAGTTTAAAAATACATACAATTGTTAATACAAGAACATATAAATAGTTAAGTATACAAAATTTAAATACATAGCAATTATAAACTAAGGATACATAACTAATTCTAATAATATTAAATATATACATACACTATAGTATTTTCGCTGTATAATGAAATGCATGACAGTTCATGACTGACAATTATAGTGATGTAACCTAAGGAAATTTAAGCGATTATTTATAAATATCGAGTTAATTGGCAAAGGACATGGAGTCGTAGCTACCGATTTTAGATCTTCTAAATTTATCGCAATTCATCTCCTCATGATAGTCTCCTGTTTTATTTCATTTAAAGGCAAGAAGAGCTTGAGGTCTAAATCCTTTTGCGTTCCCGGCGTGACATATGATAAGGCTCTCGCCTTTCCCCTCTGGTACTTTGATAGAGGAATGAGCGGTATCGTCTGTCCACATTTTACCCACAGTGTGATTGACGTTCAGCCAAGTCTCATCGAGGAATATTACATTGTCCCAATTTTGAATTTGTTTTGCAGCCTCTAAAATGTAACTCGCACAAGCGCAATGTCTCCCCTTTCCATTATTATTTTCCTTTTATTAACTTGTTTTTAGTCCGTGTGGTGACGGATTAAGAATACGGATTGTCACCACCCCATATCATCCCATGAGTGTCGTAAGAGCCGACAGAGGGAACATATTATGCAGAGAACAGCACAGCGTGGTATAGTAAGCCAATTCCTTCTTTCAAAGGAGAGGCCTAGTCCAGCAGTGGACTATTAAAGGCTGATGATGATGATTAACTTTTTCCAGCTAAATCCCACTTTGTGCAATAAGTATATTCCATAATGATGTAACACCTCCGCCTCTTTTAGTGATTTGATTAATTTTATCAATGTAGGGAACTCATTTCTCTCATAATAACCATAAATATGGTTTCGGATCGTCACCACATCGAAACTATCTATGGCAGTTATTGAAGCTTTACGCTCACGTTTCTTCGGAGTAGACAGCTTCTTGTCTTCAAAACCAGTTTCTCCAAATTTTGTTGGTCATTCGAGAAACTGTAGCCTTGCCGATGTCCAGAGCTGCCGCAACTCTGTCTACAATCCTGTCAATTGGTATTACCGGGACCCCGTTTGTACGCTCTGGTTTAAAGTAGGTCCTCAAACGGATTACTAACGCACGGCTTTGAGAGCTTTAAACTATCTTTTTTGATGTTTTCGGAATTTTACGTACCAAATAAAACACAACAAAAAATAAATAATAAAACGCCAAACAGACAGAAATAAAAACCGCATACAAGGCAGATGCACTCGTACTGATGTATTCGATCACAAAATGGCCGCTCCTATTAATCGAGTTCATGTCGATTCAATGGTGACAATCTCTACTGAAAGAGGTTCCGTTTCATGCATGTGACATTTTGAGGATTATATTTTATTATATCTAAATAATTAATTTACAGTTAATAATTATTATAAAATAGAGAGAGACATACTAGTATCAATTTACTTTGTAATTTTTAATAGATATTTTTCTTAAATAATTGTTTCTTTTTGCCAATTTATTTTCATAAGTTAAAAGTAGTATGCGTGACACGTAAAATGAGAACCTTCATGCAAATCATCATACAGCGAAAATACTATAAATACCAATATACATAAACATATAATTAGGATACTTCTGCCAGCTTATCCAACAACAGCTGTTTTACTCTGGATTTAAAGCGATCCTTTGTAGTAGCCATCCTGATTTCTAGAGGGAGGGCATTCCAAAGAAGGATTGCTTGAATGGGAAAGGACGAGTGAATTAAAGCAGAACTATGTGAAGGACAAAGTAGGAGAAGATTATTGGAAGAACGAAGATTTCGATCATGGTTAGAACTCAAATATTGGAAATAATAATTAAGGTATTCTGGGGTATATATATCCCAATAGGGAGACATAAGGATAGAGTAGAGAGTAGTGAGGGCACGCATACTGCGTCTTTGACGAACAGGAAGCCACTTCAATTGAGAACGATAAGTAGATACATGATCATACTTGCGAAGGTTAAAGATAAATCGAATGCAGTTATTAAGAAAACGATCCAGTTTGTTGAGAAGTTCTGCATTCAGGTCATAGTAGCATACATCACCATAGTCGATCAACGGGAAAACCAAAGTTTGCACAAGCATAGTCTTGGTCTTGGCTGGGAGGATGTTTCTTAAGCGATTTAGAGCACGTAGGGTACCGGTAATTTTATTGGTTGGCTGGTTACGCCAACTCAAGGTACAGTCCATATGCAGGCCAAGGTTTTTGACCACTGGACAGAAATCTATAGTTGTACCATCATAGACTAGCGTTGGCAGAGTTGCTAAATCTATTCTTTTTATTGACCATTGGCTGCCAATGATTATGGCTTGGCATTTACTGGGATTTACAGACAAGCCAAACTGGTCTGACCAACTTTTTATGGCAAGTAAATCCTTGTTAACCCTATGGATTGCTAATGCAACATCTTCAACAGTTGCCTGAGAGTAAATCTGCAAGTCATCGGCATATAAGTGATAAGCGCATTGAAGATTTTGAGTTAAGAGATTAATAAACATAGAAAATAACAAAGGAGAAATAATACCGCCTTGAGGAACGCCAGAGTTGTTGTCGCACCAGTTCGATGATGACTCATCGAGGCGGACAGACTGCTGACGACCCCGAAGATAACTTGAGAACCAATCCAGAGCATCGGATGAGATCTTAAGATGGGAGAGGAGGGATAATAGGATATCGTGACTGACGGTATTAAAGGCATTTGAAAAGTCAACCAAAGTCAACACTGTGACCTTGGTGTTTTCCACGCCCTCCCTAATATCGCCAGTCACTTTAAGGAGTGCAGTAGAAGTACTATGTCCAGGCCTGAAACCAGACTGGAGAGGACTTAGTAATTTGTTTATGTAAACAAACCTGGACAGTCGCTGTTGCACACAGGACTCGAGAACTTTGGATAGGAAAGGAAGAATGGATATGGGACGAAAATGCGTTGGGAGAGAAGGATTTTGGATTTTTGGCAAAGGAATAACGTAGGCTTTACGCCACAAGGATGGGAAGGTGCCAGAAACTAAGGAAAAATTTGTAATATGAGTGACGGCTGGAAGAACTTGATCCAGGATAGTAGTGATCATTCGTCGACTGATGTTGTCACTTCCAACAGCATTGGATTTGATGGAAAGGATTGTCTTTTTGATCTCATTCGATGCAAGTGGAGAAAAGTGGAAGGATTCGACATCGGGTTGGGTTAAACCAGCTAAGTAGTTCACCGTGAGGCGCCTAGTCTCGAGATCCAGTGACGAGGTAGTTGTGAAATGTATATTGATATCATCTAAACTAAGCGCCCCAAGGCAGTCAACACGTCGCTGTTTGCCGATACCTAGAGTTCCAAGGAACCTCCAGATATCGGCAGGGGATGAGGATGAAATGTTATGAAGTATGTGTTGGCGTTTTGCGTCGCGTACCATCTGATTTACACCGATTTCTTGCAGATTTGAAAAGACTCCAGTTCTCGTCGCAGCGGTCCTTTTTATAATTCCGAAAAGCCCGGTCCCTTCGCCTCATCGCCATACGCACACCTCTCGTAATCCAGGGTGCCGGTAAACGCTTTAATTTAACTTTCCTTGTGGGGGCATGGACGTCGTACAATTTACCGATGGCGTTATTAAAGATAAGTATCTTGTCGTCAATTCTGGTAGCACATTCCATGGGTTCCCAGTTGATAATAGCCGCATCTTCGCGGAGTTTGCTCACATCCATGCGACCAAAACAACGTCTGTGCAGAACTTTAGGTGGGGGTTTGGGAGGTTTGAGGCGGTATGATAGGAATATAAGGTCATGACGGGAAATACCAGGAGCAGGGTGTTGGCCGTGGAAGGAGGCTAGGGTAGTGGAAGACGTGATGATTAAGTCTAGCCAGGTATCCTCTCCATCATTGTTGTGGTGAGTGGGTTGTAAAGGCAAGATGTGGAGGCTGGCTGACTCAACGACATCACGGAGTTTACGGGAACGACTGGATTGGGGAGGGTTGAGATTGGTGTTGAAGTCGCCCATGATAATGAGATGTTCATATTCTGACCCTAAAGATTCCAGTATCGGCTCGATACTGGAGAAATAATCAAGGGCTGGTGAACAGTAGACGACGCCAACAACGGCCTTAGCCCCTCTGACGTCAATCTCAAGGAATAAATATTCTGCAGGTGAAATAGCCGGTGAAGAAGCAAGAATTCTGTAAGGAATGGCATTGCAGAGATAAATTGCGACACCACCACCTCTCCTGCCGACTCGATCATTCCGAATCAGAATAAAGCCGGGAAGAGAGTACGACGTAGAAAGAAGTTCGGGTTTAAGCCAGCTCTCCGAAATCAGGATGGCATGCACATTAGACTCGGAGAAAGCTTCCAGTAAGTCATTTTGATGGCTAGGTATGCTTTGAGCGTTTAGATGGCAAAAATTAAGCGATGATAGTGATCGCTGACTCCAGTAAATGTTTGTCGTAAGCAATCGCCCAATGTGACCTCAGTAGAACAAAAACTACTGTTATCTGAGCTATCGGTAAAATCAGCTATATCATTGGCAGACAAATAAGCGTCATCTTCAGAGTCAACATGCATGAAGTAAATATAAAATAAACTATTAAATAAATATATATAAAATACTATAAAATATATGTATATAAATAATTATATTATATGTTTATATGTTTAAGGCTGATGATGATGATTGTTATATTGACTTCGGGGATACAGTACTGATGGTAAAAAAGCTACACCCAACTTTTTCGACACCTCATGAGAACAAGTACAGAGTGTGGTGTTGTGGAGGATGTCTATCACTTGTTAGTTGAACTAGAATAACTAAAGCTGGAAAAAAGGCACTGGTAAATAGAGCAAATATCAATTTCATAAATGTAAATTATCGCTTGTCACGGGCGTCGGAGAGCACGTTTAACCGTCGGCCCCAGTTATCATAAAGATCTTTGACAGTTGTTACGGGGAATCAATACCCTCAAAAAAACAGACACTGGTCTAAACCATGGAACATCGCTATCCCTTTGGGTTGCGGAGGTCAGACGGCAGTCGCTCTGTGGAAAAAATGATATTATGTCATAGGTATCTGGTTAGACCAGTAGCCTCGGGCTCCAAGCCGTGTAAGCCTTAGATGCAACCGGGATAACGCTAAGAAGATATTGATGACCAATTTCATGAGCATAGTATTATGCAACGTATTTTATAAGAGCCTTTGTCCACAGCCGTAATTTTAGTTTCCAAAATAGTAAGTAGAACTGCATAGACTAGATACACAATGGGTCTGGCATGGTCTAATGAAAGAATAAAAGCTCCTAAATAAATACCCCCAAGGGTACCTATAATATAAAATTCTTTGGGTACTGACAAACAAGCAACAGCTAAAACTATTGGGCGCAGGAAACTGAAATTTAGCATTTAAATCTCTTGTCCGTGGTGACGGATTAAGAATACGAAATGTCACCACCACATATCATCCCATGGGTGTCGCAAGAGCCGACGGAGGGAGCATATTATGCAACCCTATACCAACCCGTTTGGCCAGCGTGGTATAGTAGGCCAATTCCTCCTTTCAAAGGAGAGGCCTAGTCCAGCAGTGGACTGTTAAAGGCTGATGATGAAGCTCTTGCGGTCCATAGTGTGCACCCGTTTGGTAAAGCAGGCATCATCTTGTACAAAAATAATTTGCAAATTCGTCTAGTAGTTACAGACATTACCTACCTAATATTGATGGTAGCTCCAGAGATTGGCGCGTTCAAACAATCAAACTCAAAGACAGTTTTTATGGGGTAGAGTCGGTTCTTTGTATTACTATTTATGACTTTATCAGAAGGCTACTCTGGATACCAACATACTGCCATGCAGTGGGTATCGGGTTCAAATCCACGGTACCCACCAATGACTTTTCGGAGTTATGAGCGTATTGAATTGTTAATTATCGCTTGTCCCGTGCCTTGGAGAATACGTTAAGCCATCGGTCCCGGTTTTCATGAAGATCTTTGACAGTCGTTACAGGGCGTCAGTACCTTCTAAATAAACTGACACTAGTCTAAACCATGGAATATCGCTATCCCTTTGGGTTACGGAGGTCAGACAGGGAGTCGCTGTGTGGAAAAGCTGATATTCAGCCTAATCCGGTTAGACTAGTAAGCGGACCCCAGACTGAAAACTGGGATAACGCTAGGAGGATGATGATCAGAAGGCTACTCTGGGTGCAATGGTGAGAGCTATGCTCAAAGTTTCCCTGAGAGATCGAATCAGAAATGAGGCGATCTACAAGAGAACCAAAGTCGTTGACACAGCTGGCCGCTGTTATTGCCGTTATGATGGCTTTTGGTTTCTTCAGATTTATCTTTAAATTATAACTCTTATATTAACGCTCAAAATAAAAGTTTAAAGTCGATTACAGCGGTGAAAGAAACAAAACTCCATCGAAACAGCAATAACCCGCTCGTAGCATGGACAACTGAGAAACCAACGCCGAAATGTCGAAGCGAAAAGAAAGTATTTCACCATTCCACCCATTTTTCAAGCAAGTATATTTATTGGCGAGCATGTATGAACAGAGTAATGAATGTAGAGGAAGCGCGTGAGGTTTGTAAGGATAGATGCAAGTGGCGTTCCGTTGTCTCTGCCTACCCCGACGGGATAAAGGCGTGAGTATTTGTATGCATGTATATTTATTGTCAAATATTTACGCGATTTTTAGACCCGTAGTAGCTTAAATATTAGAACCGAAAGCGAAAACATGACAGTACCAACTTTAAAAATCCTTAGACTAAGTTTCAAAATAGTCGATAGACTATTAAGTAAATAAATTATTTTGGGGTTAAGGGTCTAGTACGAGTTTGCACTCGATCGTCACGGTGGACGATAGTCTAGTCGACGGGAACAATTTCCATACAATGTCTAAATGCGCCCCCTAGCGTACTCTATCGATCGCTACTCTCCGTTAGAAAATGTATGGAAATTGTTCCCGTCGAATAGGCTATCGTCCACCGTGACGATCGAGTGCAAACTCGTATTAGACCCCCAGTTGCAAGGAGAGAGGGGTAGCTACAGAAATTAATCAAACAAGAGGGTGGCTTGTCCTCACTACTGGCACAGAGTTAAAAGGTTACTTGCCTTCGACCTTATATTCAGTTCTTCCCCGGGTGCAAAGCCCTTAAAACTTACTCTTAACACGTCACTCCGGACGCAAAGATAAAGATTTTTGATTAACACTAATAAAATTATCAAATGTTATCATAAACGTTAGAGCTATATAAAAGAATGTAGGACTCGGACAAATAATATTCGACCGGTGAGCCAGTACTTATAAAGTGTATAAACTCTCTGAGTGATAACTAAAAATGATAAGTAAGTCGACATTTTTATTAATTTTTGTATATCATTATATCAGCCTTTATGCCGGGAGACCAACGAGGCAGTCAAACAAATATCTAATGTAAATAATATAACTGAAATATTACAAAACATATCTTCGAAAAGTCATTGACGTACCAATGGTGTGGTGTGGGATTGAACCAGAGTTCCCATGCGTAGCAGTCCGTTTCTCTCCACTGGGCTATTATGTGAAACTGGATTAATAAGACAAATATGGCCCGCCCCTTATTACGTGGGACTAACAAAAATTCACAATACACCTCTACCTACCCCTTCAGGGAAACAGGCGTGGGTCCATAAAAAAATAAAATATGGGTAAAGTTAAGTAACGTTTGCACAGGAAACCATTTCGATGGGTGACCGCTGTTGTGGTATTAATATCAGAGCGCTACCGTGCTTTGGAGAGTCATTTACATATTATAATAATTTTCTAGATTTTCTTTTACCTCTTTAAGCGTGGTAAATATATTAAAAAATCCTATAGCCTACCTACGTGTATAAAAAGAACCCGCTGTCTAAACATCTTGTTTTAAACTTGAGTAGTTTGGGCTCCGCGATGATATATCAGCCATACATGTGATTTAAAAAAAAATTGATGATAATGATGATTTTATGATGATACGAAGACCAAATATAAAATAACAAACACTTGTGACCTTAAATTAGAAAATAATTACCTATTTCCCTCTTATGCCGTTCATCTCCTTCTCAATTCCTTCTAGTTTTCAGAAGAAGACCAATCATTTGTCTATGCATTTATACATATTTTTGATGTCATGTGTTACAATATTAGACAAAGACTAAGGTATTAGACTAGTACACACTCTAGCTATCTCGCTCCCTCTTATTACATATGTATGTACTAGTCGACCAAGCCAACTAGACGAATGTCAACGTGACAAAATTCAACATAATTCAACAATTATAATCCAGAAATTATTTATCGTAATGTGCGAACGCGGCGTGTGAACGTACAATGCGCCTGCAATCGGTACTAGAAATTTCTGGATTATAATTATTGAATTATGTTGAATTTTGTCACGTTGACATTCGTCTAGTTGGCTTGGTCGACTAGTATTTATTTATCTTTTCTAATTATCCCGGATTAAAATGATAAATCTGATTTAGCTAAGACTTTGTTTTCTGCTTGAGTTATTTCTTTGAGATTAAATGTTTACACTAATATGATAAATATGCCTAAACTCGCGAAATGATAAACTTTTATTGTAATAGCCACCTTATTCACACGATAGAGTACCTTTTTCATTATACTGGGTGTAAGGGACGGTGTACCGAAAACTGATACCAGTGATTCAGTACATTCTACTGAGACCCTTGGCGGTCGAATTTTCCGAAAAAAATCTAAGAACTGGACAATTTTCCAAAAAATTGCGAAGTAAATAGGAACACGCAAACTCGCACTATCAGCTGTTACGGCCCTACAGCGGCGGGTGGTAGCGGCAGTGATTACGATGTACTGGTGCGCTTACTGTGCTGCGATGTCACGTCAGAGTAAACGCGCCATGTACATGTTTAATTCTTAGCAGTTTACAAAAATATTAAAGCGGGTCGACTAAAGTTACTATTTCATTACATTATATGGCAAAAAATGCAAAAGAAAAATCGGAAAATTCATGAAAATTTTTTGGTTTGTTCGACCGCCAATGGCCTCAGTATTATGTACTGAATCACTGGTATCGGTTTTCGGTACACCGTCCCTTATACCCAGTATAGCGCCCTAAACATTGAATTTCGTGATAGATTGGCAAATTTAAGCAAAGTTTGTAAAGGATGGTATGTGGATACGTAACCACTTGCCGTAGCATTTACACCAGAGTGCCAACGACATAACTTCTTAGACCCTCTTCTCTCCTGCTTTGCACTCCCACTAGATTCGCCCTTGACTTGACTGATCTCTGACCAATGTATGTCTGACCAATTCATATTTGACCAATGATCAGTAACCAGTGGAAATCCTGTCCAAAGATCAGTATCTACATATATTATCAATGTCGTTACGTCCATTTAGGCATAGTTTATCGTACGCCTCATATATGATTAATATCATACTTATTATTATAATAATTAGGTATCGTTGTGTACAAGCTGTAACAATCAACCTGCTTCCGTACTATCGCTACCTGATTTGATTTTTGCCGATCATTTACTAAAACCAATACTGTCCCATTGTTGGGCAAAGGTCTCCCCTACACTTCTCCATAGCTCCCTGTCGCCAGCTATTTCTGCCCATGTTTTTGAGAATGCACCTAGCTCATCTCGCCAACGCTTCCTGGGTCTACCCCGACCACGACGTCCCTGCGGTGTCCACCACGTGGCGATATGTGCCCATTTCTCTGGATGCATTCTGCAAACATGACCTGCCCAATTCCATTTTAATTTTGCGGCCTTCTTGCCAACATCACTGATGCCAGTTTTAATGCGTATGGCTGTGTTACGGATTCGGTATGTTAGTTTAATCCCCAATACGCTCCTTTCCATAGCTCTTTGGCAAACCTTGAGTTTGTACTTCTGAGAATCGGCCAGTGACCACGTCTGGGTTCCGTAAGTTAGGACGGGCAAGATACACATGTCGATGAGTCTGCGTTTGAATACCATTGGAAGGTTGCCCTTCATAAACAATTACAAGAATTAATTTTAAGAAGGAGCTTTCATATGTGCCAAACATATAGGATCAAAGTACTCGTCAATACGAATCAAACGAGCCCAAACTCGATGGGTTTATGTCGTTATATTGCGGAGTTCCTATAGCCACCTTCCAGCTCCATCATCAGATCAGCTCCATGATATCATAACATTGCATTGTCACGTGATATACACATGCATTCAAAAGTTCAACTCAATAGAAAACCGGGCAGAGGGTAGCTTGATAGATTTTATTACAAACACCGGACAGTTGAAAGTAAATTAAATCTTGTAATAAAAATAGCCTTTAATTCACATCAACTTAAAACCACTGTATAATAGTATATTCTTACAAATGCTCTACATTTAAAACTTAGCGTAGAATCATTGTGTCATCATCAATCTTCGGGTTTATGCAAAAACCTTTTATCTCGGATGGGAATCAAACCCTTCACTTAGCAGTCAGACTACTAAACCAACATTCCAGTTGGATCCAAGGCTGGAGTCCGTGTTCCGCTTATTATTCTAGCCAGATATGACTGAATGTCCAGTAGAAACCAAATAATTGTAACAGAAATATCTTACACTTGTTCCAATTACCAAACAACAAATAAACAAAATGTTAACCTAAGAATTCTCTATTCCCCAGAAACCATTTTATTCTTGACGGCTCTTGGGCTGGTACAAGCGGCCGAAATAGGCCGTGCCAACCCCAATCCCAGCTGGATGCCTGATTCCTGTGAGTACCTCGATAACGGCTGCCCAGCAGACTTCAGCATCCACCTTCTACTGCCCCACGAGACATCGTGCAGGAGATTCTACTACTGCGCGAACGGACAGAAGATCCCGGCCAAATGTGCTGCGGGACAAGTCTTCAACCCTTATATACAGGTAAGCTGGTCAAAACCCATTCAAAAGAAAAATCGGGTTTTTTTTAGAAAGATGCGACTTCAAAGTTTCCTCAGATTAATATAGAACTAAATTGGAAGCATATCCATAAAAAGAAATATGTTTTTTTTAATTGGTAAATAAATGACAGAGTTCTGACGAGGTAAGAAACAAAAATAGGAACAAATTGAGAAGCTCCTTCTTATTTGAATTCGTTTGAAAAGAAACCATCATACTTTAAACATGATAAAATTTCCATCAACGATATATCAACGTATGGCCAAAACGAATAGTAGATCAACGCTTCAAGTCACAATGCTACCTTACAAGACAAACATGCTAGACAAACATTCCACTCCAATTTAACACTCTTAGCATTGGAACCATTCTATAATCTGAAACATACTTAATCAATAATAATCCTTTCTAGGTCTAGCCTACGTCATAAAATGAAACCAGTGTCATTATGAAATCTCATGTTTTTTGCTTCAATAGCTTAGTCTCTGCAATATCATCAGTTAGGACAAACATTTCCATATGGATAGCAATATTAACAGTCCAATTACTCCTTTCAAGAACTGCGACCGACCGGGCAGCATCGACCGCACCTGCGAAGAAGAAGATTCCTCATCAGAATCAGATGAATCTCTTCCTAACGATGACACCAGTGTTGAGATCGATCGCCATCCCAACGGATGCCCTGTTGACTCGTCCATCTCTGGTTACTTGCCTCACGAGTACTACTGCAATCTTTACTATCAGTGCAACTTTGGCTCGCTTATCGAGAGGCGCTGCGCTGCCGGCACCCACTTCAATCCTGCTGTTGGGGTAAGTTTCTATCCTTAAACATCAAATAACGTCTTGTATTTCTTTTCTTTTTTCGTGTGTGTGTGTGGCCAGCTCTGGTGTCTGCCTCCGACATCTACCGACCTACATCAAACTGATAATCAGCAAACTTCAACTGGTGTACATTCACATTTTTATGTATACTTAATTTACCAAAATTCGACAAATCATGCCTCTAAAACGGAGTTTAACCTTGTTATATCTCAAAATATATCCATTTCTTTAATCGTAAAGTTTACTTTCCTTGTGGCCAGATTATTGCAAATCCTTCAGAGAATATTTATTATCGCTACTAACAAAAATATACGATTACCAGTAATAACCAAGAGGGATTCACTTTTTGATATCAGTACTACCTGACTTGATAACACCAAAGTCAGTGATATACTTGATTATATTTGTAGTAAAATGCGTAGAAGACATTCATTCATCGGTGGAAAGTTTGAGAACTACTCAAAGTGCAATTGCTGATATTTATGAAAATCATAAATCATTACTTATAGTATCTATAGTAGACAGAATTGAAAATGAAGCAACTGGTCGAAAAAATATCATGATTAAAGGGTTCCAATCCATCTGTGTAAATAAAAATGAATCATCGAAATGTTTGTACGCGCATAACTGGCAAACGACTGCACCAAATTGGATAAATCTTTCGTTCGTGTGTTGGTTATTGTCAGGAGAAAGTTTGTATGAAAAAAAGGGTAAAAAAAATATGGCGCTTCGAAGTTCACCAGGTCAGCTAGTCATTTATAAACATTAAAGGCTTATGTTCTTTCCTTTTCTTGCAAAACGATGATTTGTATCAAGCAGCCGCAGATTATCACAAAGGTGAAGTGAAATTTGAAAGAAATCCTACATAATAACATACACGTGATAGAAATAATACATTGAAGGCAATTCTATTTTTTGTTCAAGGCTGTCATAAATATTTTCAGAATGTTTTCTAAGAATATGCGATTATCCCTGATGAGATGGTGGATTTAATTAATCCTTGAATTCTTAGTAATAAAATATTCATTGATAAGATTTCAATAGTACCATTTCATAATCTTAAAAACTTGTCACAGTTTATAACGATGATAATGCAAACTAAAATCAATCATGTCGTGATAGTCATAAAAGCGAAAATCCTTACTCACTGATAATTAGGATTAGCAAATACATGTAAAAACATGTTATTGTATTTGGTGATTTCCCTATTCGAAGGTTTTGTTTGTGTTTAGATGAATCAGTTGGGGTTTCAGTGTTATGGTTTGGGAAGCTCTAAATTTCGGAGGCATTGGTACCTTTGTCAGTCACTAAAATTTCATCAATAGAAATAGGTACTAAAATGTCATTTCTGGGTACTTCTTTTGAGAGGTTTGGGACCCTTATGCCACTCTCAAGCCCCCTGAATTAATGTTTTATAGCGTAATGACATATTTAGAGATGCCTCACTAAAATAAAATCGTGCTCATCATGAAATTATATAACTAAAACCGACTGGGAGGAAGAAAAAAAAATCATGTCTGAGATACAATCTTTTCTCATTTGCAATATTTTTATTTGTTGTTTATGCCTTGTGGGGCATCATCCTTCTGGCGTTATCCCGGTTGTGGAACCCGGGGACCGCATTCCAGTCTAACCAGATTTGACTGAATATTAGCTTATACACAGAGCGACTTGCCTGTCTGACCTACGCAACCCAAGGGAATAGCTATATTGCATGGTTTGGATCAGCTGACGCTGGACCACGTAGGCAGTCATTAAATCAATAATAATTATAATATTACTGTTATTCCACAGTACTGTGACCACATCAGCGTAGTTCAATGCACGCTGCCCGGCGGTGACGCGGATCTCGGCACCGTTGTCACCCCAGAAGCCCCGACCACAGCTGGACCACCGAGTGACCTGCTGCCAAACGGCTGTCCAGCTGACGGCTCCGACTGGCTGCTCCCCCATGAAGACGACTGCTCCAAGTTCTACTTCTGTGTTCACGGAGGACTTATCGTGTCGATATGTCCTTCTGGGTTACATTTCAGTCCAGCTTACCAGGTAATTAGTTGATTTATCTTCATCATCAGCCCTAAGTTATCTTTATCCTTATTATGAGAAGGGTTAGGTTAGTCCACCACGCTGACCAAGTGTGTGTTGTAGCCCGATCCTGTAGGGATTTCAAGAAATCACTTTTTAGACTACTCCTACAATCCCGAAGGAACACACATGACAGATTTCAGCTTCTTGCGCCTAATAGTTTTAGCTGTGCGTTGTCTGCCTCATCCTCATCAGCCCTGTATACAAACTGTCCCACTGCTGGGCACGGGCCTCTTCTCATTATGAGAAGGGTAAGGCCTAGTCCACCACGCTGGCCAAGTGCGGGTTGGCAGACTTCACATGTCTTTCGAGAACATTATAGAGAAATCTCAGACACGCAGGTTTCCTCACGATGTTTCCTTCACCTCCTTCTGACCCTCTGCGTGGCAGTCTGTCGGTCTCTCCACTAGGCTATCGTTGTCTACCTGTAAGTCAGTATCTCAAGGATTTGAAATATACAGAAGATATTTCATAACACGAAATTTTTTTTACATAAGTTTAACGCCATATCTCCGATTTAATCAACAAAATCAGCAGCTACAGTACTATCTAATTCTTTTATCTTGTAAAAAATATTGTTCCGAATTTTTATTGTATTAACTTGATAATAGTTTCCGTTTAGATCTGTATCAAGCTTTTGAGTCATGATATTTATTTGAATTATCTATGCTATTGTAACACATTTGTAACAAAACTATGTCATCTTATTAAACGAAATTAATTTAATTCTTAAAAATCTATACAGAGTATATATAACTATGCCTATGTTTGTAACTATGCCTTTAGTCTAGCCTTTACTTCTTTAAGTAAGTGTCCTTCATATTTTCTTCTTAATTAAAGTGGCTTATAGGTAACATACAGCCTGGCAAAAAAGAGTCTGATGCGGTGACAATTGAAACTAAACTAACATTTAATAAATAAATATGAATATTTTGCCATTCCAGTAATAACTATAAACTTTAATTTTTAAAACAAATAAATTAGTAGTATATTCAATGTTTAAAGTATAAAAATCGGTTAAATCATAGTATATGGTGTGGCCATATGACAAGTAGTAGCGCCCTCAATTTTTCCACACTCCTTTTTGCCAAGCTGTACTACATCTGAAAATTCAGATATAAATCCTGTCTCCCTACCACCTCATAAAATAACACAAATGTAGTATAATATACTAAAACTCTTTATTCTTTTACAGCGATGCGAGAGCCCAGCTGTTGCGGGTTGTTTCTGCAAGAATAAGGACTGCTCTGGGGAAACAAGTGAATCAGATTCGAGTGAACAACCAACAACTACCACTGAACAACCAACCACTACCACTGAACAACCAACCACTACCACTGAACAACCAACAACTACCACTGAACAACCAACAACTACCACTGAACAACCAACCACTACCACTGAACAACCAACAACTACCACTGAACAACCAACAACTACCACTGAACAACCAACCACTACCACTGAACAACCAACAACTACAACGGAACAACCAACAACTACCACTGAACAACCAACAAATACCACTGAACCACCAACAACTACCACTGAACAATCAACAAATACCACTGAACCACCAACAACTACCACTGAACAACCAACAAATACCACTGAACCACCAACAACTCCCACTGAACAATCAACAAATACCACTGAACCACCAACAACTACCACTGAACAACCAACAAATACCACTGAACCACCAACAACTACCACTGAACAACCACCAGTTACAACTGAAGAACCAGCACCAGTTTCAGGTGAATCAGATAACGATTCGAGTGCCGCTGATGACTCTGGATGCTACGGTCCAGGATGTGATACCAATATATCTGAGAGCAGGGAAGATCCCATCAGTGAAGAGGATGATGACATTCCTCCAGCTGGCGATGATAGCGGCGAAAGACCACCAAGCGGCAACAAATGCGAGGAAGACTGCCATGTCTTACCCTGGGCTCATGGAGACTGCGACAAATACTGGAAATGTGAAGGCAACACGCCAAAACTCGTCGTTTGCAGTGAAGGCCTCCATTTCAACCCCAATACCTACACTTGCGACTTTGCCTGCAATGTGGGATGTGTTAGACAGAATATTCAAACTACATCTGGTCCCGACGGCCTCAGAGTCTACATTCCTTGGAGCCAAATTGATAACAGAACCAAGGCACTTTTGAAACTTCTTACCAAGTAAATGCATATTTTTTTTATTAACAATGTAAACAAAATTTGCTTAACAATGTGCCCGGTAGATGGCAATAGGTTCGCCCCCTATTACATTGGGACCGAAACGTAACTGACAAAGTTTGGGAGTTTAATACATCTCTGCCTACCCCTTCGGGGATAAAAAGGCGTGAAGTTATGTTATGTAAACAAAATTTGCACTGAAAATTATTTTTGCACTGAAAACAATTTTAATTTACTAACTATTATTTCTTGCACTGGATACAGTATTTGTAAATGAAGATTTATGTTTGCTTGTTTTGTGCAGGTTAAGACTTATCTAGTCCTCTTTGTTTGCCATTTTGTATAGATTTAGACTAATCTGGTCCTTTTTATATCTGAAAGGGATGATCCAATGTGACTAGAATAGTTCTTGCTAATTTTATTTTCATTCCTTGTTTGATTTTCTACAAAGAATTCTGTAGAAGTTCGTCTGTACTGTGCATTTTAAACTTGTAAATGTATTTTTTTAAACCATGATGTAGATTTGTAATATTCATCGTACCTCGCTATTCCTAATAATTTATTGAAAATAATAAATACATATTTAGCAATTAAATTATTGTCTTAGTTATACCTTTGTTTTAAGTTTACTATTACCTAGATCTTATTTTTATTATTTGTTTATTATGATAAAAATATATTATTAAAAATAATGTTAAAATACCGTTTCTTCCTCTTTTATGATTTTTTGATATTCCATTTCACAGTTGGAAGTGATAATTAACAAATCGAAAATGCTGTACAGCACGCAATGGGTTTCAACTCGAGACCCTCTGCGTAGCATAATATCTTAGCAGTCAAGGTTACTAACCCCTAGACCAGCAGGCCAATCAATTATTACTTAGCACACATGGGGTCTAGTGCGTGTTTGAACAAGTTACCTATGAGTTTGAACAAGTTATGAGTTTGAACAAGTTAGGAGTTTGAACAAGTTATGAGTTTGAACAAGTTATGAGTTTGAACAAGTTATGAGTTTGAACAAGTTATGAGTTTGAACAAGTTATGAGTTTGAACAAGTTATGAGTTTGAACAAGTTAGGAGTTTAAACAAGTTGAGTTTGAACAAGTTATGAGTTTGAACATGTTATGAGTTAGAACAAGTTATGAGTTTGAACAAGTTATGAATAAATCGATTTTAAACTTTCGCGATTTGTATATTTTTTAATTTATTATTTATTGACTCACGCCTGTATCCCCGAAGGACCAGGCAGAGGTGTAATATTACACCCACATTTCGCCATTGCCCTACCGGGCACATTACCAGACTCCGTGCTGCTACTGAGAATTTCCTAATGGAAAAACTCAATAACACTTTGCCCGACCCGGGAATCGAAACCGAGACCTCCAAATCCCACGCGCACAAAATAAATTAGCGAGTCCTAATCGCGTACAATTAACTTATTTAAGGTATTAATACCTATTTGTTTCCGACGTATCGCTCGTCTTGCACCGAGCGTGGTCGCGGAGAAACTTATTTATTTTTTATGAAGTTATGAGTTATTTCTCGGAAGGAACAATTTCCATACATTTCATAATAGCGCCCTCTAGCGGATAGTAACAGAGAGTCGAGACCGTCAGAAAGCGCCCCCAGCGGATAGTAATAGTTAATAGAGACCGCCGCGGCGCATTTAGTATATGTATGGATATTGTCTCCAAACTGCAGAACCAGGACACAAAGCAGGAGTTTTGTACAAAAATACCGCTCCCACAGAACCAGCGGAGGATCTGTAGAGGAAGAATGAACCAATGTCAGGGGTATCCCTGACATTGGTTCATTCCCCCACCACACAAACAGAGCAAATGAGTAGATGGCACGAACACTTTGTCGACGTTTTCCACTCATCAGTCACAAAGGATGGGGAGGTCAACTCTGATGAAACAGAAGCAGTCACTTTAGACATCAGCATTGAGCCCCCAGATAGAGTCGAAATATCAAAAGCCATAAGAACCTTATATAGCGGTAAAGCTCCTGGTAACGACGGCATTCCCATTGAGGCTTTGAAGTCAAATGCAGAAGTGGTAGCGGACATACTGTATACCTTGATGACAGCGATTTGGGAAACAGAAAGAGTACCAGAAAACTGGAAGGAAGGAATACTTATTAAACTACCCAAGAAAGGAAATCTAGCTGTGTGTTCCAACTGGAGAGGAATAAACCTGCTTCCGGTGTGCTCGAAAGTGCTTTGCAAGATTTTGCTGCACGTGAGGAGTGCTGTCGAATGCATCTTAAGGAATGAGCAGAGTGGATTTAGAGCAGGGCGATCTTGTATTGACCAAATTAACGATTGGAACAGTGCGACGAAATAGAGAAAGAACTCTTCAGTCTGTTTATGGACTTCGAAAAAGCATTCGATAGAGTCGAATGGAGTACATTGAGGAGAAGAGGCTACCAGACAAGATTATCCAAATAACCCATAATCTTTACGGCCAATTATCGGATCCGACACATGACACGGCCGGTGTGAAACAGGGTTGCTTGCTGTCGCCACTTTGGTTTCTCATTGTTTTGGATGACGTGATGCGCAGAGTGACAAGTCAAGAGATGAGAGGAGTTTCACTCACTGTGATGCTGAAATCCACGTGGATATAGCAACAACATCAAGAATTGTAATGAAAAATAATTCAAGAAAGAAAGAAGTGCTCTTGCACTGACAAAAATCGTATGAGGATCAATCTACCGAAACAAACAGCCAATAATTTGTTGCTATTTCATCAATAAAAAATATCAAGAAGTCCTAGATCTTGCTAGTGTGTCATTTAGCAATTTTAAGTTTTAATTTACAAGATGAACTATGTAAAAATGAACAGTTTCATTAAAGACTGACTTCTTATTTTTTTGATAAAAATGAAAACTGGCTTGACATTTTCAGCATTGAGTGTATTATTTGGTGTACACAGAACCACAATCTCACAAATACTTCATTTGATCTTACAAAATCTAGCTTGTGCAATTACTAATTTAATCTTTTGGCCGAATAGTGCCACCGTAGAAGCAACAATGACCTAGTGTTTCAGTCCAGATTACATCAATACAAGAGTTATTATTGACTGTACTTGTTTTTTTTTTGTGTCAGGTTGGAAAATCCTCATGGAGTCCCTCCGCCCTGGGTGGAAGGACGAAGGGGACTGTCAGACTGTCTCTTACTGACTAAAAACCAACCCGTGCTCCTCATGTACCCATGTGTCGAAGGGTATAGGGTTTCACCGAAGCATTCCTCGCTACCCCCCGACGGGTATTGGCCCGCCAGATGGTCAGGCGGGCCCCGAACGAAACCCTCTTGGCGGCGGATGAAGGTATTGGGCTCCGCCACCAAAACACCCAGCGGCCGCAGAGGATAGGGAGGACGGCAACGCAACACCGCATCTCCTCTTCCTCTGCGGCCCCACCGCGACGCAACAATGGTGCGCCCCCATTTGGTCGCGGGAGATAGGGCGCGCGGCAACGCGACACCGACACGCCTCTCCTCCCGCGACCACACCCGACTGCGAGGGACAGACAGAACTGTCCCCCGCACCCGCACTTTGGACGCATCCTACGCAGGCCTCACTCAAACCCACGGGGAGCGTCCCCTCCCGGGATCCCGCTTAGCTTCACCGTGGGTGGCCGTCAAACCCACAGTTACTGAGCCCTCCCACCACGACAAGGTGGAGATGCCACGGGGGGGATTATTGACTGTACTGAATTCCGAATTGAAATACCAACAGCAGTGAATGACCGTCGATAGTAAAAATACCAATTCGTCTTTTTATTTATCTTTAATTTACTTTATTTACTAGAAAGCAATAAAATACTGATATGTAATTATTTGGCATAATCCCGGATAGTTGCGCATGCTAGGTGGCGCTACTTTCGTGCACATAGCCACAGAAGAATAACTAAAGCATGGAAGGAACGATATTTTTAAGAACAAATTGAATATAGCTGCACTCTTCACTCATATGACAAATTAGAGTTGCCAGAAGAAGATGGCACTATGTTTGTCAGTTAGGGCTAAAGACCATTTGAACACAAATTTCGTAAATTTTTAATTTTTTAGTGATTGAGCAAATCCGCTATCGATATAGATCAAAGTTTCAATATAGGTTCAAAATCAAACAGACTTGTAAAGTATAGTAAGTATGTACATGTAATACATTCCGTAAGTTTGTGTCCACAGCAGTCAGAAAGCTAGTTAATGGATAGTATTTAAATAATTATTACACAATCTTGCATTTTTAAACTGAATCTTTATTTTTAGGGTTCCGTACCTCACAAGGTAAAAAAGGAACCCTTATAAGATCACTTTCTTGTCCGTCTGTCTGTCTGTCTGTCTGTCCGTGTGTCACCACCGATTTTCTCAGGAACGGGTGGACCTAGCAAATTGAAATTTATACCAGATGCTGAGGTCTATGGTTCCTATTAGGTGTGTAAAAATCAGGGTCCTGGGTCGACCCGATAAAAAGATATGGTCAAAATTAGGTTTTTACGAAAACTTGTAAGCACCAAAATTAACCTTAATTTTCAACTTTTTTTAATTTTCGGAATTTTTCCTTTACTTGTGCTGTATGACCTTGGTTTTAACAAAAATTGACAATTCTAGGTCAACCGTAAGTACCCTATAGGTTTTGGGTCGAAAACCTATATGGTAGTTCCCGTTGAACTAGAATCACGAAATTTGGCCAAAAGCAGGGTCTTAAAGCACAAATAAAGGAAAAATTCCGAAAATTTAAAAAAGTTGAAAATTGAGGTTAATTTTGGTACTTACAAGTTTTCGCAAAAACCTAATTTTGACCATATATACCTCTACAAAAAATAAAAAAGTGGAAAATTTAAGGGTGTCCCCATACATACATAGTAGACTCCATTTAAGATAGGTAGTACTCTTTGTATGGGCGCTCATACAGAGAGAGTTAAAGCGCCCCTAATGGAGAGAAGCGATCGATAGAGACCGCTAGGGGGCGCATTTAGAAAATGTATGGAAATTGTTCCTGTCGTCTAGGCTATCGTCCACCGTGACGAATTGACGATCGAGTGCAAACTAGTACTAGACCCTCAGATTTAGAGGACTAGCGTAATTAGCAACAACCTCAAATAAGGTAAAATGCGTACGGAACCCTCGGTGCGCGAGTCAGACTCGCACTTGCCCGATTTTTTTTGTTTCAAATGGGTACTCAGTAGCACATAATAATGAAGCGTCACATCAATTTTTTTTTAACTTCAAGCTAATCTCACGTGTTATGTCATCAGCCGCGCGTGAAAGGTATTTTTCAATAACACTGTTATTTTTCACGAGATCTAAAATTATCAAATCCTCCTTCACGATATTTTCGTTTTGCAAACTATCAAGTAAACGTGAATATTCATAGCAATGTTCTTTTTTCATCAGACGTTTAGACCGTTGTCTTAAATAATTTTTGAACAAACGTCTTTTAGCAAGCCGCTCAATGTGAAAAACTTATTTTTGTAGTTTTTCTATTGTACGTAAGTGTTTAGCGCACACGATTTTCATCGCTTCTGTACCTACTGGCGGAGAAACTGTACTGTCTGTCTGACTGTAGCTAACGTAGGAGCTTTAATGCTGGTTGTCGGAGAAACAGAAGATGTCTCATTTGTGGAAGACGCACTCGTACACTAAAGAAAGAAAAAGCCACGTTTTATTGCAAAGCAGTATATTAAAATAAATAAGCATACCCTTTGTGTTTGCCACCCTAGCAATCACTAATGATACCTGAAGCTTGATTTATAGGCCAAAGCCTCTCTCTCTCTCTCTCCTAAGCACTTATTATTCCCATCTGATTGTGGGGTCTGCTTTCTTTGTTTTTTCCTTCCACTTTGCTCGGTTGGACGTTTCAGTGTCAGAAACATTGCAGCTGGTCATATCTTTTGTGATCATATCCGTCCACCTCATTTTCGGCCGCCCTCTTTTTCTGGGTGCTGTGGTGTGAATATCGATCACAGTATTTCCTATATAGTCAGGAGGTCGCCGTTTTATGTGTCCATACCATCGCAGCCTACTCTCTTTGAGCTTATCAGCGATGTCGCGCACACCAAGGCTACCGCGAACGTATTCGTTGCGTATTTTGTCGAGCCTCGTTACTCCGCACATCCACCGCAGCATCTTCATTTCCGCCACCTGCATGGTATGTACATGTTTTTTTCTCATGGTCCAGGTCTCACTCCCGTAAGTAAGCACCGGTCTGATGATGCTCTTGTACACAAGACCTTTAACTTTCACGGGCATCCTGTGATCGCAGATGACGCCAGTTATTTCCCGCCATTTTAACCAGGCAGCGGCAATCCTGTGCTGTATGTTGACCTCAATATCACCTGAAGTGTGTAACAAGGTACCAAGATATTTATATACGTCACATCTTGCGACTTGTTGCCCATCTATAATGAGAGGAGGTTCCTGCGTATCAGGTTTGTTACACACCATATACTGGGTCTTCGCTACACTCAAAGTTAAGCCACCAGTTTCCAGCTGACGTTTCCATGCTCCCAGGGTTTCCTGCAGTACCTCTCGAGTTGTAGCGCAAATTGCCACATCGTCGGCGTATATGAACGTCCATGGTGTCAGGATTTGTGCGCCTTCAGTAAGTGCATCTAGAACCAAGCAGAAGAGGTATGGGCTGAGTACAGATCCTTGATGTACCCCTTCTGTAACCGCTATAGGTTCTGTCTGCCCAACCAATGATCGTACCACCGATTTCGCATCCCTGTACATGTCGGCTACAATGTTTACGTACTTTTCTGGGATGTATGTTGTTTTATAGGCCAAAGCCGATTGATAAAAAGTACCTTACACCTTTTTCCGTACTCCTATTACTCCCAGCAACGTGCATTGACTTATTATGATCTTATTATTATGATGATTGAGTAGTCAAAATGTGAAAGCTTAACAAATAAATAAATTCACTTATATTTATTATCGGTATTAGTAAGGATATGGTAAAACGATGAAATGAGTGGATGTCACCTAACAGCCTGGCCACGAACGGCCGCGACACGCTGAGCGACAAGCGATTTAAATGTTCATGGCGCTCTCTATTCTGCCGCCGGCGCTGCGCTGTCACCTCAGTGCAGAACGCGCAATAAACATCGAAATCGCTTGTCGCTTAGCGTGTTGCGGCTTTTCGTGGCAACAGTGTAACTGCAGGTAGCTGGCTGAATACTGTTTATAACATACATACATAGGCTCACGCATGTTTCCCCGAAGGGGTAGACAGAGGCATATTAAACGCCCACTTCTTGCCAGACTTTTGATCCCACGTAATAGGTGGTGAGCCTAATGCCGCTAATCGGGATGTTTTGTTTGCCAGAGCCTCGTCCGTTGATAAGCAGGTGCACCACTTGCAGGTGAGGTTGGCTTGGGACCCTACGTTCTTGGTGGGAACCCTATGCACTGTTAATAAAATTTAACAAAAGAATAAAGTTAAATTATTCCTTTGGTTGAGACATCGAATGGAGCCCAAGATCCGACTCCTGTTTGGCGCTGCTACCCTAATAAAAGTAAAAGTAAGTAATTATTTAAACACTCACACTGATACGTTTAGAATGGAGGAGTAATGTTGGCACAGAATTTTCTTTTAGTCTGCGCCATCTGTCAATACTATAAAAACATTCCGCAGTAAAAATCTTGGAACAAATTATGTGGTGCTTTCTAGGCACCCAATTTTCGCCACGACATACTGCAGCAATCCACTTATTTTATAAATCTTTATCACGTGGAAATCTAAAATAACGAGATGAAAATATACGGTGGATGTCTATCCACCGAAGATAAAAAAATCTTATCGATATGTCTATATCGATAAGATTTTTTACAACACTTGACAATGTCGCTATAAATATTATACGGCTAAATTCAAAATCATGACAGAACTGTCATAAAAGAAACATCAAGGTTATTTAATTTGATGGCATAATATTGTCTAAATTGTATCTTACACGTCAGTTGACTGTGTTCAATTTGAAAGTACAAGGACTACTTCTATGTATACTATATCCAATTTCTTTGCACATAGCTAATAGAGGCTCAGACACTATTGACAGGTTTCTGGTCCTGATCAGAGAGGTTGGACTATGGTCCTGATGCTGCAGTGCTGCCGCATAGTGAGCGTCATTTCAGAGGGTCTAGTACGAGTTTGCACTCGATTGTCACGGTAACGGAAGCCTAGTCGACGCGACGGGAACAATTTCGCCCCTTATCGGACTCTATCCATATCGATCGCTACTCTCCGTTAGGGGCGCTTTTATAAAATGTATGGAAATTATTCCCGTCGACTAGTTTATCGTCATCGTGACGGTCGAGTGCAAAACTCATACTAGACCCTCAGAAGACCCTCATTGTTCCCGTCGACTACCCGCACTAGTCACCGTGACAATCGATTGAAAAACTCGAACAAAAACCTCTAACCTCCGCGAGACTCCATAGACTAGTGTCAGTTTATCCCTGTTTATCCAGAGATGCTGACTCCCCAGGAAAATACACGAAGCAAGAGGTATCTTTGCGAAGAGAAGGAAAATTCGACATTAAACCCTGTTTGTTTTCGTGTGACTGTGTGGCCAACTCTGTTGTCGGAGTTTTCAGACCGCCCGAAGGCCTCCGACATGGCCTAACGATTCTTATCCTGAGACAAGAGCCGGGACCGACAGCTTTACGTGCCCTCCGAAGCACGGTAGCGCTCAGATGTTAATGCCACACTTGGTCACCCATCCAAGTGGCGACCTTTGCAAGCGTTGCTTAACTTTGTCGATCTGTTACGAACGACAAGCTAATTCTCGCTATGAGCGCTACCCTAACCTAACCCTGTGCTAACGCATCTGCCCAGAGTGATATAGTACTCCAAATCGTCCTATTGACTCACAAATCACAATGCTATTGGGACGCAAATAAATAATAATAATATTCTACCACATACACACATCACCATCTAGTCCCAAGCTGAGCAGAGCTTGTGTTATGGGTACAAGATAATGGTACACCATACTTATATACTTCTTTTTGTAAATACATACATATTATACACAGAAACACCCAGACCAAGACAAACATCCATGTTCATGCACACAAATATTTGACTTGAGCGGGAATCGAACCTGCGACCTTTGGCGTAGCAGTCGCTTACAATCCTGCTGCGCCAACCGGTCGTCAAAAATTAGCAGAATGGAATGGAATGGGACAAGTGGAAGAGAAAGACTCTCTAGTTATAGTATATCTATGGGGAAGACGACGGACGTTCTCTGGCCAGATTGGAGACATCCTAAAAAAGGACAGGTTAGAAGTACCCTTAACCGAAACCGAAGAGCATGCATGAGAAATTTGATGGGAGTGAATGAAGCAAGAGAGATATGTCAGGATCGTTGCAAATGGCGTTCCGTAGTCTCTGCCTACCCCTCCGGGAAACAGGCGTGAGTCTATGTATGTATGCATTAGCAGAAGCCTATATCGTCGATGAAGTACCAATACCTCCTAACTGACATTTTTGTCCAAAATGACTTTCTTATTACAATAGACGTAAAACTCATATTCGATTGAATTTACTTATATGCCACATTTCTATACCAAATAGCTTCTGGAGCTACGTGAAAATACCTACTAAGTGACGGCATTCATTCTTCCGTATGTATTTTATGGAAATATCTTCTAACTGCACCGACAACCGACTACATCTCCGAAGGGATAGGCAGAGGTGTAAATATTACACCCACATTTTGCCATGAATTTTCACCATCAGCCCTTAAGGGCCTTATCATACTAGCGGTTTGGGAGCGGTTGCGGGGCGGAGCGGACGCGCAGCGAATGCTAGGCGAACACGCCGCGGCTGCGCAGCGAGGACGCCGCGGACGCGTGGCGAATACGTTACGTTTTCGTCGCGTGTTTGTAGCAAATTATCGACGTACAGTACATCCAGTAACAAAATGGATTCCGACGAGGAAACACTGCTGTTGGCTTTATTACTTTTACTCGTTGCACGACGCTTTTTACTCGTCGCGCGACGCTTTTACTCGTTGTGCGTCCGCAACGAATTCGTTGCGCATGCGCGGCGTGTTCGCTGCGAGCCCGTAACGAATTCGTTGCGCGTCCGCTCCGCCCCGCAACTGCTCCCAAACCGCTAGTATGATTAGGCCCTAACAGTTCACTGCTGGACTAGGCCTCTTCTTTAAAAGGAGGAATTGGTCTACTATTACTAATTGCCAAACGGGTTGGTATAGGGCGTGTAAAAGTTTCCCTTCTCTTACAGTGCTGTTCTCTGCATAATATGCTCTCACTGTCGGCTCTTACGACACCCATGGGATAATATGAATTTTTAGGTACCACGTAATGGAGGGCGAGCCTATTGCCGTTACCAGGCACATCACCAGACTCCGGGCTGCTACTGAGTATTCGGAAAAACCCAGTAACTCTTTTGCCCGACCCGGGCATCGAACCCGGGACCTCCGATCAGCAGTCGCATACGCTATCCATTTCAAACCGAGTGATACATTTACCGAGCGATTACCTATATTTCTGTCACGAAGGAAGCTCGAATACATCAGTTCCCTTACGAAGCTATTGATTTTGACTACAGTTTTGTTTAGAACTATGCAAGTGCTTCAAATTTCCGATATTCAAGTATTCGGGCAGGTCGGAAAGCGGGGGACCCGACTGTAACAAACATTCGGACCATCAGGTAAACTGATAACGGAAACATCACTAGGTAGCATTGATGCTGACTGGGTTGGTTTTTTTTTTTTTTTTTTTTTTTTTAATTTATTTGGGACTACAAACAATTACACTGATAGCTTACAAGTTAACTTAAATATAAGGCTTTTCTTACAGTGCAACCAGCTTCGTTGTCCGCAAAATAATATAAATTAAATTACCTACTTATTACAAAATTTTACAATAGATATATTTTAATACAGTATATTGTATATCTACACAGACATTATAATTATCATTATCAGGACTAAGGAGACAAGAGCAATTTAGTGATTTGATTTTTGAACCTTATAGGAGAGCATGCGAATATATCTAATTCATTATTTTGAGCAGAAATATTGTATGAGTGCATTATTCTACGTAAGGGGCTTCGCTCACCTGCATTTGTTTTACAATTCTTTGGAGCAAACAAACAGTGCTTACGAGTGCTTCTTACTAAAGTCGAACGATAGGGTATACGAATATATATTTGATTAACAAGTGCATTACAATTAAACTTATTATGGACGATATAAATAAAAGCATCATATCCAACAGCGCTCTTCTCTGCTTTAATGTTGGCAAGGAGAATTTTTGCAAAAGATGGCCATATGAGGACTTAGAGTGGTAACACCGGTAATTCATGGATCGTAAAAACTTACGTTGCACTGACTCAATCTGTTCAACGTATTTAAAATAATAAGGATGCCAAATATATGTGGCATACTCCAGCTGTGATCGAACTAACGACTTGTACAATAGAAGGTATGAAGAATGACGCTTAAAAGGTTTACAAGTCCGCATCACAAATCCGTAAAGCTGATAGGCTTTATTAACAATATGATTAATGTGAATGTCAAAATGGAGCTTGCTGTCCAAGTATACGCCCAGGTCTTTTATAACAGAAACTTTTTCCAGTTCGCTGTCTTGTAAAACATAGGCATGTTTGAAAGTATTAATTTTTTTAGTAAAGGTTATAACTTTACATTTTGGGTACTTAATTTAAGTTTATTAACTACACAGTAAGAAGACAAACGATTTAAATCATCCTGCAGCTTACTACAATCACTTAAACAAGTGATTTCACGATAGACCTTAAGGTCATCGGCATATAAAAGAAAATGTGAGTGTTTGAAACACTGTTTTATATCATTTATAAATAGGACAAAAAGTAAGGGTCCTAGGATTGAGCCCTGAGCCACTCCAGACGTTACGTTTATGGTATTGTCAGATGTAAAACCATTAAGTATAACTCGCTGAGATCGGTTTTTTATATAGGATGTGAACCATCGTAGTAAGTTGCCACGGATACCATTAAACGCAAGCTTACGCAAAAGTATGTCATGATCCACCCTATCGAAAGCCTTGGAAAAATCGGTATAAATCGAGTCTACCTGTACCCGATTGTCCATTTTCTCAAATAAAAAATTTACATATAATACTAGGTTAGACATTGTTGAACGCTTCTTTACAAATCCGTGCTGTTCTTCAATTATTACGTTGTGAAAGTAGGGATAAATGTAGTTATGTACTAATCGTTCAAGAACTTTCGATAGGGTGGACAGGAGTGAGATTGGACGGTAATTGGAGACGTCATTTTTATTGCCATTTTTATATACAGGCGTAACATTTGCCAACTTCCATATTTCGGGCACTATACCCTCGCGCAAACTATTATTGTATAAGATATATAGCGGAGTTGCAATTGTATCAGAAGTACATTTGAGAAAAAATGGTGGGAGGCCATCAGGCCCAGGACCCTTAGTTATGTCTAAAATTTTGAGTTCTTTAATAATAACATCTTTGGATATATTGAAATCTGACAAAATAAAATTACAACTATCGTTGAAAGAAGAAGACTCAGGATCCACATCAGATCCACATGGTTCATATACTGATCCAAAAAAACGAGAAAAGAAATCTATTATTTGTTCCGGTTGGTCAGATTCTTCATTATTATATGACATAGAAGATGGAATGCCAGATTTTTTATTTAAGTTTTTTGTAAATGACCAAAATTTTTTAACATCACTCTTTATGCCATCTTCTACAGATTCGATGTAACTATCGAAACATTGTTTACTAAGTGACTTAAACCTAGCACGAAACATAGAAAATTCCTCATAGTACGTTTTAGAATTATATTTCTTCCACTTAGTCCATGCTCTTTCCTTGTCTTTAAAAACATGTATAAGGGGAGGAGTGAACCAGATAGGGAAATCATTAGATTTCATTTGACGTAACGGTATACACTTTTTAATTATCTCATAAATCTTTTCGTAAAATAAATTCACTGCAAATTGTACGGGCAGGTCATGTAATATGTTATACCAGTCAATGTTATGAATATATTCATTAATAAGTGTGTAGTTTCCTTCTAAAAAGCAATATTTAGGTGCCGAAGTGGATTTTAAAGGCTTAGTTGGAACAGTAATCGAAATAAAAACGTAAAAAGGCGGGTGGAGCAAGTCTATAGGAACCAAAGTGTTGGGAGGTATTTGAAGAACACAGTTTTTATCGTTAGTAATAAATAAATCTAAAACACGATTCATATTATTATGTAGTGTATTACATTGCATACTTCGAGTAGATTTAAAAAAGGAATCAAACCAGTTAATCAGTATGCTATCAATATTAGGGTTAGAAGCAGACATAGAAGACGTCTGCCAATTTATAAGGGGTAGATTAAAATCACCAACAATGTAAAAAATATCTGGACCGTCTATACAAAATACCGACGACGCCTAAAATGTTTGCAGGTTTTAATACCTATTTACAAATGAATAACGCACCTCTTCCTATAACGACAACAAAATGTAATCATTTGCAAAGCATGAAAAAAGTAATACCATCAGATTGCCATACATATTACGATACACTGCCTAAAGTGTCAGCGTAAATTCCTTTAATTCAAGGAGATTTTGAGCTTTTTTTGTTTCATTTTTGATTATTTTATTTTCATAAACAGATTTTTAAAGCAATTTTCATGTTTAATTTAAGTTCATTTATTGTTTTGTTTTTGTCATTATAAAACATGATAAATTGTTTTTGTTAAATAAAAATAATTCAGTTAAGTATGTGTTTTATTTACAAGAAATAACTCCTAACAATATAGTGAATTTTCAAGTTCTAGAATCAATATATCCTAACTCCCTAAATCCCTATAAAACGTAAACATAATCACATCCCTTCCTAACTAATAAAAAGGTAATGCATTGGAAACTACTTAATTATCAATAGTTAATCAAAATAAATAAAACCTTATTTTTAAACAGTTTTTTTGTTCTGGTGTAAAATTAGGTTCTCAACACATTGGAGGTATTGGTACTTCATCGACATCCAGCAGTGGACTTAAGGCTGATAATATCGGAAAAAAAAACACCATAAATGTTCACAAATAATTTATTCATCAATCATCATCCCCATCATCATCATCATCATCGCTTTGACTTTTAATCAGCTTAGCCTCTAACTCTTTAGCTGGGTTGAACATGCCGTTCGTTTGGGCGTTACATATAAAACATCGCGTAGACTTCTTGTAGTTCTCTAGTGCGCATTTCTCGCAGAAGTAGTGTTTGCATCTGTGAAAGAAAAATATATAATTAATAATAGATGACAGTTATCATCATCATCCTTTATACTGTCCCACTGCTGGGCACGGGCCTCATCTCGCTATGAGAAAGGTAAGGCCATAGTCCACCACGCAGGCCAAGTGCGGGTTGGCAGACTTCACATGTGTTTCGAGAACATTATGGAGAACTCTCAGACATGCAGGTTTCCTCACGATGTTTTCCTTCACCGTTTAGCAAGCGATAATTAACGATAAGTAGGAAAGTTTTTTGATACGTTCAAACATTATTTTTATAGACGTTTGAGAATATAGAACTATATAATTATATAATATATAACTATAATATAAAAGAATAGGCTGGACACACACTTTTCTTTAACTTTAGTCTTCCGCACCGCAACGGTCACCAAGGAACATACACGCCAAATTGCAGCTTAATAGGTACCAGTAGTCTGTAGTTTCGGCTGTGCATTGTTTGTCAGCACACACCTGTGTCGCAAACAGGTCAGCGCCATCTATTGACTGATTGAAGTAATTGATAAACAGCGCCATCTATTGACCGATTGTAGTAATTGATAATTAGCGCCATCTATTAACCGATTGTAGAAACTAGTTTTCAGCGCCATCTGTTGGAGAAATGAAGTAACAAATGACCAAACATGGTCCTAAAATAGTTTTTTTCCTATTTACCTGGTGACCACGGGGTTGGTGAAGCTGCCCCTGCAGATGAAGCAGCGGAAGGGCAGGTCGTCGTCGCTGGACACCTCGTAGTCGGAGGAGCCACCACCTCCACCCTGGGACTCTTCGCGTTCTAGCTGCCACCCGTGCTTGTAGTCCGAGCGGTCGTGCAGGAACTTACATGAGTCTAGAATGAGACACACAGTATATAAGTATGTACGTAAGTGCCTGTTGGACCTTAGGCTATGTCGGAAGCTTTCGGGCGGGCAGTCAGAAAACCCCAATACCAAAATTCGCCACACACTCTCACAAAAGATGTTTTGACTATAATATTTTTTATTGTTTTTTTTTTTGGCAGCGATAGCCGAGTGGATATACCAACAGACTGCCATGCAGAGGGTATTGGGTTCGAATCCACGGCGCGCACCAATGACTTTTCGGAGTTATGTGCGTACTGAATCGTTAATTATCACTTGTCCCGTGCCTCGGAGAGCAAGTTAAGCAAGTTAAGCCGTTGGTCCCGGTTATCATGAAGCTCTTTGACATGGAATATCGCTATCCCTTCGGGTTACGGAGGTCAGACAGGCAGTCGCTCTGTGAAACTGGGATAACGATAAGAGGATGATGAGGATGATGATTTTTTATTGATTTGATTGATTCTTACCTCCAAAACCACAGAATCCCGTTTCTTTATAATCTTTGCAGATATCTGGCTGGTAATCCCATCTGTAATTGAATAATACATATTACGTTAAATACTTTAGGGCACTAGTAGAGAATTGTATAAATTTTAAAACATTAATAAAAATATGTTGTGTAATATTACACCTCTGCCTAACCCTTCGGGGTTACAGGCGTGAGTCTATAAATAAAAAAAATATCTTATTCTTATGGATCATTAACATGGTTGGAAGAATGACACGATTCAATGAATACCTGAGATGGCGGCAATAGGGTTGTTTCCAACTAGTCAAATCAAACACTTTTAATGAAATGTCAATAACGACCTTTGCTACGGCGTTTGTATGAAATAAGACCTAGTGACGGCATAGTTTTTTGCTGCCAAATAGAATACTTATTATCAATAAATTGTCGATGAAAAATGTTAAATAAAGTTTTAACATTTATTCATGAACTACCATTATTTTGACATATTTCACTAGATAAAAATACTTGTTTTAATTTATTTCACTTGCAGGAAACTTCCCTATTATAGCTAGGTATACTAGCACTAGCTGTTGCCGCAGCTTCGCCCGCGGATAAAAAATACATTACATCTTAACTTTGATACAAACTTGAGCCTATAGGCTCCCTTAATCTAACCCTTTCGAAAATAAATAAATAATTCGTGGTGACCAAAGAGAAGTAAACCTCTTTTCTCAGCGGTTCCATAGGTTTTTTAAAAGCGCCCGAAGCGGTTAGTGGCCCTCAGATGAGATCGTCAGGAGGCATATTAAAATGTATGGAAATTGTTCCCAAAGACCGCCATAGAAGATCGACTCAAATCGAGTGAAAACAAATGCTGAGGCCCTCTAATGGCCATATGTGAGTTGTCCTATATTATTAGTATTGTTACGAGCTGGGGTTCTTTAAACCACCGATACATCCACTATCCACTCTCTTCTAGTTCTCTCATTCACCGATAGATGGCGTTATTTTCAATTATCGCCATTCGTAACAGTATGATCATCATCTCAGCCAATAGAAGTCCACTACTGGACATAGGCCTTCCCCACGATTTTCACATATACATATGTAGAATGGTCTTGAGCCGCCCACATCCATGCGATTTCGATTCTGGCTAGACTAATGCGCGGACCCCGGGCTCCTTGACGCAAATCTTGGATACAACCGGGATAACACTAGGACGATAATGAGTATGGTATTAAATAAAAAAATTGGGCAACTGCGAGTCGGACTCGCGCACGAAGGGTTCCGTACCATCATCTATAAAAGAAAATCACGTTTGTTGTATGTGTACTTAAATACTTTTTAAGATCGAGTAACAAATTGCTTCAAAATAAAATTACGTTTCTTGTATAGGTTCCTTTATTATCTACTTTTTTTTTATTTTAAAAGGTAATATACAACTATATCTAATATATAAAATTCTCGTGTCACAGTTTTCGTTCCCATACTCCTCCGAAACGGCTTGACCGATTTTGATGAAATTTTTTGTGCTTATCCGGTATCTATGAGAATAGGCCAACATTTATTTTTCAAAAAAAAAAAAAGCAAAACAACGTTTGCCGGGTCAGCTAGTATTCTGTAAATATTTTAAGCGTTTACCAGTTACCGTTAGTAATTTTGAGCAAAATAAAGGACCCACCCCCTTAATATTTTAATTTTTTTATATTTAGTATTTGTTGTAATAGCGGCAACCGAAATACATAATTTGTGAAAATTTCAGCTTTCTAGCTATCACAGTTTATGAGATACAGCCTGGTGACAGACAGACAGTCAGCGGAGGCTTAGTAATTGGGTCCCGCTTGTTACCTTTTAGGTACTGAACCCTAAAAAAGACAACATACCTGACAGTAGCTCTAAGATTAGCCGGCGCTCTAATGGGCCCTTTCCTCACGAGGCCTGAACTAGCGTTGCCCGCGGCTGTGTCCCTTTTCTTATAATACTGCGCGTAGTTGTTTATACCTCTGTACACCTGAAAGTATTCATAGATATACATTAATTTATTATTACAACCTTTCACAGTCCAAAGCTTCCCATGGCTACTACAGCACTTAATTTTGTAACTGCATTAATTATTTAAGTATTATGTATGTTCCTATTTACTATTTACAAGTAATTAATTACAATGTGAAACAGTTGCAGCCCCTTACAAAAACAAAATATGTACCATAACACTGGCGATTAAAAAGAGTGGCCACGAGTTTTATTGCCCGTTCTTTCTCTCTCGATTACCTATTGCTTTGCGAGCGAGGCAGTAAATGTTTTTTTTTTTAATTAGATGTTCATAAGTGTCACCTTGTGACCTAGATGAATAAATTGTTCTGACTTTGACTTTGACATGGGCCTCCCCTATTTTGCCTAGTCAATAGGTTTTGGCCGACTTAAGAGGCTACATTGGCAATCTAAAAATCGTTCAGTGTTCCCCGCTTAAACGTCTGCTATAAAGTCTAATATTGCGTGATCTTTTTCATTATGTGCAAGCCCGAGTTCCGTATTTTACACTGTGGAAATTTGCAAAAATTTTCTGTTGGTACACCCTACACTCCCCAATTAACATACATGCCAAATTTCAGCTTCTTGCGCCTAGTAGTTTCAGCTAAGCATCGTCCAAGTCACTTAAGCCACAATGACACCTGTGACATGTGGTAATGAATATCAAAATATAAGTTAATTACTTAATTATTCTACATTTTCTGTCAATCAGAGAAGATTTTTATAAAGTGAGCTAGAGGACGCCTGCGGCGTAGCCGCCCACAACTTTTTTATTTACCCGTTTTGCGAAACTTTGAGAAATCCTTTCTTAGTGCAGGTGCCCAAGAAACATACATGCCAAATTGCAGCTGCTTGCGCCCAATAGTTTTGGCTGTAGCTTGTCTGTCAGTCAGTCAGTATTGCAAGAGTTTTAAATAAGTAGACAGACATTATTCATAGTTAAAGTGTCACTGAGTTTTTCCAAATTCTCAGTAGCAGCACGGAGTCTGGCAATGTGCCCGGTAACGGCAATAGGCTCGCCCCTTATTACGTGGGACCTAAAAATTCATGGCGAAATGTGGGTGTAATATTACCCCTCTGCCTACCCCTTCGGGGATACAGGCGTGAGTCTATAAATAAAAAAAAAAGATATTATTTATCACTTTGGCTAAATAACATCTTCCTGAATCTAAAAATGTCATACCTTATCATCAGCCTGTCCGTTGAGTTCCTCATTAATCCTCTGTGCCTTCTCAAAGATGGCCTGAGCGTCCCTGTCATGTTCTGTGTCCATCTCGTATGTGGCTGTGGCGTTCTCTCTCTGTTGCTGTACTGATAATGTTGTGCGGAGTTTGGCCTGGAAATTTGACAATAATATCATAATATTAATTACATTGTTAGAGAACAATGTCGATGTCTCTATCGAAAACAAAATTATTACCAGTCAAAGAGGCTTATAACATAGTATGCTAAACATCAACAAAATACAAAAAATGAAACATACAAAAATAAGGTAGATATCCAAAGCCACAGATGCCTTAAAACATGCGAAAAAACTAAAGTGGAAATGGGCTGGCCAGCAAGACTAAAGGATGACAGGTGGACAAGAACAGTTTTCTTATGGAATGGTCTATTAGGAAAAAGATACAGAGGAAGACCTCATGCAAGATGGCAGGACGATATCACCAGGACTGCAGGCTCGAGGTGGACAGAAGTAGCTCTTGATAGAGTTAAATGGTCTGCTTTGGAGGAGGCCTTCACCCGAGAAGGAGTTCTTGCGACTCAACAATAATGAAATCAAACTTTGATAGAATGCCTAACATGCAAGAAATAAAAGGCGTTATTATTATTATTTTAATTACATTGTAAGGCAGTGATAGCCAAGTGGAGATACCAACAGACTGCCATGCAGAGGATATCAGGATTGTAGGGTATAACTTACAATGTGCACTGTTTGTTGGTGGTGTCCTAACACATAATAAATATAAAACATTTGTGACTGAAAGACAAGCAAGCTATTTATTCTTGCATTTAACTTCATAAAAATTACTTCATAAATTAATCCATATAGATTTTATATAGTTACATTAATCACCAGCCCCTTACAGTCCACTGCTGGACTAGGCCTCTCCTTTGAAAGGAGGAATTGGCCTACTATACCACGCTGGCCAAACAGGTTGGTATAGGGTTTGTATCAAGTTTCCCTTCTCTTACTGTGCTGTTTTCTGCATAATATGCTCTCTCTGTCGGCTCTTACGACACCCATCAGATGATAATATCATCCCATATTATGGGGTGGTGACAATCCGTATTCTTAATCCGTCACCACACGGACGCTATATAGATACAAATCCGTATTCTTAATCCGTCACCACACGGACGCTATATAGATACAAAGAGATATGTAATAGTCATTGCTGCCCAGCCCTGCTATACAGGTGCACAGTAGAGGGAATGAGGGTGTTACTATCAAAATCTGTATAATACCTACTTTCTCATCATCGCTACTCCCGCTTCTGTCATCTTCTAACTGAGGTTTACTTCTCTTCGGTCCTCCAGAAGTACTCTGTATGTTTGGATTAACCTTCTGCGGCTTTTTGGTAGGCAATACAACTGTCTGGTCATCGGAGTCTGAGCTGTTTTTCTCTGGAAGGCAAAAAAAAAGTTGGTTATTGTTTATTTTTGGGAACATTAACATTTAATTGTTGTAAGGTAATCATTTTTAAGAATAAATCCAGCCATGAAATATATATCCATGTGTTTTAAATAACTTGGAGATGTCCAATTTGCCATAAAACAAGTCTATCCAGGCTGTAACAACTCAGTTGGCCAGAAAGTGATTCTTAGGTTTGCTTTTAAATATTCTGCCATAATTTCAATGTAAGTAAGTGCTTATTCTTATTCAAATGTAATATTTAGCCCAATCAATTTGTGCTGTCTTCATAAGATAAGAGGAATCAACACTATCAAATTTATTTTTTATTTTTTTTATTTATAGACTCACACCCATATTCTTGAAGGAGTAGGCAGAGGTGTAATTTTACACCCACATTTCGCCATGGAGTTTTCTTTTTTTTAGGTCCCACATAATAGGGGGTGAGCCTATTGCCGTTACCCGGCACATCACTAGACTCCGTCCTGCTACTGCACTGAGAATTTGGAAAACTCAGTAACACTGTTGCCTGACCCCGGAATCTAACCCGAGACCTCCGATCAGCAGTCACATACGCTATCAACTGGACCGTGGAGGCAGTCAAACATTATGATAATAATGTTTGACTGCCTCCACCACACCACCACCACTAACCACAGAATATAATATCCTCTTAGATTTCACAACTCAGACCGCAGTCACTCAGTGGAAAAAGCTAATGCTCTGTAAAGACTTTGCTAAGATTAGAAAGTAGAGGCAAGACTTGAAGGCAAATGGCTTTAATACAACTGGAACAACAATAAACCATATCAAAGGAAATCTTGACATTAATAATTCCTTGACTTGTTTAGGTGTTGTAAGCAACCAAAATGCAGAAATAAATATGTCTTTATGTCTTGGAAAATTGTATATGAGTAATATAGCCTATAGCATTTAATGGCCAAATTAATATGTGTGTTACACAGCACCAAAAATACAAGAAGATCTAAATATTAACCCATTTCTTCCAAGTCATCAAATCGATTCGGGCGCGTCACAACATAACCTCAAAATATTTGACTTTTGGCAAGTTTCTACTATATTTTACATAATTCAAAGTGTACATTACCTTCTGAGCTAGAGGCTTTACGTTTTCTGCCTCCTCTATTCCTTATATTACGCTTTTTAAACGTTGAAGGAACTTCTACTTCGACGTCAGACATTTGAAGCTTATTATATTATTTATAGCTAAGCTAAAGGATTGTTCTGCTTATTTTAAGGCTTATATTGATAGTTGAACTAAATTTTATTAATTAAACACATTTGTTATTGAGAAAATTACTGAAAATATTCGATTTAATTACATTGTTTACAATTTTATGTGTAATCCAATTGTCACTTGTCACTAATGTCAGTTTGTAGCCGAGGGCTGCCAGTATTGGGAATCGCAACTCCTTAAACGATTTTCATAATATATGACACTAAAATAAAATAAAATGTTACAAAGGACGATGCTTAAAATATAGTGAAACCACAGAGACTACATTAAAATAAGTCGAAAACACTGTGTTTTATTTGGGCACTGTTTAGGTAACAATTTTAAAGAAGCAGTAAAGAAAATTCGTACAATGGAAAAAAAGCCTTTGTTTGTTTTAGGATTCTTTATTAATTTATTAGAGACATAAGACATTATCTTAACATAAAAGGAATTAATAGTCTTCAAAATACCCATTAATTAATACTTCACTCCATATTTTATAGGCAATATTCAAAGCTGGCAATCTTAAATTAGATGTATTTTTAATGCCAGAGTAAATTCGGATACCGAATAAAATTATTCACCCCTCGTCATGGCTAGTATAAGTACCGTATTTAACACTGTTTAGTATTTGACAAAATACAAACGTACTGTATTAAAAATAAACAGTACCTAATTGTAAATATGAGACTAGTCTCTGATATGAGTTAGATTTTTTATATTTTTTATTGTAGGCTTGCTGTATCCGATCGCAGTCCGTTAGTGTCTTAGTGTGAAGCCGAGGACAGACACACACAGCACAGCAAAAAAAAAAAATCTTTATCTCTGAAGTCCGCCTAGCCTTTTCCCGGAACGACCATGTTGTCGGAGTGTTTCTTCTAGATATTACATCTGCTTATGACAATGTCCAGCTTCCGTTGCTCAGGCAGAAAATCCACTTGAAACTTGGCCCTTCAAAGAGAAACTATTGCTAGTATTACCGGTCAATAGTCTCTTTTTGTGTTTTTAACTAATTAATTAGGGTCATTTCGCCTGTTCGCGTCCACCCCCCTATTCGCGTCCATTTTGCGGACCTCCCTTTAAAAATGCTCGGAAATAAATATACTAACACACTAATAAAATGAAAAGTCAGTATCGCCAATACCTCGACATATAAGAGACACGAACAAATAGACAAAAGTCCCGTGCGCCCAGCTTATCCTGTTTAAAAAAATTTGTTAATCTCGGTTGTTCAACAAAAGAGTGCAGATGCGCGGGATATAAATAAAAAAATAGTGTGCAGCGGCGTGTTTGACGGTAAGTATTTTATTGTTTTATGTGAATTTTAGGATACATAGCTGTTTCTAGACATTAATAATGAAAAGACGAATAGTATGAATTATGAATTAGCTTATTTTTTTTATAGTTAACAATTAAAATAAGGTGGACGCGAATTACACCACCGAATTTATAAAACTTCCACTTTGCGTCCACAATGGACGCGAACTCGTCTATTTATGATTTCTTTAGTTGTTTATTTTTATGTGATTAAAATATGAGAGAGAAATTGGGATTTTGTTTATTTTAAGATTAATAGTATGCAATTGTAATGACCAATTTGCGTCCACATTATTATGATTGTAATAAAAGATACAATCGATATAATAATCGATCACAAGTGGACTCAAACTATACCTGCAAGGGATAATATATAGCAAATTGCGTCCATATTTTCATGAAATAGAAATGATCGCATAAATACATTCTATATGTATATTTTTTTATAATTTAAAATGCATTTTTGATTAAGACTGAGTTTAAAATTGAATTATTACATTTAATTTCTTTTATTCCATATTTTTTCTATTCAAGATAAGTTCTTAGGAGACAAGAAAGAAGAAGGAAAAAAAATATAAAAGATGATTAAATAAAGAAAGCGTTTTGTGATATTCGTGAGAAGAAGAAACCGATAAGACAAAAATGTACATAATTATGTAAAAATTATGCTATTCCGAAGACCACAATATTGGACAACATGTATCGTTATTTTTTATCTTTGATTTTAAGTTCCATCGATGTTGAGAACAATAAATAATTATTTATAGTTTTTATAAAGTGATTTAATAATGATAATGATGTAGACTTTTTATAACTTTAATCTTAAATGTAGAAATTGTTAAAAGCCAATCTTCCTTTAGATTGTCTTAACAATATCACCCTTATATGAAGGATATTAAAGCTGATATTGTTAAGACTAAGCTGGTGGACGCGAACTGGTCTACAGGTGGACGCAATTTGGATTTTTTGGACGCAAACTGGGTAAAATGCCATATTTTGAAGTTTGTCTATTTAAAAAAAAACACAACAAGTTTCGAACAAAACTGAAAGTTATTATTAAAATAGACTATATAATGAATGCAATACATAAATTTCTCATTGCATCAATTTGCTGGAACATTTTTATTTTCTCCTTCAAACTTGCCAACTGCACTAAATGGACGCGAACAGGCGAAATGATCCTACCTATTAATTCTTTTTTCACCTTGACATTGGCAAAATCACTGATTCATACGATGGAGCCATTAAAAGTAAAATTGAAGTTGAAGTTATATCCAAAGAGTATACAAATACTTCGTAAGAAGAGGCGGATGTGCCATAGAATATGCGAGACTTTCAGCTTTGTATGAAACGTGCAGGGAGAACTCGTACCAACATAAAGATACTAATTGACATCGTTTTTATGTTGTCAGCGTTGTCATATTTGTCAATATAGGGATGTACCCTCTAGTGATTAACGAAATATCGATATCGATAATATTCGGTAAGAAATAATTATAATTATGTTTCGACTAGAATTATACTTTTCCAACACAAATAAAAGATGTATTTAATATTTATGTGTTTATTCAAACAAATTAGCCTATTGTATAAATCTATTCTAGTTTAGCGAAGAAAAATACGCAGAACTAAAAGATATATGTATGTACATGTAATGGAAAGGTTTTTAACATTTCTTCTGTAATAGGATTTAAAGAAATGTCTATAGATACAAGGCACAGCTGTTTTTCTGACTTGAGTTCCCTTTTTTTAAGTCTTTCGGCTTAAAATGCTTGCCACACACATAGTTCAACTGATGTAATTTTTCAATGGGCTCATAAATGAAGTCTTGCTTTCCAGTCGCAGCTACCCATTTTTACATCTAAAAAGAAAAAAAAGAATAGAATTTTTAGTCCTTGTGCCAATTTCTAATAACGGATTATCGATAACTGACAAGCAGCACTATTGTTTACCTACAAAGTACTAGGATATGAAACTTAATAATATTTCCTTATTTGTTATGTTTCATTGAAATATATCACATTATATAACATTATAAATATTCATTGATCTTTATCTAGGAACATTTTGCCATAAATACCTACCCTTTTTTCATTGCCTGAACGGCATGTTGTTGTATGCCATATATCGCACGTTATTTTGCTTGTTTTCATTGCGCTCCTTTCAATGCTAATCAAATAAATATAGTAACACTATCACTAGAAGTGTAAAATCACATTTATTTGGTATACACAAAGCACTTTTACAGTATGTTTTTTACGTTTTATAAATAAACTACATAACGCGGCAAAGTTCAATCTGGATAATAATGTGACAGTTGTGACATTTGACACTATTGACAGCCAAGGCGGTGATGTACGTATAACCCGTCTAGCTTTGAAAGAATACTGTTCCAAGGGTACATAGTGAAGGATGCTATCTTCACGTTTTATACATATAGTAGTAGCCATTAAAAAGATAGCACGTTTCATACATTCGGTTTTTTCTTAGGAACTTGCGCCAGGCTGGTTATATCTGTCATAAGATCACAACAGTAACTAGGGAATGCAATCCCGCAGCAAGTTCTCAATCCGGTATTTGCGGGACTGGACATTTTCGATTTTCGGCATCCAGGTATTGCTGGATCCCGAGTGATTAATAAAACTTCTCAAATCTTAATATATAAAATCCTTGCGTTACTGACTGACTGACAGACAAGCTACAGCCAAAACTATTGGGCGCAGGAAGCTGAAATTTGGCATGTATGTTCCTTGGGGACCGTAGGGGTGCACTAAGAAGGTATTTCCCGAAATACCCACGGGATCAGTCAAAACAGATAAATAAAAAAAATGTGCAGGCGTAGCTGCTGGCGTCCTCTAGTAATCTATAACTTTTAAACACAAATCTAGGTTGCATAATGAAAACTTGCAACAAATTACCTACTTACTTACTTACTTAATTAAAATTGACAAAAGTAGAAAACTAAACATTCTAAACATCTTCCTCCTTCAAAAAATATCTTCACATAGCAATTACAGTGCTAGAAAGTCATTGTTTACAGTTTCCGACATAGGTACTTACCTATCCTAATAGTAGGTACTTACGTCAGGATCGTTGCAAATGGCATTTCGTAGTTTTTTTTTGCAGAGGATAGGGAAGACGGCAACGCAACACCGCATCTCCTCTTCCTCTGCGGCCCTACCGCGACGCAACGATGGTGCGCCCCCATTTGGTCGAGGGAGATAGGGCGCGCGGCAACGCAACACCGACACGCCTCTCCTCCCGCGACCGCACCCGACTGCGAGGGACAGAAGAACTGTCCCTCGCACCCGCCCCTTTGGACGCATCCTGCGCAGGCCTCCGTCAAGCCCACGCGGAGCGTCCCCTCCTGGATCCCTCTTAGCTTCACCGCGGGTGACCAATCCACGGTTACTGAGCCTCCCCACCACGACAAGGTGGAGATCCCACGGGGGGAGGGGGCATTTCGTAGTCTCCCCCATCAGGAAGCAGGCGTGCGTGTCTATGTATGTACCTATGTACTTATGTATTTGAATATAACAAGCAGAAATAACAGAATATTTAAGAAGTTCACTGAAGCTATTTATTTGTTTAAACTTGAAAAATGCGTTTGCGTTATCATAATAAAAACTAACAAAAATCATACGTAAACAAACACTATTATAGCCTTTCGAAAGCGATAGTCATACTCATTGGTTACTCGTCAGTTAGCGCAGCCGTCCGCTAACACATGAATTTTTGATATTGTATTTCGCTATTCTTCAATCCCGCCAATACCGCGCGATGTCCCGTTCATTTTACAAACGTGACCAATTCCGCACATGGCTTGCGAGAGCCCGGTATTTCAGGATACCGGTATTGTGTTTCCTTCCTCCTTCCGATTCACAACATTTGAGAAAAGATTTGCACTTTGCCAATCGGGTTTGGTATTTCGAAAGCCGAAATATCGGATACCTACTCGAAACAAAGGCACTTGGTTCGAAAGACAATATTCAAGTGAACAAAGTCTTCAAAGTCTTTGTTCAAATATTATTTGTGTGTCTGGCGCCGGCTTTAGCCATAGTATGGTTCAAAGAAGCGCTCAACTCGCCACCTGCGTCGGGTGCTATGGGTTCTATTCCCACACGAAAGAACTCTTTCTGATACACGAATTTTTCTTTCGAGTTAGTTTAGGTGTTCTTGGTGTCGGTTGATTGGATGTTTGTAAATTCCCGCGCGACGAGTATACAATCTTGTGCACTTTTTGTGAGATTAATTAAGCGTCTGCTACACGGTATTAAACAACGGTTTGAAACAGAGGTTTGAAACAGTATAGACAGTTGTTTAATGCTATATTTCATGTGACATTCAAACGCCCTTGGCAGCACAGCTTGCGTTGCAAACCATTGCCTCTAGCGATGGTTTGAAACGTGTTTGAAACCGTCTAGCCGCTTGTTTAAAACCACGCGAACGACAACAGTCACCAGGCTTGGCAATCTTAGTAATGGGAAACGGGTAATCGTTCTCTTATAAGTATGTAAAATAAGGTTGGTCACCAGAAGTATTGCCAGCTTGCACATTAAACTGACATTTTAATTTGGTTGCATTATATTGTGCAGTTTTTATAAAATCTGCCAAGAGATGGCAGTATTACAAGATTTGTGACTACGTAGTTCTACGAGGTACGCAAGATGGCGTGCAAACAGTCACGCTTTGGTGTGACCCATTCTTCGCTCAATTTCCATGAGTAGTATGACTTTAATATTTTTTTTATTATAAAAACGATGTGACGAGAAAACGATAAAATATTATTTGGAAGCTCATTATAATATTAAGTATTTATCAACAATTTCAAGACTTAGTAACTGAATTAATTTTTATATGCAACAGCAACACTTAAACAAATGTCATTGTCAAACGTCAAACAAAACAAACTTGGCCGCCGGTTTGCGTTTGCGCATTTTCCGCGTCTTGCTTGTTTTTACGTGTTTTCTCGATTTTAACCCTCCTAAAGTGCTTTTTCCACCTAAGTCCGTTGAGTCGAGCTTCGGTTCCTCCGGCCGTGTTGATTTTGTGCTTGTGTTGATTGTTAAAATCAAGTTTTGAGACAGGACTCTGACGACCCGTTTGGTGCCGCAACTTTTGTGTTTGTGACATTGATATCTTACCATAATCATGTCTAACAGACAGTGTTGCGTCCCCGGATGCTTGAACAGCTTAGGTAAGGGTTTCATATAATGCCGCTGGGTCAAAGCTTCGTATTTTGTTGGCTGACATGTGCAGTTCAGACCCCGTATTCACAACCGCTCGATCCGAGATTTAGATTCAGAAATTCTATCTATCTGTCGCTCGCTTTTGTTATGCAAAAAAAATATTGACAGAATTTCCGAATCGAAATCTCGGATCGTGCGTTTGTAAAAAAGGGGGCTGATCCCTAAGACTGCCCTATAGACAATCTTCTACCTGTAAATTTCAGATTTTGACTTTCAACTCCACTGATTACTTACTCGATTTTTTTAAGATTCCAATGCGAATTTGCATAAATTCCCTAACCCAGATAATGATAAGGAGATATTTAACTTGTGGGTCTATTCCGTTGGTGGTGACATATTGCAACTTACAAATGAACATATTTTCAAATACCGCCGTGTATGTCGTGTACACTTTGAACAAAAATATTGGTGCCGAAATATTCGACTCAGCAAAGATGCTGTACCAACAAGAAACATGCCAGGTTAGATATATTATAAATTCTCATTTTGCTGCTACTGTGTTAAACACAAATAATACAGATTGAAGATAGTAACTTTATAAATGCAGTAATGGTGGCTGCATATTGGACGAACAAGATTTAATATGTACATTGAAACTTGAGACATGTCATTGGCACGAAAGAACAAGATTATTTATGACCGTCTAAGTAAAGTGACATTGGCTACTTCATTCTTAAGAAAATTAAATTAGTTGTACATATGGTCTAACTGTACCAAAGTTCACTTACTCCTTTTTTATAATAGATTGTTATTTTTATTACAGGATTATCTGTTTTAAAATTCCACTCTGTTAGTGGAGTGTTGAGACCTCTTCAGATGTCAGAAGCATCTACATCAAAAGGTAAATAAATATTTTTTTTATCATGACATTAACTCTCCCATTATGAGCTCCTAATTAAGGCTCCTCTGCTGGACATGGGGTATATTAACTGGTATACTATAATGTTTGGTTTCTTCTTATCTCAATAACAAATGGCCCCAAGTTGAGAACCTAATACCACAAACCCAGTGGTTGCTTCTGCAACTGATTATATACCAATGTAGCTTCACATAATAAATGATGACGGTTCACACTTAACCTGTCAAGCAGTGCTAATGAGACACAATTGACAATCTATTGTGTCTAGTCCTCCAAGGGTTATCATATCTTGCTGTAATAATAGATTAATTTGTCATTCCAGAACCTGTTACTTCACAACTGGACTTTGTGGATAGGCAGCTACACTCTCAAAGAGCTGTGGAAAATCAAATAAAGGAAAATCTTGGTAAGTGAATATATAATCATAACAGCATTAAGCAGCCTACTTTTCTTTTATATTGCCTTAATATTGCATCATGCATACATTAAGACAATTCAACATAAATACTTTCAATATTGCCTGAGGATGTAATAGTTGGTAACAATTAATTTAGGTATCTATTTTCTTCCATTAATTTATGTGCAACAGCACAGTGTTGTTTGTGTTATGTACTAATAAACTTATTAATATAATTTACACATTTAGCTACTACTTTGTTTGACATGTGTCTACACTTATATATAATATTTTTTTTATATTTTATATAATATTATAGAGGAAAAATTTGTATTTTTGTTTGTTTGTAATGGATAAACTCAAAAACTACTGGACTGATTTTAAAAAATCTTTCAGCTTTAAAAAGCTACATTATCTGCGAGTAACATAGACTATATTTTATTTTATAAAAAATAGGGGTCCGTAATGAGTTTTTCGGGTACCGAATTAGTTCCCTCTGGACGCGGGTGAAACCGCGGGAAACGGCTAGTCTGCTATAAGTCTGCGGCAAGTGTCATTAACTATAATAATGAATACATTCATTTTCATTCCAGATCCTATTACTTCACATGGATGTGCCACAGTTTCTAGAGATAGTGTGCCAATGCATGCTACAGATGCTGTAGAAGATCTACAAATTAACCAAAATCTAGGTAAGCAATTAATTAATTATCATCATAATTATAAGTATTTTACTTATATTTTTATTTAGGAAATTAGATACATTGTTGGAAGGTATACAGATGATGAGGAAACATTCCTTTATTTTTAAAAAGAAACAAAACCATTGATCAATTTCTCGACAAGCTTACAACTGGGAATCAAACCAGTTAAAAATTATTAATTTTAATTTAGTTTCTACCTACTATTGCTCCCTACTTTTTATGGTAAACATTCATTCTGTCATCAAAACATTATAATCAACATCAACAACAAATCATCACAGAAAATTATTAATTAATAAGTAAATAAATTTCTGTAATAATAAGTGTATTATGTTTTCTTTCATTACAGAGCATTGCAAGCAACGGTCTATCGCTACTAGAAGGCGGGTGAAACGCGTTGCTCTAACTCAATCTGAGCATGCTTTATATAAAAAACTTATGCTAGTTGGAGTAAAACTAAGTAAGTGCCGCAACAAGGTAAAAAGTCAGGCAAATAAGATCAAGGCACTTGAAAATCTAATGACCAATCCTCAGTTTTTGAAAACACTCGACGAATTACCTAGCACATCAAAAATATTGACATTATTACAGTTCAGAGAGCATAAGAAAGGTAACAAGGGCCGTCGTTTCACTCTAAAGGAAAAAATTATTGCTTTGTCCTTGCTGAAACAGAGCCCAAAAGGCTACAGATTTCTTAGGAAAATATTTATCTTGCCATCTCGCCAAACTCTTCTGAAGTTGCTTAATATGGCAGATATAAATCCAGGAATCAACAAAAATATGATTCAACAGATAAAGAAAGCTACTGAGAAAATGAAGTTAGAACATAAAATATGTATTGTCCTGTTTGATGAAATGTCACTCAAACCCAATGTGACATACAAAGAACGTAAGGACCAAGTTTGTGGATTTGTCACAAATGGCCTGGAGACGCAACCTGATTATGCAGATCATGCGCAGGTGTTTATGATAAGAGGGTTACTGAAAAACTATAAACAACCCATTGCATACACTTTTTCACAAGCTGCAACAAAGGGGCCTGAACTTGCAAAGCAGTTAAAAGCTGTGATTACAGAGTTACAAAATGCAGGTCTCATTGTAGTAGCAACTGTGTGCGACCAAGGCACAAATAATGTTAACTGTGTGAAACATCTTCTGCAAGAGACAAGGGGTAACCTATTGAGAAAGGGAGAAGAGATACGTGACAACATTTTTATTATAAATGAACAAGAAATCATACCATTGTATGACCCACCCCATTTAATAAAATGCGTACGAAATAATTTGATAACAAAAGATTTGAAATATCAAAAAAATGGTGAAGTAAAATTGGCAAAATGGGCTCATGTCATGGCCTTACACAGGGAAAACCCAGGGTACAAAGGAATCCGATTGGTGCCCAAATTGACAGATGCCCACTGTGACCCAAGTAAAATTCCTCGCAATGAAAGTAAAAAATGCTACACAAGTTTTCAGCCAAACTGTGGCATCGAATATGGGCTATCTAGCAGGTAAATTTCATCAGTCTGCACAATTCAACATTGTCTTCACTAGTACTTTTCTGACGATTACAATGAAATACAAATATTATATACTTAGTTTTACATTACACAGATCAGACTAAAACATTAAGTATTTAACAAACTTTATTTTTTCACAGATAAGGGTATACTGCCTGCAGAAGCCAAAGACACTGCAGACATCTTGCTGTTCTTTGACAATCTTTTCGATTCAATGAACGGAAGCTTTGGAAAACGCAAGAAACACGGCAAACCTCTCCTAGGACCTGCGACGCCTACTTCTATCCATCATAAAACATGGAAGGAGTGTAAATTTATGATGAAAGACATGAAATTTATTAATACAAAAACCTCAAACGATGAATATGTTCCCACATTAAACAATTGGGTATGGACAATAGAGGGGTTTGAATTGTTATTGAAAAAACTTGAAACAAAGTATGGTGTAACATCAGTTTGGTTGCGGCATCTGAATCAAGACCCAATAGAAAACTTTTTTGGGTCCATAAGGAGCCACGGATGCCACAACGTAAACCCTACACCAGAGAGATTCGAAGCAGCATTCACCACTTTATTAGTGAACAGCCTCTCTAGTGTCCATGCTCCTGGAGCTAATTGTGAAATTGACAATTGTGAAACTTTACATGAAGTACTCATCACAAGCGGGGGCATCAAAGAGCAAACAAATTGTGAACTTAGTAATATTCCCGATATAACATTCACACCCCTTGAAGAAAAAAATGACCCACGCGTAATAGGGGGCCTACAATATGTAAGTGGATATTTTGTTAAAAGCGCAAAAAATAAAGTATTTAAGGGGTGTGTTGAATGTAAAAACGATTTAATGTCAAACAGTGAGCATGAATATTTAAGATATCGGGAATACGCAAATAAAAAATGGCTTTGTCGTCCCAGCGACTCCCTCTTAAATTGCATCTCAAATCTGCAGGATATAAATTATCTAATATTAAAAGATAATTTAGAGAAGAAAAATTTACAAGAATTTATAAAAACTATGATTTTTATATCTGTAGATTTTTCTTTCATAAAGTGCTCAATACACAAAGAAAAGTTGATAGATTTTTTAATAAAAATATCCTGCAGATTTTTTATTTACAACTACTGTAAAGACATTAATAATATATTAATAAATAAGAGGGAGTGTGATGATGATACGGATTCAAATAAAGTAAAAGCTAAAAAACTCAGTAAGAAGTGTTTTAAAAGAAAGAAATAAATAATTAAATCGAAGATCATTGTTTTCTTTTTGTTTGATAATGTGAATTACTTTTTGCTTTTCTACATAACTGCAAGCGATTATGTAATTCACATAAGTACCCTAAACATTAAATTTAATATATTATTTATGTTATCAAGTAGTAGACTACGTACGGTACGTATGTAGCTATACTTATGGTTATGTTGGCATTAGTTCCAAATCCTGCGTCCAGAGGGCCATTTGACGTTTCTCACTTCCGCCGTAGAGTTGTACCTCTATTCCATATATATAAAAAGTACTCTGTGACAGTCACGCTGCGGCAGCGAGCGCGGGCGCACGTTACTAACGTTTAATCAATAAGATGGAGCAACATGAACGTGAAGTGATCACGGAATTTATAGAACTATATAGAGACTTGCCCTGCCTTTGGGATTTGACCAGTGATTCATACAAAGATTCAGATCACAAAAACAAGCGTGGGATTTATTAGCTGAAAAATTTAAAACTATCGACCCAACGGCAAACGCCGCGTCTGCAAAAAAGAAGAGAATTTCCTATACCCGGGAATCTAAAAAAGTACGTACCTACTAAGTTAATTGTAGGTACGTCAACGAGATTACGACGCGTCCTATCCGCGCAACGTTTTTAAAAACACTGTTGGTTTCAAACCATGTAGTTGGCAGTGTTGCCAACTTTATTTTTACGAACCCACCAAATGTGGCCCCGTGATCCACCAGAAAACCACTAAACTTAGCAGTCTCTCAAACCACCAGAAAACCACTAGGTAATCCAAAGAAATAAAACAACAGTAGTTATTGTAATTTCTTATTAAGAAAAAATAACTAAAAATAAAAAAGTAAATTAAAGATATTCATCCTCAGAAGAAAAGTCTTCATCTAGTTGTCGGTTGTCGGCTGTTTGTGAAGAATACATTTGTTTGGTTCCAATTTTACCGACTACTCTATTTGTTAATACATAATTATTACAGCACTTTTCTTCCCGTGCTAAGCCTGCACGAACCGTAAGAATTGAAGATAGGAGCTGTAACTTCATTCGGTTTCTGTGTTTTGTTTTGATAACGTTCATCATGCTGAATAATCGCTCTACATCAGCGTTCGAGTGCGGTAAAACTAACAAAGAAATAGCAAATATTGCTAACTCCTGAAACCTGTTTTCTCCAGCCATATCTCTGAAATCCGAAATACGTAGATATGATTATTTTGTAAGTGCAGCTGTAATAAATAATAATAATTCCCAAATATTTATGAACTGCAATATCAGTTGATTCATCTATTAATAAACAATAGGGTTGATCTTTGAAATCTTCTTTATGGTTCTCTGAAAAATGGGGTGCTAGAACATTTTTAATAATTTGTGAACATTTTGTCCTATGTAAGTGGATTTTCTCATTCTTCTTGTGCGTGTGATTAACCACTTCTCCCATATGATCCACTACACGTATGCTACGATGTGCCGCGGTAAATAATGCTAGCCTAGCTTCTTCTTTCTTTTTTCCCATGCTATCTGGTTTTAAGGGCAACTTTTGTTGTGTAGCTACAATCTGTGAAAGAAGGAGAATCTGAAGAAACGTAAAAGTAAATGGAAAATACTTAATGATTACTTTATCAAAAATTACATTTTTGTTATTCCGACCTGTTAACTAATTTCTGTACAGGTTTTGTCTACATATTGTACCTACTAGCTAACAAACAGACAGACAGACGAAAAAATGTAATTATTTTTTTGTTGTAAGTATCGTATTTACTATCATATCCATTTAGAAAACTTGTTATTTTGATATTACAAACAGAGAGACCAGACACTTCAATTTTATTTATTTGTATAGGTACATGAAATACTATTACTACTTAGTTAAAACAAAATTGTTATTAAACTTATGTACCAACCTTTGCATTTTGCATGTGCTTTTTAGATGATCAATTATTTTTCAAATCTCCGTAATGATTCCTTAATATTGAACCACACAATTTGCACTTAGCTACTGGACCAGAAGTGGTTTCCACAACTTGCAACCAGTCCTTTAAATCTGGGTCACGTAACCAACAATCCCGAAACTTCTGGGTGTATTGTGGTTTAGGCATAATTAATAATTTATTTTTTTCCAAACACTTGAACTTGAAATGCTCCGATATCAAAGTTTCGAACTGAACCCGTGCGACCGTGCGAGTTCTTTGTATTCATTTGTACACGCATTTGTAATAAACATAGACACACCTTTTGAAACAAATCAAACTTGACGCAGTCATCATGCAAATAGAGTCCAATATCAAAATTATTTAAACACATGACAAATAATTTACGGGGAATCCCCGAAACCTACTATCATAGTTCTATTGTGTCGCCTTAACTAAAACATGCACTTGTTTCAAACGTTCTTTCCTAACTAAAGTATTTATAGATAGAAATAGTTCTAGTGGTTTAATGTCGTACTTTACCACTAACTGAAGCACTCTAAACCACTAAAAAAATCCACCAGCCACTAAAAGCCAAATTTCGCCACTAAACTGGGAGTTGAAACCACCAGTTTTAGTGGAAATTCCACTAAGTTGGCAACACTGGTAGTTGGCAATCCGCATCTCACTTGTGGTCAAGGTGACCTTGGTTTTATACCTCATTTCAAACCGTGTATCAGACGCTTTACCTGCGAAGCCAAGATAATCGTAAATCGAAAGCAACATTGTTACATACACATACATAATACAATTGCTACAAATATTCATTCTAGCTTAAAGCACAGAATAATTAATAGTACTAACGTACTTAAAGGAAAAATACCCCAACAAAGCCTTGAGTCAAAACTAATCCATATAAATACGTATCTGTCTGTCTTTTACATTTTAGGTAACGGCTATAATTATCATTGAACCGATTTTTATGAAGTTTATCAATTATCATAAACAATTTATTAGCTCGCAAAATATGGGTGTATACAGATAGATATTAGGGTACATGTTAAGCTAGTAGCCACACATTCACAATTCCTGGCATGTGAGACATAATTATACCTGTTTACTTACATAACATACATAGATATACATAGGCAGGGATGTAGCTAGAGTCGAATTTAAGGTAGGGCAGCATTGGTTACAGGTAGGGCGGAAGTAAAAAAAATATTGAAATTGATCTGCTCCGAAGCAAGTTCTTCAAAATTTTGGTATTTTTAAGGTAGGGCATTGTGATTTCAAGGTAGGGCATTGCCCCATAATGCCCTCCCCCTAGCTACGGCCATGTACATAGGTATATTATATATTGAAGATTGGGGTTTAAACTTCAAGCACTGACCTGACGACCGTTGCTTTTTTTTAAATCAATATCATTATGTAATTAATTAATAATATAATTATGTTTTATGAACGTACCAAGCAAGCCAAGCCGAGGTCATGAACTAGTAAGTTGGTACTTGTGACTCAAAGATGCGTCCGCACTTTTGAAAATCGATAGTGCGCTCCCAATCTTAGGATTAGTACATAAAACAACTCTTTTAAATTATCAATTTTAGATCTAACAATGCCTTGCATATAAGATATGAATCTATACAGATTTTATCGTGTAAATATAATTAAAAACATAATTTTGAACATATTTTTTTACAAGATTATTTATCTGTTTCTCATTAGTTTGATAATGCTTTGAAATAAATTGCAGTTGATAAGTGCATTGCGATTCAGTCTGGATTTGTAAGTTACAATAGATACCAATTTTGAATCTTGTAAGTACCTAACTAATTAATTTGAACTTTGACGTTCGTAAGCATCACATTGTGAAGTGAATAAAGGATTTTTACTTTGACTACGAAGTAGCATCGGGTCTAAATCATCTAGTAATATCAATACAAAAGTGGATTATCATCATGCATTCTATTTTCTCCTTCGCTTTTCTTCACGGTGGAAAATCAAAGTACCTACAGGCGTTTCTGTGATCTCTAAAGTAGGTATTCGAATTCGCACTAGACCCTAGTGCGAATTCGATCGAGTTGCGAGTCTTTTTCGACTGAACAATTTTATTTCCAAACAATTTTAAAAGTGCACCTAGCGGATAGTCAGTCGACAATATACGGCATAGACTGATTACTAAATAGTTATACTTTGTCTATAGAGGCCCTATGAAGATGCTCGTGCCGATGGATAAACGGTTGAAATTTTTTTTATACATATCACTCTTTTGTTGAGTCACTGTGAGCAATGCAGCTGCTGAGATGATTACTAATTTTAGCGCCTAAAATATTATGAAATTATATCAAAGCGATATATCTATGAAATCATAAAAGTATAAATATGAAAATTGAAAATAACGGCATCTATCGGCACATATCAAAACGACTTAGCCTTAACTTACTTTGACTACGAGAGGATTTGCAACGAAACAATCTAAATCATTAGCCATCTACCTGCTTTAGAAAGGTAGCTGTTGTAGAAGTACTACATATTACCTGTAGATGGCGCTAATCAAAATAAATGAAATATTACGGAATTTGTGACTGCTGTCCACTATATCTGTATAAATTATAATCTATGCTGCTGTCTGTATTTTTATCATAGAGATATAAAGGATAGAGTGGCAGAACAGTACCTAACTCAATACTGTGTCGTGTCCGTCGGTGCGAGAGAGAACGCTACATTAAAGCCTAAAGGCCCCCTGCATCTCTCTCTAACAGTACATGCACAACATCAACATTGCGCAATGGCGTGCTACCTGTAACTATTATTTATATCAGTTTATCAGTAATCAATAGTTTAAAAATATAATATAAACTTTTTTGTCACTTCAAACTATCTTCGTGTATCAATAAAAACAACTTTTAAACTATTGATTACTAATAAACTGATTTAAATAATAGTTACAGGTAGCACGCCACTGCGTAATGTTGATGTTGTGCATGTATTGTTAGAGAGAGATGCAGAGGGCCTTTAATGTTGCGTTCTCTCTCCCACCGGCGGACACAAATAGGCCCCAATCTGCTACTCTATTCTAATATCTCTATGATTGTGTATGCGGCCAGCCTAAGGCTGGCCGCATACATACGTTTTCCGCATTCGATTTCCGAATTCGTTTTCCGTATTCGGACATCTGAATGCATGGAATCAGTAGAAAATACATTAACTGACGCACACATTCCCTTTTTTTTTCGAACGGAATAAATTCCGCAAATACGTTTCGTGTGCAAGCCGGCGCGTTCGGAAAAACCTACTCGGAAAACCCTAATGACGTCATGCGGAACGCAACGCTTGCATCTTGCATACATTTTGTTCGTGCCGGCGCACACGTTCGGAAATTTCTATTCAGTTTCACGCCCGCGCTACGCGCATCGGACGTATTCTCTGTATTGGTTACGCATAAATTCGCAACACGAATGTGTGAGGCAGAAACATTAATATTGCCGGTGTGCTCGTAACTTAGCTCTCTTCAAATAATACGGACTTTCATAGATTCTTCGAGTATTTAGTGGATGTATCCAATACCGACGACGCTTCTTTTTCTTATTTACTAGTAACAGAAATGCAATTGCTAATAAATCGTCGTCCTCCATGGTCGTGCGCTCGCCACAATGTGTACTGTACTGACGTGGATACATTCCGAATGAAGAAAAACGAACGTTTGCGCTAGTCTCACGGAATTCCATTTCGAAATTACGCATTCTGAAAACGAATACGGAAAACGTATGTATGCGGCCAGCCTTATACGCGAAACAGCGAGACTTACTTCCCATTTTCATCCTATTTAGTAAAGAAAGATAGAATGAGAATGAGAGCTTTTGGCTTATTACTGCCCTAGCATAAAGCCTAGCAGCTGTAAATTGCTTTTCTACCTACTTAGAAAATTATTATTGTGGTGCTTGTTTGCTGCTTTTATTTGTTTGGCTAAGCATTTCAGATATTAATAGGGCGGCATAACGTTGCCACAAACTCAAGACAGTCAAGACTAGAAAAACGAAAATAAAATTTATAATTCTAACCAATTTTAGTTTTCTTATAAATTACATAATATTAAGGCACTCTAGGAATATTGCCGTATCGGCCCGGTTCGATTCCCGGGTCGGACAAAAGTGTTACTGAGTTTTTTCGAATTTTCAGTAGCAGCACGGAGCAGCAGCACACTCTGGTGCTGTGCCCGGTAACAGCAATAGGTCCTAGAAATTCATGGCGATGTGTGGTTGCAATACTTGCAATATTACTCCTCTTCCTACCCTTTCGGGGATACATGTATGAGTCTATAAAAAATATATATTATTATACTTAAATAAAAAAGGAAGTAACTAAGTATTTAATCTGACCTTCGTACCTCACGTTTCGTATGTAATATCAATCTAATAATATTTTTAAAGCTATGATTTGTTGATAATGTTCAAAATAATCTAACAAAATATTATCTTTGTAGATATAAGACTTCGCAGTGATTCAATAATTATTATTGTCGTATTTATTTGGCTGTTATTAGGTAGGTACACGTTTTGATAAGGATTTTATAATTTTTACTTAATATGTAGGTATATTTTCTGTCCCCCTTGTGGGATCTCCACCTTGTCGTGATTGGGAGTGCTCAGTATCTCAGTAACCGTGGCTTGGACACCCACGGTGAAGCTAAGAGGGATCCCGGGCGTGGACGCTCCACGTGAGCTTGGGTGAAGCCTGCATAGGATGCGTCCAAAGGTGCGGGTGCGGGGGATAGTTCTGTCAGTCCGTCGCAGTCGGGCGCGGTCGCCGGAGGAGAGGCGTGTCGGTGTTGCGTTGCCGCGCGCCCTATCTCCCCCGACCAAATGGAGGCGCACCATTCGATGCCTTGCGGTGGGGCCGCAGAGGAAGAGTAGATGCGGTGTTGTCAGGTTGCCGTCCTCCCTATCCTCTGCGGCCGCTAGGTTTTAGTGCCTGCGGTTGGAGAGCGCTGGGGCTGCTCTCCGTCCACCTAAGGCAAGAGGGCGGCTTAGTGTCCGCGCCGCCTCCCAAGTAGCATAACAAGACGGGGCCCGCCAACACCAACGGCGGGCCAATCCCGGGCGGGGTCACGGAAAAGCATGCTATCCGCGAATCGCGTGACCCCGACACTACACGGGACCCGTAGGGACTGCGGTGGTTTAAGTGGTGGGTATGTCCCGAACGCTTTAGGGGAGAGCCTCCACACACCTCCTCCGCCAGTCTCAAGCCCGGCTCTGGCCGGGTTGGCGTCGAGTTGAGATGGCTCATAAGTAATATATCATTGACAATAAACTTCATTTATAAAAAAAAAAACGAAATGCGAAATGTCACCACCCCATATCATCCCATGGGTGTCGTAAGAGCCGACAGAGGGAGCATATTATGCAGAGAACAGCACTGTAAGAGAAGGAAAACTTGATACAAACCCTATACCAACCCGTTTGGCCAGCGTGGTATAGTAGACCAATTCCTCCTTTCAAAGGAGAGGCCTCTAGTCCAGCAGTGGACTGCTAAAGGCTGATGATGATGATGATGATAAAAAAAACAAACAAAAGTATTACACAATAATACCACCAGCATGTTAATGATTGTCCTAGTGATTTGCGCGTTTTATCTGTATTGTATGACGTAGTCAATTCGCCACTACTTCATTATCAGATCTTGAAGCCCTTATCGCCATTAAAAATGCGCAATTTGTGGAACTTATACACATAATTATTTACGCAATAATTTCTTGGTAGTGGTATTGTCAATTTGTTTTTGTACAAGTTCATTTAGCGGTTTATTACCGCGTTACCTAAGATATTTAAGGCACAAATACCTCGGCATTTTCCAACGTTTAATCAGCAACGGTCGTTGCCGCGTAGGGACACACGACCACGACCATTGCAAGTCGGTCGAAAAGTCGGCAAATACCTACTGTATACACATCGCGAAAGTTTAAAATATATTAGTTTGTATTTGGGTTCGAAAACGCTAATTTACGAAATATCTTGACTTGTTCCGATGGAAGTACCCTGAACAGAAGAGTATGCATGAGGAATATGATATATGGGAGTGAATGAAGCAAGAGAGATATGTCAGGATCGTTGCAAATGGCGTTCCGTAGTCTCTGCCTACCCCTCCGGGAAACAGGCGTGAGTCTATGTATGTAGGTATGTATGTTCCGATGGATTTTTGGGAAATTACAAAAAAATACAAATAGATGACGAAATATCTGAAAAATGTTATCAAATTATTGAATTTTAATCAATATTTAACGGCTATTACGCAATTGCGAATCATATAGGTGGTTTCGGGTTCAAATTGATTGACTTTTCTTAGGTTTACAAATGTAGTTTTACGTGTAATATTCAAAGAGCACGCTGCGAACAGCCATAAACCTATTGCTGATATAGGAAAATGAATAGGTGGAGCTGGCTGAGGGAGAAGGAACAGGGGATGTTGCCTCCAGCCAAAGAGCTCAGATATTTACATAGAGGCGCATTACCTATGGGCGCTCTGAAGTCAAACTTTCTGTGACCCAAATTGGCGCTTGGCGGCGTGACAGTTGCGCTGTGACAGTTGTCTCTACGAGAGCAAGAGAGACGAACGTTCCTCCTGTGTATCTTAACTACGAGAGCAAGACAGACGGAGAACGACGCCAGCGCCGCCAACGGCGCCAACTACGAACTAAACTGGAGACAGCACACGAAATTCTTAAGAACTGCCCTTCTATGTTAATCTGTATTCATAGCTCCAGCACTCACTCACCAAACGAAACGTAACAGTCTAGGTACTGTTACTTTACGTCGATTTTCTGTGAGAGGATAGTACTTCCCCGGTCGAGCCGGCCCATAATTGCTGAAATCAGCAAGGCTCTACTACCTGTTAGCTACTTTATTGAACCAATAACAGTAGTCTATCAATAATAAACTAGATGTATTATACTGATATCACATGTGTTTGATGTGCCGCACATACTGATAACAAGATACGCATCTGAAGATAATTAATTATTATAGTTTTCCTGTTCACGTGATTTCTAAGTCGATTAGACTTCATTTTAAGCTAGGTTTTGTCTTGAGAAGTCGTTTCCTCTATCACCATGACTCGTTCGGTTGGAGTATTCCAGTCAGACATTTGACACAGAATCATACGGCCTATTGTAGTCCACAGTTGAACATGAGGTTTTCTTATTTTGGGTTACAATAACAGTCACTCAGGCTGAAGTGGCAATGGGCAGAGCACATAGCTCGAAGAACCGATGGCCGTTGGAGCAGGCGGGTTCTAGAGTGACGACCACGTACCGGACGGCGCAGCAGGGGTAGACCTCTCGCAAGGTGGACCGACGATCTGGTTAAGAGCGCGGGATGTGGAGAACCTTGGGGAAGGCCTATGTCCAACAGTGGACGTCCCTAGGCTGACATGATGAAAAGTCACTCAATGTGAGTCAACAGGAGGACATACATACATAGACTCACGCCTGTTTCCTGGAGGGGTAGGCAGAGACTACGGAACGGCATTCGTAACGATCCTGACATATCTCTCTTGCTTCATTCGCTTCCATCAGATTCCTCATGCATGCTCTTCTGTTCAGGGTACTTCTAACCTGTCCTGTTTTTAGGATGTCTCCAACAGGAGGTAGTGGCCTAATATACCACGCTGGCTAGACGGGTTGGAATAGCGCTTAATATTGAGTTTTCCCTTTGTTCACAATTATACTATGCAGAGTGTTACAAGACCCATCACCAAGCCGAAGTCTACCTACTCGTTGTGGACATCATGCCAAGTCATACTAACCAAAAGTAATACCCAGGAAACGATTTTTTTTAAGTTTTTACATTTTTTTAACCGCAATTAAAAGCAATAAAAGCGCGCGCGTGCAATGCTCGAAATACCTACTTATCCATGTGGTTATAGGGCATTTAAAAGACGTTGGCGGTGTAGATGCATCGATTTGTACTTAATTAGAAAAATTCCATACTAACTTTGAGCCTCAATATCTCCTGAACCAGTAATTTCTCAGATATGGTGCCGAAGTAAAAAATGTTTGTAGTGATTGGTACAACGGTTGGATTTCAGTTTTCGTTAAGGGTCTTTTTACAACCTGTATAATATTAAGTTTCATCTATTTTCCTCAGTCGCCTCTTACAATTACACCCAAGGAATGTAATGGGCAGCGATAGCCTAGTGGAGATACCAACAGACTGCCATGCAGAGTGTATTGGGTTCGGATCCACGGCGCACCAATGACATTTCGGAGTTATGTGCGTATTGAATTAGCAATTATCGCTTATCCAGTGCCTCGGAGAGCACGTTAAGCCGCCGGTCCCGGCTGTCATGAAGATCTTTGACAGTCGTTATAGGGCGTCAGTACCTTCTAAATAAACTGACACTAGTCTAAACCATGGAATATTGCTATCCCTTCGGGTTGCGGAGGTCAGACAGGCAGTCGCTCCGTGGAAAAGCCAATGTTGAGCTAAATCCGGTTAGACTAGTAAGCGGACCCCAGAGGTTGAAACTGGGATAACGCTAAGAGGATGATGAGTGTAATGAAGTAGTGACACTTTGTATTCTTTAATCCATCACAACTTCACCACACGAAAGCAGGCTTAGATCAACTAAAAAAGTAGATGCAGTACGTCCTATAAAGCAAATAAAGTCGAAAAGAAGAACTGTTAAACAACTGGGTGCCAAGTAGTTACCCTGTGGTAGTCCATAATCATATCGTTGCTTCAAATCTGACTTGAGTAATGTTTCCAAGAGTAATAGTGCTTATAGAGCTATTACATGCTGCTTTCATCATAAATGTGTGTTTGCCGGGGCAGGGCTACCCTCTCACACAAAAGCAAAGTACCTATATTAAAATAGTAAGTGTCGAAGGGCTAGCCCTTTCCCATTCAGCATACAGCCACTTTTCCTTTCTCGTCTGCCACCCGTTCAGCAGTAGCTAAATATTCATATTTTTTAAATATAATATACATGCAACACTACCATTTGGCGAATCAAGCAGCATACGTACGTATGCCTATGCCTAATGCGTATAGCCTATGGGTACTAGATAATGGAGAAACTAATCTTTTTGTTGAAATTACATACATAGGAACACTTAAACCAAGACAAACATTTCGCACATAAATGTTTGACTTGAGCCGGAATCGAACCCGCGACCAGCTTCTCAGTCACTTACACGCCCGCTAATCTTCATTCGTACTTACTTATCTGACTTTGCTACTGGTATTCTTAGAGACAACACCGTAACATAATAATCATCTATGATTACTATTTCCTATCAGTTTTGCCACCAGCTCACGTTCCGCTGATAAAACCGCTTAAAAATAAACGTCAAATCATTAGATAAATGATATTATTAAAATTAGTCTGTCGGTCGTTGTTTAATCACTATCAACCCTCCGGGCCTCCCTCAGGGCTCTCCACTAGGACTCATCTTAAATCACCCTCATCCATCCGCTTCCCCCAATTCCAATCAGCACTTTGCGGGTAGCCTTCTCCTATAGTATGATAATATTTATTTATTTACATACATACATACATAGACTCACGCCTGTTTCCCCGAAGGGGTAGGCAGAGGCATATTAAACGCCCACTTTTCGCCAGTGTTTTGATCCCACGTAATAGGTGGCGAGCCTATTGCCGCTTATCGGGATATTTTGATTGCCAGAGCCTCGTCCGTTGATCGGCAGGTGCACCACTTGCAGGTGAGGTTGGCTTGGGACCCTATGTTTTTAGTGGAAACCCTATATTATTTATTTACCTATATTTATTTATTTATTTACACATTATTGTACGCTTGTAAGAATATTTATAGGAGTCTTATACTGAATAGAGTACAAAGGGCGGCCTTATCGCTAATGGCAGCGATTTCTACCAGGCAACCTTTGGATGGAGATGTTATTGGTAGGAAAGAAATTAATAACAAAAATGTATTAATTTTCATTCATCACAAAAATATACATACAGTTATTAAAAAGTAATTGAGGCAAAATAATGAGGTGCCTGTACTAAGGTAAACCTGTGCCACAGGCGTTTAAGGCACTTACAGTAAATGATTTTGATCTGAGTTATGAATTAATCGCAATATTTATTATATACCTAAACATATTAAATGTAATTATGTTTCTAAAGGAAAATATATCTACGTAGAATTATTTAAAACTAACAAAAACCTATAATTATTTGACCACAGTCAGCAGTTCTTCGGTCTTATCATATTTCGATGTCTGTAAATATTGTTAGACGCATTATTTCGCAATTGTGGATCACAAGAAACTCTGTTTCATGTAACTTTTTATTCGTTAAACCGTGTTAAACGATAAGGCAGCTTGAATCACTATGTTTCCTTTATTATTGGAATCCTTCTATCCACTTTGATAAATGTTAGTAATTTAGTAATTTTGTACACTACCATATCCACTGCGGATTTATTATTTTCAAGAAGTAGAGATTTGACATTTATAAGTCTTGAGATCGTAGCAGAGCACTCAGAAGGGATTACCCGAAATTTCCACAGGATCGGCAGGAAACTGTATAATAAAAAGATTTTCAAAATAATGTGGCTGTGGCATACGGGCGGACAAACAGACGGTCAAACATGGCGCCTCTAATCTCCATCTATAAGTTTTTGACGTGACAACGTCTTATAAATTGGTTTGCCGGGTGACACTTCAAGAAACTGCGTTACGCTCCGCTCACGTTATGCGCTCACAATGAGAGCGAGTGAGAGGCACGCGTCCCGCCTAAGAGCGAGAGAGACAGACATAAAAAGTGAAAGGCACGCGTCTTTCATCCTTCTTCCTACTATACGAATGAATATTCACATTAAAATTATTTTACCACTCAAAGTCGTTGTCACGTAAAACTTTCGCCCGTATACCGACTTTACAGGCAACCAATTTTTTTTGGCTTTTAAGAATGTCTGGCTACGAGCAGCCACTGGTGTAACATAAGTATGTTCCATCTCTTTCTCGCAAAGACGATAATTTGTATGAGACAGTCCCAGATTTATATGAATATAAAGATAGGAAGTAGTAATGTCATTATTCAGACGTCTTATTATCAACATTTTAATTCTTGTTATCACCTGAATATCCAAGTACCTAATTGTTATGTTGTTTCTGCTGTTTGATATAGTTTTTATTTCCTATTTATGTCTTAAAAATATTTAGTCAACATGCATATTAAATACTATCTATAACTACGCTATTTATACTTTATTGAACCAATAACAGTAGTCTATCAATAATAAACTAGATGTATTATACTGATATCACATGTGTTTGATGTGCCGCACATACTGATAACAAGATACGCATCTGAAGATAATTAATTATTATAGTTTTCCTGTTCACGTGATTTCTAAGTCGATTAGACTTCATTTTAAGCTAGGTTTTGTCTTGAGAAGTCGTTTCCTCTATCACCATGACTCGTTCGGTTGGAGTATTCCAGTCAGACATTTGACACAGAATCATACGGCCTATTGTAGTCCACAGTTGAACATGAGGTTTTCTTATTTTGGGTTACAATAACAGTCACTCAGGCTGAAGTGGCAATGGGCAGAGCACATAGCTCGAAGAACCGATGGCCGTTGGAGCAGGCGGGTTCTAGAGTGACGACCACGTACCGGACGGCGCAGCAGGGGTAGACCTCTCGCAAGGTGGACCGACGATCTGGTTAAGAGCGCGGGATGTGGAGAACCTTGGGGAAGGCCTATGTCCAACAGTGGACGTCCCTAGGCTGACATGATGAAAAGTCACTCAATGTGAGTCAACAGGAGGACATACATACATAGACTCACGCCTGTTTCCTGGAGGGGTAGGCAGAGACTACGGAACGGCATTCGTAACGATCCTGACATATCTCTCTTGCTTCATTCGCTTCCATCAGATTCCTCATGCATGCTCTTCTGTTCAGGGTACTTCTAACCTGTCCTGTTTTTAGGATGTCTCCAACAGGAGGTAGTGGCCTAATATACCACGCTGGCTAGACGGGTTGGAATAGCGCTTAATATTGAGTTTTCCCTTTGTTCACAATTATACTATGCAGAGTGTTACAAGACCCATCACCAAGCCGAAGTCTACCTACTCGTTGTGGACATCATGCCAAGTCATACTAACCAAAAGTAATACCCAGGAAACGATTTTTTTTAAGTTTTTACATTTTTTTAACCGCAATTAAAAGCAATAAAAGCGCGCGCGTGCAATGCTCGAAATACCTACTTATCCATGTGGTTATAGGGCATTTAAAAGACGTTGGCGGTGTAGATGCATCGATTTGTACTTAATTAGAAAAATTCCATACTAACTTTGAGCCTCAATATCTCCTGAACCAGTAATTTCTCAGATATGGTGCCGAAGTAAAAAATGTTTGTAGTGATTGGTACAACGGTTGGATTTCAGTTTTCGTTAAGGGTCTTTTTACAACCTGTATAATATTAAGTTTCATCTATTTTCCTCAGTCGCCTCTTACAATTACACCCAAGGAATGTAATGGGCAGCGATAGCCTAGTGGAGATACCAACAGACTGCCATGCAGAGTGTATTGGGTTCGGATCCACGGCGCACCAATGACATTTCGGAGTTATGTGCGTATTGAATTAGCAATTATCGCTTATCCAGTGCCTCGGAGAGCACGTTAAGCCGCCGGTCCCGGCTGTCATGAAGATCTTTGACAGTCGTTATAGGGCGTCAGTACCTTCTAAATAAACTGACACTAGTCTAAACCATGGAATATTGCTATCCCTTCGGGTTGCGGAGGTCAGACAGGCAGTCGCTCCGTGGAAAAGCCAATGTTGAGCTAAATCCGGTTAGACTAGTAAGCGGACCCCAGAGGTTGAAACTGGGATAACGCTAAGAGGATGATGAGTGTAATGAAGTAGTGACACTTTGTATTCTTTAATCCATCACAACTTCACCACACGAAAGCAGGCTTAGATCAACTAAAAAAGTATAGTATGATAATATTTATTTATTTACATACATACATACATAGACTCACGCCTGTTTCCCCGAAGGGGTAGGCAGAGGCATATTAAACGCCCACTTTTCGCCAGTGTTTTGATCCCACGTAATAGGTGGCGAGCCTATTGCCGCTTATCGGGATATTTTGATTGCCAGAGCCTCGTCCGTTGATCGGCAGGTGCACCACTTGCAGGTGAGGTTGGCTTGGGACCCTATGTTTTTAGTGGAAACCCTATATTATTTATTTACCTATATTTATTTATTTATTTACACATTATTGTACGCTTGTAAGAATATTTATAGGAGTCTTATACTGAATAGAGTACAAAGGGCGGCCTTATCGCTAATGGCAGCGATTTCTACCAGGCAACCTTTGGATGGAGATGTTATTGGTAGGAAAGAAATTAATAACAAAAATGTATTAATTTTCATTCATCACAAAAATATACATACAGTTATTAAAAAGTAATTGAGGCAAAATAATGAGGTGCCTGTACTAAGGTAAACCTGTGCCACAGGCGTTTAAGGCACTTACAGTAAATGATTTTGATCTGAGTTATGAATTAATCGCAATATTTATTATATACCTAAACATATTAAATGTAATTATGTTTCTAAAGGAAAATATATCTACGTAGAATTATTTAAAACTAACAAAAACCTATAATTATTTGACCACAGTCAGCAGTTCTTCGGTCTTATCATATTTCGATGTCTGTAAATATTGTTAGACGCATTATTTCGCAATTGTGGATCACAAGAAACTCTGTTTCATGTAACTTTTTATTCGTTAAACCGTGTTAAACGATAAGGCAGCTTGAATCACTATGTTTCCTTTATTATTGGAATCCTTCTATCCACTTTGATAAATGTTAGTAATTTAGTAATTTTGTACACTACCATATCCACTGCGGATTTATTATTTTCAAGAAGTAGAGATTTGACATTTATAAGTCTTGAGATCGTAGCAGAGCACTCAGAAGGGATTACCCGAAATTTCCACAGGATCGGCAGGAAACTGTATAATAAAAAGATTTTCAAAATAATGTGGCTGTGGCATACGGGCGGACAAACAGACGGTCAAACATGGCGCCTCTAATCTCCATCTATAAGTTTTTGACGTGACAACGTCTTATAAATTGGTTTGCCGGGTGACACTTCAAGAAACTGCGTTACGCTCCGCTCACGTTATGCGCTCACAATGAGAGCGAGTGAGAGGCACGCGTCCCGCCTAAGAGCGAGAGAGACAGACATAAAAAGTGAAAGGCACGCGTCTTTCATCCTTCTTCCTACTATACGAATGAATATTCACATTAAAATTATTTTACCACTCAAAGTCGTTGTCACGTAAAACTTTCGCCCGTATACCGACTTTACAGGCAACCAATTTTTTTTGGCTTTTAAGAATGTCTGGCTACGAGCAGCCACTGGTGTAACATAAGTATGTTCCATCTCTTTCTCGCAAAGACGATAATTTGTATGAGACAGTCCCAGATTTATATGAATATAAAGATAGGAAGTAGTAATGTCATTATTCAGACGTCTTATTATCAACATTTTAATTCTTGTTATCACCTGAATATCCAAGTACCTAATTGTTATGTTGTTTCTGCTGTTTGATATAGTTTTTATTTCCTATTTATGTCTTAAAAATATTTAGTCAACATGCATATTAAATACTATCTATAACTACGCTATTTATACTTTATTGAACCAATAACAGTAGTCTATCAATAATAAACTAGATGTATTATACTGATATCACATGTGTTTGATGTGCCGCACATACTGATAACAAGATACGCATCTGAAGATAATTAATTATTATAGTTTTCCTGTTCACGTGATTTCTAAGTCGATTAGACTTCATTTTAAGCTAGGTTTTGTCTTGAGAAGTCGTTTCCTCTATCACCATGACTCGTTCGGTTGGAGTATTCCAGTCAGACATTTGACACAGAATCATACGGCCTATTGTAGTCCACAGTTGAACATGAGGTTTTCTTATTTTGGGTTACAATAACAGTCACTCAGGCTGAAGTGGCAATGGGCAGAGCACATAGCTCGAAGAACCGATGGCCGTTGGAGCAGGCGGGTTCTAGAGTGACGACCACGTACCGGACGGCGCAGCAGGGGTAGACCTCTCGCAAGGTGGACCGACGATCTGGTTAAGAGCGCGGGATGTGGAGAACCTTGGGGAAGGCCTATGTCCAACAGTGGACGTCCCTAGGCTGACATGATGAAAAGTCACTCAATGTGAGTCAACAGGAGGACATACATACATAGACTCACGCCTGTTTCCTGGAGGGGTAGGCAGAGACTACGGAACGGCATTCGTAACGATCCTGACATATCTCTCTTGCTTCATTCGCTTCCATCAGATTCCTCATGCATGCTCTTCTGTTCAGGGTACTTCTAACCTGTCCTGTTTTTAGGATGTCTCCAACAGGAGGTAGTGGCCTAATATACCACGCTGGCTAGACGGGTTGGAATAGCGCTTAATATTGAGTTTTCCCTTTGTTCACAATTATACTATGCAGAGTGTTACAAGACCCATCACCAAGCCGAAGTCTACCTACTCGTTGTGGACATCATGCCAAGTCATACTAACCAAAAGTAATACCCAGGAAACGATTTTTTTTAAGTTTTTACATTTTTTTAACCGCAATTAAAAGCAATAAAAGCGCGCGCGTGCAATGCTCGAAATACCTACTTATCCATGTGGTTATAGGGCATTTAAAAGACGTTGGCGGTGTAGATGCATCGATTTGTACTTAATTAGAAAAATTCCATACTAACTTTGAGCCTCAATATCTCCTGAACCAGTAATTTCTCAGATATGGTGCCGAAGTAAAAAATGTTTGTAGTGATTGGTACAACGGTTGGATTTCAGTTTTCGTTAAGGGTCTTTTTACAACCTGTATAATATTAAGTTTCATCTATTTTCCTCAGTCGCCTCTTACAATTACACCCAAGGAATGTAATGGGCAGCGATAGCCTAGTGGAGATACCAACAGACTGCCATGCAGAGTGTATTGGGTTCGGATCCACGGCGCACCAATGACATTTCGGAGTTATGTGCGTATTGAATTAGCAATTATCGCTTATCCAGTGCCTCGGAGAGCACGTTAAGCCGCCGGTCCCGGCTGTCATGAAGATCTTTGACAGTCGTTATAGGGCGTCAGTACCTTCTAAATAAACTGACACTAGTCTAAACCATGGAATATTGCTATCCCTTCGGGTTGCGGAGGTCAGACAGGCAGTCGCTCCGTGGAAAAGCCAATGTTGAGCTAAATCCGGTTAGACTAGTAAGCGGACCCCAGAGGTTGAAACTGGGATAACGCTAAGAGGATGATGAGTGTAATGAAGTAGTGACACTTTGTATTCTTTAATCCATCACAACTTCACCACACGAAAGCAGGCTTAGATCAACTAAAAAAGTATAGTATGATAATATTTATTTATTTACATACATACATACATAGACTCACGCCTGTTTCCCCGAAGGGGTAGGCAGAGGCATATTAAACGCCCACTTTTCGCCAGTGTTTTGATCCCACGTAATAGGTGGCGAGCCTATTGCCGCTTATCGGGATATTTTGATTGCCAGAGCCTCGTCCGTTGATCGGCAGGTGCACCACTTGCAGGTGAGGTTGGCTTGGGACCCTATGTTTTTAGTGGAAACCCTATATTATTTATTTACCTATATTTATTTATTTATTTACACATTATTGTACGCTTGTAAGAATATTTATAGGAGTCTTATACTGAATAGAGTACAAAGGGCGGCCTTATCGCTAATGGCAGCGATTTCTACCAGGCAACCTTTGGATGGAGATGTTATTGGTAGGAAAGAAATTAATAACAAAAATGTATTAATTTTCATTCATCACAAAAATATACATACAGTTATTAAAAAGTAATTGAGGCAAAATAATGAGGTGCCTGTACTAAGGTAAACCTGTGCCACAGGCGTTTAAGGCACTTACAGTAAATGATTTTGATCTGAGTTATGAATTAATCGCAATATTTATTATATACCTAAACATATTAAATGTAATTATGTTTCTAAAGGAAAATATATCTACGTAGAATTATTTAAAACTAACAAAAACCTATAATTATTTGACCACAGTCAGCAGTTCTTCGGTCTTATCATATTTCGATGTCTGTAAATATTGTTAGACGCATTATTTCGCAATTGTGGATCACAAGAAACTCTGTTTCATGTAACTTTTTATTCGTTAAACCGTGTTAAACGATAAGGCAGCTTGAATCACTATGTTTCCTTTATTATTGGAATCCTTCTATCCACTTTGATAAATGTTAGTAATTTAGTAATTTTGTACACTACCATATCCACTGCGGATTTATTATTTTCAAGAAGTAGAGATTTGACATTTATAAGTCTTGAGATCGTAGCAGAGCACTCAGAAGGGATTACCCGAAATTTCCACAGGATCGGCAGGAAACTGTATAATAAAAAGATTTTCAAAATAATGTGGCTGTGGCATACGGGCGGACAAACAGACGGTCAAACATGGCGCCTCTAATCTCCATCTATAAGTTTTTGACGTGACAACGTCTTATAAATTGGTTTGCCGGGTGACACTTCAAGAAACTGCGTTACGCTCCGCTCACGTTATGCGCTCACAATGAGAGCGAGTGAGAGGCACGCGTCCCGCCTAAGAGCGAGAGAGACAGACATAAAAAGTGAAAGGCACGCGTCTTTCATCCTTCTTCCTACTATACGAATGAATATTCACATTAAAATTATTTTACCACTCAAAGTCGTTGTCACGTAAAACTTTCGCCCGTATACCGACTTTACAGGCAACCAATTTTTTTTGGCTTTTAAGAATGTCTGGCTACGAGCAGCCACTGGTGTAACATAAGTATGTTCCATCTCTTTCTCGCAAAGACGATAATTTGTATGAGACAGTCCCAGATTTATATGAATATAAAGATAGGAAGTAGTAATGTCATTATTCAGACGTCTTATTATCAACATTTTAATTCTTGTTATCACCTGAATATCCAAGTACCTAATTGTTATGTTGTTTCTGCTGTTTGATATAGTTTTTATTTCCTATTTATGTCTTAAAAATATTTAGTCAACATGCATATTAAATACTATCTATAACTACGCTATTTATACTTTTTTTATTTATAGACTCACCCCTGTATCCCCGAATGGGTAGGCAGACGTGTAATATTACAGCCACATTTCGCCATGAATTTTTAGGTCCCACGTAATAGGGGGCGAACCTATTGCCGTTACCGGGCACATCACCAGACTACGGCCTGCTACTGAGTATTCGGCAAAACCCAGTAACACTTTTGCCCGACCCGGGAATCGAACCCGGGACCACTGATCATACGCATACGCTATCCACTGGACCACGGCGGCAGTTAATTTATTTTCTTTCTAATCCAGTTTTGGATGCAATCGGCATAACGCTAGGGCTAACCATGATGATAATAAGAGATAGACATTAAATTACGTTTTTTATTTCACAAATATTTATTTTAATTGATAATTTTATATTAAAAGAAGCTAAACTAACCTAATGGTGCTTTTTATAATAAAATTATCTTTATGTTTTTAAAATTGGTATAGTATAAAAAAAGAAAAGAAAGCTCATTTATTCCATTTATCAAGGTGGGACCATGTAACAGAATAAATACCTATATTAACTTAAATACTAACCTAACATAAACATAATCGTAATAAATTATTTCGTTTGGTTCTACCATTCGGCTCTTGATAAGGAGGCGTGAAAAGTTGTTCGACCACGGAGCCACGCGAATCTCCGACAACTTATAGCATGCGTGACTCAGGGGGAGACGGCTCTTATAAGGATTCATCCTCTTAGCGATATACCAGATATCAACCCGGGGTCCATTTTCTAGTCTAACCGGATTTGACTGAATATTAGCTTTTTCACAGAGCGACTGCCAGTCTGACCTCCGCAACCCGAAGGGATAGCGTTTTTCCATGGTCCGAAAAGTCAGTGGTGCGCGCGGTGGATTCGAACCCGATAAACTGCATGGCAGTTTGTTGGTATCTCCACTAGGCTATCGCTGCCCTTGGCGGCCCCTAGAAGCGAACTCGATATTTTCCCTCCTAGGAAGCAAATGGTCAGCAGTAGAGTTGGACCATTGCCTCGCCGTCGTCAGGTTATAATCCTATGTAGGCTGCAGATCTGTAGGTATTGCAGTTCGTTTGAGGGCCTGACAACCTTCTCGTTTGCTCCACTATCTTCTAGTTCGGGATCATTGCCTTACAAATGCAATAATTTTAGTCGAGCATCGAAGCAAAGCAGGGAACGGAAGCTGCAAAATGAACATGTTTTATGATACTGATTTTACTATATATCATCATTTGTGCCTATACGAATCAATATACATAACTAGATGAGCTCGCGGTTACACCCGCGTTATTTAAGGCTACTGCTCCGCTCCTGTGGCTCATAGCGTGATGTTAGCCTATAGCCCTCCTCGATAAATGGGCTATATAACACAGAAAATTTTTTTGAAATCGGTCCAGTAGTTCCTGAGATTAGCGCGTTCAACCAAACAAACAAACAAGCTCTTCAGCTTTATATACTAGTAGATATAAGATTAAAATATATACTCAGATCATTATATACCATCATCAAATTAAGACTAACTCCATGTTTAAATTCGTCATAAATTTATGGATTTTGTATCTCTTTTTCTGTAATTTGGACATTGAAAAAACACAGTATTTTTGGTTTCATTGATTTGTCTTAGTCATCACAAACACTACAAGTAATTAAATTATCAATGAATTAGAATGATTAAATATAAACGATAAGGATAGGCGCCCTATCAAAATGGTTCTTGTAAACGTAACTTTAAAAACCTATATTTTTAGGGTTCCGTAGTCCACAAGGAACCCTTATAGTTTCGTCATGTACGTCCGTCTGTCATGACATGAATATAGACATACGATATTGGAACAAAACTGTAGAATAACATTTTGGAAAATATTTTTTTAAGAGTATCTCCCCTACATAATTATATAGTAGGGTTGAATTTTTTTTTGGTTGAGTACCCCATTGTGTGGGGTATCATTGGATAGTTTTTAAAAAAATATTATTAGATTGCTTAAATCATTTTTCGATCAAGTGATTAGTGTCCCCCCCCTCTGCCGGCTAAACTATTAATTTGGAAGAGGTGAAAAAAATCACAAATGTAGTACATATAACGAATTTAAAAGGAAAACTATCACGGCTAAGTAGAGATCACTAGTTTACGAGTAATCGTCGGTTAACTTATAAATACCTATTTCTGTGAGTTTACATTGGTAGCGCTGGCTTAATATTAAAGATGCCCGTTTTTAGTCCCATGTGAAACAGAAGTTATTATCAATAATGGCCATTATGGGCAACTACGGAACCCTGCATTGCGCGTGGTCTGACACGCACTTGGCCGGTTTCTTATTTGCAGAGGTATTTCATTATCTATACATACCTATTATAAAATGAAATGTTCCGCACGCCTGTCTGTCTGTATGCACGCGATATTCACCAAACGGATTTTTGTTCAGTTTTCACTAATAGTTAATGTGATTCCTGAGAAAACTTTAGGTGTAAAGTCGAAGCCGGCGGTGCCGCGGGCGAAATCATACTCATATAGTAGGAAAGCTAGCGTCATATCTGGTTAAATACGTGCGCGGTGTTGGTGTACATGTCACACATTGAACATTGCTTTGGTCACAGACATCGAAGAGAAAACACGACGAAAACTCCACAAGTAATTAAATTATCAGCTATGAATTAGCGAGACTAAATGTAAGCGATTAGAACGGGATGACGACACATCGCCCTTACAAAATGATTCTTGCATAGACAACTTTGAAGCCTCATATTTTATTTTATAGCTGAGATATTTCGTAATGGTTTTTGCCGTATTCTCAGTAGCAGCACGGAGTCTGGTGCTGCAATAGGCTCGGTGATGTGCCCGGTACGGCAATAGGCTCGCCCCCTATTACGTGGGACCTAAAAATTCATGGCGAAATGTGGGTGTAATATTAAAACCTCTGCCTAGCCCTTCGGGGATACAGGCGTGAGTCTATAAAAAAAATCTTAATATATCATCATCAGCCCTACATATTATTATATACGGTCCGACTGCTGGCCCCGAGTCTCTTTTCACTACGAGAAGGGTAAGTATTAAGGCCATAGGCTACCATGTCGGTCAAATGGAGGTTGCCTGACTTCACATGTTTTTCGAGAGCATTATGAAGAAATCTGCGGGCGGCTCAAAATCGGTCTGTGTGGAGAACCTTGGGGGTGGCCTATGTCCAGCAGTGGACGACTCTAGGCTGACATGATGATGAAGAACTCTGAGACATGCAGGATTCTCCACGATGTTTTCCTTCACCGTTTAGCAAGCGATAATTAACAATTTAATACGCTTTCAGCGCAGCAGTTTTACAGTGTCTACACTAGGCTATGGCTGATTTTATCGACTACACATAGCCCTAATAAAATAAATCTGACAAATGCAACTTTGAAACCGCATAACGTTTCCATTTGTAGAGTTATTTTTGATTTTTTTTACTTTATTAATCGGCTTTATTTCAAAAATCAAAATCAAAATCAAAGTTCTTTATTTCAAATAGACCATTTCCTGGCACTTTTGAACGTCATTATCATTACATAAATAATACTTACATTTAAAAAAAAAAACATTGTAGGTATAAATATAATAAATTACATTATCAATGGTTAAAAATTTAAATTATATAAAAAAGTTTTGAAATTGTTCATAAAAAATTAACTAAATATTATAACATTATAAAGATTCTCAACAAAACACCAAAAAAGAAGAAAATAACAGTAGAATAAAATAATATAATTTGTGTACATAATTATTATTTGCAGATATCATTCCAGTTCAACTAAGCGACTAACTTGTCTTGTCATTTAAATAATCATTAACTGTATAGTACGCTTTCTTCAGCAAAGTTGCTTTAACTTTCGTTTCAAATATATTTGAAGGTAATTGTAGCAAGGCAATGGGTAGTTTATTATATATACGGATACCAAGCCCCACAAATGAGTCATGTACTTTATACAGTCGGTGGAAAGGAACATGCAGTCTGTGTCTATTCCGAGTGCTAATATTGTGAATATCACTATGCTTAGTAAAAAGGTGGATATTTTTCCTAACATTCATTATGTTAGCAAAAACAAATTGAGACGCGACAGTGAGAATACCAATATCCCCAAATCGTTCTTTTAGAGACACTCTCGCTCCCAGCTGGTATATTGCTCTAACAGCCCGTTTCTGTAATACAAAAATGTTATTTATATCAGCAGCATTGCCCCACAGCAAAATACCGTAGGACATCACGCTGTGGAAGTAACCAAAGTAAACCAGACGAGCTGTTTCCACATCAGTGAACTGTCTAATTTTGCGGACTGCATGAGCAGCAGAGCTGAGTTTTCCTGCAAGGCAAGTTATGTGGGGACCCCACTGTAGCCTGCTATCTAATGTTATCCCGAGAAACACTGTAGAATCAATAGCTTTCAGAACTTCGTTATTAATAATAAGATCGGGCCCAAGATTTTTGATATTGGGCATAACGAATTTAACACATTTCGATTTCTTGGCATTAAGAACAAGGTTATTTGCAGTAAACCATTGTGTGACTTGCGAGAGTGCACTGTTTACGTCGTCAAAATTATTTCTATTTCTGTCTACTTTAAAAATCAAAGAGGTGTCATCAGCAAACAGTACAACATCGCAAATATCCTTTAAACAGTAAGGCAAATCATTAATGTAAACCAAGAATAAAAAAGGGCCCAATATTGAACCCTGAGGTACGCCTAATTGGACCGGCAGACCAGAAGATTTCTTGCCATTAGCGTCTACACATTGTATCCTGTCTTTCAGATAGGATTCAATCAGCTGCAGATCCATATCTTGTATACCATAATATCGCAATTTGCGTATAAGCGTGTCCCTACAGACGCAATCAAACGCCCTAGACAGATCACAGAACACACCAACGGCATTCTTCGAATTCTCCCACGCGTCAAATATGTGTTTCAGCAAAGCAACGCCCGCATCAGTTGTCGAACGGCCCTTCGTGAAACCATATTGATCCCCATGAAGCAGACAATTTACATTGAAATATGTTAATAGTTGCTTTAGTATCAACTTCTCAAATATTTTGCTGAACGCTGGCAGTATCGATATAGGTCTAAAATTACTGATTTCATTTTTGCTGCCAGACTTAAACAAAGGTAGAACTTTACTAAGCTTCATGAGGTCGGGAAAGATACCTAAATCAATACACTTATTAAAAATGGTAGATAAATAGGACGCAGCGTCATCTATAACATGCTTCAACACATTTAACTTGCAATAGGTATATTATGAAGCTATGTTTATCAGGGTGGAATCTTGAAACTCAATGACTAAGTAGGTATCCATCTTCAACCGATTGATCTGAAACTTAGTCTTGATAACAATGACTGACTCCCTGTAACGACTGTTAAAGATCTTCATACCGCCGGAAGCGACATGTTATCGTGCTCTCCAAGACGCGGGGCAAGCGATAATGAACAGTTTAATACGCATATTACTTCGAAAAGTCATTGGTGCGCGCCGTGGATTTGAACCCGATACCCTCTGCATGGCAGTCTGTAGGCTCGCCTTTTAGAATATCAAATGAAAGGGCGCACTGTGAATACGAGTTAGTGATCTCAATCCAGGCTGAGAAACTTGTTCAGCCATAAATAAAAAATTGGGCAAGTGCGAGTCGGACTCGCGCACGAATGGTTCCGTACCATCATCTATAAAAGAAAATCACGTTCGTTGTATGTATACTTAAATACTTTTTAAGTTTCTACCTGTTTATTAAGATCGAGTAACAAATTGCTTAAAAATTACGTTTGTTGTATGATTTACTACCCCTTTATTATTTACTTTTTTTTACTTAATTATTTATTTTGAAAGGTAATATACAACTACATATTCTGTGAAAATTTAAAGCTACCTGTTACAGTTAGTAATGGGACACCACCTTGATATATTTTTTTTTTTTTAGTATTTGTTGTTATAGCGGCAACCGAAATACATAATTTGTGAAAATTTCAGCTTTCTAGTTATCACGGTTTATGAGATACAGCCTGGTGACAGACAGACAGACGGACAGACAGCGGAGGCTTTGTAATAGGGTCCCGTTTTTTACCTTTTAGGTACGGAACCCTAAAAACGACCAAGTGCATGTCAAGCCAAGGACAATGTACACTTTTTATCTTAATAGGCGGCAAACGAGCAGACGGATCGCCTAATGGTAAGTAATTACCGCCGCCCATGGACACAAGCAACACCACAGGAGTCACAAGTGCGTTGCCGCCCCTTGGGTTTGGGAAAAGTGATAGGAGGAGGAGTGGGATAAAGGAAAAGGAATAAAAGACGGGGCCTCCGGCACTCTTAGTCACTGAATGAATCGCAAAAATATAGGTACTTACGTCGATTTTCTGTGAGAGGGTAGTGGATACTTCCTCGGTCGAGCCGGCACATTCATGCTGCAACCAGCAAGGCTCCACTACCTACCTACTGCTTCTTCACCGATTCATCCTCATCTAGCTCAGCACTATTTTATCTGCTATAATGATGTTCACTGCTGGACATAGGCTCCCTCTGCGATGACCGATGTTAAGCCATTTTAGTTTAAGAATGCAATAATTACTTACCTAAAAAGAATAGCATTTCATATGATAACTTAAAACACTGGATATTATTCATTACTGCCTCCGTAGTCCAGTGGATAGCGTATGCGACTGCTGATCGGAGGTCCCGGATTCGATTCTCGGGTCGGGCAAAAGTGTTTCCGAATTCTTAGTAGCAGCCCGGAGTCTGGTGATATGCCCGGTAACGGCAATAGGCTCGCCCCCTATTGCGTGGGACCTAAAAATTCATGGCGAAATGTGGGTGTAATATTACACCTCTGCCTACCCCTTCGAGGATACAGGCATGAGACTATAAAAAAAAATTGTTTAATGTATAATTTATACTTTAATGGCCCAGATATGTACTTACTACTTATCAGGGCCGTATATGCACTTTACGTGTGAAAGATTACTATAACAAAGAAATTTTGACGAATATGTTGATTACAAATTTAATCAACGCATTCTAGGGAAATCCACTCAGTGGTGTAACTATAGGGTGACATAAGTATAACAAGTGTGTTTAAAAATAGTAAGAAAACTAAAAAAAAACACGCTTTTATAAAATCTAAAATAAAAAATAATTTAAATTATTTTATTTATAGACTCACGCCTGTATTCCCGAAGAGGTAGGCAGAGGTGTAATATTACATCCACATTTCGCCATGACTTGTTTAGGTCCCACGTAATAGGGGTGAGCCTATTGCCGTTACCGGGCACATCACCAGACTCCGTGCTGCTACTGAGAATTTGGCAAAATCCAGAAACACTTTTGCCCGACCCGGGAATCGAACCCGGGTCCTCCGGTCGGCAGTCGCATACGCTATCCACTGGACCACGGAGGTAGTTTAAATTATGTTGCAAGATAAAAAACATGGGGTGCATGGTGTCAATAGATCACTTGAATAGCACCGCACGCTTTTTTTCGGTCCTTGATAAATATGTATGCCAAGTTTCAAATTAATTGAACGTACAAAGTCGGTCAAATTCGCGTCCAAAGTTTCTATTACATAGATACATACATACATACAACCGCTGCTAATAAAAGCGTGTTAAAAACGACTTAAAATCCGTATACATATTTTTTTTTCCATTACTGACTGATTGAAAGAGGTAAAACAGCTCTAAAGCTGTGAGTAAAGTCTTGTAAATAATAATAAGCTGTTCTTGGATAATGAGTTATTATTATTATTTATTTTTACCCTGTAGCGTCCCACTGCAGGGCAAAGGCCTCTCTCTCCTTTTTCCACAGATCTCTATTTTGTGCCAGCACAAGCCAGTCCTTCCTATACGAGTCCAATTCGTCCCGCCTTTTTCGTCTCGGCCTTCCACGCTGTCGCCTAGCACCTTTGGGGACCCAATTAGTGGCGATTTTGGCCCCAAGGTCTTCCGGCATGCGGCAAACGTGGCCTGCCCAGTCCCATTTAAGTTTGCAAGCTTTGTGGGTGACATTTTGGAGCGTAGTATTGTATTTTTTGCGCGGTCTGAGGATACTACGCTCCATTGCTCGCTGGCAAACTTCGAGTGCGGACCTCTTCTGAGCAGTCAAAGACCATGTTTGTGCACCATACGTGAGAGTGGGGAGAACGCACATGGAGATCTCCTTTCATTATGTCTTTCATCGACCAGTAGCTCTTCCAGGCGTTTTCTATGCGACGCATGACTTCCTTGTCTTGTCTCGCCTGGAAAGAGACTACTTGGCCAAGATATAAATATTCCTGGACATATGCGATCTCCGCATTCCCTACGTATAGATTTAGTTTTGTGCTGTTAGTCATTATTTTGGTCTTTAACATGTTCATTCGAAGTCCAATCCTGTGGCTCGCCTCATGCAGGTCGTTAAGCATGACGCCCAGTTCTTCTGCTGAAGATGACATCAGAACAATGTCGTCGGCAAATCGAAGGTTTGTCAACCTCTTTTCACCGACGGCAATACTTTTGTCCGTCCATCCGTCGGATAACTCTTTAAAAACCTCTTCTAGAGTGGCTGTAAATAATTTGGGAGACAGCTGGTCCTCTTGTTTTATCCAAATTTGGAAAGGAAAGACTGGTCCTGTGGAATTAATTCGTACTGGTGCTGTGCTATTACGTTAAATATTACGCCGATGTCTATGTAGCCTATTTCTATTCCCTGTGCATGTAGTGCATTGAATAGTGCATCGTGGTTAATGCAGCCGAAAGCCTTTGTGTAATCGACAGATGCCAGGTACAAATGTCTTTTGAACTCGATGCACTTTTCGATTATTTGATTCAGACAGTGTAGGTGGTCTGGATAATGAGTTAGTTGACTAATATTATAAAATAGAGTATAATATACCCTTGCCCTTTGCTTTCCCTGTGTTTTCCCTTGCGGCTCTCCCTACATAAGTATTAAGAAGCTTAGCTAACAAGTAGCAGAGCCTGGTTTAGCAGAACCTGGTAAGACTATATTGCAGATTTCAGTAAAGATTTGTATATGTATATTGATAAATACACACATACATATGCTCACGCCTTTTTCCCGTCGGGGTAGACAGAGACAATAGAACGCCGCTTCTATCCTTACAAACCGCACGCGCTTCCTCTACATTCATTACTCTTATATTGATAAACTAGAGGATGCTTGCGGTTATACCCGCGTTATTTAAGGCTACTGCTCAGCTCCCGTCGCTCATAGCGTCATGTTATGTAACCTATAGCCTACCTCGATAAATGGGCTATCTAACAGTGAAAGAATTTTTCAAATCGGACCAGTAGTTCCAGAGATTAGCGCGTTCAACCAAACAAACAAACTCTTCAGCTTTATAATTATATTAGTATAAGATATAAGATACGGTTTTAATAACGAGTTTAAGAAGAATCACATTTAGGGAACAGCCACCTATGTCGCAAGATGTACTAAATTATTGTAATAACGTGTTAATCATCAAAATAATCATTTATTATTATTTATCATTGTTATCATCTCTGTAACTCATATATAACTACATGTTTCACGTATATTAGACCAATATCTATCAGTGTTTTAAGGAGATTAGTGTTTTATAGTGAAAAACTCTTTGAGTGTAAAACTGGAAATGATTAGTAAGTGTTATGACCTTATCATCATCATCTCCCGGTTGCGATCGAAAACTATCGCCTTGCAGCCCGGGGTCTGCTTTTCTACTAAATCACCTCCACTTCGGTCACGCACGGTCTTCGGCATCCGTGGTATATCAGCCCTTCAACGTCAAGCCCAGTCAAGTCGTGAAAACGTACATCGCGAGATTTAAAAGACACAGTTCAAGTTTCCATTCAATAGCTTATATTTGGGCCATTTCAAATACATAATTGAACTCTTGTGAATTCAAATTAAAACATATTTTTTACCATTTTAGGTAATAAAATTTTCAAAACATAATTTTGACCTTTTATCATCATCCTTTAATAGTCTAGGCCTCTCCTATGAAAGGAGGAATTGGCCTACTATACCACGCTGGCCAAACGGGTTGGCATAGGATTTGTATCAAGTTTTCCTTCTCTTACAGTGCTGTTCTCTGCATAATATGCTCCCTCTGTCGGCTCTTACGACAACCATGGGATGATAATTATGGGGTGGTGACATTCCGTATTCTTAATCCGTCACCACACGGACCGGTGTATTACACACCCACATTTCGCCAGTTATGTTTAGGTTCCAATGTAATAGGGGGCGAGCCTATTGTCATCTACCGGGTACATTATTAAGCGAGCGATAATTAACATTTTTTGTAGAAAGAAACTTAGCCCTATTGATGGGCAACTAAATGACCCACCATCTTGAATAAAATAATGCTTTCAGCTCAGTGTAGACTTTAAATACGTAGCTAAAAACCCAAGTTATCATCATCATCACCCTGCCGATATCCACTGTTAGATCTAGGTCTCTTCAAGATTTAAAATCCTATATGTTTTACTAAAAAATAGCCATGCACGTGGCATGTCGTAAAAATAAACTGAAATAACTATAATTATGTTATAATCAGCTATCCATAAAGATACTAAAAATAAACTGAAATAACTACATATAATTACGTTCTTGTCATCCATCCATAAAGATACAGTAGTCAATAAAAGTATAAAACGGCGTTTCAAACTAAAACAATAGTCATTCATCACATCAAGTGAGTGTTACTGGATGACTCGATTCCATTAGGTTCTTGGCCCATACATTGTGAACGTGGCACTAAATGTAAATGTAGAACACGAATTGTTCTACATTTAAAGTAATCTTAATATATAAAATCATTGCGTTACTGACTGACAGACACGCTACAGCCGAAACTATTGGGCGCAGGAAGCTGAAATTTGGCATGTATGTTCCTTGGGGACCGTAGGGGTGCACTAAGAAGGGATTTCCCGAAATTCCCACGGGATCGGCCAAAACGGGTAAATTTAAAAAAAAAGCAGGCGTAGCTGCTGGCGTCGTCTAGTTCAATATAATATTCGACCACATTCACACAACACCATCTAGTCCCAAACTAAGCAGAAGCTTGTACTATACTAGATAATGGATAAACATACATATATACTTTTTTTTGTAAATACATACATATTATACATAGAAACACCCAGACCAAGAAAAACATCCATGTTCATGCACACAAATGTTAGACTTGAGCGGGATTCGAACCCGCGACCTCCGGCGTAGCAGTCGCTTACACTCCCGCGGCGCCAATCGGTCGTCAATCTTAATCTTAATATATAAAATCCTTGCGTTACTGACTGACTGACAGACACGCTACAGCCGAAACTATTGGGCGCAGGAAATTTGGCATGTATGTTCCTTGGGGACCGTAGGGGTGCACTAAGAAGGGATTTCCCGAAATTCCCACGGGATCGGCCAAAACGGGTAAATTTAAAAAAAATGCAGGCGTAGCTGCTGGCGTCCTCTAGTTGTAAATATGATTTTTATTGGCTCATGGATCGTAGTGTGTCTAGTATCTATTCGTGTGAGTCTCCAACTGTGGTGTTGGAGTTATAGGACAGCCCGAAAGCCTTTGCCATAGCCTGATAATTTTTGTCCAGCGAAAAATACCGGGACTGTCAGGTTCAGGTGCTTTACGAAGCATTTATCTATCATCACTTGTTGTCTCGTTTACATCAGAGATTCATTCATTCATCATCATCCTCCTAGCGTTATCTTAGTTTCAACCTGGGGTCTGCTTACTAGTCTTACCGGATTTGACTGAATATCAGCTTTTCCACGGAGCGACTGCCTGTCTGACCTCCGCAACCCGAAGGGATAGCGATATTCCATGGTTTAGACTAGTGTCAGTTAATTTTAGAGGTACTAACGCCCTACAACCAATGTCAAAGATCTTCATGACAACCGGGACCGACGGCTTAATGTGCTCTCTGAAGCACAACAACTGAAAAGCGATAATTAACATTTAATACGCACATAACGCCGATAAGTCATTGGTGCGCGCCCTGGATTCGAACCCGATACATGGCAGTCTGTTGGTATCTCCATTAGGCTATCGCTGCCTGATTTCATGCGGTTCATTCATTCATCATTTGATGTGAAAGCGGCAACAAGCGATCTTCCATCCAAAAGGCGACCCCACCACAGTTGCTTTACTTTGCCGATATATTGCGTATGCTATGTGTGGTTAAATCATGTTCTCCGCGTGGTGACGGATTAAGAATACAAAGTATCATTGCTCTATTTTATTCCATTGCTGTCATAAGAGACGGAAAATACTCGAAGCAATTAGTATCTTTGCGAAGAGATGGAAAACTTGACATCAAACCTTATACAGTGGATAGCGTATGCACTATGCGACTGCTGATCGGAGGTCCCGGGTTCGAATCACGGGCCGGGTAAAAAAAATCATGGCGAAATGTGGGTGTAATATTTACACCTCTGCCTACCCCTTCGGGGATACAGGGGTGAGACTATAAATAAATAAAAAAAAACCTTATACCAACCCTCCTAGCCAGCGTAGTAGCTCAATCCTCCTGTTAGTTCACAATACCAGTGTGTGACCATTGATCTGTATAATGTTACCTCAGTGTATGACTAAGAAAAATTTACGAAGCGTATAGTATTTTTGCGTAGAGAGAAAACTCTACATCAACCCCTATACCAATTCGCCTGGCCAGCGTGGTAGCTATAGTAAACCAAATCCTCCCATGACTTACAATAATTCGTCTGGCCAGCGTGGTATAGCAGGCCAAATTTTATCTCACAATGATATTATTGTGAAGCAATTTATGTGAGGTCTACGTCCAGCACTGGACTGCCAAAAGTTGCGACGTCAAAAACATATAACGTGTCCATGACATATACACGTGTGTATGAAACATTGATCATCACTATGTGCGTAACAGGCTATTTCCATTGATTAATCACTAATTTGTCATTTTTTCTGCATATCTAATCGAACTAAACTTTATATCAAATATTATTAATAACATAATGGATTGGTTATTTCCGCCTAATATTCTCATTATGTATTGGTTTTTCCTCATTCTTTTTACAAATGAATAATTTCTGAAGCTATAATGCTACGAAAGGTGAGTGGAGATACCAACAGACTGCCATGCAGGGTATACATTTTAATTCCGCGGCGCGCACCCCTGACATTTTGTAGTTACGTGCGTATTTAATGGTTAATCACCTGCCTACGCCAGCATGTTAAGCAGTCGGCCATACCTGTCATGAAGATCTTTGACAGTCGATAATCGGCCATTTTCAATATTTGAACTAAAGATAGATCTGTAGATTTTAGATTCGTGTTTGACATTTTTTGTATGGAGCTTATGTCAAAAACTGTCAAAAACGAATCTAAAATCTACAGATCGATCTTTGCTACACAACACGTCAGACAAGTTTAGTGTGCACGTGCTTGTACTTTTTGTGGAACGTCTGAGCTTAATGTCAAGCTCATCGAATACAAACACGAGATTATATAATTCTATGTAATCATCATCATCATCTTAAGCCAGTCTCTACTATTTTGGTGTAGGTCTCCTTCAAAAACTTCTATCCAGTCTGTTTTGGACAGTCTTCAACCAATTACTGCCCACCAACTTTACGATGTCATCTTTCGATCTCATTTGAGGTCTTCCAGCTGGTCGTTTACAATCCCACGGGCAATGTAAATAAAGTAAGAACATTATTGCATAATAATGCTTCTTCATAATCTGAATCCGGATCGGATGATTCATCAAAAAACATTGCGAATGTGTGAATGCTCTGAGAGCCACATCACAATATTCTCTTCTCGAATAACCCACGAGCATGCATGCTGTGGTCAATGAATGTCGAGGAAGCGAAAGAGGTGTGATTGAACCGGAGCATTTAGCATTCCATAATCTCTGCCTACCCTAATAGGAGACAGGCGTGACAATATATAGATAGATAGAAGATGTTGTAACGGCTCTTTTTCTTTCTTTTCCAGAAACACTTTTATTTCTCACGGCAGTGGCCGTCAGCCAGGCGGCTCAATTCAGGTTGAAGGAGCCCCATCCCGACTGTCCCCCTGATATGCACTGGCTCCTGCCTCACGAGTACGACTGCACCAAGTTTTACTACTGCGAGGGAGGGGAGAAGTTCATTGCGCCTACAGTCTGCCCTCCCGGTACTGAGTTCTCAGCGACTATTCAGGTAAAGAAATAAGAAATATAGGTACATCTTTGACTTCTCTCCCACTATCATGGTAAGTGTGGGATAAATAGTGGACTATATTAAGATCATTGTTTATCAATTAGATTAAGATGAGTGTATCACACGTTCTGCCCAGATCAATCAAATCTTACAATGGAAAGTGAGTCACTACTTCCTCTGCAAAGACAAATCTCACGTTTCTCATGGAGAATCTTCGGGTATTCTAGATTGTCCAACTCACACACGGTCTGCACACCGAATCACTTCAAAAGTATAAATCACGACTCGACCGGTAGGAAATGATGTGAATGGCGGGCCAGCAGAGATAACACTAAACGGTTGTACTTATACAAAGTCGCGGGCATTATTATATATACCACTAAAATGGTGTGTACCTTGCCGAGCATCAGTTGACAATGTACCCATTCCCATTGCAGGAATCATCTATCAATATCTTAGACTTAGGCTTAGATGCGAAACAGTAAGACACTGGCAATCATCATGTCATGTCAGCCTAGAGACATCCACTGGACAAAGGTCCCCCCCAAATTTCTCCAGACACTGGGAACAACCTTGTATTTTATCTTTGTTTATTTCTGTAGAAACTGACACTAGCTTTAACCAACTTCGCTATCGTGTAAATTATCACTTGCTCCGTGCCTCGGCGAGCACGTTGATTATTGAGCTTATGAGCAGTCGTTATAGGGAATCAGTACCTATACACTGAATACAGAGTGTTGATATGCATTTGCAAAATATTTTAATAACACCACATAGACAGTATTCTTATTGAAACCTAAAAATATTTTAAACAGTGTGCGACGATATAAGACCCTATTTTCATTAAATGTTACTTAGATAGTAAATCAGAATAAACTGTTAAATCGTGCAAAATAAGACTGAATTGGCGCAGTCACTGTAGATACGTGTGCTTGTGTGTGTTAGGCACCTGCAATGGCGATCAGCTGAGCGGTGGTGGCGGTCAATACACCGAGTTAATTTACAAAGCATATGATGACGAAATCTTTTTTTAACTTTTAGCGACTTATTTTTTCATGTATTTGTACTCAGTTATAGTAGTATATTCACCCCTTAAAATATTTACTGATACTAGTTTTAACCATGGAATGTCACTATTCCTTTCGTTTGCGGCGGTCAGACAGCAGTCGCTCTCAGAAAAAGCTAATATTCAGTCTTATCTGGTAAGACTAGTAAGTGGACCCAGGGTTGAAACTGGTAAAACACTAGGAGGGTGATATCTATTCTAGGTCATTTAAAATAAAAAAAATCTGTTCTATTAGTATTTTGTATTTTCTTACAGGTGTGCGTACATCCTTCAGTAGCTGGCTGTGAGCTACCAGGATATTCCACAGCAGGCCCTACTGCTCCACCAACTCAAGCGCCTACTGAGATTCCTACTGCTCCCCCGACTCAAGCTCCCACTGAGGCCCCAACGGCAGCACCTACTAATGCCACAACGGAAGCACCTATTAGTCCCACAACGGAAGCCACAACTAATGCCACAACGACAGCTCCTACTAATGCCACAACGACAGCTCCTACTAATGCCACAACGGAAGCACCTATTAGCCCCACAACGGAAGCCACAACTAATGCCACAACGACAGCTCCGACTAATGCCACAACGGAAGCACCTATTAGTCCCACAACGGAAGCAACAACTAATGCCACAGCAACAGCTCCTACTAATGCCACAACGGAAGCACCTATTAGTCCCACAACGGAAGCCACAACTAATGCCACAACGACAGCTCCTACTAATGCCACAACGGAAGCACCTATAAGTCCCACTACGGAAGCCACAACTAATGCCACGACGACAGCTCCTACCAATGCCACAACGGAAGCACCTATTAGTCCCACAACGGAAGCCATAACTAATGCCACAACGACAACTCCTACTAATGCCACAACGGAAGCACCTATTAGTCCCACAACGGAAGCCACAACTAATGCCACAACGACAGCTCCTACTCAGGCCCCAACTGCCGCCCCAACGGACGCGCCAACCCAAGCACCTACTACTAAAACAACAGAAGCCCCAACAACCACTCCCATGCCATCCCCAACCCCAGACGACGATCACTGTATCATACCACCCAAAAACCCCTGCGAAGTCGAATGCCACGTCTTACCCTGGGCTCATGAAGATTGTGACAAATACTGGTTCTGCGATGGCGAAAATCCACGCCTAGTTGTCTGCGGCGAAGGTTTACAATTCAATCCTGATACTCAAACGTGTGATTTCGCCTGCAACGTTGGTTGTGTCAGAAATCATCTACAGCAGACTGTTCAGAGTGATGGAATTAAAATCTTCCTGCCATGGAGCCAGATTAGTAAGGAGACCAGCGCTTTGTTCAGTTTAATTGGTCAATAATTTGACTTGGAATTAAAGTTGACGCAAAGGAGTATGTACTGAAGTGATTTAATTTTATATCTGAAAATATTTATGTTGTTCAAAATAAATTATTATTTTTGTTGCTACTACTGCCTTTTTGATCAAAGTAATTTAAGTTACTTAATCATATTTTTTTTTTCTTACTAGATGAGATTGTTGCCTGTCTTACTAGAGTAGACCGTGGAACACCCATCCACCCATGGATAACTTGATGAGACATAATTTTATGAAATATAATAATCTATGAACTAACATGCCCATGATAACTTCCCTGTCGAACAGTTTTCAAATCTATTTTTAATTAAATTAATTTTATCAACCGCAAATATAACTTTGTCGTTTATACAAACACTAGAGGACGCCAGCAGCTACGCCTGCATTTTTTTTTAAATTCACCCGTTTTGGTCGATCCTGTGGGAATTTCGGGAAATCCCTTCTCAGTGCACCCCTATGGACCCCAAGGAACATACATGCCAAATTTCAGCTTCCTGCGCCCAATAGTTTCGGCTGTAGCGTGTCTGTCAGTCAGTCAGTAACGCAAGGATTTTATATCTTAAGATTATGGAAAACAAAGTTATTATTGGTGATGAGAAAGAGATAGTGATACTTGGTTGTGTGATAGTGATATGATGAGGAAATGGCTGTGACGTTGATCATGACAATGAAGCTATTTATTTCAGGTAGAAGAGCTTTGCTGGTTTCAGCATGAATGGGCCGGCTTGACCAGGGAAGTACTACCCTCTCATAGAAAATCGACGTAAAGTAACAGTACCTAAACTGTTGCGTTTCGTTTGGTGAGTGAGAGTGACGGAGGCCCTAGCCCCTGTTCCTTCTCCCCTATCCCACTCCTTATCCTATCCCTTTTCCCAACTCTAAGGGGCGGCAACGCACTTGTGACTCCTGTGGCGTTGCTTGTGTCCATGGGCGGCGGTAATTGCTTACCATCAGGCAATCCGTCTGCTCGTTTGCCGCCTATTACTATAAAAAAAAACTAGCCCTCTTACTACTTGTTACTCAGAGAGATATGGAAAGCACGATGCTAGGCATCTCGATGGACGAAGTCCAAAAAGAGATTATCAGGCAGATCATAAAATTGATTAAATTCAGAAGTGTAGCGAATTGAAATGGCAGTTGGCTGACCACATCTTTCGGAGAACCGATGGACGGTGGTGATAGTAGAAAAGCGGTGGCCTCTTTTCTAGAATCTGCTTGCAACTTTGCTACCTTTACAATTGCAGTAAGTACAACAATATAATTTGAGGTATTATCTATACGTGTGCGATTCATACCGTAGATTAATATTATTAACGCTTTGATACACTGGATATACAGCGTTGGTAAGAGCATTGATCCTTGCGGTACACCACTACAAATTATAGATGTTCAGGTATTTGCTAGTGAACCCATAGCAAAATTTGGCTGTTAGTTAGTTAGTTAGTTGGACAGGTGTTTTCCGCACTTAGCCACTTAATTGGGCCATTGTGCGTCATAAAAATTTGGCTGTAATCTATTTTAAGTGCTTTAGCATATTATCGTAGCAATTATGCTTATAAATCAATTACAGACAATTTCTCTTAATTCTAATATGATATTTTAGGAACGCTCACGGTGGGCCATCTTATCCTAAGCTGAGCAGAGCTTACTTTTAGACCTATGACAAACAGACATCTAATAAAAAGCAATGTAAATAGGAACATGCAAACTCGCACTATCAGCTGTTACGGCCCTACAGCGGCGGGTGGTAGCGGCAGTGATTACGGTGTACTGCGGCCGCGCGCCGCGGCCGATGTCACGTCAGAGTAAACGCGCATTGTACATGTTTAATTCATAGAATTTTACAAAAATATGAATGCGGGTCGACTATAGTTACTATTTCATTACATTATATGGCAAGAAATGCAAAAAAACGGAAAATTCATGAAAAATTCCGGAAAATTCGACCGCCAATGGCCTCAGTATCATGTGGTAAATCACTGGTATCGGTTTTCGGTACACCGTCTCTTACACCCTGTATAAAATTCTTGCGTAACTGATTGACTGACAGACAACGCACAGTTAAAACTTTTAGTGTCTGAACACACTATGCCGAAGTTAAGCGACCGAAATTCGGCATGATTACGCCTGCAATGCTATTTGAATTACTGAAGACACATTATACTGAAATTACGTTGCGTTATAGCGTAGGTACAGCGTAACTTCGGTCGCGTGTAAGTTCAGCGGCCACTTTTCTAGTAAGTAGTAGAGCACGAGCGTAGTTCGTAGCACGAGCGTACTTCGGCACTTACGGTGCGTCATATCAGCGAAATATCGGCCGCGGAACTTCGGTGGCGTAACTTCGGCATTGTCTGTTTAGACACTTAGGTGCAAAAAGCTGAAATTTGGCATGTATGTTCCTTGGAGTACACTGCGAGAATGGGATCATTCTAGGATTTCCTGAAGTCCCATCGGCCAGAACGGCTAAATTTAAATAAGATACGCCCATGTCTATTATTATAGACAAATTACAACCACAACAGATAAAGTAATCGTGCGTCACAGAAAGTTTTGTCCTGGGTGGCACCAATAGATAGGGTGATTCTTGAGGATGGTTTAAGGTCTTAGCTCATATAAATGTCTCGCCTCACTCCCAACCAAAACATATCATTCAAATATGGGCTTTAAGTATTGCTCTTTAGGTATTCTTTACATTGGCACATAAATGAACAAACCACATACCTAAAAAGCAATACATAAAGCCCATTTTTTAATGATATTTCTTGGTTGGGAGTGAGGAGGGTTGTTTATGTGGGCTGAGACCTTTAGGTGTAGGTACGCCATGCGACTGGTGTTGTAGGTGAAGTCTATTTTATTTATAAATTATGCTTATAACATACCAATTTTATTTATTTATATTCGGCAAAACATAAAGTTATGATAAAAACGAAAGATATGTAATTATATAAATAGTCTTGTACACCAAGAAAGATATCAACAAAAGCGTGTGCCGCCTTTCGTTCAAAGTTCTTTTCCGTAGTTGCTTATCTTTATTATGTAACGGTAGCATAGTGGAAGTATAAACAGAATGTTATTCATGGACTATCGGGTTCGTGTACACGGCGGGCACCATTGTCTTTTCGAAGAAATGTATATCATCAAAGTCCTGTTGGTCCTGGCTGTCGAGAAGATCTTTGAGTGTCGAGTAGTAAAAGTACCTCTTAATAAACTGACACTAGCCTAAACCTCGGATCATTTGAGTCATATAGCTGTAAATATGTGGAAAAGCTCATATTCGGTCAAGTTTAGTTAGAATCTACAAAATTGTCCACCACGCTGACCAAGTGCGGGTTGGCAGACGTCACATGATATGTATTTCAAGAACATTATGGAGAACTCTCAGACATGCAGGTTTCCTCACAATGTTTTCCTTCACTGATAAACAAGCGATAATTAACAATTTAATACGCACTTAACTTCTAAAAGTCATTTATCGGTTTAAATAACCATCTTAAATTAAATGTAAAAAATCCTCATCGACTTGACACCTGAAAATAAATTTACTCGTAGTCAAAGGTCACTAACGGCTTTTTCCACGATTGTCAGCCAAATGGTAAGTTTTATCATAAAGTTGGCCCGACAAATAGTATTTTAATAACATAGAGCGATTGAAAATCACTGATAATATTTTACGAATTGAGATTGATTTTTATCATTTTAGATAGAGCTACTTGTCTTCGTAATAAGAAAATAAAGTATCGATGTGTGTATTTTCGTAATTTATATCCTTCTAGCTACTGGCACTTACAAATTACACTTAGAGATTTTCAGCTTTAGGTCAACCAGTTCCTAAGTACTAGGAATTGAAAATTGAAGATTTGGTTGGATGACATCAATCGTCAAATGAAGGTGATGGGAAGAGTGAAGATTATTTGATATCGAATTTATAAAAATGGTGCAGAGTAAAGGAGAAAATACACCACCCTGGGGCACTCTAACAGTAGTGTTACACTAAGAAGACAGTGAGTGTTCAATACACATAAGTTGTCGGCGGCCACACAGGTAACCACAAACCAACCAATCACCGAAGGAGATAATTATGTTTATGTAACAAAGCTGACTGAGTAGAATGTCAACATCCACTGTATTGAAGGCGTTGCTAAAATCAAGAAGAGCAAGAATTGAGGGCTGCTAATATTGACCAGGGAAACTGTGTGATTTCCTACAAAACTCATCCAAAAGGTTTGAGCTCTAATTCAGTGTTTGTTTCTATGATGATCCTTAGTCATCTTAAGATAAATACTAATAAAAATTAAGACTGTAGCAATAAAACACTGTATCTAAAGATACAGTTCAAATTTTCATAGTAGGTACCGCCGTGAAAAAGTAAAAAAATTTAGACACATACGCGAAATTTTATTAGTTAATTAGCAAGAACATTTAGATTAACGATAATATGATACTATATCAATCAGTAAATGAATAGAAGATAATCAAATGTTATCATTTGTGTAACGTATATATTTGAATTTTTCCTTCTGACCTCGCATAAGTACAACTGTGAAAAGGAGACCAGTGTTTTTAAGTAAAAAACTTTCTGAGTGTAAATTGACAATGATAAGTAAGTGGTTTATTTTATATTTCATACTATTACCAAATGCTGAAGGTAAAAATCGTGAGGAAACCTAACTATCTGAGAGTTCTTCATAATGTTTTCGAATGACATGTGAAGTCAGTCGACCCGCACTTGGTCAGCATCGTGGAATATGGACTTGCTGTTCTCACAGTGAGAAAGGGCTCGGGCCTAGTAGTGGGACATGTTGCATACGAGGCTGATGGTGATAATTATTATTACCAACAATGATTTAAAAGTAGACAGGGCAATAATTAGGGTGGTTAAACAAAATTTTCATCATTAAGTAATGCAACTGCGCAGTAACTTGGAGTGTTATGATTTCAATCCCACGACGTAATAAATAGTTATCTTAGTTCAAAAAACCTTATAGATATTTGCTGCTTTTTCTAGCTTAAAATATAACAGGAAAGTGTATGTAGCCTGTAGATTGCCAAAACAGAAACTATACCTAGATAGGATTTTTGATCGTATTTGATGAAAAATCGGCCAATCCTTCATGGTGAATAAAATCATCACAGAATCATCAGTGTCCGATCAGAATCGACAGATTTTTTTTTAGTCATATTGTTGTTTTTCTGAGTCGCTTTAATTCACCACATAGGATGAAATACATGTGACCTTTTTAGCTAATACTGATCTAGGTGATATTTATGTTCAACCAACGAATATTTGTAAAATCTCCCGCTGCAACCAGCTTGGTTTCTTTACCAAAAATTAGAACTGCCGGTTGCTTCACACAAAACTTTGTCCCGAATGGAGCCATAATACTAGGCAGGGTAGGAATAAAATCCAGCAGCCCGACCTCCAATCGTGATGCTTTTAGTTTCCCTAACCACATTATATCTTTTTTAGTTCCTTTTTTTAGGGGTTACTATCTTTACATGGATGTGTCAACCCCATAGGAAATAATAACCATGATGACAGAATGCTTTGTGCGATATCAACATTATGAGAATTTGCTTCCAATGTAGACATTATTGCTTCTCTTTTGTTACTGTCAACCACATTCTTCAAAAATCATCTTTCCCCAGAAACACTAATATTCCTCACGGCTGTGGCGCTGATCCAGGCAGATGAGCCAAGACTGAAGGAGCCTCATCCTGCCTGTCCACCGGAAGACCACTGGCTATTGCCCCACGAGTACGACTGCACCAAGTTCTACTACTGCGAGTATGGTGAGAAGTTTATAGCGCCGAGGGATTGCCCACCAAATACTGAGTTCTCACCGACTATCCAGGTAAACACATGGTCATCTTTGAGAGGAACTTTCCGGCCAGCCAAGGAAACGCAGGCTGGCCAAATGATAATATTATTATTAGTATTCGGTTTTATCCAAGGAATCACTTTGGAGCTTGGAGACCGTAAACTAGTCTATAAAGTTTTAGCTCTTACTCAGAGCGTCTGTTGCCATCTGACCTCCGCAACTCAAATGGATAGCGATATAGCATGGATTAGACAAGAGTCAGTATATTTAAGGTTACTGAATATACGGCTATTCAGTACCCTCAAATATACTGACATCGTGACAACTGTCAAACTGTTATTTATGTATTATTTGAAAAAGTCATTGATGCGCGTCATAGGTTTGAACCCGATAGGTTCTCTCTGCATGGCAGTCTGTTTATATTTACACTAGGCTAAGAGTTATCGCTGCTTAATAGAACTGTTTCTCTCCCAGGTGTGCATCCATCCCTCGTTGGCTGGCTGTGAATTGCCAGGATACTCGACGGCCTCACCGGGCCCCACAGTGGCCCCAACAGTGGCAACTACACCGGTCTCAACAGCGGCACCTACAGCGGCACCTACGGCGGCACCTACGGTGGCACCTACAGCGGCACCTACAGCGGCACCTACAGCAGCACCTACACCGGCACCTACAGCGGCACCTACAGTGGCACCTACACCGGCACCAACAGCGGCACCTACACCGGCACCAACAGCGGCACCTACACCGGCACCAACAGCGGCACCTACAGCAGCACCTACAGCGGCACCTACAGTAGCACCTACAGCGGCACCTACAACAGCACCGACTCAAGCCCCAACCACCCCTAACGACTGTGACCTCCCCGACAAAAACCCCTGCGAAGACGGCTGCAACGTACTACCCTGGGCACATGCTGACTGCGACAAATTCTACGTATGCGACGGACAAAGCCCCTTGCTACTTACATGTGGTGAAGGACTACAGTTCAATCCTAGCACCCACACTTGTGACTTCGCGTGCAACGTGAACTGTGTGAGGAAGCATATCCAGTCAACTACTCTGAGTGATGGAATCAAGGCCTTCCTACCCTGGGATCAGATAAGTCAGGAAACTAGTGAGCTGTTGGAGATTTTTGCAAGCAACTACCTTTGTAATCATACCAAGTAGTGTGTTACAAATGTAATTGCTTGTTGGGCTGTTGAACTAGTAATACCTGAGATAAAATACTTAAATAGCTTGTCATCGAAAATTAATTATTATCCCTTTTAACTTTAAATTTATTTTTTATTGTGAAAATTCCATTCATTTCGATTGTTGGCGAAACTTAGATTTATTTGTTTAAAAATTTGGAGGGAGATACTTGTAATGTTTACATAAATATACTAAAACATGTGTAATAAATACACATACTAATACTTATTTATTGGGTTTATTTCGTGGACTGACTGAATTTCTCGTGACGATGGCTTATCCCCAGCCGAAACGTTATGTCACACTTAATTATTCCTATCATGCCTTTCATTTCTAGTGCTGGCGAGAAAGTCTCGATTTATTTGAATAGAATTTGGAAATACATACTACAAGCAAGTGTGTAACAATTTCGATTTATGCACATACCTACTAACCAATGTTTATTATTACTGAGACGAACTACTAAGAAACTGATAATGACTATAATGAGAAGAGACCAAAAATTGAGCCTTGCGGCACGCTTATTGTAACCGGTATTCCTTTTATCTTACTTACTTAAAATATTGTAGTATGTATAGGTGGTAGATAACCAAAGTACTCGTATATTTCAGCCAGACTCTGGTTTTCTGAGTCTTGCAATGACAACAGTTACATAGCATTTAGTTGTTTAGTAGCGGTACTGTAAAGTATTATATTTATCTATGGTACATAGCGGAAATGTATGAAATATCGTGTCAACGCAATCAAAGCCTTTGAAAAGATTATTATAGACAATACAGTACGTATATTACGAAGAAATTCTATTTTTGCAATGTTTTTATTTAAATATATTTCGTTACACTGGTGCAGTGAAATATCGCTATCCCCGTAGGTTGCGGCGGTCAGCAGGCAGCGAGACTGTGGATAAGCTTATATCTTAATATATATAAATCTCCTGTCACGATGTTTGTTCGCGATGGATTCCTAAACTACTTAACCGATTTTAAATTAAATTGGCACACCGTGAGCAGTCTGGTCCAACTTGAGAGATAGGATAGCTTAGATCTTTAATTATAGTCGCAATTTTATTTTATTGCAAATTTTTAATTTAATTTGTAAGTAGTTGTGGATTTTTGAATGTTTCACATTGGAACCGACGGACTGCGCTGCTATCGCAGTGTCAGATCTTATAATAATTATTTCGTCAAGGAGTACATCGAAACCTTACCTGAATAATAAAACATTAAAAAATAAAGATATCGAGTCGACAACATATATCCGCAAAATTTGGATGGTCGAGTATTTTGTTAAATTGTAATGGTTCTGACAGACAAATCACAGTCGCCATATTGGCCGATCTAGCGAAACGTCACAGATACCGGATAACACAGTCTTTACTAAAATAAGTACTTTTATATGTGTAAATACTTTTTGCAGTTATATTTCTTAAACAGTTAAAACGACAACTATGGAAGTATCCGCCCAATAAAGGAGATTTTTATCAACTATAAAAAAAAAAACATATCTTTATCTTTACTAATATAATAAAGTGGAAGAATTTGTTTGTTTGAATGCGCTAATCTCAGAAACTACCGGTCGGATCTGAAAAATTCTATTCTTTTGTATACGATAGCCCAGTTATTGCGGAAGGCTATAACATAACTCTTCGACCCCTTGGGGCCGGGCAAAAGGCTAAAAGATAATGTCGGCTAATCTCAGGAACTAGCAGTCGGATTTAAAAAATTGTTATTGCCTATGATATCCCAATTATTCCGAAAGGCTATAGGCTATTATAAAATTAAAAATTAGCGCATTCAAACAAACAAATTCTTCCACTTTATTATATTAGTAAAGATAAAGATATGTTTTTTTTTTTTATAGTTGATAAAAATCTCCTTTATTGGGCGGATACTTCCATAGTTGTCGTTTTAACTGTTTAAGAAATATAACTGCAAAAAGTATTTACACATATAAAAGTACTTATTTTAGTAAAGACTGTGTTATCCGGTATCTGTGACGTTTCGCTAGATCGGCCAATATGGCGACTGTGATTTGTCTGTCAGAACCATTACAATTTAACAAAATACTCGACCATCCAAATTTTGCGGATATATGTTGTCGACTCGATATCTTTATTTTTTAATGTTTTATTATTCAGGTAAGGTTTCGATGTACTCCTTGACGAAATAATTATTATAAGATTTGACACTGCGATAGCAGCGCAGTCCGTCGGTTCCAATGTGAAACATTCAAAAATCCACAACTACTTACAAATTAAATTAAAAATTTGCAATAAAATAAAATTGCGACTATAATTAAAGATCTAAGCTATCCTATCTCTCAAGTTGGACCAGACTGCTCACGGTGTGCCAATTTAATTTAAAATCGGTTAAGTAGTTTAGGAATCCATCGCGAACAAACATCGTGACAGGAGATTTATATATATTAAGATAGCTGGTACCCGCGGCTTCGCACGCGGAAAAAAGTTACGTTTTAAAAAGTTCTCTGCCAGATCTAACCTTTATACAGCCGGCGACTTTCCAGATTTCAAGATGAATGACTCTTTGCTTTTATATATAATTATACAAAAATAAGTGTCATGACAACAGCGCAACCTACCGGGTCAAATTGGAGCCTATATGTAGCGCTATAAAGTGCTCTACCTTCTAGTTAAAGTCTCATTTGAATCGGTTCAGCTATTCCAGAGATTACCCCGGACCAACAGACAGACAGACAAAAATGTTAAAAAGGGTTGTTTTGGACTTAGAATCGTGTAACTAACTATATGCACTTGAAAATTCATAGTTATTTTGAAAGCACAGACAGACACTTCAATTTTATTTATATGTATAGATAGATGAGTTGAATAAGTAAAGACTTGTTATCGCGATAACAGCGCCAACTACCGGGTCAAATTGTAGCCTATATGTAGCGCTATAAAGTCCTCTACCTGGTAGTGAAAGTCTCATTTGAATCGGTTCAGCCGTTCCAGAGATTACCCCGGACAAACAGAAAGACAGACAGACAGACAAAAATGTTAAAAAGGGTTGTTTTGGATTTAGAATCGTGTAACTAACTATATGCACTTGAAAATCCATAGTTATTTTGAAATCACAGACAGACACTTCAATTTTATTTATATGTATAGATGTATAGATGAGTTGAATAAGTAAAGACTTGTTATCGCGATAACAGCGCCAACTACCGGGTCAAATTGTAGCCTATATGTAGCGCTATAAAGTCCTCTACCTGGTAGTGAAAGTCTCATTTGAATCGGTTCAGCCGTTCCAGAGATTACCCCGGACAAACAGAAAGACAGACAGACAGACAGACAAAAATGTTAAAAAGGGTTGTTTTGGACTTAGAATCGTGTAACTAACTATAAGCACTTGAAAATCCATAGTTATTTTGAAATCACAGACAGACACTTCAATTTTATTTATATGTATAAACTGAATTCCCCATTCCTTAAAATATCGGAGAAGATACCCATATCGACTTTAAAAAAAATCCCGTCCGCCATCTTTGATTACGAAATAGATGTTGTATTTGGATTCACCATCCCTTAAATCATCAGAGACGATACCAATATTGATTTTTAAAATTTTTCCATCCACCATCTTTGATTTCCCATCCACCATCTTGAATCACGAAATAGATGTTGTATTTGGATTCCCCATCCCTTTAAACGTCGGAGACGATACCCATATTGTTTTTTTTTATTTCCCGTCCGCCATCTTTGATCACGAAATAGATGGTGTTTTTGAATTCCCCGTTCCTTAAAATATCTGAGACAATACCCATATCGACTTAAAAAAAATCCCGTCCGCCATCTTTGATTTCCTATCCGCCATCTTTGATCACGAAATAGATGTTGTATTTGGATTCTCCATCCCTTAAATCATCAGAGACAGTACCCATATTGATTTTTAAAATTTTGCCATCCGCCATCTTTCATTTCCCATCCACCATCTTGAATCACGAAACAGATGTTGTATTTGGATTCCCCATCCCTTTTAACATCGCAGACGATACCATTAACCTTTTAAAAATTTTCCCATCCGCCATCTTTGATTTCCATCCGCCATCTTTGATCACGAAATAGATGTTGTATTTCGATTCCCCACCCCTTAAAATATCAAAGGCGATACCCATATTGATTTTTAAAATTTTCTCATCCGCCATCTTTGATTTCCCGTCCACCATCTTGGATCACTAAATAAATTTCATATTATTAATCAGCGTCCCGAAAATCTCGAAAACGATACCCATATAGATTGTATCCTATTCGTTTAGCCTTTTTTTGCCTTTTACCCGACCCTCCCCCTTCTCGTTTGACCATTTTATTATTTTTGTCTGGCCCCTAAAAGTTGTGGCTTAATTTTATAATAGCCTATAGCCTTTCGGAATAATTGGGATATCATAGGCAATAACAATTTTTTAAATCCGACTGCTAGTTCCTGAGATTAGCCGACATTATCTTTTAGCCTTTTGCCCGGCCCCAAGGGGTCGAAGAGTTATGTTATAGCCTTCCGCAATAACTGGGCTATCGTATACAAAAGAATAGAATTTTTCAGATCCGTTTATAAAGTTTTATTATAATTAACTAGTCAGAAAGCGGAGCCTTGGCTCAAACGATGATTATGATGTTTATCGTAGTTTCAGCAGGCGACTCTCCGTTCAACACTGTGCGTACCCACTCTGAAAATTATGTATAGTGGATATCATAATTTGACTACCCAACTATCATATACAAAAACCAACTAATCGACTGCAAGCTAAGCGGCCACCTTGCCGCTTGACACTGTTGCGGGTTTCTTATACGAAACAACACTTTGTGTCATCCGTACATAGTTCTTTCGAATTTGGCTATACTTTGCGTCCATTAGTTAAATTTATTTTATCAATATATTGCAGAATTACGAACACGCACATACAGGCACTTAATATTATTTATTATTATAAAATCACGAAGCATCTATCTGAAATGATAAAATCTAACTCAATTTATGATAATATGTACATTATCAACTATTCCACCAATCTAATGTTATTTCAATCTTGATAAGTTTATTGGACAAGCTTCGTAACTCTAGGACTTGGCTGCTGGTCTAGTGATTTTGATGGCAAGCCGGAGATTATAAATTCGATTTCCACCCACGACAAATCTTTGGGATGATCATGATTGTATGTTCAGTGTCTTTATCTGTGATGTTTTATACGCATATTAAAGGATAAGGCAGCGATAGTCTAGTAGAGAAATCAAGAATCTGTCGATAGCAGAGGGCATTAGGTTAAAAAGCACGGCTCGCGCCACTGATTTACCGATTTATATTTTCACATTTCTAATCATCTATCTAATTATCACTTGCCTCGAGCTTAGGGGAACACGTTGCCCTCCTCGCCGGATGTCCGCCCTGGGACCTACAGGCTGCTGGCGTCATTTTATAAGTGGCGTTGTGAGGCCCTGTCAACAGGCGGAGAACCCGCGCCTCGCGAGATTGAGGAGGTCCTAGTCGTGGAATGGCGACAGCGACTCACGCACCCCAGCGCAGGGCTTCACTGCATCGAGGCAGTGAGGCCCGTACTTGACGAGTGGCTGGAGAGACGACACGGCGCCCTCACCTTCCGGTTGACACAGGTGATAACCGGTCACGGTTGTTTCGGCCGGCTCATGCACCGCATTGGCCGGGAGGAGACGCCCGGATGTCACCACTGCGGAGATCGCCGTGACCCAGTAGAGGACACGGAGCTGCAGACCTTAGCAGAATGCCCTGCTTGGGCATCGCAGCGCCGTGACCTAATCGCGGTGATAGGAGGTGTTTGAAATAGAATTAGTTTTTATTATAAGTCAAATCGATTAGATCGATTGAGTAACATTTTGTTTAGTCTATTGAAAATTTCTGACAATGGTCACACTGAACTGTCATTCACTCTCTTTGGTGCTTTGTCGTTTCCCGCGGTCAGCGAAAAAACCTAGCTCTGGATAGATTTCGTTTTGTGAGCGTTTTGATCTTGTATTTAGAACCCGTTTGATTGCCACTTCCTTGATCAATAACTGGCACCGGTTAATTGTGATAAAAATAGTATTTTAACGAACATTGTAAAACTTGAGTGAATCCGATGCACGTGGTTGGTGCCGGACGAATTTGCTGATTGAAAACGCTGCGTTGGAGTCTGGTAAAGTAAAGATAATTCACTTGCTAATATTGGCCAATTTAGTCTCGTGTGTGTCTAGCTTGCCTCCAGGACTCCACTCAAGAACATCACCAGGGGATATTTGGTAAGACTTTCTATTAATATTAGAATTTATATTCATTCGCTGTGCTACCGCAGTGTATGTTGGACCTTTGCCTTGGGCTGAGACTGGATGAATTAATCGCTTCCACTGATCTCTGTAAACCTTACCCGATCTCAGCTCAAACTCTAGACATATATTTGATAGCAAGAGCGTGGTTAACTGTGCCTATATTGTAAACTTGTATCTTAGCCGCTGTTGCATTACTGAGTATAAACTCAGATTGGTATGAGCTTGTATCTTATCACCTTGTAGACAGTATTGTAGTGTTTGTCAGGTCAGTTATTGTCTAAAATACATAATATTTAATTGTATAAGTTGACCTAGATAATTTGAAACACATTGTCACATAACCTCAATCAGTAATTGTTGATTTGTATTGTTGAAAAATCTAACTTAAATTTGTTGTTGCATTAATAAGTCAGTTTGTTTGGATACATAACAGCTGTATGTATCAATAAATTTAGTAAATTTAGTTCATTGCATATATTCATAAACATTGTAATAATCAAACTTGACCTTGCCACTTGGGCGGGTCACATTAATAAACTTTGTTTTGTTATAATATAGATAATATTGCTAGGTAACACATATTCTGTGCTTACTTACTATTGTATATCTCAAATAACACAGCCAGTCTGTCTGCTGCAAATAACTAATTAATTAATTTGAAGTTTCAACTTTTAATTTGTTATAAGTTATAACTTTTGTGTTTGATTCTTCAATATATTGAAACTATTAATTTTGTTGGACAGTAGATACCTGTCACTTGCCTGCACTTGCAGTAAACAGGCTAATACTTTGTTGGTTTCAAAGAATTAAGAAAAATTAAGTTTTGATTGTTAATTTTATTTAGCGCTTGTCCGGGCTCTTTTGAATTTTGATTATGTCAGCTATCAAGGACTTGCGTGCGGCTGCTGGTGCTATTGCATCAGATTTGCGCTGGTTTGCCTCGGCCAATGCTTTAGTGAACCGGCCTGATCGCCAGCAGGCCTTACTTCAGAGGTACGAGCGGATTGATGATCGCCTGGCAAGTGTGGAACAGCAATTCCGCACTTTCAGCACTTGCTGTCTTGAAGTGTCAATCAATGATTTCACCGCTGACCAGCGAAATAAGGTCAGCGAAGACTATGCCCAGGTCTTAGACCTGTATGATGCTGTCTCCAATACTGCGAGACAACTAGTTGCCGATAGGGAAGGGCAACCCGGCCTGAAGCAGGAGCTTCCTAGGTCAGCACCGGGGCTGGTGAGTAGGCTCCCTACTTTGGACCTCCCCCATTTTGATGGCTGCCTAGGAAGCTACCTGGGCTTCATTAATTTGTTCGACAGCCTAGTCAACGATAGGGCTGACCTTCGGCCGGCACAAAAGTTGGCCTATCTAATGTCGGTTCTGCATGGGGAGGCTAAGGGCCTCATCCAGCATCTGCCCGTGTCTGACGAGGCGTACCAGACGGCTCGGGACCTAATCACCCGTAGGTACCATAATAAGCGTGGCCTCGCCGACACGCACATCGAGCAGATTTTGGGTTTGCCGACGCTCACCCGGGTCTCTGGGTTGCGCACCCAACTTTTGAACCCGCTCTTGGTGGCCATCAACGCACTTAAGTGCCTTGACCTGCCCGTGGACCAATGGTCCTATCTATTGGTGCACATTGTACTGAAAAAGCTGCCTGCCGACCTGAGGTCGCGTTTTGAGCAGCGCTTTGGTGGGGATAGCGCGACCCATCTGCCCCCCTTTGCTGACCTGGAGAAGTTCCTGGAGGATGAGTGCCGGGTCTTGGACAACTCCGGTGGTGACACGCCGGCTAAGTCGCAGCCGCCCAAGGTCAAGGAGCAGGCTCGCGTTCACACTCGAGCCAATGTTGACCGGCGCCCTCCTCGCTTTGCAGTCACGCAGAGCCCAGTGGAGTGCTCCTACTGCAAGGTCACGGGGCACAGAACGACCAGTTGTAGGGCATTCTTGGACCTTCATGTCGCCTCTCGTAGGCGCATCGCGAATGCCCGCCGCCTTTGCTTCTCTTGTTTGGGGTCCCACTACCAGCGAGACTGCCCAAACTCTCGCCCCTGTCCTCATTGTGGAGGACAGCATTTGGACATTCTCTGTATGAATGCCAGAGAGGTTGGCCGCTTGTCCAACCAGCCGACGCCGCGCACGGGCGGGTGTTTTGAAGGTGGCAGCCGAGGCTCACCGGCGCGTAGCCGAGAGTCGCCTCGCTCAATTGATCGCCACTCGCCCCGCTTGGAGAACCGTTTTGGGCGGGTACGTCATTATGACCCCCACAGATGGCGCGCGGATCGAGTCATCGCGCTTTTGAGGACTTCAAGCCGCACCCTCATTTTGATTTGCCTGGTCCTGGCCAACGGTCGCCGCCCAGGCAACAATAGGTCATTGATCCCTGCCCTATAACGCCAACCTCCCCCATTGAGACCGTTATCCTACCAACGGTTGCTGTTAGGGTCTGGGGACCCACGGGGACCTCTGTTGTTGTCCGTGCTATATTGGACACAGGTTCACAAGGTTGCATTGTTTCCACTTATTTGGTAGGGCAGGTTAAATTAAATATGGGCTCTTTTCCAAATTGTATACGGGGCATAGGTGATGTAGCCTCTAATGTTGAAGGGCAAGTTAAGGTTTTGTTTGGCCCTGTTGAATCTTCACACCCGAGGATTAAAACCTCGGCTATTGTGTTGAAGAATATTTTGGGTATGCATCCACAGAAGCAGGTAGCTACCTGCTGCTGTGGTGAATTTGACATCGGGATTGGAACTGGCAGACCCCAAATTTGACACACCGGGACAAATCGACTTGTTGATTGGCTCTGATGTCCTCGGTGGAATTTTGATTGGTGGGAAAAGGGTCTTGGTGCCAAATGGTTTGACTGCCATCCCGACCATATTTGGATTTGCTTTGATGGGACCTGTACCTAGGGACCCCCTTCCACCTGAACTTGACAATTTGTTAGCTGTAGGCTCCGCTCTCTCTGATGCGGTTCAGAGGTTTTGGGAGATAGAGGAGCCCCCTCAAGCTGTCCGTTTGAATCCAGAACATGAGGAGTGCGAGCTGTTCTTCCAGAACAACACTGGTCGACTCCGTTCTGGTCGGATTATTACGAGGCTACCCTTCCTGTCTGTTCGGCCTCCGCTTGGTGAGTCACGACCTTCAGCCGAAAAGAGGTTGTTGGCCATGGAGCGCCGCATGGGTCGTGATCCGGAGCTCAGACAGAAGTACATTGAGGTCATGAGGGAATATGAACAGTTGGGACACATGTCTGTGTCAAATTTGGATTGGCGTTCGGTGGAGCATTACTTTCTCCCGCATCATGCGGTATTGAAGCCATCGACTGGCAAGCTGCGCACAGTGTTTGATGGTTCTGCGCAGACTTCAACAGGCGTATCCTTGAACCAGTGCTTGCATTCTGGTCCCAAGTTGGTCAAGGACCTTTGTGACGTCATCACCAGCTTCCGACGACATCAGGTTGTCTTTGTGGCCGACATAAAAATGATGTTCAGGCAGACGATTATCCACCCTGATGACCGTCGCTTCCAGCTGATCCTTTGGAGAGAGTCTCCTCGCGATCCCATGGTCGTCTACGAGCTCAATACAAATACGTACGGGTTAAGGTCAAGCCCCTACTTGGCAATACGTTCTCTTTGGGAGCTCGCAGACCGCGAAGGCCTACGTTTCCCAAGAGCCTCCGCCATCTTGAAGGACGATATTTACGTCGATGACATTTGCTCGGGCGCCTCCACAGCGGACGAGGCGATCCTCCTGCGGGACGAATTGATAGGTATTTTGGCCTCCGCTGGTTATGAGTTGCGCAAATGGATTTCCAACTCGCCAGCGCTTTTGGAAGGCTTGCCAGAGGATCATCAGCAAGATCCACATTTGTTTGAGATTGTTGACAACCCCGCCATGATGGCTGTTCTCGGCGTTCAGTACAGACCAGTCCTAGACATCTTTACATATAACGTAGACTTGAAATTGCCGTGTTCTTGGACTAAACGTCTCGTATTGTCTACTGTCGCCAGAACCTTTGATCCGAACGGTTGGATCTGTCCAATTATATTTTGGGCAAAATGCTTCTTGCAGAAGCTTTGGACAGCAGGATTGACCTGGGACGAACCTCTGCACGGCACTCTTGTTGAGGAATGGACCTCTTTTGTATCCTCACTTCCTGCCGTCAACGAGATCTCCTTGCCTCGTCCCATCCTTCCTCCCGGGAAGTACAAGGCCACCCTTCACGGGTTTTGTGACGCCTCGGAACGTGGTCACGCCGCCGTGGTGTACTTGCGCACAGTTAGTGCCTCAGGTCAGGTGAGGGTTTCCCTGATCATGGCAAAGAGCAAGGTGGCACCCCTTCGGACATCTCTGACCATTCCAAAATTGGAGCTCTCGGGAGCAGCCCTTCTTGTACGCTTGTTGAACCACGTGTCCAGTACTTCGGGTAAAAGCATTTGCATTAATGGGACCTACGCCTGGACAGACAGCCAAATTGTTCTTTGTTGGTTGAAGGCTTCTGTCCACACTTTGGAGGTATTTGTCGCTAATCGCGTTTCCCAAATCCAGAAATCCGAAGTCAAACTTGTTTGGAGACACGTGCCAGGTGAGCTCAACCCCGCTGATTGTGCCTCGCGCGGATGCTTGACGCCTAGTTTGATAGGTCATTCGCTGTGGTGGGGTCCGGAATGGTTGAGTCGACCAGAAATTGATTGGCCTCGAACGCCAGTTTTGAATACTTCTAATTTGCCGGGTCTACGAACACTCGCTCTTGAGAAGGTGGAATGCGCCTTCGACCCCGATTTTTTGTTGAATCGTTACAGCTCCCTCGACAAGTAGTTAGGTGTCACTGCTTGGATAAAGCGTTTTGTTTTTAATTTTAGGCACCCACAACAGAAACGACTGACACCGTTTCTCTCACCACAGGAACGACAGGAGTCCCTCACCTTTTGGGTTCGTTCTGTGCAATTGGCGCATTTTGAAAGGGAGATTGCTATCCTCAAGTCGGGGAAATCGAAATTGTCGGGAGCTGTATCTAAATTGAACCCCTTTTTGGACGAAACGGGTCTCTTGCGCGTTGGAGGGCGTCTCAAGAACGCCAACCTCCCTTACGGGGCTCGTCACCCCCTTTTGTTACCTAAGGACGGTCATTTGGTACGCTTGTTAGTAACTGACCGTCACCTTAAAAATTCGCATGCTGGTTGTAATGCCTTGTTGGCCATTTTGCAACGCGAGTTTTGGATTTTGTCTGCCCGAAGAATTATTCGGAGTGTAGTCTTTCGCTGCATCCCTTGCTATAAGCTCAAGGCTTCTACCATGCAGCCCTTGCTGGGAGACTTACCGGCAGATCGCGTAACTGAAAGCAGGACGTTTGACGGTGTTGGCACGGACTTCGCTGGTCCTTTTTTGGTGAAAACGTCGACACTTCGAAACAGCAAGACTGTCAAGGCCTACTTGTGTGTTTTTGTTTGTCTTTCCACAAAGGCCGTACACTTAGAACTGGTCTCCTCGCTTACGACCGAGGCGTTTGTAGCCACATTTGACAGATTTGTATCCCGCAGAGGGCTGCCTTCCTTGATCCGTTCTGACTGCGGCACTAACTTCAAGGGCACTTATAATTATCTGAATGATGTTGTTAATTTTCTTGAAACCAACAAAGCTGATATAGGTGATAGGCTTGCCCGACGTGGGATAAATTGGTTGTTTTCCCCACCAAATTGTCCACACTGGGGTGGTATATTTGAGGCCGCCGTAAAATCGGCCAAAACACACTTGCGCAGGACAATCGGTGAATCTGTCCTTACATTTGAGGAACTCGCAACTGTGTTTTGTAAGATTGAGGCCGTTTTGAACTCTCGGCCATTGTGCCCGATCTCCTCAGATCCGAATGATTTGGAGGCCCTTACGCTGGGCCATTTTTTGATTGGTCGCCCACTTGTCGCCTTGCCTGAGTACCCCTATATTGATGCGAGACCTGGTCGTCTCTCGCGTTTTGAATTGGTACGCCAGATTACTCAGAGCTTTTGGAAACGCTGGAACTTGGAATATTTGCACATACTCCAGCAACGCGTTAAGTGGACCGACAAGACCGATCCACCCAAGATTGGTGACCTCGTTTTGATCAAGGAGGCTAACCTTCCGCCACTCAGATGGCGCAGGGGGCGCATCCTTCATTTGGTAACTGGGGCTGATGGAGTTCCTCGATTTGCTGAGGTCTTGGTGGACGGTTCGATTCTGAGGAGAGCGGTTGCAACATTGTCACGTCTACCAACCGATTAGCGGACCGGTAGGCCGGTCCGGGGCGGGTGGATGTTTGAAATAGAATTAGTTTTTATTATAAGTCAAATCGATTAGATCGATTGAGTAACATTTTGTTTAGTCTATTGAAAATTTCTGACAATGGTCACACTGAACTGTCATTCACTCTCTTTGGTGCTTTGTCGTTTCCCGCGGTCAGCGAAAAAACCTAGCTCTGGATAGATTTCGTTTTGTGAGCGTTTTGATCTTGTATTTAGAACCCGTTTGATTGCCACTTCCTTGATCAATAACTGGCACCGGTTAATTGTGATAAAAATAGTATTTTAACGAACATTGTAAAACTTGAGTGAATCCGATGCACGTGGTTGGTGCCGGACGAATTTGCTGATTGAAAACGCTGCGTTGGAGTCTGGTAAAGTAAAGATAATTCACTTGCTAATATTGGCCAATTTAGTCTCGTGTGTGTCTAGCTTGCCTCCAGGACTCCACTCAAGAACATCACCAGGGGATATTTGGTAAGACTTTCTATTAATATTAGAATTTATATTCATTCGCTGTGCTACCGCAGTGTATGTTGGACCTTTGCCTTGGGCTGAGACTGGATGAATTAATCGCTTCCACTGATCTCTGTAAACCTTACCCGATCTCAGCTCAAACTCTAGACAGGAGGGGTGGACCTCTCGCTTTGTACCTTGATTCGTTCCATGGTCCGGAGCGGGATGTGTTGGGAAGCCGCCGCTTTCTTTTGTGAGACGGTGATGTCGATAAAGGAGGCGGCGGAGTGAGATAGGAAGCCCACGCGACCTGTCTCTACCCACAGAACCGGGCGTCGTCGTCGGAGGGCGCTCAACGATCTCCGGCCACCGTGAGTACACGTCAGCGGGCGGCAGGCCTGTAGGGCCGCCCGCCATCCCCTGGGCCCGAGAGGCGGCGCACGTGTTCCGTGTGCGCCTCTCGTAGCGTTAGTAGACTACGTCGTTCTTTTTCGCTCGTAGTATGAAAGAGGATGTATGAGGGCAATTCTGATGGATGCATGTGAGGGATTAAGGCCGCCTCGGCGGGTCATCTCAGGCGTGGTCGCGGCAGTAAAATGCCAACTTAGTTCCCGTGACCCCGCCTTTTTTAATGGGATCGGATAGAGGAACACCATGGTGATTTTAGTGGGTAGTGCCGGCGCTTCTCGTTGGGGAGTCCCACACTCTCCCTAGCCTGAGCCCCTTAACCTGTCCCCGTTACCCCAATCTGGGGGTGTTAGCCCGTAAATAGTTTGATTTCCATCATGCTTCGAAAAAGAAAGCGGAGCACGTTGAGCCATCGTCGGTACTGGCTGCCATAAATATATTTGACAATAATTATGGGTGGTTAATTATCCCGGACTTAACTAACGTTAGTCAGACAGCAGTTGTTCGGAAAAGCTGATATTCTAGCAAATCTAGTTAAGTTAACCCGTGGTCCTAGGCAAAAGTGTTACAATTAATTAAAAAAGTTACATGATCTAACTTTCGCCAAAACTGTTAAAAACCTGGGTATCTATTTCGACGAAACTTATATACTGCTTATACTTATATTACTACTTATTACGATGCAAACAAAATAAACCAGTCGAAAACTGTTTGCATCAGCAGGGTCGTTGCGGAGACTACGCAACTTTCTTCCCATCACCACTAAGATTGCGCTTGCTCAAACTCTGCTTCTGCCAGTTATTGACTATGCCGACGTCAGGTATCTTGACCCCACTGAAGAGCAGCTTGATAAACTTGAGCGTTTCCAAAACTTTTGCATTCGATTTATATTTGGATTGCGCAAATATGATCACGTCTCAAGCCTGCAATACATGTTGGTCGAGCTTAGGCCAACGCGAGCGTAGGCAAATTAATACAAGGTAAGTGTTACTGCCTACACGTTCGGCAAGTATATCGAAAACCAATGCAAATGGCCAATACAGACGAATTCAGAGGAGATGCCCACACGTTGGGCTCCGTCAGTTTGTATTGTAAATTGAAACAAGATGGATGACGATTTGCAGCCGCCGCTATTGATTTGATGAGCGCTTATAATTATTATGTCAATGTATACTGCACTAAAGTTGTTAAAAAGGAAAGACAAAAAAGGAAGGTGGTGGATGTTGAGTACCTGTTCACAAAAATAGAACAAGGGCGTAATGGCGCGCTGACAAACATGTGGACACTATTGGCCGAGTGCGCGCGAGAGCCTATGATTTGTGTAGAAAAACCGACAGCGCTCCGAAGTGAGAGAAGTGGTCCCGCGCGACCACGAGTTGTGACAAGCTACGCCAAATGAGTTCTATACACGTTGGCGCTTGACTTTACTCGGCTAACTAGGCGAGTGACACCGAGCAATGGCAAGACAATGCAAGTATACAGTCTATACGTTGGTATTGGCGTTCACTCGGTGACGCTCGGCCAACATGTATTGCAGGCTTCCGATTTTCGCAATAAACTCAAGTGGCTGCCAATTCGCTTTCGCAGGGATACTCACACTCTTAAATTTTTATGTTATGTTCTGTTTAATCCTCAAAGGTAGCGATAACCGAGTGGATATACCAACAGACTCCCATGCAGAGGGTATCGGGTTCGAATCCACGGCGCGCACCAATGACTTTTCGGAGTCATGTGCGTACTGAATGGTTAATTATCGCTTGTCCCGTGCCTCGGAGAGCACGTTAAGCCGTCGGTCCTGGTTGTCATGAAGATCTTTGACAGTCGTTACAGGGCGTCAGTACCTTCTAAATAAACTGACACTAGTCTAAACCATGGAATATCGCTATCGCTTCGGGTTGCGGCGGTCAGACAGGCAGTCGCTTTGTGGAAAAGCTAATATTCAGCCAAATCCGGTTAGATTAGTAAGCGGACCCCAGATTGAAACTGGGATAACGCTAAGAGAAAGAAGTTCTGTTTAATCCTAGTACTCCCTCTTATCTCAAAGAACGATTTAAGTTCCTTAATGACATACATCTAAGGTCCTTGAGGTCGTCTGAAGATCTGAGATCTTACGCTGGAGATTCCGAAGCATTCCACTAACTACTTCGATAATTCTTTCTTTGCTCGGGCTGTGCGGCTGTGGAATGCTTTACCTTTAGAAACTCGTAGAGCCAATTCCTTGAATATAATTATTCAAAGGAAAGATAAAAAAGTACTATCTAAATCAGTAAAAGATATCTTAGGCATATCTTCTTTGGGTCGCTTAGATACCGCTTGGACGATGGAGTTGCCAAAGATCTCAAAGAAATAGGGGTGTCCGACTAGTCTAACGTGGCATACAACAGGAAAGAATGGCGCAACATAATGTAGTAGACTAAGACCAAATTTAGGTCGCTGAGTGAATTGAGAAAGTTATTTAATGCAAGTAGTGAAGTTCTTTCAGAATATGACCTATCTGCTAATGTCAACTGAGTTTAAATTTAAAGATAATCTGCGTAAAGGCGATGGGAAAAAGTGAAGATTATTTGATATAGAATTTATAAAAATGGCACAGAGCAAAGGAGAAAATACGCCACCCTGCGGCACACCAATTACATAAGTGTTACACACCAGAAGACAGTGATTGTTCAATGCGCATACTTTGTCAGCGGCCACACAGGTAACTACGAACCAATCAATCACCGTAGGAGATAATTATGTTCAGACCATGATGATTATGTGTGGACCAGAGCGGATTGTGTGGAACATTAACATGTATTGAAGGTGTTGCTAAAATCAAGAAGAGCAAGAATTGTGAGCTGCCTAATATGTACCAATGAAACTCTATGATTTATTATGAAAGTCATCCTTATATTTTGTTCTGATATTCAGTGTTTTTTTATACCCTTAGTCATCTTTAGATAAATATTAATAACAATATTATGACTGTTGTACAATATATAGAACGATGGATTTGAAAATACAGTTTATTGTCATCGCAATACAGTCAAGGGTAAATAATGGACAACTACGCGCAATTGCAGTAGTTGATAAGCAATAACATCTAGATCAATGATATGATAAGTATCAATCAATAAATCAATAGAAGATAATCAAATATTATCATTGGTGTAACGTTTATATTAAATTTTTTTCTTGTTACCTCTCATAAGTACAAACGAGAATGCAGTGACTTTAAATAAAAAGCTCTCTGTGTGTAAATTGGCAATGATAAGTAAGTGGTTTATTTTCTATTTCATATTATTACCAAACGGTGAAGCATAACGTCGTGATGAAACCTGCATTCTGATTCTGATTATAATATTTTCTTAAGACATGCGCAGTCTGCCGTACTTGGCCAGCGCGGTGGACAATGGCCTTACCCTTCTCACAGTGAGAAAGCTCTCGGGCCTAGCGGTGGGACATTTTGTATACAGGGTTGACGGCGATGATTATTGTTACCTATCAACAAGGATATAGAAGTACTAGGCACAACCATTAAAGTGAATAGATAAAATCGAACAAGTAGAATTACGTTTAAAAAAAAACTGTGCAATAGTTTGCAGGATAGCATAGTGATTTCAATCCCATGGCACAAAAAATACATACATACATACATATCGTCACGCCTTTTATCCCCGAAGGGGTAGGCAGAGGTGTATTTCTACACCCACTTTTCGCCAGATATACTTTAGTCCCACGCAATAAGGGGCGAGCCTATTGCCTTACCGGGCACATTTCCAGGCTCCGTGCTGCTACTGAGAATTTCGTGACAGAAAAACCCAATAACACTGCCCGACCCAGGAATCGAACCCGGGACCTCCCAATCCCACGCACACATTTATGCCGCGAGACCAACGAGGCAGTATGGCACAAAAAATGTACCCACAAAACATTTATATTAATCAAATATTTTCTGTTTCATAGAAGAATCATAGTGAAATTCTTGATAAATAAGTCAACTGGTTAAAAATACAACAAGAAAGTGTATGTAGCCTGTAGATTGCCAAAACATAATTTATATCAAGAGAGGATTTTTGATCGTATTTGATGAAAGATCGGCAAATCCTTTGTGGTAAATAAAATTGAAATACATTGTCACTGATCCATCAGTGTCCAATCAGAATAGACATAATTTTTCATGTAATAGTTATATTAAATGTCGTTTTTCTACATCGCTTCAAGATTACTTCACCACATGAGATGATCAAATAAATGTGACCTTGTTAAAGATAAAGATTTGTATCTATATTTGCTGAAACATGTGTGAATAATAGTACATTGTGAGAAAAGCATATTAGATCTTAAATATTAATTATTTTGTATCAACATGTTTGACCTTTACAGGTGTACAAATGCAAGCAGTCATATAAAAAGGATAAAACTGATGATAAAAAACAAAGGAAATTCATAATTATTATTCATAACTAGATACAGCAATAATACAAATAAATAATAATTGATAATACATCATACAGTTACAGAGATTGGTCATGATTTCCTATCATGAATATTGTAGTAACATTTCTGTGTCAACATAAGCTTTAATGCTTTCTTAAATAAGTCTTTATTTAACTGCTTAATGCTATTAGGAATTTTATTATAAGTTACTGGACCCATACAAACTATGCTTTTATGCAACAGCTCAGTTTTAGGATCATGGATACAAAGTCTGTTGTTGTCGCGACGATTACGTATAACAGTATCTGCTAATTTAGGAAACATATGTGCATTGGTTTTAACAAACAGTGACACTTCTGATATATAGAGTGATGATAGTGTTAACATTTTATGGTTAATAAATAGTGGCTCAGCACTCTCAGTGCATTGGATCCCAAACAGCGCGTATGCATCGTTTTTGCATTTTAAATCATCATCATCAGCCTTTAACAGTCCACTGCTGGACTAGGCCTCTCCTTAGAAAGGAGGAATATGCCTACTATACCACGCTGGCCAAACGGGTTTATATATATATAGGGTTTGTATTAAATTTTCCTTCTATTACATTGCTGTTCTATGCATAATATGCTCCTTCTGTCGGCTCTTACGACACCCATGGGATGATATGGGGTGGTGACAATTCGTATTCTTAATCCGTCACCACACGGACAGGTGATGGACTTCGCATTTTAAATGGCATATCTTGATTAGTAGAATTTCCTCAAAAATTATGCCATATCTGAGTACAGACTCAACAAGACCATAATATGCTATGAGTAGTGTATCAATGTTGATAGTGGGGGCTAGTTTATAAAGTACATATGACAGGCTGCTGAGTTTCTTACAAAGTGGTTCAATTTGTTCTTTCCAATGAAGTTTACTGTCTATTATTAAGCCAAGAAAACGGGCAGTATCTTATCTTCACGCCTTTTATCCCCGAAGGGGTAGGCAGAGGTGTATTACACACCCACACTTCGCCAGATATGTTTCGGTCCCAATGTAATAGGGGGCGAGCCTATTGCCATATACCGGGCACATTTTTAAGCGAGCGATAATTAATATTTTTATTTTAATACACACATAACTTCGAAAAGTCATAGGTGTGTGCCCGGGGTAACTGGGGATCGAACCCGAGACCATCGTCTCGGCAGTCCGTTACGTACACCACTGGGCTATCGCCGCGTATACGTAACGGGCAGTATGTACTTTATTTACAATATAATTATCGTAAGACTAGAGGACGCCAGCAGTTACGCCTGCATTTTTTTTTAATTTACCCGTTTTGGCCGATCCCTTGGGAATTTTGGGAAATCCCTTCTTAGTGCACCCCTACGGTCCCCAAGGAACACACATGCCAAATTTCAGCTTCCTGCGCCCAATAGTTTCGGCTGTAGCGTGTATGTCAGTCAGTCAGTAACGCAAGGATTTTATATATTAAGATAAATTAATATTTGTCGGATCAGGAAGTCTTTGGACAAAATGCCTTAAAATAGTTTTATTCATATTAATTTTCAAATTATTATTATTTAACCATGAGATTATAGATGTCAAAGAATTGTTAATATCAAAATTATAGTTATTAATATCGGTCGGACTAGCTGCCGGTTTCGATATTCGATCTGTCCAAGGATTTAGGGATTTGGATAAATATAATTATTTTGAATGACAAAACTCCATACAAAAGTGTCAGACATGCGTCTCGGGTCGCCGGATCCGTGGATAATATAATATAATATAATAATAATAATATTCTACCACATTCACACAACACCATCTAGTCCCAAACTAAGCAGAAGCTTGTACTATGGGTACTAGATACTTAATGGATAAACATACATATATACTTTTTTTTTGTAAATACATACATATTATACATAGAAACACCCAGACCAAGACAAACATCCATGTTCACGCACACAAATGTTTGACTTGAGCGGGAATCGAACCCGCGACCTTCGGCGTAGCAGTCGCTTACACTCCCGCGGCGCCAACCGGTCGTCAAGATGGATCGGATGTTGGATAATAGAAAAGTTCCCACCTAAGATTCTATTAATTTGTTATTTGTTTTAAACCACTTTGTCGTGCTGTCATTGTTTGTTGGTAACAAACAAATAATGGTAGCACGATAGGGTCAGTTAGGAAACATAACATGTTTCATTATGTGTGTTTTATTCCATTGTTTGTTATTTATGTTATTTTATTGATACTTTTATGCGACAGAAAGGAAATGTATTAGATAGAGGTACCTATTTCTTTTTGTTGTGTATGTGTATGTGTTTTGCATTTTGTGCTCTGAATTGTTCACTGTTCCTTTAGAATAACCCATATGTGTGAGCTTGTTATTAGCATTTGGTTATTCATATATGTAACTATTACTGCTATATGTCTGTAAGCTCTCCTAAAAGTAAATAAATAAAGAAAAAATAAAAATAGTTATTATTGTCCTTGCATGCAATTGTCACAGTACTATCATCAGCAAATAATGTCATACGTACTAGAGGACGCCAGCAGCTACGCCTGCATTTTATTTTAAATTTACCCGTTTTGGCCGATCCCGTTGGAATTTCGGGAAATCCCTTCTTAGTGCACCCCTACGGTCCCCAAGGAACATACATGCCAAATTTCAGCTTCCTGTGCCCAATAGTTTCGGCTGTAGCGTGTCTGTCAGTCAGTCAGTAACACAAGGATTTTATACATTAAGTCACTGCACATGACAAATCGTTGATGTAAATAATGAACAATAGAGGTCCGAGTATATCCATAGAAGTGTATGTTTCCTCAATTTTAGTCTTAAGATTTAATCTAGTGATTTCAGTGACCTGTTGGTGGTTTTCAAGATAGGATTTAATTAAATTGAGCACTTTACCTCTTATGCCATACGTGTCTAGTTTACTGGCTAATACTTTGTGGTCTACGTAGTCAAAGGCTTGTGACATATCGCAGAATACAACACAGACAGGTGATGTTTTGTCGGAGTGGGTTGTAACTTTTTTTATAAATTCGTAGATGGCCATATTTATAGTTTTATTTTGACGAAAATCCTTTTGCTCCTTATGCAAAAGCAAAGTAAAAGCAAAACAAGGAAGTTGTTTTTTTTCAAAATTATCATTTATTTCATTATAAAGATACTTCTCAAAAATATTTGAATATATGGGTATTAAGGCAATGGGTCTATTGTTTTCCAATAATGTTTGTTTTCCTTTTTAAACACGGGCTACAGCTCTTTTGGATATATTCCTGTTGAGATAAGGAGATTCAGAATACGACTTAAGTGATGATAGATTTCTTCGTTCACTGACTTAATGATTTTGGTAGCAATGCTGTCATGTCCCACACTACTGGTGCTTTTTAATTATCTAATTATTTTATTTATTTGCCAGGGCGTGCTTGGTGCAAGAACCAAAGAATTTATAATTAAACTTTTAATGTTTTTTCCAGCACCCTGAATTGATTTGCCTATTTGTATAAAATAATTGTTAAGTTCACTAGCTATTTGTATTGGATCTTTGATGTAATTGTGATTATTTTTAATATTAGCGGTCGATTCTTTAGGGATTTTTAATCTACTTTTGTTTATTATTCGCCATGCTGCTTTGCTTTTATTATTAGATGATTTTATTCGGTAATTGTTTTGTGCACGCTTTGTTAGTGAAATAACTTTTTAAATATTTTACAATAATTGTTATATTTCTGTTTATTTCAGTAGTGGGGTTCAGTCTTAATTGCCATAACAAATTCTTCTTTTTACTGCAGGCACGAATGCCACTCGATATCTATTGAGGTTTGCATTTTACATTTATTACAAAAAGTCTTCGTGGGAAACATAAATCATAAAAACATTTAAAGTTCTCTATGAAATAATTGTAGGCCACATTTGGGTCATTTGTATGGTAAATGTCAAAAAATGACAGGCTTCTGATGCATGTTCTAAATGGTTTTCATTTTACATTTATTACAAAAAGTCTTCGTGGGAAACATAAATCATAAAAATATTTAAAGTTCTCTATTAAATAATTATAGGCCACATTTGGGTCATTTGTATGGTAAATGTCAGAAAATGACAGGCTTCTGATGCATGTTCTAAATGGTTTGTATTTTACATTTATTACAAAAAGTCTTCGTGGGAAACATAAATCATAAAAACATTTAAAGTTCTCTATTAAATAATTGTAGGCCACATTTGGGTCATTTGTATGGTAAATGTCAGAAAATAACAGGCTTCTGATGCATGTTCTAAATTTTCGAATATTGTCCAAGCTATAATCGCGTCTAAGCACTCGCCAGAATTTTAAAGCCATTATTTTTTTAACAGGTATTTTAATTAATTGGGCAGTATGGTCAGAGAGTACTAAATCTAAAACACTAGTCTTACAACCCTTAGTCATGTGCAAAATTATCAATACATGTACGACTAATCAGTCTCGTCAGTTCATAAAATGCTAATTTAAAATTATAATTTAATAATGCACATTCGAAGTCTAAAGTATTATTATTTCTTATCAATAGTTCTATGTTTATTATTATAATCGCCACCAATCAGGACATTGTTCATATTTAACTTAGAAGTATAATATAAGCCTTTCTCCAGCCAGTTAAAAATGTATATAAATTATTTTGTTTTGGTACTCTATATATACATAAGATAGCAACTTTATAGTCGAGGAGTTCGATTGCACAGCATTCGAATAAGTTACTGATCGAAAAATTCTTTACTTCTAATAGTTCCCTAAAGTTGTATCCTTTTCTCAGAAGTATGCAGGCTCCTCCTCTTTTGCTGTTATTCCGACTGTATGCTGACGCTAAAATGTAGATCGGTAGATCTAAATTTGACTCGGTTCCCGCCATCGTAAAATGTTCAGTTATGCACAAGGCATCTACTATTTTATTGTTGTCTTCTAATTCTTGTAAGTGAATGAGTAAGGTATCAGATAGCTGTTAGCGGATAGTTGTAAAATCTCCCACTATAACCAGCTTGGTAGTTCTCTTTAGTGACAGTGACATTGCCTGTTGTTTCACACAAAAGTATGTTCCGAATGGAGCCATAATACTAGGCAGCGTAACATGAAAATTCAGCAGCCTGTCGTGCAATCGTGTTAAAAACTGCTTTCTGTTTACCTAACCACATTCCAAAAAAATCCCTCTTTGACCTATTTATTAACTACTACCTAATTTCCCGCATTATTATTTTGTTGCCTAGATACACATGAGCATAGACTACTCATGTGCTAGATTATGTACCTTTGTATTTTATTTCCACTTTAATTATTGTGCTAATTATCGTCCGGGCCGTATTTAAGGTGCACACAGATTACTATCGTTATATTGTGTAGCGCAAAGCAACAATTTGGCTGAGTGTGTACCTTACGAATGCGTTAAAATTTTCTGTGTCTGTGAAAAATAAATAGTTTTTCTTTTTCTCTTCGGCAGAAACACTGATATTCCTCACGGCTGTGGCGCTGATGCAGGCGGAAGAGCCAAAACTGAAGGAGCCTCATCCCGACTGCCCGTCTCATGACGACTGGCTACTGCCTCATGAGTACGACTGCACCAAGTTTTACTACTGCGAGGATGGTGAGAAGTTTTTATAGCGCCGAGGGACTGCCCTCCAAATACTGAGTTCTCAGCGATTCATCATCATCCGCCTAGCGTTATCCCAAAGATTGTGCTCAATATCTGACCAACTATGAACGAGCATACTTAGCAGACCCTTTCTCCGAGGAAACTCTATCTACGGGCAAAGAATTGATGCTTATGGTTAGCAAAAGCCGAAAGGAACGATGGGTGTCTATGGTTTCCAGCATAAATATGACACATAATACAAAAAAAGCTTGGACTACAATTAACAAACTTACTGGTAGTCCACCTCCGGCCATAAATCAGGGTCAAGTGTCTGCAAACCAGGTAGCCCACCAACTTTTACTTAACAGTAAACCACCCATGCGTCTCCGTAATATCGAGAAAGCAAAAGATCTGACCAACACCTCTAATGAAATTAGCAAGCCATTTACGCTTGCCGAGATAATTCCGGCGATAAAAGCTCTAAAAAATGGGAAAGCTGCAGGAGCGGACGAACTCATGGTGGAACAAATAAAGCATTTCGGACCTGTGGCAACCTCATGGCTTCTGAAATGTTTTAATAACTGCCTGGAAACTAAAAAGATCCCAAAAATGTGGAGAAAAGCCAAAGTGGTGGCCCTCATTAAACCAGGCAAAGATCCTGACGACCCAAAAAGTTACAGGCCAATTTCCTTACTGTGCCACCTATACAAACTCTTTGAGAGGCTCGTACTTAACCGTCTAACACCTATAATTGAGCCCTTATTAATTCAGGAGCAAGCTGGTTTCAGACCCGGTAAGTCTTGCTGTGGTCAGGTCCTCAAGCTGACGCAACATATTGAGGATGGGTTTCAGAGAAAACTTATCACGGGAATGGTGCTTATCGATCTTACTGCTGCGTATGACACCATGAACATTAGAAGGCTTCTTGGCAAGGTTGGAGAAATGACGGGTGATGTCGGCTTTGTCCAAATTTTGGGGGAACTACTTCGTAACCGTCGTTTTCAGGTTTACTTACATGACGACAAAAGTAGATGGCGCCGTTTAAAGAATGGTCTTCCCCTGGGGAGCGTTCTTGCGCCTACCCTGTTCAATATCTACACTAATGATCAGCCTTCTAGCCCTTTTACAGAAAAAAATCTCTATGCCGACGACCTCGCACTCACGACTCAGACATCCACCTTTGAGGAGGCTGAAAATAACCTAACGGCGGCTCTTAATACATTAACAGCATATTATAATGATAACTGCCTACGTCCCAACCCGACGAAAACACAGTCATCTGTTTTTCATTTTCGAAACCACCATGCAAACCGGGCCCTTAACATCAAATGGCAAGGAGTGACTATCGAGCACTGTTCTTACCCAAAATATCTTGGAGTAACTTTAGACCGATCACTCACTTTTAAATCGCACTGCCAAAAAACGAAAATGAAAGTAGGAACCCGCAATAATCTACTACGCCGTTTGACGTCTACACAGTGGGGTGCTTCTCCAGATGTCCTCCGCACTACGGGAATTGCTCTTTGTTTCTCCTCGGGTGAATACACTTGCCCTGTATGGCATCGTTCTTCACATGCCAACCAGGTTAACGTGGCCTTAAATGAAACCTGTCGCATAATAACTGGATGCCTCTCAAACCTACACCACTAAATATGGTTTATCCGCTGGCAGGGGCAGCACCACCTGAAGTGCGACGAGACGTGGCCTGCTCCCTGGAAAAACAGAAGCAAGAGCATGACTATCGACACCCCCAGTATGGACATCAATTACCTCCCAATCGTCTAAAAAGCCGACGAAGTTTTCTCCGCTGCACTACAGCTATAGAAGACCACCCAGCAGCTGCAAGGCGAAGGCTCTGGAGTGAGGTGAACCCTCCTCCCTTGAATTTCTTAGCACCACGGGAGAGCTTACCACCAGGACACACCCTGCCGTTGCCGATCTGCAAATCGCTAAACAGACTGCGCACACAAGTTGGCCGCTGCAGGGTGAATATGTGCAAATGGGGGTTCAGAGACCCAAGCCGAGCGGAATGTGACTGCGGTGATCCTGTGCAGTCTATGTCACATTTATTGGAGTGCCCACTCTGTACAGGTCAGGTGTACGGTGGACGATCTCAATGCAGCTACTCCGAACGCCGTAGCATTGGCCCAATATTATAGCGGATCAGTTTGACGTAAATTATTTTTAGGAACTATTGACACGAAAAGAAGAAGAAGAAGCGTTATCCCTGTTTCAACCTGGGGTCCGCTTACTAGTCTATCCGGATTTTGCTGAATATTTCCACTTTTCCACGGAGCGACTTCTTGTCTGACCTCCGCAACCCGAAGGGATAGCGATATTCCATGGTTTAGACTAGTGTCAGTTATTGAGAAGGTACTGACGCCCTATAACGATTGTCAAAGATCTTCATGACCACCGGGACGCACGACTTACTTGGTACTTGGTAGCACGGGCTGTTTCCGCAACTCCACGTCTTGGTGTGTATTTTGCGAGCGGGTGGGAATGGTCTTGTCACTCGAGCCACCCCAGCTCTTCGAGGAAGGCCAGCAGACTCTTGATATGGCCCACTGCTTCCCTCAGGGTGCTGTTTCTGGTCAGGTACTGCTGCCTGTACTGTGCGACCTCAGGGCAGTCGAGGAGCAGGTGGGCTACGGTCTTGTCTGCTGCCATACAGGCCCTGCACAGCGGGCTGTCGGTGATACCTATAGTAAATAGGTGTTTATTAAAGAATCCGTGTCCTGTGTAGGCGGCCGTGACTGTCCGCAGTTGTTGTTTGGACAGCCGGAGGTTTGTTTAGCTATCTTACAGTCTGCTGCGGGAAGAGCCTTCTTGGCCTGCCTACATGTTTCAATACCAATCCAGGACTGGTTGTGCTGGGTTCTGGTTCTATTTCTTACCAGGTTGCGATAAAAACCAGAAGGGAGGGGAATAATAGGCTCGGGTCCCACCACCTTTAAGGTGGCCCCTCTTCTGGCAAGTACGTCGGCTGCGTCATTCCATCTTGAGCCACTGTGGCCCTAGATCCACTGCAGTGTTAATTTGTTTAGTTTACCTACCTCTGTTAGTTTCTAGTGGCATTCAAGTGTGAGTGCCGAGCTGATAGTATGGCTTTTGAGGGCTGAAAAGACAGCCATGCTATCTGAGAGGATCCTAATGGATCGTTCCCTTACCTCACGTGCCATGATTGCTGTGGCGGCTAGGATTATACCAAAACATTCGGCCTGGTAGACCGTGTTGTAGGCTCCCAGCGGTGCTTCGATGTTGATGTTCAGGTCCTCGGAGAACACTCCTGAACCCGTACCCGTACTCCTGAATGCGTTTTAGACCCATCTTTGAAGATCGTGAGCTCGTTGTGGTTAACTGCTCTTACGTGTAGATCCTCGCACGGCTTAACGTGCTCTCCGAGGCACGAGGCAAGCGATAATTCACAATTCAATACGCATATAACTCCGAAAAGTCATTGGTGCGCGCCATGGATTCAAACCCGATACCCTCTGCATGGCAGTCTGTTGGTATCTCCACTAGGCTATCGCTGCCTGTAACCTATTCCACTTTAATCATTAGCAATATTACCATTCTTCCAATCAATAGTGGAAAAGTATGCATATTATGTGACTGTGTGTGAAACTGAGTTCTCATCAATTATCCAGGTAAAACATGGCCAATTTTGAGAGGATCTTGCTAGCCAGTCAACGAACTGCTATTATTAGTGTTATTCATCATCATCTTTTCAGCGGTATCTCGGTTTTATCCAAGAATTCACTTTTGAGCTCGGAGACCGTATACTAGTCTATAAAGTTTTAGCTCTTACTCAGAGCATCTGCCATCTGACCTCCGCAACTCAAATGGATAGCGATATGGCATGGTTAAGATAAGAGTCAATATATTCAAGGGTATTCGAATGGCTCTCCGAATGCTGTTATGGGTATCATAACAGCATTCGGAGAGCTGGTACCGACGGCTTAACGTTCTTACTGTTGCCTGACGGAAGTGATACTTAAGTATTTAATACGCACATAACTTCGGAAAGTTATTATTTATCGCTGCCTAATAGAACTGTTTCTCCTCCAGGTGTGCATCCATCCCTCGTTGGCTGGTTGCGAATTGCCAGGACACTCAACGACCTCACCGACCCCAACAGCGGCCCCAACAGCGGCAATTACACCGGCCCCAACATTGGCAACTACAGCAGCACTAACCGCCACCCCTACAGCGGCACCTACAGCGGGACTTACAGCGGCACCTACACCGGTACCTTCACCGGCCCCTACAGCGGCACCTACAGCGGGACCTACAGCGGAACCTACACCGGCACCATCAGCGGTCCCCATTCAAGAACCGACTCAAGCACCTACAACAGCACCGACTCAAGCCCCAACCAACCCTGACGACTGTGACCGACATAAACCCCTGCGAAGATGGCTGCAACATACCACCCTGGGCACATGCTGACTGCGACAAATCCTACATATGTGACGGACAAAGCCCCTTGCTGCTTGTATGTGGTGAGCGACTGCAGTTCAATTCTAGCACCCACACTTGTGACTTCGCGTGCAACGTGAACTGTGTGAGGAGGCATATCCAGTCAACTACAATCAAGACCTTCCTACCCTGGGATCAGATTAGTCAGGAAACCAGTGAGCAGTTGGAGATGATTACCAAGTATTGTGTTACAAATGTTATTGCTTTATCTTTTTTTTATTTATTTATAAATACTTGTCCTGTTATCTAAAATAAATTATTAATTTGAATCTTACATTTATTTTATATTGAGGTAATTCCTTTTATTTCTATTGCTGGCGAGACAGTCTGGATTAATTTGAATAGAATATGGACATACATACTACAAGCAAGTATGTAACAATTTCGATTTCATCATCATCATCAGCCTTTAACAGTCCACTGCTGGACAAGGCCTCTCCTTTGAAAGGAGGAATTGGCCTACTATACCACGCTGGCCAAACGGGTTGGTATAGGGTTTGTATCAAGTTTTCCTTCTCTTACAGCGGTGTTCTCTGTATAATATGCTACCTCTGTCGGCTCTTACGACACCCATGGGATGATATGGGGTGGTGACAATCCGTATTCTTAATCCGTCACCACACGGACAATTCGAAAATCGATTTATATATGGAGAAATACTAAGAAGATGATTCATTCATTCATTCATTCGTGGTGGCGCAGCGATCCAAAGTGAGTCTTGGCCTCTGACACGAGATCTCTCCACCTTTTCCTGTCGTGGATGCACTCTCTCCAGTCCAGTCTACGAAGTCCTGCTAGATCTTTTAGGACTTCGTCATTCCAGCGATATCTAGGACGACCCACCGGGCGTCGACCGCTAGGTCGTCCCAGATACGCCCTTTTTGCAGCACGATCCTCTTCCATTCTCATCACGTGACCAAACCACCGAAGTCCTGACGCCTTAATCTTGCCGATAATATTTGGTTCGGCCACAAGGTCTTCTATCTCCTGGTTCTTTTGGATCCTCCAGCTCCCATCCTCTTTTCTAGTTGGCTCCAGAATCCGCCGCAAGATCTTCCTTTCTGCCACTAACACCTTGTTCTCTCTCTTCTTTAAGTGTCAGTGTCCATGCCTCACAGCCGTACATTAGAATTGGTCTAATGACTGTTTTGCTCACATAAAGAAGATGATAATGACTATAATAAGAAGAGATCAAAAATGGAGTCTTGTGGTACGATTATTGTAACCGGTATTCCTGAAATCCTACTTACTTAAAACATTGTGTACTATATAATATTATATTACCAAAGTATGCTTCAGATAGACTACGATTTTCTGTGTCTTACGGTAATAACAGAACATACCGGAAACGTATGAAATATCGTGTCGCCACAATCACAGCCTTTGAAAAGATTGTAACAAACAGTTCATACTGGACGTATAAGTGATCAAGTTGCAAAATATCATGCTTATTAATGCTATTTATATCAGGTGGCTGATAAATATCATTTATTGGCTCTACATTATTGGCTCGTAGTACATGTGCAGATTACCAAAGAATTATATTACTCAAAAGTGAATTCTTGGATAAAACCGAGATACCGCTGAAAAGATGATGATGAATAATACTAATAATAATATTATCATTGGGCCTCCCTGCAGTTTCTCGACTGGCTAGGAAGATCCTCTCAAAAATGGCCATGTTTTACCTGGATAATTGATGAGAACTCAGTTTCACACACAGTCACATAATATGCACACTTTCCGCTATTGATTAGAAGAATGGTAATATTGCTAATGATTAAAGTGGAATAGGTTACAGGCAGCGATAGCCTAGTGGGGATACCAACAGACTGCCATGCAGAGGGTATCGGGTTTGAATCCATGGCGCGCACCAATGACTTTTCGGAGTTATATGCGTATTGAATTCTGAATTATCGCTTGCCCCGTGTCTCGGAGAGCACGTTAAGCCGCGTGTCCCGGTGGTCATGAACATCTTTGACAGTCGTTATAGGGCGACAGTACCTTCTCAATAAACTGACACTGGTCTAAACCATGGAATATCGGTTGTCGCTCCGTGGAAAAGCTAATATTCAGCCAAATCCGGGTAGACTAGAAAGCGGACCCCAGATTGAATCCCTTCGGGTTGCGGAGGTCAGACAAGAAGTCGCTCTGTGGAAAAGTGGAAATATTCAGCAAAATCCAGATAGACTAGAGTCTTTGAAAAGATTGTAACAAGCAGTTCATACTGGACGTATAAGTGATCAAGTTGCAAAATATCATGCTTATTAATGCTATTTATATCAGGTGCCTGATAAATATCATTAATTGCCTCAAATTTTACATTATTGGCTCGTAGTACATGTGCCGATTACCAAATAATTCATTGGTAATCGGCATCTTTTCAAAGGCTTTGATTGTGTCGGTACGATATACTTACCACACTTTTTGATAAATGTTTTCACTAGGCGAATTTGAACACCGTATTCAAGTTGTAATCTATTTTGGTAATTTAATACGCTGTTAATAGGGTCTTAACTTTGGTTAATAGTATTTCAGAAATACCAGTTCCAATGAGCATGCTACAGGGTACCGTTTTTTGGTCTCTTGTTAAAGTCATCATCACATGAGTTGTTGATTATCGTGTGAATGTTTGGCGGATGAAATTCTTATATACAGACACAGAGAAAGCAATCGTGCTCTTTCCATACGGGTTTTTCCTAGGTAGAACTAATAGAGAAGGTAATTCCGGAAGAAGGTTTAGGTGTATAATTCCACGAGGGTACAGCCGCGGGCAAATTAATGTATTTTATTTATAAAAGTACCTTACGCACATATCAAGCCAATTTCATTGATTTACATCGGTGAAGACGATTAAAACTAATTAAAAACATATAATGATATAAATAGTCTTGTACACAAAGTAAGATAAGTCTCATGTCCAAAGTCCTTAGCGTAGATGTTTATTTTTACTATGTAGCGGTAGCCTAGTGGAGATACAAACAGACTGCTATGCAAAGGGTAGCGGATTTAATCTCTGGCGCGCACCACTGACCTTTCCAAGTTATATGTGATAGTCTACGGCGCTGAGACGTGGTCGCTAACAATGGGCCTTATACAAAAACACAGGGTCACTCAAAGGGCGATGGAGAGAGCTGGGTGAATTTCCCGCGACCAAAAATTACGTGGCATCAATGAAATCGGTACTATAAAACATAGTTATAATATTCTAACATTTTTTTTCTGGTTAGGTGAAATAGTAATCTATGTGTAGCACTAAATATTTAATTAAATAGGATTAATAAATACTCCAAAAAAACATTAAACCTCGAAATCTTTCATTGCCGTGTTTGTCCACACATCACCTTGATGTGTATTATACGTTATTGATAAAAATCTATTGGTTATTTATATAAAAACCTAGTTTTATTTGATACGTGAATAGTTAAAGTATTGTTAAGGAATACATTTATTCATTTATTTAAACAATACGACGAATGATTAGTAAAAATGCATTTGTCCTAGAACTAGCTTTCATCGCCGTGTCCTAAATATATTTAAGAATATTGTTTTATCTAAGGACTTGCGTCCCCCACCCGTGTGCGCTAAACGCTGCATAATAGTGTCGCTTCCCAGATAGCAACAAACTTGCAGCAAGTTTAAATCAAACTTGCTAGTTTCACTGTGACAAACTTGCATCAAACTTGCATGAAGTTTGCTTTTGCAAAGGTTGCACAGGTACAAGGCACAGGTTGGTGGTCCGACAACAGCTGGTCGTCGAGCACCTCCTGCTGTATCTAGGAGGTCGACCGACCACCAACCTGTGCTCGTCGTCATCCAAATCCTTTGAAAAACCAACTTCATGCAAGTTTGTCACAGTGAAACTAGCAAGTTTGATTTAAACTTGCTGCAAGTTTGGCAAGTTTGCATTGTAATCTGGGTTGGTGCTCGACGTGGAACGACGTGTATACGTGCCTGCGTTTTTGCGCCATAAATGTAAGTATTCGATTTTTATATTACTGGACATTTTTTCTTTCATCGCCGTGGATAGGTCTAACTTCTATTTGAATAAGTTTGTCCTTTTGATAAAACATTCGATAGAATGCCATTAATATCTTATGTTTATTTGTAACGTGTTAATTACTGTGAATTATTCATAGATTTTTGGTTACTTGATGTTTTTGCCTTGATTTTCATCACCGTGCTCTCATTGCCGTGGTTTCGATAGGCAAAATTTGCTATGGCAATGAAAAAGAGACACGGCGATGAAACAAAATTTCATTGCCATACCTTTTAAAACAATTTAGTTTCATTGCCATGACCAGTTGTTTCATTTCCGTGACTTATGTTTTCATCGCCACGGCATGATTAAGAAAAAAAACAATCTGTACTGTACAGTCAACTTCAAAAAGATATTGCCACGTTAACCTTACAAAATAATATATATTTGGAACTCCATCACACGATAGACATTCAAACATACGCACACACACACACGCACACACACACATACACACACAACACTATCACACGCACTCACTCTCATATATTACACTACAATTCAATTGTAAACAGAATAATGGATTGTTTATTCTTAGAAAGCCAAGATGCCTAAACCGAAACTATCGGAAGAGGAGAGAAAGGAAAGAAAAGATTGGCCGAACAAAAGCGATGAAAAATTAAGTAGCGACCCTGTTATATTATATAAAGTTAAGTATATATTGTTGGCAAGAGCTATTGCATACTTTAGGAAAGTATCTTATTATTTGTTAATTTTTATTCTGCTAATTTTTGTGTGAAGGAACTTAAAATAAATGCTTGTGTTGCTTTGATTCTATTAACTTTTTGTTTAATTTTACTCCGATGCGAGAAGGTTATTGAGAAGATGGTATAAGAGCGTATGTGTGTGTTGTGTATGCCTTTCTCTCTCAGAGCCAGGGATGTATCTATTTCAGGTAAGTATATTATATAAAAAATATCATGTGTTGTTGGATTTTTTCATTACCGTGGATTGATTCTATCATTGCTGTGGCACAGTTCTTTCATTGCCGTGGACGCAAGTTTCATTGCCGCGCATGCATGTTTCATCGCCGTGGCACGAAATTTTGAATCTTGTATATCTCGTTAGTTTTTTAAGCTATCTGCTAGATATTAAGCAATATTACATATATTATCAAAAACTTGAGTAAACACTATTTTTTATTGTTCTAAAATTGAAGAAAAAAATCCACGGAAATGAAGATTTTATTGGATCTGTTGAAATTCACCCAGCTATGCTCAGAGTTTTCCTGCGAGATTGAATCAGAAATGAGGAAATCCGCAGAAGAACCAAAGTCACCAACATAGCTCTCCGAATAGCCAGGCTGAAGTGACCGAATATCCGTTGGGGCAGGCGGGTTCTGGAGTGGCGACCACGTAACGGACGACTCAGCAGGGGTAGGCCTCCCGCAAGGTGGATAAACAATCTGGTTAAGATCGCGGGAAGAGGTTGGATGCGGGTGGCATCTTGGGGATGCAGCAGTCCAGCAGGTGTTCCCTACGTCAGTGCGAAAATTGTTGGTTCGATTTTCATTATATCGAACACTGTATGTTGATAATTCAATTGTGCGATGTTTTATTACATCGATGCTTTATTGGTGCGATGTAACGTTAGTGCGAAAAATGTTGGTGCGAAGTACCTTACAGCGAATGCTCATTATTTCGATAATATACAGGGCATTGAGATCACATAGCTCAATGAAACAGGGTATAAAAGACCCTTAACGAAAACTAGAAACCCATATTGTACCAATCATTACGCACATTTTTCACTTCAGCACTATACCTGGGAAATTACTGGTTCTGTAAATATTGAGGCTGAAAGTCACCACCCCCCCGTGGGATCTCCACCTTGTCGTGGTGGGGGGGGGGGGGAGGTTAGTAACCGTGGTTAGGTCACCCACGGTGAAGCTAAGCGAGATCCGGGGAGTGGACGCTCCGCGTGGGCTTGACGGAGGCCTGCGTAGGATGTGCCCAATGGTGCGGGTGCGAGGGACAGTTCTTCTGTCCCTCGCAGACGGGTGCGGTTGCGGGAGTAGAGGCGTGTCGGTGTTGCATTGCCGCGTGCCCTATCTCCCGCAAACAAATGGGGGCGCATCATCGTTGCGTCGCGGTGGGGCCGCAGAGGAAGAGGCGATGCGGTGTTGCGTTGCCGTCCTCCCTATCCTCCGCGGCCGCTGGGTGTTTTGGCGGCAGAGCCCAACACCTTCATCCGCCGCCAAGGGGGTTTTGTTCGGGGCCCGCCTGACCATCTGGCGGGCCAATAACCGCCGGGGGTTAGCGAGGAATGCTTCGGTGATACCCGACCCTCCAATACACGGGTACATGAGGAACAGGGAGGGAACATGAGGGATAGGTATTTGAAGCATTGCACTCACGCACTTTAAAATTGTTGTTTTAAAAATGTGATTACTTAAAAAAAATCGTACACACATACAATCGGTTTTATGACATCCTGTATACAATATACTATCGAACTATCGAGCATTCGCTGTAGGGTAATTCGCACCAACATATTTCGCACTAACGTTACATCGCTCCAATAAGGAATCGATGCAATAAAACATCGCACAATTGAAATATCGACATACAGTGTTCGATATAATGAAAATCGAACCAACAATTTTCGCACTGACGTAAGCAACCCGTCCAGCAGTGGACGTCTCTAGGCTGACATGATGATTATAAATTTACAAAGAGTGTATGAGAAACTACGCTACCGGGAGGCAGACCAACAGTTGTGCAATCAAGAAGCCAGTTGTTCAATGTGCATAAGGTGAGGGTAGCCGCACAGGTAACTATGCAAGCAATCAATCCCCAAAGGAAATAATTTGTTTAATAGAGCAAAGACTGTTTAGAATATCAACATCCACAGTATTGAAAGCGTTGCTAAAATCAACAAGAGCAAGGTGTTAGCTGCCTAATATGTACCAAGGATATGTACCTAACGACTGTGTGATTTATAATGAAAGTCATCCTTATATTTTGTTCTGATATTCAGTGTTTTTTTATACCCTTAGTTATCTTTAGATAAATATTAACACGTTCACTGCGGAACAGGTCGCTTTCGGCCTGCCGCTGTACGTACAGCTGGTGCGGACGAAGAAAACTATGTCCCTCTCGCTGGTGCGGAACGATTATTTTAGGTGTTTTTAAGGTTTTGACAGAGACAAATATATATTTCAGCTTGTAGTCAAAATTGTAGGTATTCCCCATAAAAACATCACGGCAGGCCTTTTTCGGCCTACCACGCACTAGAGGTGAAATATATCCGCTTAGTGCGGCAGTGGGTTTATTTCAGCCGGCTAACCCAACAGGCCGCCGGCGACCCGATACCGCACAGAACGAACGCGCCGCCAGTTAGTGTTGTGCTATGTAGCTTATCTGACGTATGTTATGTCGATAAAATTGACGATCGTAAACAATAAAAGAAAAATACAAATTTTGGAATATAGAGTGATTCGCTCTGCAATTATAACTGATATTGACAGTAGTGATGAGATATTTACAATTAAGAAAAATAAAAAGTAAAAGTATTTAGGAACAAAACATCCTGGCAAACCAAGTAAAAGCGGTAAGTTTTGCTTGCTACCTACACGTGTATTTATAGTACTCATAATATTTTGAAATGTAAGGTTACCTGCGAAAGTGCAGTGATATGCCCTTTTAAACCCCCGACACAGACAAAGCGGTGCTAAAACAATTTCGATCTAGTTTTTTTTTGGTTGACAGATGATTTAAAAGCTTCGTTCAAATATACAATAGATGCACGATCGCAGCTCGAAAAACGGCACCAACAAAACTGTGCTTAATTACAATTTTTAGCACAGCTTACCTACTATCAGCCACTTCACGAGCGCGCTAGCAGTGTGACGTACCTATTTCAAATGTTCACGATGCTAATGATGATGAAGAAAATAGGTGTTTAATAGGTGAAGTATCATACTCTCAGTTTTTATAAAAATTGTATGGAATTTACTATGTAATAAAAACATATTAATTAAGTATGAAGTCCCGTTTTAAAATAATATTGTTTCTTTTCAATCGTGTGAAATTGTGCAGGGTGCTACGAGAGACTGCGGAGAACCTTCAGGAGCGACGAAGCAAAAAATAGAGTGAAAAATTTAAAAAAATTGCAGGCAGTGCAACATGAATCTTTGCGTGTCATGTTTTAAAAACGGCCACAATTATATAAAAATCTTCATTTCTTTTATGAACGCGAATTCTGTTTGATTTTCGATAATCCTTTATTTTGGTATGTCCCATCACCGCTAAAAATACCTTCTAGTGCGGTTCAGGTCGATATCGGCCTGCCGCTTTTCCTGGTTTATATCTCATATCCTATTTGGTAGATTCCGGGGCGAATCAAACCTAAGGAAGCTGGGTTCAAGGTTATTCTAACAGAATAAATAAAAATTGTATGCATCATGTTTTCGCAAAGTTATAGCATTTTAAGCTACCCTAGTGCTGGTGGGTCGAAAAAAACCTGCCACGCACTGGCGGAAAAATCGTTGGGGGCACATTTCGACCTGCCGCCGGACCAGATGAAGGTTTACGATTTTACTTGCCGCAGTCAACATGTTAATAATAATATTATGACTGTTGCAATAGAACAATCTAAAACTACAGTTTATTGTCATCGCACTACAGCCAAGGGTAAATTATAGACAGCTACGCGCAATTGCAGTAGTTGATAAGCAAGAACATCGAGATCAATGACATGATAAGTACCGGTCAGTAAACCAATAGAAGATAATCGAATATTATTATTTGTGTAACGTATATATTAATTATTTTTCTTGTTACCTCTCATAAGTACAACTGAGAACAGGAGGGCAGTGTCTTTAAGTAAAAAGCTGTCTGTGTGTAAACTGACAATGATAAGTAAGTGGTTTATTTTCTATTTCATGTCTGGGAGTTCTTTATAATATTTTCTTAAGACATGCGCAGTCTGCCGTACTTGCAGTACCATTTTTACCATAAGAGCACACAGGGCCCGTGCCCAGGGCCCCCGTCCTCATGGGCCTGAAGGCCAAACAAATTCTTCCAAATATATTAAAACATTTTTGTCAGACGCAATATAGTTTTCAAAAACAGAAGTGTAAATATAGGTGACTTATATTTTTAAACTACAAACATTTTATGTTATTTTAAATATTTATATTATTTAGTTATAATCAGTACCTCAGATAACAATGTAAACTTGCCAAACTTGCAGCAAGTTTAAATCAAACTTGCTAGTTTCACTGTGTCAAACTTGCATGAAGTTGGTTTTCAAAGGATTTGAATGACGACGAGCACAGGTTGGTGGTCGGTCGACCTCCTAGATACAGCAGGAGGTGCTCGACGACTAACTGTTGTCGGACCACCAACCTGTGCTCGTCGTCATCCAAACCCTTTGAAAAACAAACATCATGCAAGTTTGATGCAAGTTTGTCACAGTGAAACTAGCAAGTTTGATTTAAACTTGCTGCAAGTTTGTTGTTATCTGGATACCTGTATTTTTAATATTTGCACGCCTCATTTGGCAGAATATGCTGGACGTTAAATTTATAACACCTGTATGATACCATATTCTAGAAAATAGACGCTATTCTATTCTATTCTACATATATGTATAAGTAACTAAGCTGTTTTATTTACAACTAGATGACGCCCGCAGCTATGCCCGCACATTTTTTAAATTTAACCGTTTCTACCCGTTCCCGTGGGAGTTTTGGGAAATCCCGTCTTAGTGCACCCCTACGGTCCCCAAGGAACATACACGCCAAATTTCAGCTTCCTGCGCCCAATAGTTTCGGCTGTAGCGTGTCTGTCAGTCAGTCAATAACGCAAGGATTTTATATATTAAGATTAGACGTCGCCCGCGACTCCATCCAGTATTTTCCATTTAAATCTCGATATTTTTTCTGTTTTATAGAAGAACTAGAGGACGCCAGCAGCTACGCCTGCTTTTTTTTTATTTATCTGTTTTGACCGATCCCGTGGGTATTTCGGGAAAGCCCTCCTTAGTGCACCCCTACGGTCCCCAAGGAACATACATGCCAAATTTCAGCTTCCTGCGCCCAATAGTTTCGGCTGTAGTGTGTCTGTCAGTCAGTCAGTAACGCAAGGATTTTATATATTAAGATGATCATGCTGAAAGTATTCTTGATAAATAAGTCAAGAGCTTAAAAATATGACCAAAACAGAAACTATATTTGTAAAAGATTTTAGATCGTATTTGATGAAAGATCGGCAAATCCTTTGTGGTAAATAAAACTGAAATACATCGTCACTGAACCATCAGTGTCCAATCAGAATTGACAGAATTTTTCAAGTCATAATTATTTTAACTGCCGTTCTTCTACGTCGCTTGAGACGGAGGGTCTCAGGTAGGATGTCGGGGTTCGAGAGAAACACTGCTAGGCTGAACAGGTTCTTTATTATGTCTCACTACCGCTTACATACAGTATGACCGAACTAGGTAAGCACTGGCCTGAGCTGGCTGGAGTGTAGACTCCTGCTGCTCTCCGACGCTCGCAGGGTAGCTGCTCGAAGGGTCGCCGATGAGCTGGCCAAGGTGCGCTGCGCAGGCAGCTCTGTGGTCGATGTTCAGGCTGAGCGGGTCTCAGGCGGTGCAGCCGATGTGGGTCGAGCGGTCAGGCTCAGGCGTCCGTGGCCTGGCTGTAGGAGCTCGTAGGCAGGAACGGAGGCTTGGGTGGCAGCTGGCTAGTAGCGGCACGGCGCCAGCAGCTCGTGGCTTGTAGCCCGTAGGAAGAACGTCAGCCCGTAGGAAGAACGTCTGGTGCAGTGAGCTCGTAGGGTGAACGTAGCCCGTAGGGTGAACCCCAGCGGGACAGTAGATAGGAAGTAGAATGTAGAATAATCGCGAGGTGTAGCGGCAGCGTTCCGATGTCTAGGGAAAGTGACCATTCTACAACGCGCACCCATCTTATATAGATGTAGCCTATGACTCACAACTGCCTTTGGCTAGTGAATATGACCATATTTGGTAATATTGCGAACGATGTCTGGCTAAGCTGGCGTTAAGCGCCTGCGAGATATTATAACGCAATACGTGTAGTATTACGTTACATTGTGTTAAGGTTAATTCACCACATGATACGAGTATGACCAAATAAATGTGACCTTGTTAGCTAATACCGATCTATAGTTGGTGCCACGAGAAGATAGACTTTTTGTAAACAAACATTCAGGGCTTTACAACCATTTTTCAAACAGTTGTGTTTTAGATTTTACCTATAATTTTTTAACAGTATTTTTTTCAATGCCGAATGCATTCCTTTATGTTTTTAAATTTATATTATTAAATTTTACTGAAATAACAATAAATATTTTGTTTTGTTCATAAATTTGCCGATTTTTTTGTCGTTTTACACACAATTTATCCTGTAAATTAAGGAAAAATAGAGTACCATGTATGTTAATGATAGAGTACATACATGTTACTCTATTATTCACATGATTCTTTTTAAATAATAGACAGTAAATCATTTGCTCAAAGTAGCCTACCTGTCCCAAAATATTAAATTATTGACCAACAACTAATAATATTACAGATAACTAGCCAGTAAATACATTGCAAAAAAATTCTAGGCATGGAGATTTTACGTTGTCTGTGAATGAAATCGTCAGAATGAACTTAAACAAAATCCATTAAAGTTACGGTAGTCTGAAAACGCAATTTCTTTTTTAGGTATACTTAAATAATTTTCTAAGCGACTAATAGTTTGCCATCTGCTATCCTGCACCAGCTTTGCCGAGATGCCGGCAGTGGAGGGGCGTTGCGATCCTATAAACTTGTATTTAACTTTACGTTTACCCCTTCTTGACAACTAAAAACATTAATTTTGTCCTCTGATAAATGCATGTTTTAAGCCCAAGAATGTAATATTTCAATGAACTAACTCCAAATGTTGACATTCTAGGCGCCAGTACCTCAAAACATGAAAAATTCTTGTTGACAGCGCATAATATCGATGAAAACCCGATCCATTGACATATTAGTTTATAATGACACGTATCTATGTACCATTGCGCTCATTGGATTTGACATTATTTGTTTTTGACAGAACTATCACTAAGTCACTTAGTAGAAATTCTTTGTTTACAAAAAGTCTATGTTCTCGTGGCACGGGCTATAGGTGACTTTTATTTTCAAGCAACGGATATTCGTAAAATCTCCCACTATAACCAGCTTGGTAGTTCTCTTTAGTGACAGTGAAATTGCCTGTTGATTCACACAAAAGTATGTTCCGAATGGAGTCATAATACTAGGCAGCGTAGCAATGAAAATCCAGTAGCCTGTCGTGCAATTATGTTAAAATATGCTTTCTGTATTCCGAAAAAATCCTTATTTATTATACCTATATTTATTAACTACTACCTAATTTACCTAATTATTGTTTTGTTGCCTAGATACACATGAGCATAGACTACTTACTCATGTGCTAGGTTATGTACCTATGTATTTTATTTTCACTTTAATTATTGTGCTAATTAACGTCCGGGCGGAATTTAAGGTGCACACAGATTACCAGCGTTCTATTGTGGACACTATCACAATGCAACAATTTTGTTGTGTGTGTAGTGTGTACCTATCTGTCACTGACGAATGCTATGCCTTGCGATTTCTTTTTTAAGGCCTGTTCAGACCTAAGCGGTATTCGCTACCGTCTGCGGCAGAGAAAACCCAGTGGGTATGCGGTAATATTATTGTTCAGACCTAAGCGGTATTCGCTATCCTTGTGGGTAGAATAACGTACGGTAGTCGAGTTTCGCTCAGAGAGGTAAGAACTAGACGCGGTACTTGATACCAAATACCTGAGCGAAACCCGCGCGGTATGTACCTCTACCCACAGCGGCAGCTAATATCGCTCAGGTCGCTCTAGCCGCGGTACTTGATACTAAATACCTGAGCGAAACCCGCGCGGTATGTATCTCTACCCACAGAGGCAGCGAATATCGCTCAGGTTTGAATAGGCCTTTATGTGTTATAATTTTTCTGTGCCTGTGACAAATAACTAGTTTTCTTTCTTTCTTCTCTTCCCCAGAGACACTTATATTCCTTACGGCTGTGACGCTGATCCAGGCGGATGAGCCAAAACTAAAGGAGCCTCATCCCGACTGCCCGCCTCACGAAGACTGGCTACTGCCTCATGAGTTCGACTGCACCAAGTTCTATCGCTGCGACGATGGTGAGAAGTTTATAGCGCCGAGGGACTGACCCAAAATACTGAGTTCTCACCGATTCATCATCATCCTCTTAGCGTTATCCCAGTTTCAACTTGGGGTCCGCCTACTAGTCTATCCGGATTTGGATGAATATTAGCTTTTCCACGGAGCGACTACCTGTCTGACCTCCGCAACCCGAAGAGATAGCGATATTCCATGGTTTAGACTAGTGTCAGTATATTCAAGGGTACTTAACACCCAGAACAACAGTCGGAGAGCCGGTACCTACGGCTTAATGTTCTTACCGTCACACGACGGAACTGATACTTAAGAATAGGCTAGTTGACAAAAAAAATATAAGTAAGTCCGTCCTTTAGATTATTCAAAAATAAGCGATACGTATTTTTTATTTGTAAATTAAACCAAAAATGACCAAGATGTATCTCATTAAAGTTACGTATAACGTCACGCCGTGCTGCACTTTTTCGCACTAGATGACGTCACACGTTACTTTAAAAGGCTATATCTTTGTTATTTTTTATTAAATCGAAAAAAGAAAAAATATATGTCCAATATTTTTTTATAATCTAAAATACGGACTAAATAAAATGTAATTATTTTGACCCTGGAAACTACCCTATTTAATATGCACATAACTTCGAAAAGTTATTGATGCGCGTTGTGAGTCTGAAACCGATAGGTACTCTCTGCATGGCAGTCGCTTTGTATCTCCACTAGGCTAAGAGTTATCTCTGCCTAATAGAACTGTTTCTCTTCCAGGTGTGCATCCACCTCTCGTTGGCTCCCTGCGAATTGTCAGGTCACTCCAACTCCACGGCCTACCCAGCCTCCATAACGGCCTCAACAGCGGCAACTACACCGACCCCAACAACAGTAACTACAGCAGCACCAGCCGTCCACCCAACAGCGGCACCTTCACCTTCAGTGGGACCTACACTGACACCTTCACCGGGACTTTCACCGGCCTCTACAGCGGTACCTACAGCGGGACCGACACCGGTACTATCACCGGTACCATCAGCGGCCCCCACTCAAGAACCCGCTCAAGAAACCGCTCAAGAACCCACTCAAGCCCCCACAACAGCACCGACTCAAGCCCCAACCACGACTGACGACTGTGACTTCCCCGACATAAACCCCTGCGAAGACGGCTGCAACGTACTACCCTGGGCACACGCTGACTGCAACAAATTCTACGAATGCGACGGACAAAACCCCTTGCTACTTGTATGTGGTGAAAGACTGCAGAAACAAAATACTTATCATGTTTTCGAAAACAAATTATTATCCATTTGAACTTTAGATGTCGTTTTTATTGTGATAGTTGCTCTCATTTCTATTCTCTCGAGACAGCTTCGATTTATATTGAATAGAATTTGGAAATACATACTACAAGCAAGTATGTAACAATTTAGATTTATGCACATACTAACCAATATTTATAATTGCTTGTGGTGCTATAATTAAATTCGTAAATATTTGAGACGAAATATATTAATACTTATCATCATCATCAGCCCTATATATAAACTGTCCCACTGCTGGGCACGGGCTTCTTCTCACTAAGAGAAGCGTAAGGCCATCATGGTCCACCACGCTGGCCTAGTGCGTGTTGGCAGACTTCACATGTCTTTCGAGAACATTATGGAGAACTCTCAGACATGCAGGTTTCCTCACGATGTTTTCCTTCACCGTTTAGCAAGCGATAATTAACAGTTTAATACGCACATTTACTCCGAAAAGTCATTGGTGGGCGCTGTGGATTCGAACACGGAGCCTCTGCGTAGCAGTCTGTCGGTCTCTGCACCAGGCTATCGCTGCCATACCTATAGAATAATCTACATCTACACTAATATTATAAAGAGGAAAAATTTGTATTTTTGTTTGTTTGTAATGGATAAACTCAAAAACTACTGCACCGATTTTAAAAATTCTTTCACCATTAGAAAGCTACATTATCTGCGAGAAACATAGGCTATATTTTATTTTAGAAAACATAGGGGTCCGTAAGATATTTGGGTTTTTCGGGTACGCGAAGTAGTTCCCTCAGGACGCGGGTGAAACCGCGGGAAACGGCTAGTTATATTATATTGCTTTCGAAAATAAATTGTATTATACATAGAATTTCATTTCTTTGGAATTTCATTATTATTGTTATTTATTATTATAGATGAGACGGTTTTGACTTATCTGAACAAATGTTAGCAAAAGAAAAATATGCGATGCAAGAAGTATCATGAGGAAAACTAGTCATCAAACAGGAAAACTTGGTAGCATGATATGGTAAACAATATTCTTCTGAAGCCTCACAATGTTTAGGGGAGTAGTAGTAGACTACATTATGATGATGATGGAAAGCAAAAATGAAACATTCAATGACAAGTAACACAATTTAAGGTACCTTCACGAAATGTGTTTCCCGGTTGAAGCAACCATGTGACCAGCTCAGCATAAGTCAGGCTAAATTAGGTTAGTTATATCACAAATAATCCATACAGTCGTTCGACGAACGCGTCTAGACGGGTCAATCGTGCGGGGGCAAGAGGTGAGACGCGGGAAGAGCGGTACCTAGTTACGTATATCGCCTTAGTTCGTAACTAGGTACATATTATGTTCTTTAGATGCCCTATGACCCCATGGATAAGTAGGTATTTCGAACATATTTTTTTTAAAACCTAAAAAAAAATTCGTTCCCAGGTATTATTTTTGGTTAGACTTGGCATGATGTCCACAACGAGTAGACTTCGGCTTGGTGATGGGTCTTGTGACACCTTGTATAATGCATATGCTAGGCTGCTTACCTTTACGTCTCTCCTTCACTCAAACCTTTAGTTAATGTGTTCTTTCCAATTTAATTGGCTATCATAAATTAATCCAAGAAAACGAGCAGAAGTAACATGTTTTATTTTGTAGTTGTCATGAACTAAATCTATATTGGATGGATTTACCTTTCGTTGATCGAAACGCATTATATTTGTTTTTAATATATTTATTTTTAAATTGTTATTGTCAAGCCACGAAATAATAGAATGAGTTAGTTATATTTAGTGTACCTAATCCTCTCCTAATTGCCATCACAGTAACCAGTAACACTGTGAGTCAATAAGATAATTTTATCTACTCGTTCCTACCAAAGTCGCCTTTTACGACAACCACGGATTGAAGTGGGTAGTGACATTACGTATTGTCAATTCGTCACTACAGTCCGTTCACAGTTATTTTACCTCTGACAGATGTCGGTGTTTATTTTCTTTATGTTGGAATTGTACTCTGTGATGACAGGAAAGTAAAATAGGGTTACCCGTGCATAACATTATACCCAATATTAGTGGAAATGCTTCAAAAATTCAAATGCTTGAAGCTCATGGCCGCAAAGTGGTTAAATTACCGCCATACCACTGCGAGCTAAACGCAATTGAACTTATGTGGAGTCTCATTAAAAGGCGAGTCACAAGCAAAAATTTAGGACAAGAGGCAACCAACATTGTGAATTTAGCTGAAGAAGCGTTTCAATCTATCACTGCAGAAGACTGACAAAAACAATGCAAACATGAGCGCCACATTGAAGACAAGCTTCGAGAAACAGATGGGTCTACGGATGCTGAAATGGAAAGGTTCATAATAGAATTAAATTCTGAGTCTGATACAGATATGACAGCAGTTACGAATCATCATAACATTGGCAGTCCACATGGATCATTCTTATAGACTCACGCTCCTGTTTCCATGCAGGGGTAGGCAGAGGTGTAATATGACACCCACATCATTCTTATTCAAAATAAATATGAAAATTAAATTTACAGTTTTTGTATTTGATAATTAGAACCTCACGTTGGCGTAATTATGATGCGTTTATTATATTAAATAGACAACATTTTTATTATAACTACTTATCTTCATAGGAAATTAGTTATTTCGTAAGAAAATAAATGTACATGCATATAGCCATGCCAATATCATGAGGTTTACTTCCAAATATTTAATACGATCGCTTAGGCAATAAAAAAATATTTACATTTTAGCAATAATGTATATTTATTTATTTTATTTATTTATTATTAGGTAAACTCACAGCATATATATAAATCATTTACAGTAATAATCTTAAATCTAAGGTTCTGATATACATGCCACTTATGAGTTAACACAGCATTCACATTTTAGACAACACATTTTAAACAATGTTTGTACAAATTATGTTGTTACACAAATGAACTGCAAAATATGGGTTAAACAAAAAAAACAAGTAATGAACATTAAAATAGCAGTTAAAAATGTATACAAAAGAAAAAAGAAAAAACATAAGCAACAAAAAAAAAACAAAAGAATCTTATTCAATTACAGCCAGTTTCTTAAGGGATTTCAATATTTTTATACGGAACTGACTCTCACTATCATGGAACACGTCAGCATCTGACACATTCTATGTATGTATATTTAAAATGGGAGTATTATATACCAAATATAGCAACACAACGCCCAGGTTGGCCAATCTAACAGCTAGAGGTAAAATAACTGTGAACGGACTATACACGCATAGCTTGGCATAGCCACTGGTTCCTGCGTTTGATATGATACCCATACACACATACGGTTACTAAACTTATTTAGGTACTTATTATGAAACATTACGAATATCTCGATGCATACAGCAACATCCATACATAATTTGTCAAAAAAATCCAAGTAGTGGCGGTACTAGCTCATAGACAATAGCAGTCTGTCAAAAACTCATAAAAATAATTACTGTTTGCCTTAGTGCTGCACTCTGACGTTATATCTTTGCACTAACATCTCGTAGTGTTTCTAAGACGTACATATATCCTACTGCCATGATACTAAGACGATAATGGCGACTACAACAAGACGAGACCAAAAATGATGCCTTGTGGCACGCTTATTGCAACCGGTATTCCTGTAATCCTACTTTCTTGAAATATTGTACTATGTATTATATTACGAAAGTATATTTCAGCTAGGCTACGGTTTTCTTGGTCTTACAATAAGAACAGTTACATATCATTTAAATTCTCGGAAGCAATGAGTGACTGATAAATACCCTTAATTTGGTCTTATAATAATCATTAGTAAATATTATAATTATTGGTAATCAAAACCCCTAGTATGAATATCCTATTATGACCTTTTACACGTTTTTAGGTAATAAGGCGATTCGGAGTACCGCATTCTAGATGTAATCTATTTTGATAATGTTTCTTCTTCTTTCTCTTAGCGTTATCCCAGTTTCAATCTGGGGTCCGCTTACTAGTCTAACCGGATTTGTCTGAATATTAGCTTTTCCACAGAGCGACTGCCTGTCTAACCTCCGCAAACCGAAGGGATAGCGATATTCCATGGTTTAGACTAGTGTCAGTTTATTTAGAAGGTACTGACGCCCTGTAACGACTGTCAAAGATCTTCATGACAACCGGGACCGACGGCTTAACGTGCTCTGCGAGGCACGGGACAAGCGATAATTAACAATTCAATGCGCACGTAACTCCGAAAAGTCATTGGTGAGCGCCGTGGATTCGAACCCGATACCCTCTGCATGGCAGTCTGTTGGTATATCCACTCGGCTAACGCTGCCTACTTAAGGATATGACCCTACGCTGTTTTAAAGTTCACGAACCAATCTAGAGGTTTCAATTTAAATCTGTATAGAAAGTTTGCATATTTGGTTAAAATATTTATTTCAAAGTCGTCTATTACTTTGATGCAGTTTATGAGTCCGTCAGTGTATTATAATTATTATTGGTAATCAAAACCCCTAGTATGAATGGCCTATTATGACCTTTTACACGTTTTTAGGTAATAATGCGATTCGGAGTACCGCATTCTAGATGAAATCTATTTTGATACTGTAATACGCTGTAAATAGGGTCGTAGTTTGAATAAATAGTATTACAGGGGTACCAGTAAGCATGTTACGAGGCTCCTTTTTCGGTCTCTCATTATTGTTGTCATCATGACATCAGTTGCTCTAGTGCTAGAGTTTTCAGACCACCTGAACGCCACCTATATGGCCTAAAAATTCTTATCCTGTGATGAGAACCGAGACTAATAGCTTTACGTGCCCTCCAAAGCATGATAGTGCTCTGATGTAATGCCTTATGTTGTTAACTATCCAAGTGGCGACCTGTGCGAGCATTGCTCAATTTTGCCGACTGATATTATCAAAATTTTAACTCGCCAGCTTAAAGTTGCCGCAATTCACCGCGGACGGACAAACAGACAGATGGCCATGCAGAAACTATATGGGTTCCTTGTAGGTGACTACGGCACCGTAAAAAACAAGTAGGTATTGAAAACACAATCCACGCTTCCTTTTTATCGAACAGATGACAATGTTTTTATCTGGTGTTTTATTTGTGCTTTAATGTTCTACTACTAGTTAATCTTTGATATATGCATTGCTACTGATGTCTCTATTATATTGATAGAGATAGCAAACACTAAGCAGTAGCCAGAAAGAGATCACAATATACGATGATTGTTTTTCCTAATCATTCCATGTGTTGTAAGAGGCGTCTCAGTGAACACGAAGCCATCTTTGGAAAAAGATGAAAAACTCGACATCAAAAAATAAATAGTAGGTCAAATCCTCCTATTGACTCACAATGCTATTGTAACGCAAATTAAGGGAGAAATATGTATTGTATTTACAGCAATGAATGATGATGCATACTGACTCCGTTTTATTACGGTCAATGCAGATTTAATCGAGTTGCCACGTAAACAGATATAAAATAAAGCATACTACGGCATCTAGTGAAAGAAAACGTAAAAATAAAATCATTATATTGATCGTATAATGAAAGATAAGATTCAGCATTAAACGGTATTCATTTTACTATATTTTCATAGGTGGCGTTACTTGTCTATTCTCAGTCACCGTAGAAACAAATTTTCTAAGAGTAAAGATAGCCATCTGATCATTTTATACGTAAACCAAGAATAAAAAATCGTTTATTTATCATCAAACCGAAGTATGAAGGAAAGTTTCTAAGATGACATAGCACGGTGATTAAAATACTTCAGTTGATGATCACTGGTGCCTCTGGTAGGTATAAAAGTACCAACGGTTACTAGGCACCGTCAATATTGTTACCAATGGCGATATTTGAAAATAACGCCATCTATCGGTGAATGAGAGAACTAGAAGAGAGTGGATGTATCGGTGGTTTAAAAGTGTTGTTGTAGTGTGTAATCTAGTGTTTTTGTGTGTTAAATAAAGTGTAGTTTTAGTGGCTTAGGAGTTTAATTTATCACCGAACCCCAGCTCGTAACAGTATTCTTCTTTTTCCGGCTCTACTGAGCCTTGCTGATTTCAACATGAATTTCAGCAGTGGCGGCATCGGGAAAGTTTTACCCTCTCACAGAATATTGAAGTAACAGTATCTATACTGACTGCCTCCATGGTCCAATAGGCGACTGCTAATCGGAGGTCCCGGGTTCGATTCCCGGGTCGGGCAAAAGGGTTACTGGTTTTTTCCGAATTCTCAGTAGCAGCACGGAGTCTGGTGATGTGCCCGGTAACGGCAATACTGCCCTGTTACGTGGGCCTTAAAAATTCATGGCGAAATGTGGGTGTAATATTACACCTCTGCCTACCCCTTCGGGGATCACATGCGTGAGTCTATAAAAAAATATCTATACTAATGTGTTTAGTTGGATAACGATAGCCGAATGGAGATACCAACAGACTGCTATGCAGAGAGCATCGTGTTCGGACCCGGCGCTCACCACTGAATTTTCAATGTTAGGTAAGTGCGTATTCATTTGTTGATTATTGCTTACACCATGTCTCGGAGAGAACGTTAACCCAGCGGTACCAGCTGTCATAAAGATATGATGTGATAGGCGTTACGAGGAGTCTACTACTCTCAAATAAACTGGTACTGGTCAAAGCCTAATGGAAGAAAGAGGTAGCTCTAATAGAATATGGTTATCCCTTTGGGTTGCGGAGGTCAGATGGCAGTCATCAAAGCTGATATTCTGTCAAATCTGGTTAGTCTAGTAATAGGACCTAAGGCTCCAAGGCGTGAAATCTTGGATACAACTGGCATAACGCTAGAATGATGATGATGACTGTAGCGTTTAATTTGGTGAGTGAGATTGCCAGATCGTCAAACACATCCTCTTTTTCTATTCGTCCTTCTTCTTTTTTATATACGAAGTCTCCATTAGCTCCTATATTATAAAAATCTTTTTAAGTACGGCACCCAAAAGAGAAATGTGGTGTCAATTTAAAAAGCGGCAGTTGCGTTGCCTACATATTCTAAACATTATCCGCTATGATAGTAATAATCATAACGATAATTTGACTCATATACTTACTTTACCATCGAATTGTCTTTCAACTTGTACAAACATTTAATCTGTTTATGTCTAAAGTTTATTTTTCACTATTTGCGAGCACTTTTAATTTTTCTAACCTAAATGTATGTACTTATAAATACAAAAATATGTTGATTTTTTTACCCGACGTTTTGAAAGGAGTCGAGGCTTCGACGAAATGATCTGTCATTCGAGAGATCCGTTACATAAATACCTATGTACAAATTGTGAAAATTTAAAAGTGATCAATTTTTTTTCAAATATCAGGCTCCTAAATTAACTTTCAATATTCATCATCATCATCAGCCCTTTATACTGTCCCACTGCTGGGCACGGGCCTCCTCCCATTATGAGAAGGGTAAGGCCATAGTCCACCACGCTGGCCAAGTGCGGGTTGGCAGACTTCACATGTCTTTCGAGAACATTATGGAGAACTCTCAGATATGCAGGTTTCCTCACGATGTTTTCCTTCACCGTTTAGCAAGCGATAATTATAACAATTTAATACGCACATAACTCCGAAAAGTCATCGGGGCGCGCCTCGGATTCGACTCCGGACCCTCTGCATAACAGTCTGTCGGTCTTTCCACTAGGCTATCGCTGCTTTCAATATTACTATGGATAAAATTAGAAGAGGCTTAGGTCCAGCTGTGGACAACAAGAGGCTGTAAAGGAAGCCAAAACTTACTTAATTTAGCTGTCAATAATAACAATTAAGGGTACCACTATAAAAATTAAATTTGAAGACTACAATGTCTTATTTATTTTTGATAACTATATTACACATATTTTGTCTCCGGTCCTGGTTGAATAGTTCTACAAGAAGATACATCAGCAATACAATCGTTTATTGAATCAGATTCAACAAATCACTGGTTTCCCGGTCAATTTGACTCCAAGGCAGGAAGATCTTGATTCCATCATTCAGAGTAGTTGTCTGGATATGACTCCTCACACACTCCACGTTGCACGCGAAGTCACAAGTATGGGTCTTAGGATTGAACTGCAGTCCTTCACCACATACAACTAGCAAGGGCTCTTCGCCATCGCATACATAGTATTTGTCACAGTCATCATGTGCCCAGGGTAGTACGTTGCAGTCGTGTTCGCATGGATTTATATCGGGGACAATGCAGTCATCGGGGATCGTTGGGGGTTGAGTTGGTGCTGCTGTAGGTGCTTGGGTTGGAGCGTCAGTAGGAGCTTCAGTGGGAGCTTGCGTAGGTGCTTCAGTTGGTGCGTCAGTAGGGGCTTGGGTAGGTGCTTCAGTTGGCGCGGCAGTAGGGGCTTGAGTTAGTGCTTCAGTTGGTGCATCAGTAGGGGCTTGAGTAGGTGCTTGTGTAGGTGCTTCAGTAGGTGGTTCAGTAGGTGGTTCAGTAGGTGGTTCAGTAGGTGGTTCAGTAGGTGGTTCAGTAGGTGGTTCAGTAGGTGGTTCAGTAGGTGGTTCAGTAGGTGGTTCCGTTGGTGCTTCAGTAGGAGCTTCGGTTGGTGCATCTGTAGGTTCCTCAGTTGGGGCATCTGGAGCAACAGTGGGTGCGGCGGTGGAGTATCCTGGTAGTTCACAGCCTGCCAACGAGGGGTGGATGCAAACCTGGAAGATAAAAGTTTTGAACATACGTTTACTTTTTTGAATATAAGGAAAAAATATGGATGAGAAGGAATGTGTAGAAGAATAGGAGTTCCCGAAATTCTAACGGGATCATGTAGAATCGGTTAAAATAAAATGGCGCATTTGTCTAATAAAACTAAAGAGTCAGAACGCTGGCTTTGAGTTAAGGCATTTGTCTCGATATTAATTAAGGCAAGTGTTGCTGTTTCTGTACTCAAACTCTTCTTGTTCGGATTACCATCTAATCGGACTGAGTCATGGAATAAATTGTGCACTTTTGCATATGTGCTTACGCAAACAGTTATGCGATAGTCCTAATGTATACTTGACTAACAGTATCTTTCAGCAAAGTCTTCTAAGATGTATATTTATTATTTCTTACATGTAAAATTGGTGAGAACTCAGTACCGGGCGGGCAGTCTCTCGGTGCTATGAACTTCTCGCCATTCTCGCAGTAGTAGAACTTGGTGCAGTCATACTCGTGAGGCAAGAGCCAGTGTTTATGGGGAGGACAGTCGGGATGAGGCTCTTTCAGTTTCGGTTCAGCCGCCTGACTCAACGCCACAGCCGAGAGGAATAAAAGTGTTTCTGTAAAAGAGCGGTTAAGTCTAAGAATTCTGTTTGGGTGAACAGGAAAAGACAAATGTAGTTGGATACTCATTACTATCTTGGCTAGTGTTATGGCCTTACACAGGACAAAAATTATGTGTAAATAAATGACTAGTTGTATTTTTGGTATAAACGAACTATCTTCATTAATTGCGCAGGCGCAGGTTTCTGTTGACTAGAATAAAAATAAAGAACATAAACATATATTTATACATAGCTTCGACATATGGCGACTATTATTTATGACTATTATTAATACATACATACATAGACTCACGCCTGTTTCCCCGAAGGGGTAGGCAGAGGCATGTTAAACGCCCACTTTTCGCCAGTGTTTTGATCCCACGTAATAGGTGGCGAGCCTATTGCCGCTTATCGGGATATTTTGTTTGCCAGAGCCTCGTCCGTTGATCGGCAGGTGCACCACTTGCAGGTGAGGTTGGCTTGGGACCCTAAGTTCTTGGTGGGAACACTATTATTAATGTGGGCAGAATATGGTATCGATCCTAAACCACCTATGTAATACCTGGTACTACCTGCATTCTATGCAAATAAATTTCATTTCATTTCATTATTAGGGGACCAGAAAACCTAACCTTGTTTTTAAGCGTCCTCAAAAGCGAACAAAATTATTAATAATGAACACAATATCTAAATAAAAATACAATAGTAACAAAAACCTCGATGCTCGAATCAGACGTGCCCGTTTTTTAGTTGTCTTGAAGTTCTTAAATGACTTCGCCGATCATAAAAACAATTAAGCTCGCCATATCAGAATTATTCATCATCTTCTGGTTTTATAGTTGTTTATACCAAGAATATGTTTCACAAAAATGTTTGTTCCTGTGTAGAGATAGAACCTGAAGCATCACTTGGTTTAATTATATAAGTATGTAATCATCATCATGTCAGCCTAGCATAGCACTATAGGACTCCCGTGGTTTCCTCATAGACTGATCTTAATCTACCCGCAATATTACATTTATTTGAAGACCACACTGTACTGTTTATACTTGAATTAAGTTATAATATTGCATTTAAACTTATTGGTGTTGTTTCATTTCAAGGCTTGTAGAATTTGTTCACTATCAGTCTTTTATCCACTGCTGGTCATAGGCCTATCCTGATATGCGGACGATTTGGTTTACTATACAACGCTGGCCAGACGAGTTGACATAGGGTTTGACGTGGAGTTTTTTATTTCTTCCGCAAGATACTACATGCTTCGAGTGTTTTTCTTAGTCGCCTCTTACGATAGCCACCGAATAAAATAGAGTAGCGTCACTTTGTATTCCTCGTCACCAATTTGTTCAACCACTTCAATAAATACGCCAACTTCTAGTAAATCCTTGCTGGTAATATTGAGTACGAAACAAACCACTTACTTATCATTATCAGTTTACACTCAGAAAGCTTTTTTACTTAAAAACACAGCTCTCCTTTCAGTTTTACTTATGAGGGGCACCATTGAAACATTTGAATATATACGTTACACAAATGATAATATTTGATAATCTTTGATTATTTTAATGATATACTATCAGTTCATTAATCTACTTGTTCATGTCAGTATTTAATGGCATTTCACGCAGATATGTTTCTAAATTACCATTCGCTGTAGGTAAAAGGGCACCTTCAATAATTTTGCGACATACTTAACCTTAGGCATCTTTGACTTTTTGTCAAGATAAGGCAATGTCTAACTTTTAGCCATTTTGTTAGTTAGTCAATTTTTATTTAATAATTTCTGCTTTTGAAGTCATTAAAATCAGTTTTAAATTGTCTTTGGGGATATTTATCACGTGCATTTGTTTCATGAGATGACACGTTAATATCACTAATGTAGTGAAATGCCATAGTGCTAAATTCATGCAGATTAAGGTGCTAATATTAAAATATCATCAATTGGATCAAAATGCCAAGTGAGTTTCATACGCATTTATCATTTATCTCTAAATTAACCATTCTTTTTAATTGCCTTCGCTGTCTCACAGCTGGGTGAAGGCCTTCTAAAAATCTTTCATTAATTAGTTAATAGATTACGGTCTTCTGAGGTAACAATCATAAAGAAGTTGGTTAAAAACTTCGAACAGACACACTCAAGACCGAACTTTTTATTATAATTATAACACACTTTCTATCTGAAATGATAAAATTGATCTCATTGTTTGACAAACAAAGTGAGTTGTCACCTTATCCTTTTTCTTTCGTGAGTTTATAGAATTTTTACTACCACGACAAAGGTCTTTTACTCGATGTTTAATCAAGACAAAAAATTGTGTGTGGAGAGTGATACATTTTTTTTATCGTAATAGGCGGCAAACGAGCAGACGGATCGCCTGATGGTAAGCAATTACCGCCGCCCATGGACACAAGCAACACCACAGGAGTCACAAGTGCGTTGCCGCCCCTTGGGATTGGGAAAAGGGATAGGATAAGGAGTTGGATGAGGGAGAAGGAATAGGGGATAGGGCCTCCGGAACTCTCACTCACCGAACGAAACGCAATAGTTTAGGTACTCTTACTTTACGTCGATTTTCTGTGAGAGGGTAGTACTTCCCCGGTCGAGCCGGCTCATTCATGCTGAAATCAGCAAGGCTCTACTACCTAGTTATATTATAATCTTTATCATCTTCTTTATGTGAGCAAAACAGTCAATTCTGATGTACAGCTGTGAGGCATGGACACTGACACTTAAAGAAGAGAACAAGCTGTTAGTGGCAGAAAGGAAGATTTTGCGGTGGATTCTGTAAAATCATGTTCTGTGTCTGAATGTCTATAAATACGTTTTTTTTTATTCAATTCTTTATTCAATAACAATTTTTACATCGTGTTTGAATATTTGCAACAATACAAAAAATACAATAAAGGAAATAATTATAAATTAAACGGATCCTTACATATTGATGAAATGATTATAAATTAAATAATACATAAAATGGAATGAGATGATTTTTTATGCTATAAAAGTGGTATATCTGATTATAGAAATAAATACCTAATAGTCAATGACATTAAAGTAAAGTTCGTTTAAAGGTTCTTTCGTTGCAAAATAATTTTAACAATGTATCCAAAACACTCATATGTATGTTGATCAGACAAAATGTATGTGTACCGGCAGGAAGGGATCGAACCCAGAACACGCAACTCAATGTTAAAGAATCAGACATTCGTTGCATCACTACGAAATATGTGCATCGAAATTAGTACATCGCTTTGAATTCTCCATACATTTACCGTTAGTGTACCAATGCATCACTGGAGAAATCTGTAAAAAAATATTTACAAAAAACGAATAAAAATAGTGCAATGGAAGATTTTTTTGCTGATAAATATCAATAATTAGATCCTGTTCCTGTTTATAGTAAAAAGTACGACCGGTATTAATTGCCTGGCGGAGGCTCTTTAATTTTGCTTAAGCCTTTGATTGTGCTGGCGCGATATGTCTCCCTTTTCCGTTTTACTAATCGTTGTCAGAATAAGTCCTGGAATTCCGATGTCTACATACAATTTATTCTAAAAATAGAATTTACATTATATAGCTTCTAAATTTGTGGAAATAAGATTTCAGGAATACCAGTCCCAATGAGCGTACCACAAGGCTCTATTATTGGTCTCGTCTTGTTATAGTCATCAACATTGGCCTAGCCAATGAGAGTTTAATTGAATACAAGACTTTTGAACTTGAAGCCAGAGGTCCGTTTTCTATATTTTCAAGATTTGACCGAATGTTAGCTTTTCAACAGGCTATCTTAGAGCCGCGTCCCAAAGGGTCAAAGCTGCAGGCTTATTTGCTATGGATACAAAAATTGACATGCTATAGCAGATATTTCTAAGCAGCGATAGCCTAGTGGAGATACCAACCAAGATGGTGTTGTGTGAATGAGGTTGAATATTATTATTATTATTAAACTACCACGCAGAAGGTATCGCATTCGAATCTACATCGCGAATCAGTGAGTTTACGCGCGTTTAGTTTTGTGCGTACTTATTTAACTGTGCATTAACGCTTGTCCCGTGACTTGGAGAGCACGTTAAGTACTGGATCAGACTATTCATCCCGTATGGTAAAAATTATACTAGATAATGCACACCAGAATAGTTTCTTTAATATACAGATTAGAAGTGTAATATTTGTCAAGTATATGGCTATGGTTTGCTTGCAAACATCAATGTGGAAAATTCCGTCGTAGACAATTTAGCAAGTGTGCAATCAGAATCTGATATTTAAGATCTTATCACTATTATGTTCTGCCAGAATCGCTAATGGCGTTACTGATATGCAGGATGGCATATTAGTCATAAAAGGTGCGATAAATTACTAAACACTAGAGGACGCCAGCAGCTACGCCTGCATTTTTTTTTAAATTTACCCGTTTTGGCCGATCCCGTGAGAATTTTGGGAAATCCCTTCATAGTGCACCCCTACGGTCCCCAAGGAACATACATGCCAAATTTCAGCTTCCTGCGCCCAATAGTTTCGGCTGTAGCGTGTCTGTCAGTCAGTCAGTAACGCAAGGATTTTATATATTAAGATTACAATAACGTTGTGAACGGCACTCCGCATTGAGGTCATAGAGAAATTGTGGGCATTATGAGAAGGTACATAATCTTCCCATAATGCTTATTTTTATTAGATGGTTCAAGTGATTTAAAGTGATTATCTACGGAGAGATTACCTCTTGTCTCATGGCCTTGGTCGATTAATGGCGCTTAAAGCTCGGGTCAAATAGCAGTATCTACATCCATAATATAAGAACTGGCACTATTAAGAGATTTTAAACATTTTATACACACAAACAAGTAGGGAAAATGTATAATCATCTAATTCAGCATGAAACGAAATTGATTCTCTTTTGTTGTATTTTTAGATATGTGACGGCTCTCGCTATTTTGTCATAGATTACTGGATTGTAATGGCGCTGATACATTTGGGCATTCACCTGTAATGAGCATTCTCGCGAATGTTCCAAACCAATAATATAATATTATTCTACCACATTACACACATCACCATCTAGTCCCAAGCTAAGCAGAGCTTGTTATGGGTACTAGATAATGGATAAACATACATATATACTTTTTTTTTGTAAATACATACATATTATACATAGAAACACCCATACCAAGACAAACATCCTTGTTCATGCACACAAATGTTTGACTTGAGCGGGAATCGAACCCGCGACCTTCGGCGTAGCAGTCGCTTACACTCCCGCTGCGTCAACCAGTCGTCAAAAATGGCTGTCAAACCCAATATATTTACTTCACTTTGACTTATGATTTTAATCTACGGAAGAATCTTCGTAGTTTGTCACTAATTTTAACTTGAGTAGTGATGGGCTTACTCAGAATAAATATCAATAATATTTACAATAAATCCTAAAATTTGGTTTACTCAGAATTCATTTCAATAGAATGTTGATATCGATAAATAAATTTGAACGTAGGAACAGACACTTGTGTGATTTATGAAACCTGTTCAAATTAAAATCTGAAATTAATTATTTAGAAACGACATTTGTTTATGTATCTTACTCTTACTCTAGAAACATTGCATAAGTGAAACTGAAGTAAATATATTGGGTAAAACAGCTGTTGTAGTGCGATTTCTATACTTTTTCTATATTCTATGGATTAGAGTGTTCGCTAAAATGGTCGTGGAAATGTTCGGTTCGACAAAACAAAAAACGGCGAATGCTCGCTGTTCTGTTACAAGTGAATGCTCAGGGGCCCAATTCTACTAAATGAATATAGTTTCGATATGATGTCAGTGTCATAATTACGTCGTAAAAAGCGTATTCTTCTAAATTATCTGATATTTGAATGAAACTGTAACGAGATTGTATGTGTCAACGCCGAACTGTTTATTTTAAATTATACGATAATGACATTAGGTTATCAGAATACCGCTTTTAAATCCATTCAAAATATAATATCAATGTCATATAAAAATAGCAGAATTGGCTCCCAGGTGTATCAGCGCCATAAGATAAACAAAAATTGAAACTCAATTAATACGCGCGTAGCATTTTGTTGAGTTAATTGATTTTGGATATTATAGAAATGATAACAATGTCAATAATTATGTGACAATGGAAAAATGCTTTAAGCTGCGGTTCGCCATAATTATGGGCGCCGACCCTTAGAAGGTAAAATAGGGATTGAAAGTTAGTTTGTTTAAAAACACATCGAGTTTTTTCGGGCGTGTGTGTAGCGAACTCTAGTGTCGCAGTTTTAAGACCGCCCAGAGGCCTCCGACATGGCCAACAATTTTTTATAAGAACCGGGACTGATAGCTTTACCTGCGCTAGGAAGCATGGTAGCGTAATGGCCACACGCGGTCACCCCTCCTAGAGGTTATCTGCGCAATCGTATAATTTACGAACGCTAAGCCAAGGCTAGCTGTGACAGCTACAAAATATAACCAGACGATATCTCTTTACCGCTAGAGTATTAAATTTAATGTATTTGGAGATGTGTACGGCTTATTTTTATGCAATGTCATGTTGATTACATGGTTCACATCTAAAGTAAAAAAACATGTATTACCTATCTAAATAAATGTTATCTATTTTGCGGAAATGATTTTTTGCCTATTGTTTGCTAATTGGTCGATAAAGTATCTATGATTAAAATTCTGATTAATTGCCAAATGGCGTAGCATTATCATTTTAAAAACTTATGAATGCTGACCTATTGGTATAATTATTAATGATCCTGCCTGCTGTTGGTTGTGGGTTCAATTCCCATCCATGGCAAATCCTTGTGGGATGAGACTTATTTTTTTAAAAGTCAACCGCTTCATAGATAGACGCTAGACAGTTCTTAAGTTGTGAAATGTGAGACCCTCTAACTTTTAAAGTACAAGAGTGAAATATCTAAAAAATGTAAAGTGGTATAGTCACGCTGGCTAGACGGTTTGAATTCGGCATCAAACCGTAGGATTTAATGTCGAGCTCGTCTCTCCCGCAAGATATCGATAATTGAATTACTTAGCGGCGATAGCCGATAGATAGGTGTACGTAACGGACTGCCGAGACGAAGGTCTCGGGTTCGATCCCCAGGTACCCCGGGCACAGACCTCTGACTTTTTGCAGATAAGTGTGTATTAAAAATGTTTATTATCGCACTCTTAATAATGTGCCCGGTAGATGGCAAAGGCTTTGGGGATACATGTGTGAATTTAAATGATTAAAACACATTTTAATTAAAACTATTTATTAGTAAATTGATTGTTATACTTAATTATTATATTTCACAATGGTTTGATTCTATTGGATTACATCTAAGTTATTATTTTCTTTCACCAGATTTTTGTTGTTGCTCGTCAAGGAAACATTTGCTGGTGGATTTACAGGCCTGAAAACACACCAGATATTTATTTTGATTTACGCTATGATTATCAAGATTAAGAGGCAGACATTAGGGAGATATTATCACCAGATTGTTATGCTGAGGGTATTGGATTCGAATTCAGCGCACGCAACAATGATTTTTCAGAGTTAATTTTGTGCGTATCAAAGTGTTAAGAAACGTTTCCTCCGAGATTTGGAGAGCACGTTAAGACGTCGGTCTCGGTTGTCATGAAGATCTATCTTTATGAGCTGTCAGTACCTATAATAAACTGACACTAGGCTAAACCATGGACTATCGCTATCCTTTTGAGGTGTGGAGATTAAACAGGTCCTCCCTATGTGGAAATGTTAGTATGCAATCAAATCTGATTAGACTAGTAAGCGGACCCCTGAATGCCACTTGGATAAAGCTAGGCAGATGATTCATTTTTATTAAACAATTCACGAAATTTAAATCATTTAACACTAACTACTGAACTAATGAAACTACTGAAAAGCCTAGTGTTTCCAATCCTCTTTTATGCTTCCGAAACCTGGACAATCCGACTTCAAGAACGACGAAAAATTGACGCCCTCGAAATGTGGTGCTGGAGACGGCTACTTAAAATACCCTGGACCGCACGCTGCACGAACGTTTCCATCCTTAAAGAGCTAGAAATAAAAGAGAGATTGTCGTCCACTGTGCAACTACGAATCCTCAAATATTTGGGGCACATCATCCGCAACGAAAACTCCATCGAGCGTCTTGTCGTCCAGGGCCGCGCCGAGGGGAAACGGTCCCGAGGAAGGTCACCCACTCGTTGGACTGACCTAATAAATGCCCGGGATGCACGGAATAGAAGCCGATGGAGATACTTAGCGAAGTCTGCCTGCAAACAAAATCAAGAGACCACGACCACTCTGTCAAGAGTGAACGACTGAAGAAGAAACTGAACCAATAGGCTAATAGAATGATGAAGTGGCACTAACCATACTCTTAACATCGTACAAAAAGTTCTGCGGACACTTTTGCGGGATGGCGGCCCTGTTAAAGCAGATATAGTAACTCGTCTTGTCAGTTGGATGTGGAGTGTAGTACGTCCCGCCTTCAGTGCAGATGATGTTGCAGTCTGAGTGTTCGGCTGGTATACACATCTGAAACAAAAATGGCGGATACAATACTCGAAACACACAAACATTAAATAATTGCTGACTGCACGCTTGGCGTAGTGGTTTAAGCGGCCACCTCGCCGCTTGACACTGCGCCGAGTGTTGTGGGTTTAAACCCCACACGAGACAACACTTTGTGTGATTCATAAATTGTTGTTTCGAGTCTGGGTGTTCATTGTGTCCGTTAGCTGTATGTTTATACATAAAATCCCCCGCGACACAGGATTTAGTCCTAATGCGGCAGTTGCCATAATAAAAAAAAAATATATATGGACAAAAAGTTCTCTGTCCAGCTTTCGTTTGTCATATTCAGAAACATTCCAACTACGCTGTACCGTGATGAACTAATTTATTAACTTAGCTCGCCCAGGCTCCACCCGGGTGTGACAAGTTTACCCCCTTAGTGTGGAAATTTCCAAAAAAGCCTCTCTTAAAGAACGCACATGCTAAATTTCAACTTCTTTCGCCCAGTAGTTTTGGCTTTAAATAGTCTGTTAGTCAGTCAGTAACGAAATAATTTTATAATTATATTGATTAGGCCATTTCGCTAAAAGTAATTGGCAGACCGCATCTTGCCAGGGAGGGACTAATAATTTTTTAGTTAATGGAACATTTATACCTTGACTTGACTCTAAAAACTCATTGTATACTTACAAGTAACTTCGCACTGAACTCAAACCCGGCTGGACATTTCTGGTGGTATGCTTTGCCGTTGGTACAAATATAATATTGCGAACAATCTTTCTTATCAGGCTGGAAGAATATTGGTAAACCAGGAATATTATCACATTTGAAGTCTGAACTAGATTCTGGCACTGCGGTGGCTGCCACAGCCGTTGTAGTTAGTTCTGGTGCAGGGGCGTCTGCTTGTAAAGCTTCGAAAGAGCCCATCAGTCTTCTAGAGTTGGAACAGCCAGCTTCAGATTCTGGTAGACATTTCTGGAAATAGTAAATATGTCACTATAGCATTTTTCTGGCGATTGACAAAGAGAAAAGTTAATGTCCATGCTGCATGTCCTTAAAAACTCATAATTCTAGTCTCTCTAGCCTCGATGGGCTAAACAACCAATATTTTTAAATGCACCGACCATTGAATGTAATGGTGACCTTTTCCATAATGTATCAGTTTTGGCCTTCATACCTATTCTAAAGTAGGCAAGTAACGATCTTTTCAGAAAATGTGTTAGTAGTTTTGTACTTACATTTTCAATGGGGCTAAATTCAGCTCCATCGGGGCATTTCTTTTGTGAAACAGTACCAAAGAGGCAAATGTAGTAAGATCCACAGTCATTCGGATCTGGTTTCATCCACATTTCTAAAGGAGCGCAGTTCATTTTAGGTCCTTTCGTTTCGGTCGCAATGTAAGCCCTTCTTGACAAGCTAGGCTTATCAGTTGAGCTCGTCATTGTTGGGGTAGTTGTTGAGCTAGTCGTTGTTGGAGTAGTTCTTGAGCTAGTCGTTGTTGGAGAAGTTTTTGAGCTAGTCGTTGTTGGTGTAGTTGTTGAGCTAGTTGTTGTACTAGTCGTTGATGGGGTAGTTGTTGAGCTAGTCGTTGATGGGGTAGTTGTTGAGCTAGTCGTTGTTGGGGTAGTATCGCTCATAGGCGTTGTCGAGAATATTGGATTTATATAGCAACCAGATTTTTCCTTTTCGACACATTTCTGTAAATAGAAGAAATAATTACAAATTGAGTTTAAGGAAATGTTACCTCTCTTTAGTTAATTAAACATCAAACTCGAGAAACGCTTAAGAAAGTCAAATAAAAAAATACTTAAAGATGCTATATTTACATTTTGTGTTACTTTCACAATACAAGGACGTGGAACTACGAGTAAGAACGGGCAATAAATTATATACTTATTCTGGCCATAAATACTGTTACAATAAAAAAAAAATACATTTGAATTTGGAATCTGTCATTTTTATACGATTATTTATTGTGTTTTCTCGTTTTGGCGCCAATACAGTGTACAATATTTTGCGATATTAAAATGGAGTGGGTGATAAAGAGAACCGAATTGCTGTGATTGCAATCCACAAAGTAGGTATGGAGCCAAAAGCAATTTTTAAAACTCTCCATACACTTGGTATTAGTCAAATGTTTGTGTACCGAGCTATTAAAAGGTACAATGAGACCTCCTCTGTTTGTGGCAGAAAAAGACCTGGCCGTCCACGTTGTGTTCGTACGAAACAGGTGGTCAAAGCAGTAAGGGAAAGAATTCGAAGAAATCCTGTCCGAAAGCAAAAGATTTTATCTCGGGTGATGAAGATAGCACCTAGAACCATGTCGCGTATTTTAAAAGATGACTTAGGACTTGCAGCCTATAAGAGATGCACTGGTAATTTCTTAACTGATTATTTAAAAAAGAATAGGGTGGTAAAATCGAAACAACTACTGAAGCGGTACGCAAAGGCAGGTCACCGAAAAAATTTGTTTACGGATGAAATTTTTTTTACAATTGAGCAACATTTTAACAAACAAAATGACCGTGTTTATGCTCAAAGCTCTAAGGAAGATTCCCAATTAGTCGACAGAGAGCAACGTGGGCATTATCCGACTTCAGTGATGGTTTGGTGGGGTGTTAGCTATGAAGGAGTGACTAAGCCATATTTTTGTGAAAAAGGTATCAAAACATCGGCAACAAGTGTATCAAAATATCATTCTTGAGAAGGTAGTTAAGCCCATTAACAACACCATGTTCAATAATCGAGTATGGTCCTTCCAGCAAGACTCGGCACCGGGTCATAAAGCTCCGTCCACTCAGTCTTGGTTGGAAGCGAACGTTTCGGACTTCATCAGAGCTGAAGACTGGCCGTCGTCTAGTCCCGATCTTTATCAGCTGCATTATGATTTATGGTCAGTTTTAGAGAGCACGGCTTGCTCTAAATGCCATGATAGTTTAGAGTTCCTAAAACAATCCATACGATTGGCAGTGAAGAATTTTCCCATGGAAAGAGTGCGTGCTTCTATTGATAACTGGCTTCTACGTTTAAAGGACTGTATTGCAGCCAATGGAGACCACTTCGAATAAGCTTTTTATATTTATGTATTAAACTAACGCACAGTAAAAGTAATAAATGTTACTTGCAATTAAAAAATATTTTTTTTCTTTGTTACAATATTTATGGCAAGACTAGGTACACACTAGGTACACTACGAGTACGAGTCTGTGGACTGGCGATCTTGATCGCGGATAATGGATGGAGGCGCAGGATCAGCTCATTCCTTGGGGGAGGCCTATGTCCAGCAGTGGACATATTTCGGCCGATATAGTGATAATGATGATCCAGTAGTAGAAATGAGGATTGGTCTAGTAAAGACGACTTACAAATTCCTTCGCGCTGAATTCTTTTCCTTCAGGACAAAGATTGTTCTCGAGTTTTCCGAAGACGCAAAGGTAATATCTCTTGCAGTCGGTGTAGTCAGGTTTATACCATACGTCGTTGTCTTTGCATTGCAAATATGGTGGCTTAGTTGTTGGCGATATGGTGGACATGTGACAGCCTGCTAGGGCTTTATCAACGCATTTCTGTAAATCAATTTAAATAATTTTGATTAAAGCGTCTTACACTCTTATTGTTTTTAAGAACTAAATATTTAAGTATAGTTTAAAACTTTCCCACTGTTTTGCCGCGCAATTTATAATCGCAGTAAATACTATGGGAACGATTTCGAGATTAACGCAGTCAAGTATGAAATTTTATATGAGGTTGCTTACAATTCGTTACGCAAATATTAGTAAAAAAAAGAACGGGTTTTCGATTTTTGTAGATCGTAACGTCAGCATCTTATTATTTCAAGCTGTTGGTGTTCCAAAAATGATAAATTAAAACAAAAAGATTTAATTTCCTAACTCACCAATTCTGTTGGGCTGAATTCTTCTCCGGAGGGGCATTGTACCCGACCAACTACACCGAATACACATAGGTAGTAAAACTTGCAATCTTGAGGGTCTGGCTTGAAATATATCTCATGATCTTCACAAGTGAATTTAGGAGGAGATGAAGTTATTGGAAAATCTGTCGTTGGAGCAATAGTTGTTGTTCCTATGGTTGTTGTTGATGTAGGAGGAACGCAACCAGCCAATGCTTTGTCGAGACAGGCCTGTGCAACAAAAATATTACTTACACTTGAGGTTATATTCTTGCAACTATGAGGTGTAGTTACCTAATTATGAGTATACAAACTTATTAACACTTTATATTATAATGCGTGAGATTTCAAAAATTATGATGTATAAAATTACAAACTTAAAAATCACAAAATGTTCTAATGAGATGTGGTGTTCTTTTCAAGAAATAAGAAATATTTTAACCTGACTGACAATACTTGCTTGGTAGAGCATATTTAGTATTCAAGCTGTATATTAAGTTACTGAGATATTTCAAAGTCATTATCATCAGCCTTTAAAAGTCCACTGCTGGACTAGGCCTCTCCTTTGAAAGGAAGAATTGGCCTACTATACCACGCTGACCAAACGGGTTGGTATAGGGTTTGTATCAGGTTTTCCTTCCCTTACAGTGCTGTTCTCTGCATAAAATGCTCCCTCTGTCGGCTCTTACGACACCCATGGGATGATATGGGGTGGTGACATTTCATCTTCTTCATCCGTCACCACACGGACTATTTGAAAGTAAGTACTTAAGCTTTAATTGATGAAATATTTGTTGAAGACATGTCATTACTACAATGTATAATTACTTATTGATGATTCTTATGATAGAAAAAAGACCAGTGCTATGATCACGTTAGAACTTGATCAACCATTTAAAAAGAGCGAATAAATTACAAGCACTTGAACCAAATGTATGAGCCTAGCAATTCCACCTCAAAGAGCCCAAAATAGTCAGTACAGGATAAAATTCTGTATTTATTCTATTTGAGACATAACTTGCATTTTTTGTACATTGCAAATAAAACCCAATCTCTGATACCAAAAATGTTTTCAACAAAAATGGGACTTACCAATTCGGTCGGGCTAAATTCTTGATCCTCAGGGCAACTCATATGTCTGAGCAAACCAAATATACACACGTAGTATCTGCTACAATCATTATTGTCTGGTCTCAGCCAGGACTCTTTTTTATTGCAAAACTGTGGACTTTGAGTGGTCGAAGATGTGGATGTTGAAGAAGTCGTTGAGGTAGTGGTCGTTGACGAAGTTGTTGAACTACTGGTAGTTGACAGAGTTGTTGAGCTACTGGTCGTTGACGGAGTAGTTGAGACACTAGTGGTCGATGACGGAGTAGTTGAAACGCTAATGGTCGATGAATCTGTTGAGCTACTGGTCGTTGACGGAGTAGTTGAGCTACTGGTCGTTGATGGAGTAGTTGAGGCACTAATGGTCGATGAGTCTGTTGAGCTACTGGTTGTTGACAGAGTAGTTGAGCCACTGGTCGTTGACGGAGTAGTTGAGTCACTAGTGGTCGATGACGGAGTAGTTGAAACGCTAGTGGTCGATGAATCTGTTGAGCTACTGGTCGTTGACGGAGTAGTTGATCTACTGGTCGTTGACGGAGTAGTTGAGCCACTGGTCGTTGACGGAGTAGTTGAGTCACTAGTGGTCGATGACGGAGTAGTTGAAACGCTAGTGGTCGATGAATCTGTTGAGCTACTGGTCGTTGACGGAGTAGTAGAACTACTGGTCGTTGATGGAGTAGTTGAGTCACTTGCGGTCGATGAGTCTGTTGAGCTAATGGTCGTTGACGGAATAGTTGAGCTAATGGTCGTTGACGGAGTAGTTGAAGCACTGGTCGTTGACGGAGTAGTTGAGTCACTAGTAGTCGATGATGGAGTAGTTGAAACGCTAGTGGTCGATGAGTCTGTTGAACTACTGGTCGTTGACAGAGTAGTTGAGTCACTAGTGGTCGATGACGGAGAAGTTGAAACGCTAGTGGTTGATGAATCTGTTGAGCTACCGGTCGTTGACGGAGTAGTTGAGCTACTGGTCGTTGATGGAGTAGTTGAGTCACTCGTTGTGGATTTTAGTGTTGACGGAGTAGTTGACTCACTCGTTGTGGATGCAACTGTTGACGGAGTCGTTAAGTCACTCGTTGTGGATATTACTGTTGACAGAGTAGTTGAGTCATTCATTGTGGATGTTACTGTTGACGGAGTAGTTGAGTCAGTCGTTGTGGATGTTACTGTTGACGAAGTAGTTGAGTCACTCGTTGTGGATGCAACTGTTGACGGAGTAGTTGAGTCACTCGTTGTGGATTTTACTGTTGACGGAGTAGTTGACTCACTCGTTGTGGATGCAACTGTTGACGAAGTAGATGAGTCACTCGTTGTGGATGCAACTGTTGACGGAGTAGTTGAGTCACTCGTTGTGGATGTTGCTGTTGACGGAGTAGTTGAGTCACTCGTTGTGGATGTTACTGTTGACGAAGTAGTTAAGTCACTCGTTGAGGATGCAACTGTTGACGGAGTAGTTGAGTAACTCGTTGTGGGTGCAACTGTTGACGGAGTAGTTGAGTCACTCGTTGTGGATGTTACTGTTGACGGAGTAGTTGAGTCACTCGTTGTAGATGTTACTGTTGATGGAGTTGTTGAGACACTCGTTGTGGATGTTACTGTTGACGGAGTAGTTGAGTCACTCGTTGTGGATGAAACTGTTGACGGAATAGTTGAGTCACTCGTTGTGGATGAAACTGTTGATGGAGTAGTTAAGTCACTCGTTGTGAATATTATTGTTGACGGAGTAATTGACTCACTCGTTGTAGATGTTATTGTTGACGGATTCGTTAAGTCACTCGTTGTGGATGTTACTGTTGACGGAGTAGTTGAGTCATTCATTGTGGATGTTACTGTTGACGGAGTAGTTGGGTCACTCGTTGTGGATGTTACTGTTGACGAAGTAGTTGAGTCACTCGTTGTGGATGCAACTGTTGACGGAGTAGTTGAGTCACTCGTTGTGGGTGTTACTGTTGACGGAGTAGTTGAGTCAATTATCGTGGATGTTACTGTTGACGGAGTAGTTGAGTCACTCGTTGTGGATACAACTGTTGACGGAGTAGATGACTCACTCGTTGTGGATACAACTGTTAACAGAGTCGTTAAGTCACTCGTTGTGGATGTTACTGTTGACGGAGTAGTTGAGTCATTCATTGTGGATGTTACTGTTGACGGAGTAGTTGAGTCACTCGTTGTGGATGAAACTGTTGACGGAGTAGTTAAGTCACTCGTCGTGGGTGTTGCTGTTGACGGAGTAGTTGAGTCACTCGTTGTGGATGTTACTGTTGACGAAGTAGTTGAGTCACTCGTTGTGGATGCAACTGTTGACGGAGTAGTTGAGTAACTCGTTGTGGGTGTAACTGTTGACGGAGTAGTTGAGTCACTCGTTGTGGATGTTACTGTTGACAGAGTAGTTGAGTCACTCGTTGTGGATGAAACTGTTGACGGAGTAGTAAAGTCACTCGTTGTGGATGTTATTGTTGACGGAGTAGTTGAGTCGCTCGTTGTGGATGGAACTGTTGACAGAGTAGTTAAGTCACTCGTTGTGGATATTTCTGTTGACGGAGTAGTTGAGTCACTCGTTGTGGATGCAACTGTTGACGGAGTAGTTGAGTCACTCGTTGTGGATGCAACTGTTGACGGAGTAGTTGAGTCACTCGTTGTGGTTGTTACTGTTGACGGAGTAGTTGAGTAACTGGTTGTGGGTGTAACTGTTGACGGAGTAGTTGAGTCACTCGTTGTGGATGTTACTGTTGACGGAGTAGTTGAGTCACTCGTTGTAGATGTTACTGTTGACAGAGTAGTTGAGTCACTCGTTGTGGATGAAACTGTTGACGGAGTAGTTAAGTCACTCGTTGTGGATGTTATTGTTGACGGAGTAGTTGAGTCGCTCGTTGTGGATGGAACTGTTGACAGAGTAGTTAAGTCACTCGTTGTGGATATTTCTGTTGACGGAGTAGTTAAGTCACTCGTTGTGGATGCAACTGTTGACGGAGTAGTTGAGTCACTCGTTGTGGATGCAACTGTTGACGGAGTAGTTGAGTCACTCGTTGTGGTTGTTACTGTTGACGGAGTAGTTGAGTCACTCGTTGTGGATGTTACTGTTGACGGAGTAGTTGAGTCACTCGTTGTAGATGTTACTGTTGACAGAGTAGTTGAGTCACTCGTTGTGGATGAAACTGTTGACGGAGTAGTTAAGTCACTCGTTGTGGATGTTATTGTTGACGGAGTAGTTGAGTCGCTCGTTGTGGATGGAACTGTTGACAGAGTAGTTAAGTCACTCGTTGTGGATATTTCTGTTGACGGAGTAGTTGAGTCACTCGTTGTGGATGCAACTGTTGACGGAGTAGTTGAGTCACTCGTTGTGGTTGTTACTGTTGACGGAGTAGTTGAGTCACTCGTTGTGGGTGCAACTGTTGACAGAGTAGTTGAGTCAATCGTTGTGGATATTACTGTTGACGGAGTAGTTGAGTCACTCGTTGTGGATGTTACTGTTGATGGAGTAGTTGAGACACTCGTTGTGGATGTTACTGCTGACGGAGTAGTTGAGTCACTCGTTGTGGATGCAACTGTTGACGGAGTAGTTGAGTCACTCGTTGTGGATGAAACTGTTGACGGAGTAGTTAAGTCACTCGTTGTGAATGTTATTGTTGACGGAGTAGTTGAGTCACTCGTTGTGGATGTTATTGTTGACGGAGTAGTTGAGTCACTCGTTGTGGTTGAAACTATTGACGGAGTAGTTAAGTCACTCGTTGTGGATGTTACTGTTGACGGAGTAGTTAAGTCACTCGTTGTGGATGTTACTGTTGACGGAGTAGTTGAGTCACTTGTTGTGGATGCAACTGTTGACGGAGTCGTTAAGTCTTTCGTTGTGGATGTTACTGTTGACGAAGTAGTTGAGTCACTCGTTGTGATTGAAACTATTGACGGAGTAGTTAAGTCACTCGTTGTGGATGTTACTTTTGACGGAGTAGTTGAGTCACTCGTTGTGGATGTTACTGTTGACGGAGTAGTTGAGTCACTCGTTGTGGATGTTACTGTTGACGAAGTAGTTGAGACACTCGTTGTAGATGTAACTGTTGACGGAGTAGTTGAGTCACTCGTTGTGGATGTTACTGTTGACGAAGTAGTTGAGTCACTCGTTGTGGATGCAACTGTTGACGGAGTAGTTGAGTCACTCGTTGTGGGTGTTACTGTTGACGGAGTAGTTGAGTCAATTATCGTGGATGTTACTGTTGTCGGAGTAGTTGAGTCACTCGTTGTGGATGTTACTGTTGACGGAGTAGTTGAGTCACTCGTTGTGGATGTTACTGTTGACGGAGTAGTTGAGTCACTCGTTGTGGATGAAACTGTTGACGGAGTAGTTGAGTCACTCGTTGTGGATGCAACTGTTGACGGAGTAGTTGAGTCACTCGTTGTGGGTGTTACTGTTGACGGAGTAGTTGAGTCAATTATCGTGGATGTTACTGGTGACGGAGTAGTTGAGTTACTCGTTGTGGATTTTACTGTTGACGGAGTAGTTGAGTCACTTGTTGTGGATGCAACTGTTGACGGAGTCGTTAAGTCACTCGTTGTGGATGTTACTGTTGACGGAGTAGTTGAGTCATTAATTGTGGATGTTACTGTTGACGGAGTAGTTGAGTCACTCGTTGTGGATGAAACTGTTGACGGAGTAGTTAAGGCACTCGTTGTGGATGTTATTGTTGACGGAGTAGTTGTGTCGCTCGTTGTGGATGGAACTGTTGACAGAGTAGTTAAGTCACTCGTTGTGGATATTTCTGTTGACGGAGTAGTTGAGTCACTCGTTGTGGATGCAACTGTTGACGGAGTAGTTGAGTCACTCGTTGTGGTTGTTACTGTTGACGGAGTAGTTGAGTCACTCGTTGTGGGTGCGACTGTTGACGGAGTAGTTGAGTCAATCGTTGTGGATATTACTGTTGACGGAGTAGTTGAGTCACTCGTTGTGGATGTTACTGTTGACAGAGTAGTTAAGTCACTCGTTGTGGATGTTACTGTTGACGGAGTAGTTGAGTCACTCGTTGTGGATGTTACTGTTGACGGAGTAGTTGAGTCACTCGTTGTAGATATTATGGTTGACGGAGAAGTTGAGTCACTCGTTGTGGATGCAACTGTTGACGGAGTAGTTGAGTCACTCGTTGTGGATGCAACTGTTGACGGAGTAGTTGAGTAACTCGTTCTGTATGTTATTGTTGACGGAGTAGTTGAGTCACTCGTTGTGGATGTTACTATTGACGGAGTAGTTGAGTAACTCGTTGTGGGTGCAACTGTTAACGGAGTAGTTGAGTCACTCGTTGTGGATGTTACTGTTGACGGAGTAGTTGAGTCATTAATTGTGGATGTTACTGTTGACGGAGTAGTTGAGTCACTCGTTGTGGATGTTACTGTTGACGGAGTAGTTGAGTCACTCGTTGTGGATGCAACTGTTGACGGAGTAGTTGAGTCACTCGTTGTGGATTTTACTGTTGACGGAGTAGTTGAGTCACTTTTTGTGGATGCAACTGTTGACGGAGTCGTTAAGTCACTCGTTGTGGATGTTACTGTTGACGGAGTAGTTGAGTCATTCATTGTGGATGTTACTGCTGACGGAGTAGTTGAGTCACTCGTTGTGGATGCAACTGTTGACGGAGTAGTTGAGTCACTCGTTGTGGATGAAACTGTTGACGGAGTAGTTAAGTCACTCGTTGTGAATGTTATTGTTGACGGAGTAGTTGAGTCACTCGTTGTGTATGTTATTGTTGACGGAGTAGTTGAGTCACTCGTTGTGGTTGAAACTATTGACGGAGTAGTTAAGTCACTCGTTGTGGATGTTACTGTTGACGGAGTAGTTAAGTCACTCGTTGTGGATGTTACTGTTGACGGAGTAGTTGAGTCACTTGTTGTGGATGCAACTGTTGACGGAGTCGTTAAGTCTTTCGTTGTGGATGTTACTGTTGACGAAGTAGTTGAGTCACTCGTTGTGGTTGAAACAATTGACGGAGTAGTTAAGTCACTCGTTGTGGATGTTACTTTCGACGGAGTAGTTGAGTCACTCGTTGTGGATGTTACTGTTGACGGAGTAGTTGAGTCACTCGTTGTGGTTGAAACAATTGACGGAGTAGTTAAGTCACTGGTTGTGGATGTTACTTTTGACGGAGTAGTTGAGTCACTCGTTGTGGATGTTACTGTTGACGGAGTAGTTGAGACACTCGTTGTAGATATAACTGTTGACGGAGTAGTTGAGTCACTCGTTGTGGATGTTACTGTTGACGAAGTAGTTGAGTCACTCGTTGTGGGTGTTACTGTTGACGGAGTAGTTGAGTCACTCGTTGTGGGTGTTACTGTTGACGGAGTAGTTGAGTCAATTATCGTGGATGTTACTGTTGTCGGAGTAGTTGAGTCACTCGTTGTTGATGTTACTGTTGACGGAGTAGTTGAGTCACTCGTTGTGGATGTTACTGTTGACGGAGTAGTTGAGTCACTCGTTGTGGATGAAACTGTTGACGGAGTAGTTGAGTCACTCGTTGTGGATGCAACTGTTGACGGAGTAGTTGAGTCACTCGTTGTGGGTGTTACTGTTGACGGAGTAGTTGAGTCAATTATCGTGGATGTTACTGGTGACGGAGTAGTTGAGTTACTCGTTGTGGATTTTACTGTTGACGGAGTAGTTGAGTCACTTGTTGTGGATGCAACTGTTGACGGAGTCGATAAGTCACTCGTTGTGGATGTTACTGTTGACGGAGTAGTTGAGTCATTAATTGTGGATGTTACTGTTGACGGAGTAGTTGAGTCACTCGTTGTGGATGAAACTGTTGACGGAGTAGTTAAGGCACTCGTTGTGGATGTTATTGTTGACGGAGTAGTTGGGTCGCTCGTTGTGGATGGAACTGTTGACAGAGTAGTTAAGTCACTCGTTGTGGATATTTCTGTTGACGGAGTAGTTGAGTCACTCGCTGTGGATGCAACTGTTGACGGTGTAGTTGAGTCACTCGTTGTGGACGAAACTGTTGACGGAGTAGTTGAGTCACTCGTTGTGGTTGTTACTGTTGACGGAGTAGTTGAGTCACTCGTTGTGGGTGCAACTGTTGACGGAGTAGTTGAGTCAATCGTTGTGGATATTACTGTTGACGGAGTAGTTGAGTCACTCGTTGTGGATGAAACTGTTGACGGAGTAGTTAAGTCACTCGTTGTGGATGTTATTGTTGACGGAGTAGTTGAGTCGCTCGTTGTGGACGGAACTGTTGACAGAGTAGTTAAGTCACTCGTTGTGGATGTTACTGTTGACGGAGTAGTTGAGTCACTCGTTGTGGATGTTACTGTTGACGGAGTAGTTGAGTCACTCGTTGTAGATATTATGGTTGACGGAGAAGTTGAGTCACTCGTTGTGGATGCAACTGTTGACGGAGTAGTTGAGTCACTCGTTGTGGATGCAACTGTTGACGGAGTAGTTGAGTCACTCGTTGTGTTTGTTACTGTTGACGGAGTAGTTGAGTCACTCGTTGTGGATGTTACTATTGACGGAGTAGTTGAGTAACTCATTGTGGGTGCAACTGTTGACGGAGTAGTTGAGTCACTCGTTGTGGATGTTACTGTTGACGGAGTAGTTGAGTCATTAATTGTGGATGTTACTGTTGACGGAGTAGTTGAGTCACTCGTTGTGGATGTTACTGTTGACGGAGTAGTTGAGTCACTCGTTCTGGATGCAACTGTTGACGGAGTAGTTGAGTCACTCGTTGTGGATTTTACTGTTGACGGAGTAGTTGAGTCACTTTTTGTGGATGCAACTGTTGACGGAGTCGTTAAGTCACTCGTTGTGGATGTTACTTTTGACGGAGTAGTTGAGTCATTCATTGTGGATGTTACTGTTGACGGAGTAGTTGAGTCACTCGTTGTGGATGAAACTGTTGACGGAGTAGTTAAGTCACTCGTTGTGGATGTTATTGTTGACGGAGTAGTTGAGTCACTCGTTGTGGATGCAACTGTTGACGGAGTAGTTGAGTCACTCGTTGTGGGTGTTACTGTTGACGGAGTAGTTGAGTCACTTATCGTGGATGTTACTGTTGACGGAGTAGTTGAGTCACTCGTTGTGGATTTTACTGTTGACGGAGTAGTTGACTCACTCGTTGTGGATGCAACTGTTGACGGAGTCGTTAAGTCACTCGTTGTGGATGTTACTGTTGACGGAGTAGTTGAGTCATTAATTGTGGATGTTACTGTTGACGGAGTAGTTGAGTCACTCGTTGTGGATGTTACTGTTGACGGAATTGTTGAGTCACTTGTTGTGGATGCAACTGTTGACGGAGTAGTTGAGTCACTCGTTGTGGGTGTTACTGTTGACGGAGTAGTTGAGTCAATAATCGTGGATGTTAATGTTGACGGAGTAGTTGAGTCACTCGCTGTGGATTTTACTGTTGACGGAATAGTTGAGTCACTCGTTGTGGATGCAACTGTTGACGGAGTCGTTAAGTCACTCGTTGTGGATGTTACTGTTGACGGAGTAGTTGAGTCATTCATTGTGGATGTTACTGTTGACGGAGTAGTTGAGTCACTCGTTGTGGATGAAACTGTTGACGGAGTAGTTAAGTCACTCGTTGTGGATGTTATTGTTGACGGAGTAGTTGAGTCGCTTGTTGTGGATGGAACTGTTGACAGAGTAGTTAAGTCACTAGTTGTGGATGTTACTGTTGACGGAGTAGTTGAGTCACTCGTTGTGGATGTTACTGTTGACGGAGTAGTTGAGTCACTCGTTGTAGATATTATGGTTGACGGAGAAGTTGAGTCACTAGTTGTGGATGCAACTGTTGACGGAGTAGTTGAGTCACTCGTTGTGGATGCAACTGTTGACGGAGTAGTTGAGTCACTCGTTGTGGTTGTTACTGTTGACGGAGTAGTTGAGTCACTCGTTGTGGATGTTACTATTGACGGAGTAGTTGAGTAACTCGTTGTGGGTGCAACTGTTGACGGAGTAGTTGAGTCACTCGTTGTGGATGTTACTGTTGACGGAGTAGTTGAGTCATTCATTGTTGATGTTACTGTTGACGGAGTAGTTGAGTCACTCGTTGTGGATGTTACTGTTGACGGAGTAGTTGAGTCACTCGTTGTGGATGCAACTGTTGACGGAGTAGTTGAGTCACTCGTTGTGGGTGTTACTGTTGACGGAGTAGTTGAGTCACTTATCGTGGATGTTACTGTTGACGGAGTAGTTGAGTCACTCGTTGTGGATTTTACTATTGACGGAGTAGTTGACTCACTCGTTGTGGATGCAACTGTTGACGGAGTCGTTAAGTCACTCGTTGTGGATGTTACTGTTGACGGAGTAGTTGAGTCATTCATTGTGGATGTTACTGTTGACGAAGTAGTTGAGTCGCTTGTTGTGGATGGAACTGTTGACAGAGTAGTTAAGTCACTCGTTGTGGATGTTACTGTTGACGGAGTAGTTGAGTCACTCGTTGTGGATGTTACTGTTGACGGAGTAGTTGAGTCACTCGTTGTAGATATTTTGGTTGACGTAGAAGTTGAGTCACTCGTTGTGGATGCAACTGTTGACGGAGTAGTTGAGTCACTCGTTGTGGATGCAACTGTTGACGGAGTAGTTGAGTCACTCGTTGTGGTTGTTACTGTTGACGGAGTAGTTGAGTCACTCGTTGTGGATGTTACTATTGACGGAGTAGTTGAGTAACTTGTTGTGGGTGCAACTGTTGACGGAGTAGTTGAGTCACTCGTTGTGGATGTTACTGTTGACGGAGTAGTTGAGTCATTCATTGTTGATGTTACTGTTGACGGAGTAGTTGAGTCACTCGTTGTGGATGAAACTGTTGACGGAGTAGTTAAGTCACTCGTTGTGGATGTTATAGTTGACGGAGTAGTTGAGTCGCTTGTTGTGGATGGAACTGTTGACAGAGTAGTTAAGTCACTCGTTGTGGATGTTACTGTTGACGGAGTAGTTGAGTCACTCGTTGTGGATGTTACTGTTGACGGAGTAGTTGAGTCACTCGTTGTAGATATTTTGGTTGACGGAGAAGTTGAGTCACTCGTTGTGGATGCAACTGTTGACGGAGTAGTTGAGTCACTCGTTGTGGATGCAACTGTTGACGGAGTAGTTGAGTCACTCGTTGTGGTTGTTACTGTTGACGGAGTAGTTGAGTCACTCGTTGTGGATGTTACTATTGACGGAGTAGTTGAGTAACTTGTTGTGGGTGCAACTGTTGACGGAGTAGTTGAGTCACTCGTTGTGGATGTTACTGTTGACGGAGTAGTTGAGTCATTCATTGTTGATGTTACTGTTGACGGAGTAGTTGAGTCACTCGTTGTGGATGTTACTGTTGACGGAGTAGTTGAGTCACTCGTTGTGGATGCAACTGTTGACGGAGTAGTTGAGTCACTCGTTGTGGGTGTTACTGTTGACGGAGTAGTTGAGTCAATTATCGTAGATGTTACTGTTGACGGAGTAGTTGAGTCACTCGTTGTGGATTTTACTGTTGACGGAGTAGTTGAGTCACTTGTTGTGGATGCAACTGTTGACGGAGTAGTTGAGTCACTCGTTGTGGATGAAACTGTTGACGGAGTAGTTAAGTCACTCGTTGTGGATGTTATTGTTGACGGAGTAGTTGAGTCACTCGTTGTGGATTTTACTGTTGACGGAGTAGTTGACTCACTCGTTGTGGATGAAACTGTTGACGGAGTAGTTAAGTCACTCGTTGTGGATGTTATTGTTGACGGAGTAGTTGAGTCACTCGTTGTGGATGCAACTGTTGACGGAGTAGTTGAGTCACTCGTTGTGGGTGTTACTGTTGACGGAGTAGTTGAGTCAATTATCGTGGATGTTACTGTTGACGGAGTAGTTGAGTCACTCGTTGTGGATTTTACTGTTGACGGAGTAGTTGAGTCATTCATTGTGGATGTTACTGTTGACGGAGTAGTTGAGTCACTCGTTGTGGATGTTACTGTTGACGGAATTGTTGAGTCACTTGTTGTGGATGCAACTGTTGACGGAGTAGTTGAGTCACTCGTTGTGGGTGTTACCGTTGACGGAGTAGTTGAGTCACTCGTTGTAGATGTTACTGTTGACGGAATTGTTGAGTCACTTGTTGTGGATGCAACTGTTGACGAAGTAGTTGAGTCACTCGTTGTGGGTGTTACTGTTGACGGAATTGTTGAGTCACTTGTTGTGGATGCAACTGTTGACGGAGTAGTTGAGTCACTCGTTGTGGGTGTTACTGTTGACGGAGTAGTTGAGTCAATTATCGTGGATGTTAATGTTGACGGAGTAGTTGAGTCACTCGCTGTGGATTTTACTGTTGACGGAATAGTTGAGTCACTCGTTGTGGATGCAACTGTTGACGGAGTCGTTAAGTCACTCGTTGTGGATGTTACTGTTGACGGAGTAGTTGAGTCATTCATTGTGGATGTTACTGTTGACGGAGTAGTTGAGTCACTCGTTGTGGATGAAACTGTTGACGGAGTAGTTAAGTCACTCGTTGTGGATGTTATTGTTGACGGAGTAGTTGAGTCGCTTGTTGTGGATGGAACTGTTGACAGAGTAGTTAAGTCACTAGTTGTGGATGTTACTGTTGACGGAGTAGTTGAGTCACTCGTTGTGGATGTTACTGTTGACGGAGTAGTTGAGTCACTCGTTGTAGATATTATGGTTGACGGAGAAGTTGAGTCACTAGTTGTGGATGCAACTGTTGACGGAGTAGTTGAGTCACTCGTTGTGGATGCAACTGTTGACGGAGTAGTTGAGTCACTCGTTGTGGTTGTTACTGTTGACGGAGTAGTTGAGTCACTCGTTGTGGATGTTACTATTGACGGAGTAGTTGAGTAACTCGTTGTGGGTGCAACTGTTGACGGAGTAGTTGAGTCACTCGTTGTGGATGTTACTGTTGACGGAGTAGTTGAGTCATTCATTGTTGATGTTACTGTTGACGGAGTAGTTGAGTCACTCGTTGTGGATGTTACTGTTGATGGAGTAGTTGAGTCACTCGTTGTGGATGCAACTGTTGACGGAGTAGTTGAGTCACTCGTTGTGGGTGTTACTGTTGACGGAGTAGTTGAGTCACTTATCGTGGATGTTACTGTTGACGGAGTAGTTGAGTCACTCGCTGTGGATTTTACTGTTGACGGAATAGTTGAGTCACTCGTTGTGGATGCAACTGTTGACGGAGTCGTTAAGTCACTCGTTGTGGATGTTACTGTTGACGGAGTAGTTGAGTCATTCATTGTGGATGTTACTGTTGACGGAGTAGTTGAGTCACTCGTTGTGGATGAAACTGTTGACGGAGTAGTTAAGTCACTCGTTGTGGATGTTATTGTTGACGGAGTAGTTGAGTCGCTTGTTGTGGATGGAACTGTTGACAGAGTAGTTAAGTCACTAGTTGTGGATGTTACTGTTGACGGAGTAGTTGAGTCACTCGTTGTGGATGTTACTGTTGACGGAGTAGTTGAGTCACTCGTTGTAGATATTATGGTTGACGGAGAAGTTGAGTCACTAGTTGTGGATGCAACTGTTGACGGAGTAGTTGAGTCACTCGTTGTGGATGCAACTGTTGACGGAGTAGTTGAGTCACTCGTTGTGGTTGTTACTGTTGACGGAGTAGTTGAGTCACTCGTTGTGGATGTTACTATTGACGGAGTAGTTGAGTAACTCGTTGTGGGTGCAACTGTTGACGGAGTAGTTGAGTCACTCGTTGTGGATGTTACTGTTGACGGAGTAGTTGAGTCATTCATTGTTGATGTTACTGTTGACGGAGTCGTTAAGTCACTCGTTGTGGATGTTACTGTTGACGGAGTAGTTGAGTCATTCATTGTGGATGTTACTGTTGACGGAGTAGTTGAGTCACTCGTTGTGGATGAAACTGTTGACGGAGTAGTTAAGTCACTCGTTGTGGATGTTATTGTTGACGGAGTAGTTGAGTCGCTTGTTGTGGATGGAACTGTTGACAGAGTAGTTAAGTCACTAGTTGTGGATGTTACTGTTGACGGAGTAGTTGAGTCACTCGTTGTGGATGTTACTGTTGACGGAGTAGTTGAGTCACTCGTTGTAGATATTATGGTTGACGGAGAAGTTGAGTCACTAGTTGTGGATGCAACTGTTGACGGAGTAGTTGAGTCACTCGTTGTGGATGCAACTGTTGACGGAGTAGTTGAGTCACTCGTTGTGGTTGTTACTGTTGACGGAGTAGTTGAGTCACTCGTTGTGGATGTTACTATTGACGGAGTAGTTGAGTAACTCGTTGTGGGTGCAACTGTTGACGGAGTAGTTGAGTCACTCGTTGTGGATGTTACTGTTGACGGAGTAGTTGAGTCATTCATTGTTGATGTTACTGTTGACGGAGTAGTTGAGTCACTCGTTGTGGATGTTACTGTTGATGGAGTAGTTGAGTCACTCGTTGTGGATGCAACTGTTGACGGAGTAGTTGAGTCACTCGTTGTGGGTGTTACTGTTGACGGAGTAGTTGAGTCACTTATCGTGGATGTTACTGTTGACGGAGTAGTTGAGTCACTCGTTGTGGATTTTACTGTTGACGGAGTAGTTGACTCACTCGTTGTGGATGCAACTGTTGACGGAGTCGTTAAGTCACTCGTTGTGGATGTTACTGTTGACGGAGTAGTTGAGTCATTCATTGTGGATGTTACTGTTGACGGAGTAGTTGAGTCACTTGTTGTGGATTTTACTGTTGACGGAGTAGTTGAGTCACTCGTTGTGGATGCAACTGTTGACGGAGTCGTTAAGTCACTCGTTGTGGATGTTACTGTTGACGGAGTAGTTGAGTCATTCATTGTGGATGTTACTGTTGACGGAGTAGTTGAGTCACTCGTTGTGGATGTTACTGTTGACGGAGTCGTTAAGTCACTCGTTGTGGATGTTACTGTTGACGGAGTAGTTGAGTCATTCATTGTGGATATTACTGTTGACGGAGAAGTTGAGTCACTCGTTGTGGATGCAACTGTTGACGGAGTAGTTGAGTCACTCGTTGTGGATGCAACTGTTGACAGAGTAGTTGAGTCACTCGTTGTGGTTGTTACTGTTGAAGGAGTAGTTGAGTCACTCGTTGTGGATGTTACTGTTGACGGAGTAGTTGAGTCACTCGTTGTAGATATTATGGTTGACGGAGAAGTTGAGTCACTCGTTGTGGATGCAACTGTTGACGGAGTAGTTGAGTCACTCGTTGTGGATGCAACTGTTGACGGAGTAGTTGAGTCACTCGTTGTGGATGCAACTGTTGACGGAGTAGTTGAGTCACTCGTTGTGGGTGTTACTGTTGACGGAGTAGTTGAGTCAATTATCGTGGATGTTACTGTTGACGGAGTAGTTGAGTCACTCGTTGTGGATGTTACTGTTGACGGAGTAGTTGAGTCACTTGTTGTGGATGCAACTGTTGACGGAGTCGTTAAGTCACTCGTTGTGGATGTTACTGTTGACGGAGTAGTTGAGTCATTCATTGTGGATGTTACTGTTGACGGAGTAGTTGAGTCACTCGTTGTGGATGAAACTGTTGACGGAGTAGTTAAGTCACTCGTTGTGGATGTTATTGTTGACGGAGTAGTTGAGTCACTCGTTGTGGATTTTACTGTTGACGGAGTAGTTGACTCACTCGTTGTGGATGCAACTGTTGACGGAGTCGTTAAGTCACTCGTTGTGGATGTTACTGTTGACGGAGTAGTTGAGTCAATTATCGTGGATGTTATTGTTGACGGAGTAGTTAAGTCACTCGTTGTGGAAGTTATTGTTGACGGAGTAGTTGAGTCGCTCGTTGTGGGTGGAACTGTTGACAGAGTAGTTAAGTCACTCGTTGTGGATGTTACCGTTGACGGAGTAGTTGAGTCACTCGTTGTAGATATTATGGTTGACGGAGAAGTTGAGTCACTCGTAGTGGATGCAACTGTTGACGGAGTAGTTGAGTCACTCGTTGTGGATGAAACTGTTGACGGAGTAGTTGAGTCACTCGTTGTGGTTGTTACTGTCGACGGAGTAGTTGAGTCACTCGTTGTGGATGTTACTATTGAAGGAGTAGTTGAGTAACTCGTTGTGGGTGCAACTGTTGACGGAGTAGTTGAGTCACTCGTTGTGGATGTTACTGTTGACGGAGTAGTTGAGTCACTCGTTGTGGATGCAACTGTTGACGGACTACTTGAGTCACTCGCTGTGTATGTTACTGTTGACGGAATTGTTGAGTCACTCGTTGTGGATGTTACTGATGAACTACTGGTTGTGGTTGATAGAGATGTTGACGTACAGGGCGTTGACGGAGTTGTTGAGCCGTTAGTCGTTGTCGAAGGTATTGAGTCACTTGTTGAAGGCAATTTAGTTGTGCTACTTGGTAAGGTAGTGGTCGAAATACTAGTTTCAGTTGTCGATTTAAGAATTGTACAGCCCGCTGCATCTCGATCAAGGCACTCCTGAAAATAAATTGTATGGTTAATCTTCTAGAACGTTTTACGAGTATATGTTTTTTATCATTATAATATCAATGAAGAACGAAGAACGTTCATTTGCTGACTCGTATTATTTTTGCGTTTATAAACGCGTTTAGCTTGTGGTTATCACTATATTTCTTTTCTATTATTCCTGTTCCTTTGCTGCCTACTTTTCGCCGACTTAAAATTGCTAACACGTTATTTAAGGAAATAGTTGTATTCAGGGCAATTGAAAGATTTCCAGTTTTTCATTTTCCTTGGTTTAATTTGTTTATAACCTATTTATTTGGTAATATTCTATCTACATATTTGGAAGTTAACTTGTTAATTAATATCAAATGTTACAATTGTTTTATGATACAATCGATGCCTTATTAGAAAACAAACTTGCGAAAGCTTTGAGACATCTACTTTTGATCAAAGATAGTAAATTTAATGCACGGAGCACAATCACTGTTTCTTTTTGATTTTAGTGATTTTCAGTAAAGAATAATGGACTATACATATTCATACAGGATGTTACAAGACTCATCACCAAGCCGAATTCTACTTGTATTAGACATCATGCCAAGTCATACTATAATACCTGGGAAAAGATTTTTTTTAAGTAGATTATTTTTAAACCGCAATTAAAAGTATGCGCGTGCAATACCTACTCGAAATACTTACATCTATGCGTGCAGAGGACATATATAGAAATAACTGGCGGTTAAATGCATCGTTATTTTGTACCTAATTAGAAAAAAAATATGGTGCCTTTGAAACTCAATATCTCATAAACCAGTTATTTCCCAGGTATTGTGCCGAAGTAAAGAAATATCGTTTTGATCGGTACATCATGGCATTTCCGTTAAGAGTCTTTTTACACTCGGTAAAATATATCAAACATATGCGTATAATCGCCTTAAATCCCTTTCTACTCTGTAATTTAATTTTCAGTTACTTACCAACTCAGTCGGACTGAATTCGAGATCTCCAGGGCAATCCAAATGTTGTGACTGTCCCAAAACACAGACGTAGTATTTTTTGCAATCTTGTGGGTCTGGTTTTGTCCAGTCGTTGCCCTCAGTACAAAGTAGATCAGGCTGCTGGGTTGTTATTGGATTACTTGTTGTTGAAATAGTCGTTGTAAGAGTGGTAGATGGTGTAGTAGTAGATAATACGACGCATCCTGCTATTATTGCGGGTTGACATTCCTAAAATTAACAAAATAATGATTACAGTAAATTTCAGGCTGGTTTCGGAGTCACGCCGGCGAGCGGCGTTGTCCAGACGCGCGCGCTTAGAATTATACTAGTATAGTAGTAGCGTTTCACAGTCACGCAGCTCGCAGTTCAAACGCGCCGCGAGTGATATGCGCGCCGTCGGCCGGCGCTGCCGAAGCGCGCGCCGCTTGAGCTCCTCTACGTGAAACGCGCGATACTAAAACTCGTTTCAGTGTTCCGCGTGCCATGCGCGCGCTCTTAAGACGCGCTGGCCGACGGCGCGTGCCGCGCGCGTCACTCTGAAGCCAGCCTTACTGTAACGGCGTTTCATCATCTTTAGCCTTGCAGGCCACTGCTCGAAATAGGACTCTCCTAATTTGCAATGTAATAGGATTATGAGGCAAAAGGGGGATTGCTTATCGAGGTTTAAATCCTTTTGCAAGATATTATTTGCTTCGTGTATATTCTTAATTGTGATGATACACTTGAGCATTCATCTGTAATAAGCATTATTGCGAATGTTACAAAACAGAAAAACAAAAAGTAAACAGAAAAGTGCCCGGTAACGGTAATAGGCTCGCCCCTTATTACGTGGGACCTAAAAATTCATGGCGAAATGTGGGTGTAATATCACACCTCTGCCTACCCCTTCAGGGATACAGGCGTGAGACTATAAATAAAAATAAAAAAACATGAAAACAAATGAGTGTATTTAGGCGAGCATTCTCACGAATGTTCTGGCGAACCTTACAATATAGAAAATACATAAAAACCGCGCTTAAATGGCGGTTGTACCCAATATATTTAAGGATTAGAGTGTTCGGTAGAAAAATCGTGAAAATGTTCGTAGCAATGTTCGGCTTTGTTCGATGTTAGGTTCGAGAAAACAAATTAATGTTCAGCTGTAACAGCGCCATTAGTTTAGTTATTTAAGACACTCACGGCACAAATCCCTTTTCCATAGTTCAAGTGAAAAATTATATCCATCACCACCCAATAAATGAGTTTTAATAATTATTATATTTTTATACTTATATCTTATACCGTAAAATGGGATAACTTTCAAATAGTGGGGTAACTTTGATGATTACTTTTTATCCATGTTTTATTATTAAAATATCATTTGCTATGGAACGCAGGCATTTGATTTTTTTTTTGTTGGCATCTTTGATTGTTCAGTTATCTTTCTTCAATGCGTGAGCGTTGGTGTTGATAACGTTCCTCGTTTAGTAAAAAAAAAATATTTATTTCGTGTACGTGCAAATCCAAGAAATAGTGTGCGGGATAACTTCAATACTACAAAGGTTGGTATTAGTGTTGTCGTTTTTATAGTTATTTCAGATGAAGAAATGGTATCTTCCGAGTAAAACTGATTGATGACCTTGGATAGATGGTGGCCATATTTTGTTTTATTATGAGTATTTGTTCCTGGATTTATTTTGATAGGTGGCACGGGGCAACATTGATTAACAATCAAACCCCAAGATTAATTTAAACAAATCTCAATGTAAGAAGTACAGTTTATCAAAGATACCCACTTTTACAGATAAAATGATGCGGAACTATAAAAAAAACGCCTGGTAACCCAATTACAGGAACTATACGGAAGAAACACTTGCAGAAGCGTTGCAAAAAGTTATCGATGGAGTTACGTGATATAAAAGATAAATGAAATGATGAATGTTATGAATGTCATAAAATGTTTTATGGTGTACAATAAAGAATATTCTATTCTATTCAAAAAGAGCTATGAGCAAGCAAATTACATTGATGAAAATAATCGTGTACTGATCTTAATATTTCTTCCACAAGGCTGTTGATTTTGTAGTTCCTGATATCGTAACTAAATGTATAAGAAAAGTTGATAATTTTCTCTAATTAAAATTAAAAAGGCTGATTATTCTAAGTAAAAATTTAGTAATAAAACATTTTTGATTTTCTTTTTTTCTAGAAGTTTTGAGTTTTTTAAAGATTTTAAGTTTTTAAGGATTTTAAACCTTTATTTTGTATGTGATGTTAGAGTTAGACTATTTTGTTGTGTCATATATTTGATTATCCTAAAACGACTGTTTTATTTTTCAACTTAATAAACTGCTAAAAATCTGTTATCAATGTAACCCCTGTAATCAAAGACACCCCATCGAGTTTCAAATTGCTTTAATTTGAAATCTAAGTAATATTAATTTTGTTTTGTTTTTGCTTTTAATCCCTGTTAGGGAATACTAATGTAAAATACTATGATATTCCGACATAAAATCGGGGCTTATCAAAATAACCCCTTTGTAAGTATAAAGTTGAATTGACACTTTGCGTGTGACTTTTTGCGCCAAAACTACAAATGCATTTTTTTATTGCCTTATTATGATAGCAAGTCCTAAGTTGTCAATACAGTATGTATTTTTTATTATTCTAGCATAAAATGGCAAAGTTATGATCAATTGAATTTAAAAAATAATCAACGTAACCCCATTTTATGGTACATTTAAACTTTCAATTTCAATGAAGTATAACGGCTATTTAGACTTTAATAATTAACGATTAAGTAAGACAATAAACTTAAACTTCTACTTGCGAGTGATAAAAGACTACTGTGCATAAGTCCTACTATCCATAAGTCACTGGGTAAGGGGTACTACGGACCCATACATTGGGCGTGTCTTCATATATGCACTTAGCCAGTTTTTACTGTGAGAAGAGGCCCGTGCCCAGCTGTGGGACAATTGATATATATGGCTGATGATAATGATGGTTACCCACGTAAGTTAAAACTTTACTCAAGCCAGAAACCGAAGTGTGCAATTGCTGCTTTGTCAAAATCCGAATAAATATTAAAATTATACACTTACCTTCTCCTTTGGATTGAATTCAAAATCTCCTTGGCAAGTTTCACGAGTTACGGCTCCCAGAAAACACATGTAATAACGTCTGCAGTCTCGAAGATCAGGTTTGATCCATGCGTCATTCATTTCACAGTTTATATAATCTTCAGTGGTTGTTGACGGAGTTGTTGTTGATGAAGTGGTCGTTGGTAGAATGGTCGTTGGTGGACTGGTCGATGGCGTCGAAGGCGGTATGCATCCAGCTAAATAAGCAGGTAGACATACCTAAGGTGGATTTGAAATATAGTTATATTATGTAACATGGCATTATAAAATTAAGTATATTATATTTTAGATATGCGTCTATATCTTTTATTAGGGTGACCGTTAAGGTGAATGGCCGGTTTTCCAATTTGATTATTTGCTATAAATCACCCAATTTCAAGGCAATAATGGATAGCCGTAACCAGAGTCGTAAGTCCCAAGAAAGATTTAGCTTTCCTTGGAAATGATATAAGGGTTTGATGTCAAGATTTCCGTCTCAAAGAAACTATTTGCTTCGTATATTTACCGAAGTCGCCTCTTACGTCACACACAGATTGAAATGAGGCAGTGACACTTTGTATTCTTAATCCGTCCTTGTAGTATTTGCTATCACGGCAAATATAACCACTACACGAATCGATGTAACACTAGCTCACCACTACACACAGATTCGAGAGAGCACGTCCAACCCGCACCGTGTCTATCTACCGACTGACTGTCCGTAGTGATAGTGACAGCCACAGAGTATACAGATATACTAGTAGTGACAAGTGTCAAGTGACGCTACTTTCTCTACTGGTGTACATGAGGCAATGTATTGTATCTATTGCATAGATACAAACACTACAGTCCCAAAAAAAGAGCTAACGGTACAAGTAGATTAGAATTTTCTTCACTTACCAATTGACTTGGACTAAATTCCTGGTCTCCTGGGCAACTCAGGTGTTCCAAAGTACCGAATATGCATATGTAGTATTGCTTACAGTCTCGTGGGTCAGGTTTGGTCCATTGCTCATAATAACCACAGTGTATATCTGGTTGGGGAGTGGTCGTTGGTGAAATGGTCGTTGTTTTTCCCTTAACCACGCACTTTGCCTCGCTTTTTGGCAGACATGCCTGTGAAAAAGGAGTAGAAAAATTACACAAGTATTTGTGAATATATATTTCTAGCTGCTAGCTAGACTGCCCCCGTGGTCCAGTGGATAGCGTATACGACTGCTGATCGGAAGTCCCTGGTTCGATTCCCGGGTCGGGTAAAAGTGTTACTGTGGTTTTCCGAATACTCAGTAGCTGTCCGGAGTCTGGTGATGTACCTGGTAACGGCAATAGGCTCGCCTCCTATTATTTGGGACCTAAAAATTCATGGCGAAATGTGGGTGTAATATTTACACCTCTGCCTACCCCTTCGGGGATACAGGCGTGAGACTATAAATAAATAAATATTTCAAGCATTTAATAAGAACAGTCATAAGAGTCATGAAATTGATACGCCATCACCTTAAGGATAGTTCATTCGGAGGTAGAATCACGGATATGTCATATTAACGCATTTCTCATGAGTCTATCATTCACTATTAGACGTAAGAAGAATACCGTGGTAATCTTAGTGAGTTAACCCAAATGCTTCTAAGGAAGCCAGGTATATTTGGTGGAAAAGACACCACAAACGGATCTCCCCGAGAGTTTAAAAGTAAATAATAAAATTTACACATGCTGTAGGTCTTTCTGTTAGCAATTCAATCACTTTTCTGCAAGTTATTTAAATAATTAGTGTACTTTTTAATTTCGCTTGCTGAATTTCGGTGAAAGTCCTGTCCCTTGTATAATACTAGCTGACCCGGCGAATATCGTACCACCATATATGTGTAATACATATGTTTATATGTATTACACATATATGGTGGTACGATATTCTGAAAATCAGCGCTGGGTACTCCTTATGTGGGGTGCACAGCTTATGCTGAGCTGGTGACCCATTTCGCCATGGCACACATATTTATGTTTAAGTTTATTTTAAGTTTATGTTAAGTTATTTTTTGTTTTCTTTTTACTGTTACTGATTGTGTGTGTAGCCGAAATAAAATGATTTTCTTTCTTTCTTTCTTTCTTGCATAATTATATCTTTAAAAAAAAACCCGCATTAAAATCCGTTGCGTTGTTTGAAAGATGCATACATAGGGACAGACAGACAGACTTTTTTTTATACTATGTAGTGATCTTCAACACCTTGTTAATCTGTCAATGTTTCTAGCAAATAAATATTCTTATTCTTATTTAAATTTGTTAAAAATACTAGTAATCTTATTTGCTGCAGAAATACTCACTTTCCTAGTTGGGCTAAATTCGAGATTTCCAGGGCAATCCAAATGTAGTAATGATCCAAATACACATAAGTAGAATTTTTTACAATCTTGTTGGTCGGATTCAGTCCACTGGTCGTAATAACCACAATATGAAACTGGTTGTTGAGTGGTCGTTGATGGAGTGGTCGGTGACAATGTTGTCTTAGTCGAAATGGTCGTTGTTGTTTCGTTTGTCACGCAGTTTGCATAATTTTTAGGCAGACACACCTACAAAGAAGAGTGAGAAATTTAGAGAGGTTTCTGGTATATTTAATTACACCAAGAATAAAGAAGAAATACAGTCTTCTAATGGTGCTGATACGTTTGAGCATTCGTCATTCTTTGTTTTGACGAACTGAACAAGGAACAGAGCCGAACATAGCTACGAACATTTTCACGATCTTTCTAGCAAACGGTCTAATCAGCAAAAACATCAAAGCAAATTTATGGTCAATTCGCTAGAATGCTCGTCAGAACCTAAACTGTTGCGTTTCGTTCGGTGAGTGACAGTGTCGCAGGCCCTATCCCGTATTCCTTCTCCCTCATCCCACTCCTCACCCTATCCCTTTTCTCAACCCCATGGGGTGGCAACGCACTTGTGACTCCTGTGGTGTTGCTTGTGTCCATGGGCGGCGGTATTTGCTTACCATCAGGCGATCCGTCTGCTCGTTTATCGCCTATTACCATAAAAAAGAACGTTCGTAAGCCTGCTTGCTAAATCATTCTCGTTTGTTTTTCTGTTTTCTAATCTACGCAAGAATGCTCATTACAGGTATAGTATTATATTATCTGTGTTACAGGTGAATGCTCAAATGTATCAGAATCGTAAGAGATCTCTGTTAACTCTATTTGCTGCAGTAATACTTACTTTCATAGTAGAGCTAAATTCCCAATCTCCTGGGCAATAGACGTGCTCTAATGCACCTAGTATACATATGTAGTACCGTCTACAATCTCGTGGGTCCGGTTTAGTCCACAGCTCGTAGAAATCACAATATATATCTGGTTTTTGAGTGGTCGTAGTAGTTCCTTTTATCACACAGTTTGCCTCCTCTTTAGGCAGACATTCCTATAAAAAAAAGTTTCTTGAAGTACAAATATTGATTATTGTTATAATGTTTAGTAATTTATGTAAATACTAGATGAGCAGTTACACCTGCGTTATTTAGGGCTACTGCTCCGCTCCGTTGGCTCATAGCGTGAAGTTATATAGCCTATAGCCTTCCTCGATGAATGGGCTAACACTGAAAGAATATTACAAACCAGTAGTTCCTGAGATTAACGCGTTCAAGCAAACCAACAAACAAACTCTTCAGCTTTATAATAATAATATGGATGGAAGTTAAGGGATCCAATGATATTCGAGTTACTTATGAATCCAAAACAAGTAATAAACACTGCAAGTATTTGTATAAAAATATTGTTGTTTATAGACAACACAATCTGTCTCTTCAAAGAACCCTTAAATGATATTCTCCGTAAGTATATACATAATTATATTACAAGACTAATTTTCCATAGGTGCTGATTTAGTAACAGACTCGTGCTGAACATTGGCATCTACTAATTTGTAGCACAATAATATTGTGAGTAAATTTGAGGACCTAAAAAAATTCGTGGCGAAATGTGGGTGTAATATTACACTCCTGCCTAACCCTTCGGGGATATAGGCGTGAGTCTATAAAAAAAAATGAGGATTTGCTGGCCTGACGGGTTGGTATAAGTTTTGATGTGAAGTTTTCCGTATTTTCTCAAAATTACTATTTCTTTCCTTGCCTCTTTGCCTGCCTCCTCAGTCCAGTGGATAGCGTATGCTACTGCTGATCGGAGGTCCCGGGTTCGGTTCCCGGGTCGGGCAAAAGTGTTACTGGGTTTTGCCAAATTCTCAGTAGCAGCACGGTGATGTGATCTGGTATGTGCCCGGTAACGGCAATAGGCTCGCCCCCTATTACGTGGGACCTAAAAATTCATTGCGAAATATGGGTGTAATATTACACCTCTGCCTACCCCTTCGGGGATGCAGGCGTGAGTCTATAAATAAAAAATAAAAATTGCCTCTCTAGTCACCTCTAACGACGCCCTTGGAATGGCATAAGGGAGTGACACTTTGTATAAAGTGTCTATAAGATATCTGTCTTTGTATAAGGTATCTATTTCTACTTCATCGCTACATGGACAGTAGTGTAGTGAATGTTTATTAATTGAAAACTCACCTTACTGCTCGAACTAAATTCAAGACTACCAGGACAATCTAAATGTTGTAATGACCCGTAAATACATATGTAGTAACGTTGACAATCTGTCGGGTCTGGTTGGACCCAGTTGTCGTAGTAACCACATAATATATTGGGTTGTTGAGTTGTTGATAAAGTGGTGGTTGACGGAGCGGTCGTTGACGAAGTGGTCGATATTGCGCATCCTGCATATATTGCAGGTAGACATATCTGTGAAAAAGGTATGTAATATTTTTATATACAGTAATAAATCAATGAAAAATTTCTTCAAAATTAAGATTGTTTTGGGGTTACATAAACACCATAAGTGTAAAATTTATAAAAATGATGATGAATTTCTGTGATCTGCGAAAAGGTTTTGGTTTCATCGACCCTATTCACTTACATAACAATTTGGTTATTATGAATTGATTATGAACGTTGATTTTACATCCGTTTATAATGTAAGAAGTATACATTAACTTTTAATACCAAGCGCACAAATAAAAACGTAGAACCATGAGAAACAATTGACAGTAAAAATCAGGGAATCTCTTTTTAAGTACACGACTTCCCGCGGCCACAACCGTGTTTAAGACTTGAGCTAATTCCAATATTGAACTGTAATATCGTAGTGAAAGCTCTGTTGATCTTCTTCTAGGCACCAATACTATTGGGTTGATCAACAGTTTACTACGCAAAGAGCCTCGGGATCCAACCTACGGCAACACTGACTTTTCCAAGTTATGTCCGTATTAAATTGTTAATATCTGTTTGCTGAATAGTGAAGAACAAGAATGCGAGCAACCTACATACCTAGAATTTCTGATTAATGCTCTAGAAATACATGTTTAGTTTAAACCAGCGCTTGGCCAGCGTGGTGGACTTTGGTCTGACCATACCATACTAAATAAGGATAGTCTTATGCGCAGCAGTGGAATAATTTATGGGGTACTTTTAACAGGGCTGATATTGTATTGTTATATTATAAGCTCACCGTATCCGTGTGGTGACGGATTAAGAATACGGAATGTCACCACCCCATATCATCCCATGGGTGTAGTAAGAGCCGACAGAGGGAGCATATTATGCAGAGAACAGCACTGTAAGAGAAGGAAAACTTGATACAAACCCTATACCATGTATAGTAGGCCAATTCCTCCTTTCAAAGGAGAGGCCTAGTCCAGCAGTGGACTGTTAAAGGCTGATGATGATTATAAGCTCACCTTGCTTCTTGGGCTAAATTCAAGATTTCCTGGGCAATCCAAATGTTGTAATGAGCCATAAACGCATATGTAGTATCGTTTGCAATCTTCTGGATCTGGTATTGTCCATTGCTCGTAATAACCACATAATAAATCCGGTTTTTTAGTCGATAGTGATGGGTTGGTCGTTGACAAAGTGGTCGTTGATGGAGTGGTCGATGTAGATATTGTGCATCCTGCAACGTCTGCAGGTAGACATCTCTACGAAAATGAGGAAAGGATTTCATATTAATGTCATAAATAAAAATCGTTTAGTAGTTTTAGTTTCTTAGTTCCACGTAAATACAAGTTAATTAAGGAGTACAATGGTTTGTAGGGTTTTCCTCTGTCTTGATTTTTCTTTTTTTATCTACCTAACTTTATCGGAGGGAACAAAGAGCTACCTAAAGTGTCAGCCTTGTAAATAAAATCTCCCAGTGCTGGGCATGGGCCTCCTCTCAAACGGCTAATTAGCCCTCAGCTATCTATACATTCTGTCTGTACGAGTATAATAATTTAAATCATCAGACCTGAGTATAAACTGTCCCACTGCTGCGCACCAGCCTCTTCTCACTTTGAAAGTGCGAGGCCATAGTCCACCACTCTAACCAAGTGTGGATTGCCAAACTTAACATGTTTTTCGAAACATAACGGAGAACTCTCAGACATGTAGGTTTCCTCACGCTGTTTTCCTACACCGCTTAGCAAATTAAACAATTTAATACGCACACAGCTTCATAAAGTAATAGGTGCGTGCAATGAACTGGAACCCAAAATGTTCTACATGTATCAGTTCCACTCGACTATCGCTGTCTATATCAAATGTGGCAGGTGTTTATAAGAATATCAAAACTGATTTTGAAGAACTATTCTGCGCAATGAGGTGCTTCACGAGCAACGGAGCATAAAAGTATTTTCTATTAAAGTTTTAACAAGAAAAAGACTTGAAATATCAATCCTCAAACTTAGATCCCGTGTGAAGTATTAAAAAATAACTTCTAGATAAAAAACAAAAGGAATTCGTTTGAATATTACGGCCTTCTGATATGATTTCTAGTGATTGGATGGCGAAACGGCACAGCGGTTTGTAGCGTTCCCTCGGAGAGGCCTTCGTCAAGCAGAGGACTGCTATGGGTTGATGAGATGAGATGAAGCTTGTTTTTAAGGCTCTACTTACCTTAAACTTCGGGCTAAATTCGTAAGTAAACGGGCATTTCTTCCGATGTACCCTACCAAAGAGACAGATCTGATAATAAGCACAGCTCTCTGCGTCTGGCGCGAACCAGTAGTCTATGTAGTGGCAAATGCGTGGTCCTGATTCTGTCGTAGTGACGGTAGTCGGTGCTTGCGTGGTTGTCTGAACGCAGTCAGCGTCTTCTTTGGGTAAACATATCTGGAATGAAAAGGGCAGAAGATGTTAAAAAATCCCGCACAGCCTCGACGACTGGGCACAAGAAGCTAAAAGAAATGTATGTATTTTTTTATTTTATTTATAGACTAACGCCTGTATCCCTGAAGGGGTAGGCAGAGGTGTAATATATTACACCCACATTTCGTCATGAATTTTTAGGTCCCACGTAATAGGGGGCGAGCCTATTGCCGTTACCAGACACATCACCAGATTCCATGCTGCTACTGAGAACTCGGAAAAACCCAGTAGCACTTTGCCCGACCCGGGAGTCGAACCCGGGACCTCCGATCAGAAGTCGGATACGCTATCCACTGGAACACGGTGGTAGTCAAAGTGTACGTCTCTTGGAAAGTATAGTTGTGCACTGAGTAGGTATTTCCCGAAATTCCCACGGGATAGGGCAAAATTAAAAAAAATAGGTTCGTGTGTTGCTGTGGGCATAATATTTTATTTTAGTCGGAAAACAAACAGTTACAATGCTATAAAATATCAGAAATAACACCTTAGAAAATATAATATAAGTTACTAGATTTAATTTAAATTCGGACCGACCGCGTGAAAATTTTAGGAAATTCCTGCTTAGTGTATCCCTATGGTCTCTAAGGAACATACAAGCCAAATTTTAGCTTCATGCGTCTAAAGCCTCGTATTCATTAGGGGACATTTGTCCCGCGACCTTGTCGCCCGACACGAATTCTACGTGTTGAGCGACGTCGCGGGGGACATCGCCCGACATCGCAGGCGACATCTACGTGTCGGGGAACAAGTCGCTTGTCGACGGTCCGATAGCGTCGACCTTGCGCGACTTCGTGTCCATCGACAGTTTCCGGCGGCATTTGACTTGTGAGGACGTGTGTTGCTATTTGTTCCGCGACTACCCGCGATTATAGCACACTTCGTTGGTCCACACTACCAACGAAACTGTGTTAACACTTAGGCGACATCTCGATCACAATGCCGGTATGTGGACGAGCGAAATGTCGGTCGACATTGTCGCGGGACAGTCGCACGTAAATGTCCTGCGACTCTTCGCGATAAGTCGAGCGACTTTGTTCCCTAGTGAATACATGGCTTTATAGTTTTGGCGGTAGCTTGTATTTAATCACAGTTATCAGGTTGCCCTAATACAGTTATTTTCCTTTAGTTAGTTAGTTGCCTTGTTTACAATTAAAGACAAATATACCTAGTGAGTATTGTCTCAGCATAAAAATAATTATTATCAAGAACTTACCAACATAGAAGCGCTGAACAGCAAGCCGTTTGGACAGTTATTATGGACCCTATCTCCCCAAAGACACACGAAGTATGAGCTGCAGTCGGTGCTATCTGGTATGAAGTAGCTGGTAGTGGGATCATTACACGAAGGCCATGAATCCTCTTCGCTTGAGTCACACGGTTGCATCGATCGATCGATCGATGGAGGTTTTTTTACTCCGCATCTACCAGATGAAGCTGTTTGACAGGTCTGAAATTAAATGTCGATTTATAATAGTGGCCTGTGTTTCTGTCGGGTGCTTTTTAAAGTCCTACTATTCATCCAAAGCCGAAATTATGTGTTTTATAAAGTTCATAAGAGTTACTCTGTAATGCAATATTATGTTGCCTGCTATAATAAAAAAGAATTGAAACTTCCCAAATAGTAAACACCACCGGGAAATCTCAGTAAAGCGAAATATGCAGCATTGGTTATTTGGATGACGTGATAATTGTAGGTAAGTATTCCAGTTATTTTTATTTAAATTACTGAACTGATTTTGATTACTTTCTATCGAGTTAATCTGAAAGTAAATCCCTATACAACCTTTCTAATAAACTGATGATTTTGATAAGCTTTTTGATCTAAAGACAAAAATATCTAAGACATAAGCTAAGGCATAAGCCTTTACTAAGGGCGTCAGATTAGTTAAAGAATGCAACTCACATAAGTATCAGCATCAAATATGAACCCAAAAGGGCATGTCCCCTCCAACTCTGTTCCTCTTCTACAGTAAGTATATTTTTCACATGCTGTCTTGTGAGGGAAGGCCCTCTTTTGCCGGTTTTTACAAGGGTTCGGGGTTCCAAGCACTGATGTTAAGTACAGCAGCAAATATATGAGATGGGATACTAGAACAAGGAAAATACAGTATGTAACTCTACTTTACTCGGTTATATTTTACAGGTCAACTTGGCACATGGCTATCTACTTGAGAAAGAAAATCATACTTTCATTATGAACATACAGCTCTAATAGCCAAGCATCTTATTCTAAGACAAGAATTAAAACTACTGCATAACACAAACGAAATATCTGTATTCATTTTTACTAAGCTATACATTTTTATCTATACACATAAATAAAATTGAAGTGTCTGTTTGTAATATTAAAATAACTGCTTTTTACCAAATGCATATGGATGTATAGACGGTACACATACCGAAATTACATTTTTTACAATTTTTGTCTGTCTGTCTGTCTATCTGTCTGTCTGTTTGTTCTCGCTAATCTCTGGAACGGCTGGACCGATTTTGACGGGACCTTCACTGGCGGATAGCTGATGTACCAAGGAGTAACTTTGGATATAAATTAACCAGGTACGCGAAGTAGTTCCCTCAGGACGCGAGTGAAACCGCGAGAAATAGCTAGTGTATCATATAATTGTTAATTATTATGGGACATGCAGCAAGCTACACACTAGGAATAAGTCCTACGTCTCTGGCGAATTTACAAGCAAACACTCGGCGGACGCATGACGGATCTTAAAAGATGAAAAAGTGCCTTATTATTGTCAATTAAGTAGGAACTAATAAGTAAAAGTATTTTAGTAGCAACTAGACGTCGCCAGCGGCTTCGCCCGCGTCAATTATACATATAAACCTTCATCTTCAGTCATTCTATCTATTAAAAAAACGCATTAAAATCCATTACGTAGTTTTTAAGATTCAAGCATACATAGGGACAGACAGACAGACAGAAAAAATGTAGTGAACAGCACTCAGAATAGAGACAATATATGCCGCATCAGAAAGTATTTGCCCCGTGTGACAAACTAATTACACAACATTAGTCTTCAGCGGATTCTGTGAAGCGAACACTTAAACCACACCAACACACCAGCAGTCAAATAAGATTCATTTGAGAGTACACTGGGTGTAAGGAACCAGTGACTCAGTACCAGTTCAGTACATGATACTGAGGAATTTTCCGGTAAAATTCATGAATTTTCCGGTATCGATACTACGGTACGGTATCGATTTTCAGTACGCCGTTCCTTACACACGCGTAAATTAGCATGAGTTACATAAAAATACGTTGTTTTTATTGTAAGCGCATGTGTATACAGCCGGCTAATCTCCAATAACAATTCATTAATCATGCTTCATTCGTTGGTTTATTCATAATTAACATTCTCCCATAGCATAACAAATGGTTTAAATAATTTCTAATCTAATATTGACCGCGTTTATCTTTATCAGCTTTGTATAACATATGCCATGTGTTCTTTGACTAATTCTTTATACCTACTTATATTAGCTACGCTCAGCAGCTTCACGCCTGTTTGATAAAAAAATTATAAAAATGTCACTCAACTACGCCATCATACGAGTCCAACTATAACTATAAAATACAAATAATAACTGTAAACAAATACAAAAACAATTTTAACATATTTTCACCCTTAAAGGAAATATAAGGGCTTATCTCGGCAGCAAACGTATACATCTGTTTTCTTATCGTTTAATTAAGCTAAAGTCAGTGACCTGCCTTAGACATTCCTCTTCACCGTGACCAAAAACGGTATTCAAAAGACCCGATACCACGTTTTGAAAGAATCAAGTACATAATTGACAAAATCAGTAGCGTGGCAAGAGCATCGAGCCTTGTGGAACACCACCAGTAATCATCATGATTTGTAGTAGAAACCATGTTTGATCACTTTGATACTTTCATTCTCCAGAAAGCTGACAATCTACATATATACTTTTCTATATCCTTGAGTAATTTATTGGATATATGGCTATATGCTATAGGAGTTATTTAGGTGAGCAAAGAGGTGTTGCTTGTCAAATGCCTTCACAATATCAAAAACTGACAGACAAAGCACTTGTTTCATGACTCAAGAGAGACATTGATCCCGCAGCAGTTCCAGAAATGTCGACTCATAGCTATTATCTATCCATTTATATAATTATGCATATAGTTAATAAGAAACCATTGTCATAAGCTTGATGATATATTGAATACAACCGAACTCCAATGATCTGTTGTTTGCGAACCCAACCACATTTAATGTTGAGCGTTATAATCCCATTAATAAAATCAATACCATTTCTTTCTTTCTTATTTCTAATAATTTATATTTTTTGTTGTTTGTTGTTAGCTGTGTTTTATTATTATTGTGTAAACTTCCTATAGACTTGTGTATCTTCGGTGCCACTTCAAATTCAAGATTTATAAAGCCATTCGACTCCGAATATGACCAAGAATAATGAAATAATTATCATACATACTTTTTAATCCTTGAGTGTCAATAAACATAAAGCTTTTAACTTCCACTAACACTTAATCATTGACGTGTCTCCTACATAGTGTACTAAAAGTTTTCGGTAAACCTGGACATCAATCTGAAGGATCACTATTTAAAGATAATAAAAAAAACTCACCCATATTTGAAAGGCGCACCGCACGAGGCGGGTTTAACAATACCAATAAATAAAACAAACCATAATCTCCTCTGGATTCTAATCTCTAATAACCGTATAATCGATTTTAAAGTTATAGTTAATTAAGTAATTCTCTGAGAAATAACGATTAATTGCTACTGATGTTCTATTTTAGAACATTTAGGATTTGCGCAATCTTTGGCGTTATGTGACTGAGATACGGTCTAGCGTATTCGTTTAAATTGACTTCACTGCTTTGGTCACAAGATGAAGATGGGTAAAGATCGTGCAGCCAAAAGGGCATATTTGGGATGACCTAGCCTAGGGGTTGACGCCTGGTGGGTCGTCCTAGGTATCGCCGAAATGATTAAGTCTTAAAAGACCTAAACAACCTTCGTAAAATGAATCAACAGGCATTAATCCATGATACGGCAAGATAACCAATACTGACTTTGGGTCCGCCGTCACGAATGCATAAATAAATATATTTTTGGATAGCTTCTTGTCTAGGTTTTAGTTAACGGCTTGAATGGGGAATACTACATATATCTTCTCGCGGCTTATCTAATAGCGACATAAAATAACAATGTCTGTTCCAACTTTAGCGTTCTATTTAGAGAGAATAAGTATCTGAGAGATAAAACATTTTAACATCCAACTTTTTAGAATTCTTACTCTTCAGCTTGGATAAATTTTGTATCACGGCGTTGACTCTCAGCCATGGTAAACTTTAAATGCAGCTGGATGGTAAACTTTAAAGGCCTCGACATCTTCCTCAATATGTAACAGCATTGTTTGAAAATCTGCTGATTTTTAAACTAGAATATTTGGAAAATGCTGGCAACAACCAGTATAAAATATTTCCTAAATCACAAATTATTGCTTTTGCAAGATGGTTAATTGGAGAACGAAGTCTAATTATGTAAGGAGAAACAAATAAAATATTTTTCTTTCTTTCTTTCTTAATTAGATACAGCAGCTGCGGTAGATATAAGTTAGATTTTACAGAAGTGCAAACGACGAATTATTTGCCAATTACTTTACAATAAATCTACCACGATAAGAAAATCATCATTATAAATTTTCTCAGTATACCAATTAATGATGAGAAAGATATTGCAAATCGTGTAAGTTATACACATAGACAAGTATACATCAGAACACCAAAAAAGATTTCCAGTGAATTCAGTCTAAAGTCAATTACAATTGTTTTACTTATAGCTTATTATTTTCCGAGTGACTAATAACTTAAAAGATGACTAAATGTTCGCAACTAATAAAATAAGTTGCTAGCGATTAAATATTTTCGCGACTATTATATTAAATAAGATTCAAAACTAAGGGTGTTATAAAAATTTAAAACTAGTAGCTGCGTTTAGGTAGCAAATAAACTATGTATCAATTGAAATAATAGCCGAGGAGCTATAAATAATGACTTGGCGACTAATAATGTTAGTAGGTAATGTTAGGTTTTCTTGTGACCCTGTACCCAAAAATAATAGCCCTGCGAAGCAGGGCTCCGTCAACTTGGCTTAAAAGACTGAAGCGTCTTATTTACTTATACGAAAAACTTCATTTAAGACAAAATCATTTGCCTAATATTGAAATTTGTATTATTTATGAATGTCCGTTTTCTATTTTTTATTCATCATCAAGTTTCCGCTTAGATACTAATTCAGTACACAAAAAAATGAAATGCTGCTAGTTTAAATTAAAATGAAGCTTATTACTGACATAATAATATGCTACATTTTACTTATTGCGATACTCCTTATTAGCTGCCAACCCATTATATATGGTTACCACTCTAATTATTTTTGAAACTTGTATTCGCTTTACTTAGTCGCCGCATTACCTATAAACATGCCTTAGAAAAACCAACAAGAAACTGTATCCCTTTAGGATGGAATCTGTATAACATAAAATCCTTGCGTTGCGGACTGACTGACAGACAAACTACAGCCAAAACTATCAGACGAAATTTGTCATATATGTTCCTTGGGGACCATAAGGCACTAAGAAAGGATTTACCAAAATCCCATGGGAACGGGCACAAAAGGTTAAATTAAAAAAAAAAATCGGGCATAGCGTAGACTGCAACACATAACATTCATAAAAAATTAATGTAAAACGCCTGCCATTTTGGGTGAAGCAACACTCACAAAAAAAATTGCCTTCGTCTGTTTCTAGATAAATAAACTAGATTCAACCCTCAGCTTCGCTTGTATAGGCGACGATAGCGACACGTCTTTTTCGACTTCACCCACAAGGCGGAGACTTAAATCATTTAGTATTTAAAATTCTTATTTTAATATATAACATAATTACATAATTAATATTAAATAAATAAATAACATTGTTAAGTATTCTTCCTTCGTTAATGCGTAATTATTTTATAAGTTACGAAAAATGAATGCGATTATGTTTTGGTAGCCAGTTATGAACAAAGAAAAATTTTTCCATTTTGGTAGCTGGTTACGAAAACCAGTTACAAAAACGGAAATTAGATTCTGTTTTCATAACTAGTTATCAAACGAGAAAAAATATCTTTGTTCGTAGCTGGTTACAAAAGATCGGTTACGAATATGGACTAAAGGGCTGTGTTTCTTAGTAAGCAAATTGAGAAAGGGCTCGCTGAAAAAAACGTCTTATCTATTTTAATAAACCGCCATCTATTTATTCATGAACAAACCGAATTACCTCTTTCATATCAACGGTTAAACATAATTGGATTGATAAATTTATCAGCGAAAATGTGATAAAATTAAAACTGACTAAATATTTTCGTTGTTTGTCGATAGATGTCGTTATAAAGCAGTGCAAGTATCTATCGTATACCTTTATTTTATTTTTACTCTTCTTTGCAATACCATATTAACCATAATTATGGCCACATGGGATGTGTAATGTGTACCCAGGGCTCTCATATTAACGAAGGCCGAAAGGCCACAGTCATGTATACCCAAGGGCTGCCAGATTTTGGGTTTTGGACTCAGCATGACCTAACCTGCTTCTTTGGCGTACATATATGTACTTGACTGTCTTTATCTTCTAGCGGTTGTGTAAAGGTATTAGTTCGTAGCCGACCGCAAACCGCAACAGCAGGCGACATATCACCACGATACTACTGGTTTCTATGTATTTCTTCGAGATACCTCCCGTGCGACACGTCGTCTACGGCGATTCATAGCGTGGGACATGTCGTCTACGGCATGCCGTAGCGAGCGAAATGTTGCCTACGGCTCTCCATAGCGGGGTGTCAAAAGTCAAATCTTATTATGTTCATAGGCTCATTAAGTTTAGTACAAACACTTAAACAAGGTATACTTTTTGAATCAAGTTGGATGAGGCCGGTTTTTTTACATGATTGTCCTGAGAAGAAACATCTGAAACAAATTCAGAGGTATATTGCCCGACCGCACATTAGTACTGCCGATGAAGTTCTCAAAGAGATCAGACATCTTGTCTCGTTGAATACTCAGAACCAATAGATACGGCATTGCCATCTGCTGCTGTCGTTTTCAATGACTTGTCGCCATGTCGTCTGCTCTTGTGGTTGGCTACGAACTCGTACCTTAAGCACCGGTTTGCGCAGCGGGAGTGTAAGCGACTGCTACGCCGAAGGTCGCGGGTTCGATTCCCGCACAAGTCAAACATTTGTGTGCATGAACATGGATGTTTGTCTTGGTCTGGGTGTTTCTATGTATAATATGTATGTATTTACAAAAAAAGAGTATATATGTATGTTTATCCATTATCTAGTACCCATAGTACAAGCTCTGCTTAGTTTGGACTAGATGGTGATGTGTTTATGTGGTAGAATATTATTATTATTATATTAAGCGTCTACGGATCATGAAGTTTCGGATACAATTGCCAGACGTAGCAAAAAGGTGATGTTTGATTTTTCTGTTAAGACTCAACCCATAGAAGCTCGGAGTCAGGCCCAATCCTTCTATTTCTCTTTGTTAAGGGGAAGAAAATGTCTGTCTGTCGTAGCAAGTTCCGCAAGGTGGACCGACGATCTTGTTGGGATCTCGGGAAGTGGTTGGACGTGGATGGCTTAATACGTCTGTATGGAAAGCCTAGAAGGAATCTTCAGCAGTGGACGACTTTTGGGTGAGATGAGATGTTTTTAGCAACCAGTTTGCTGGTTTAGATATTTGTTGTTTCAGAATTGTTATATCTTGCTCGTTCATTGAACGAGTTCACAGAGATCATCTATCAACATAGAATTGTGTGAAGTGAAATAGTTTTGTAATATTTTTAACCGACTTCAAAAAAAGGAGGAGGTTTACAATTCGTCGGAATCTTTTTTTTATGTATGTTCCCCGATTTCTCTAAGACACCTGGACCGATTTCGAAAATTCTTGTTTTGATTGAAAGAGTATACCTCCTAGTTGGTCCCATGATCATCAGGTCAACATCTGATCATTGAATCCTGAGAAATCGAAGGAACTCTTCAAATTTTATAAGCACACTTGAAGCGATTTGACCGTAACAACCCAATGCCGTCGAGATTGGGCTCGTTTGAGTCGTTTTTTACATGGACTTTGATGCTAGGATGATTTCCATGGTCTGATGATAGAGTTGGAAGGTAACCATGAGATCTTTGTGATACAATAACCCAATCTCATCGAGGTTTTTTTTATTAACTTCACGCTGCCTGATGGTAAGCTGACAGTGAAGTCCTATTGGGAAGGCCACCATCCCCAATTGCTGATTAAGCAATGTGACATGACGGCCCTCACTTTGACGGCCTTGAGAGATGCTTTTTCACGCCCCGCTTAAAGGACCCAGGATCAAGGGAGGAAGGAAACACGTGAGCTGGCAGTGAGTTCCACATCTTTATGGTACGGCAAAGATAAGATGTACCGAACCTTTTCGTACGTGACGGTATCTGATCTACCGTATAAGGGTGGCACCTTAACCCGGCACGTGTTGTTCGGGATAGGAAAGGAGAGGGTGGGATGAGTTGAAAGATTTCTTCTGAAAGTGTTCAGAAGAACTCTTTCAACTCATCCCACCAAGGTGAGTGCACCGTGATACAATCGGTAAAAGACAGCCATTGAGGCTACGTCCCTGCGTAATTGCAGAGATTCAAGGGTCTTAGTAGCCTCAAGGTCACCTATGATAAGGACAGCACGCCCCTGCAACCTATCAAGGGCATCTAGCAGGTACTGAGCGGAGCCGTTCCAGAGATGAGAGCAGTATTCCACGCAGGGGCGAACCTGAGTCGTTGGAAGCTCGTTTGATTCGTCTTTACATGGACTTTGGTACTGAATGTTTTGCAGGGTCTGATGATGGAGCAGGAAGGTGGCCATGGGATGTTTGTAATACAATTACGCAATCCCATCGAGTTTGGGCTCGTTTGAGTCGTCTTTACATAGACTTTGATGCTGGATGATTTCCATGGTCTAATGATAGAGCTGGAAGGTAACCCAATATCATCGAGTTTAGGGTCGTTTGGTTGGTCTTTACATGGACTTTGGTACTGGATCTTTGCCAGGGTCTGATGATGGAGCAGGAAGGTAGCCATGGCATCTTTGTAATACAAAGACGCAATCCCATTGAGTTTGGGCTCGTTGGATTCGTCTTTACATGGACTTTAGTGCTGAATGTTTACCAAACTCTGATGATGGAGCAGGAAGGTGGCCATGGGATCTTTGTAATACAATAACGCAATATCATCGTGTTTAGGCTCGTTTGTTTTGTCTTTGGTATTGAATGATTTCCGAGATCTGATGATGGAACTGAAACGAACGTGTTTAGGCTATTTAGGTGAAAACAAAAAATACTTGAAATTGCCAGAAAGGTACAGGTCTACATTTCAGAATTGAGGCATCATGTACCACCTACACTATCCTATGTACCACCTATTACTATTTTTTATTAGTATACCACTAAAAAACAAAAAATAAAAAATAATTTTTAAATAAATAAAATTACCATCTTCAAAAAACACAAAGGAACTAAAAAACAAAAAGTAATTGGTTTTGAAGCAAACATTCTTGAATTCGGTGCCAAGCCCTTACGCAAAAAGTTACTAAATTACAAACTACCTATTCTATCAACAACGAAAGTTATATAAAAATGTGTAGAGATTTTATAGTCAGATCAGAAATACTTTGCTTGGCACCGACTCCAAAAATGTTTGCTCCAAAACCAATTATTTTTTGTTTTTTACTTAATATTTATATTAATTTCGCATCCATTGCATTAGCTTCGCCCGTAATAATGGTTTGTTGTGGGATGAGAGTAGGTCAATAAATCAGTGGCATCTATTTAACTAATAAATATATGTATAACTATCTCCATCTTGATAAATACGAGAACAGTGCAAAACTATGTTTCCGACTTCCAGGAATTAATTAAATTGATAACATCTCCAATAATTGATCCAATTAAAATTTGTTGTACGTGATAAATTAATCGTTAATGTTTAGATCTATAATCGGCAGCGATAGCCGAGTGGAGATACCAACAAACTGCCATGCAGAGGGTATGGGGTTCGAATCCACGGCGCGCACCAAAGACTTTTCGTAGTTATATGCGTATTGAATTGTTAATTATCGCTTGTCCCGCGCCTCGGAGAGCACGTTAAGCGGTCGGTCCCGGTTGTCATGAAGATATTTGACAGTCGTTACAGGGCGTCATTGTCAGTAACTGACACTAGTCTAAACCATGGAATATTGCTATCCCTTCGGGTTGCGGAGGTCAGACAGGCAGTCGCTCTGTGGAAAAGCTATATTTAGCTAAATCCGATTAGACTAGTAAGCGGATCCCAGATTGAAACTGGGATAACGCTAAGAGGATGATGTTTAGATCTATTATCAGATTAGTTTCAATTAGCTGTACCTATCTCATCTTATAATATTATGTCATATTCGTAAATCCATATATTTGTAACTAAATGAGTTGGCGGTTACACCCGAGCTATGTAAGGCTACTGCTCCACACGCGTGGCTCATGGCGTGATGTTATATAAGCCTTCCACTATAAATGGGCCATGCAACACATTAATTCTAATTAAAAATGTCTTATAATTTCAATCGTGTTTTCCAATAGTAATCCTGGGATTAGCGCTTTCAACAAAATAAAAAAACTCTTTAGCTTAATAATGCCTATCCAGACATGATGAAACTGAGCTTTACGCTGACGAGTATTCTAGTTCTTATAAAAGCTTTGGAACAAATATTGCTCCTTGGGGTATACCATTATTTATATGAATTAGGTATGACCTGTATTTATTTCTGAAACTTTAAAATACCAACAGCTGTCCTCTCATTTGATCTGAGATGAGGCCTCTACCCACTTATCATTCGTCATACCATCCATAATTATAGAATAAAAAGGTAAGCCCCTATTCCAATAGATAATGTCATTACCACATTTCATTTTGGGGCTGTCGTAAGAGGCGACTAAGAAAAATACACGAACCTATGGATTTCGTACTTTTGGACAGAAGCGGAAATCTCTACATCAAATCCTATGCCAACCCGTCTGGCCAGCGTGGTAGTACGCCAAACACTACCATTGACTCACATCATCAGCCTTTAACAGTCCACTGCTGGACTAGGCCTCCCCTTTGATACGAGGTATTAGCCTACTATACCACGCTGGCCAAACGGGTTGGTATAGGGTTTGTATCAAGTTTTCCTTCTCTTACAGTGCTGTTCTCTACATAGTATGCTCCCTCTGTCGGCTCTTACGGCACCCATGGGATGATATGGGGTGGTGACATTCCGTATTACCATATAATCACCATTTGCTCACGATGTGATGCAAACTAGAAAAGGCCTATGACCGGGCGTGAGCTGCAAAACGCTATATGATAACAATACTCAGGCTCTGACGAGCACTACTGTTCATGTAAAAGTTGTGGAGCAAATGTATACCCCTGGGGTACACCACTACGTTTTATAAATAAACTAGAGGACGCCAGCAGCTACGCCTGCATTTTTTTTTAATTTACCCGTTTTGGCCGATCCCTTGGGAATTTCGGGAAATCCCTTCTTAGTGCACCCCTACGGTCTCCAAGGAACATACATGCCAAATTTCAGCTTCTTGCATCCAATAGTTTCGGCTGTAGCGTGTCTGTCAGTCAGTAAGTAACGCAAGGATTTTATATATTAAGATAAATTTAACTCTTTTTCTAGAACAAAAAGAAGTTTATGCTTCTCCCACTGGTTTTGACATAAAGCCTCTAACAACTTACCGTTAGCTAAACCTATATAATAAACCGTGTAAATATATTCAATTTTTAATCTCTTTTTACTTTTTTTTGTACATATACTACTTAGACATTAAGATTAGATTAAGCTCCATGTAGATTATAAAATTATGTTTATTTAATGTATATTTCTAAATTTAATTAAAGGTATTAGATATAATAATATTAATAATATAAATACGTGAATACCGTTTTTATCTGCTAGCGACAATGAAAATCATACGTAATTTTTAATACGTAAGAAGTTATGATATTCGGTAATGCCATACCGTATAACCTTATCGTAAATGACATGGTATATTGTTAATTAACACATTAAGTATATTGGGCTATACTAGGCTCTTAGCGCGTCTATCTTTGGATTATTTTTTTTAATTATAGACATAGGGTGCACACTATGCACCCTAAGTTTTAGTATTAAAAACTCACTTATAATAAAGTCTTTGTTTAAGTGAAAGTGAAATATTATAATATATTTTGATTTAAATTCAATAAGAATTTCAAAGATTGACTTATTCATCAACTCGACCGCGACAAACTCGACCGCATGGTCGAATTGGGAAGATTTAATTCTACCTATTTTTTTATTATGCATCTCGACCGAGTGCCTATCCAGTATCCGCTACGCGGTCGAAGCGATATACCAAATTTTTGTGAATTTATTAATTCGTCATCTCGACCGAGTACAAAAAGTACACTCTGGTAGAAAATGTTTAAGGCATACCATGGAAACGATTATTATGCAAGCCAAAATAATATAGTATACGTGCTCTGCTAACATAGAGATCGTAGATAGAGGAATTACAATCTCAGTTCAATTTCGATATAACGATCCACTAATGAATCCTACTACTATTATAAATTCGAAAGTTGTGAAGATGTATGTATGAAGATGTGGACAGGACGAAGGGGAAGACCTAGGCGGCCGTTGAATGACCAGATTAGGGACATCCTAAAACCAGGACAGGTTAGGAGTACCATGAACAGAAGAGCATGCATGAGGAATCTGATGGGAGTGCATGAAGCAAGAGAGATATGTCAGGATCGTTGCAAATGGCGTTCCGTAGTCTCTGCCTACCCCTCCGGGAAACCCCCCCGGCGTGAGTCTATGTATGTATGTATGTACATAGTTATTTTGATTAAAAAGGTTTTTGTTTTACCCATCATCATTACCATTTCAGCTTATTTGACGTCCACTACTGGGCAAAGGCGTCCCCCAATTAGGGATATTATGTTGTAATTGCCATACTTTTCGGGCGGATTGGCGATCGCGTTTTACCTATGGAAAAACAAAATTTGTTTGGAAACAAACCACTTTTGTACTTGACTGTACAAAACTGCCTAATTTTTTCAATGTCGGTCGAGTTGACGAATACAAGATACGAAAAAATTAGTTCAGCAACTCGACCAACCGGTTTGGCCGAGATGCATAATAAAAAAATAATTAATATTTAAATTTCCCGAATCGACCACGTAGCCGAGATTCTCATGGTCGAGTTGGTGAATAAGTCCAAAGATTTTATTTAATTACTTACTAGATGAGCCCGCGGTTACGCCCGCGTTATTAAAGGCTACTGCTCCGCTCCCGTGGCTCATAGAGTGATGTTATATAGCTTATAGCCCTCCTCGATAAATGGGCTATCTAACACTCAAAGATTTTTTGTAATCGGTTCATTAGTTCCTGAGATTAGCGCGTTCAACCAAACAAACAAAGAAACAAACTATTCAACTTTATATATTAGTATAAGATAATCTAACTTTTAATAACACAGAGAGGTTTAGTAGGCGTCAAAGAGCTCAAGCTATATTGTACAAATATAATATAGATAGGTACTTAGTAGTCAAATTATTGACTTTTATCATTGTAACATAATGTTCGCTTGTTTATCGTAAGGACCTATTCTATTATATTAGAATACTCAAAAACTCAAAAACCGCTGTACTAATAAGGATGAAACATGGTAGGGAAGTAGTTAATTCATAATATATTATGCATCCGATAAGAATGGATTTTTTGCAAGGGTTGGATTAAGAGGGTCTAAACTCTAAGGGCTCTAGCAAGTTTGTTTGATAGTTAAGGTTTCACGTGTATACAGGGTGTCACAAGACCCATCACCAAGCCGAAGTCTACTCGTTGTGGACATCATGCCAAGTTATACTAACCAAAAAAAATACCTGGGCAACGACTTTTTTTTAAGCTTTCACATTTTTTAAACCGTAATTAAAAGCGAGCGTGTGCAATGCTCGAAATGCCTACTTATCCATGAGGTGATAGGGCATCTAAAGAACATATTGGCGGGGTAAGTGTATCGATTTTGTACCTAATTAGAAAAATTCCATACTAACTTTGAGCCTCAATATTTCCTGAACCAGTAATTTCCCAGGTATGGTGCCGAAGTAAAAAATGTTCGTAGTGATAGGTACAACATGGGATTTCAGTTTTCGTTCAGTCTTTTTACAGCCTGTATACTTATCGGCGGATAAGTATATAAACGTGAAACCCGCAGGTCAAAAGTTAAAAAAATATGTATTCAACTAGTTAAATAATATAGAGAATTGTTTGTTTTCTAAATAAAATAAAATATTTTTCAGTGTCTGCCTACGAGTTTTGATTAATGAGTAAGTTACTTTAATACGATAATTATTTCTCTTGCGTAATGAGCTGTTTAAAATAATTAGCCATGATGAATTCCTAATTATAATTGACTTTCATGGTATTTCTCTAATTATTTTTCTCACTGCATAGTCGTTTTTAAGAGGTGTGAATTGTGAAGAATGGGTAAGTTATATCGTGATTATTTTGTATTTTATTTATTTAGCGATTAAAAAATTCAGTAATACCTAATAGGTAAAAATCTGACGTCACAATGTCTGTCACCAAAGTCCTCTGCAAACGCCATGACCGATTTTTATGATTCTTTGTATGCTGAGGGCTGTTTTTCTGAAAAAAAACTTTTTTGGCATCAATAATAAATTTGGCTTAGTAAAAAGTTACCCGAATAAGTAGTAGAGCCATGCTGATTTCAGCATGAATGGGCTCACTCGGCCGGAGAAATATGTAGGTAGGTATGAATATCGGCGTAAAGTAATTAACTATTATACTGCTCCGTGTTTCGGTGACTGAGAGAGCCGGAGTACGCTTTCCCTTTTCCTTCTCCCTCTCCCTCCTTTATCATATTCCTCTTCTTATCCCTAAGGTCGGCAACGCACTGGTGACTCCTTTGGTGTTTCGAGTTTCCATGAGCGGCGCTATTCACTTACCATCAGGCGATTAAACTACTCGTTTGCCTTCATTTAAGTACATACATATAAAAAATTGGTGAAATCTGTGAAGCAGCGATAGCCGAGATCTCGAAGTCTCTCCAGACCGACAGACTGCTACGCAGAGGGTTCTGGGATTCGAATCCACGGCACCCACCAATGTCTTTTCGAAGTTAAGTGCGTATTAAATCGTTAGTTATCGCTTGCTTAACGGTGAAGGAAAACATCGTGGGGAAACCTGCATGTCTAAGAGTTCTCCATAATGTTCTCGAAAGACATGTGAAGTCTGCCAACCTGCACTTGGCCAGCGTGGTGGACTATGGCCTTACCCTTCTTATAGTGAGAAGAGGCCCGTGCCCAGCAGTGGAACAGTATAAAGGCCTGATGATGATGATATAAAAAAATCACTATATTTGTATACGTGTTAAGATTGCCTGAGTTTGTTAAGTTATCATTTGGACAGCTTACTACTCATAAATTTTACTTAACAGGTTTTGGATACGCGATTTTACTTGTATGTTTATGTTTATCAATATATGGACATTCACATTCACATATACAGAGGAGAGACGTTGTTGAAACGGAACCTCTTTACAGGAGAAATGACAAACCACAAAACGAGGTACAGACTTTTTGATTATTGTATTATTATGTTTGCTCCTACCCTTATTCCTACTACAGACTGCCTCTGTGGTCCTGCGGTAGTGTGAGCGACTCCGGATCATGAGGTGTTGGGTTCGATTCCCGGGTCGAACAATAAGTGCTTTTGGGTTTTTCTGTTAGGAATTATCCAATAGAAGTTCGGAGTCAGAGAGTTGGCGGTATCACACCCCCGTGCCTTGGTGCGCACGTTAAGCCGGTCGTGTCGCTTGTGGCGTCCCATCGGACTATGAGAGTGAGGGAGTAGAGAGTGCACTTGTGTATGTTCACACACTTGTGCACTATTATAATGTCCCGCTCAGTTGGCAAGTCTCTTATATAGACAAGCCGCCGTGGCCGAAACCGGTCGGGTGGACATCATCATCATTATTCCTACTACTGTGTCACCTGTGTGGGGGTGTGAGGTTCAGCAGCAGTGACCATTGATGACAACGAGTTTTGAGGACTCGTGAAGTAGAGGTTTTGAGGTAGAAGTGAAATGGCTTGGGACCCGCAACTAGTCTACTTTGCGGTTCTGGTACAGTTCATCTTTTCAGAAGTATATTGGATTCCTGGCTAGACCCTTCTTAAGATGAACTCACGATCTTGTTGGGTGTTGGGATATGACGGGAGGAGGTGGAAGGCATTGCTACAGAAGAGAAGTAATACGGTGACAAAACATCTATCAGAAATACTAGACTAGGTATTTTTACTCGGTTGGGTCTATGTTGATGGGCACCATACTTAAATGGATCATGTGAATTTACTTTCTCCAAAATCAATTAGGCAAAAATACATACGCCAGCCCGTCAAACTGGCAACCCAGCCAAAGTTAATACAAAACCTTCCGAAAATTAAACAAATGCAAATCAACCAAGTCTCTAAAATCTAAAATTAACTTATTTAAGGTACAAATACCTCTTTTGACTTTTCTGACTGTCTCCGTGGTCCAGTGGATAGCGTATGCCACTGCTGATCGGAGGGCAAGGGTTCGATTCCCGGGTCGGGCAAAGTGTTACTGGGTTTTTCCAAATTCTCAGTAGCACGTGCTGCTACTGAGAATTTCGTAGTCTGGTGATGTGCCAGGTAACGGCAATAGGCTCGCCCCCTTTTACGCGGGACCTAAAAATTCATGGCGAAATGTGGGTGTAATATTACACCCCTGCCTTCCTCTTCGGGGATACAGGCGTGAGTCTAAAAAAAATAAAAAAGAATACCTTTTTGTTGTACGTTTCGATTGTACTGGTCGTGGTCCTGGAGAGTGATTACTTACTTGAAATTTTTTAGGAATGTGTATCTGGCAATTGTACAGCATCAAACACTACAGCTGAACCGTCAACTACCAAAGAAACAGACTCGCTGATGCCAGATGAGCAGGATGCTGTGCCTTTGTCATCTAACGATATTGCGGAAGAAATAGTGCCACACAGGAAAATGTATATACTGTGCAGTTTTGCGCTACAACAGACAGTTAATTGTCCTGAAGTAGTGGAATATAAATCGGATAGATCGGTAAGTGGTATATTAAACTAGATGTGCCCGCGGTTACACCCGCGTTATTTAAGGTTACTGCTCCGCTCCCGTGGCTCATAGCGTGATGTTATATAGTTTATAGCCTTCCTCGATAAATGGGCTCTAAAATCTAACACTGAAAGATTTTTTCAAATCGGTCCAGTAGTTCCTGAGATTAGCGCGTTCAACCAAACAAACAAACTCTTCAGCTTTATATATTAGTATAAGATTCTTGCGTTACCGACTGACTGACAGACAGCTACAAACTATTAGGACCAAGAAGTTGTGTGGCATATATGTTCATTGAAAACAGTAGAGATGCACTAAGAAGGGATTGCCCGAATTGCCTTCGTGATTGGGCAGAAACGGGTTAATTATAAAAACATGCGGGAGTAGCTGCGAGCCTTCTCTAGTTAGGGATATATATGTAACAATTGAAAGTGCATGGAGGCTAGAACTCGGTGAACCTGCTCCAAAAAGGACGAGCCTCTGGGCAAGCCTTCTCTCGGGATTGGGCGGTCAGATAACAGTCGCTCCCGTAAAGGCAAAACAGCCATGATATCTCGTAGGTGACGGTTCCCCGGCTCCAAGACCCGTACAGGATATCCTTGATATGATGTTGAAATGGGTTAGTATTAAAACCTAGTAGAAGCTGCTGCGCATGGAAAAAATATAATATTATCACAAAGAACCATAATAAAGAAAAAGATTTCAAGCCCAGTTATCCCTTCACCGCAATTCTTTTTTTTATAGTAATAAGCGGCAAACGAGCAGACGATCGCCTGATGGTAAGCAATTACCGCCGCCCATGGACACAAGCAACGCCAAAGGAGTCACAAGTGCGTTGCCGCCCCTTGGGGTTCGGAAAAGAGATGGGATGAGGAGTGGGATGAGGGAGAAGGAATAGGGCATAGGGCCTCCGGCACTCTCACTCATCGAACGAAACGCAACAGTTTAAGTACTGTTACTTGACCGCGATTTTCTGTGAGAGGGTAGTACTTCCCTGGTCGAGCCGGCCCATTCATGCTGAAATCAGCAAGGCTCTACTACCTATAAAATTCGCCGCTTATAATACACATTTTGTTAGTACGTCATAATTCAGTTCTTTTGAATTAACCATTACTTCATTATGGTTTAGTATAGAAGCATTAGTGTTCTTAATAAATAGCTGACCCCGCGGTTTCACCTGCATTAATTAGGTACTGCCAAAGCCTGCTAGAGAACAGCGCCACCTCCTGAGACAAATTACATTTTAAAATATCAGACAAACACTTCTACACTATGTATCTTTTTCTGTTTCATATTTGCGACTATTCAACTAATAACCAAAAAACGACTCCGACAACTGCTTGCTCGACTTGGAAACCAATACACAGTGTGGCCTATTCGATGCCTGGCTGAGTCCAGATCCGAGAAACTGCAAGAGTTACTTCCTATGTGCGTTGGGCGAAATAGAACATATGACTTGTGCAACGGATAGAGCTTATAGCACTAAAGATATGGTAAGTAGAGAATTGCTAAGAAACATAAAATTACTGCCTCGTTGGTCCTGCGGCATAAATGTGCGCGTGGGATTGGGTCTCGGGTTCGATTCCCGGGTCGGGCAAACTGTTATTGGGTTTTTCCGTTAGGAAATTCTCAGTAGCAGCACGGAGTCTGGTAATGTGCCCGGTACGGCAATAGGCTCGCCCCCTATTACGTGGGACCTATAAATTCATGGCGAAATGTGGGTGTAATATTCTACCTCTGCGTACCCCTTCGGGGATACAGGCGTGAGTCTATAAATAAATAAAAGAAAATAAAATTAAAATGATCAATTTAGCTTTGATTATATACTTGCAAGTTACGAGTCAAAACAACTGCCTAAGTTAGAAATCGTTGTGTGCATATTTACACACACATGCTTGCGTAACTACGATGTTTAACGCAAGAACACTGCGCCAGCGGTGATACCAGTACTTGAATATTTTCCCTAAGACGAGGGTAAAATATTACTTATACTACTTACTACTTATCACTAGGCTAATGTTTTATATCAAGAATATAAAATAGAGTTAAGCAATATTGAACAAAAACAACATTGAAAAGGCTTTCATATTACTGGTTTTGTTATTGCAAATTCCACAAAAAAGGCTTTTATACGTTCATGGCATCGTAGATCCTAAAGGAATGGACCCATTTGAACACTTTGTGTGATGTTTTTTTTTTAATATAGTACTCGTAATAGGTGGCAAACGAGCAGACGGATCGCCTGATGGTAAGCAATTACCGCCGCCCATGGACACAAGCAACACCACAAGAGTCACAAGTTTGTGCGTTGCCGCCCCTCGGTGTTGGGAAAATGGATAGGAGGAGGAGTGGGATGAGGGAGAAGGAAAAGGAGATAGGGCCTCCGGCACTCTCAGTCACCGAACGAAACGCAAAAGTTTAAGTACTGTTACTTTACGTTGATTTTCTGTGAGAGGGTAGTACTTCCCCGGTCGAGCCGGCCGTAGCAAGGTTCTACTACTATTCAATAATCCACAAATGATTGTTTCGAGTTTGGGTGTTGCCGTTGATTGAATGTCTGTTAAGTACCCCGCGTCACAGGATCTAATCTTAGAGCGGCAGACAGCTCGAAACAAATAGAAATAAGGCTATCTTTGTGAAAGCTAATATTATTGAGAAAGTAGTTAGTAATTTGTGAAGATCTATGCCGTAAAATGCTTATAAAATTAAGTTTGATTGCAGAAATGCGTACCAACGCTCCAATCAGATTGCGCGACAGGTCAGCCATCGCCATACTCAAAGTTAAAGTCTACAACAACTGCAGAACCAACAACGCCAGAGGAGGTCTCAGAGGATATGATAACAGACTCGAACTGTGAACAGACAGGGCTCGTCAGTAAAGACCCATCTAACTGCAGATATTATTATATCTGCGTTCATGGACGACGGACCAGGTTTAGATGTTCAGGGTTTTTGTACTTCAATGAAGAACTATTGGTAAGTAATATTACTCTATCTGTTTATCTGTATAGAATTCGTGTGTGTGTTACTGGCAGACTGATAAAGCACAGCTGAAACTATTGGGTGCAAGAAGCCGAAATTAGGCATGCATGGCTTAGTAGTAGGTGACCGCGAAGGTGTACTAAGAAGATAGGACTGCCTCCGTGGTCCACAGGATAGCGTATGCGACTGCTGATCGGAGGTCCCGGGTTCGATTCCCGGGTCGGGCAAAAGTGTTACTGGGTTTTTCCGAATTCTCAGTAGCAGCACGGAGTCCGGTGATGTGCCCGGTAACGGCAATAGGCTCACCCCTTATTACGTGGAACCTAAAAATGATGGCGAAATTTGGGTGTAATATTACACCTCTGTGTACCCCTTCGGGGATACAGGCGTGAGTCTATAAAAAAAATACCAAGAAGATATTTCCCAAAATTCTCACGCGTTCGGAAAGAATCCGATAACTAAGATCCTCTATGACTGATATTTTACACAGTAATAGTTACATATATCTGCAAAAGCAACCAAACCCTAGATACCAACCGACTGCCGTGCAGAGGGTTCGAATCCACGGCGCGCACAACTCAATTAAATTATCGTTTTACACGTGCCGCGGAGAACACTTTAAGCTGTCGCTCCCGGCTGTTATGAATGTCTTTGACAATTTTTATAGGGAGGCAGTAAGACCTCTGTATAAAGTGACACTAGTCTAAGCCATGGAACATCGTTTTCCCTTAGGGTTGTTATTGTTAACAAACCTTGTCGCGACGTGTCGCTGTAGTCATGATTTCAAAACCAACTGCAGACGGCATCAGCAGATGGCAGTATTCCTATTGGTTCTGTCCGAGTGAACGAAGTTAGTTCAATAAATGGAAGTGCGGTAACCCTTGTGCAACAGAACCGTACTGCGACTCACCAGTTTGGATGCACGCTTGTGGGACACACTTAAGTTCGACATTAGGTTTAGGTTTTCTTCATTAACTCAAGAATTTTATATACAGGGTGTCACAAGACCCATCACTAAGCCGAAGTCTACTCGTTTTGGACATCATGCCAAGTCATACTAAGCAAAAATTATACCGGGGGCACGAATTTTTTTTTCAAGTAGACACATTTTTTAAACTGAATATAAAATTGCACGCGTGCAATTCCCAAAATATCTTCTTATCAATGGGTGTAGGACGCCTATAGAACAAATTGGCAGGGTAATTGCATAGATTTTGTCCCTAATTAGAAAAATTGCATAGTGACTTTGAGCCACAACATCTCCTGAACCAGTAATTTCCCAGGTATGGTGCCGATGTAAAAAATGTTCCTAATGATTGATACGATATGGATTTCAGTTTTAGGTAAGGGTCTTTTTACACCCTGTATATATGTATAGAAGATGTTTATTTAATTTATAAGTGTGTTTATCAGATACCTGGTTACCATTACCACTCGCCCTATTCCGAGTCCATTGCTCATAGTGTAGTACCAGAATAATTATATCGTTACTATTCTCAACAGTTTCCTTCTACACACATATAACAATTTCTTCTCTTTTTATTACAGAAATGTACCAAGAGAGAAGACGCCAACTGTAAACAACATAAGCTTCGTAGATCATAAACTTTAACATAAAAACGTTTTTTTTTATATTTATTTAAGTACTTTTCGTTACTTCATTTCAACCTACGGGCTTCGTACCTCAAAACATGGGCTTCGCCAAGGGAGGGCAAAGAGGGCAGATGTCCCCTTATCCCCCTAGAGCTTAAAAAAATCCCTTCAATTTATACTTTTTGTCATACTTTTCTCATTTTCCATATCAACTTGCCCCCCCCCCTAGACCATGGGCTGGCGTTACCCCCCCCCCCCTCCCCCCTTAGGCAATCGGCTGGCGACGCCCCTGCCTCAAAAATAACCTTAAAACAACGAACGGAATCTTTTGTTGCATGTTAATGTCTATCTGTCTGTCAATCACATTTGGTGAATAAATGAATATGAATAAAGATGACATTACAAGCGTTGATAAAGAACATATTATGCCGCTATTAAATTATAAAACTGTCCAAAGTTCTAAAAATAAAAAAAATGTACATGTCATTGAGTGTAAGGAATTAAGCTATCAAAATACATGGGATCCAATCAAACATAACAGATCCAATCGAAATTCTCTACATTCTTCCTTCCTTCCAGTTACTCTATTTTGTGTACGCATGCAGGTCCCTCGTAAGAGTTGGTTTTCAGTTCACAGGTCGTAAGTACCCATAAAATAAAGACCGTTAGCGGCCACTGTTCTAATCATCAACCACTAACCATATTCAAAAAGGAGCAGACTCAATTCGATGGTATTTTTTTGTGTATCGCCTCAGAAAATTTTACTATGTGAATCGGTTTTGTCTATTTTTTTAATGCTTTTGAATGCTGGTGGTTTCTTGTGATCCTTCATTATTCAAATCACCTGTTCACTAAAGAGTCAACGGAGGCTCCAACTGTACGGAATATATAATAATGTACAAGACGGTACAACCAATTACCAAAAAAGTGGATCGTTCACATTCAGGCAACTATCGACCCATTGGTATATATGACCCCTATCCTCTGCAAGGTGTTTGAGCAGACAATAAACACTCAAATGCTCGCTACCTAGAAGATCACTCTCTCATCTGTGATCGCCAATATGGGTTCAGACCAAAACGATCAACGGGTTATCTTCTAGCGTTTGCCACACATCTTTGGGGGTGAGGCTATGAGGACAGGCATGGGTCAACATTTCCAAAGCCTTAGATAGAATCTGGAACCGTTTTCTAGCTTGCTTCCTACGGCTTGCCAACACGATTATGCAACTGGGTTACCAGCTTCCTGCATGAACGTCGTATTCGAGTGACGTTCGGTCATCAAAGTTTCTCCATATAAATGCTGGAAATAGTTCACTTATATGGCCAGGAAACGTCAATTAACTTTTTCCTGGCACTGTTATGTAACACCGTCAACTTCCTGACGCCAAGCTATGGAGCATAATTGGACAAGACTCAATAGTAGTATACTACTATTACTATCGAGTGTTGTCCAGTTTTGCTCAACGCAATATCAATGTTTGGTCGATAATCGATCGGGAAAAGAGCAGCGATAGCCTAGTGGAGATATCAACAGACTGTGGGTTTCAAGTTCGAATTCACGACGCGTGCTGCTGTCTTTTCGGAGTTATGTGCGTATCGCATTGTTAATAAAAATTATCGCTTGCCCCGTGCCTCTGGCTGTCATGAAGATCTTTGACAGTTTTAATAGGCAATCAGTACCTCTGAATAAACTGACACTAGCCTAAAGTAGGAATGTTGCTATCCCTTTGGGTTGCGGAGGTCAGACAGGCAGTTGCTTATGAAAAAGCTAATATTCAGACAAATCCGGTTAGACTAGTAAGTGGATCGCATGTTGCAACTCGGATAACGCTAGGAGGATGATGATGGTCGATAAGGGAACTAATTGTGATAATATGCGAAACCTACACCAATGCTTGACCAAAGCAAACGTACCTTTCGTGCAGTCCACGTTTTTAATCCATAGTATATTTTATATCCATGCATAAATATCTACAACAATGAGCAAAACAAATGTAAGTAGCGAATGGATTAACACCGTTGCTTAGAATATAAAGACGTAAATAACTATACAATGCTTCACATTACTTTTACAATAAACAGAATGTGAGCAAGATCGGATATGCTTATACACTGTATTTGTAAGTACACCTTGTAATCTATTTTAATATTTATGGGTATTCCGTGCCACGGAATCCGTGGTCATCCATATGTCTGCTGATCGGGTCCGAGGCTTGTTTCTCGGGTTGGGTAAAAGTGTTTTTTTTTTAAGTAAAAGACGACAAGCGAGCAGGCGGATCGCCTGAAGGTAAGCAATTACCGCTGCGCATGGACACAAGCAACACCACAGGAGTCACAAGTCTTGTGTATTGCCGCCCCTTGGGGATGGGAAAAGGTATAGGACGAGGGAGAAGAAATAGGGGATAGGGCCTCCGGCACTCTGTTACTGAGTTATTCCGAATTCTCAGTGGCAGCACGGAGTCTGGAAACGTGTCCGGTAATAAATGGTAAAAGGCTCACCTCCAATAAAGTTGGACATACCAATTCATGACATGGTCTAATGTAAATATTACATCCAAAACCTCGGGGATACAGGCGTGAGTTTATAAAAATATATTATTCTATAATAATTATATTTATGAAACGGGATGAGTCATTCACTGACCACTTCTGATGTATAGTGTGCCGGAAAATACGGGAATTTTACCTCCTTTTTTAATTATTACGTGATTGCACAAATCGTGAAAGTTGAATAAAATTATTCATGCCATTTGGTATTTACTATGTTTTCTCATTTTTGTGGAGATACATGAAATACCTACTTTTATGTTTTTTTCTTTAAATATACACCTTACTCAAAAATAATAGAGGTTTTTACTATTCCAGATATATCTTTACTCTTGAACGTTTTAACGTTCCAAGTGCTGTCAGCAAAATCCACCAATGAAAATCCAAGTTCTTCAATCAATAATGAAAATCAAACTCTTGTAACTACCACAAAAATACATCATGAAGAAACAAAAGAAGGGGTCACTAGCAACGAACAAACTGATGTAATATTTGGACATGAACCTCTTATAAGAAAGAAGAGACAGTTTGATTTATTCAATGTAGATATTCCAATACTCGGTTCATTCAAATCAGCTGATGAAAAAGTTAATATAAAGAGCATTGTAGATTACATTACAGATCTACTAAAAAATAGTGGTGGGCAAAAACACAATTCAGCCAAAACTATCAAACGAGAAGTTTATGCAGAAGAAGATGATGATTCACATGTAGTTAATACTAAAGTCTAAAGTGAGGTTTTTGTAATGAGTTTGTATACATTTACGACATGGTTTTTTGCGGGGCTTATGGGTTATGATAAACTGTAACCAATAGAATTGCTCGATGTTCCAGCAGCGATGTATTTTTATGTGAAGGTATTATAATATGCGTGAAATGATCAGAAAGATGGAGAATATAAAATCATTTTCCCGTGCCTAGCTGTGGAACAGTTTGTAAACAAGCTTGAGATCATAGTTATTTCTTTATAACTATATTTTTTCCATAAAATGTAGTGCTCAGACAAAAAAAATAAACAAGCTTTTTCAAAACGTAAAATATTTTATTCATATTTCACCTTGCTGTTGTATATAGATAACAAAGTATATTTGTCATAACAGACTTTATAAAAATAAATATAATAAACATTTAAATAACAAAAATAACGGTAACATTTATTAAAGCATTTTAATCTCAACATTATTTAACAAGTAACCTTTGGAACTTTTATTCACTAAAAAGTACCATCTCATAATAATAATAATGTACAACTCAGATCGAGTGGCACTTTTTAGTGACTGTCTATAAAATCGTGCGAAAATTAAACAGGTGCTGTTAACATTTTTTGTAAGGATACTTGATAAATTGCAGGTCCTTTAAACATAGCCTTTGGTTTTCAGTCTTTCAGTCTTGATGTGCATCCATTTTCTGAAATCCTCGAACATATCTGAAAATAGAAATTATAATTATTAGTACCTGATTCTATTCGAAATTTCCTAACGTAAGTACCTAGTTCAAATACTTTGATCCGGCAAATTTATCTCGTTTTCAGAGACTAGTTATCACTCTTCGATAAAACAAAGTTAAAGTCATATTAAAGTCTATTTACTTAGGTTGTGTGACGCGTATGCAAGTCAAATTGACGAATTTATTATTTTGAGATTCTACATTTAGTAGCCTATGTATGATAGTGACAACAACGACTATAAATTACTATTGCCCATAGTTATTTCAGGTTACTTCAGATAACAATTACAGTACTGCAGCAGTACTAATAGTAAGCAGTACTACTGTTTAAGTAGTAATAGGGCTTACTAAGCTAATGTTCTTTATTTGTAAACTTACAAAGCTAATGTTCTGTCAAATCAAGTTGATTAGTAAACGGACCTCCAGCTTCAAGACAAAATCAATTGGTTGCAGCTGAAATAGCTCTATAAGGATAACAGTGATCAATGATCTGACGACCGGTTGGCGCAGCGGGAGTGTAACCGACTGCTACGCTGATGGTCGCGGGTTCGATTTCCGCTCAAGTCAAACATTTGTGTGCATGAACATGAATGTTTGTCTTGGTCTGGGTGTTTCTATGTATAATATGTATGTATTTACAAAAAATAAAGTATATATGTATGTTTATCCATTATCTAGTACCCATAGTACAAGCTCTGCTTAGTTTGGGACTAGATGGTGATGTGTGTATGTGGTAGAATATTATTATTATTATATTATTATTAATGATCACACTTACAAAATAGAATGCTCTCTCCTCTTAGCGTTATCCCAGTTTCATTCTGGGGTCTGCTTTCTAGTCTAACCGGATTTGGCTAAATATTAGCTTTTCCACGGAGCGACTGCCTGTCTGCCCTCCGCAACCCGAAGGGATAGCGATATTCCATGGTTTAGACTAGTGTCAGTTTATTTAGAAGGTACTGACGCCCTGTAACGACTGTCAAAGATCTTCATGACAACCGGGACCGACGGCTTAACGTGCTCTCCGAGGCACGGGACAAGCGATAATTAACAATTCAATACGCACATAACTCCGAAAAGTCATTGGTGCGCGCCAAGGATTCGAACCCGATACCCTCTGCATGGCAGACTGTTGGTATATCCACTCGGCTATCGCTGCCTTACAAAATAGAATGCTAATCTTACAAAATAAATCAACAAGAGAAATATCTCACCTTTGAATCAGCATTGAACTCGTATCCTTGAGGGCATAGCATCTGTATTTGCGTTTCACCTGTGCATAGATAGTAGGCATCACATTGTAATGGATCAGGGAAACTGTCAATCACTCCTTTCGTACACAAGATGGGCTTGATCGCAGTTAGGTCTTCCGATGTCAATTTTGGTACTTTCAAGGAGCTGTCGTCATCTTTCGGAATGTTTTCAAGGTATGTTGCCTTGCGAAGACTGCAGCCGCCCTCAGCTATGTGTACGCATACCTGGAGGATCACAGATTTTTTTGTGAGTGAACAAGGTGAAAAAGGGGACATGGCAAGGCAGTTCTGGAGAGTGTCTTTAAAACTGTAGAAAAAGTATATTAATGTAACAATTTGGGCATAGAATATATTTAATGGAAAATATATATTTTACTGCCACTTGCCTGAAAAGCAGTGATTTAAAGTGTTTAAGCAGTTTCTGTCTATGATAATAATTATAAGATGTGACCAAACCAGCAATGATGCGTTAACTGACCAAGTCAAAACTATCTTGATAAAAGTTTCAGGGATTGATTTTAGTGCCTCAAACAAAACAGCAATTTAAAAAATATCCATGTGTGGTTGTCAGCTTTACCATAATATGATTTCTTATTTGCTTTTCAAATAGAAGTGGAATGCTCACTATTATATTAACCAAATGATAATTACTATTATTAAATTTTCCTGTTTGACGTACCTTCGCTTTGGGGTCAAATTCATCGCCTTTACTGCAGAACAGCATGATTGGGTCCTTATTCGCCACACACATGTAGAATCTGTTACATTCCTCTGGATGTGGCACATTTCCATAATATCCAGGTGGACAAATTGAGTTACTGGTTCCCAAATGCGTTCCAGATGCTTCTAATACCAAGTCTTCAGTGGGTTCTGAAGCAGTAAGTTTTCTTATGTCTGTCTTTTTTTGGTTGCCTGATAGAGTACAACCACCTTCGGATATTACGACACAGTCCTGTAACAATAAAGAAACAGTTTAGATTAATGGATTTCTTGTGTCAAAATGTGTAGAGTGACTTGTTTTTTCAGAAATAGTGAAAATGAACCCTGATTATAATAAAATCATAGTTTTTCAAGTTTACGAAACTCCTTATCCGTGGTGATTCAGAATACAAAATGTCATTGTTAGAGTTTATTCTGTGGATATCGCTATAGGCAACTAAGGAATATACACAAAGCAAATAGTATCTTTAGAAAGAGACCGAAAATCGACATCTAACAGTATACTAACCTGGGCCTACGCGGTATAATCTACCAAATCCAGATAGGCGCGTGTACTGCGGTAGGATATAACGATAGAATTACGGAACTCACCTGTCGCGTGGGGTCAAATTCAAAACCGTCTGGACAAGGCATCAAGATCGGGTCCCCAACCCCTCTGCATAAGTAGAAGTGACTACAGTCGGTTGGATGTGGCACACTGCCGAAGAAGAGATCTGGGCATATTGGCTCAGCAACATCGTCGGGTGTTTGCTTTGAACTATTTTCTTCAGATGTAGGATCTTCAGCAGATGGCACTTGTTCAACACTTTTGACTTCTTCGGACGTTACGTCGTCATTTGGAGGAACATCTTCTGAACTTCCGTTTTCTGACGAAATCGGCCCCAGAGTGCATCCACCTGGAGCTATGGCAACGCAATCCTAGAAAATAATTTATATTGTGTTTGATTCTGAATTTTTATTTTAACATACATACATACATATACTCACGCCTTTTTCCCATCGGGGTAGGCAGAGACCACGGAACGCCACTTGCTTCTATCCTTACAAACCTCACGCGCTTCCTCTACATTCATTACTCTTTTCATACATGCTCGCCGGTTCCGGGTGCTTCGAACCTTTCCGTTTTTCAGAACGTCACCAATTTGGTCGACGAATGTCCTACGAGGTCGGCCGCGACCGGCTTGCCCATACACGCTTCCCTTATATATTTGGTGAGTCATTCTGTCCTCACTCATTCGCTCCACGTGTCCAAACCATCTCAGCATTCCTTTCTCAATTCTCGTCACAACACCTTCTTTCAGGCCACCCGTATTACTACATTCGGAACTCTATCAATCAGTCTCACCACACACATACTACGCATGTTTATTTTTCTAATATTTTATATTTAATTTATTTTAAATATTTAATTTTCTAAGCATTTTTCATTGAGCTGATGGATGTGGGCTGCTCGAGATCGATCTATGTAGAGTCTTGGGGAAGGCATATGTCCAGCAGATGACATTTATTGGCTTATATCAACATGATGATTATTAAGGTGCCACTTTATTTTTGAAAGGTAATTCTTTGGTAATCTGGTATGTTAAAGCAAAAAATATTGACTGCAATGAAATTATACTACTAGTATCATAATAATGATACAAAAACAAAGGCACTGCAATGTCAAATAACGAAAACCTATCCATTCTTTCAACCTTTAGTAGGATATATTTAAATTTTTTTACTCACCTGCATCGTAGGGTTAAATTCGAAACCCGCAGGACATGGTAGCAGAAGCGGATCGCCGACACCTCGGCACATGTAGAACGATGAGCAATCTAATGGGTTCGGTACGTTGCCGAAGAAGAATTCAGGACATATCGGTTCAGCAACTTCTTCTTTAGAAGGCGTTTGCTCTGAATTTCCATCTTCTTCCGAAATAGAATCTTCTGTAGATGGCAATTGTGCTGAACCATTGTTCTCTTCTGAACTTACGTCTTCTCTAGAAGGAATTTGTTCCGAACTTATGTGTTCTTCTGAAGTGGTACCTCCACTTGGAGGTACATCTTCGGAACTTTCACTTTCTGATGAAATCGGTCCCATAGTGCATCCGCCTGGAGCGATTGGAACGCAATCCTGAAAGAAAATGATAAATTAATCAAACGATCCAGTAGTTCCTGAGGTAAGCGCATTCAACCAAACAAATACTTATAATATCGGGTTGTGTACCGAGTTGCTTCCCAACTTGTAAGTATCATTAACAAGTGTGTTAGGACTTAGAGACTATGGCGAGAGAATGGAATTTTCGATAAAAGGTAAAAACTATTATCTTACTGTGGACACAGGATCAAATTCGAAACCATCAGGGCAGGGCAGTGGAAGTGGATTCCCGACTCCTAGACACATGTAGAACGTAGTGCAATCTTCTGGGTTCGGTACGTTGCCAAAGAAGCCGTCAGGACACAAAGGTGCTGGCGTTGTCGCTTCTGTCGTCGAACTAGTAGAACTGTCATTTTCTTCTGATGCAGCATCTTCTCCAGGTGGAATTTGTTCTGAGCTTCTGTTTTCTTCTGATGAAGAATCTTCTTGAGAAGAAATTTGTCCTGAACTAACATTATCCTCCGATGTTCCATCTTCTCTAGAGGGTGCTTCTTCTGAACTTTTGCTTTCTTCTGAAGGTGTCTGTTCCAAGCTGCTGGTTTCTTCCGAAGGTCTTTGTTCAGAACTTTCTACAGAAGGACTCTGTTCTGAACTTTCTACAGAAGGACTCTGTTCTGAACTTTCTATTGAAGGTCTTTGTTCAGAACTTTCTGCTGAAGGTCCGTGTTCAGAACTTTCTTCTGAAGGTCTTTGTTCAGAACTTTCTTCTGAAGACGATCCTTGATCTGAACTTTCTTCTGAAGATGGTCTCTGTTCAGAGGCACTACTTTCTTCAGAAGGTGTTTGTTCAGAACTTTCTGCTGAAGGTCTTTGTTCTGAGCTGCTGCGTTCTTCTGACGAAGGCGCTTGTTCTGAGCTTTCTGATGAATCCGGTTCAATTATTGGCGGTGCTTCAGTTACCTGAGGAGGTTGTGTTGCAGGACCAAGTGTGCATCCACCTTCGGCAATCACTACGCATTGCTGGAAAAAGAAATTAATTATTTCTTATTCTATGATGAAAATATTATTAGAGTATTAATAAAGATAAAATGAATCGTAATTATTGAATTTTTTAAAAAAGGCACGGGTTTCAAGTTAATATTTTATGTGGCAGCTTACTGATCTTTGATAGAAACTCACCTGTGATGGAGGATCAAATTCAAAATCATCAGGGCAGGGCAATAGAAGTGGTTCTCCAACTCCGAGACACATGTAGAATAAGGTACAGTCTTCTGGGTGCGGCAAATTGCCGAAGAAACCCTCAGGACACAACGGCGCTGCTGTAGTCGTCTGAGGAATTTCTGTAGTGGTTTCTGTTGGCGTTAAAGTTGTTGTCGATGATACAACGGTCGTGTCGTGTTCTTCTGAACTTACGACATCTTCTACAGATGGTCCTTGCTCTGAACTACTGCTTTCTTCTGAAGATGGTATTTGTTCCGAAGACGGCAATTGTTCTGAGCTGCTCGTTTCTTGTGAAGGTCTTTGTTCAGAACTTTCTACAGAAGGACTCAGTTCTGAACTTTCTACAGAAGGACTCTGTTCTGAATTTTCTGCTGAAGGTCTTTGTTCTGAACTTTCTTCTGAAGACGGTCTTTGTTCAGAGGCACTACTTTCTTCAGAAGGTGTTTGTTCCGAACTTTCTGCAGAAGTACTTTGTTCTGAACTTTCTACAGAAGGACTCTGTTCTGAACTTTCTACAGAAGGACTCTGTTCTGAACTTTCAACAGAATGACTCTGTTCTGAACTTTCTGCTGAAGGTCTTTGTTCAGAACTTTCTGCTGAAGGTCTTTGTTCCGAGCCACTACTTTCTTCAGAAGGTCTTTGTTCAGAACTTTCTACAGAAGGACTCTGTTCTGAACTTTCTGCAGAAGGACTCTGTTCGGAAATTTCTTCTGAAGACGGTCTTTGATCTGAACTTTCTTCTGAAGATGGTCTTTGTTCAGAGGCACTACTTTCTTCAGAAGGTGTTTGTTCAGAACTTTCTACAGAAGGACTTTGTTCTGAACTTTCTACAGAAGGACTCTGTTCTGAACTTTCTGCTGAAGGTCTTTGTTCAGAACTTTCTGCTGAAGGTCTTTGTTCCGAGCTACTATTTTCTTCAGAAGGTCTTTGTTCAGAACTTTCTTCTGAAGGTCTTTGTTCAGAATTTTCTTCTGAAGGTCTTTGTTCAGAACTTTCTTCTGAAGACGGTCTTTGATCTGAAGTTTCTTCTGAAGATGGTCTTTGTTCAGAGGCACTATTTTCTTCAGAAGGTGTTTGTTCAGAACTTTCTGCTGAAGGTCTTTGTTCTGAGCTACTGCGTTCTTCTGACGAAGGCGCTTGTTCTGAGCTTTCTGATGAGTCCGGTTCAATTATTGGCGGTGCATCAGTTACCTGCGGAGGTTGTGTTGCAGGTCCAAGTGTGCATCCTCCTTCGGCAATCACCACGCATTGCTGGAAAAAGAAATGAATTGTTTCTCATTCTATTATGAAAAAAATTATTGGAGATATTATCAAGATAATATGTAATTGAGGACCTTTTAAAAGAAAGGCACGGGCTTCAAGTAGACACAAAAAATATTTTATGTGGCAGCTTACTGCAAGATCTTTGAAAGAAACTGACCTGCGACGGAGGATCAAATTCAAAACCATCAGGGCAAGGCAACAGAAGTGGTTCTCCAACTCCTAGACACATGTAGAATAAGGTGCAGTCTTTTGGGTGCGGCAAACTGCCGAAGAAGCCTTCAGGACACAACGGTGCTGCTGTAGTCGTCTGAGGAATTTCTGTAGTCGTTTCTGTTGGTGCCAAAGTTGTTGTCGAAGTTACAACAGTCGTGCTGTCTTCTTCTGAACTTATGTCGTCTTCTATAGATGGTCTTTGTTCTGAGCTGCTACTTTCCTCTGAAGGTCTTTGTTCTGAAGAAGGCAATTGTTCTGAGCTACTGCTTTCTTCTGAAGGCCTTTGTTCTGAAGAAGGCAATTGTTCTAAGCTGCTACTTTCCTCTGAAGGTATTTGTTCTGTAGAAGGCAATTGTTCTGAGCTGCCACTTTCTTCTGAAGGTATTTGTTCTGAAGAAGGCAATTGTTCTAAGCTGCTACTTTCCTCTGAAGGTATTTGTTCTGAAGAAGGCAATTGTTCTGAGCTGCCACTTTCTTCTGAAGGAATTTGTTCTGAAGAAGGCACTTGTTCTGAGCTGCTACTTTCCTCTGAAGATCTTTGTTCAGAACTTTCCTCTGAAGTTCTTTGTTCCGAAGATGGTATTTGTTCTGAGCTGCTACTTTCTTCAGAAAGTCTTTGTTCAGAACTTTCTTCTGAAGCTCTTTCTTCTGAGCTGCTAGTTTCTTCTGAAGGTATTTGTTCTAAGCTACCACTTTCCTCTGAAGGTCTTTGTTCTGAAGAAGGCAATTGTTCTGAGCTGCTACTTTCCTCTGAAGGTCTTTGTTCCGAACTTTCCTCTGAAGGTCTTTCTTCTGAGCTGCTAGTTTCTTCTGAAGGTATTTGTTCTGAGCTGCCACTTTCTTCAGAAGGTCCTTGTCCCGAGCTGCTATTTTCTGTAGAAACTGGTTCAGTAACCGGCGGCAGTCCCGGTGTAGTGGGCTGTGCTGTTGTTGCTGGACCAAGAGTACACCCACCTTCAGCTATTACGACGCATTGCTGGAAAGATAACTTAAGAATTTACCAAACTTTTAAGACAAAACTTATTGTTATTTAAAAAATATTTATGTATATTGGAAGTAATTTTGGGAACTCTTAAGATTTTTTACCAATTGCTAGACAACAGACGGATTTTAATAGGAGAGATATGTTCTTGTGACCCCTATTATTAGCTCTTGTAGCAATAACCAGCGGTCCTCTCTCTTCCGTCGTTTCTCTAATAGCTAATGATCGTGACTCTTTCTGAAGTTTGTGAACTAGCTAACATCTCCATTGGTTGCAACCCATATCCTGATCAAGGGCAGCACTAATTAGTATCACAGTTGCTTGGATAATAGTGAGTTTTTGGCTTCGACCTGAAGTTTTATATTTCTGCTTTCCCTGTCATTATCAAGCTCTCCAAGCAGTCAATATTTCTATTCATGTGTAATGTATCTTTGCATAATACGCGATAAAACAGATTGTATATAGAGGTGAGAATCCTCTGTTTTAAGTTATTTCAGTATTGAGATATTAGTGTGGCGAACTGTTCTATTATAATAGCTTACTTTTAAAAAACAAACTTACCTGTGATGGAGGATCAAATTCAAAACCATCAGGGCAGGGCAACAGAAGTGGTTCTCCAACTCCGAGACACATGTAGAATAAGGTGCAGTCTTCTGGGTGCGGCAAGCTGCCGAAGAAACCTTCAGGACACAACGGTGCTGCTGTAGTCGTCTGAGGAATTTCTGTAGTCGTTTCTGTTGGCACCAAAGTTGTTGTTGATGATACAACGGTTGTACTGTCTTCTTCTGAAGTTACGTCTTCTTCTGAAGATGGCCATTGTGTTGTAGTCGTTTCTGGAATTTCTGTAGCCGTTTCTGTTGGCGCCAAAGTTGTTGTTGATGATACAACGGTTGTACTGTCTTGTTCTGAAGTTACGTCTTCTTCTGAAGATGGCCATTGTGTTGTAGTCGTTTCAGAAATTTCTGTAGCCGTTTCTGTTGGCGCCAAAGTTGTTGTTGATGATACAATGGTTGTACTGTCTTTTTCTGAAGTTACGTCTTCTTCTGAAGATGGCCATTGTGTTGTAGTCGTTTCTGGAATTTCTGTAGCCGTTTCTGTTGGCGCCAAAGTTGTTGTTGATGATACAACGGTTGTACTGTCTTGTTCTGAAGTTACGTTTTCTTCTGAAGATGGCCATTGTGTTGTAGTCGTTTCAGGAGTTTCTGTGGCCGTTTCTGTTGGCGCCAAAGTTGTGGTCGAAGTAACAACAGTCGTACTAGTTCCTTCAGAACTTATGTCTTCTTCTGAAGAAGGCCATTGTGACGTGGTCGTTTCGGGAATTTCTGTAGTCGTTTCAGTTGGCGACAAAGTAGTCGTTGATGATGCAGCAGTAGCAGTCTCATCTTCTGAACTTATGTCGTCTTCTGAAGACGGCCACTGAGATGTGGTCGTTTCAGGAATTTCTGAAGTCGTTTCTGTAGGCGACAAAGTTGTTGTTGATGATGCAACAATAGAAGTGTATTCTTCTGAACTTATATCGTCTTCGGCAGAAGGCCATTGTGTTGTAGTTATTTCAGGAATATCTGTTATCGTTTCTGTTGGCGAGAAAGTCGAGGTTGATGATGCAACAGTCGTAGTGTCTTCTTCAGAACTTACGTCATCTTCTGAAGAAGGCAATTCTGCTGTGGTTGTTTCAGGATGTTCTGTAGTCGTTTCTGTTGGTGACAAAGTTGTTGTTGATGAAACAACAGTCGTGCTGTCTTCTTCTGAACTTATGGCGTCTTCTGAAGATGGCCACTGTGGTGTGGTTGTTTCAGGAATTCCTGTAGTCGTTACTGTTGGCGACAAAGTCGTAGTTGATGAAACAACAGTCGTGCTGTCTTCTTCTGAACTTATGTCGTCTTCTGAAGATGGCCATTGAGGTGTGGAAGTTTCAGGAATGACTGTAGTCGTTTCTGTTGGCGACAAAGTAGTAGGTGATGAAACAACAGTCGTGCTTTCTTCTTCTGAACTTATGGCTTCTTCTGAAGATGGCCATTGTGTCGTAGTCGTTTCAGGCAGTTCTGTAGTCGTTTCTGGTGCTAAAGTAGACGTTGGTTGGATTGTTGTAGATTGTGTGGTAGTTCCAAGTGTACATCCACCCTCTGCTATCACGACGCATTGCTGGAAAAAAATATTTTATGTTTAGTTTGTCACTTTGCGAAAATGACAGTCTTTACAATACTTTTTGTCAGAGAAGTTTGTGGTTATTGTTAAAAGGTCTGCTTGACAAAACTGTTTTCAAAATCTTGAAATGCATTTGGGACACGATATCGAATATTGAAACCGGCAGTTAATGATCCGTGTTACAGGACTTGTCAACTACGTATATCACACAAACTAGAAGAAGAAGGAAGCTCTTGCATCAAACTCTTTAGTTTCTATTTGGAATCATCTATATGAGGTGAAATAAATCATTAATTAATTATTATTCTACAGGAAAAGATAGAACTTTAAAATTAACTAAAATTTAGTTTTTGTAAAGGCTATAGTAACAAAGACCACATACATACATACGCTGCGGCAGGTTATACAGAAGTCCGAGGAGTGTTACCAGCCTATATGCTTGTCGTTTGTAGACTATGAAAAAGCCTTCGTTTTGATCGAAACCTGGGCAGTGCTGCTTGTGCTGCAGTCTCTCCAACGGTGTCAGATCGACTATTGATACGTTGAATAGATGTTTGTACGAAAACGCCACCATGTCAGACCACCTCCAGGACCAGAGCTAGAAACCTAATCAACTACAGCGAAGGGTGAGGCAGGGAGATGTTATATCTCCGAAACTGCTCATCGCTGCGCTGCAAGACGTTTTCGAGTTTCTGGGCTGCTAAAGACTCGGCATCCACATAAACGGCGAGTACATCATTCACCTTCGAGACCATGGGAATGGGAGACCTCAGCACAATGCTCGATGATCACTGTAGAGTCTCCCAAAAAGTGGATCTAAAGATGAACATGGACAAGACGAAAATCATGTCTAACGTCCATGTCATACCTGCTCCTATTCAGGTTGGAAAGTTTATACTCGAAGTTATTGACAAGTATATATATAGGACAAATGATCCAATTGGGTAGGTCAAACTTCGACAAAGAGGTCATTCGTCGAATCCAACTCGTTTGGGCGGCGTTTGGCAAGTTACGTTATATCTTCAAGTCCGATATCCCGTGTCAGTGCCAGTGTCTCAAGACGAAAGTCTACGGAGCCGAGACGTGGTCACTAACTATGGGCCTTATCCGGCAGCTCAGGGCCACTTAAAAGTCAATGGAGAGAGCTATGCTTGGTATTTCCCTGCGAGATCAAATCAGAAATGAGGAGATCCGCAGGCGAACCAAAGTTACCGACGTAGCTCTCCGAATAGCCAGGCTGAAGTGCCAATGGGTAGGGCTCATAGCTCTAAGAACCGAAGGCCTTTGTGGAAGCAGGGTTCTGGTGTTACAACGACGTACTGAACGACGCAGCAGGGGTAGGTCTCCCTCAAGGCGGACCGACGATCTGGTTAAGATTGCGGAAAACGGTTGCATGCGGGTGGCTACAGATCGATCTGTGTCGAGGAGCATGGGGGAGGCCTATGTCCAGTAGTGGACGTCTCTAGGCTGACATGGTGATGATATTCAGTAATATATTTCTTTATTTTGCTTTTATTTTGTTTTAGAGCTTACCTGCGATGGAGGATCAAATTCAAAACCATCAGGGCAAGGCAACAAAAGTGGTTCTCCAACTCCGAGACACATGTAGAATAAGGTGCAGTCTTCTGGGTGCGGTAAACTGCCGAAGAAGCCTTCAGGACACAACGGTGCTGCTGTAGTCGTCTGAGGAATATCTGTAGTCGTTTCTGTTGGCGCCAAAGTTGTTGTTGATGATACAACGGTTGTACTGTCTTCTTCTGAAGTTATGTATTCTTCTGAAGATGGCCATAGTGTTGTAGTCGTTTCAGGAATAGCTGTAGTCGTTTCTGTTGGCACCAAAGTTGTGGTCGAAGTTACAACAGTCGTACTAGTTTCTTCAGAACTTATGTCTTCTTCGGAAGAAGGCCATTGTGACGTGGTCGTTTCAGGAATTTCTGTAGTCGTTTCAGTTGGCGACAAAGTTGTCGTTGACGATGCAGCAGGAGTAGTCTCATCTTCTGAACTTATGTCGTCTTCTGAAGATGGCCATTGTGATGTGGTCGTTTCAGGAATTTCTGAAGTCGATTCTGTTGGCGACAAAGTTGGTGATGATGATGCAACAATAGTAGTGTATTCTTCTGAACTTATGTCGTCTTTTGAAGATGGCCATTGTGTTGTAGTTGTTTCAGGAATTTCTGTTGTCGTTTCTGTTGGCGAGAAAGTCGTGGTTGATGATGCAACTGTCGTGGTGTCTTCTTCAGAACTTACGTCATCTTCTGAAGAAGGCAATTGTGCTGTGGTCGATTCAGGAAGTTCTGTAGTCGTTTCAGTTGGCGACAAAGTTGTCGTTGATGATGCAGCAGGAGTAGTCTCATCTTCTGAACTTATGTCGTCTTCTGAAGATGGCCATTGTGATGTGGTCGTTTCAGGAATTTCTGAAGTCGTTTCTGTTGGCGACAAAGTTGGTGATGATGATGCAACAATAGTAGTGTATTCTTCTGAATTTATGTCGTCTTCTGAAGATGGCCATTGTGTTGTAGTTGTTTCAGGAATTTCTGTTGTCGTTTCTGTTGGCGAGAAAGTCGTGGTTGATGATGCAACCGTGGTGGTGTCTTCTTCAGAACTTACGTCATCTTCTGAAGAAGGCAATTGTGCTGTGGTCGATTCAGGAAGTTCTGTAGTCGTTTCTGTTGGCGACAAAGTTGTTGTTGATGCAACAGTCGTAGTGTCTACTTCTGAACTAATGTCGTCTTCTGAAGATGGCCACTGTGATGTGGTCGTTTCAGGAATTTCTGAAGTCGTTTCTGTTGGCGACAAAGTTGGTGATGATGATGCAACAATAGTAGTGTATTCTTCTGAACCTATGTCGTCTTCTGAAGAAGGCCATTGTGTTGTAGTTGTTTCAGGAATTTCTGTTGTCGTTTCTGTTGGCGAGAAAGTCGTGGTTGATGATGCAACCGTCGTGGTGTCTTCTTCAGAACTTACGTCATCTTCTGAAGAAGGCAATTGTGCTGTGGTCGATTCAGGAAGTTCTGTAGTCGTTTCTGTTGGCGACAATGTTGTTGTTGATGCAACAGTCGTAGTGTCTACTTCTGAACTTATTTCGTCTTCTGAAGATGGCCAATGTGTTGTAGTCGTTTCTGGAATTTCTGTAGTCGATTCTGGTTCTAAAATGGTCGTTGTTTGGATCGTTGTAGATTGTGTGGTACTTCCGAGTGTACATCCGCCTTCCGCTATCACGACGCATTGCTGGAAAAATCAATTTATATGTTTAGTTTTTATACAATAATTTCGTAATTATGTTTTTTATTAAATGACAACTACGTCAAGTGTATTACAGTATGTCTCAACTAATTCATTTATAATGAATACTACGAAAAATTTTGTACAATATTCTTCATAAATTCAGTTTGAATTTAAGCAATACATCCAAAAATAAAAAATATCGACATTTCAGACAATTTATAGAATTTCAGACAATTTTCTAAAATCTTGAGATATTCCAACAAGCTTTGATTTGCTTATATCAATTTCTAATTAATAACCTTTCCCATTGAACTTTCCCAAAATTCATAAATTTTGAGCCAAAAAGTAGAAAGTATTTCGATAATTTCATGGACGAGGCAGTAATTTTCAAAGAAGTATTTTAAGATCAATATCACAGAAACCGATTATTTTATATCTTGCTGACGGGGAGAGAGGGGAGTTGCTTTACTTGTAACAAAATTAAATGATAACAAATAAACGTCTTTCAAGGAACAAATCGAATTACACCGAACAACATTCAATTATTATCGGTATTTTGCAACCTTTGATATTAAGCTTACCTGTGACGGAGGATCAAATTCAAAACCATTAGGACAGGGCAACAGAAGTGGTTCTCCAACTCCAAGACACATGTAGAATAAAGTGCAGTCTTCTGGGTGCGGTATATTACCGAAGAAGCCCTCAGGACACAACGGTGCTGCTGTAGTCGTCTCAGGAATTTCTGTTGTCGTTTCTGTTGGTGCTAAAGTTGTGGTCGGAGTTACAACAGTCGTACTAGTTTCTTCTGAACTTATATCGTCTTCTGAAGATGGCCATTGTGATGTGGTCGTTTCAGCAATTTCTGTAGTCGATTCTGTTGGCGACAAAGTTGTTGTTGATGATGCAACAGTCGTGTCTTCTTCAGGAATTTCTGTTGTCGTTTCTGTTGGCGAGAAAGTCGTGGTTGATGATGCAACCGTCGTGGTGTCTTCTTCAGAACTTACGTCATCTTCTGAAGAAGGCAATTGTGCTGTGGTCGATTCAGGAAGTTCTGTAGTCGTTTCTGTTGGTGACGAAGTTGATGTTGATGATGCAACAATCGTGTCTTCTTCTGAACTTATGTCGTCTTCTGAAGATGGCCATTGTGGTGTGGTCGTTTCAGGAATTTCTGTAGTCGTTTCTGTTGGCGACAACGTTGTTGTTGATGATGCAACAGTCGTGTCTTCTTCTGAACTTATGTCGTCCTCTGAAGATGGCCATTGTGGTGTAGTCGTTTCAGAAATTTCTGTAGTCGTTTCTGTTGGCGACAAAGTTGTTGTTGATGTTACAACAGTCGAACTAGTTTCTTCTGAACTTATGTCGTCTTCTGAAGATGGCCATTGTGTTGTAGTCGTTTCAGGAATTTCTGTAGTCGTTTCTGGTGCTAAAGAAGGTGTTGGTTGGATGGTTGTGGCTTGTGTGGTAGTTCCAAGTGTGCACCCACCTTCCGCTATCACGACGCATTGCTGGAAAAATCAATTTATATACTTAGTTTTTTTGCGTTTTAAAAATTACTTACTGTCTATACAATTTTTTTTGTCAGAGCAGCCTGTGGTTAGTGTTTCAAGGTCTACTTGACAAAACTATGAGTACTGCGTCAAGTTTATAGGTATAGGGTAGTTATCGGGAAGAGGAGGGGTTGAATAATTGTAACAAATGTCATAAATTACATGTCACTCTGTGGATAGAGCTACTGAACTACATTCAATTATTTTCTTTCTTTTGTGTAATTTGTTATGTAGCTTACCTGTGACGGAGGATCAAATTCAAAACCATTAGGGCAGGGCAACAGAAGCGGCTCTCCAACTCCGAGACACATGTAGAATAAGGTACAATCTTCTGGGTGCGGTATATTACCAAAGAAACCCTCAGGACACAACGGTGCTGCTGTAGTCGTCTGAGGAATTTCTGTAGTCGTTTCTGTTGGCGCCAAAGTTGTGGTCGAAGATACAACAGTCGTATATTCTTCTGAACTTATGGCGTCTTCTGTAGACGGCCATTGTGGTGTGGTCGTTTCGGGAATTTCTGTAGTTGTTTCTGTTGGCGAAAAAGTTGTTGTTGATGATGCAACAGGCGTAGTGTTTTCTTCTGAACTTATATCATCTTCTGAAGATGGCCATAGCGTTGTGGTCGTTTCAGGAATTTCAGAAGTGGTTTCCGTTGGCGCCAAAGTGGTTGTTGATGTTACAATAGTCGTACTAGTTTCCTCTGAACTTATATCGTCTTCTGAAGACGGCCATTGTGTTGTAGTTTCAGGCAGTTCTGTAGTCATTTCTGTTGGCGACATAGTTGTTGATGATGCAACAGTCGTAGTGCCTTCTTCTGAACTTATATCGCCTTCAGAAGATGGCCATTGTGATGTGGTGGTTTCTGGAATTTCCGTAGTTATTTCTGTTGGCGACAAAGTTGTTGTTGATGATGTAACAGTCGTAGGGTCTTCTTCTGAACTTATGTCATCTTCTGAAGATGGCCATTGTGGTGTGGTCGTTTCGGGAATTTCTGTAGTCGTTTCTGTTGGTGCCAAAGTTGTTGTCGAAGATACAACAGTCGTCTCTTCTTCTGAACTTAAATCATCTTCTGAAGATGGCCATTGCGTTGTGGTCGTTTCAGGAATTTCAGAAGTGGTTTCCGTTGGCGCCCAAGTGGTTGTTGATGTTACCACAGTCGTACTAGTTTCTTCTGAACTTATATCGTCTTCTGAGGACGGCCATTGTGATGTGGTGGTTTCAGGAATTTCCGTAGTTGTTTCTGTTGGCGACAAAGTTGTTGTTGATAATGTAACAGTTGTAGTATCTTCTGCAGAACTTATGTCATCTTCTGAAGATGGCCACTGTGATGTGGTCGTTTCCGGAATTCCTGTAGTCGTTTCTGGTGCTAAAGTGGTCGTCGTTTGGATTGTTGTGGATTGTGTGGTAGTTCCAAGTGTACATCCACCTTCGGCTATCACGACGCATTGCTAAAAAAACAATTTTATCTTTAGTTTTTCACTTTGCGAAAGTGACTGTCTACACAATAATTTTGTAAAAGAAGCTTGTGGCTATTGCTTTTTTTATATAAAATTATAACTACTACATCAAGTGTATTACAATATGTCTAAATAAATTCATTCATAATGAATACTACTTAAAGTGTTGTACAAATATATTTTATAAATTCAGTTTGATTTTCAGCAATACATCAAAAAGAAAAATTACATTTTAATTTTAAAATCTTGAGATTTTACAACAAGCTTTGTTCTGTTTATATCAATTCCTAATTAATAAGCTTTCCCATTGAACTTTCCACAATTTATAAATGTTGAGTCGATTATTTCGATGACAAGGCAGACAATTTCAAAGAAGTATTTTAAGCGCAATGTCACAGATACCGATAATCTTGCTGTAGGGAAGGGAAGTAAGTTGGTTTATTTGTAAAAAATGAAATGATTTGAAATAAACATCTTTCAAGGAACAAGTTGAATTACGGGTGCACCAAAGTTCACCTAAAGTTTCAACTCCAATAATTGGAAATCCGAAAATGTTCTTCCTAACATTTTTCATCCTAACAATCACAATACCTAACTACTTTGTCTCTAATGTTCATAATTCCGAAGCATTCAACTTCATAATGTCAGTAGCAATAAACATCTATTACACTTTTATTTGTTTTCCTATATTTTCTCAACATAACCATCTTTTACACGATTATTCAAAGTCATATCTTTTTGTTTAGATTTCTTTATATTCATAATAATCAGTATTATTAATATTAATTTTGCGTAACTTTATTTTCAGATAACATGTATAACATATAAGAATATTAGTACCATTGTACAAGTACACAATAGTACAATGGTCAAGTTCCAGAAATGAATCGGTCCTATTCATAATTATTGGTTTAGGTTAGGTTAGAACTATGACCACAACGCACGAGCCGAGCGAGCGAAGCGAGCGTGCCGCGGCAGCGGCGGGCGAAGTGCCAGAACCGAATCGGTCCTTTGGTTATTGGTTTAGGTAAAACTACGGTATAAACTCCAAGGCTATAAACATAACCGTAAATGAGTCGTGTTTTATGAATTTCGGTTGGAGTGTAGCCTTGGGGGCACCCCCAAGGCTACACTCCAACCGGCGCGAGTACTTAGAAAAATTTAGCCAAAAAAAGTGTTATTTTTGCAAATTGTTTATTTTCTCGATTCTATCGTATAAAACACCTAAATATAAGGCTAAAAGTGTATTGGTAAAAGTGTCATTATTTTTTATTACACTTGGTAAATGTTTCTTTTCTGAGTATGAGTGAAAATATTTTGGTAATTATGTTTAGGGATAAAAGCGTTATGATAAAAAACCAGTAGGAGTTTAAATATAAATGATATTAATAATTACAATTTTCGGAAACATGAGTGTTATGAACATCGCCGGTTGCACTACAAATAGTATGAATGAAATTTTTAGGATGAAAAATTTTAGGAAGAGTGATCATTTGGATTACAAATCATTAGGAAGAACAATTTCGGGTAAAGAACATTAGGTGAGCCGATATGGACCCGTTGAATTACATATGACCCTGTAGAGAAAGCTTTAAACTGAACAACACTCAAGTATTTTCGGTAGTTTGCGACCTTTGATATTCAGCTTACCTGTGACGGAGGATCAAATTCAAAACCATTAGGGCAGGGCAACAGAAGTGGTTCTCCAACTCCAAGACACATGTAAAATAAAGTGCAGTCTTCTGGGTGCGGTATATTACCGAAGAAGCCCTCAGGACACAACGGCGCTGCTGTAGTCGTCTGAGGAATTTCTGTGGTCGTTTCTGTTGGCGCCAAAGTTGTGGTTGAAGTTACAACAGTTGTGCTCTGTTCTTCTGAACTTATGTCGTCTTCTGAAGACGGCCATTGTGATGTGGTCGTTTCAGGAATTTCTGTAGTCGTTTCTGTTGGCGATAAAGTTGTTGTTGATGATGCAACAGTCGTACTGTCTTCTTCAGAACTTATGTCATCCTCTGAAGATGGCCATTGCGTTGTTGTCGTTTCAGGAATTTCTGTGGTCGTTTCTGTTGGTGCCGAAGTTGTTGTCGAAGTTACAACAGTCGTACTGTCTACTTCAGAATTTATGTCGTCTTCTGAAGATGGCCATTGCGTTGTGGTCGTTTCAGGAATTTCAGAAGTGGTTTCCGTTGGCGCCATAGTTGCTGTTGATGATGCAACAGTCGTAGTGTCTTCTTCTGAACTTATGTCGTCTTCCGAAGATGGCCATTGTGTTGTAGTCGTTTCTGTTGGCGACAAAGTTGTTGTTGATGATCCAACAGTCGTAGTGTCTTCTTCAGAACTTACGTCGTCTTCTGAAGAAGGCCATTGTGTTGTGGTCGTTTCAGGAAGTTCTGTAGTCGTTTCTGGTGCTAAAGTGGTCGTCGGCTGGATCGTTGTAAATTGTGTGGTAGTTCCAAGCGTGCATCCGCCTTCCGCTATCACGACGCATTGCTGGAAGAATCAATTTTATGTTTAGTCTTTCACTTTGCGAAAATAACAGTCTATACAATAATTTTGTAAGAGATGCTTGTGGTTACTTTTTCAAGGTCTTTTAACAAAACTTTGATTACAACGTCAATAATTGAAGTACAAAATTTTTTAAAAAGTCAGTTTAATTTTTAGAAAATCATCCAAATTTCCAAATAGATTTCTAAAATCTTGAAATTGTTTAACCGAATTTTATGTTTACATCAATGGCTAGTTAAAAAGATTTCGAAAATATATAAATTTTGAGCCAAGAAGTAGACTATTTTTAAATCGATGACAGGGTATAAAATTTCAAAAAATCTGTAATTTCGATACTTTAGATCCCTAGTTAACGAGAAGGTGAGGAATGATTTTTTGACAAATGAAATTCAATCTACAGCCTTTCGAGGAACAGGTCGAATTACATGTCACCCTGTTGATAGAGCTTTAAACTGAACTACATTAAATTATTTTCTTTCTTTTGCGTAATTTGTTATTTAGCTTACCTGTGACGGAGGATCAAATTCAAAACCATTAGGGCAGGGCAAGAGAAGCGGCTCTCCAACTCCAAGACACATGTAGAATAAGGTACAGTCTTCTGGGTGCGGTATATTGCCGAAGAAGCCCTCAGGACACAACGGCACTGGTGATGTGGTCGTCTCAATAATTTCTGTAGTCGTTTCTGGAGCTAAAGTGGTCGTCGGTTGGATCGTTGTGGATTGTGTGGTAGTTCCAAGTGTACATCCACCCTCAGCTATTACGACGCATTGCTGGAAAAACATTTTTCTGATTAGATAGATACAGTTGGTAAACGCGAAAAATGGGCTTCAAGACGAAAGTCTTGGATGCAAACGGGATAACGCTAGGACGATGATGATGATGAGAGTTCGTAACAATAGACAATAGATATACTAATAGATAGCTATGCAGAATTATAACCCCATGGCACGCACCTCCCAAATTTCGATTTTATGTCTGTATGAAATTTTTAACTTTCGCTTGCCTCGTTCCTCAGGGAGCACGTTAAGCAGTCGGTGTCGGCTGGGGTAAGAAGATCCGTGACAGTTATGGGGACAGTACCTTTGAATATGTTTACACTAATACTTCTAAATCATGAATATCGCTATAACTATGGGATGCAGTGGTCAGGTGGCAGTCGCTTTGTGGCAAGAGCTAACAGTCTGCCTAATTTGGTAAGACGAGAAAACGGACATCAAGATGAGAGAATTATATTACTAACTTACTAACCTCTGATTTTGGATCGAATTCAAAACCTGCTGGGCAGGGTAATAGTAATGGAGGTCCACTTCCTAGACACATGTAGAATAACGTGCAGTCGTATGGATGTGGTATACTGCCGAAGAAACCATCAGGACACATAGGTGCCGCTGGGGTCGTTTGAGAAACCTCTGTAGTTGTCTCTGCTGGCTCCAGTGTAGTTGAGGTAGGAAGAGGTCCTAAAGAGCAACCACCTTCTGCAATGGGTACGCAAGTCTGGAAATATAAAATAATTATTTTAAAGATGATAGTTAATACTATTTCTTCATAAATTGATCTAAATATGTAGACAATACATGTACTAACTGACTATTTACTCTAAAACCAAAACTACTGGCTAGCTTCATAATAATCATTTGGTCAGGGGCTCACTTTTACGACGCAACCCTTTGGCTACGTACTAACAAAATCTTTTTCAGTATTCCCTAAGAAGTAAAAAGTAAACAAAGTAGTGATTTTAAAGCTTACTATGAAAATGAAGGCAATAATTATTATTTTGCTATGGAAAGACTAACAGGCTAGTACGCAAATACCCACATGTATGCGCGAGATCGCCATATTGAATGAGAAAAATACATTGAGTCTACCGACTTGTTTTTGGCCATCACTGTGGATTTTCCTACCTATTCCTTCACATAGTGATGCCCAGCACGGTAGAAATTTATAAACAGAGCTGATATTAGAAAATAAATCTTACCTGCATAGGAGGATCAAATTCGTATCCAGACCCACACCACAACTGGACTGCAACCCCATTCAGACACAAGAAGAATGAATCACATAGCTCAGGATGTGGGACATATCCATGAACACCGATGGGACAAGGATCATACGGCTCCGTTGTCAGTTCCGTTGTTAGAGTTGTTGGGGCGTCTGTAGTCGAAACTTCATTGGTCGAAGCATCAGTTGTAGTTGGTACTTCAGTTGTGGTTGGTTCTTCAGTTGTGGTTGGTTCTTCAGTTGTAGTTGGCTCTTCAGTTGTAGATGGTTCTTCAGTTGTAGTTGGCTCTTCAGTTGTAGTTGGCTCTTCAGTTGTAGTTGGCTCTTCAGTTGTAGTTGGTTCTTCAGTTGTGGTTGGTTCTTCAGTTGTGGTTGGTTCTTCAGTTGTGGTTGGTTCTTCAGTTGTAGTTGGCTCTTCAGTTGTGGTTGGTTCTTCAGTTGTAGTTGGTTCTTCAGTTGTAGTTGGCTCTTCAGTTGTAGTTGGCTCTTCAGTTGTAGTTGGTTCTTCAGTTGTAGTTGGCTCTTCAGTTGTAGTTGGTTCTTCAGTTGTAGTTGGTACTTCAGTTGTCGAAGCTTCAGTTGTAGTTGGCTCTTCAGTTGTAGTTGGCTCTTCAGTTGTAGTTGGCTCTTCAGTTGTAGTTGGTTCTTCAGTTGTAGTTGGCTCTTCAGTTGTAGTTGGCTCTTCAGTTGTAGTTGGCTCTTCAGTTGTAGTTGGTTCTTCAGTTGTGGTTGGTTCTTCAGTTGTGGTTGGTTCTTCAGTTGTGGTTGGTTCTTCAGTTGTAGTTGGCTCTTCAGTTGTGGTTGGTTCTTCAGTTGTAGTTGGTTCTTCAGTTGTAGTTGGCTCTTCAGTTGTAGTTGGCTCTTCAGTTGTAGTTGGTTCTTCAGTTGTAGTTGGCTCTTCAGTTGTAGTTGGTTCTTCAGTTGTAGTTGGTACTTCAGTTGTCGAAGCTTCAGTTGTAGTTGGCTCTTCAGTTGTAGTTGGTTCTTCAGTTGTAGTTGGCTCTTCAGTTGTAGTTGGCTCTTCAGTTGTAGTTGGTTCTTCAGTTGTAGTTGGCTCTTCAGTTGTAGTTGGCTCTTCAGTTGTAGTTGGTTCTTCAGTCGTAGTTGGCTCTTCAGTTGTAGTTGGCTCTTCAGTTGTAGTTGGTTCTTCAGTCGTAGTTGGCTCTTCAGTTGTAGTTGGCTCTTCAGTTGTAGTTGGCTCTTCAGTTGTAGTTGGCTCTTCAGTTGTAGTTGGTTCTTCAGTCGTAGTTGGCTCTTCAGTTGTAGTTGGCTCTTCAGTCGTAGTTGGTTCTTCGGTTGTAGTTGGCTCTTCAGTTGTAGTTGGCTCTTCAGTTGTAGTTGGCTCTTCAGTTGTAGTTGGCTCTTCAGTCGTAGTTGGTTCTTCAGTCGTAGTTGGCTCTTCAGTTGTAGTTGGCTCTTCAGTTGTAGTTGGTTCTTCAGTCGTAGTTGGCTCTTCAGTTGTAGTTGGCTCTTCAGTTGTAGTTGGCTCTTCAGTTGTAGTTGGCTCTTCAGTTGTAGTTGGTTCTTCAGTCGTAGTTGGCTCTTCAGTTGTAGTTGGCTCTTCAGTCGTAGTTGGTTCTTCGGTTGTAGTTGGCTCTTCAGTTGTAGTTGGTTCTTCAGTTGTAGTTGGCTCTTCAGTTGTAGTTGGCTCTTCAGTTGTAGTTGGTTCTTCAGTTGTAGTTGGTTCTACAGTTGTAGTTGAATCTTCAGTTGTCGTTGGCTCTTCAGTTGTAGTTGGCTCTTCAGTTGTAGTTGGCTCTTCAGTTGTAGTTGGCTCTTCAGTTGTAGTTGGCTCTTCAGTTGTAGTTGGTTCTTCAGTCGTAGTTGGCTCTTCAGTTGTAGTTGGCTCTTCAGTCGTAGTTGGTTCTTCGGTTGTAGTTGGCTCTTCAGTTGTAGTTGGTTCTTCAGTCGTAGTTGGCTCTTCAGTTGTAGTTGGCTCTTCAGTCGTAGTTGGTTCTTCAGTTGTAGTTGGCTCTTCAGTTGTAGTTGGCTCTTCAGTTGTAGTTGGTTCTTCAGTTGTAGTTGGTTCTACAGTTGTAGTTGAATCTTCAGTTGTCGTTGGCTCTTCAGTTGTAGTTGGTTCTTCAGTCGTAGTTGGCTCTTCAGTTGTAGTTGGCTCTTCAGTCGTAGTTGGTTCTTCGGTTGTAGTTGGCTCTTCAGTTGTAGTTGGCTCTTCAGTTGTAGTTGGTTCTTCAGTTGTAGTTGGTTCTACAGTTGTAGTTGAATCTTCAGTTGTCGTTGGCTCTTCAGTTGTAGTTGGCTCTTCAGTTGTAGTTGGCTCTTCAGTTGTAGTTGGCTCTTCAGTTGTAGTTGGCTCTTCAGTTGTAGTTGGTTTTTCAGTTGTAGTTGGCTCTTCAGTTGTAGTTGGCTCTTCAGTTGTAGTTGGTTCTTCAATTGTAGTTGGCTCTTCAGTGGTCAAAGCTTCAGTAGTCGTTGGAGGTTCTGTTGAAGTTGGCTCTTCAGTAGTCGAAGCTTCAGTAGTAGTTGGCGGTTCTGTTGATGTTGACTCTCCTGTGGTCGAAGATTCAGTTGTTGTTGGATCTTCAGTGGTCCAAGCTTCAGTTGTGGTCAGATCTTCAGTGGTCGAAGCATCAGTAGTTGAAAGTGCTGCCGTTGTAGTCAATGGATCGATTGTAGTGACCTCTGGGGTCGTTGAAGGGTTAGTTGTACTTGTCTCCTCTGTGGTTGAGGCTTCAGTAGTACTTGTCTCCTCAGTGGTCAAAACTTCAGTAGTCGTTGGAGGTTCTGTTGAAGTTGGCTCTTCAGTTGTAGTTGGTTCTTCAGTTGTCGAAGCTTCAGTTGCAGTTGGTTCTACAGTTGTAGTTGGCTCTTCATTTGTAGTTGGCTCTACAGTTGTAGATGGTTCTTCAGTTGTAGTTGACTCTTCAGTTGTAGTTGGCTCTACAGTTGTAGTTGGCTCTTCAGTTGTAGTTGGCTCTTCAGTTGTAGTTGGCTCTTCAGTTGTAGTTGGCTCTTCAGTTGTAGTTGGCTCTTCAGTTGTAGTTGGCTCTTCAGTTGTAGCTGGTTCTTCAGTTGTAGTTGGTTCTTCAGTTGTAGTTGGTACTTCAGTTGTCGAAGCTTCAGTTCTAGTTGGCTCTTCAGTTGTAGTTGGCTCTTCAGTTGTAGTTGGCTCTTCAGTTGTAGTTGGCTCTTCAGTTGTAGTTGGCTCTTCAGTTGTAGTTGGCTCTTCAGTTGTAGTTGGCTCTTCAGTTGTAGTTGGCTCTTCAGTTGTAGTTGGCTCTTCAGTTGTAGCTGGTTCTTCAGTTGTAGTTGGTTCTTCAGTTGTAGTTGGTACTTCAGTTGTCGAAGCTTCAGTTGTAGTTGGCTCTTCAGTTGTAGTTGGCTCTTCAGTTGTAGTTAGCTCTTCAGTTGTAGTTGGTTCTTCAGTCGTAGTTGGCTCTTCAGTTGTAGTTGGTTCTTCAGTCGTAGTTGGTTCTTCAGTTGTAGTTGGCTCTTCAGTTGTAGTTGGTTCTTCAGTTGTAGTTGGTTCTTCAGTTGTAGTTGGTTCTTCAGTTGTAGTTGGTTCTTCAGTTGTAGTTGGTTCTTCAGTTGTAGTTGGTACTTCAGTTGTCGAAGCTTCAGTTGTAGTTGGCTCTTCAGTTGTGGTTGGTTCTTCAGTTGTAGTTGGTTCTTCAGTTGTAGTTGGCTCTTCAGTTGTAGTTGGCTCTTCAGTTGTAGTTGGTTCTGCAGTTGTAGTTGGCTCTTCAGTTGTAGTTGGCTCTTCAGTTGTAGTTGGTTCTGCAGTTGTAGTTGGCTCTTCAGTTGTAGTTGGCTCTACAGTTGTAGATGGTTCTTCAGTTGTAGTTGGCTCTTCAGTTGTAGTTGGTTCTTCAGTTGTAGTTGGCTCTTCAGTTGTAGCTGGCTCTTCAGTTGTAGTAGGCGCTACAGTTGTAGTAGGCTCTACAATTGTAGTTGGATGCTCAGTTGTAGATGTCTCTTCAGTAGTCAAATCTTCAGTTGTAGTGGGCTCTTCAGTGGTCAAAGCTTCAGTAGTTGAAGGTGCTGCCGTCGTAGTCAATGGATCAATTGTAGTGATTTCAGGAGTCGTTGAAGCATCAGTAGTACTTGTCTCCTCAGTGGTCGAAGCTTCTGTAGTCGTTGGAAGTTCTGTTGAATTTGGCTCTTTAGTGGTCGAAGCTTCAGTAGTCGTTGGAGGTTCTGTTGAAGTTGGCTCTTCACTGGTCGAAGCTTCAATAGTCGTTGGAGGCTCTGTTGAAATTGGCTCTTCAGTGGTTGAAGCTTCAGTAGTCGTTGGAGGTTCTGTTGAAGTGGGCTCTTGACTGGTCGAAACCTCAGTAGTCGTTGGAGGTTCTGTCGAAGTTGGCTCTTCAGTGGTCGAAGCTTCAGTAGTCGTTGGAGGCTCTGTTGAAGTTGGCTCTTCAGTAGTCGAAGCTTCAGTAGTTGAAGGTGCTGCCGTTGTAGTCAATGGATCAATTGTAGTGATTTCAGGAGTCGTTGATGCTTCAGTAGTACTTGTCTCCTCAGTGGTCGAAGCTTCAGTAGTAGTAGGCTCTACAGTGGTTGAAGAGTCAGTTGTACTTGGCTCTTCAGTGGTCGAAGCCTCAGTAGTCATTGGAGCTTCAGTAGTTGTCGTAGTAGAAGACACTGTTGTTGTAGATGATTCAGTTGTTACAGGCGCTGATGTTGTTGGTACGCCTGGTGTGCAGTTCACGTTGTAAATGTGATCGCAAACCTGTAACAAAAAGGTACGAAATAAGATGGAGTGATAGAGACAAATGATGAATAACTGTAGATAATTAATATAAAGAAGTGTAAAATTACGTATAATATACGTCTTATTTAAACTTATTCAAGGGAAAGGAGCTCAAAAAAGAAGCATGAATTTTGTACAATGGCTTTCTCTTACGGCGCCGATACCTACTAGTACAGTATTTTTTATTATGCCACATTTAAGAGAGTAACATAGAGACTGAATATTTAGGGCAGGCGAAGTTGCGGTCAAGTGCTATTCTAACTGTACTAGTAAATTACTTTACCTGCAACTCATAGTCGAACCAGGTTCCAGGACCACAATTCATTTCGATTTTGACACCTCGCAAGCACTGATAATATTTAGCACAGTCATATTCATGAGGTAACAGATAGTGAATATGCCAATCTGCTGGACACCCATTTGGAAGAAATTCAATTGGCGTTGTCGACTCTGCTACCGTTGTTAGAGTAGTCTCATCTGGTGTTGTTGGAATTGTCGTCGTAGTTGTTGGAATAGACGTTGTCGAAGTTGGAATTGTTGGTGGTGCCGTTGATGGTGCAGTCGGCGTTCCAGGAGTACAGTCGACCAAGTGAATGTGATTGCAAGTCTAGAAACGAGAAAATTGGATCAGTTAAAGCCGTTAATCTATGGGTTATGAAACAGTCCTATTTTCTTACTGGTTTATCCGAATTCAGACTTAGGTCCCACGTTATAGGGGGCGAGCCTATTGCCGTTAGCGAGCAGTTTGCAAGACTCCGTGCTAGTACTGATAATTTGAAAAACGCAGTAACACTTTTGCCCAATCCGGGAATTGAACCCGGGACCTCCCAATCAGCATACGCATATCACTGGATCACGTTGGCCGTAGGAAGGTGTAATCATAAAAAAGTAATTTCACAAAAAAACATTTTGTTAGTTAGGTATATGAATATTGGTAAGTTTTCAAAAGTCAAAACATACAAATATATATTTACCTGTATTTTATAGTCAAACCAGGTTCCAGGACCACAATTCATTTCAATTTTTACTCCATGCGAGCACTGATAATATTTAGCACAGTCATATTCATGTGGTAACAAGTAATGAATATGCCAATCCACTGGGCAACCATTTGGTAGGAATTCAATCCCAGGTGTTGTTAACGTTGGAATTTCTGTTGGTGTTGTTGGAATAGCCGTTGTTGATGTCGGAATTTCTGTTGTCGATGTTGGAACTTGTGTTGTTGATGTTGGAATTTCTGTTGTAGTGGTCGTAGTTTGTGCTACAGTTGACGTAGTTGAGCATGTGACGAACATAGGAAAATTGCAACCCTGAAAGAAAATTACAGGCCTTGAAATCTGATTTAAAATTTTATAAGCCCATTCAATAAGCTTTTTAAAATGTGCATTTGTTAAGTAACTAAATAATAACCGAATAAACGCGCAAAGGAATTAGGTAGTTGTATCGAAATATGTCTCTGTAGCTGTGTAACATATTTACTGATAATTTGTTCTTACCTGTTGCTCGAAATCAAAATGCAATCCAGGCGGGCAGGGCATTTCAATTTTCCGTCCATTGCTGCATTGATAATACTTCCCGCAGTCTTCATGAGGCAGCAAGTAATGCACACTAAAGTCTACTGGACAACCATTTGGTAGAAATTCTAGTTCAGGTGTTGTTGGACTAGCTGTTGTTGAAGTGGTCGTTGACGAAGTGGTCGTTGATGAACTAGTCGTTGTTGAACTAGTCGAAGTTGAAGTTGTGGCACCTGGTGCACAGGTTACAAATAGTGGATGGTTGCAACCCTAAAAATAAGTGAAACCTTTAATCAGTTATTCATTATGCAACAAGCAGTAACAATAATATGACCACCTCACTTGAAAAGTTGTTATTCTAGTCGCTTAAAAGGTAAGGCCTCATTCGCACAGAGCTTTTTTAACACGCGTTAAAAAAAGCGTTTAAATAGAACAAATGCATTCCCTAGTACGTACAGCAGCTTATGACCGTGCTTTTAAAACGGGACGCTTTTTCTACGGGCGTTGGGCGTTAAATAGAATAGACCTTATAAAAATAGAGACAAGAGTGATTTTAAAGTGCTCCTAACGCACTCATCAAAAGCGCCAACGCCAGAGTTGAACGCTTTTTTAACGCGTGTTAAAAACTCTCGCGTGATTGAGGCCTAAGGCATTATTCAATTACAGATATATAAGGATGTTACAAGACCCATCACCAAACCGAAGTCTACTCGTTTTGCATATTAGGTATGTCAAATTATACTAAGCAAAAATTATACCGGGCCTTCGATTTTTTTTTAAGGAGATACATTTTTTAAACGGAGAATAAGAGTGCGCGGGTGCAATTCTCGAAATACCTTCTTATCTATGGGTGCATAAAGGTGATTTGCCACCAGAGTGGCGAGGCGAGAAGAGAATTGAAATCGCACTGACCCTTTTCCACTAAAAATAGCCATCGCGAGCTCGCGCGTGACCGCCGCGCAGCCCATAGGCTTCATTAGATAAAGATATAGGTACAGTGCTGTTTGAGTTCGTCTTGCAATACACACGCAATTTCTATCGCGAGAAGCGTGTTTCTGTTGCAAAGTTAATTTATACTCAATGTCGGATTCAATACGGTTCATTTTTACACAAACAAATATTTCAATTCACGCCTCGCATATTCTCGTCAATCCACACTGTTTCCACCAAAGATGCGCTGGGAGAGAATAGAAAATTTGCCATACAAATTTCAATTCTCTCCTCGCCTCGCCTCGTCTCGCCACTCTGGTGGAAAATCACCTTAAGACATCTATAAAACAAATTGGCGGGTTAATTGCATCGATTTAGTACCTAATTAGAAAAATTGCATAGCGATTTTTAGCCTCAATATCTTCTGAACCAGTAATTTCCCAGGTATGGTGCCGAAGTAAAAAATGATTTTTTGATTGTTACATTATGGGATTTCAGTTTTCGTTAAGGGTCTTTTTACAACCTGTGAAAGTTTCAAACTTTCGTGACTTATGCACTTTATAATATTTATGTAACGGGTATGATGACTGAGTCACGTCGTGGCCACGGCTGGTGAAACCCACGCCCAAACGTCGGGGCGAATATAATTAACGTATACCTTTTATTTTCAAACAATTACGCGATGGAGAGCCATTACAAAAGTATTACTATGAGTCGATAGTTATGAAAAATACAGTTATTTTGAGAACCTAATCGTTTTGGAAGCCGGCTAAACATATTTAGCATGAGATTACAAGACTCAGCACAGATTAATAAGAGTGGGGGAAGCCGCTTAAGACTAAACGGCTTGCGTGCAGTCTTCATATCAACAAAGTGATAGGCCAAGTCACTTCAGAGGTCAGAATAAGCGCTTACCTGTAAACCCGGATCAAACAACGTCCCTGGCGGGCAATCTCTGTCAATTTTATCTCCATTGCTGCATTGATAGAACTTGCTGCAGTCAGTCGCGTGCGGCAGCAAGAGATGGACGCTGAAGTCTACTGGGCATCCGTTTGGGAGGTACGGGGACTCTGTACTCTCTGTTGGGGTGGTTGTTGCTGGAGTATAGCATGTAGCTGCCCATGGCCAGTTGCACTCCTGCAAAATAATCGTCATTATTCACTTATCATGTTTATACTAGAGTTTCCAGTCCCGTGAGGGTACGAGAAGGCTTGTAGCCTTCCGTGGAATTGGGTCAGATTGACGTGGTGCAATGGGAGGAAGATTGAACCGAGCCTCTACCCTCTCTTTTCCCCATAGGTCTTTGGTTGGCATTCGTGGTGGTTTTTAGTGGTAACACCACATACTGCGGATCGAGTTTTTCATAGAGCCGGAGATCGGAATTTTGCACTTAGTAACAAAAAAAGGCCAGCATTCCGCGTCATTTTCCTTACTTTCCAGCACGTAATTATTTAACTTCTTTTACACTTTTTCGTATTTTTTGACATTGCAATGAATGTTGACATTGCAATGAACATTTTTTGACATTGCAATGATTGCAAGGAACATTGCAATGAAAATGTTCAGTCGAATACTAGTATAGTTGCTTTTCCATTATTTCTTCTGTTTGGGATAATTAACTCAAAGCTCTTGATGCTCATGACTAAACTAAAGCGCCATTTAGACGGAGAAGTTTGTCGCACGTTTCGTACGAGAAATCGTATCATCATTGTCTTGCCCTGGTCCCAATTTATTTGGGGTCGGCGCAGTATGTCCTTCGCTTCCATACTTCTCTGTCACCAGTCATCCAATCGCTTACCCCTTTCTCTTTCATATCCATCCTCACACAGTCCATCCATCTCTTCCTTGGCCGTCCTCTCCCTTTTCGTCCTTCTACATGCATATCCATCACTTTTTTACCTACATACATCTCATCTCTCCGCATAACCTGTCCATACCAGGCCAATCGACTCCCTTTCACCTTTTCAGCTATGGGCGCCACTTTCATACTACCTCTAACGTAATCATTCCTAATTCTGTCCATTCTTGTCACTCCACACATCCATCGTAACATTCTCATCTCTGCCACATGCAATCGTTTCTCATCCATCTTCTTTGTAGCCCAACACTCAGCTCCATACAGTACGACAGGCCTTATAACCGATTTATACATACGGCCCTTTAATTTCACAGGCATTTTGTGGTCGCATATTGTGCCTGAGACCTGTCGCCATTTCATCCATCCTGCGTTGATTCTTTGCCTAATATCCCGATCAATTTCGCCGTCATCTTGCAGGAGTGAACCTAGGTAGCGGAAATCGGAGCATACTGGTAGAGGTATACCGCCGAGTGTAACCGGTATAGGACTGGAGAGACCGCCAAAGTCACAGAACATATACTCCGTTTTGGTTCTGCTTATTCTCAAGCCTACATTCTCCAGTCTCTGCCGCCACTCCTCCAGCTTGCTCTGCACCTTCTGTCCACTCTCTGCTACCAGAACGATGTCGTCGGCAAACAACATGCACCAAGGTGCCTCTTCCTGTATGTCCGATGATATAGCATCCATTATTAACAGGAAGAGGTAGGGGCTAAGGGCCGACCCTTGGTGCAAGCCTACGGCCACATCGAATCTGGCTGTGATACCAGCTGCGGATCGGACCTGCGTTCGGCATTCAGCGTACATGGCTTGAATCAACGTCAGGTATTTCCCAGGCACTCCTTTCTTCTTCAGGGCCCACCACAAGACTTCACGGGGCACTCGATCATATGCCTTTTCAAGGTCGACGAACACCATGTGCAAGTTTTTATGTGCCTCCCTGTATTTTTCGCATATTTGGCGAAGAGCGAAAATGGCATCCACCGTACCTCGACCAGGCATAAAACCGAATTGGTTTCGTGAAATCTCGCTCTCGTCACGCAGGCGTCGCTCAATTACTCTCTCCCATACTTTCATAGTATGTGGCATTAACTTTATTCCCCGATAATTGTTGCACTCTTGGATATCACCCTTATTTTTAAAAATGGGCACCAGGTAACTGTTGCACCATTCCTCGGGTATGGTCTCCTCGTGCAACAGCTTATTGAAGAATAAAGTCAGCCACGCCCATTCATCATCTCCTAATGCTTTCCATGCTTCTACTGGTATTCCATCTGGTCCTAACGATTTCCCATTCTTCATTCCACTAACAGCCTTTTTTACCTCGTCCTTATTTATTTCCTTCACTAACCCAATATTCATCACCTCATTCTCAAGTTTCTCCAATCGTTCTCCTCATTCATTAACTTTTTAAAGTATGTCCTCCATCGTTCTTTTATTCTATCTTCGTCCATAAGAATCGCTCCTGTTTCGTCTTTCATGCACTTAATATGGGATACATCCTTCGCCTTTCTCTCTCTAGCTTTAGCCATGCTGTATAAGTATTTATGACCCTCGGGTTTTTCAAGTAACCCGTACAACTTGTCTAGGGCATTGGATCTAGCAATGGCTACGGCCTTTTTGGCTCTCTTTTTACATTCGTCATATTCCTTCTTCTTACTTTCTTCTAAAGATTCATTTCCTCCTTTCGTCAGCTGCCATTCTTTAAACCTTGCTTTCTTTTCCTTAAGTGCATTCTGTACCTCTTTTGTCCACCACCACGTGTCCTTATCTTTCATACGCTTCCCTTTCGACTCTCCTAAAATATCCTTTGCTACACCCTTAATACATTCACTCATCTCTTCCCAACACTCATTGACACTAATATCATTCATATCGCCCATTCCTAACATTTTACCTACCACTCTATCTCTGAATTTTTCTACACATTCATTCTTCTCTAACATATGCCATCTTATTTTTGGAGTCAGTTGCTGCTTGGTTCTTTTAAAGCTTATTTGAATCTTTAGTTCGACCATCAGGAGCCTGTGCTGCGAGACTAAATCTTCTCCTGGTACCACTTTACAGTTTTTGACCCAGTTGAGTCGATTACGTCTTATTAAGAAATAATCGATCTGGGTCATATGGTGGCCGCTGTTATACGTGATCAGATGTTGCTCTTTTTTTTCGAACCAAGTATTTGCAACTGCTAGGTCAAAAGCGGCAGCAGCTTGAAGAATTGCTTCTCCCTCACAATTTCGGCTGCCGAGTCCCCAACCTCCATGTACTCTTTTATACTCTTCATTTGTTCGTCCCACATGTCCATTAAAATCACCTCCCACAATAATCTCTTCATTCTCCGGTATATTCGTCATCATGCTATCGAAATCCATCCAAAACTTCTCTTTCTCACAATCATCACAGCCTATCTGAGGGGCATACACACTTATCACATTCAGAATAATACCTTGCCACATCACTTTCACAGCAATCAATCTGTCATTAACTCTATTTACACTTGTCACGCTATCTTTCAGATTTTCGTCTAACACAATCCCCACACCATTTCTTTTGCCATCACTTCCACAATAATAAAACTTGTATCCTTCACCGATCTCCCTAGCTTTCGTACCTTTCCATCTTGTTTCCTGCAAACATGCCACATTTATTCGTCTTCTCTTCAAAACACTAGCTAACTCTCGAGCTCTTCCAGTCATCGTACCTACGTTCCAACTTGCATACCTCACCTTTACGTCACAGGCTTGCTTCTTATGTTGCACTCGCCCGGAGTAGTGCAACAACCCTTGCATATTTCTCGCAGGTGCCGGGTGCTGCCCCTGCGCGTCGCCTGCGGGGAACGCCCTAATCCTATCGCACTCATGTACATACTTGGCCATACTGCAAAAGGTTTTGGCATGAATTTTACCAGCCGGCCGCCTGCCTGACGCCAACCCTCTTTGGGAATGTTGTCGTTATAGAGGAAGGTGATAGGAGATACGGGGTAAATGGATAGGATGGATTGACAAGGAAGAAGGGGGTTGTAGGTTGGGGTACTGTAATCACTGGACGGATATAGGGTAGTGACTACAGTAGCTCGGAGAGCCGGGAGCGCGTACCCGAAGCCCTGTCTAATGGTCGGACAGACCAACAGACAGAAGCACCCCCTGACTGTACGAGAAATCGTATACTACTATCAAAAGCAATGATCGCCAAAACATCATCGTATCAAAATGGCATTCAATCAAATGACTTATCGCTAGGTGATAATTACCTGCGTCTGTTTACACAGCGAAATTATAGTAAGAAGATTCTGGCTTACGAGAAGCTCGACTTGTATAAACACGATCTCGTATGACATTTATCAAGTTCATACGAGTATCGTACAAATGGGTTTGAACCGTTTTGAGTGCGAGATTTGTGATTCGAGTTTAGTGCTTACTAGGAAATGACACAAAAATCGTTTAAATTTGGAACTGCCGATAATATTAAGTTCATTGAACTTTATAGAAGTTACGAGTGTTTGTGGAACACGGACAATGAAAATTACAAAAATCGTGAAATCGCACAAAATCTCGAATACGATTATTGCTTTGAAATTCTGTTTACACGGACATAATCAATATATTCTTTGTGAGGCAATTGTCGCCAAAGTGAAGGAGTGAGAAGTGTGTATGTTTAGAACTTTAGACGAAGAAACTTTTTTATATTCTTTCGATAATCGCATCTTTGAGTCGAGAAACTCTCTCCGTCTAAATGGGCCTTAAATTAAAGTCATCATTCGTTTCGTCGCTTGCTTTCTAAAGCTTTTTGGTTTTAATTTAATTGTAGTTTTTGCTTTTCAAATCCCGATTTAAAGTCTAGAAATCGACTGTTGGCTGTCGCGAACGGCAGGTCATAGCAAGTCAAGCTATGGACGCTACAAAGCATTTTTTTCGTAAAGGGACCAACTTACTCGATTCACGGAATCAAAGAGTGTGCCGGTAGCGCATTCCCTCTCGATTTTCTGTCCATTGCTGCATTGATAGTACTTGATGCAGTCTGTCTCGTGCGGCAGCAAGTAATGTATGTTGGAGTCTACTGGACACCCGTTTGGCAGGTACGTGGCTGAGGTTGCAGCTGTCACTGTTAGGAGTATTATAGCTTTGAACATATCTGGAAAAAAATATTAATGTAAGTCAAAAAGTGAAATATTCCGTGTGGGTTAGTGCCACTATCCCACTTTATTCCGTGGGTGTCGTAAGAGGTGACTTAGGAAAATGTAGTAGGTAAACAAGAAGAGACGGAAAAGTGAGGCCAGCTTGATATACCTAGTATCCCAAATCCTCTTCGTGACTTACAATGTTATGGTCGCGAGAATTAGGAGAGGAATACATACATACATAGACTCACGTTTGTTTCCCGGAGGGGTAGGCAGAGACTACGGTACGTCAATTGCAACAATCCTGATATATCTCTCTAGGGGAGGAATATGTCTAGTAATGGACTAACGAAAGGCAGAGAAAATTAAAGACAAAGGTTGTTTTTAAAAGAGACTGTCATTGCTTATGGGTCTCTTGTATTCAACAGTTAACGGTCACTTAAACACACAAAACAGAGCCTGGGCTAAGGCGAAGGTCTTGCTTCGCAAATGGAGCAGCGTTAAGATAATGATGATATAGTACAGTTTATGAAATCTTTTAGGCTTTTATTTTTAAAATTTTTTTTAAAGACTCACGCCTGTAACCCCGAAGGGGTAGGCAGAGGTGTAATATTACAAGCACATCACCAGACTCCGCGCTGCTATTGAGAATTAATAAAAATGTGGGTGTAATATTACAGACTGCCTCCGTGGTCCAGTGGTTAGCGTATGCGACTGCTGATCGGAGGTCCCGGGTTCGATTCCCGGGTCGGGCAAAAGTGTTACTGGGTTTTTCTGAACTATATTTTTCATACTTTTTTACGTTTATTTTATAATATATGCAGTTATATATACTAACGCCAGTATTCCCGAAGGGATAGGCATAGGCGTAATATTATACCACCGACATTTCGCCATGATTTTTTTTTAAGTCCCACATCATAAGGGGCGAGCCCATTGCCGGGCACATCACCAGATTCCATGCTACTACCATAGTAAAAAAAGAATAGTAGGTTAGCTAAGGCCGATCGGCGAGTTAATTGCCTACTCTTGCGTCCTCAGACGCGCAGCGCATCCAGTACTGAGACCGCGCCGGGCCGCGCTCGTCTCTGAGATTGTGTGCGTGAAAAGTGCGTGCGTACACGGCGCCGGCGACTCACGCGTGCATTCAAACCGGCGGCAGCCGATTTGTATGAAGCTATCCTACTATTCTTTTTGTACTATGCTACTACTGAGAATTCGGAAAAACCCAGTAACACTTTTGCCTGACCCGAGAATCGAACCCGGAACCTCCGATCAACAGTCGCATACGCTAGTACGTAGATGTCATTTGACGACTACGGTTAATACACGAAGTAATAGAATATTTGCGCATAGATAAAAAACTCATCAGAGACAGAAGGCTCAGTCGTTGCTCATCGCTCCTGAGGATGCCTCGTGCAGAGGCGAAACACGTGTCGAAGAATAGTCGGCGCATACAGCGGGATACTGCAAGTCAGGTATCTTCCTGGAACCCATACCTACCCTATATCCCTTATCATTTTAGAGGAGTTCGGTATTGTCAACCTTTTTCTATTGCAATGGTTGGGGTGGTCAATCAGAGGGTGCGTAGTGGGTCCCTCTTTCCTTCCATTAGAAAACTCAACATCAAACGTTATACGACCAATTTCAAAACCCTCTATATTGTATGCCAAATGCTCCTATTTACTCACAATGCTGTTGTGACGCAAATTATGTGAGTTATTTGTCCGTCACTGGACAAATAACTCACATAATTTGTGAAAGGCTGTATGACGAAGATGAAATATTCATATATATTTTATTATATATATTTTAAGACATCTCCCGCACTAGGACTAAATCCTGTGTCGCGGGGGACTTTACAGACATACAAGTAACGGACACAATGAACACCCATAACCATCATCATCATCATCATCAGACTTTAACAGTCCACTACTGGACTAGGTCTCTCCTTTGAAAGAAGGAATTGGCCTTACTATACCACGCTGGCCAAACGGGTTGGTATAGGGTTTGTATCAAGTTTTCCTTCTCGTACAGTGCTGTTCTCTGCATAATATGCTCCCTCTGTCGGCTCTTACGACACCCATGGGATGATATGGGGTGGTGACATTCCGTATTCTTAATCCGTGTCACCACACGGAATACCCATAATTACTGTCCCCATATATCGGAGAGCACGTTAAGCCTTCGGTCCCAGCTGTCATGAAGATCTTTCACAGTCGTTACAGGTGGTATTTACCATTAAATAAAGTAACTCCACTCCAAACCATGGCATATAGCTAACCCTTTGTGTAGCGGAGGTCAGACAGGCAGTCATTTCTTTGGAAAAGCCAGTACTTAATATTCAGTGAATCCGGTTAGACCAGTTAGCGGACTACGGGTTGCAACTGGGATAACGCTAAGAGAATGATGAATCTACTACTATTTTCTTTGTTTTTCTGTGTCGTAATTACTATGTACGCAGTTAGTATGAAGCTTCATTTATCAGTCTATAGCAGAAGCTTCGTGAAATTACGACTTCAACCTTATCAGAGATACGCGATATCGTCATATACCGCTAGCTGTTTTGTCACTTTGAATAAAAGTATTATAAAACAAATGTTATATCTTAGTTTGAAGTTTAAGTTACTGAACAAAATAAAAATACACTAAAATACAAGTTTATGGTCTTAATTATTAAAAGAGTCTGAAAGTATAGTTATCCTTTACGGAAACACTATGTGAGTAAGAGCAACATAATGTTTTAGAGACGCCATAGTTTTTGTCCTTATCAACGTTGATTGAGGCATGTCTTGACGTGTAACTAAAGTTGCATAGATAATTTCTTCTCTAAAGCTTTTCGTAGTCCACTGCTGGACCTAAGCCTCTCATATAATGCGTACCAGTGGCATTGTGACTCAAAAGAAGGATTTGAATAAATCGAAGAGCATGCATGAGAAATTTGATGTAAGCGAATGAAGCAAGAGATATGTCAGGATCGTTGCAAATGGCGTTCCGTAGTCTCTGCCTACCCCTTCGAGAAACAGGCGTGAGTCTATGTAAGTATTAAGAAGGATTTGGCCTATCTATATACCACACAGGCTGGACGGGTTGATATAGGGCTAGATGTCGAGATTTCCATCTCTTTGCATAGATACTGTCTGGTTATGTTATGTGCGTGTTTGAAATTTAATTTGAGAGAACTTTTTTGAACAAAATGTGCTTTTCTTGATAGCACTATATAAGAAGGCTCTGTATCGAGGCAAGATGATTTTTTTCATAGCGATGACCAGGAATCAGATAAATATCAATCAGACTGTTTTCATAATCACTTTTTTCCTTTTTTTTTTTGTGTGAGTGTGTGGAAAACACTGGTGTCGGAGTTTTCAGACAATCCGAAAGATTTCGACATGACCTAACGATTCGTATCCTGACATCCTGAGAAAAGTTTCGGGACCAACGGCTTTACGTGCCCTCCGAAGTAAGGTAGCTCTCTGATCTAAAAGCCTCTTGCATGCGAGTGGTGACCTGTGCAAGCGTTGTTTAACTTTCGCTTTTACATAATTTTTTTTTGAAAAATATTATATTCTTCCTATAAACTATCTTATAATGTGTTTTCGTATTATTTAGGTTACCTAGATCAAAAATCATGATGATGAAAACTAGACCATTAAATAATTATCTTTAGATATCTATAAAAATCTTGAAATTTGCAAAAATCTAGAACATAATTCTCCGATAAAATTTGTTTATTGAATACATTGTCTCATTTAAACTTTCAATGGTATTGTTTTATAATTCCTTAGTCTCGCGGCATAAATGTGCGCGTGGGATTGGACGGTCTTGGGTTCGATTCCCGGGTCGGGCAAAGTGTTATTGGGTTTTTTCCGTTAGCAAATTCTCAATAGCAGTTTGTAGTCTGGTAATGTGCCCGGTACGGCGATAGGCTCGCCCTATATTACGAGGGATTAAAATAAAGCTGGCGAAACGTGGGTGTAGCAATATACCTCTGCTACCTCTTCGGGGATACAGGCATGAGACTATGTAAAGATGAGCTAATTAGCTTCATTAAAGATGAGCTATCACAGATTAAAATTCAATGAATGTTTTTAACAATTTAGTAGGCCCTGTTTCACCACCTCCAAGTAAGCGTTACTTTCTAGATAAATTCAAAATTACAACGAAATTTGTATGAATTTATTTGCCAAGTAGTTTAACCAGAACTTATTGGACAGTGGTGAAACAGGCCCTTAAAATAACATTATTATTTCATAAGCGTTTCAAAGGGCATTTTCAAAAGCTTAGTTGACGAAACTAGCCAGATTCAAGACTGTCTTATTTTTAAACAATGTTCATCTAGGAACAAAACAGTTTTACAGATAAACAAGTAAATAATCGATCAAAATAAATGTGTCAGTTATTCTAGAAAATCGAAGCTGTATATCTTATACACTTACCTAATTTCGTGTATTATTGTATACACAACACAAAACACGCAATAGTTAACATAATCACTTAAACAAAAATCACTTTTCAAAAACTTTTTAAAATCCGATATTTTGAACTGTGGCTGATTTTTGCCCGTGTATGTAAATTACTTTTCCGTACTGAACAGTAAGTAGGTGGTATCGGCGAATATATCGATACGGCTACTCGGTCCCTATCGTTTGATCTACAAAACGTCATTACATTAACTCACTAGCGATACATTAGGCTGATTAGAACTTTTTTGTTGTAACTGAAAATTAAAACTGATAATTATATAAAAAAATAAATTTCGCATATTTCCTCTTCGTCTTTTAGAGTTCCTTTTTTAAATTTTCAGTTATTTTCGTTTTTGAAATCTGATTTTATTGTTTTACGGTGGTGATGTTTTTGGAATTTCGAAATATATATTTTATTTATTTGTTCTTGTTTTTTATTTTCACTTTCTTTTTTATTTATTTATATGTCCGGGTCAGAAGGCACATTAGAAACGTTTGGTCCGTTTGGTGTTCACATTTACAATTATTAATTAATCCTTTTATCGCTTAATTGGGTAATTATCAAAATTATTGAATATAATATCAATTCCTCGTAGACAGTATGGCGTACTCGTGCGTGGGTGTGCCAAAAATCTAAGACCTGATAAACACAAGTTATTTCAAAAAATCACATCAGTTAAAACTGTATCCTGTTTTGAAGACGATTAAATTCCTGGAGTACTAGTGCTTGACGGTGAAGGAAAACGTCGTGAGGAAACCTGCATGTCTGAGAGTTCTCTATAATGCAGTTCTCGAAGGATATGTGAACCCGCATTTAGTCAGCGAGGTGGACCTTGGCCTTACTCTGTCTACCCTATCCCTTACTGAGGAAAGGCCCGTGCTCAGCAGTGGAACAGTTTATATTTATATACCTTAAGCTCTACGAGTAGAAGTGCAATTAACGCTTGTGCGACCAAACCTAACGAAACTTAATTTTAGGCTCCAGTGTGTCTTATTAAAGTTGTAAACCAGCATCTTAGTTTTAACGTTCATTGTATGCAGAATATGTCCTTTGGAGCCCGGGCTAGTTACATGTTATGAACATTCACCAGTAAAGAGAATTCTGACGAACGTTATAACAGTAAAACAAAAGGAAGTGTTTCGCGAGCATTCTGCCAAGCGTTCTGGCGAGCATTCTAGTAAATTTGATTCAAACTTTTTGCTGATTAGAGCGTTCTCTAGAATTATCGTGAAAATTTTCGTAGCTATGTTAAGCTCTGTTCGTTGCTCAGTTCGACAATTTTGACAGTGAATGCTCGATGGTCTGGTAAAAATGAATGCTCATATCTATCAGTTTAACTTTCTGGTCTAAGCAAATTTAACAAAATGTTAGAGTTTCTAAAGAGCAACTGTCGTTTGACTTTCGGAGAGTCCACAGTCCTCTTCCTAACTTCTAATGTTACTGTACCGAATAGAGCTCATAACATTTTAATTTAACTTCTTTTGTATATAAAATTCTTGCGTTATTGACTGACTAACAGACAATGCACTGACAAATCTATTGGACGCAAAAAGCTGCAATATATCGTGCATGTTTCTTGGGAACTGTAGGTATGCACTGAGAAGAGATTTCTTGAAATGCCTACAGGGTCGGGCAAACACAAAAGATAAATTAAAGAAAAGGGCGGGCATAACTGCAGGCATCCTCAAATTTATAATATAATCCAAACAAAACAAGAGATATCACCGGACTTTGTCTTAAATTTACTACTTTATACCCTCTATCAAAGAAGCTAGTTATACAATTCAATTCAGCATTCATCCCAACGAATTTAAAAATACAGATGTAGCCTTATGCTGTCCACTGCTGGACTTATGCCTATCCTTATTTGCTACACAGTAGGTATGTCTTTGATTTAATAGGACAATTTGGCGAGCTATACCACGCTGCCTGGCCAGAGAGGTTGTTATAGGGTTTGATGGCGAGTTTTCGTCTCGTCTTCTTCTTTTCTTTTTAAGAGACAACTCCCCCCGCATTAGCACTAAATCCTGTGTCGCGGGGGACTTTACAAACTTACAACTAACGGACACAATGAACACCCAGGCTCGAAACAGCAATTTATGAATCACACAAAGTGTTGTCTCGTGTGGGAATCGAACCCACAACACTCGCGCAGTGTCAAGCGGCGAGGCGACCGCTTAACGGACCCGGGACTGACTGCACGGATGGCGTAGTGTGCAGTCAGTCGCTACGCAGCCTTTTCGCGTATTTAACTTAGATGCCTCTTACCTATATCCGTCATCAACTCATCACACATATTTTATAGGTACACGGTGTCAATATACCAATCACCAAGCCGAAGTCTTCTCGTTTTGCACATCATGCCAACTAATACTAATAAAAAAACTTCACTTTTTATAAGCTACCTATCCATGGGTGCAAATGACATGTTTAGGACAAAATGGCGCGAGAAATGCATCAATTTTGTAATAATTAGAAATAATGTATAGTGACTTTGAGCCTCACTAAAAATTTCCAGGTAGTAGAGCCTCGCTGATTTTAGCACGAATGGGCCGGCTCGACCGGGGAAGTACTACCCTCTCAAAGAAAATCGACGGAAAGTAACAGTACCTAAACTGTTGCGTTTCGTTCGGTGAGTGAGAGTGCCGGAGGCCCATCCACTATTTCTTCTCCTTCATCCCCTTCCTCCTCCTGTCCCTTTTCCCAACCCCAAGGGGCGGCAACGCATTGTGACTCCTGTGGTGTTGCTTGTGTCAGGCGGCGGTAATTGCTTACCATCAGGCGATCCGTCTGCTCGTTTGCCGCCTAATTTTATATAAAAAAAAATATGTCCTGAAGCAGTAATTTCTCAAGTATGGTATCGAGGTAAAAAATGTTTGTTTCGGGACAAAGTTAATTTTTGGTAAACGTCTTTTAACACCGTGTATAGTCCATGTTTTATAATGGGGTTAAATATAATTACCACCATAAAATGCTTTGATACCCTTAGTTCTTTAACCAAAAATATATACTTAACACCAGAAAAATAAAGTCTAAAATTACAATAGTACTTGCTATTTTAGTCACGACTGCGCTTCAAATTGTATTCGAACACCAAATGTAGTCAATGATCACCAAATAAATAGGTTATGTTAGGTTCTCTTGTGACCCCTAATTAAAAATAGGAGCCCTGCGAAGCAGGGCTCCGTCAACTTAGTTTAAATTAGGTGGCGTAACCAAATCCAAGTTATGTGTTTGTATTGCATATATACATTTGGGTTAACAATGATTTATATGGAGTCATTTTGCTTAAATAGGATAGCGAAATGTTAAAACTTTGGTAATAATTTTATATTAAAAGGCGGGTTGCATTTTGGTGATCATAAATTTTTTGTTCTGTTATATGTTATGTATCTGGTGGTATTTTTTATTAAACATAAGCCTTTTATAATAACCTCGCTTGAGTACTTACTTATTCGTCAGGTCAATACAAGATCATCCCGGTGAGGAATGGTGACTCGTTTCTATACTTATAAACCACGGTCTTCGCCAACTGTAAATAAAAAAAAAAGAATTTAAAAATAAAAACCATATACATATACCTACGTATTAATAAAAAATCAGTCAAGTGGGTGTGGGACTCGCGCACGCAGGGACATCATCCTCCTAGCGTTTTCCCACTTTCAACCTGGGGTCCGCTTACTAGTCTAACCGGATTTGGCTGAATAATAGCTTTTCCACAGAGCGACTGCCTGTCTGACCTCCGCAACCCGAAGGAATAGCGATATTCCATGGTTCAGACTAGTGTCAGTTTATTAGAGGTACTGACGCCCTATAACGACTGTCAAAGATCCTCATGACAGGCGGGACCGACTGCTTACGTCCTCTCCGAGGCACTGGACAAGCGATAATTAACAATTCAAAACGCACATAACTCCGAAAAGTCATTGGTGCGCGCCGTGGATTTGAGCCCGATACTCTCTACATGACAGTCCGTTGGCACCATCAATATAATTTCTGTGTATTCAATGATATATAGTCACTATCTGTAACATACCTACATGCCCTATCCCCTATTCCTTCTCTCTCATCTCACTCTTTATCCTATCCATTTTCCCAACCCAAAGGGGCGGCAACGCACTTGTGACTCCTGTGGTGTTGCTTGTGTCCATGGCCGGCGGTAATTGCTTACCATCAGGTGATCCGCCTGCTCGTTTGCCGCCTATTACAATAAAAAAAATACATTTCCACCATGGTTCGGAATATAGTCGCGAGTTGCCTTTAAGACGTAAGTGGAAGCTCCTGTCACACAATTTTCACCTTAATTTGGGAGGCTAACTAAATGCACTTTATTTAGCAACTACAATAATTGTTTAAGTATGATGTCTGTTACTATTTACTATAATTACAAGTAATTGCGTAGAATCTGAAACAATTGCACCAGTTAACATTTTATTATGATTTACTACCTAAGTAACATTTAATGAAAACAGGGTCTAATATCATCGCACACTGTTTGAAATAATCTTAGGTGAATAAGTATACTGTCTATATTGTATTATTAACATATTTTGCTAATGCAGATCAACACATTGTACCTATACTAAACAAACTGGCTATAATAATAATGGTAGAAAATGATTTGTGTAACGTAATTTTTTTCGACGAAAGTTAAGAAAAGTCGAAGCATTGGTAAGAAAATTGTTGTCCCCTATTTCTTTCTCCTTTTCCACATCCAGTCCTATAGGGCTATTTGCACTCTCACTCACCGAACGAAATGCAAGAGTTGATTTTCTGTAAGAGGGTAGTACTTCCCCGGTCGAGCCAACCCATGCACGTTCTCAAATAAGGCTTGCCAAACGACGAAGCAAAAAAAAACATGAAGAACCCTGCGTGTCTGGGAAAGCAGACGAAAGTGACACGTTGTACCTATGCCTTATCCATCATCATCAGCCTTTAACAGACCACTGCTGGACTAGGCCTCTCCTTTGAAAGGAGGAATTGGCCTACTATACCACGCGGGCCAAACGGGTTGGTACCTATAGGGTTTTTATCAAGTTTTCCTTCTCTTACAGTGCTGTTCTATGCATAATATGCTCCCTCTGTCGGCTCTTACGGCACCCATGGGATGATATGGGGTGGTGACAATCCGTATTCTTAATCCGTCACCACACGGACATTCCTTATCCGTCACCATAAAAATAAATACAGTTTCAATACAGGGACCATGAGGAGACAAGGGAGCTATGCTCAGAGTTTCCCTGCGAGATCGAATCAGAAATGAGGAGATCCGCAGGAGAACCAAAGTCACCGACATAGCTCTCCGAATAGCCAGGCTGAAGTGGCAATGGGCAGGGCAGATAGCTCGAAGAACCGATGACCGTTGGGGCAGGTGGGTTTTATAGTGGCGACCACGTACCGGACGACGCAGCAAGGGTAGGCCCCCGCAAGATGAACCGACGATCTGGTTAAGATCGCGGGAAGCGGTTGGATGCGGGCGACTCAAAATCGGTCTGTGTGGAGAAGCTTCGGGGAGGCCTATGTCCAGCAGTGGACGTCTCTAGGCTGACATGATGATGACAGTAACCGTACCAACTGTGAAATTTACCCTAATACCTACTGGAAAATCCTCAATGAAACGTATAATCATTTTATCGTCCATTAGATCTTTGGCAAATAGAATAACATTCGCGTGTGTTATCTTTTTAAATAAAAAGATAAAGTTAATAGTGACCGCCAGGAATGGAAATGTATTTTTTATGTTTCTAATTATCTTTTACATAAATTATTATCGAAGCAGCTAAAGCTATTTTTATAGTGTAGGTGAGATGATGAGTCCCATTGAAAGACCGAAGTGACAAATTGCTATCCAAAATTACTCATGAAATTTTCTATCTCAGCAGTTGCTGTTCTTTCTGGTTTTTAGGGTTCCGTACCTAAAAGGTAAAAAACGGAACCCTATTGCTAAGCCTCCGCTGTCTGTCTGTCTGTCTGTCTGTCACCAGGCTGTACCTCATAAACCATTATGTATTTCGGTTGCTGCTATAACAACAAATACTAAAAATTAAAAAAAAATATATTAAGGGAGGTTCCATACAAAAAACGTGTTTTTTTCGTATTTTTTGCTCAAAATTACTAACTGTAACAGGTAGACGCTTTAAATTTTCACAGAATATGTCAATCAATCAATATTACCTTTCAAAATAAATAATTAAATTTTAAAAAAGTAAATAATAAAGGGGGGCTCCCATACAACAAACGTAATTTTTAAGCAATTTATTACTCGATCTTAATAAACAGGTAGAAACTTATAAAGTATTTTAGTATACATACAACGAACGTGATTTTCTTTTATAGATGATGGTACGGAACCCTTCGTGCGCGAGTCCGACTCGCACTTGCCCAATTTTTTTTCTATTTAACCAGCTTTAATGTTCTAACGAATTATACAAAACTAAATGTTTTATCTTTTATTGGTTTCGCCATGTTTAACCAAATTTCGAAAGAATAATTAGCTTTTACATAGATCGAATGTCGTCTGACCCCTGCAAACCAAAGGGATTGCGATATTCCATGTTTTAGGCTAGTGCATGTTTAATCAATGGTACTGAATCTTCATAATGGGCAGCGATAGCCTAGTGGAGATACCAACAGACAGCCATGCAGAGGGTATCGGGTTCGACACTACGATGCGCACCAATGACTTTTCGGTGTTATGTGCGTGTTAAATTGTTAATTATCGCTTGTCCCGTACCTCGGAGAGCACGTTAAGCCGTCGGTCCCGGTTGTCATAAAGATCTTTGACATTCGTTACAGGGCGTCAGTACCTTCTAAATAAACTGACACTAGTCTAAACCATGGAATATCGCTATCCCTTCGGGTTGCAGAGGTCAGACAGGCAGTCACTCTGTGGAAAAGTTAATATTCAGCCAAATCCGGTTAGACTAGGAAGCGGACGCCAGATTAAAACTGGGATAACGCTAAGAGAATGATGACTAAATCTTCATAACGACTGTCAAATATCTTCATGACAACTGAGACGACATCTTAACGTATCTCCGAGGCTATAACTTAAAACACGAAAAGTTAATGGTGCGCGCCGTAGGTCTGAAGCCAATACCGTCCGAATTCGAGTCGGATGGTATTTCCATTAGGCTATCACCGCCCTTACCACGCTTAAATATCTATCTATACATATTACAAAATGAAGTCCTCGTTCGTCCTCTCTGTCTGTATGACCGCAATAAACTCAGAAACTACTGAACGGATTTTGTACGGTTTTAACCAATAGAAAGTGTGACTTCTGAGGAATATTTTAGAATACTAGAGGATGCCCGCGGTTACACCCGCGTTATTTAAGGCTACTGCTCCGCTCCCGACGCTCATAGCGCGATGTCCTATAGCCTTCCTCGATAAATGGGCTATCTAACACTGAAAGAATTTTTCAAATCAGAGCAGTAGTGCCTGAGATTAGCTGGAAAGGCCGCTGCCTTTCCTAGGCTATCGCTATAGCCTAGTGGAGATACCAACAGACTGCCATACAGAGGGTATCAGGTTCGAATCCACGGCGCGCACCAATGACTTTACGGTGTTATGTGCGTGTTAAATTGTTAATTATCGCTTGTCCCGTACCTCGGAGAGCACGTTAAGCCGTCGGTCCCGGTTGTCATGAAGATCTTTGACATTCGTTACAGGGCGTCAGTACCTTCTAAATAAACTGACAATAGTCTAAACCATGGAATATCGCTATCCCTTCGGATTGCAGAGGTCAGACAGGCAGTCGCTCTGTGGAAAAGTTAATATTCAGCCAAATCCGGTTAGGATAGGAAGCGGCCCCCAGATTAATACTGGGATAACGCTAAGAGAATGATGAGTTCCTAAGATTAGCGCGTTCAACCAAACAAACAAACTCTTCAGCTTTATATATTAGTATAAGATAATTCACTCCGACGGCGACTCGGGAAAAGTCTAGTTTGAAATAAAAATATTTAAACTTGAACTAGCGGGAACCATAAAGAAAATTCGTTAAAATTGGTTATAACACATCTTTAGCTACCATTCGGTAATTTACAGTAACCTAACATATCGATACACATCAATAAGTGCATTGAAACACTGTAATTTAATTAGATATTAGATAATCATTACTTCAGTTATTTTAATTGAATTATTAATGCAGTAATGAATGAAACATGTAAATCGGATAATATCTTAAGTAACATTGAATCACTGATGACAATGAAAAAGTTAATTCCGCTAACTGCATTTTATTTTAAGTATTTAACTGTTGTCCATATATTATGTATACAGAGTGCTATAGCAAGACTTAGCTTGCCGTTCGTAACAGATCGGCAAAGTTAAGCGACGCTTGCACAGGTCACCACTTGTATTGGTGACCGTATGTGGCATTAACATCTGAGCGCTACCGTGCTTTGGAGGGCACGTAAAGCTGTCGGTCCCGGTTCTTGTCTTAGGATAAGAGTCGTTAGGCCACGTCGGAAACCTTCGGGCGGCGGTCTGACTTCGACACCAGAGTTGGCCACACACTCACACGAAAAACAAAACAAAAAACAGAGTGCAAGTTTCAAACTCAATGACCTTTTAAAGAAACTTTCAAGCTTTGTTTTAAATCTTCAGGGTATACAATCAAACAAGTCAGCAGTGGAACAGTTTGAAAAAAAAATGCCTTGGCTCGCTCATACATTCGAGGCACACTAGAAACTGGTTTTGTATACGAGTGTCAATGTGTGTGTAAAGTAGCTCTGGAAGCGACGATGTCTTGCTGAGCGATTCTCACCCTTATGATGGTCTAGCGGCAAGTTGTTCGACTGTACATTAAAATCCTTCCTTTTTATTTATGTAATTTGCGGCAAATAAGCAGACGGACCACCTATAGAAGCGATTTTCGCCGCACATGGACACAAGCAACACTAGAAGAGTCACAAGTGCGTTGCCGCCCTTTGGGTTGGGAAAAGAAATTAGAAGAGGCGTGGGATGAGGGAGAAGGAATAGGGGATGAGACCTGTGGCTCTCACTCACCGAGCAAAACGCAACAGTTTAGATAATACGCGAACGTTCTCTGACCAGATAGGAGACATACAAAAAAGGACAGGTCAGAAGTACCCTGAACAGAGGAGCATGCATGAGAAACTTGATGGGAGTAGATGAAGCAAGAGAGTTACGTCAGGATCGTTGCAAATGGCGTTCCGTAGTCTTTCCTTACCCCTTCGAAAAACAGGCGTGATTCTATGTACATATATTATGTATGTATAGACACAGCTGCCTCCGTTGTCCAGTAGATAACGTATGTGACCACTGATCGGAGGTCCCGGGTTCGCTTCCCTGGTCGGGCATAAGTGTTACTGGGTTTTGACGAACTGTCAGTAGCAGAACGGAGTCTGGTGATGTGCCCGGTAACGGTAATAGGCTCGCCCCCTATTACGTGGGACATAAAAAATCATGGCGAAATGTGGGTGTAATATTTACACATCTGCCTACCCCTTCGGGGATACAGGCGTGAGACTATAAAAAAAATAGTAAAAAGATTTTCATTTCATGCACAGATTCTGAAATATCGACCTGCCAATAAAAATCCAGGGGGGAGGCCTTTGCCCAGCGGTGGGACACTACACGCTAACAAAAAAAAAGCGCTGGAAAAGATATGTTTAAGAGGAGGGATGAAAAGCATGTGACTAGAAAGGTGATGAATATGAGAGTTGAGGGATAGAAGACAAGAGGAAGACCAAAGAAAGGATGAATGGATTGTGTGAAGGATGACACGAATGAAAAGGGAGTGAATAATCAGATGACGGCGGTTAGGAGAGAATGGAAGAGAAAGACATTCTGCGCCGACCCCAAGTAATATGAGGACAGGGCAGGGAAAAGAAGATTGCTAGAAAATATATTCTCATACAGCCTTTTCTTTTGTCCTTTTTTTGCATTGCACTGCTCGTTGGTCTCGCGGCATAAATGTGTGCGTGGGATTGGGAGGTCTCGGGTTCGATCCCCGGGTCGGGCAAATTGTTATTGGGTTTTTCCATTAGGAAATTCTCAGTAGCAGCACAGAGTCTGGTAATGTGCCAGGTACGGCAATAGGCTCGCCCCCTATTACGTGGGACTAAAATAAATCTGGCGAAAAGTAGGTGTGGCAATATACCTCTGCCTACCTCTTCGGGGATATAGGCGTGAGACTATGTATGTATGTGTGCACGATATAGGCCTCTTCTAATTTGCGTCACGGGTTCGTTTAAGCTTTAATGTTAAGTTTTCCGTCACTTAAAAAGGTATCTCATCATCATCAGCCTTTAATAGTCCACTGTTGTACTAGGCCTCTCCTTTGAAAGAAGGAATTGGCCTACTATACCACGCTGGCCAAACGGGTTGGTATAGGGTTTGTATCAAGTTTTCCTTCTCTTACAGTGCTGTTATTTTCATAATATGCTCCCTCTGTCGGCTCTTACGACACCCATGGGATGATATGGGGTGGTGACATGCCGTATTCTTAATCCGTCACCACACGGACAGACAGTAAAAAAGGTATCTACATGCTATTAATTATCAAAAGCCACATTATTTTGCCGATGTCTTTCAGTTGGAACCGGTGTTATCTTCGTCAAGATAAGCTGATACTATATAACAAGATTAACTAGAAAACAATGACTAATTACAATATTACATTAATTGCAACTTTAATGTTAATTAATGACGTCAGTAACACGTAAAATTGAGTAATATTTTATAATTCATGTAGTGTACGTAGCTAGGGGCCTGCCGAGACGATGGTCTCGGGTTCGATCCCCGGGCACACACCTCCAACTTTTCGAAGTTATGTGCTTTTTTCTAGCTTAAGGACAGTACATTTTGTTTCGTCATTTTATATGTTGTATGTCTCTATGCTGGCATCTTGTTGTTCAGTTTGACAAAATGTTTTGTTACAAGTGATTAAACCGATCAGCACATTTTTATGTAGGTTAATATATATATATATATATATATATATATATATATATATATATATATATATATATATATATATATATATATATATATATATATATATATATATATATATATATATATATATATATATATATTATTTCTTATAACCTTACGGTAAAAAATATAACCAAAAAAAAACTAACTGTAAATGTTTCATTCTATACAAATACTAGACGACGCCAGCGGCTTCGCACGCACATATTATGCTAAATTTCAGCTTTTTGCGCCACGTATTTTCGGCTGTAGCGTGTCTGTCAGTCAATCAGTAACGCAAGGATTTTATATATTAAGATTACTACAATAGTCATCAACCGTCATCATCGTCGTCTCAGCTGACAAACATCCACTGCTAGAATGAGACCGCGCGCACTTTGGACATGTTTTCGTACGAATTTTACTCGTGCGGACACGTACGAGCGATCCCGATATTCCTAGTTCTATGGGAGTGCGCAGACTGGGCGCGAGATAGGCGTGCGTACCTATACGTAGGTACGTGTAGTTCAAACGTCCGAAAACAATCCGAACTTGTTGGGATTTTAAAACACATTCGTACGTTGTACGTCGAACACTGCTCATTTGACTAATAAAAACGTATACAGTGTGCGCACTCAATTCGTACGACCACGATCGTACGATACGAAATCGTGTCCAAAGTGCGCGCGGCCTGAGGCGTCCCAAAAGGCTTCGCGTAGAGGGATCTTGAGCCTCTCGCATTTATCCGCTTTCGGCGATTGAAAAGATCGTTGTTCTACCAAGTGGGAGGCCTCCCTCTGCTACCACGTACGTGAAACAAATAAAAATAAGTAACAAAATTTTGTTTAATAATGTTACCTAGCAATATTTTTGCATTGGCGCAGATTTTTATTTATTTATTTATCAGACTCACCAACAGTTTTAACAATAATGAAGTTCACAGTACACAATATGATAATGTGTGTCTCGTGCCAATTGAAAATACTAATTATATGTGAATACAGCGTTCAATAAAGTTAGTAGCAGTTGTTATAAAAAAAAAAATTGGTTGCCTGTAAAGTCGGTATACGGGCGAAAGTTTTACGTGACAACGACTTTGAGTGGTAAAATAATTTTAATGTGAATATTCATTCGTATAGTAGGAAGAAGGATGAAAGACGCGTGCCTTTCACTTTTTATGTCTGTCTCTCTCGCTCTTAGGCGGGACGCGTGCCTCTCACTCGCTCCCATTGTGAGCGCATAACGTGAGCGGAGCGTAACGCAGTTTCTTGAAGTGTCACCCGGCAAACCAATTTATAAGACGTTGTCACGTCAAAAAATAGAAAATATAAACATTTTAGCTATGTCACATTACGGTAAAGTAATTGCAATTAAAAACTTAAAAATTATAAAAATAAAAAAAAAAGAAAAGGAGTCAAGATAAATTAGTCAAGTTAAATTAGATAACATTATTAAATTTAAATTATACTTAAATTAAACTATAATTAAACTACATTACAGATTAAGCCATTAATGCGTCAGTCGAAGCTATCCTGAGTATCTACAAGTTAAAACCATGGAATATAGCTATCTCCTTTAGATTGCTGAGGTCAGACAGCAGTCGGTCTGTGGCAAAGCTAAAATTCTGTCGAATCTGGTTAGACTATAGTGCGGATCTCGGGTTTTAAAACTAAAGACTTGGATGCAACCGGGATAATGCTAGGAAGATCATCATCATCATCATCATCAGCCTGCCATAGTTCACTAAAAATTTTCGGCTTTTTGTTTCCAGCTTCCGAGTTACTTTTTTTATATGGTATTAGGCGGCAAACGAGTAGACGGATCGCCTGATGGTAAGCAATTATCGCCGCTAGTAACACCACAGGAGTCACAAGTGCGTTGCCGCCCCTTGGGGTTGGGATAAGGAATAGGATGAGGAGTGGGATGAGGGAGAAGGAATAGATGATAGGGCCTCCGGCACTCTCACTAACCGAACGAAACGCAACAGTTTAGGTACTGTTACTTTACGTCGATTTTCTGTGAGAGGGTAGCACTTCCCCGGTCCAGCCGGCCCATTCATGCTGAAATCAGCAAGGCTTCACTACCTGGCTATACGCCACTTTGCTTATCATCACTAGTTGGATGATGATGATGAAATAGGATGACTCATGTCTATAAATATGGAAGAATTGTTAACTACTAAGCTACCGCAGGACACGATTTACTCATAAAGCTACCACTACTAACACTTTGATAAAAAGATAAAATAAATTAAAACAATTACTGTTTGCTGTCAATGGAATTGTTTAGATATAAGATAAGATTTTACATAAACATTTAATTGGATATATCAATTAACAAATGATTATAATTCAATTATTATTGGAGGACAACCAGCCAATGACAAATGCGAATATTATTGCGGTTTTCACGGCCAATTTACACGAATTTTATGCGTCATTTAAGTAAAGTTGACGCGGTTGGCGCAGCGGGAGTGTAAGTGACTGCTACGCCGATGGTCGCGGGTTCGATTCCCGCTCAGGTCAAACATTTGTGTGCATGAACATCGATGTTTGTCTTGGTCTGAGTGTTTCTATATATAATATGTATGTTTATCCATTATCTAGTACCCATAACACAAGCTCTGCTTAGCTTGGGACTAGATGGTGATGTGTGTATGTGGTAGAATATTATTATAAATTATTATAAACGGCAAAAGTAGGTATTACTAAAATGTATATTACAATGTACCACCATCATCATGAAAAAGGCAGCGATAGCCTAGTAGAGATACCAAGGGACTGTCGTGTACAAGTTATAAGGATTAAATTCAAAGCGCGCACCATTAAATTTATCGTTTGTGGTTCTGGAAAACTATCATTACATATGTATAAACTACTCCCCTGTCAAGCCTATTATCAGCCCTTTATACTGTCCCACTGCTGGGCACGGGCCTCTTCTCACTATGAGAAATGAGAAGGGTAAGGCCATAGTCCACCATGCTGGCCAAGTGCGGGTTGGCAGACTTCACATGTCTTTGGAGAACCTTATGGAGAACTCTCAAACATGCAGGTCTCCTCACGATGTTTTCCTTCACCGATTAGCAAGCCATAATTAACAATTTAATACTGAAAAGTAATTGGTGCCAACGGTGGATTCGAACCCTATATATTATACCATAGTTGGTGTGTCACTAAATAAATAAATTATATATAACCCTATATATCATTTCTTTATTTAGTGACACACCAACTTTGGGTAATTACATTTAATTTACTATCAATAACAACCTTCAATATGTATTATTGCAATGTTAGCCAATAAAACGGATTCACAACGGAATCTACATTTACATCTACATCTTCACTAATATTATAAAGAGGAAAAATTTGTATTTTTGTTTGTTTGTAATGGATAAACTCAAAAACCACTGGACCGATTTTAAAAATTCTTTCACCATTAGAAAGCTACATTATCGGCGAGTGACATAGGCTATATTTTATTTTTGAAAAAGTAGGGGTCCGTAAGATATTTGGGTTTTTCGGATACGCGAAGTAGTTCCCTCAGCACGCGGGTGAAACCGCGGGAAACGGCTAGTAATTAAATAAAGAATGACTTTACAAAGACATGAATTATTTCTAACAGGTATAAATAATCAGTTTAAAACTATTCTTATCATTAGATGCTTTCGAACACGTCATACCCAATGGCGATAAGTACCTACATTCAAATTTACTAAAAACGTTGCATATTATTAATATTCAGTCGGAAGTTGATAAAGCTAATATCTAAATTAATACATGAACCTATACAAATCCATTTTGTGATAAAATTATTTATCTTACTGTTTTTACATACGATAAAACACCTTGTCTAATTTTTAATGAAACATTTTCGTCGAAAACAGCATTTCACAGCACTACTTGGTGACGTGTACGACAGTTAAGTTAGTTTCTAGGTAACACAAATAGACCTTAGGAATTGACCGTAATGTTGTGGTGCAGTGAAATATATACCTATAAATTAATCGAACATGAAAAATATACAGAGTGTATGGGACGGTGTACCGAAAACCGATACCAGTGATTCAGTACATGATACTGAGGCTATTGGCGGTCGAATTTTCCGGAAAATTTTCACGAATTTTCCTATTTTCTTTTGCATTTTTTGCCATATAATATAATGAAATAGTAACTATAGTCGACACTCATTAATATTCTTGCAAATTTCTAAAAATTAAACACATACATGGCGCGTTTACTCTGACATGACATCACACAGGGCGCGCACCAGTACATCGTAATCACTGCCGCTACCACCCGCCGCTGTAGAGCCGTACCTAACAGCTGATAATGCGAGTTTGCGTGTTCCTATTTACATTGCATTTGGAAAATTGTCGAGTTCCTAGATTTTTTCCGCGAAATTCGACCGCCAAGGGTCTCAGTATAATGTACTGAATCACTGGTCTCAAGATTGGAATTTTTGTTTGGTGGGTCGGCGCTCACAACTTGGGAACCACTGCTATAGAAAGGTTCTTTGGCATGGATTGAGTACATACTACATACTTTTCGGATAAATATTTTCGTAAAATACACTGTGTATAATATTTATTCCTCTCTCAGTTCTCAAGAAGATGGATGAGTAAAGATTGTATGAAGCAGAGATGATGATGTTACGATAGATGTGTAGTGACGAGAATGAACAGAATTAGAAACAAATGCGTTAGTGATAGCCTGAGAAGTATGAAAGCGACGGACATACTGCTCCAACCGCAAAAAAGTAGATGCCGTCTCAGTGGTCGACCTTTAGTACCATCATAGCTAGACTTTATAAGTCTGCGTAGTCCACTGTTGGTTAAAGGCCTCTCCAATGGCACGCCACTGAGCTCGATTTACGGCTGTGTCCAGCCGCTGCCAGCCACTTTGCGTATACGGGTATACCGTCACTCTACCTAGCCGGATGGCACCCTACGCTACGCTTGCCAAACTAACCCGTTTTATCATTATTAATAGCATGGTAAGACAACTTTCCGTGTGGTGACGGATTAAGAATACGGAATGTCACCACCCCATATCATCCCATGGGTGTCGTAAGGGACAGAGGGAGCATATTATGCAGAGAACAGCACTGTAAGAGACGGAAAACTTGATGCAAACCCGTGTACCAACCCGTTTGACCAGCGTGGTATAGTAGGCCAATTACTACTTTCAAAGGAGAGGCCTAGTCCAGCAGTGGACTGTTAAAGGCTGATGATGGGAAGACAGCGGTTGCCCAGTGGAGAGATCAAGAGACTGCTAGGCTGAGAGTCTCGGCTCGGATACAATCCGCTTCACATCATTGTTAATTATCGGTTGCTAAACGGAAGTCTGCCAACTCGCACTTGGCCAGCCTGCAGGACTATGTCCTGATTCGTTGATTTATTGAGAAGATGCCTGAGCCCAGCAGTGATACAAATTATAAGCGAAGCTGATGATTTCTTGATCGAGGCAGAACTACTGTCTCGCCCCCTCAGAGGATGTCATTAAACTAACTTATGACTCGTTAGAAGTCGCAATAGTTAAATAAAACCAGAGGATCATCATCATCACCGGCCCTGTATATAAACTGTCCCACTACTGGGCACGGGCCTCTTCTCATCATGAGAAGGGTAAGGCCATAGTCCACCACGCTGGCCAAGTGAGGGTTGGCAGACTTCACATGTCTTTTGAGAACACTATGAACAACTCTCAGACATACAGGTTTCCTCACGATGTTTTCCTTCACCATTTAGCAAGCGATAAGTAACAATTTAATACGCACATAACTTCGAAAATTCATTCTCTTTCAAAATCTCTGCGTAGCAGTCTGTCGGTCTCTCCACTCGGCTATCGCTACTCTTAAAACCAGAGGATGCTATGTAATTTTTATTTTATTGCACCGTTTCTGCACGATTCCGTGGGCATTTTGGTAAATCTGTTCTCAGTGCACCCTTACTGTCCGCAAGGAACATACATGCCAAATTTTAGCTTCTCGCGCCTAATAGTTTTGGCTGTGCGTTGTCTATTAATCAATCAGTAACGAAAGAAAATTACAAATGATGTCCTAATTTATGAAATTATATCTCTTGCGGAAACGTTGTCGGGGCGTTTTAAACACGTTTATTTTCAAGTTATTACGCAATTGATATTTGCAGTATTATTACGAAAAAAGCCTTACTCATATTAACCTACCAACTCTCATACGCAGAAAGCCGCCGCCGCGTGCTAGTATAAAACACATAATTAAAAAATATTGTAATTTTACAAAAGATAATGATCATAATCCAATTAAACATAAACGTAGATAGGTGTCCGATAAATAATATATTAAAATCAATTCATTTAAAGTACCTATCTGTAGATTCTTATCTATTTTATATTTTGTTTATTAATTCTGGGAAGAATTTCGGCGGTAACGCACGAAACTGAATTGTAGATAGGCTATCAAGTCACTGGTGAAGTGCGGTTTTAGATATTTTGTGATAAGTCTAGGATATAAACACTTTCGGGTTTAGTTTTCGATCAGTGTTTCATTAGTTCGTGTATACCTACTACATAATATATGGTTGATAGTTTTCTAATTTAAATAAAGCTTAAATTAATTATAGTGCCTAATTTTATGTAATATATAAATTTAAAATTAATAGTGAACATACTTATTTACATGGTTTAGGCGTCGTAGAATTCCTCCGCATGAATGTCATCGGGTAACGTGACAGTAAAAGCTGGCAGCATTATCAAGCTGGATGTTGCCATCGCTGATTCTTGAGCGAAGCACCAGCCATGGTCACGTGAGACGTCGATTAATCGCAGTTGATTATATTTACTTTGTTATGCTTATTTGCCGTTCGCAGCACGAGCTCGAGTGGGATGACATATTTTCGACAATTGTAACAAAATATAGCCTATGTTTTGTGCTGATTAATGTATAGGTATGCTATTTTACTGCAAAGTTAAATAAAATTTATTGAGCAGTTTTTGGGTGAAAGCGAAAAGGAGGGGTTTATAAATCCATCATTAGACCTGTCCTGTTATATGGCAGTGAGACGTGGCTTGTGCTTGAGAGACAAAAGCAGAGTCTGCGTGTCACGGAGATGAACATGTTGCGCTGGAAATATATAGCTTCCCGCATCCGGGATAGCTTTCATATCCGTGACATTGCTGACAAACTTCAAGAGTGTTCAAAGGCTACGCTGGTGCGGCCCCTTCTTACGTCAACCGGCATTTTACGTGGGTCACAAATGTCTTGCCATGCTACCTCCACCGGGCCCCGGTAAACCAGGAAGGCCAAAGAAATGCTGGCTTGACGTCGTAAGGGATGATATGCATGCCGATCGACTAACCACCAGGGATGCTGGAGACCGTGCGAAGTGGAGGAGATACAGCTGGAAAGCGGACCTCAGGCTCCAAGGCGTAGGTTTTGGCTATGATGATGAGAAACAAATGTCCATCCCTCTTCAGAAACTTTCATGTTAATAATATACATATTGACTACACAGTTGGAGTAGTGGTCTAAGCTTGACACTGCGCCGATGTGTTGTGGGTTCGATCCCCACACGAGACAACACTTTGTGTGATTCATAAATTATCCGTTAGTTTTATGTTTGTAAAGTCCCCCGCGACACAGGATTTAGTTCTAATGCGGCAATTGTCTTTAAAAAAGAAATAAAATAGCAGTACGGTGTTATATTAGGTGTTGCTAAAACGCTGGCTTAAAAATAATAATGACATTGCAGTCTCCTGAATGGTTAGAACACACTTTTGTACAAGAAATCAGTGAAATCGTCAGTGCATTTTTGATCACGGTGCCTGCATTGATCCATTGGAAACCCAAAATAACTGTACCATGATTAGTATCAAGAGTTTGTTTGGTATAACGTGTTAATCTCAGAAGCTACTTGTTCGACCAGAATAATCGTTTTTAGTTGGATAGGTACCGAGTAGTGGCTCCGAATAACGCAGGTGTAACCACGGGCACCGCTAGTGTCCAGTGTCTTAAGCCTACGCCACACTTGATGGAAATTCCGACGCCGAACTTCCGTTACGGTAAACGCCGGGACGGGACAGAGCGACCGATCATCTGCATAGTGTGCCTGGTATTGGTTATTTATATACTATAACTTGTTTAAGCGTTCCGCCGTGAAAGATCGGCGGCGGAATTTCCGTCAAGTGTGGCGTAAGCTTTAGACTATACCAAAGGATGCCCGCGGCCACGCTCGCATATTTTATTTTAACCGTTTCTGCCCAATCACGTGAGCATTTCGGCAAATGTTCTTAAAGAGCTTACACGCAGAAGAGCTTTTTGCGCATAATGGTTTTGGCTATGCGTTGTCAGTAAGTAACGCTAGAACTTTATATGTACAGATTTCACCTTTATTTTGAAATAAAAGTAATAATTAAAAAGTCTTAGTCATTGTCAAACTGAAATAATCTATTTAGGAATTTGTTTTAAAACCTGATATCGTTATTTTACTACGACATATTTTTTACAAACTTTTGTTGTGATCGTTTCGCTAGTAACTACAGTCGATATAATTACGCGTGTTAGGTATCATAGGCCCGTGACATTGTCTGTCGAGGTTAAGCAACATTGCCGAGGACACATTCCTAGTTTAATGAAAGTTTAAACCACTTTATCGAAAATAATAATGTATATATCGAGCATACATTTTTAATAAACTTTGTTATTGCGATATTTTTGTCAGATCTTTTTATCGATGAAGTATATATTATACCGGTGAAGTAAAGAAAGACGGAAAAAATAACAGAAATGAATTTTCATCATTAGCCCTGTACCTATATAAACAGCTGTCCTATTAATAGTTATAGTTCTCTTCTTAGGTACTAAGAAAAGGTCACAGTGGACATAAGTTGGCCCAATGGCAGGTTGGCAGACTTCATGCTTTAAGAAAATTATGAAGAACTTTCAGACATGCAAGTCTCTTCACGATGTTTTTCTCCATTATATTGCAAGCGATAGAAAACAACTGCATATGAACATAACTTTGAAAACTCTGTGGTCCGCACTATGGGTTTTGAACCGTCCTCCCCGTAGCATTATTAATTTAGTCCCTAAATGGAGTTAAATTTGAAAAGCCGTGGACCTTATTGGGTACATCTTGGAAAACAGAAAATTTTCAGAACCTACGAAACCGGAAAAGGGAGGATAGAAGCTAGTGGCGTTCTGTGGTCTTTGTCTACCATTTTTGCTGTATTTATGTCATCATCATCCTCTTAGCGTTATCCCAGTTTCAATCTGGGGTCCGCTTACTAGTCTAACCGGATTTTGGCTGAATATTAGTTTTTCCACAGAGCGACTGTCTGTCTGACTTCCGCAGCCCGAAGGGATAGCGATATTCGATGGTTTAGACTAGTGTCAGTTGATTAAGAAGGTACCGACGCCCTGTACCGACGGTCAATGATCTTCATGACAACCGGGACCGACGGCTTAACGTGCTCTCCGAGGCACGGGACGAGCGATAATTAACAATTCAATACGCACATCACTCCGAATAGTCATTGGTGCGCGCCGTGGATTCGAATCTGATACCTTCTGCATGGCAGTCTGTTGGTATCTCCACTCGGTTATCGCTGCCTTTTGGCGAAAAGTGGGCGTTTAATATGCCTCTGTGAGTCTATGTATGTATGTATGTATCTTTTCGGGTTGCGAAGGTCAGACAGGCAGTCGCTCTGTGGAAAAGCTAATATTCAGCCAAATCCGGTTAGACTATTAAGCGGACCCCAGATTGAATTTGGGATAACGCTAGAGAAAGAAGAAGAAGATAACCAGATTTGACAGAATATTAGCTTTTTCACAGAGCGACTGCCGTCTGACCTCCGCAAGCTAAAGGGATAGTCATGTTCCCTGTTTTAGGCCAGTGACAGTTTGTTTAGAGAATAACTGTCAAAGATCTTCATGACAGACGACACCGAGAGCTCAACATGCTCTCCGGGGCACGGAATATGCCATAATTAACAATTCAATACGCACATAACTCTGGAAAGTCATTGGTGCGCGCCGTGGACTCCGCATGGGAGGCTATTGGTATATCCACTAGGGTGTCGCTGCCTTTTCTAAGGATAATAATAAATCATTCATTGTCCCATTCCTGGGCACGGACCTCTTCTCTTTACGAGAAGGGTAAAGCCATATGGCCATGGTAGGTCCACCACGCTGGCCAAGTACGGGTTGGCAGACTTCACGTGTCTTTCGAGAACATTATGGAGAACTCTCAGACATGCAGGTTTCCTCACGATGTGTTCCTTCACCGAAAAGCAAGCGATAATTAACAATTTAATACGCACTTAACTTCGAAAAGTCATTGGTGCGTGCCGTGGATTCGAACCCGAGATCCTCTGCGTAGCAGTCTGTCGGTCTCTTCACTCGGCCATCGCTGCTTAATGCTAAATAAATCATAATGACGTTAATTGCAGCCTTGCTTATAAACTGTCTACAGCTGGGCCTCTCTTCAGCGTAAAAATAGGCCATAAGATAAAATTAGCATAACTTTATCATTAAAAAAATACGTCGGAACTTCAGATGTCATTGTCAAAAATTTACATTTTATCACAGTTACATTTAATAATTAAATTATTATCTATACATAATATTCTGAGTGCTAAATAATATGATAAAGATCTGTATAAATTATCTTGATATCTTTTTTTATAAAATGCACACGGAGTATTGTATCATGGCTTTTAATAGAACTTTATCTTAAGAATATGTTTAACTTGGGCATATTATTATTAATGATATTCGTTATTCTAAATCATTATATCAGCTTGTCGACGTCCACTGCTGGTCATAGGCCTACCACAAGACGTTTTACTTTTTTTTTCTGCTGAACAAATTGACTTCATGCTGCCTGATGTTAAGCAGTCAGTGAAGCCCCATAGTGATGGCCATCATCCCAGCAGCCAGCATTGCATTATGGTATGATGGCCCTCACCTTGACGGCCTTGAGAAAAGCTTTTCACGCCCCGCTTAAAGGACCCAGGATCATAAAAGCAACGCTACACATAGGGCCATTTTCAGCCGACCGCATTCAATAGTTTCCCCCGATCGCAACGACATCTTCGGTCCACCTTGCGGAAGTCCTACCCTTACTACGTCGTCCGAGGTGTCGCCGTCTCTTACCACCACCGATTTTCATAACATATTGTAAAATTTTACAATAAACCTGTACTATGACAATCCTACCTGAAAAATATAGTACCTACTAACATACGTAGCGTTAGATAAGTTTAGAGGTAAAGTTTTTATAAATCAGTTCTTAGTGGCTCTATGATGGTATGACTCAGACACACAGTCAGGGTCTAACCCTGACTGTCAAGCAGAAGTGCGTGGGTTCGATACCCAGCAAAATTCAATTCTCTGGCGAGACAATTATTTAGTGTTTCAAACGATTATTTTCCGTGTACAAAGTGACACTAGACCATTTCATTCCATGTTGTAAGAGGCGACTAAGAAAACATCGGAAGTAATTTATATCTTTGGGAAGAGACAGAAAATTCAACATCAAATCCTACACCAACACGTCTGGCTGGAGTGGTCACATCCTCCTAAAGAGAGAGTAGTCCTAATCCTCCTTTGGTCTAACAATGCTATTGTGACGCATATTACGAGATACCTGTTATCATGTCCAGCAGTGAACAAGAAAAGGTTATAAAGTGAAATACACATTTTATGTTAAATAAACCGTATTGACGCACTACGGTCCCCAAGGAACATACATGGCAAATTTCAGGCGCCTGCCCCTTAGTTTTGGATACGCGTTGCCTGTCAGTCAGTCAGTTACGTAAGAATTTTAAATGTACTAATTATTGTTTGCGAAACGACGAAGGAAAACATCGTGAGGAAACCTGCATGTCTGAGAGTTCTCCATAATGTTCTCGAAATATATGTGAAGTCTGCCAAAAGCACTTAGCCAGCGTGGTGGTCTAGAGACTAATACCTTACCTATAATTCGAAGACATATGTGCGCAAGCAAGGTGCTGGTGCATCATCATTAGGCTGTCATCAGTTTTACGCCAAACACATAAATAATAAAACATGTATTTTATTATTTTAATGCTAATCAGGTTATTCCCCTACAAATAATTAAATAATTTTAGCCAATCACCCAATAAAGTGTTTATGACTATATTGTAAAATGATTTCAGAAGTTATTAGATATGAGTTTAGTATATTTTTGTATTGTCTTTGGTGATAAAACTACATTATACTGATTCGATTCGACAACCGGTTGGCACAAAGGGAGTGTAAGCGACTGCTACGCCGAAGGTTGCGGGTTCGATTCCCGCACAAGTCAAACATTTGTGTGCGTGAACATGGATGTTTGTCTTGGTCTGGGTGTGTCTATGTATAATATGTATGTATTTACAAAAAAACAAGTATATAATTATATATGTTTATCCATTATCTAGTAACCATATAGTACAAGCTCTGCTTAGTTTGGGACTAGATGGTGATGTGTGTAAGTAGTGTATAATTAGTATTTTATCGTATTGTGCTGTTAAAAAACTACTAATATTTATGTTACAAAAATTATAGTAATGATTGAATAGTTATGATTGACTTAGCGTTATCTCAAATGCATACCGGGGTCCGCTTACAAATTTGAACGGATTTGATTGAATATAAGCTGTTATACAGAGTGACTGCCTGTCTGAGGTCCTCGCACCCCAAAGAAATTGGATATAGTATAGTTATTCTTCTGTGTCGAACCCCTTAATCGAACCCAGAAAGAAAAACATTTTCCATAGTTTAGATAAGTGTCAGTCTAAAAAGAGGTTCTACTGACTATCTATAGCGACTGTCAAATGATTTTCATGACATTGACATTTCCGGGACCGATGGCTTATGCTGCGTCCACAGGTCGGCATCGTACGCATCAGACGCATCGCATCAATCGCATTTTTTTTCATACTGCGTCCACTGTATCGGCAGCGATCGGATTACCAACGCAAGTAGCGGTGATCGTACGTGTATTTGTGAGAATGAAAGAACGTGAAGAAACCAATTTCTCGTTACTGCTTGTTTGTTAGTAGAAGAGGAAGAAAATGCAAAAAACATCTAAAAAAAGAGAACATAATGTCTCGATGCACGACATTCCGTATGACGTCATCGGCACCCATCGCAAAAGTTGCCTCTCGGAGCACCCGTGTCGGCATTGCCGATGTGCGATCCGTACGATGCGGATCAGTGGACGTACTTGTGTAAATTTCTATACAAAGAATACTACGAACCGTAAAATGCGATGCGTCCGATGCGTACGATGCCGACCTGTGGACGCTTAGCATTAACGTGGGCTTCTAACGCCCCGAGGCACGGAGCAAGCTATAATTTACAATTCAATACGCTCATAACTCCGAAAAGTCAGTGGTGCGGGCCATGGATTTCAACCCGATACCCCCTGCATGGTAGTCTGTTGGTATCTCCACTCAGCAATCGCCATTCTCCATCGCATCGTAGCTTTCCCTCACGTCACTGTCAAGCAGTGCCATTTTTGGACGACGACTATAATGACACTAGTACGATCACGCGGGCGCTCTCAGACTCTGTGGCCGGACCAAATTAAACATAGAACGGGCCTGTCTATCAACACCGCCCTAAGGCATGAAGAAGACAGAAACACGTGGACTACTGTCCTTAAAGACCTATATGATAAAACTTTTTCTAAAGGATGAAACTCTTTGCAGACATAACCTTCAGTAATGAAGAAACGAATAAAAAAAGAGTATGACAAAGGATAAAAAGATATTTGATTAACAGGTTAACGCAAAAAATGATGTAAATATATACCTATGTCATACAAACCTTCTACTGACAGTCATCATCATCCTCTTAGCGTTATCCCAGTTTCAATCTGGGGTCGGCTTACTAGTCTAACCGGATTTGGCTGAATATTAGCTTTTCCACAGAGCGACTGCCTGTCTGACCTCCGCAACCCGAAAGGATAGCGATATACCACGGTTTAGAGTAGTGTCAGTTTATTTTAGAAGATAGGTACTGACGCCGAATTCATGACAACCGGGACCGACAGCTTAACGTGCTCTCCGAGGCACGGGACAAGTGATAATTAACAATTCAATACGCACATACCTAACTCCGAAAAGTCATTGGTGCGCGCCGTGGATTCGTACCCGATACTTGCCGATACCCTCTGCATGGCAGTCTGTTGGTATCTCCACTTGGCGATAGCTGCCTTAAACCTTCTTCTGACAGTAACGAACACATAAAATAAAGGTTTATCCAATTTGGTGCAATCGTTTAGAAGTTATGCGCGAACAAACATTTTGGTGATTCATTTTTATTTATGTAAGTAGATACAGAATTTGGCTTTGTTCTTTCCAATCTTCCACACTTTGTACCGGGCGTGTATCATTTACATAAGTACATATACTAATAACAGCTTTTAGTTAGACTAGCAATCGCCCGCGGCTTCGTCTGTCTTAAAAACTTTATTTTAGTCCCATAAGGATGGCATATTAAAAAATACTTCCTTAGTGGCTACCAACATCATAAAAAGAAACCGCTGTCGAAATTCCATGGTTTTTAGCTTCAGTAGTTTTCTTTTTCTTTTTTTATAAAATAAAAATAATGATTTGGGCTCTGAGATGAATGATATGTTAGTAGACAGAAAATGTCATTTTATACACATGATGATAATTCAACATGGCGAAGTGTGGGTGTAATATATGCACTTCCCTACCGCTTCGGGAATAAAGGCGTGACTCTTTGCTAAAAAAATAATGATGATAACATAACTTCACGCCTCTTATCCCCGAAGGGGTAGGCAGTGGTGTATTCCACACCCACACTTCGCCAGTTATGTTTCGGTCCCAATGTAATAGGGGGCGAGCCTATTGCCATCTACCGGGCACATCATTAAACGAGCGATAAATAATTTTATAATACACACATAACTTTGAAAAGTCAGAGGTGTGTGATCGGGGTAACTGGGGATCGAACCTAAGACCATCGTCTCGGCAGTCCGATACTTACAATACTGGGCTATCGCCGCTTTTATAATGATGATAATATTATTATAATGTGCTAGAGGACGCCCGCAACACTAAGCTGACACTTTTTTGTTTAAATTAGCCGTTTATGCCCGTATGTAAAGTGCACCTCTACGGTTACCAAATTTCAGTTGTCAGTGTCTGTCTGTCAGTCAGTAAAGCGAGAATTATATATATATATATATATATATATATATATATATATATATATATATATATATATATATATATATATATATATATATATATATATATATATATATACAGAAAAGTACCTAGATATGTCGACAGTAAGTCTGGCGTATCACAGTCTCCTTCTATTATCACATATTAACGTTATACATTTAGCACTGATTACTGATAATAGAAACAGGTACAGTTGGCTACAGAAATGTTGTTAGTTGTAGTGGATTGACTAATGCTAGAGTTGCCTATAGAAACTATGTTAGGCGTACTAAATAGCTAATATGCTTAGCAATGCTTGCATTTACAGTAAATGGTGAATTATGATTTAAGACAGGAAATATTAAAGTATTCTTCTTAACACTTGAAAGTTTTAAGGAGATGAACTGACCAATCAGATAAAATCAAATATAGTGCATAAGCATACTTAAACCAATATAAACAATGTGATATTTTCTAATCGAACTCTTTCAGAATCTAATTTTAACGGCTGCTTTAATTTTTTTCTAGCTACATATAAAAAAACCCCGGCTCATACGCAAGCCGCTGCCTTACGCAAAGATGAAACGATGAGAGAGAATAAAATGGGGATAGTTCCTCCTAATACTCACTGAACGAAACGCAACAGTCATAAATCGGCTCCATCTAGCTTTTAAAACCTTATTTTTAAGTGTTTTTGTGAAACTTATGATAAATAATTTGAGTATATATACTGTTAGTTTCTGCGATATTTTCTGAGAGGGTATATTTCCCCGGTCGAGCCCGTCACTTTGGTCCTCGTTCCTCACTGCATTTCGTCCACCAGCTTCAAAAGGTGATTTTTATTTATATGTTTTGTAACTAATTACCAATTAAGATTATTTATTCCATGTCTATTCACGTTGAAATCAATAAAAATCTATTTTCTACACAGTAGGTACTCCTTAGTAGTGTAGTGGCAAGAGTCCTATATACTTACAAAGTGTTAACGTATCTATCTATACTAATATTACAAAGCTCGGAGGCAGCGATAGCTTAATGGAAATACCAACATACTGCCATGCAGAGGGTATCGGGTTCGAATACACGGCGCGCACCAATGACTTATTGAAGGTACTTAAGTGCGTATTTCAATGTTAATTATCGCTTAAGCATAGTAAAAACAGAATAGTAGGTTAGCTAAGGCCGCTCGGCGAGTTAATTGCCTACTCTTGCGTTGACGCACGGGTTGTCACGTGTTTACACCGCGGCGCCGGCTTTGTCGGCGCTCGCGCTTTTTCGCCGCTTTTTTAAGTGATCGCGCTGAAAACTTCACAATTTAAGCTTGAATTTATTTTTTTTCAAATACCTACTGACTACCTAAGCGTTATATAACTATCTAAATGCCTTTTTTAATGAGAAAAAGTAACAAGTTAAATTTACTGTCGTTTAACACATTGTATATTATTAATAACGTTTATTACAAAACTGAATGTATATAAACAATTCAAGCGGGCGAGCAGTGTAGTACCTACATGAATGCGCTCGATCAGACGCGCGGCGCATCCCATAGGTACTGAATCCGCGCCGAGCTTGCCGCGCTCGTGAGATTGTGTGCGTGAAAAGTGCATGCGTACACGGCGCCGGCGACTCACGCGTACATTCAAACCAGCGCGGCAGCGCGGCGGCCGATTTGTATGAAGCTATCTTACTATTCTGTTTTTACTATGGCTTAAGCCCCGTGCCTCGAAGAGCGCGTAAAACCACTGAATACAGATTTACATAGAAGCGCATTTCTTAACGATTTCGTGTGCCGATTCCAAGTCGCGACTGTCGCCAGTGTAGTTCGTAGTTGGCGCCGTTGGCGGCGCTGGCGTCGTTCTCCGTCTCTCTTGCTCTTGTAGTTAAGATACACAAGAGGAACGTTCGTCTCTCTTGCACTCGTAGAGACAGCTGTCACAGCGCGATTGCCACGCCGCCAAGCGGCAATTTGGGTCACAGAAAGTTTGTCTACAGAGCGACCTAAGAAATGCGCCTCTATGTAAATATCTGAGCTCTTTGGTAAAACTGTCGGTCCCGGCTGTCATAAAGATCACTGACAGTCGTTACAGGGAGTCAGTACCTACACTCAAATAAACTGATACTTGTCTATACCATGTAATATCGCTATCCTTTTGGGTTTGCGGACTTCAGACGGCAGTCGCTCTGTAGTATTCTAAATACTACTGATATTCTAACATACCTGGTTAGACTAGTAAGTGGACCCCGGCCTGCAAGGCACAAGTCATGATGATAATATATAAAGCTGAAGTTAGTTTGTGTGTTTGCTCTGACGCGCGTATAGAAAAATATTTTTCTTTGGATATTTAATTTAACGAGGAAGGCGAAGTCAGGGGAGCGTAATCATAATATATAAAATCCTTGCGTTACTGACTGACTGACAGACACGCTACAGCCGAAACTATTGGGCGCAGGAAGCTGAAATTTGGCATGTATGTTCCTTGGGGACCGTAGGGGTGCACTAAGAAGGGATTTCCCGAAATTCCCACGGGATCGGCCAAAACGGGTAAATTAAAAAAAAATGCAGGCGTAGCTGCTGGCGTCCTCTAGTACTTTAATAAGAATCTAAGCTAAGAGACGACCTTAAAATCGTACTCAATTTAGTCTAAATAGTATTTCAAATATAGTTTGAAGTCGAGTTATCAATTATTTTTCCTCGACTGCGATATTTCAACTCTTTAATTCAGAAAAAAAAACAAAATGGTAGCAACAAATACCTATAACATATTTTAAGAATTATTTATTTAAGAAATAAGATATCGTCATCATCGTCCTAGCGTTATCTCGGTTGTCCCGGGGTCCGCTTACTAGTCTAACCAGATATGAAAGAATAAGAAATCTTATATTAATTGTATAAAGCTGAAGAGTTTGTTTGTTTGGTTGAACGCACTAATCTCAGGAACTACTGGTCCGATTTGAAAAATTCTTTCAGTGTTAGATAGCCCATTTATCGAGGAAGGCTATATAACATCACGCTATGAGGGATGGGAACAGAGCAGTAGACTTAAATAACGCGAGTGTAACCGCGGATATCGTCTAGTAACATATATAAAACATATATACATATATACATAACATATATAGTCCATCACGCTGGCCAAGTGCGAGTTGGCAGACTTCACATGTCTTTCGAGAACATTATGGAGAACTCTCAGATATGCAGATTGCCTCACGATGTTTTCGTTCACCGTTTAGCAAGCGATAATTAACAATTTAATTAGCTCAGTATCTGGATGCAAACATTCTATAATAATTATGTTGTACATACTAGAGGACGCCAGCAGCCACGCCTGCATTTTTTTTCAATTTATCCGTTTTGGCCGATCCCGTGGGAATTTCGGGAAATCCCTTCTTAGTGTACCCCTACGGTCCCCAAGGAACATACATGCCAAATTTCAGCTTCCTGCGCCCAATAGTTTTGGCTGTAGCATGTCTTTCAGTCAGTCAGTAACGCAAGGATTTTATATATTAAGATAATTATGTTTATCAATTACCTGGTAAGCGTAGTACATGCTTTATTCAGATTGGTCTGGGTTGATGAGAGTTGATGTTCTACAATATTATCATAATAATACTTTGTGGTGATAAATATCTACATATACCTACTTCGATCAAACATACCAGACACATAATAAAAAGAAGACCCCGCCGCGTCCTCGCGAGAAACTCAAAAACTACTTTTTACGGTTTAAATTATGAGTGGTTTTCACCAATTGACAATGTAACTGTGTAATACCTGTGGCAGGTTTAGTAATATTATATTACTAGAGCATGCCACAGCTACGCACGCACATCGTTTTATTAAACGTTTTTGCTCGACCCTGTGGAAAATTCAGCAAATTCTTCTTGCCCTCCTACGGTGTACAAGAAATTGAAAGGATGTATGACGCAATGCTAACTGCAGTTCGCATGGCCCCACCGTTAGGAACACATTACTATATCTATGGGGAACACCGTGGTAGTTATAGTTAGTAGATCCAAACATGCACAAAAAAAAGAGGCTTTCATTTCTCATGTACCACACAATACACATTACGTGGGAGCAGCAGCCGATAGTTCTTCTAAAAGAATAAGTGTAGTGGTCGTCCGAGTGGTGACGGATTAAGAATACGGAATTTCACCACCCCATTTCATCCAATGGGTGTCGTAAGAGCCGACAGAGGGAGCATATTATGCAGAGAACAGCACTGTAAGAGAAGGAACACTTGATACAAACCCTATACCAACCCGTTTGGCCCGCGTGGTATACCTAGTAGGCTAATTCCTCCTTTCAAAGGAGAGGCCTAGTCCAGCAGTGGACTGTTAAAGGCTGATGATGATGAAATAATAAGAGCAAGACAAGCAGCGCACGCGGTGAGCACAGTGCGAATTACAGCTAGACAGTGTTATAGATGCTATGTACCTATAGTGCTATCTCGCTCTTGACGTACCTATATACTATCTGTTTTTACCGAATACCTTTTTTTAATTACATCTTTATTATTTTAGGTGAAATAGAACAATAATTAGGATTTATTTCACCAACAGAACAGATATTTGAGCTCGAATCTACACTGAGAACTTTAGTGTACTCAATAATAAAAAACCGGCCAAGTGCGTGTCGGGCCACGCGCAATGTAGGGTTCCGTAGTTGCCCATAACGTCTTGCTGCAAAGGGTATTAATGTACAACAAATCCGACTGTATATTTTGCTGAAAAATAATTTTAATAACACTATTATAAAAACCTATATAAGTTTTGTTTAGAAAAATACTAGGTATGTATCCAGTTATGTATTGTAAACATAAAATGTGGTTTTCAAGATATACTTCTACTATACATACGCAGTACCGTAGTACTTACATATCAAAGTACGTATATCTTTAAGATTAAGCCAGCGCGCCCAATGTAAACTCACAGAAATAGGTAATTATAAGTTAACTGACGATTACTCGTAAACTAGTGATATCTACTTAGCCGTGATAGTTTTCCTTTTAAATTCGTTATATGTACTACATTTGTGATTTTTTTCACCTCTTCCAAATTAATAGTTTAGCCGGCAGAGAGGGGGGACACTTGAGTCTAACAATATTTTTCACTATAAAGCTTGATATTTGACAAACCAATCACTTGATCGAAAAATGATTTGAGCAAGCTAATAATATTTTTTTAAAACCTAACCAATGATACCCCATATGATGGGGTACTCAACCAAAAAAAAAATCAACCCCACTATATATGTACGGGAGATACCCTTAAAAAAAATATTTTCCTAAATTTTATTCTACAGTTTTGTTGCAATATCTTATGTATATATTCACATCAAATATCAGCTTTCTAGCACCAGACGTCTTTGAGCTAAGCTGCGGACGGACAGACGGACGGACATGACGAAACTATAAGGGTTCCTTGTGGACTACGGAACCCTAAAAAGTGTTTCTTTCGTACTATTCTATAATATTTTTAAGTTTATTTCAATTGGCCGGCACTTTTAGAATTAGACCAAATTTGTATGAAGACTCGGTGATCTCCTTTGTGCGTATTTGCCAAATTTCAGCTTCTTGCGTTCAATGCTTTTAGCCGTGCGTTTTCTGTTAGTCATTCACGCAAGCATCATCATCCTCCTGAGGCACGGCACAAGCGATAATTAACAATTTAAAACACACATAACTACGAAAAGTCATTGGTGCTCGCGGTGGATTCGAACCCTATACCCTCTGCATGGCAGTCTGTTGGTATCTCCACTAGGCTATCGCTGCCTATATAGTGTATTCTATGTATCTATGTCTATTTATATAGATACCTTTATCATAGACTTTAATCGTAGATGACTGTACTTAAAAAAAACACTGCTACATAAATCTAATCGAGTTATCAATGTAATCTTTTTTTCTGAGAAAACTCAGTACATTGCGACCACTGTTCGGCAATTTAAAATATTACACTGATTAAATTTGATTTATTTTTGTTAACAACTATTGCGTAAAATTACGACGAAATAGGGATTAAAAAAATCACTGCGATAAGAAAATTCTTGATAGACCAATTAGTAACAATAGGGATTATTTTTGACATTCAGAATAAGAACAATTAAATGATGAATTACTTACTTAAAATCAGGATATTTGAATAATTAGATGAACGGTGCGAGTTTATTATTTTTATATATATACTAGCTGACCCGGCAAACGTTGTTTTGCAAATTTTTTTTTTTTTTTGAAAAATAGATGTTGGCCGATTCTCATAGATACCGGATAAGCACAAAAAATTTCATCAAAATCGGTCAAGCCGTTTCGGAGGAGTATGGGAACGAAAACTGTGACACGAGAATTTTATATATTAGATTTTGCTCTTTAGTATGCTGTATAGTAGTACAATTTATTTTGTTTGTTGTAAAATACTTTCTATTAATACTAACATGTATAATTAATTCTATTCTATACTACGACGATTTTAAGGAGAAAAGATCTGTATTGATTTGTACGTTTGTAAATAAACTCATAAACTAAGGGACTGATTGTAAAATTCCTTCTATGTCTGAATTGATACACTACTCCTGGAGTAACATAGATAACATGTATTTAGTTTATTTCCGCTAGGTGAATAGAAGAGTGACAGTACAGGATTTTTTGTGACGAATCCTTTACTCCGACACAGGTTTGTGTATATTTCTCTACACTCTACAGATTTGTAAATGTCCTAATGCTATGTACATATTGGCGCGTGCCCTAAAACATCGAAATTGGGAATGTATAAAATCTACTACAACAACTATAATCTCTGATAATTTCCCTCTTTTCCCTCAAGCACGTCTTGAAATTTTCAAAGAAAGAGAGGAAATTGTCAGAGATTGCAATTTATTGTTATTACTGATACCAAACTTCATCATTGTCTTGCCCTGGTCCCAATTTATTTGGGGTCGGCGCAGTATGTCCTTCTCTTCCATACTTCTCTGTCACCAATCATCCGATCATTTACCCTTTTCTCTTTCATATCCATCCTCACACAGTCCATCCATCTTTTCCTTGGCCGTCCTCTCCCTTTTCGTCCTTCTACATGCATATTCATCACTTTTTTACCTACATACATCTCATCTCTCCGCATAACATGTCCATACCAGGCCAATCGACTTCCTTTTATCTTTTCATCAATGGGCGCCACTTTCATACTACCTCTAACGTAATCATTCCTAATTCTGTCCATTCTTGTCACTCCACACATCCGTCGTAACATTCTCATCTCTGCCACATGCAATCGTTTCTCATCCATCTTCTTTGTGTGTGTATACTGATACCAAACTTATGATCCATTAAGTTATCGAAGTTTGATCGTCGTAACCCGTAAGAAGAAGATTTCTGTTTAAAGGGCAATGGACGGAATCGTTCCCACCCATCAACAGAAATGACATGTTGCACAATCGACACATCTGGCAAGATGATAATATTTCTTTACTATGGTGACGTAGCCCAAATGCATTAGGTTGTCATAGTAATTAACGTTTAACCAAATATTTGGTTTACGCATTATTGACGATTAAATTGTAATAAAACACCTACTCATTTATGTATTATAGGAAGTTGTGCACATATTATATCGATTGTATGGTAGGTACATGGGAATAGATCGTCATACAGATTTGAATCTGCCTGCGTAGCTGTTAAACAGTTACAATAGGCTACTAATATGAACATTCCCTATTGTTATTTGCCTACTATGATCTTTATAAGAATCAATAATTAGAAGACAAAGAATTTAAATGATTAATTCATTTATATTCGATAAGTTCTAATTTTCTTTAGCCTGTACTGTCCCACTGCTGGGCAAAAGCCTCCCCTAGATCTTTCCATACTCTCGTGTCGCCTGCAATCTCAAGCCAACTCTTGTGGTAGGCGTCTAGGTCATCTCCCCACCGTTTTCTGGGCCGACCTTGGCGACGACGACCATGTTCCGGTACCCAGTGTTGAGATTTTCGCCCAACGATTCTCATGTGTACGGCTGACATGGCTCGCCCAGTTCCATTTAAGGCTAGCAGCCTTTTTTCCACATCTTCAACTTTAGTTTTTCAATTTATATTTTTTTATTTTCTTATTATTCATTCATAATCATTTAAATGTTTATGCTTAAAAATTCGTTATTTTTATTTTGTATAGTTACTAAATCAGGTTTTGTACTGCAATATAACCATAATGTTAAAATAACTTACAAGTGTAAAGTGAAAATATAGGTCAATAATAAATTGTTTTTTATGGATATATGCTACGGATTTAAGTAAAAAATTATGGATTTTAATCAAATAGTGGATACTTAAGGAACACATTGGCATCAGTTCCATGTGTGTTGGTAAGTATATGGGCACGGAGCCCATACATTTTTACCCATAGTCCTTTTCAGGCTTTATTAAGAAAGGCAAATATATTTGTAAGTGAAAGGTGTAAGAGGCTTAAGAGTGTTGGATAATATACCAACATACCTACTGATTTTCTTTTAATATGTCTGCTGGCGACGACTAACGCTAGCCGAACGTTAATACTGTTTAGATCAAGTAAGCGGACTCTGGGCTCCGTAACGAAGAGTCTTGGATGCAACCAGCGGAACGCTAGGACGATGATACACGCCAGTAAGGACTATCATAGAATTTTTCAGTTGCCTCGAAAAGCACGTTTCGCCGTCAGTTCTAGCTGTCATAAAGACCTTCGACAAATACTATGGTATCCAGTAGCTTAAATGCACTGTGATCCTGGTATAGGCCATGGAATATCACTATCTCTTTGGGTTGCGGCGGTCAGACGTCAGTCGGTATGGTTTGACTAGAGCACGAACCCCTTTCTCCAAGCCAAAAGCTTTGGTGCACCTAAAACTCAAATATGTTTATTTCCATAAAAAAATTTTTGGACACGTCAGAAGGTCATACAAATAAAAATAAAAAGGTAACTTTAAATGCATATTAACATAATTGAGCATTGAAAAGAAATGCCTGTTTAGAAAGTAGAGCCTCGTGAGAAGAATCAGGCAAGAATCTCCGGGCCACTGTTTTACTCCAAAAACTTAGTAACTACATTGAATATTTCATAGGTATATGAGCTGGTATGTCAATAATGTTGTTGTCAATTAATAAGGCATTTTTATAATAATATAAAAGTACTAAACTAGCATAATATAGACACATTAACTCACACTCACATGAAACTTAACACTAATCAAACATAAGTAGCCTGTGGGACCGAGCAAATTAATCCCAAGCATTTTTGTTTTCAATATAATCTAGCACCGAATAGGAGGTACCCTCTTTGACAAAGTTTACATTTTACAACCTTTTTGAATTTATTAAAACTGAAATTTTGAATATTGCTTGCCACTTTATTGTAAAAGCGCACACATTGGCCTTGAAAAGATTTTTTTTATTTTCTCTAGCCGGGTGGCCGGCATTACTAGTTTGCTCTTATTTCTAGTATCAGTATTACATTTATAAAGCATTATGATATCATTTGTTATTACGTAAACTCATCGAATTGCAGGTAGATGTGTATTGTCATAGAGATTGCATCTACATGTCACGTACACCTTTCTGTCCGTGTATCTTAACAGATTTAGACGCCAGGGTTGTCTCTATTTATTTTTAATGTCATAATTTTTTGTGAATAGCAACATCCGCTTTAGGAATTATCTTGTGTCGCGGGGGACTTTGAAAACATTCAATCGAAGGACACAAAGAACAACAAAATGTTTTATTTTTATTTATTTTTATATAGACTCACGCCTTTATTCCCGGATTAGGTAGGCAGAGTAGTAATATTACACCCACATTTCGCCATGAATTTTTAGGTCCCACGTAATAGGGGGCGAGCCTATTGCCGTTACTGGGCATATCACCAGACACCGCGCTGCTACTGAGAATTCGGAAAAACCCAGTAACACTTTTGCCCGACTCGGGCATCGAACACAGGATTTCCGATCAGCAGTCGCATACGCTATCCGCTGGAGCTCGGAGGCAGTCAAATGTTGTTCCCTTTTTTGTTAATTGCTCATTTTAAAAAAAGACAGACGAGTCATTAACCTGATGGTAAGTGGTAACTTTAGCTCATAAATATGAAAGGAAATACAGCCAAGCCACCTCCTATTGCCAGAGTGAGAAAGAAAAGAGTATGGGCCTCCGGAATCCTCACTCACCGAACGAAAAGCAACAGTATATATAGTGTTAGTTTACGGCGATATTCTGTGAAAGGGTAGTAGGTACTTCCCCGGTGGAGCCGGCTCCGTTTGATGAACATAAACATTACCTGTTTTTGGATGAGGATTATTTATTTGAGCCGTTTGGTGTCAGATATGTCAGGATCGTTGCAAATGGCCTTCCGTAGTCTCTGCCTACCCCTGCGGGAAACAGGCGTGAGTCTATATATGTATGTATGGTGTCGAAACTTTGGGGTCATGGGGTTCAAGTGCTAGATCTCGTTATAGAGAGCTTGCAAAGAGACTGGTCGACGCCTCGCGTGGCCAGAAGGCTGGTATATATCTGGCACAAAAAAATGCATTGCTCTACGGCGTAGCAATGCTGCCAGTCTTCCAGGCACGTGCCCAATACACGGTGATGTGGAGGACTTTATAATTATTTTAATCTATGTATTTCAAATGATTTCTGTAATAAACAATATACATGTTAATGTGTTAGTAAAATTATGTGAATAAATAAAACTGTTCACAAGTCTTGGTAGGGAAATAATTTTTCATTAAATTTTTAACCAGGTTTTTGACGAGCGGTAGGCGCGGCGGGGGTGTAAGCGACTGCTACGCTGAAGGTCGCGGGTTCAATTCCCGCTCAAGGCAAACATTTGTGTGCGTGAACATGGATGTTTGTCTTGGTCTGGGTGTTTCTATATATATACTTATGTACATTTATCGATTGTCTAGTGCCCATAGTACAAGTTCTGCTTAGTTTGGGACTAGATGGTGTTGTGTGAGTGTGGTAGAATATTATTAAAAAAAAACCTTTAACACCATTCGTGGGGCACTAGAGTCCCCCAACAGGCATATTATTGTAAGTATAATTCTAAAAGGCTCAGGGTATTCTCATAATCGACCGAAAAGTTGCAGGGTGCGGCAAATGGTCGAATTGACATTTGTGGTTTCCGCGATAGGTACGTGTTATTCCGGGACCTAGGTCCCCCACGAGAGTTAGGTACGTAAGCAAAGTTTACGGATTATTTTTACGTATTGTTTTTATATATCTATTACTAGAGGACGCCAGCAGCTACGCCTGCATTTTTTTTTAAATTTACCCGTTTTGGCCGATTCCGTGGGAATTTCGGGAAATCCTTTCTTAGTGCACCCCTACGGTCCCCAAGGAACATCAATGCCAAATTTTAGCTTCCTGCGCCTAATAGTTACGGCTGTAGCGTGTCTGTCAGTCAGTCAGTAACGCAAGGATTTTATATATTAAGATTTTCCTTGAGCCAAAAAATCTTCAATAGATTTAAAGTGTTATCTATGAAACAGAGTTAGATAAAGCTAGAAATAAGGAGATATTTCTATACTAACATTGTGGATATGCCTGCAATATGTATGCAATTGATCAATAAATAAACCTATTGTGATTTTGCATGTTATATAAGTTATTTAAAATATTTTTCTTGTTTCGTAATTTTGATTACATGTATGAAAGGAAAAAAGAACTCGTTTGATTTTTTTATTTATTTTTGACTATTATTTTTACCTGTAAACCTAACTTTATAAAATGTTTACCAAAATGTTACTGATTTACTTAAAACGTCAGCAAATTGTCATTTTTTAAGTAAATTAAAAAAAGACACGCTTTCATATTGTTTACATGCTTCCCATTAATTTTATAAAAATAAATCCTCATGAAAATTATTAATTCTCTATTAAATAAATAACAAATGTATTGGGGTCCTAGCTCCCCGACGACTGTATATGTATGTCTTGAAATAGTGAGTGTAGCTAAGAGTAAATACACTACTTTGTTGTGATCAGGAAATAGAAAAGAAGAAGAAAGAAAGAAAATAATTAAATGGTATCTGACATAAAAATAGTGAAACAAGATTTCAGCATGAATGGGCCGGCTCGACCGGGGAAGTACTACCCACTCACAGAAAATCGACGTAAAGTAACAGTACCTAAACTGTTGCGTTTCGTTCGGTGAGTGAGAGTGCCGGAGGCCCTAGCCCCTATTCCTTCTTCCTCATCCCACTCCTTATCCTATCCCTTTTCCCAACCCCAAGGGGCGGCAACGCACTTGTGACTCCTGTGGTGTTGCTTGTGTCCATGGGCGGCGGTAATTGCTTACCATCAGGCAATCCGTCTGCTCGTTTGCCGCCTATTACTATAAAAAAAAAAGTGTTTCCAAAGGGAGAGTATTCGATCGCAACACTAAGATGATAATATAAAGTACATTAGATTTTCTGAAAGATAAAGTAAAGGCGCCTGCGCTAGCAAGAAATCCTGTCTCACGGGGAAATTTACAAACATTCAATCAACGGACACAAATAAGACCCAGACTCGACACAAAACATTGTTGATCATACAAATTGTTGCCTCGTGAGAGAATTGAACCCACGACACACGGCAGAGTGGTTAGAAGCGAATAATTATCTCGCTTACACAACCACGACATCTTATACTAATATATAAAGCTGAAGAGTTTGTTTGTTTGTTTGGTTGAACGCGCTAATCTCAGGAACTACTGGGCCGATTTGAAAAAATCTTTCACTGTTAGATAGCCCATTAATCGAGGAAGGGTATAGGCTATATAAGATCACGCTATAAGCGACGGGAGCAGAGCAGTAGTCTTAAATAACGCGGGTGTAACTGCGGGCATCGTCTAGTAATTTATAAAAGTGACGATAGCCCAGTAGTGTACGTAACGGACTGCCGAGACGATGATCTCGGGTTCGATCCCCAGGTACCCCGGGCACACACCTCTGACTTTCAAAGTTATGTGTGTATTAAATTAAAAATATTTACTATCGCTCGCTTAATAATGTGGCCGGAAGTTGGCATTAGGCTCGCCCCCTACATTGGGACCGATACATAACTGGCGAAGTGTGGGTGTGTATAACACCTCACCCTACCCCTTCGGGGATAAAATGCGTAAAGTTATGTTATGTTATGTTACAAAAACGACATGCGTGTAGTAAAAATTCTACACAAAACCAAATCCGAAATCCGGTTTTTAAACGGATCCGGAATCTAATAAGTACCAGCCCTAGCAATAAACAAGTGACTGTTTAAGACACAAAACAATTTAATCACACAATTATCGCACGATTCGGCAGAAATATTGACGAACTATCGCTTTATCAATAATCCTCAAACTTATCTCTGACGTGAGTTTTTATCTCGTTCTTACACGCAATGACAGATAGAGACGGCGATATATTTATCTTCGCGATTTTCGCTACAACAGATATGTTATAAATAAATAATTGCTTAACATTTTTGTGAGTCAATTGGTTGCTGATTGATAGGTTCCGGGATACTATCCTTTACAGCTTATCACAGTCCACTATTGGACTTAAGCCTCTGCTAAATTGTTCTACAGTATCACTGCGAGTCAACAGATTTTTTTTATGTAGACTTACGCCTATCCCCGAAGAGGAAGGCAGAGGTGTAATATTTCAACCAGATTTCGCCATGATTTTTAGGTCCCACGTACTAGGGGGCGAGCCTATTGCCGTTCCCGGGCACATCACCAGACTCCGTGCTGCTACTGAGAATTCGGAAAAACCCCTTAACACTTTTGCCCGAAATCGAACCCGGGACCTCCGATCAGCAGTCGCATACGCTACCCACTGGACCACGGAGGCAGTCTCACAGCCTAAAATTAGGTAATAACATTTTGTTTTCAATCAGGAAGTCTAAGACCACGACGTCACTGTTCATTTAAAGTGACAGGAAATTCCTGATTAAAGACGATTATGTCACAGCGATTACTCTAACTGCAATAAATCTTAAGACTTATCTATCAGTAAATCCGTGGTTGTCCTAGTGGTGACGGATTAAGTATATAAAGTGTCGTTGGCCGGATAGTTTAACAGCCGGCTCAATACACAATCTATCCACTGATTTATCCAGTCCTGTATTGGTACTGAAACATGCAGGCAGGCCAAGGAGGCTCTTCCTGCAGCCTGCAGCAGACGGTAAGATAGCCAAACAAGTCCTCCGGCTGTCCAAGCAACAACTTCGAACAGTCGCGGCCGCCTATACAGGACACGGATCCTTTAATAAGCACCTATTTACTATAGGAATCACCGACAGCCCGCTGTGCAGAGCCTGTATGGCAGCAGACGAGATGGCAGCCCACCTGCTCCTCGACTGCCCTGAGGTCGCACAGTACAGGCAGCAGCACCTGAGCAGACACAGTACCCTGAGGGAAGCAGTGGGCCACATCAAGAGCCTGCTGGCCTTCCTCAAAGAGCTGGGGTGGCTCGAATGACAAGACCATTCCCACCCGCACGCAAAATACACGCCAAGACGTGGAATTGCGGAAAACAGCCCGTGCTACCAAGTATCAAGTATAGATTAACATCCGGCTCAATACTCAATCTATCCACTGATTTGGGTACCAGAGATATATTTGACATAGGCTTCATACAAAATATGTCATGCATTTGCCTCTAATAGCCAAATCCATGGATCATCATCATCAGCCTTTAACAGTCCACTGCTGGACTAGGCCTCTCCTTTGAAAGGAGGAATTGGTCTACTATACCACGCTGGCTAAACGGGTTGGTATAGGGTTTGTATCAAGTTTTCCTTCTCTTACAGTGCTGTTCTCTGCATAATATGCTCCCTCTGTTGGCTCTTACCACACCCATGGGATGATATGGGGAGTGACAATCCGTATTCTTAATCCGTCACCAAACGGACAAAAAAAATTAAGGAATATATACAAATAGTATCTTTGCGAAGAGATCGAAACTCGTCATCAAACCCTGTACCAACCCGTCTGGCCAGCGTGGTATAGTAAGCCAAACTTTCCTATTAACTCACATTTACTTTGAAGCAAATCAAGATAGGCTTAAATCCACCAGTGCACTGCGAAACCATATCAGTAAAACGTGATACTAACGATAATGTTATCTGTTTTTGAACAGATAGAGTTTAATTTTGAATAACATTATTTACCTACTTCTGACTAGGCTTTTAGTTATCGCTTATTATCACTCTTTTTTTAAGACAACGTCTGCACTAGGAATGAATCCAGTGTCGTGGGGGACTTTACAAACATACAACCAACGGACAGAGTGAACACCCAGAATCGAAACAACATTTTATGTATCACACAAAGTGTTGTCTGGTATGGTAATCGAACCCACAGTATCTAGTGATTTGTGACTTCGATACCCACCTGAAAACTTCTTGTGTGATGAACATGATGATACGTTCTGCCTCAGTGTAATTCGTTTAACCTAATATAAAAAAGCTCATTTTCAGTGCTTGTTTCGTTGACTAACTCCGCCGAAACGGCTTGACCAATTTTTGGAAAATATATTATGCATATATTTATTATATACAATCAATAGGATCGAAGTGGTAGAAATTTTAATTTGCAACAAATATCTCCTTCTTTCTCTCTCTCAATATCTCATTCTTTGTGTGGGCAACAGTTTTCCAGATAGGTAATCAAGAAAAACAATATGCACCTGTACTCTTTCCAAGATGGTGGCCGAGGGACAAAAGGTACCACTAATTTGGATCAGGCTTTAAACCAGCCTTCTCTGTAAAATAAAAAATTGCGTCCTCTGATAAACGCAACCCCAAATGTAACTTTTCAATGGACTAAATATTACCTCGTAAACAAAATACCAACTAGTCCCAAACGGAGCAGAGCTTGTATTATTGGTACGAGACAATGAACAAACATTTAAATACTTTTTTGTATTATACATTTGTTTATCAGTTATCTCTTGTTAAGTACCTTAGCAAAGGCTCTGCCTACGTAGTTTGGAATTAGATGACCACCGAAGATATTAGACGTTATTATCTTTAATGTACGTAAATTGGACAATAATTAAGATAACATTTAGCATTATATCGTAATAGAGTAAGATTAAATCTTTTCTAGCAGTAATATCTCTATTATGGGTAGAGATACTACCTACTGCTAGAAAAGATTTAATCTTAGGTTGCCTGGTAGATTCGCTAACAGCGATAGGCCAACCTTTGTACCCTGGTTACCTAAATCATCCTCCTAGCGTTATAATAGATGCAACCTGGAGTCCGCTTACTAAGTAGTCTAACCGGTTTTGGCTGAATATTAGCATTCCCAAGAGCGACTGCCTGTCTGACCTCCGCAACCCGAAGGGATAGCGATATTCCATCGTTTAGACTAGTGTCAGTTTATACTGACTCCTTATAACGACTGTCAGATTCATGAGTTCATGACAGATATGATATGGACCGATGACGTAAGGTGCTTAACGTGCAGGCAACTTATAATTGACAATTTAATACGCACATAACCCCGAAAAACCAGCGGTGCGCGCTGAGGATTCGAACCCAATACCCTCTATAACATGGCAATCTGTTAGTATCTCTAACAGGCTATCGCTATCTGTTTAATACCTCATTAAGATACCTGAAAATATTTATCTGGCGTACAATCTGTTCTCTATCTAAAGAACTTTAAATAAAATACAGCCCAATAGTCTATGATCATAAAGGAACATGATGATTTCATGAAGGTAGTAAAATACGGGCCGGATCTTGAAGGTTTGATTGAAAATCCGCAAAATTTGAAATTAACACTATGCATAATAATATTCAGATTGTCCGTGTGGTGACGGAATAAGAATACGAATTGTCACCACCCCATATCATCCCATGGGTGTCGTAAGAGCCGACAGAGGGAGCATATTATGCAGAAAACAGCACTGTAAGAGAAGGAAAACTTGATACAAACCCTATATCAACCAGCTTGGCCAGCGTGGTATAGTAGGGCAATTCCTCCTTTCAAAAGAGAGGCCTAGTCCAGCAGTGGACTATTAAAGGCTGATGATGATAATAATATTCGGCAATAACTAGTAGAGTATGAACAGCGTCCCCAAAGTTCCATGCCATACTATTGGACGTTACCGGGATAACAGTTACGCTAACTCGTACCCTATCTGATAATTCTTTATCTCTATCTTGCTCATACAAAATAATAGGAAGAAAAGTGAACTAGCATGTCACGTTTTGTGTGTAGTAAGTACCTACTTACTTAGATATCATACGCTATAATCACATCCGGTGCGATTTTCTAATTGTTAGAAAAGCCTATTCAAAGTTAATCTGTTAATTTATTAGCCAATTAGATATTATATCTAATAAACTAGATTTCTTACAAATTTTTTAGTGTTTCATAGCCAAAGGTTGACTACGGGAGGTTGCCAGCGACTGGGCAGCAGTTAACAAGGACCGCGTTTTAGTCGGTAAACCCGGGTTCGGTCTCGGGGAGTACCACATACCCTCTCTGCCCACCCCGCGGTGAGGCGCTAGCTAAAGAGATTCCCCACGCAAAAAAAAAGAGGACCGCGGTCCCAGTTTTCTTTTTTTTAATAAAAATAATGCTCCTGCAGTCCTGCACTAGTACTAAATCCTGTGTTGCGGAGTACTTTACAAACATACAACTAACGGACACAATGAACAACCAGAGTCGAAACAACAATGTATGTATCACACAAAGTGTTGTCTCGTGTGGGAATCGAACCCACTACACTTCGGCGCAGTGTCAAGCGGCGAGGCGGCCGCTTAAACCACTACGCCAACCGTGCAGTCATAGTTACATAGATGACCATTAAATTTTTCTATTTCACTAGACTTCTTCCGGGTTCCGTAGTAGGTATTCTACAAGGAACCCTTATACTTTCGCCATGTGCGTCCATCCATGTGTCTGCTCGCGGCTATTCGCAAAAACTAATTAAATGCCGAATTTCAGCTCTCTAGAGTTCTTGTGCTAAAATTTGCGCCTTGTAATCCGAACAATTTAATACGCTCATAACTTTGGAATGTCTGTGGTGCCCGCCGTGGGTTCGAACCCAAATAATACCTACCCTCTGCATGGCAGTCTGTTGATACTTCTACCACGGTAATAATATCTAACAGTATTGTAACTCCATACAAACGCACGAAACTCGAGTTATACCTACGCGCCTCGAGCAGAGTACCCATTAGACTGTGCGGATTGTGCCTACAGTACCCGCAGCCGCGATCGTGCCGCAGCTCGCATGCGGCGCGTCTGGTAGGTATATAACTCACGAAGACGGCCGAGTTACAATACTGTTAGATTATATTACCGTGCTTCTACTAGGCTATCGCTGCCTCAAAGTTTGTTATTACGTGGATTTTCTGTGAGCGCCACCCCGCCCGGTTTGATCGGGTAAGTACCGAGGTCAAGCCGAATAGAAACTATTAAGGCCCAGCGCACATGCATTTTTTTACTACCTACACACAGCTCCACCTAGTCCCAAGCTAAGCAGAATAGAAACACCCAGACCAAGATAAACATACAGGGTGACACAAGACCCGTCACCAAACCGAAGTCTACTCGTTGTGGACATCATGCCAAGGCATACTAAACAAAAATAATACCTGGGAATCGTTTATTTTTAAGTTGACACATTTTTAAAGCCGCAATCAAAAGTGCACGCGTGCAATGCTAGAAATACCTACTTATCCATGGGTGCATAGGACATCTATAGAACACATACACACACAACGGTAAAATCATCGATTTTATACCTAGTTAGAAAATTGTATAGGGACTTTGATCCTCAATATCTCCGAACCACTAAATTCCCAGGTATGGTGCCAAAGTAAATAATGTTTATAATGATTGGTACAACATGGGATTTCAATTATCGTTAAGAGTCTTTTACAGCCTGTATAATATATTCACACACACAAATGTTTGACTTGAGCGGGAATCGAACGTGCGACCTTCGGCGTAGCAGTCGATTACACTCCCGCTACGCCAGCGGTCATCTAATCATGTAGAATGAGCAATGACGATAATAGTTTAACAGTGAAAAATGGAATTCAGGCTCTATCTACCAAAAAAAGAGAGACGTGTGGGGTAAAAGAAGATGTAGTGACAAACATCGAGAAAGGTATGTTAAGATGGTTTGGGCATATGAAGAGGATGGATGACGAAAGACTGACAAAGAAGATATATAAGGCAACTGTGAATGGGACAGGACGAAGGGGAAGACCTAGGCGGACGTTCTCTGACCAGATTGGAGACATCCTAAAAAAGGACAGGTCAGAAGTACCCTAAACAGAGGAGCATGCATGAGAAACTTGATGGGAGTGAAGTGAAGAATGAAGCAAGAGAGGTATGTCAGGATCGTTGCAAATGGCGTTCCGTAGTCTCTGCCTACCCCTCCGGGACACAGGCGTGAGTCTATGTATGTATCTACCAAAAATATGTTATCACCTCGACACTGGTCAGAAATACATTTCGGTCGAACGTGCTTACATACTAATCAGGCGATGTTATCATATAATAATTATACCCTGTGATAAATATCATAAGTCACGGTTTTTCCGAAAATAATGTTCTCAACATCATGATATAGAAGCTTCCTATAACAATTATTTAATAGGAAAAATTTAAAAATATTTCAAATTTTCGGCAAAATCAATATTTCACAGCACTCGCGTTGTAGTGATATGAAATATTGATATTGACGAAATTATTTTATAGAAAATAACATATTTTTATGTGAAATAAATGCTTAAGGTACCTAATATATTATGGGCTAAGTAAATACTATTCGGGGAAGAACTTAATATAGGTACAACGGTGTACAAAAGCGAAAACTAATCACGAAATATCGAAAACAGCTTAACGAATAAAAATTAAATTTACATATTCAGACGTGCTTCGAAATATTTATAATAAATTGATCTTTAAAGTAAGTTAGATCTTATAGTATTAAGTATTACCTATTAGTAACAAGATTACATACTGCGGTCTTAACGCCAAACATGGGCGTCGCCAATTCAGCTGCATAAAACTACTAAGTACTTTTCTTAATACTTTTCTCATTTTCCATATCAATTTGTCCCCCTCTCCCCAGGCCATCGTGTTACTTAGTTATGTAATAAATGACTATATAGGTTTTCGGTGCAAAGCCTTCAAAATGTCTTTAAACAGAATAAAGCATTTGAAAAAAAGCATCATTGTATTTTAATGCAAAAAATCAAGAGATGGATTTGGATAGCGATTGGAAGACATTTTAGCTTAGACGAATATTCGTTTAAATTTTTTGATAGCTTCGGTAATCTGTGAAGTTTACGGTGATTCTCACCTGAACACTGAACTCACCATAAACAGGTTTACAGAGTTTACTTTCCTAGTAATGCTTGCAAACATTATAAATGATCTCATTATCTAGGTACAAATATACTTTAACTGCCACAGCCAAACTCAAATGGCAGAAGTAATGAGAAAATGTTAAATATTTCCTATAGACTTAAAAACTTTCAGATTGTTGACTTGTATTTAATTTTATGTGTATTTCCTCTTATTTTCAATTAATTGACTTTCAAATTAATTATTAATCGATATAAAGACACCATATCTTTGATACCACATTCTCAAGCATATTAAAAAATAAACCGTAAGGAGTTTTGACATCTCATCAATATCAAAAGACTTAATAAAAAGATAAAAATATTTAAAAATAGGACTTACCCGTATTATCCGAATGCACTTATATAAAATACACTCACTTTAATATAAAACTGTGTATTTATTTATATAAAATTGTCACCATTCTTGGTTTTGAACACTATTAATTTGGAATATTGTTACGCATGTGATTAATCATGTATCACTGTATATACATGTGTTTTTAAATCTTTATCGATGGATAATGATATTGTAATTAATTATCGGTACGCAATTGTTTTCGAACTGAGATAATAATTTATATAATCTGCATTTTTCAGCGCGGAAATATCGTCATATGTCTTGGCGCCGCGGATTCGCTTGTGAAAAGAAAAGTTTAGTGTTTTGCTGTATTGTAAATGTATCTTTTATCATAGTATATCTATATTTATTTTATACTTGATTGTATACCAATAATATTATTTAAAGGAATCAAGAATAGAGGACAACGGGCGCCTTTATCATTGAAAGTGATTTCTACCAGGCAACCTTTGGATGGAGATATTTAGTAGGAAGCGATAGCCTAGTGGAGATACCATCAGACTGTTATGCGGAGGGTCTCGTGTTCAAATCCATGACGCGCAGTGTATTTTTGAACTGATGCGCGTATTAAATTATTAATTATCGCTTGCCTCGTGCCTTAACGAGCACGTTAAGTCGTCGCGTCGGTGCCTTAAAAATTATATGGGAGTACAGCCTTGCTGATTTCAGCATGAATGGGCGGCTCGACCGGGGAAGTACTACCCTCTTACTAAGTACTACATGATCTACATTTGCATTTTTCACGCGTTCCACAAATTTATGATAATAGGTATTAACGATCTGGAAAATGGAGGTAATTCGCGTTCATGGTCAGTATACCAACAGATTGTTAATTACTGCCGGTTCGTATACCGTTGCCGTCAAGCTCACTAAAATGTCATTTCTTGTGGGGGCGTCGTGTGTCGGGTCATCCCTGTCCCTCTGATATGGCGAGAGGGATGATGGCTGGCACATGCGTCATACTCGTGAACGGGTGCTACTTGCGATGACTGGTCGATGTCGGTCTTACGGGCTGGTATTACATTTCTACGAACTTTGAACATTTGCGCGGATTGCCTGCATTATTAGGTACTTAATGAAAGTGGATGGTCCTGTTTCACCATGTCTATTTTCAGAAGGCTAATTTACATCAAATTAGATTATGCTTGAGTATTAAGTAGAGTAAATATATACAAGTGCCATAGAAGGTGTAACAAATGCAGCACCTTACAAAATTGAACTTGTTATGTATTATGCAAAACCTGGCGATGAAAAAGAGTGACCGTGAGTTTTATTGCCCGTTCTTTCTCATGGTTCTACGCCCTTGCTTTCCGAACGTGGCAGTAAAAATGTAAATGTAGAAGCTTAAGTTTAGTAATTATTTTTAAATTTGACGTTTATAAGTGTCATTTTGTGATTTAAATGAATCAAAGAAATATAACCTTAACCTAGTCCAACCTCTCTAAAATGAATAATGGATTTTGACATTGACTTTGACAAATTTTAACCTAAAGTAACACCATCAAGGAGCAAAATATTATAAACACCATCAATACAGTCATAGAGCATAGATATAAGTAAATCTGTATTCATTGATACAGTGGAGTTTCGTCCGGTGAGTGAGACTGGCGGCGGTCCCATCCTTTTCCCTCTCCCTCATTCAGCTCATTTTTCCATCCAGACTGGCAACATACTTGTGATTCCTCTGGCGATCTGTCCCCTCGTTTACCTCCTATAACACATAGTCCTGTGGCGTGGCGCCGCCACACCACAGGACTGTGTGTTTTGTGTGTGGCGGGTGTCAATGGGCGGTAGCAATCGCTTACTATTATGTGATCCATCTGCTCGTTTGTCTCCTACTACATAAAACAAACATGCAATCTTAAATATAAAATCCTTGCGTTACTGACTGACTGACAGACACGTTACAGCCGAAACTATTGGGCGCAGGAAGCTGAAATTTGGCAAGTATGTTCCTTGGGGACCGTAGGCGTGCACTAAGAAGGGATTTTCCGAAATTCACACGGGATCCGCGAAAACGGGTAAATTTAAAAAACAATGCAGGCGTAGCTGCCGACGTCCTCTAGTATAATAATAAAAATAGAGTGACAAAAACGTGCGTCATTCGGGACACTACCTGACAATAAAAGAAAATACTGAAGAATATTAGGTACTTTATTAGTTTATATTTACATTGCTCATTATCACACATTACAAACAAATTTTATCACAATAGTTGTAAACTAATAAATGATTATTTTTATAACGCTATATTTTTACATAAACTTCTGTAAATGTGATTTACTAGGTAGGTAGTTCACGGGTTACTATATTCTCTTCAGTTTACGTATTAAAGGAAAATGTAGGCAAGTCAATAGCGTAAGGCCGACCGAAAGTAAATTCGTCGACCAAATTGGGATTTTTTGAAAAAAGGAACTTTCTTTTTTCAACTGATTCCGCACCCAGAACCGGCTAGCATGTATGAAGAGAGTAATGAATGAAGATGAAGCGCATGTGTTTCTTAAGGTTTAAAGCAAGCAAGACGTTCTAATGTTCTTGTCTACCCCGACAGGAAAGAGGTATAAGGGTAGATATGTTCAGAACTGAAATGTGCTATGAAGGTATAGTCACCAAACTGTAGTTCAGATTGTATTTAAAAGTTTAGGAGGTTCACTGTATTTCAGCTTAACACTTTCACTGTCCGACCGCCAGACACAATAGAAATTCAATTGTCCTGAGCCACATGTGGTTCATGGGACTGGGAATGGGTTCTTGCTCTCCGAGACACGTGGCAAGCTACAATCAATATTTTAATACGCTAATAACATCGTTGTAATACAGCTGATACCCTCTGCTACATGGCATTCTGTTGGTATCTCCAATAGGCTATCGTTGTCTTTGCCTTTAAATAGTCTTCTTCTGCAAGCCCTGTTCCCATATTACCTACTTGGGGTCGGCGCAGAATGTCTTTCTCTTCCATTCTCTCCTATCAGACGTCATCCATCATTCACTCCCTTTTCATTCATGTCACCCTTCACACACTCCTCTGACTGCACGATTGGCGTAGTGGTTTAAGCGGCCGCCTCGCCGCTTGACACTGCTGCACTGCGCTTGACTATTTCATTGTCAATATAACATACCAATGGTGGTTGTCAGCGCGCTTGCCGGTACCTAAAACCTGCAAGATAGCGGCGTGTTACAGGTGTTGCGCCGTTGCAGTACAGGTACAGTGTGCCGTGGTCATAAGGATATAAAAAAGCATACCCATCCGTGGCACGTACCTAAAGTTGACAGCCCATTATTATTCACCTACTTAATACTCTTACCACTTGCCAAATTACGGACTAATCCTCACTCCGTTGAGGCAAGCAAACTCTTTGCTACAGATATTCGAAACTGTAACGGATGCCAGGAATCGAACGTTTGCTAGTCCGCTACAGAGCGCTGGTGGTGTGTAACTGGCGAGTGTTCCTACGACGATGTGTGTTCTTCTATATGTGCGGACTGTATGGCTTCGATGGCTTCTATCTATTCGGGGCTTGAGAAATAAAACATCTTCATACGTTGAGAGCGATGCTGTTCAGGTGTTCGGTGCTTGATGGTTACATATGGTTACTTGGTCGCGAGATGGTGGTTGGGACGCTTACGAACTGGCCGAATACATGGTCGCTTAGGTACTTCGAAACTTTACCTTAACGACGACCACCGCACCGAACACGTGCACAGAGAATCTTTATTTATTTTTAATTTCTCATAAGGTACAAATGTGTATTTATCTTAGGTACTATGATACATACATATATGTTCTATACATCGTTAGATAGGTCTCATAAAGTTCTAGTATCTATCGGTATACAATACCTAAACCTAACTACTTGCGTCACTAATCTATTCTAGAAAAACTGTTGAAAAATGTCGTCACACAAGGGCCCGCCTACTATATTTTCTATTGAAAATCTATTAAATACTATAGTTACATATGTAATTTTGGTAGGCTGTTGTGTGCAACTATATAGGGCATCTATTAAAACAAACACCATGAAAATATCTTTATTCAATTTGAAGTTATTACATGAAAACCTATGATGCATAAGAAAAATACAGATTTTCTTAAGTAAATACTATCGTACATAAACAAAGTTTATGATAAACATGCAAATGTTTGTTATTATGTTTATTTTAACTTTATAAGGTAATAACTAGTAATAAGAAAGTATCTAGACATGATTTCTAGCCTACATGAAGCTAAAAAACACTTATAAAACTATAAAACGACTATGTAAACAAAACAGCTGTTTATCAAATATTAGTTCTTATGATTCTTATCTGTTACAACTGATAACACTATATATGATCGATATCTAGGTCCCTACAGTTAGCACAAGTTTCAAAACTAATGTTCACGTACTATGTAGTACTTTTTATTGACATTTTAACTATTTTCACTATTTTAGCATTATTTTAACACTTTGACGCGTCCGGGAACCGAACCCGTACACCGCACGATTGGATAGCACTGATTTTATACGATTTTCACTCGCGGTTTCGAATACACTATTCACTGTCATAGTTTTTAATGTCTGTCGCGAACAGAAACCTTAACCACCGCATTGACAGGCGTTGTTGTCTCGTAACGGCGAGGTCACTAGTCTCGAGTCGAGTAATTTTTTTGCCGCATACCCGCTGTAGCTCCTATGAGTTCCTGGCCTATCCTTGTGGCCTTTACCACAGAAGTACTCGTAGTAGTAGAAATAGAAGTAGTAGTAGAATACAAAGTATCACTAGCAAATTTTCCTTACTCGCCACTAATTCAACACGTAGTGAGCCTTGCTGGTTTCAGCACGAATGGGCCGGTTCGACCGAGGGACACCTTCTCACAGAATCTTATACTAATATATAACGCTGAAGAGTTTGTTTGTTTGGTTGAACGCGCTAATCTCAGGAACTACCGGTCCGATTTGGTAAATTCTTTCAGTTAGATAGGTCATTTATCGAGGAAGGCTATATAACATCACGCTATGAGCCACGGGAGCGGAGCAGTTGCCTTAAATAACGCGGGTGTAACCCAGGCGCGGTCGCAGCCTGAAATTTTGGAGGGGGTCACTTACTACACTAATAAAAAATAGGTATCTGGATCGCCATTTATAGCGTAAATACCTACGTATTATATTTGTAGTTTTTTTGGTAAAAGCTTCGAAATACGTCGCCGTTTTTAGTGGCTAGTGAAAATAAATGGTGAGGGGAGGTCTCGGAACACCCCCTCACCATTTATTTTCACTAGCCAGAAATACTTGTTTCCTCTAAAAAAAAATATCTCCAAACATCGGTGTGTATGGCACTGCCAACTTCCACTTTCTTCTTCACACACAGGGGTCCTATTTTCGGATTAAGGGTCAAGAGACAACCTAAATGTCAAATTTGTGCGTCATTGCTTTCGAGTGTACACGCACCTAACCCTAGGCACTCGAAAGCAATGACGCACAAATTTGACATTAGCTGTCCATATCATCATTCCAAGATGGCGGGTTTGCGTTTCATTTCACATTTTTCACATAAAACCTAAAAATGACATTTGTGAAACTGTACTAAAGCAATGAATACAGATTTACATATAGAAGCGCATTTCTTAAGGATTTCCTGTGCCGACTCCAAGTGGCGAGTTGGCGGGTGTCGTCAGTTCGTCTCTCTTGCACTCATAGAGACAGCTGTCACAGCGCGACTGCCACGCCGCCAAGCGGCAATTTGGGTCACAGAAAGTTTGTCTACAGAGCGCCCATAAGAAATGCGCCTCTATGTAAATATCTATGCTCCATGACTAAAGTATAAAAACTACGTTCCGTTTTGCATAATTTTATTGCCAAAGTATTTAACAATTTTTGAAAATTGTGTAAAAATATTTAGACGCAACTCCGGCAGCCAAAATTACTTTTAGGGGATTAAAACTAACTCTCCTTAAGCCCCCCCCTACACACAGACCACCCCCCCCGTGGTGGTGCTCTGTGCCCGTACACCACCAATACCCTCAAATTCAGGTGACTGGTTTCGAAACCCAACCCGTTTTTTTAATTATACATATAAATGTCTAAAAATCATTAATGTACATCAAATTTTACTTTATTAGCACATTTCTGTATAAAAATATTTAAAAAAAACCTTCTCCTGTAAAATTTCGTATCTGTCAGTTGCGCTAAAATGGCGGGAAAGGCTCGATATTACTTACAATGACTTACCATTATTATAAAATTAAGTATCATTAAATGAAGCACTCTTCTTCAAATTAAATTTTATGTAGTAAGTATTCGACAATTAAGTTATATTTTAATTTTTGCTCAATCACAAAACTTAACAAGAAGAATCACAATTCACAACTAAGTAGACAGCCTTTATCTTGAATCTTTACAATAAACCTACAAATTACATTATTAGAATATTGTTAAACAATCTTTATCATAACGACGCATATCGATTTTGCTAGGATCACCAAAAATACGTATTTCGGTTAAATAGATTTGTAGGTTACTAAACTAGATGTAACTTGCAAGTTATTTTGGCCATCGCTCGTACGTAGTCCATAAAAACACCACTAGATAGAGTCAGCAAACTATAAATTTAACGCTGTTAGGGGAAATTTCCTTTTATTGTTTGGCAATTTTTTCAATTTGACCTTAGATTTTGGGGGGGGTCATGTCCCCTGTGACCCCCCCCTTCGGACCGCGCCTGGTGTAACCGCGGGCGTCGTCTAGAATCTGCATAAACTAACAGTATCTGTACTACTGTTGCGTTTCGTTCCGTAGGTAAGAGTGGCGGAGGCCCCATCCTCTATTCCTTCTCTCCCATGCCACTCCTTCTCCTTTTCCTAACCCAAAGGGCGGCTACGCACTTGTCTCTCCTCTGATGTTGCTTGTCGATCGACTTGCTCGCTTGCCGCCTTTTACAAAAAAACGACAACTAAGCAAACACAAAGTATTTAGCACCTTGCGGAAAAGACGGAAAACTCGAAATCCAAATAACCCTAAGCCAGCCCTTCTGGCGGGTGTGGTATAAAGGTTGCAAATTAGTTGTGGCCTACACTATGTCCAGGCGTGGACTACAATGTTGTCATGATAACTCTACTTCATAAAGAGACATTTATTTTTGAATGTTGTGTTTATTTTATTATCTGTGTTATTTTACTGTGCCTAATATTATTTCATCATCTCAGCCAATAGACGTTCACTGCTGTACAGTCGAACAACTTCCCGCTCGACCACCATAAGGGCGAGAATCGTTCAGCAAGACATATTTGCTTCCAGTGGTACTTTACACGCACATTGACACTCGTATACAAAACCAGTTTCTAGTGTGCCTCGACTCTATGAGCGAGCCAAGGGATTGTTTTTCAAACTGGTCCAGCGCCGACTCGTTTGATATATAATGACATAGACTGGTCTCTTGAGCTGCCCGCTTCCATTTGCTGCCCATGATTCTAATAATAATATGATCGTTGGTCCATCTCGCGGGAGGTCTGTATCTGCTGCGTCGCTCGTCCTGTGCGTGGCCGCCACTTCAGGACCTAATATTATTTATTTTAATAATGTAGGTACACACTAGTACTTTTTATGGATATAAATTATTCGATCGAATACTAAACTAGAAAAGTAAATGGTTAATGTAATTATCTTTTACTAATACATAAAGCTGAAGAGTTTGTTTGTTTGGTTGAACGCGCTAATCTCAGGAACTACTGGTCCTATTTGAAACATTCTTTCAGTTTTAGATAGCGCACTTATCGAGGAAGGCTAAAGGCTATATAACATCACGCTTTGAGCCACGGGAGCGGAGCAGTAGCCTTAAATAACGCAGGTATAAACGCGGGCTCATCTAGTTATCTTATATTATCAAACATAGCGCATTCATATGACAAAAGCTAGGCTAAGCCGACGATAACTCCAAAAATAAGTAGGATTAGAATTAGAATTAAATCATTGATAATATGTCATTACTTTACCGATACGTTTTATAAGATTATTCATTAGAAAAAAGGATTCGCACGGGTAAATCCCCATTGTGGTAGGTAGAATAGGTGGATTAAGCGCTTATATAAAAATCGAAAGAGCCAAATGGAGGCATATTTGAACAGATTGCTAAGCAAAGGGGCTCGAGATCAAAACCACGTAGCACTCCATTGACTTTAAGATGTTATTTGATTATTATATTCTATACCTATATATATTCTACCAATACACACCTCAGCATCTAGTCCCAAGCTAAGCAGAGCTTGTGTACTTACTAGATAATGGATAAACATACATTACACTTTTTTTGTAAATACATACATATTATACATAGAAACACTCAGACCAAGACAAACATCCATGTTCATGCACACAAGTGTTTGACTTGAGCGGGAATCGAACCTGCGACCATCGGCGTAGCAGTCGCTTTCACTCCCACTGCGCAAACCGGTCGTCCTTTCGAAGTTACGTACGTTGTATTGAACTGCTCATTGTCGCTTGCTAAACAGTGAAGGAAACACATTGTGAGGAAACCTGTGAGTCTGAGAGATCTCCATAATGTTTTCGGCACCCTTCTCCTAAGCAAGAGAGGCCCCTGTTTAATATTGGGACTGTATTTTTTATTTGTCGATTAACAAGAGTGGCCGTGAGTTTTATTGCCAGTTCTTTCTAGTGGTTCTACGCCTTGCGAATGAAACACTGCATATAAGTAAATGTCGATTTTTTAAGTGATTATTATGTAAAACCGTTCATAAGCGTTTCATTATAGCCTAAGTGAATAAATGATTTTGACTTCGACTGACTGCAAGGGCGTCGCCAAGCAGGGGGGCAGCTGCCCCCCCCCCCTTCCCTCCCCAAGAGACTCAAAATCCCTACAATTCATACTTTTTACAGTACTTTTCTCATTTTCCATATCAACTTGCCCCCCCGCCCAGGCCATCGACTGGAGACTTTGTCCCCCCCCCTGGCAATCGGCTGGTGGCGCCCCTGACTGACTGTTTGTAGGCAGGACGTGCCATAGCTGCGAAAAGCAAGTACCTACCTAATTCAGCAATGTGGGTTTTCAGCTGAAAACAAGGATGTCAAGGGATCCTACTTAAAATCAGGTATACAAGTAGTGTCAGCCCAGTTTGGGATCAGATTACCGTGTATATTATTTTGTTTGTTTTTCGGCACTTTTATTATGGAAACATGACCGGCTTAAAAGATAACGTTAATAAGTATTTCTAGAAAGCATTACCTACGTAGTTATTAAGCTAATTCTCGCGTTTTATCAAGGTAATTTATGACTTTTTAATATATTTCCCAAGAAGTACTTAGCGACAAAAGTAAATTAATACTTTGATGCACCATTTTTAAGCTTGGAATTCCCCAAAAGAGAACAAAAACACTAACTTTGGAACTTTATTCCTCAAATTTGGATGGGATTGAAAATACCTTTAAAAAATCTTTCCAAATACAAATAATTTGTTAAATATATGACAGAATTAGGAAGTAAGCAACTTAAACAAATCTATCGCTTTCTTTTTTTAAGCCGTATGAAAATGATGACAAACTTTGTCTTTTTTTTCAAGACATCGCCCGCACTAGGCGTATATGTTGTGTTGCGAGGATCTCTAGAAACACTCAATAATCGGACAAAAAGCACACCTAGACTCGAAACAATTTATGAATCGTACAAAATGTTGTCCCTAGTGGGAATTAAACCCACTACACTCGGCGCAGTGTCAAGCTGCGAGGCGGCCGCTTAAACCATCACGCCCACCCTGCAGTCGATATTAGTGACATACTTATATTAACATAATCGTCCTAGCGCTATCCCGGTTGCATAGAACTGGGACTTACGCCTTGGAGTCCGAGAACCGCGTGGTAGGTTAGCCGAAAGAGAAAGTAAGAGGTTAGTGGTAACGACTTTAGCACTGTATAGACATGCAGGCTTTATCTTAATATTTTTTGTAGAATGAAACTTATTCCTTCGCTTGCCTTCCTTCAACAAAGGTTAAGATATTTTATTTAATTTTTTTTATAGACTCACGCCTTAATCCCCGAAGTAAGGTAGGCAGAGGTGTAATATTACACCCACGTTTCGCCATGAATTTTTAGGTCCCACGTAGTAGAGGGCGAATTTTTTGCCGTACTGGGCACATTACTAGACTCCGTGCTGCTACTGAGAATTTCCTTACAGAAAAACCTAATAACACTTTGCCCGACCCGGGAATCGAACCCGAGACCTCCCAATCCCCCACGCACATTTATGCCGCGAGACAACGAGACAGAGGTAAGTTATTTGTACAAACAAAAAATGAAATACACCTACATTATCACACCTTTTTTCCGTCGGGGTAGGCAGAGACAACAGAACGCCACTTGCTTCTATCCTTACAAACCTCACGCGTCTTCTACATTCATTACTCTTTTGATATAATATGCTCGCCGGTTCCATGGGCTTCGGACCTTTCCGTTTTTAAAAACGTCACAATTGTTTATAAACCACCTATATCTATTATCTGTTTTCAGTTAGTGCGGTAGGTATAATAATATGGTATCATCAATATTATCATTCATAGGTATTATCATTTATAGACAAATATAGGTATTTCTTTATAATAAACTACGCGAATATCATAAGAAGTAGAGCCTTGCTGATTATAGCACGAATGGGCCGGCTCGGTCGGGGAAGTACCTACTATGAACCACCCTATCACATAATATCGACCTAAACGAAACAGTAGGTATCTATAGTCTATACTGTCACGCTTCGTACGGTGAGTGAGAGTGCCGGAGGCGCCATCCCTTTTTTCTTGTTTTTCATTCCACTCCTATTCCTTTCCCCATCCCAAATGGCAGTAACGCACTTGTGATTTGTGTTGCTTGTGTCCATGGGCGGCGGTAATTTTATTTTATTGGATCGTTCAGCGATGGGCCGTCTGTTCGTTTACCGAGTAGGTAACACCTAAAAAGCAACCCTCTCAATAAATTGCTATTCGAAGAATTAAAATATGATGACAGACATATTTTCTTGTACTTTGTACCTACCGAATAAATAATGGTCAAAGCAATTAAATGATTAATAATGAATTTCCTTGCAAATAAGGTAATAAGTAGGTACATCCGTGAATTATTGCATTGTGCAATCTGAATTTTGAGACTTCGTTCAGAACGTGCGATTATATCGGCCGCATAAACAGGGCAGGTTCGACGCAGAATGTTTGATTAGTATAACTGGCAAGGCTGCAGGTACGGTGAATTATAGTAATAATAATTTATTTCAGCTAAAAATAACCCACATAGATACATAAGTACTTTACAGAAGTTACAGTCTTAAACATAAAACTGCCGGCTCAGACACATCACACAGCCCAAATACATTTTATCGTCTGTCTGTTTATATAAAATTCTTGCGTTACTGACTGACTGACAGACAACGCATCGCCAAAACTTTAGGGCGCAAGAAGCTGGAATATGGCATCGATTTACCTTAAGGAGCTACTCTTTTATCTTTTCTTTGTACCACCTGCACTAGGGCTAAATCTTGTGTAGCGGGTCTTTATAAACATTCAATCAACGGCTACAAAAATCCAGTAATTAGACAGAGTGGATGCCCCGAATACCACCCCTGCCCCTACTTGCAGCCTTTTTGTGTTTATCCTCTGCTAATAGTATTTAGGTATTTTGACCTCATATTCGCCAACCACCGCTTGTCACCGCTACACATCACCTTTCGTACAAAATGTAGCTGTCGCTCAGGGTCATGCCGACCGAATCCAGCGCCTGTGTGCGAAATCAATGAAGCGCCTTTTGGTCGTACTTTTCCGAAAATCATTTTAATAATTAACGCTAGCATTTCACCCGTTGCGAGGTTTCTTACCATGGCGTGTGCGCCGCACACAGCGCACATAGGGGCTTGGCCTTGCGGTCCCTGTCTGCTAGCGGCAGCCACTAATAGCAGCAACAGTTTACGCAATGCTGATGGACGTGGCACGCGACAGCGACCGTGTTCAGTGGCCCGTCTGCGCGAAGCCTTAGCTTTTCCACGACGCGACTGCCGTCTAACCTCCGCAGTCTAAAGGTATAGCGACATTCCACGGCTTAGACCAGTGTCACACTATAAAACTGTCAATGATCTTCTTCGAGGCACGAGGCAAGCGACAATTAGCATTTTAATACGCATATAACTTTGAATTGCGCGCCGTTCCAATCGTAAATTCGAATCCGCATCAATGTTTTGGTATCTCCAGGGTATCGCAGACTCTTAAAACTTTGCTTTATAACGACTCTCTGCACGCTCTTTAAAAAGAGAAACGAGTGCAATATTATATAATTTTCTTTCTCTCCCCACAGATGTGACAACTTTATGCTCACCTACGCTGTTTTCTCTGTGTGTCTCTCTACTTAGAATTAGCAAAAGTACTAAAGTACCTACATAATAGCAGATTTTCGCACCTACCAAAAAACATTTCATTGCATTCTAGATTTGCACGATAACTGATCATATCAATTAGCGCCAAACGTTTTTAATTGAATTATTACATATAGATGCTATCGTAATTAAAACTACATGTACTTTCTGACATAACACCGCTGCACGTCTAAGATCCGCTATCGTATGAGTGATTAGGCGCCAGGTCTCTGCTGAATTTGATAGCAACTCATTATGTGCGTATTTGTGCAGTAACTTTATGTACCTATATGTGAGATAGATCTGGAAGTCTGTTTGTTAATACATAAAACTAAAAATACCACCTGGCTTTCACCAGTCCAAAAAGTCCTAAACGACATTGTTTAAGAGATATGGTGCTACAGACCGACATACAGATACACAAACTTAAAACACCTCTCTTTTGGCAGTATCATCATTGTTCAGTGCTGTTCCGGTTACATCTGAGACTTTCGTCTTGGAGTCTTATTGATTAATTTGACAGAATATTAGCTTTTTCATAGAGCGACTGCCGTCTGACCTTACACATTGACTGCTGGAAACTTATATGGTGTGCCCAAAGTGTCGTATTTTGCGATGCGGCTAGCCCAACATGGTCGTGTTTAGGGAAAAAATATGTGCTGCCGAAACATACGATGCGTGAACAGTGTGAATCATACCCATACTACACATGTGCTGACGACCACTCATGTGTGTCTTGTTTTACGTTAAGCTCATATGTCGCGTGTCGCGTCAGCACATACACACGATCGACCTGCACGCGCGTTGCGTGCCGTTTGCACGAGAGGCTGGGCACGCTCTGCGGGGGCCAAGCGCCCACGCCCAAGGCCGCATAGTATAAGGCCATCAACTCAAAGTAATAGCATCACTCCTCTAGTTTCATCGGGGGTAGAAATACCATTAGAATGAAGCAGTTTCTTGATGATATTACGCCCTTTTTCTTCTCTCTCATCCCGCTCCTCCTTTAATTTATTTTCCCATTCCAAAGCGGCAACGCACTTGTGATTCCTGTGGTGTAGCTTGAGCTACCGTCTATTGGCGACGGTAATCGCTCACCATTAGGTGATCGTCTGCTCTCGTCTGTAGTCTATTAGGTACATAAAAAATGCCGCAACAAATTGTAAGAAAATCGTACAGATCTTATGATAACTCTTTGTTCGCCTTAACCCCTTCGCTTCACATTTTGGCATCTTTCTCAATGTATATAAGCTTCTAATTTGCGTCACAATCAATGATGTTACAAAAGTAAAAAGAAGTAGATACGTTATAGGCGTACCAAAAGCAGGACGCTAAACATAAGCCAGTTGGCAAGTCTGACATAATAGATATATGTGTGTGTGACGTCGCGAGCCGGCGTCAAAGTGAAACTGAGGACACATCTTGTCAACCGAAAATAAAATAAAATATGGAGTTGTGGCGTGTTTCTTTATATAAATATAATTGTAGTTGTTGTTATACATATGTATACTGCATAACATTTATAAGTTAAGTTTTGATTATATTATTATTACATGCAAATTAATTCTTATGTATAATGTGTATAATAATTTTAGTGAGATTTTATATTTATCATCTTTATTCTCCACGTTTGTATATTTGTCGGACGCGCAGACATAATTCGTATTAGAGAATAAGTTGGTCCGCCGCCTCCTCGATGTATTGTATGCGAGCGACCGGTTCTCAACCGCGCGGCCACGCCCTGTGACGCTGCGCCCGCGCACATCGCTCGGCAGTCAGCCAGATACATCGAGACGCGACAATATACTTATTCGCTCCGCGCTTATAGTTAGCTACCTCCGCTATATGTATAATAATTGTAACTTGAAAATCTTAGTGCTTGTGCTTTCTGCCTATTACCTACTCCTTCTGACTGTGACTTTCTTCTGTGTTCTATTGTGTGCTTGAACAATATAAACTTTACTTCTTTCAAGACTGCTTTTCCTTTCTCCGCATACCAGCAAGACCTGCAAACCGTAAGTCAATACCCAGCACACTACAACTAAAGAGTTATCGATATGTGCGTTAGTGTACCCTTTCTACGGATTGATTACTACGTAGGTAACGTATCTACCTCTTTCTTGTAATATCATTGATCACAATAGCATTTGTGAAGAAGATTCAGCCTACTATACCACGCTGACTAGAAGAGTTTGTATAGGTTTAATGTTTAGTCTTTAGTCTCTCCACATCGATTATTTTTCTTAGTCGCCTCATACGACACCTACGGAATCAAGAGACTTATATCCAACATTTCACTACATTAGCCTAATTGTTACGCCTAGATTTACGGTCTAAAATAGTGTAAATCTACGAATATGTCTAGTGTTATACCTATTAATAATTTTTTTTTCTTAATAAGGACTATTTGATCTCATAATCGGCCTTAATATGCGCCAGACTTGCTGCGCGAGTAGTGATACTGACTTGTCTGATGTAACTAAATATTTTCATTGTACGTAGGTACCTGTCACCTGAAAGTAAGTAAGAGTCTGTTTTGAAGATGACTTCGGGTTCGAGCGCTCCGCTGACTTGTCGCGGCTAAGTGTGATTAAATTGATGTGTATTAATGGTATCAATTATCTATTATACATAATGGTATATTATAAGAGTTCTACATAATGTTCTCGAAAAATATGTGAAGTCTGCCAACCCGCAACTTGACCAGCGTGGTGGACTATTACCTAACTTTTCTCATAGTAAGAAGAGACCCGTGCCCAGCAGTGAGACCTTTCAGGGCTGATATTATTATATGAGAATACATCATCGTCGCAAAACACAACTATATTGAATCGGATTTTGTTAAATAAAACACATTAAATACATTTTTCTAATGGTATATTTATTAAAAACATAGCAACAATACCTTATTTGTTTAATCTACATAATTACAATGGCGGCAGGCTACAGGGCCTCAAGCTTGGATGCACAGGCGCATGGGTACATGACTCCGTATACCGGGTGCATGACTTTTACTCAGGTTCATGGGTGCATAAATATATATGCTCGGGAGCATGCATGTAACTCAATGCACCCGGGTGCAGGAATGCTTAGTGAGACGGGTGCATGACTAAGATTAGCTGCACGTTAAGTGCAGTGGTATTCATGCACCCGGTGCAAGCCATGCACCCCGTATATCATACCAGGTGCATGATTTGTACTCATGATTTTAGGTCAATAAACATACAAGCACTCGGGTGCAAGGATGTAATTGGAACATATGCACCTGGGTGCATGGGAGCATCTAACAGGTGCTTGATTTTAATGCACGGGTGCAACGATATATAGGTTGTTTTGACAAACAGGTGTTTGTGAATTCAACTAAAGCTTTCATTTATTTTCATCCTCCATAAAAGAAATGCACCATTTTTATTCGAAATTGGGTATATCAAATTTTTCACACCTTTTGTACACATTACCTACTTATATTTTTATGTAACGGGTCTTAATGGCGTAATTATTAGAAAATAAAGATGAGGCTGGGCAAATAGTAGGTATTTAGGTAATCATCATATTTTAAGCGATCGAGGCCCGTTACAAAAACATAAATACAACAGATTTTATTTTATTTATAGAAACTTTTGTTTATTAAATTAATAAATAATACAAAATAACTAAGTTATTATGAATGTTTACGTCGTAGTATAATCTATTATGCACAAGATCTAGACACGGCTTGCCAGACGGTCTATTGGTTAGTGATCCTAATTTGTAAGCCAAAAACTGAGGGCTTGATTCCATCCCATAACTAATATTTGTGTAATATATTATCATGCTTCTGATCTATATTGGGCATAATTTATCTAGAACGTAGAACGTAGTATTGGACATAATTTAGAACGTACCTATTGAAGATTATACACCGTAGATTTTAATTGGTTTTGGAACGAAGGCCATTTCCATAATGATTAATGCAATCAAACACATAAAATATAAGCTAAAAATTAAAATAAACATTTAACATTTCAAGAACACGTAGTATCACTTTTGCTAATTAAACCGCACATTGCAATGTTATATTTGCGCGAAGTCATCTCTAAAGATCTTCTCGATCTCGATTGTCATTACGTTTTTTCGATAGTTATTCAGTTTTTCATGTTAGATTTTGAATTGAAGAAAACCATTTAAAATTTACTGTAGTGTCTGTCTAGTTTGGGATCAGGGGCCCAATTCTACTAAATGAATGTAGTTTCTATATAATGTCAGTGTCATAATTACGTCACAAAAAGCGTTTTCTACTAAATTATCTGATATTTGAATGAAATTGTAACGAGATCGTTTGTGTCAACGCCGAACTGTTTATTTTAAATTATATGATAATGACATTAGGTTCTCAGAATACCGCTTTTAAATCCATTCAAAATATAATATCAAAGTCATATAAAAATAGCAGAATTGGCCCCCAGATGACCGTGCATGAAATAATAGCGTAAACATTCTTAACATATAAATAAAAAATATTATTTTACATAATAGTACATAACATAGCACAATTCATTTATTTCACAGACATATGGTAACTTCATTGGTAACATGGTCTATTCAATTATTGATTATTATTTAGCATCCCATTTAATTGAAAAGGACTCAGGAAATTTAATCGTGGCATTAAAAACAATATCCTTTATTACATGAGAGTGCCGGTGGCCCTATCCTATCCTATTCCTTCTCCCTTATCCCACTTCACATCCTATCTCTTTTCCCAACCCCAAGGGGCGGCAACGCACTTGTGACACCTGTGGTGTTGCTTGTGTCCATGGGCGGCGGTAATTGCTTACCATCAGGCGATCCGACTGCTCGTTTGCAGCCTATTACTATATAAAAAGAAATTAAAACATACCACAGGTCGTCCACTCGAACGATACATCTATTCCTTTGTCAGGAATCACCCTATCTATTGGTGAAAACCGTACCAAAAACCTGTTCGTAGTTTTTGAGTTTATCGCGTTCACACAGATAGACAGGAATTCATTTTATAATATTCATAGAATTATCTTGTTCAATAAATTGTATCGACTGATATAAACTTTATAATAAAGGACTTTTATTAAGATACATAGCGACATTTCAATCAGTAATAAATAATTCCAAATGCTGATTGAAACAAAAAACTAACATACCTACCTACTTGGTTTGCAAGAGCACAAAAATTAACTTAAAGTAACATACTGGTTTGGAAGGGCCCACAACTCTCTGCCAAGATCCGTCTCTGGTGTGAGGTGTTCCTTTTTTGGCTTCAATATGAGGACGTATTTGGGATTACCAACAAATTTAATATATAATATAAAGCGCCTTAAATTTTCTTACGAGAATTTTTACGATACTGGAATAGTTATAAACTGATATATTTTCGTCAGTGATAATAATAGTGTCAAGTGTCACCACGCCCTATCTTCCCGTGGGTGTCGTAAGAGGCGACTAAGGGATAACACGATGCAAATACCATCTTTGCGTAGAGACGGAAAACTCGACATCAAACCCTATACGACTGCCTCGTTGGTCTCGCGGCATAAATGTGCGCGTGGGATGGGGAGGTCCCGGCTTCGATTCCTGGGTCGGGCAGTGTTATTGGGTTTTTCTGTCACGAAATTCTCAGTAGCAGCACGGAGTCTGGAAATGTGCCCGGTACGGCAATAGGCTCGCCCCTTATTACGTGGGATTAAAGTATATCTGGCGAAAAGTGGGTGTAGAAATACACCTCTGCCTACCCTTTCGGGGATAAAAGGTGTGAAGTTATGTATGTATGATAATAATATGATTTTAGGTAAACGCCGCGCCGTCCTAACTATTGATTAGTCTGTACTCTAGTGATTAGTGGATTTTGAGGCTGTTTTCCGTGCTTATCTCAGAAACTATTTGTTCGACTGAAAAATATATTTTTGAGTTTCATAGGCAATTTTGAACATAAATATATGTTTTAAGTATCACGCTTCGATAAACGGAGTACAGTAGAATTTTAAGTAATTTCCAAAAACCAGCCCTTTAGCATAATAATAATACAGTTATATTACTTAAGTATCTTACTCCGATTAAGTAATAAAAGGTAGATATAGCATACCCTACACGCAAGAGAAGCTAACTAAAAAAATGTGCATAGGTTGCATAGGTTGGCGGGGTAGATAGATAGATAGACTATAATGGTAACTTTGAGCCTCAATATCTCCTGAACCAGTAATTTCGCAAGTATGGTGCCGAAGTAAAAATGTTCGTAATAATTGTTCAGTTTTCGTCACGGGTCTTTTACACCCTGTATGATAATTAGAGGTCTTCCTATTTTTAGCTTCACTCGAATATAAGGCGTGCTGTCTTCCCTTTTTACATAATCCGAGGTTTTTGTGATTTACAACTATTTTTTACATATGAACACAATATAATTTAACATCTAAATCAATAATAATAGCATACTATAATTTAATTTAACATACGATTTCTTCACAAAATATACAAACAATTTTAGCTAGATATACGTGCAGTAAATTGTTCTTCATTTATTCATGTCCGTTGAAAAATGTTTGTTTGCGACAATCTCGAAAACGACTTGACCGGTTTAATTGCTTCATTTTTTGGTCAATATTGATTTGTTTCGATATGAACGAAACGTAAAAAGCAGGCCACAGTTCATTTTATGTCAAGAAATGGCTGGCTGTAAGTCTGATATTCTTGGACCCATGGGCCCATACGGATTTCAAGCAGTGATAAGGCTTTTATCCGAAGTGTTGAACAGTATAAATATTTTTAGGCCCCAATCGAAAAAGCAGAGTCCATCTAGGTTAGGTGTTGGGCCCACTACATCATCATCCTCATCCTCTTAGCGTTATCCCAGTTTCAATCTGGGGTCCGCTTACTAGTCTAACCGGATTTGGCTGAATATTAGCTTTTCCGCAGAGCGACTGCCTGCCTGACCTCCGCAACCCGAAGGGATAGCGATATTTTATGGTTTAGACTAGTGTCAGTTCATTTAGAAGGTACTGACGCCCTGTAACGATTGTCAAAGATCTTCATGACAACCGGGACCGACGGCTTAACGTGCTCTCCGAGGCACGGGACAAGCGATAATTAACAATTCAATACGCACATCACTCCGCAAAAGTCATTGGTTCGCGCCGTGGATTCGAACCCGATACCCTCTGCATGGCAGTCTGTTGGTATCTGCACTAGGCTATCGCTGCCTGCCCACTACGATATTATTAAACCTGTTTTGTTTGTCTAAAAATCAATAAGTAAGAACAATTTACCAAACATATTTTGCTGTACAAATATACTGATACTTTTACAAGCTAATTTTTTCACACATCATAAATTATTATTTTTATTTATTTTTTACTACATAACCACAATAAATTAAACTAATCGATAGACACCGAAATAATACTATAATTATATTTATTTATTTTTATGGCTTTAGCTTTTTACCACTGTCTGATAAGATTTGGTTAAATTAATTTGTCAGGTAACTGATATATAAGATAGGGCCTGGCCAGAATAGTGAACTGCGCCCGAATTTTTTTTACATCAACTCTCGCAAAATGATTCCTGACTTCTAAACCATTTAATTTTATAGTAATAATGTCTGACAATAATTTTAATAAATCACATTTTGTAAAAGAAATTGGGATATTTCCAACTAGTCAAATCGGACACTTTTAATAAAATGTCCAAAAAAATCTATTTCTGCGGATTTTGTTTGTAATATGCATTAATTTATTACTGTCAAATAGAGTACTAATTATGAATAAATTGACAATGAAACGTAAAATAGAGTTTTAAAATAAATTGATGATTGAAAGTGACATTATTTTCGCATGTCTTTCTAGATAAATGAACTTATTTAAGTTATTTTACTAGCAGAAAACATCCCTTTCTCCATTTTAAAACAGAATACCTAATTGAAAGTCTATAAGAAAATCTCTAATGTGAAATTTCCTAAACATTTGCGGAAGGAATTTGATTGCCATGGCAAGGTATTAATTTTTAATTAGGTATTCCTTTCAGTATGGCTAGGAACTGTCGGAAGCCAAATGTTTTCTTTTACATTATTATACAAATACTTACCGCCATTTCTACAAAATTAAAACAATTTTAGGCCAATTTTGATACGGACCGTTTTGTGAGAAAGATACGATTTTTGTAATATTTTTTTTGTTACGTTTTTTAATAAGAGGAAGTCGAAGTACTTCTTTACTAAGGGTCATCCATTTTTTGGCCTCATGACTACTAATACCTTTTTAAACTTGAGCTCTAACACTAGGTAGTATTGTCAATTTACAGAAAATTGCGACTCGGGAATAGAACCCAGGTCTTTGGGATACAACACACACAGGACACAACCATCGTATCTTTCTCATAAAATCAGTCATATATACGCCAAAATCATTATAATAAGTGCACATTTTTTTCTACAATTGAAACTGCAATAACTTTTTACAATCTCGTGATTTTTTATTGACATACTATGCACATTCCTAGCTTATATCAGCTTTATCTAGCTTGTTTTGATACACAAGTTAGAATTGAACCTCGCTAAGTTAGTTTTTAATCGTGATTGCCGAATAATGTGGTTGCTGAACAATAAACGCAACTGCGGGGCAACTACGGGCAACTGCGTGGCAACTGCGTGTCAACTTCTTTTCAATAGATTTGGAGCTATGTTGCGCCTGAGTCACAACAGCGTTGCAACTGTGTCGCATCTAACTGTTTGATATCTGCGTTGTAATTAGCGTGGCAACTGCGTCGCGACTACGTCACAACTGCGTCGAATGTCCAACACTAACTAATGTACATAATTATTTCTAGAAAACGGCTATGCGATGTTCAATCCCAACTCAATATAATATTCCATCTCACCTAAGTGTCACCTTAATATTTATTTGTACCGAACTATTTATTTCAAACTCACTAAAACAGAACATGACTGATCGACTAGTGATCTTTCAGCGTCTATACGTTTCCAAGAACACCACCAAAGCGGGTCAAGCTTTTTATAGTAAGTTAAAATCACCGTTTGATTTAAAAATTGTTTTGATTACCAGTATTGTGTGATTTTGTAGAACATTATTTATGGTCGATAATTCTTGTGCTCAAATAAACTTAATTTAATTATGGGTCTTTTTGAAAAGGGACAGCATCGAAAAAGGAAAATCCCAATATAACTTTGCCCTTCAAAGACAAATTATATATAACTGTACTAATCTTCCGAATATCGTATGGCAGGGTACATCATCATGTCAGCCTAGAGACGTCAACTGCTGGACATAGGCCTCCCCCAAGGTTCTCCACACTGACCGATTTTGAGCCGCCCGCATCCAACCACTTCCCGCGATCTTAACCAGATCGTCGGTCCACCTTGCGGGAGGCCTACCCCTGCTGCGTCGTCCGGGTACATACAAGACAGTACAAAGGTCAAAGGGTCCAGCTTGACGAGTAGAAGTGTGTACTAAATTCGAGATTCGAGATACATGTTTGACATAATTTGTATGGAGCTTAAGTCAAATATGTATCTAAAATAGAAAAAATGGATAGATTTCAAATTGAATTTAGCGGTTAGCCAGCATGGTCGACTATGGCCTTACCCTTCTCATAGTGAGAAGCGACCTATGCCCAGCAGTCGGTCAGTTCGTTGACCTTGGATTTTCTTACAAAATCTTTTTGATAAGATTCTACAAAATCACACTATACCATCATCATTGCGTCAACATCAGACATTCCTATCATTACATATCATACAAACGAGTCATACATCACACAAAGCAACCGTATCTAACACTAATAACGCCGCGGTATTAGCGTCGCAACTGCGGGACGCTGCGTCGCAACTGCGTCGCGATTGCGTGGCGGTTGCCGGCCGCCTACTTTACAAACTTACGAAGTACACTTCAAGTTACTGTATAAACGTAATTATGTTGCTACTTAACTTGGATATAAATTCGTTGCAATTGTAAAGCAACTTTTATAACTACTGATCAATAAATAGCTGATTTACATAAAAATATATTATAACAATTGCATAACAACTGAGACCACCGAGTGGCAACTGCTTAACAACTACCCAACAACCGTCTACTATCCAGCGACTAAGTTGAGCAATTGTGAAGGTATTGACCGTCAACTATCGAGCAACTTTTGGCCAACAGTTGGCCAACTTATCAGCAACTTACGAGCAACTTTTCCCAAACTTCTCACCAACCGACCGGCAACCGCAACGCGACAGCCACGCAACATTATCATTGTGTAAAATTATCGTGGCGGCACATTATATGCTAGTACCTATAGTAGTTGGGTTTGAAGGGTCCCACCTTGTTGAGGCCGAGGTATTTGGCCTGCTCGTCTGTTAACTCAGTGAGGTGTGCGTCGAATGTTGGCAAGTGTAGGCTCGCTACATATTCGTCCATTTTTTTCGGTAATAGATATACATCAGCCTGGAACAGAAAGTATTTTAAAATTAAATAAAACCAGCCCTTTTATGCAGTGTCAAACATGCTATCATGTATTACGACAACAGCACCACCTAGCAAGTCAGATTCGACAGAATCTGACCAAATTATTTTTACTGGATTTTGCCTGCGTTGCCGTCTTCACGTCACATCACGCCGCGTCACGTCACGTCACGTCACGTACCTTATATTTGGGGTGCGGCGCGTTAAACAGCTCTGCGCGACCGCCTGCGTGGACACCGTCACGTCACGTCACGTCACGTCGCGTCACGTACCTTATAGGTCTATCCGCGCACAACAGTGCCGACACGTGAGAGACAGTTCCGTACCGTACCGGCCCGTGACGTGCTATTCATACATGTCAGTACCGACACGATGCATGCAGTGATTTTTAGTACTAATTCAATCAACTTTTCGTCGTCCATCTTGAAACACTGCGACCGTCTCAGGCAAAATATTGTCCGCTACAAATTCACGTCGGATCATGCCGAATGTCGGCGCAGCACTGACATCACTGAACGTCACTGTCACTGACGAGTACGGATAGCGTCATACAAAATTTATGGTACAATATCATATTTCAATGACACTGGTCGAAACGTTACTGATCAGCACGTGTCGGTACTGTGCCGGCACTGTTGTGTGCGGATAGACCTTATATATGGGATGCGGCGCGTTCTACAGCTCGAGCGCCTGCGTGGCCGCGGTCACGTCACGTTACGTCACTTCGCGTCACGTCACGTACCTTATATCTGGGGTGCGGCGCGTTCTACAGCTCGAGCGCCTGCGTGGCCGCGGTCACGTCACGTTACGTCACTTCGCGTTACGTCACGTACCTTATATCTGGGATGCGGCGCGTTCTACAGCTCGAGCGCCTGCGTGGCCGCGGTCACGTCACGTTACGTCACTTCGCGTCACGTCACGTACCTTATATCTGGGATGCGGCGCGTTCTACAGCTCGAGCGCCTGCGTGGCCGCGGTCACGTCACGTTACGTCACTTCGCGTTACGTCACGTACCTTATATCTGGGATGCGGCGCGTTCTACAGCTCGAGCGCCTGCGTGGCCGCGGTCACGTCACGTTACGTCACTTCGCGTCACGTCACGTACCTTATATCTGGGATGCGGCGCGTTCTACAGCTCGAGCGCCTGCGTGGCCGCGGTCACGTCACGTTACGTCACTTCGCGTTACGTCACGTACCTTATATCTGGGATGCGGCGCGTTCTACAGCTCGAGCGCCTGCGTGGCCGCGGTCACGTCACGTTACGTCACTTCGCGTCACGTCACGTACCTTATATCTGGGATGCGGCGCGTTCTACAGCTCGAGCGCCTGCGTGGCCGCGGTCACGTCACGTTACGTCACTTCGCGTCACGTCACGTACCTTATATCTGGGATGCGGCGCGTTCTACAGCTCGAGCGCCTGCGTGGCCGCGGTCACGTCACGTTACGTCACTTCGCGTTACGTCACGTACCTTATATCTGGGATGCGGCGCGTTCTACAGCTCGAGCGCCTGCGTGGCCGCGGTCACGTCACGTTACGTCACTTCGCGTCACGTTACGTACCTTATATCTGGGATGCGGCGCGTTCTACAGCTCGAGCGCCTGCGTGGCCGCGGTCACGTCACGTTACGTCACTTCGCGTCACGTCACGTACCTTATATCTGGGATGCGGCGCGTTCTACAGCTCGAGCGCCTGCGTGGCCGCGGTCACGTCACGTTACGTCACTTCGCGTCACGTCACGTACCTTATATCTGGGGTGCGGCGCGTTCTACAGCTCGAGCGCCTGCGTGGCCGCGGTCACGTCACGTTACGTCACTTCGCGTCACGTCACGTACCTTATATCTGGGGTGTGGCGCGTTCTACAGCTCGAGCGCCTGCGTGGCCGCGGTCACGTCACGTTACGTCACTTCGCGTCACGTCACGTACCTTATATCTGGGGTGCGGCGCGTTCTACAGCTCGAGCGCCTGCGTGGCCGCGGTCACGTCACGTTACGTCACTTCGCGTCACGTCACGTACCTTATATCTGGGGTGCGGCGCGTTCTACAGCTCGAGCGCCTGCGTGGCCGCGGTCACGTCACGTTACGTCACTTTGCGTCACGTCACGTACCTTATATCTGGGATGCGGCGCGTTCTACAGCTCGAGCGCCTGCGTGGCCGCGGCCACGTCACGTTACGTCACTTCGCGTCACGTCACGTACCTTATATCTGGGGTGCGGCGCGTTCTACAGCTCGAGCGCCTGCGTGGCCGCGGTCACGTCACGTTACGTCACTTCGCGTCACGTCACGTACCTTATATCTGGGATGCGGCGCGTTCTACAGCTCGAGCGCCTGCGTGGCCGCGGTCACGTCACGTTACGTCACTTCGCGTCACGTCACGTACCTTATATCTGGGGTGCGGCGCGTTCTACAGCTCGAGCGCCTGCGTGGCCGCGGTCACGTCACGTTACGTCACTTCGCGTAACGTCACGTACCTTATATCTGGGGTGCGGCGCGTTCTACAGCTCGAGCGCCTGCGTGGCCGCGGTCACGTCACGTTACGTCACTTCGCGTCACGTCACGTACCTTATATCTGGGATGCGGCGCGTTCTACAGCTCGAGCGCCTGCGTGGCCGCGGTCACGTCACGTTACGTCACTTCGCGTCACGTCACGTACCTTATATCTGGGATGCGGCGCGTTCTACAGCTCGAGCGCCTGCGTGGCCGCGGTCACATCACGTTACGTCACTTCGCGTCACGTCACGTACCTTATATCTGGGGTGCGGCGCGTTCTACAGCTCGAGCGCCTGCGTGGCCGCGGTCACGTCACGTTACGTCACTTCGCGTCACGTCACGTACCTTATATCTGGGATGCGGCGCGTTCTACAGCTCGAGCGCCTGCGTGGCCGCGGTCACGTCACGTCACTTCGCGTCACGTCACGTACCTTATATATGGGGTGCGGCGCGTTCTACAGCTCGAGCGCCTGCGTGGCCGCGGTCACGTCACGTTACGTCACTTCGCGTCACGTCACGTACCTTATATCTGGGGTGCGGCGCGTTTTACAGCTCGAGCGCCTGCGTGGCCGCGGTCACGTCACGTTACGTCACTTCGCGTCACGTCACGTACCTTATATCTGGGGTGCGGCGCGTTCTACAGCTCGAGCGCCTGCGTGGCCGCGGTCACGTCACGTTACGTCACTTCGCGTCACGTCACGTACCTTATATCTGGGGTGCGGCGCGTTTTACAGCTCGAGCGCCTGCGTGGCCGCGGTCACGTCACGTTACGTCACTTCGCGTCACGTCACGTACCTTATATCTGGGGTGCGGCGCGTTTTACAGCTCGAGCGCCTGCGTGGCCGCGGTCACGTCACGTTACGTCACTTCGCGTCACGTCACGTACCTTATATCTGGGGTGCGGCGCGTTTTACAGCTCGAGCGCCTGCGTGGCCGCGGTCACGTCACGTTACGTCACTTCGCGTCACGTCACGTACCTTATATCTGGGGTGCGGCGCGTTTTACAGCTCGAGCGCCTGCGTGGCCGCGGTCACGTCACGTTACGTCACTTCGCGTCACGTCACGTACCTTATATCTGGGGTGCGGCGCGTTTTACAGCTCGAGCGCCTGCGTGGCCGCGGTCACGTCACGTTACGTCACTTCGCGTCACGTCACGTACCTTATATCTGGGGTGCGGCGCGTTTTACAGCTCGAGCGCCTGCGTGGCCGCGGTCACGTCACGTTACGTCACTTCGCGTCACGTCACGTACCTTATATCTGGGGTGCGGCGCGTTTTACAGCTCGAGCGCCTGCGTGGCCGCGGTCACGTCACGTTACGTCACTTCGCGTCACGTCACGTACCTTATATCTGGGGTGCGGCGCGTTTTACAGCTCGAGCGCCTGCGTGGCCGCGGTCACGTCACGTTACGTCACTTCGCGTCACGTCACGTACCTTATATCTGGGGTGCAGCGCGTTCTACAGCTCGAGCGCCTGCGTGGCCGCGGTCACGTCACGTTACGTCACTTCGCGTCACGTCACGTACCTTATATCTGGGGTGCAGCGCGTTCTACAGCTCGAGCGCCTGCGTGGCCGCGGTCACGTCACGTTACGTCACTTCGCGTCACGTCACGTACCTTATATCTGGGGTGCGGCGCGTTATACAACTCTATGAGCGCGAGCGCCTGTGTCGCCGCCGTCACAGACACAACGAAGGAAGGCAGCGATGAACAACAGAGGTTCGCTAGCCGGCCCTCGGCTAGGAGGACTATGCGCTTGCCGTTCGGCCATATTATGTGGTCCACCTGTCGACAATCAAGAGAAAATATTACTACACGTTGGAAAATATACAGATGATTTAAAATAAATAACCTAAAGCGATCGAAAAAGACCATAATTAGAAATAATGCTAAAGTAAAATGTATTTTACGATGTGATGTGGTCAACCTGTGAAAAAAGGAGATGAAATGTCTATAACCACAAGAAGAAAAACTGCTTTATAAGTATTTAATCCGCCATGGGCTATTAAAGGTCCGTGTGCCAATACGGTCTACGGTATAGGCACTATAGGCTCTTCCACTGTCTTAACCGTAAACCCGTAAAAATAAGAAAGTCAAACTGCGAGCGAGAGTAGTTAGTGTATTATGGCATAATTGGGTACAGTGCGATAGTGAAAACATTGGTAGTGATGTGCGCAAAAACGAGTGAGAAAGCGGGTAGACCCGCAATTCTTCAGTCTATCCGTGAACATGGCGCTAGCAACAATAACGAAATATTGGTTACACCAAACAAAAGTACGTGGTACATAGTGTGTCACAAAACCCATCACCAAGCCGTAGTCTCCTCGTTTTGGACATCATGCCAAGTCATTCTAAGCTAAAATAATACCTGGAAAAGGATTTTCTTTTGAGTGCACACATTTTTAATCCACAATTAAAAGTGCGCGCGTACAATGCGCGAAATACCTAACAAATCATGGGTGCATAGGACATCTATAGAACAAATTGGAGCGAAAAATGCAAGCATTTGTTCCTAATTAGAAAAATTGTAGGCGGACTTTTAGCGTCAATATCAACTGAACCAGTAATTTCACAGGTATGATGGTAAAGTAAAAAAAAATCGTAATGATTGGTACAATATGGGATTTCAGTTTTCATGAAGGGTCTTTTTACGTTTAACCCATTCGCTGTCCGGCGCGAGACACAATAGAAAATCAATTGTTATGAATCACATATTATTATGATACACGGGACAGTGAAACTGTTAAGGGTCGGCACATATCTGACGGAAGATGCGTCGCGTAACGCCAAAACAGCCAAATACAGGGTGGCGCTACCATAGGGCTGCTTTGAATTCCACACAGCTGATACAAAACGGTCAACGACCCTACATTGCACGCCCCGACTCGCTCCGATGCGACGCCTCGACGTCATCCGAAGTTAGTCTCAGCGCAGATAAAACGGAGCGCAGCGGAGAGGATTTTATTAACGCACTTGAAAATAAACTATATTTTTTTTTACAATAAAGTGCATAAATGCTTGAACCTGACAAAAAACATTCGTCCTCGAAGATATGCGGGAATCCTCGCGCGGCGTCGAGTCGGCGCCCGCATCGTAGTGAGTCGCGGCGCGCAATGTAGGGTCGTTGACCGTTTTGTATCAGCTGTGTGGAATTCAAAGCATGTGCAAAAATTGCGGAACTTAAAATCGATATTGTGGCTAACCTACTGCACCGATTTAATTGATTTTTGGTACAAGGCTTCAGAATGTTGTACGCTATGCCTCTGTTCAAAAAGTGCCCCTATGGTAGCGCCACCCTGTATATGATAAATCATTCAACCTTTCACAACTAACCGATGATGCGTTAGTGCGTCGAGCGTACAGCGTCTGTTCCGTTTCCGTCAACGTATCGTCGGTCGACGTCGCGCGCACCACGCACCACGTGTATACAGACGGACGCGTTGGGCGACGTTTTAAAATTAAATGTCATACAAAGCAACCGCCCTGTAGTTGAAAAGCTGCCGAAAGCAGAAACTGACTAGACGCGTAATGTAGCAGGTCTAATTTGACGGAATAGACGCAACCGATGCAGATACACTCGACGTATTTTCCGTCAGATATGTACCGACCCATCTGACGGAATAGACGCGACCGATGATACGCTCGACGCATCTTCCGTCGGATATGTTCCGACGCTAAATGACCAAAAAATTTTCAATTTATATAGTAAGTATGTATAATGCTATATGTACATACCTGGCTCCGCACTCTCTCCCACAACAGGTCTGGAGTCCTGAGCGCGTGCACGTCTATCTCCGTGTTGCTGTGTCCCATGTTGCACACCACGCAGCCATTCTTCATTCGCTCCATATGTTCTCTTGTCACTACTCCCTTGTTGCCTGTAGCTGTGATTACTATGTCCACTTGGCGGATCACCTAGAAAGGTTAAAACGATTATTATTTAACGCTTTAAAGACATCAAACAAAATATTGCTAGACAGAACTAGGCGGACGTTCTTTGACCAGATTGGAGACATCCTAAAAAAAGGACAGCTCAGAAGTACCCTAAACAGAATAGCATGCATGAGAAACTTGATTGGAGTAAATGAAGCAAGAGCGATATGTCAGTATCGTTGCAAATGACGTTCCGTAGTCTCTGCCTACCCCTCCGAGAAACAGACGTGATGTTATGTATGTACGTATGATGGCATCTAAATTGACGGTCTAAGAAAATATCTAAAATACTTAAGATCCTCATAATAAATCATTTGATTCGCTTCAGGAAATGGTTGCAAAACTTTTAAAAGATACCTCAGTATGTCAGAAGTGTCAGAGAGCCAAACTTAACTGTGAAAAATACTTATACCTCTCTAAATACAAACAAGTAATAAACAAATTACAAGCAGACACATAACAAGGTGGTAGTCGAATCCACGACCTTCAACTTCAAATAGATTTCCTAACTACTAGGCTAACAGGTCAGTCAAATAGCAGTCAGCGGAGCCCGCTGGCCTTCCTCGAAGAGCTGGGGTGGCTCGAATGACAAGACCATTCTCACCCGCACGCAAAATACACGTCAAGACGTGGAGTTGCGGAAACAGCCCGTGCCATCAAATATCAAGTAGTACTGTCAGACAGGCAGTGCGTCAGTCAGTCAATCAAGTTAGTAAGGCAGTCAGTCAGTCAGTCGGTCGGTCGTTCGGTCGTTCGGTCAGTCAGTCAGACAAACAGACTATTGAATAATTTAAATAAATCATACCTCATTTAATTTAACGACCCTGAACCCATCCATGGCGGCTTGTAGAGCGCATATTGGGTCTATTTCTGTTACATACACCTGAAAATAAAAATAAATATTTGTTTGTTAATAAGCACCATAGACACAATTGGGCTTTTAGATCGATGACCAATCAGAAAATATTACTGCCCTCCGATACTCGCACTGTTGCAAAACTATATAATACCGTTGTTTCTGACTGTATTTAAGACTTAGGTCTAAGGAATAGTGACGGTTAGGTCTAAGGAATAGGCAGCGATAGCCTAGAGGAGATACCAACAGACTGCCATGCAGAGGGTATCGGGTTCGAATCCACGGCGCGCACCAATGACTTTTCGGAGTTATGTGCGTATTCAATTGTAAATTATCGCTTGTCCCGTGCCTCGGAGAGCACGTTAAGCCGTCGGTCCCGGTTGTCATGAAGATCTTTGACAGTCGTTACAGGGCGTCAGTACCTTCTAAATAAACTGACACTAGTCTAAACCATGGAATATCGCTATCCCTTCGGGTTGCGGAGGTCAGACAGGCAGTCGCTCCGTGGAAAAGCTAATATTCAGCCAAATCCGGTTAGACTAGAAAGCGGAGCCCAGACTGAAACTGGGATAACGCTAAGAGAAAGAAAGAATTTTACAATGCCAATCAATATGGCATATGCCGGTAGGCAATAGCTCCGGCGGCGGTCTTTTTTCGCACATCAAAGAAGATTACCGCAGTAATTAATGCGTTTGTGGCCACACTACCGTTTGTTCAGTGTGCAACACGAGTTCGACGACGACGCACGTATCTACCAATATGGAGTGGTCAAATGAAAAAGCGCTCGAATTTTTGGAGTTATTGCAATCCGAACAGTCTCTCTGGGATACCCGACAGAAAGCTAAAAATTGAAAAGATTCATGTTAAAATAATTGGCACTCATAAAATACCAAACAGCTGCAGCTTCATCCGCCATCTTGAAAAAATGGTATTTTTACCGCCTATAGTATTTTCGCTGTATGATGATATGCATGACAGTTCTCATTTTACATATCACGCATACTACTTTGAACTTTCAACTTATGAAAATAAATTATTGGCAAAAAAATACAATTATTAAAAATATATCTATTAAAAATTACGAAGTAAATTGATACTAGTATGTCTCTCTCTATTTTTATAATTATTATTAACTGTAATAATAAATTATTTAAATGTAATAAAATACAATCCTCAAAATGTCAGATGCATGAAACGGAACCTCTGTCAGTAGAGATTGACACCATTGAATTGACATGAAATCGATGAATAGGATCGGCCATCTTGTGATCGAATACGTCAGTACGAGCGCCTGGTATGCGGTTTGTGATTCTGCCTGTTTGGCGTGTAATTTTTTTTTGTTGTGTTTTGTTTGGTACGTACAATGCCAAAAACAACAAAAAAGATAGTTTTAAACTCTCAAAGCCGTGAGTTAGTGCTTCGTTTGAGGATCTTCTTTGAACGAGAGCGTGCAGACGGGGGCCCGGTAATACCGATCGACAGTGTTGTGTACAGAGTTGCGGCAGCTCTGGACATCGGCAAGGCTTCAGTTTCTCGAATAACCGAAGAAAAATTTGGAGAAACTAGTTTTGAAGACAAGAAGCTTAGATAGATATAGATAGTTCCGATGTGGTGGCAATACGAAATTCCTACATTGATAAACTTAACCAGTCGTAGAAATAACACAATCGACAATATTATTTACAGACTGGGATAAATATATCCCCTCGACCGAATTTGAGATCAGCAATTAATTATCTCAGTCGGAAAAGATTCCGATTCAGATACGACGTTTTATTTCGAGTGACGCTGACGAATAATGAAAAAAAAATATTTTAAAGTAAAGCGAAGTTGATGTAAAATCGGTAACTACGTACGATTACATGTCGTTTGCCAATTAATTCGATATTTAAAAATAATCGTTTAAAGGAGATGTACCATTTGGCCATACATTATGGGCCTGGCACGGCCAAACACGACACCATGTGTGTTTTGAAGATAAACGACTACTCTATTAACCTGTATAATTTCTTTTTAAATAACTTTTGGTGGAAATAAGATACGAGATATTTGAAGTGGAAATTATTCCGCAACTAAAACTACCTCAAAATTGAATTTTAACATAAATATAATACCTAGATGTAAATAAAGGTATGTCTTTACGTCTTAAAGAACAAAAACTACATAAAGAGTGGCCAATAATAATGAATAATCACCTGTGTACTAGGGAACCTCGTACTATGTATACTCGTCCAAAAAAGATAACCACAATCACAAACACCGTTGCATATTCTTAGCATGGGTAGAAGGTACTGATCATTATTATTGAATTTATATTCAATTACATTACATTAAAACCGTACGAAAACACCAATAAATCAGAGCAAAATATTTACGATACACAGTAGCAACACGAATGACATAACAGATAAAAAAAGTGTTGCAAATGGTTTGAACAAATATTTCTACTATCGATTAAAAAACAAAACGATTTTTACCGATTAATAATTATGGAATGTATAATAAATTATATATTTCTTGATTCTTTTTACAAATATACTTATAAAGTAAATAAAATATATTGTTTTCTAATATAATAATAAAAATATTATTTCCTTAAAACAATTTCTGCCTACCATACTTCATTTTATTTTTAATTCTGGCAACATAAGACATTCATCCGCTATTACCATAGCCTATTCAAAATAATTAATCTTTAAAAACTAAATTCTTTCTCCGATACTCTATCAAGAAACGAAAACGATGTAAAAATTTAAAAAAATATATGTTTAATTTCAACGATTCACAACTTTCTGGCCGCTACAGGCCGTATTTGGTATTTCTCCTTTCCTTAGGTTACATCACTATAATTGTCAGTCATGAACTGTCATGCATATCATTATACAGCGAAAATACTATAGTTTACTGGCATATCTCGGTAAACTCTAGTGTAACCACACGACTTCACGCAGTAATTTAACGGTAATTTATTGCCATAATTATGGCGGTAACAGCCCGGTAGACGGTAAGGTAGTGTGGCCCGAGCATAAGGAATAGTGACGATGATGAAACGTTTACAATGGTGATTAATAAATTTTGAGAATTGATGATAATAATAATGATCATGATAATAATAATAATGATGATGATATACTCACGACGCATCCCAGCGCTTTGAGGGCCTGGCAGCATCCCTTGCCGACCTCCCCGTACCCGCACACGACAGACTGTTTGCCGCCGAACATTAGATCTGTGCTGCGTTTTAACGCGTCGATTATGCTCTCACTGGAAACAATACAAATACAATAGAATTTTGAGCATTGGAGTCAATTATTTTGGATTTTTTGAAATCTGGCTTTGTAGGTTTGTATGCATTGATAAAGCAAGGGGGCTCCCTCCTCCTTAAAGCAACCGAGCCTTACATAACAACTGACATTTTAAGTGTGTTTCCTGGATAAAACTATCGACCAGAGTAAACTCCCGCATTTGCCCTGGAGGGAAATCCAACCCAAGGCTGTCTTGGCAGTCACGGTTAGTAGCCACTCAGTGGTGTATCTAGGATTTTATTTTAGAGGGAGGTGGGGCTTATTTTGGTTGAACTAACCTTGTTTGACCCTTGGTGAAAGAGGATTTTATCCAGGGTAACAATAAAAACTCACTTGTCTTTAGAAGAAAACATTTGCATTTGCGCCAGAAGCACTCGTTTGTGAAGTTTCCATCTCATTTTAGGTGGGAGGGGTGTTTTAGATTGGAGGGAAGGTAAAACCTGGTGAAGGAATGTTTGATACGGGGAACTCTACTAATATTTTTACTTTATTCTTCTTTAGAAGAAAGAATGCATTGGCGGATAGGGTTGAGACAAACCGACAGCTTAATAAAAACCATTAACCTACTAACTCACCGACACGAATACAAGTTGTCAAACTTGGTCTTAGTGACTGAATCGTTGACATTCATGGCTGGGACGCACAGCTTGCCAGCCTTGCTTAGCTGGTACAGCCTGTGGACGCCTGTCACGCTCTCTTCCACTATACCTGAGGGAGACAGAGGACATGACATACGTAATGTATTATACCAATTCACCTGAGAAAGATTGGGCATATTATTATGGAATTAGCCAGGTACTGTTCTGTCTTTTTCAGCCTTTCGCAGCGCACTGATGAAATTAAGCCTCTCGCAATTTGCTACACAGTAGCACCATGAGTCAATAAGGTCAGGCCAGACTGGTTGGTATGGGGTTTGATTTGCTCTGTGTATTTTTCTTAGTCGCCTCTTATACCCTCGGAATGGCGTGGAGGTACAATGATTCTGGTCGTGCTGGCTTTCTTAATAAAGGTTGAACCGTACGATGGCTGTTGAATGCGGGCCATCAGCGGGCCGAGTCAGTAATAAGCGTAAGATGATATCCTGCATTGTATTCGCATCTAAACCTATTATGTCTGGACTTCAAAATAATATAAACGAAGAGATGAAATATAATGAAATGACAAAAAAAGAAAACGCAATGACTCTTGGTTTGTTTCGGCCTAAGTATATAATATGTCTTTATGTCCATCAAATCTCCACCAGTCTTCTACACAAAAACAGCGAAAGACCAGTGCGGTAGACTCTATACTTCATGTGTTCATGAAGCCTCATCATGCGTTATAACGGTTATATACTTAGCAGACATTGGACTTATTCGCAACACGACCCGCAGTTGTTTATGACGATATGCCTCATTCTATAAATGCCCTATTCGTGACATAACATTTCTACTTTGGACTCATTCGAAAAAAGATTCTATTTCTATTCTCTAATATACTCTTTTTTGGCTCCCATGGTGCGTTTACTGGGTCTATCTCTTATACAATCACACACAATCGTGCACTGATTTGACTGAATATTAGCTTATATACCTAATGGATCTTATATACCTAATGGATTCTGTAATATACTCTTTTCTGGCTCCCATGGTGCGTTTACTGGGTCTATCTCTTATACAATCACACACAATCGTGCACTGATTTGACTGAATATTAGCTTATATACCTAATGGATCTTATATATCTAATGGATTCTGTAATATACTCTTTTCTGGCTCCCATGGTGCGTTTACTGGGTCTATCTCTTATACAATCACACACAATCGTGCACTGATTTGACTGAATATTAGCTTATATAACTAATGGATCTTATATACCTAATGGATTCTCTAATATACTCTTTTCTGGCTCCCATGGTGCGTTTACTGGGTCTATCTCTTATACAATCACACACAATCGTGCACTGATTTGACTGAATATTAGCTTATATACCTAATGGATCTTATATACCTAATGGATTCTCTAATATACTCTTTTCTGGCTCCCATGGTGCGTTTACTGGGTCTATCTCTTATACAATCACACACAATCGTGCACTGATTTGACTGAATATTAGCTTATATACCTAATGGATCTTATATACCTAATGGATTCTCTAATATACTCTTTTCTGGCTCCCATGGTGCGTTTACTGGGTCTATCTCTTATACAATCACACACAATCGTGCACTGATTTGACTGAATATTAGCTTATATACCTAATGGATCTTATATACCTAATGGATTCTCTAATATACTCTTTTCTGGCTCCCATGGTGCGTTTACTGGATCTATCTCTTATACAATCACACACAATCGTGCACTGATTTGACTGAATATTAGCTTATATACCTAATGGATCTTATATACCTAATGGATTCTCTAATATACTTTTTTCTGGCTCCCATGGTGCGTTTACTGGATCTATCTCTTATACAATCACACACAATCGTGCACTGATTTGACTGAATATTAGCTTATATACCTCATGGATGTTACCTTTAATATGTTTGAATGCGTGGACATACTTCTTCAGCATTTGGTAAGTGGCATCTCCTCTGTCGTGGCGAATCATATTCGGTTGCCACATTGCGCCAATTTGTATTAAGCAGTGTCACTACCCTATTTCCCTCAGTGTGTCCTAAGAGACGACTAAAGACATACGAAGCAAATAATATATTTGTGAAGACGCAGAAAACTTTCTATTGAACCAATCTATCTGGCCAGCGTAGACCAAATCCTCCTAATGAGTCACAAATATTTTGACTTAAATTGGCAGATACCTTTTTTTCTTTTTTTTTATGGTAATAGGCGGCAAACGAGCAGACGGATTGCCTTGAAGCAATTACCGCCGCCCATGGATACAAGCAACACCACAGGTGTCACAAGTGCGCTACCGCCCCTTGGGTTGGGAAAAGGGATAGGATGAGGAGTGGGATCAGGGAGAAGGAATAGGGGATAGGGCCTCCGGCACTCTCACTCACCGAACGAAACGCAACAGTTTAGGTACAGTCAACAGCAAAAGTAGATGATCAAAATCAGAAATTCAATACTAATGAACGGAGTTTGCGTCAGAACTATGTGGCGTCGAAGTGATTCAAAAGTATGTGATTGTAAATTATACCAATCATTTACTACTAGTACAGCTGCCATATATTCGTGATCAGTAAAATCCATCAATATTGTATTCTAAATTCAAATTTATATATTGTACGTGACAGCCGAATTACATATTGATATTAAAGAGTTTCGATACTTGGATTTTTGCACTATTCCAACAGAACTCTTGCTAACAGTGTGACAAAAGCGCGAAATCAATATAAATAATGCCCTAAAGATTATCAGAAAATTATCAATCGACCTTCCGGTTTTTATGCATATAGAAAAACTATTTATTTGTCAAAGACACAGAAAAAGTACAACATAAAAAAAGAAACAAAACGCAAGGCATAGCATTAGTCTGTGACAGATAGGTACACTGTGTACTGTGACAGATAAATTATAGCCGACTAGGCAAAAGCAATCATTGAGTTATAATTTTGTATCGCATCAGCTACTTTTGAACATTGACATAAATGCACAAACATGCAAAGATAGTAATATTTATTGAATTATCGTTTTGTATCACATCAGTTACTTTTGAACATTTGACAGAAGTTACAAAAACCAAAATACATGAGAGATGAAATTTATTGTGTAAAATTATATTAAATATACAAAGACTGCCTCTGTGGACCAGTGGATAGCGTATGCGTCTGCTGATCGGAAGTCTTGGGTTAGATTGCCGAGTCGGGCAAAAGTGTTACTGGGTTTTTCCAAACTCTCAGTAGCAGCACGGAGTCTGGTGATGTGCCCGGTAGCAATTCATCTGCTTTTCCGTAAAACATAACAAATTAAATTACTGGGGTACTTCAAAAATAAGTATGAATAAATTATTTGCCTCATGATTACGTGGCCTTAGTTTCATCATTTATATTTGATTTTAACTGTTCACTAGTTTTGAAATTTTTCTTCACTTCTTAGTTATGATGCGAATTGAGTTTATAACTTTTGGAGTCACAACTGATCACGAATTTATGGCAGCTGTACTAGTAGTTAATGATTGGTATAATTTACAATCACTTACTTTTGAATCACTTCGACGCCACACAGTTCTGACGCGAACTCCGTTCATTAGTATTGAATTTCTGATTTTGATCATCTACTTTTGCTGTTGACTGTACTGTTACTTCGTCAATTTTCTGTGAGAGGGTAGTACTTCCCCGGTCGAGCCGGCCCATTCATGCTGAAATCAGCAAGGCTCTACTACCTTAAACCTACAGTGGTGCTAGCAGTGATGTGCTAAAGTCGTGTCATAGAGATGGTCTTACCTTTAATATGTTTAAACGCGTTAGCATGCTTCTTGAGCATGAGGTGCGTGGCGTCCCCGCCGTCGTCGAGGATCATGTTGGGCTGCCACGTGGCGGTGGGGGTGCAACACTGGTCGATGCACCACCAGAACGCTTCCTCGCTCTCGCCGCGCCACGCGAAGATTGCGTACCCTGGGGAGGATACATAATGGGACACATATAGTAATTTTAGCTTGCTGGTGTGTTAAGGTTGCGTGGGTTCAAAACCATTCATAACTGATGTTTGGAAAATTCTTTGAACTTTAAATATTTGAATATTTGGCAACTATTTAAAAAAAAGATTATTTAAATATTTCGAATAAAAATGGAAAATTCTAATAATTGCAGGAACGAATAGAAGGGTAAGATAACGATAGAAATTGTGAATAAAAAGACGAACGAAAAGAATAACGAAATTAGTAGATCAAGGAGTAGAAAATGCCTAGTGTTATACAATCCGTAGTAAACGCGCGGAACGCCAGTCGAAGTTGAGAAGCTGTACAGTGAGGAAGAAGTAGTAGTGAAATAAAGTAGCAGTTAAACGGAGTACAGTGTAGTGAAAAAGTCTAAAGTGCACTGAAAACTGCACCAGTGTTAGTGCTATTCGCGTCGAACATGGAACGACGCGTCGTGAGAAGTGCACGCTGGGAGTCATCTGTGTTATTTGGTGTTTCCTTCCAATGCTGTTACCCCGTCCGAAAAATTATTTTTCCCGAATCTAGTAAGCAGAACGAAGACGAAGAGCTGTCAGTCCAGTTCCACTCACCAGCGTGTGCCAAGGCCGCCGCCACCTCGTTCTGTGTGCTGTATATGTTGCACGCGGCCCAGCGGACGGTGGCGCCCAGCGCTGCTAGCGTCTCGATCAGCACCGCCGTCTGGGCGTTGATGTGCGTGCATCCAACGATCTGTGGACAAAATAGATGAGTAGTTATTTTACAGGATTTTACAAACTGATCAGGCGATGATAGCCTAGTCATTTTTTTATAGTAATAGGCGGCAAACGGGCAGGCGGATCGCCTGATGATGAGCGATTACCGCTGCCCATGGACAACACTAGAGGAATCAGAAGTGCGTTGCCGACCCTTGGGGTTGGGAAAAGGGATAGGAGGAGGAGTGGGATGAGGGAGAAGAAATAGGATATGGGGCCTCCAGCACTCTTAGACCCTGAACGAAACGCAAAAGTTTACGTCGATTTTCTGTGAGAGGGTAGTACTATCCCGGTCGAGCCGGCCCATCCAATCAAGGCCATCTACTACCTTTAAGTCGAAATACCAACAAACTGACATGCAGCAGGTATCAGTTTCAAACTCACGCGGCCACGGCGCGTACCACTGACCTTTCTAAGTGCGTATTGATTTGTCAATAGGGTTTTTCCGAGTAGTCAAATCAAGCACTTTTAATGAAATGTCAAAAAACGATCTTTGCCAAGGGTTTTGTATGAAATATAACGTAATGACGTCATAGTGTTTTGCTGTCAAGTAGAATACATATTATCAATGACCATAAAAAATAATAAATAAAAGTTTTACATCATCGTTTTACATTAATTGATGAATGAAACTACTATTATTTTGACATGTCTAGACAGACTAGATAAAAATAGTTGTATAATTTATTTCACTTGCAGGAAACTTCCCTATTATCGCTTGCCCCGGAGAGATATGGCTTGTATAGGGAACTATGACAATGCGGGTATTGAGTACTAATTAATGTACTATGGCCTTACCCTTCTCATAGTGAGAAGAGGCCCGTGCCCAGCAGTGGGACAGTTTATATACAGGGCTGATGATGATGAATATACTGACTGGTTTAAGCCATGAAATATTACTATCCCTTTAGGTTGCGGAAGTAGAAGGCATCCATGTGAAAAAGCTAGTAATCTGCCAAGTCTAGTCAGACTAGAAAAGTGAACGCTGGACCCCAAGGCGAAAGTTTTGGATGCAACTTGGATAACGCTAGGACGACTGATGGAAACTTTAAGGTTTTGCCTAACCTACGCAAGCCAAACACTACCCCATATACATACATATATACATACATAGTCTCACGCCTATATCCCCGAAGAGGTAGGCAGAGTTATATTGCTACACCCACTTTTCGCCAGATTTATTTTAGTCCCACGTAAGAGAGAGCGAGCCTATTGCCGTACCGGGCACATTACCAGACTCCGTGCTGTTACTGAGAATTTCTGAACGGAATAACCCAATAACACTTTGCCCGACTCGGGGATAAAACCCGAGACCTCCCAATCCCACGCGCACATCTTTGCCGCGAGACCAACGGCAACGAGGCAGTTCCATGCCCATATAAGAAACTTTATTGCATAGTGACCCTGACTGGCATATCGGAGGCTCTAGGATAGCAAACAAGCCCTCACTTGATGGATAAAGGTGATACAAAAGCAAAAGTTATGATAACTTTAGATGGACAGAATTAGTTCATAATGAAATTATAGTTCAAATTGATGACAGTAGGACGTTGTTTTGATCAGTAAACCCAATACTGTGAGATAGGAAATAAAGAAAACGTTCACCTAAATATAGTAGATTAGTAGCCAAGGGCTGTAAGGCATCAATTGCAGCCCGAGATATTTAGGCGCACGCCTATAGCTCGAGGGTGCAATTGGTGCTTACACCCGAGCTAACTATTCTGCTTTACATCTCGATTGTGAGGTAAGTAGAAAAAAACCGCCATTACAATAATAAAACATTTATTATTCGTTGTAATTTATAGTGAAATGAGAACAATTTTAGTGCAGCTTATATCTTCATCACTTGTAGAACTCATGTTTTTTCCTAATTAGCACGTAATTATAAAAAAATCTCAAAAACAAACAATATTTAAAGTAAAAGTTTTTTATCCCCGCCTTTTTTCATTAAAAAGAATCAAGTAAAGAACATTGTTTTTTTCAAGAACGTAATTGAGCTTCGCCGTTATTTAAAATGGATGACTAATATACTCACACGAAGACAAGGCTGAAAAGCAAAGCGACCTCTTTGGTCACTGGGCTGAATGCATGATGTCTAGTGCCAGTATGATGGTTAGATGTACGCGAATTTTTTGGAAGAAAGAAGTGTTTTTTTTATTACTTACCGCCCTAGGGCTTTTCTAGCTACATTATTACCCTAGAGCGCTAATTAGTCACCTACAAGCCCCATTTGGAGGTAATAAGAACCTACTTACCGAACATGAGAGATGTAAATCGGTATTACTTACTAGGATTATTTTTTTCATTATAGGTGTGTTGTTCAAACTGACAAGAAATGACATGAAAGACAGGCTGACAGGATTTGCAAACCATTATGATGGGCAAGATTGCAGGCAAAAGAAAAGTTGATAGAAGAAAAATGTCTTGGCTCCGGAACATCAGAGAGTGGACTGGCATCAAGTCTGTGGAAGAACTGTTCCGACTTGCAATGAACAGAGAAAAGTTCAAAAAACTGACCGCCGACCTTCAGTAACGGAGAGGCACATCAAGAGAGAGAAAGGATATTTTTTTTAGAAAACACGATATACCAAAAAAACGAGCAAAGCTCGGTCATCCAAGCACGAATTACTACTTGTAATCAATTCTAATTAGAAACGGCTGAACCTCAGCCTCAAAAAGGTCCAACTTTTTTCATTCCTACTTCCGCCACTCCGAGCAACTTTTTTAAGGTTTTACATAACAATGTTCTTCGTTGATTACATGTCGTTTTGAGAAAGTTAAACGACTTCTGGGAGGCCGCCGAAGGACTTTTTCACTGCCGTAAAGTTGTACGCTAAAAAATAAGTGCTTTACATAAATATTAGGTTAGTTTCAGACAACGACTTGACGAATGGTAATGGTATTTTAGTTAAAAAGCATGTTTTCTCATGTGGTTGTGTATTGTGACTGGCCACAAATAACGTTTATGGCCTGACGATTAATATTCATGTAAGTGAATCAATAAAATTAGTGAATGACTCTAACGTGTTGAATTTAATATAAATTATCAAGATAATCGACAAGTGGGTCTCGTAAGAGGCGTCTAAGGAATATTACATACATACTCTCACGCCTATATCCCCGAAGAGCCGTATTGCCGTACCGGGCACATTACCAGACTCCGTGCTGCTACTGAGAATTTCCTAACGGAAAAACCAAATAACACTTTGCCCGACCCGGAGATTAAACCCGAGACCTTCCAATCCCACGCGCACATTTATGCCGCGACACCAACGAGGCAGAATATTACACGAAAATAATATTATCCTCGCGAAGAGACGGAAACCTCGACATGAAATCCTATGTCAACCCGTTTGAAAAGTGTGATATGACATCGGGTGATTTGTGCCGCCAATTAATACAGATCTATGTCCAACAGTCAACTACTTTCGTAAGCCTGTATGACAATCCAACCTACTTTAGCATCAGGCGCGGTCCGAAGGGAAAATCTAAGGTCAAATTGAAAAATCTAAAAAAAATTGCCAAATAATAAAAGGAAATTTCTAGCTATAAATTTATAGTTTGCTGACTCTATCTAGTGGTGTTTTTATAAACTACGTACGATGGCCAAAATAATCTGGAAATTACATCTAGTTTAGAAACAAGGAACCGAACTACGTAGTTTTGGTAATCCTCGCAAAATCGATATGCGTCGTTATAATAAAGATTGTTTAACAATATTCTAATAATGTAATTTGTCGGTTTATTGTAAAGATTCAAGATAAAGGCTGTCTACTTAGTTGTGAATTGTGATTCTTGTTGTTAAGTTTGTGATTGAGGAAAAATTAAAATATAACTTAATTGTCGAATACTTACTATAATATAATACTTACTACATATAATTTAATTTGAAGAACAGTGCTTCATTTAATGATAATTTTATAATAATGGTAAGTCGTTGTAAGTAATATCGAGCCTTTCCCGACATTTTAGCGCTACCAACAAAAACAAAATTTTATCTACAGGAGAAGGTTTTTTTTTAATATTTTTATACAGAAATGTGCTAATAAAGTAAAATTTGATGTACATTAATGATTTTTAGACTTTTACATGTATAATTAAAAAAATTGGACAAGTGCGAGTCGGACTCGCGCACGAAGGGTTCCGTACCATCATCTATAAAAGAAAATCACGTTCGTTGTATGTATACTTAAATACTTTATGAGTTTCTACCTGTTTATAAAGATCGAGTAACAAATTGCTTAAAAATTACGTTTGTTGTATGGTAGCCCCCCTTTATTATTTACTTTTTTTAAATTTAATTATTTATTTTGAAAGGTAATATACAACTACATATTCTGTGGAAATTTAAAGCGTCTAACTGTTACAGTTAGTAATTTTGAGCAAAAAATACTAAAAAAAAATTGGGCAAGTGCGAGTCGGACTCGCGCACGAAGGGTTCCGTACCATCATCTATAAAAGAAAATCACGTTTGTTGTATATATACTTAAATATTTTTTTAAGTTTCTACTTGTTTATTAAGATCGAGTAACAAATTGCTTAAAAATTATGTTTGTTGTATGGGAGCCCCCCTTTATTATTTACTTTTTTTAATTTAATTATTTATTTATTAAAGGTTATATACAACTACATATTCCGTGAAAATTTTAAGCGTCTACCTGTTACCGTTAGTAATTTTGAGCAAAAATACGAAAAAAAAACACGTTTATTGTATGGGACCCCCCCTTAATATTTTCATTTTTTTTATTTTTAGTATTTGTTGTTATAGCGGCAACCGAAATACATAATTTGTGAAAATTTCAGCTTTCTAGCTATCACGGTTTATGAGATACAGCCTGGTGACAGACAGACAGACAGACAGACAGACAGACAGACAGACAGACAGACAGACAGACAGCGGAGGCTTAGTAATAGGGTTCCGATTTTTACCTTTTAGGTACGGAACCCTAAAAACACGTTTTTTGTATGGGAGCCCCCCTTAATATTTTCATTTTTTTTATTTTTAGTATTTGTTGTTATAGCGGCAACCGAAATACATAATTTGTGAATATTTCAGCTTTCTAGCTATCATGGTTTATGAGATACAGCCTGGTGACAGACAGACAGACAGACAGACAGACAGACAGACAGACAGACAGCGGAGGCTTAGTAATAGGGTTCCGTTTTTTACCTTTTAGGTACGGAACCCTAAAAAAAACTACAAATATAATAAGTATTTAGGGTTGGATTTTAAAACGAGTCGCCTGAATTTGAGGGTATTGGTGGTGTAGGGGGCTTAAGGGAGTTAGTATTAATCCCCTCAAAGTAATTCTGGCTGCCGGAGTTGCGTCTAAATATTTTTCAACAATTTCCAAAAATTCTCAAATAGGTACTTTGGCAATTATTCAAAACGGAACGTAATTTTTATGCTTTAGTACAGTTTTTCAAATGTAAATTTTAGGTTTTATGTCAAAGACGTGAAACGAAACGCAACCCGCCACTTTGGATGGATGATATTGACAGCTAATGTCAAATTTGTGCGTCATTCCTTTGCTTTCGAGTGCCTAGGGTTAGGTTAGGTGCGACTGTAATTGAAGTAACTAAATAGGTTATGTTATGTTCTCATTTGACCCTCAATCCGAAAATTTTCATTAAACTAGTGTGAAGAATGTGGAAGTTGGCACCACCATACACACTGATGTTTGGAGAGCATATAATTTTTATTTTTTCTAAGGGAACCAAGTATTTCCGGCGGGTGAAAATGGTGAAGGGGGGACCCGAACCCTCCCCCCAACCACTCACAACCCCTTAAAATGGCGACGTATTTCGAAATTTTTACCAGTATTAACGCTATAAATGGCGATCCAGATACCTATTTTTTATTAGTGAGTGACCCCCTCCAAAATTTCAGGCTGCGATCGCGCCTGTTTAGCATCCTTTAGAAGCTTTTCATCCTTATCCCTGGCTCTCAGTGGGTAATACTGTTAATAGGAGCGGATGAGTTGTACGTATCATCATGCAAATTTATATAGACATATGTCTAACAGTGTTCTAGAGTGGAGACCGCGCCTTGACAAACGTAGAGTAGGACGCCCTCCGGCTAGGTGGAGTAAAGAATCCGCCCCCGTGTGATCGCCACCTTGTAGTGGTGGGGGGGCTCAGTAACCGTAGATTGGTCACCCGCGGTGAAGCTAAGAGAGATCCCGGGAGAGGATGCTCCGCGTGGGCTTAGAGCGTCCAACGGTGCGGGTGCGGGGGACAGTTCTGTCTGTCCCTCGCACTCGCGCGCGGTCGCGGGAGGAGAGGCGTGTCGGTGTTGCGTTGTCGCGCACCCTATCTTCCGCGACCTAATAGGGGCGCACCATTCGATGCGTCTAGGTAGGGCCGCAGAGGAAGAGGAGATGCGGTGTTGCGTTGCCGGCCTCCCTATCCTCTGCGGCCGCTGGGTGTTTTGGCGGCAGAGCCCAACACCTTCATCCGCCGCCAAGGGGGTTTTGTTCGGGGCCCGCCTGACCATCTGGCGGGCCAATACCCGTCGGGGGGTTGCGACGTATGCTTGGCCGACACCCGACCCTCCGACACACGGGTACAAGAGAGAAAAAAAAAAAAGGTGGAGTGACGATATACGCAAAATGGCTGGCAGCGACTGGACACGAAGAACCGAAAATCGGGCTCAGTGGCGTGCCATTGAAATCGGCCTGTGAAACATCCTATGATAATCCGACTTACCTTAGCATCCTTAAGCGGCTTATCATCCTTAGCTCTGGCTGAACGACACTGTCAAAATAGTTGAGACTTATGTCCAACAATGGACGAAAGGCCGAATGATAAATACGACTTACCTTAGTATCTTTAAGCGGCTTATCATCCTGTTATATATTTAATATGAGGGTGGTTGGTTGGTTGCATTCACCCGTCGCCGTCGTCTATATAAACAGTGTCGGTTGACAAATAAAACCAGTGTGTTTCCAGCTAACCGTTGTTTCACTACTTCCTACATCGTAAACGTATCAGTGGCGACGAATACCCGCGATAAGAAATTAGAAAATGTCTCATTTTGGCATTTTGTCGACTTTTGACCACAATATCCATTCGTGACAAAATTATAAAGCACGAATCGCCCAGTGGTTCGGTTAGCGCTGGCTCTCAATGGCCAACACTGTCACACACACAAACACAACACTGTCAAATTAGTAGAGACCTCTGTCTAGCAGTGACCTGCAAAAGGTTGTATAATAATTCAACTAACCTTAGCATCCTTCAGCGGCTTATCATCCTTAGCCCTGGCTCTGAGCGCCATAATACCCGGCATCTCTTGCTCGGCGATCTCAATCTCCCTCCGTCCGAAGGCATGCTGCTCGATGTTCCGGACGCAGTACGCGGGGTTCGGCTGACCAGCGGCGATGGCTTTCTCGTGAGGCTGGACGCCTTCATCTTCGTCTGATGATGACCCTGGAATGAAGGAGAGGGGGATTCAGTTGTTGATAAAATCTGCAGCAGAGGTTCTAAGTGTCTAAACACACTACGCCGAAGTTACGCAACCGAAGTTCGGCATGATTACGCCTGCAATGCTATTTGAATTACTCACGACACATTATTCCAGAATTACGTTGCGTTATAGAATACAGCGTAACTTCGATCGAGCGTAAGTTTAGCGGCAACTTTTCTAGTAGATAGTAGAGTACAAGCGTACGTCGTAGCACGAGCGTACTTTATGGTGTGTCTGTCATATCAGCCTAATACATCGGAACGTAAATTCAGCCGCGAAACATAGGTCGCGTAACTTCGACATAGTGTGTTTAAACACTTTAGACTCATATAGTGGACAGGTTAGGTATGAAGTGTACTGGCCTCTCTCAGATTCAATTATTTTCTAGCGTCTTAGATTACTTTAATTTGATAAAAAATACTTTCGGAGGCTGTGCTCCATAGGTCTACTTTGAAGTAGAACCATCCAAAAGTTATTGGAGTAGAATAGCAGTGGGATTTGTTACTGGTAAAGCCAAGTACCTACTCCAGAACCATCGGCTGATCAGAGTTAAGAGAAGAGGAGAGAGTATAAGAAAACAAATATAAAATAAGAGAGGAGATAGTAGTCATAACCTAGACAATACACTTACACATTTCACTTCTTCCAGATATTATGGAGTGCCTCTTCTTCACATTTTGTAACAAATCAGTCTTCAACTCAGCCGCCATTATTATAATAGGGTAATGAACTTGTATCACAATAACTAATTATAACATTAATTCTTAGACTTTAAAATAAACCGCAGCTGTAATAAATTAGTTAAAAATATTGAAATTTCTTTACCACGCTTTTACGCTTGATACGTACTATGTAACGAAATCTTGTAACAGTTGTAACGTCCTAAATGTGCAAAAATAAATAACAGATTTAAAAAACTAAAAAGCACGTCTCTCAGACATGCAGGTTTCCTCACGATGTTTTCCTTCACCGATTAGCTAGCGATAAATACGTAATATATAAAGTACGTGGATTGCTTCGACCCCCGCAAAGAGTTTCCCACGCAATGTTTACGATGAAATATTTATTTTCAGTCCAATATTATTTCAAGTCCGTTAATTAACATTTTTGTTAAGTATAGCGTCACGCTGGTATACCCGAAATGGTAGGCACAGGTGTAATATTACACTCACATTTTTATGAATATTAGGTCCCACGTAACAGGGAGCGAGCCTATTGCCGTTGAGAATTTGGAAAAGTCGGTAACACTTTTGCCCTACCCGGGAACCGAACGCGGGACCCCTAATCGGTAGACACATACGCTGTCCCCTGGACCATAGAAACATTTTATAACATATTTTTATAAGGATTTATTTATTTATTTGATAAGATATGCCAACATTTGTTTACACTGTTACATGAAATAAAAGTACAATATATATAATTCAATCAGAACAAAGTGTAACAAATAATTATAGGCAAGTACAGCATGCTTGGATCAACATTGTGCCTTATAAACTAAAAATAATATAATTATGTATATTGTACATTTAAAAAAATCTGTATATATAAAATCCTTGCGTTACTGGCTGACTGACAGACAAGCTACAGCCGAAACGACTCGGCGCAAGAAGCTGAAATTTAGCATGATGTTCCTTGAGGACCGTAGGGGTGCACTAAGACGGGATTTCCCGAAATTCCCACGGGATCGGGCCAAACGGGAAATTCGAAAATATGTGCGTGCGAAGCCGCTGGCGTCGACTAGTATAACATATAAATTAAAACAAATTACAAACAAGGTTATAATACTGAATTGAGAGCATTATCCTACCGACCCATGACTGACTTATCCCTATAGTAACGCAGCAGTGTGGATCGAAACCTTGTATTTTATTCTTGTAAGGTGCTACAACTATTTCCCATTGTTTCGACCTAAACTACTTGTACTTGTTTCTTTTTTATTTATTTATAAAAATCTAAAGCAATAGTGAAGACAAGAAATGTACAATATAAATTTTGTAGGTACATTTCATGTACAAAAAACGACATGCAATGAATGTAAAACAACTTTTGTCGCGTCAGTTAGTTAAGTGTAAATATAGAATTTGATGTTACAGACAGACCAAACTCCAAGTTTCCAAGTTGCTTAAACCAAAACTTCGTAATTCTTCATAGTTTAATTAAACCGATGACAGGGAGCAATGGGGTTGTTTGCAGTAACAGTTAACAAGACTAACGAAGCGCTCAAAGTACGACGTTATATTAATACATTGGACAATTTGCATATTTATGGGGCTTCCTTGTGCAGAGCTGAGTCTGAGGTAATTGTATTAAATGCCGAAATGCGCCGTGAAAGTAATCGTTTGTTCTAAACAATCTTAAAACAATTTCTTTCATGGCGTATTTTGTATTTAAATAAAATGTTAAAAGTGGCAATTTTTATTCTATCGCAAAAGAAAACCCAAAACACAGTCAGCGATAGCCTAGTGGAGACACTGACAGACTGCTACGTAGAGGATCGCGAGTACGAATGCGCGGCGCGCAACATGCATGCGCGATGGACTATAGTTCTTTAAGCGTGAATAAGCCCGTTCCCAGCACTGGGACAGTATACAGGGCTGATGATGATAGAAAACGCTAATTTCGGGTCTCACCACTGATACGTGCATGCCCGTTTGCAAAGGGAACGCTACTATATGCACCGGGGTATTTTTAGTGCGTAGGCCGAATCTTTCGGGAATCGCACATACTCCTCCTCCCTCGTATAAATCGCGTAGGTTTCGTAACTCATCCATCAATCAATATACAAAATTCTTCCGTTACTGACTTACTAAGGGCGGTTTCAGATTAGTGCTTTATACGCGCGTATAAGCTTGTTTTTGACAGCGCATGTAGGCGCGTATAGGCGCGTCTTTTAGCACACGCGCGACTCGTATCAGCGCTTCTAAGCTCGTATAAGCACGAGCCGTCGTGACACTGACAAGATGTCACTGCCGTTTCGAGCGAATCACCAAAAAATGCCCGTTTACGCAAGTCCGGTTTTTTGAAACGCGTAATGTAGCGCGCGTGTAAGCGCGTATGCGGAAACGCAGAAAAATACGCTGAAACCGCCCTAAGAGTCACGCACAGCCGACGACACTCAAGGAGCAAGACGCTGAGAGGCAAGTATGTTCCTTGGGGACCTAGGGGTGCAATAAGAAGGAATTTTCCGAAATACGCACAGCGTCATAGACAAATGGCAAAAATAAAAAAAGTACGCGTAGCTGCGTGCTAGTAAAACATAAAATGGTTTTAAAAACGGTAAAAGGTAGTATGCGACTATTACTACGTTTTGAGTAAGGGGCCATCCGCAAATTACGTCACACAAATAGAGGGGGGCTATGGGGTCGTGTTCTAGAGTGGACACCGCGCCTTGGTAAACGTAGTGTAGGACGCCCTCCTGCTAGGTGGAGTAACGATATAGGCAACGTGGCTGGCAGCGGCTGGACACGAAGAGCCGAAAATCGAGCTCAATGGCGTGCTATTGGAGAGGCCTATATCTAGCAGTGGACTGAGTGGACTCTTGCAGGCTGATGATGATGATGATGATGATGGGGTCGATGAAGTGTGACACTGTATGAAGAATCAGATGAGAATGTACGAGACCAGCTGTGACAAGGAAGGGAGAAGGTGTCGAATGAACACGAAAATCATGTGACGTAATTAATGGTTGGCCCCTAAGGCATACAAATATGAATGAAAGGTTGCATATACATTTTAAGGCGAGGTTGCAGTACAGTGCGTAGCTCGACCTCACCCCCCGCAAAAACAAAAACACGGCGATGGCGTCAGCGAGTGAGCGGGGGGAGGGGAGGGGGGGTTTCGTGTGTGCGTGTGCCACAGCGCAGCGTAAAAAAACCGTAGATGAGTTATGCGAACTTCAAAAGTGGCACATAAAAAACTGACAAATTCATGACAAACTTTTTTTTTTTAATGTCTCATTTGGTTTTAGTCGCGTACGCGCTGCGGTCGGAAGCGCACGCTCTTTTACTCGCGTGTGTGTACGTTACATTTGAAAATGCCGTCGTGTGTAATGAGATTTTGCTAAAGTAGTTAAACTATAGTAGGAAAATGACTAAAAGTTATGGAATCACTTCTCTTTCATGAGTATTACAATATTACAACGTTTTATTTTCAATTTATAATAAATTCAGTATCACAAATAATAGAGTGAATAATAAATTGGCATTTAGCGAGTGTAAAAGAGAAGCAGTATTGTACGTGTTCAAAGACTAAAAAACAAAGTATCCAGATGGGACATTCGTAATAATAAAATACTGATGTGTGTTTTTGTCAAGTAATAAAAGTGATTTGAGGCTGAATCAACACAATATATTATTATTATAGAAATACAAAATCATACGTAAGTTACAAACATTGACGGATGATCAAAGTCCATTCACTTGTTCTTGTTTTTCTCCTTTTAGTATTAAACAACTAAGTAGATTGTACTGCACAGCTTTCGCTGCCGACCCACCGTACCCCTGGCAGTACCCCTGGGGGTATGGTGGGTCTTTCAAAGCTTAACCGTACTCCCAGATAATATTGTTGTGTAATTAGTTTATTAATTTCAGTTCGTTAATCTCAAGTTCTACTATTTTGTGGGATCATTCCCAGTAGAGTAGTAGTATTGAACAATTCTATGATAGAACTGTCCTAATTCTATTAGCACAACTTGATGAGGAGAACATAGCTAATGGGATAAGTAATAGGAAATGTCCCAGTCTAGTTCTATGTATGTTTTTACAAGGGTATTCAATAGAACTACTGGGAATGATCCGTAGTGTCATGACATCGCGCTCATATATCCGAATAAATATGTTTTGTAGACGTTCATTTGTTTAATGTGTAAAACAAATGAACGTCTACAAAACAAATGAACGCCTACAAAACAAATGAACGTCTACAAAACAAATGACTTACAGAAAGTAATCAGCTATCGATAGTGATTGCAGAAAACAGATGCATGCGATTTTCAACCTAATTGACATTAGTCAGAATTTATAATTTTATTACCCTAATATTGCCAGAAAGCGAGAAAAAACAAAAAAAACAGTTTGTCATGAATTGTCAATACGGTCGAAAATCGCATGCACCTGTTTTTGCATTCACTATCGATAGCTGATCACTTTCTGGTAGTCATTTGTTTTGTAAACGTTCATTTGTTTTGTAGACGTTCATTTGTTTTGTAGACGTTTAATTGTTTTGTAGACGTTCATTCGTTTAACACATTTTTATAAATACATATTTATTCGGATTTGTGAGCGCGATGTTGTGACACTACCCTTGTAAAACATACATAGAACTAGTGGTAAATTTCCTATAACTGTTTCTATTCTTCTCATCAAGTTGTGCTAATAGAACTAGTGGGAAAAAAGTATCACTAGTTCTATCATAGAACTGTTCAATAGAACTATTGGGAATGATTCGACAGCGCAAGGATGATGATGATGGCGGGTCTTCAACAGTACCACAGATTATACCTATAATATACAAAGCATTATAACCATTAGCAGTAATACCTAAATGTTTTATTCTCTAATTTATCTCCTTGTTGCACTATATCATCGTACTAGCGCTTGTCTTCGCTTGTCTAAAAATACAAAAACGTAAGTAGTAAGTCATTATCATACGAGAGATAACACTGTTCAGTTTAATGTCCACGTAGCACGTTGGTATAATACAACGACCATTTCAGCCTGGAGTACGGTTAAGCTTTAAAAGACCCACCATACCCCCAGGGGTATTGCCAGGGCTACGGTGAGTCCGCAGCGCACAGTTTTTATATTAACGTACTGTTTTAGGTTTCCATTGAATGAAATGTACTTTTTTAATAAATGTTATAAATAAATCACATCGACTTTTTATTTCCCTACCTTAAATGAATTAATCAAATTTACCTTTGAGGCGAATTGAATTTACTCAAGACAGACAAAGTGATCATGTCGCATCTGAGTCAAATTATTGTTTGTGAAACGGTCAGCATGATGTCACAATGCGCTTCGGTCCAGAGAGTATATGTTTATCTCTATTTCGCGCTTGCGATTAGATGTGCTATCTCACTTACACTTCTTATCTAATTTCTTAGTGTGTCGTTTTGACATATTTATATTAGTGTGCGTACGCTTTTCGCGATGCGTGCCACTCGTAAGCTCCGTCATGTTACCTTGTCAGTAACCCGTCTACGGTTTCTTACTAGTATGTCTATGGTTTGAACGATTGAGTTTGGAATACGAATTACTTTGTACTTTTGCGAAAACGTACATGCGGGGGTGGAGGGGGTTTTGCGGAGCAACGACGTACGTCCGCCCTCAATCACGCCTAGACAGGCACTGATGAACGGCCGGCGAGCGATATAATGCCAACATTTTGACTATTTTTTTTTCTTGGAGAAAAATGATAACGAAATTACGAAATCTGTTTTTACCATTTATTTTAAAATAAAGAGCTGTTTCTATTGATAATACTTTCATATAAATTCATTATGGAATCTCTAAGCAGTACACGTTTAAAATTGTGATTTAGTGCCATGTTTGACATTTTTTTTTATCGAACCAATCATTCCAAATCGTGTTTCTATCTTTACGATTTACTAGAAGATATGTTCAACTTTTATACTTTAATTTTTATTCATTAAAAATATCATAGTTCATGGGGCTTTCAGACGTTCAAAAATCTTAAAAAGTACTGCAACCTCGCCTTAAGCCTTTAAATGTATATATAGCCTTAATATCGGTACATTTTGCTCTTTAATATAAAGTTACCTTGCATGGTGCGTGCGAATCCGCGGGCAACTGCTTGTATACTATATCGTAAGAACCGTAACTGAACCGCAAAGTACGGTCACAACCTTGAACTCGACCCAATCGGTGAGTCAATAAAACTTGAATCGTTTATGTTTGAATCGTAAACCGTATTTTATCGGTAACACGAGTATTCTTAGCATTGTTTTTGTATTGATTATTGCAATGAAATGTAGAAAATATTAGTATGGACGTGGTATTAAATTTATGCTTTTACTTGACTTCGGCCTGGGCTCCGCCCGCGTGAATAGACGCGTAAACCTTCGTCTCGCTTCTCGTGCTACTCCTTTTGACATCCCAAGGGGCGGCAACGCCAAAGAGCTCAGATATTTACATAGAGGCGCATTTCTTATGGCGCTCTGAAGACAAACTTTCTGTGACCCATTTTTTTTTTTTATAGTAATAGGCGGCAAACGAGCAGACGGATTGCCTGACGGTAAGCAATTACCGCCGCCCATGAACACAAGCAACACCGCAGGAGTCATAAGTGCGTTGCCGCCCCTTGGGGTTGGGAAAAGGGATAAGATAAGGAATGGGATGATGGAGAAGGAATAGGGGACAGGGCCTCCGGCACTCTCACTCACCAACAAAAACGCAATAGTTTAGGTACTGTTACTTTACGTCGATTTTCTGTGAGAGGGTAGTACTTCCCCGTTGCCGCTTGGCGGCGTGCGGTCGCGCTGTGACAGCTGTTTCAACGGGAGCAAGAGAGACGAACGTTCCTCCTGTGTATCTTAACTACGAGAGCAAGAGAGACGGAGAACTACGCCAGCGCCGCCAACGGCGCCAACTACGAACTAAACTGAAGACAGTCTCCACTTGGAATCGGCACACGAAATCCTTAAGAACTGCGCTTCTATGTAAGGGGCGGAACATACCTGACCGAAGATGCGTCGAACGTATCTTCGGTCGCGTCTATTCCGTCAAATGAATCGGTACACATCTGACGGAAAATGCGTCGAGCGTATCTGCACACATTCGCTGAAAGCGTGGCTATTGTGCACACATATAAGTTTGTTCGTGCAGGGCCGTACTCAGGGCAGCTCAATATTTTACTGTCATATTCTTTTACCTAATCATTTTTCGTGTTCCCTGATGTTATGTAGTCACTGAAGTCCTGTAGTTATTTATATTGCAATTCGAGTTTGACTATTAAAAATATGTCGGACTTCGAAGATTTTTTATAGTAGCCAACAAGCGTTATTTAAATATATATCCTATTTAGGTATGGAGGTTCAAAAATAAAAGACGATAATACGATTTGGTTACGGTTTTTCACAAAACTTATACAAATGATATAGAAGGGGTTACAGACTACGTTGCAGAGCAAGACACAAAATGTTTTCTATATAGGCATGTATGGAAATTGTTCCCGTGGACCTTTAGCACCTCATACCCAAAAACTGGCCCTCGATCCAAGCTAGCAAATATGCGTACACTCATAGCACATACTAACACTACATTATTCTACACATTTCGTTTCTGAAAAAATAAGTAAGGTCTGGCGGCCCTGGAATCTTACGATCTTAAAATCACCGATCTGGGAATGACATGGATATGGTATGTCCAATACCTACGAATTTAGCGTGCACACCTACGAAATTAGCGTGCACACCTACGAAACGTTGAGCAAATAAAATGGCTGCCATTTGGGTTGTTCTCCAGAATGTAATCGATAACGATATGGAGCCGGTTAGAGGAGAATAATACATATTTGTAGTAAGTTACCTTTGTTAGTTTAAATCTTTTGCCAGATTAGTTTATTCCATAATGCAAATGTGGGCGAAAATGGCAAAGCGAAAGACGACCCTTGTATGAAACATGTAACAAAATATTCTCTGAGAGCCAATATCGGTTTTTAGACATATTTATGCACAAAAACAAAATTATTATTAGCAGATGTACCACAAACCTTGGCGAAAAATATGGCAATAGTGGCACATTTATTCAGTAAACTATGGCTATCTCTTTTTTCTGACAGAGATATCCCTAAGACAAAACGAGACAACACTATGTTTGGTGGCTTTATGTCGATTTCGTATATATGTGTATAAAAAAAAATCATGGCGAAATGTGGGTGTAATATTACACCTCTGCCTACCCCTCCGGGGATACAGCCGTGAGTCTATACAAATATAAAATATAATAATATATTTGAATAATGTAATTTTTCTATATGAACCTACTATTTGCCCTCTCCATTTATATTCCTTACTCAAAGGTCAAAATTCACGTGGTGCGTGGTGCGCGCGACGTCGACGGATAATCCGTTAGTACGCTCGACGTACTAACGGATTATCGGTCAGGTGTGAATGGTTGAACGTTTTTCTATACATTTGTATGTATTGGCGTTACGCGACCGATAAAACGCGACGGATCTTCCGTCAGGTATGTTCCGGCCCTTAAACTTTATTCATTGGCAACGCACTGCCATAACTACTCGGCGCAGAAAGCTTGAATTTGGCACCTGTTTTCCCTGAGGATCGTAGGGGTGCACTAAGAAGGGATTTCCCGAAATTTACACGAGAGCGAAACGAGTAAATATACATAAAATGTGCGGGTGTAGCTGAGGGCATCCTCTAGTAGACTATAATTATGATAATACCGTTTGGTGACAGATAATGTCGGACTGGAAATAAAGTGTCACTACTCCATTTCATTTCATAGTGTCGTAAGAGACGCTTTAGTTAGAAAATATATGACGCAAATTGTATCTGTGGGATGAGACAATTAACTCAAAATCGAAGCCTATACCAATTTCTGACCATCGTATACAAATGGAGGCAGCGATAGCCTAGTGGATATACTAACAGACTGTCATGCAGAGGGTATCAGGTTGGAATCCACGGCGCGCACCAATGACTTTTCGGAGTTATGTGCGTATTGAATTGTTAATTATCGCTTATCCTGTGCCTCGGAGAGCACGCTAAGCTGTCGGTTTCGGTTGTCTTTATAGGCGTCAGTACCTATAAATAGGTAAACTGACACTAGTCTAAACCATGGGTAATCGCTATCCCTTCGGGTTGCTGAGGTCAGACAGGCAGTCGCTCTGTGGAAAAGCTAATATTCAGTCAAATCCGGTTAGACTAGTCAGCAGACCTCGGGTTAAAACTGGGATAACGCTAGGAGGATGATGGCTCATATACAAATTATTATACAGTCTTTCAAATTCCTTTGTTCGACGCAAGTCTCTCCTCAGTGTATAGCAGGATTTCTATTATACAACGCAGGGTTGACGGGTTTGTACAGTTTTTGATGTCAACTTTTCCTTCTCTTCCCATATATTATTTGAGTATTTTCCTTAGCCACAGCATAGAGCATAGATTTTTATATAGAGGCGCATTTCTTATGGGCGCTCTGTAGACAAACTTTCTGTGACCCAAATTGCCGCTGGGCGGCGTGGCAGTCGCGCTGTGACAGCTGTCTCTATGAGTGCAAGAGAGACGAACTGACGACACCCGCCAACACGCCAATTGGAATCGGCACACGAAATCCTTAAGAAATGCGCTTCTATTATGTAAATCTGTATTCATTGGCCACAGCAACCACGGGATGAAATAACCATATACTACTATTTCATCCCGTGGTTGCTGTGGCCAATGAATACTCTTTATATTCTTAATCCGTCACTAGTCACTACACTGACGTATACAAATCGCGAAAATTTAAAACCGTTTAGTACCTACGACAATGTTGAATCAAATGTGGCACGCTAATACCTACTCGTCGATGAAAATAGCACTATCGATTCATATTTCCAAATGGTGGCTATTCTCGCGGGGCCATATTGCTGGTGTTTTGTATACAAGCTAGATTTGCGATGTCTGTTTTGTGCTGACTAGTGTAGTAATGGGAAGTCAGGAGGCCAATTCTCCTATTTTTATATGACATTTATATTATATTTTGAATTGAATCTGAAGCAGTATTAGGGGGCTTATTCACTATGACCACTGAAATATCATGTTCAAGACGTGTGTCGTCGTGACGTGCACTAAACGTAAACGTGTTTCAGTAACGTGACGTACCCTCGAGTCCTCGACAATCAAAATATTGTATCAGTATGCCATACGACAGCTTGTCTATGCCTAGTTATCAATTTCACAACATTCGTTCATAAATCTTAATGCCGGTTTGCCGGCTCAATTTCGATTTTATAAATATTATTTTACTAACTTGTAATTTTCACTTAAAGCTACAGTACAAATAGAAAAGGCTAATAAAACCTAAATTATATTATTTTAGTTCAATTTCGCCAGGAACAATCTCAAAATAAAAAAATGATTTTCAAAGTTTAGTTCATCTTTTGTACTTAAGTCAATTTTTGAACGAAAACATAATGATGACATTGATGACAGACATGACAGTTGCAGTCGCGCTACAATATAAAAAAATATAAGTGCGGTTAGTGCCATAGAGATATTAAGAATAGAGTGGCAGAGTGGGGCCTATTCGTGTCCGCCGGTGGGAGAGAGAACGCAACATTAGAGGCCCCCTGCATCTCTTTCTAACAATACATGCACAACATCAACATTACGCAGTGGCGTGCTACCTGGAACTATAATTTAAATCAGTTTATTAGTAATCAATAGTTTAAAAGTTGTTTTTATTGATACACGAAGATAGTTTGAAGTGACAAAAAAGTTTATATATTTTTAAAATGTTGATTACTGATAAACTGATATAAATAATAGTTACAGGTAGCACGCCACTGCGTAATGTTGATGTTGTGCATGAATTGTTAGAGAGAGATGCAGGGGGCCTTTAATGTTGCGTTCTCTCTCGCACCGACGGACACGACACAGTATTGAGTTAGGTACTGTTCTGCCACTCTATTCTAATATCTCTATGGTTAGTGCAGCAAATAGCCCAATTCTAACAGAATCTAATAAATCATAATGGATTTATTATTTATCCGACGACGAGTGAGACGCTGACGCCGCGTCAATTTTCATAAAACATAATATTTAATTAAATAACTTTGACACGGACACTGGTAAATAAAAAAGCAAATAAACTTAGCACTTAACCACTAACGGACACTGAAAATAATATAAAACAAATAAACTTAGTACTTATTTATCCTCTATCGTTTTACAATAAACGCGTTACGTGCATGTTACGTGACCTCTTAGCTCACGGAATTTTGACAACTAAAACCGTGTCCGAAACGTGCGCTACCGTGCTTGTCAAACTTGAAGTTAGCATAGTGAATACCGCAGAATACCGTTTAAGCCAATAACGTGCCGACGTGAGTAACGAGCACGTTAAAACACGTTAAGACTTCAAAATGGTCGTAGTGAATAAGCCCCCTGATAACCTAATGTCATTATCGTATAATTTGAAATAAACAGTTCGTCGTTGACACATATTTTGACACTTGTTTCAATTTACGATCTTGTTTACAACTTCGTTCAATTATCAGATAATTTAGAAGAATACGCTTTTTGTGACGTAAGTATGACACTGACATGATATCGAAACTATATTTATTTAGTAGAATTGGGCCAAGTCTTTACACATTCGCGCGAGTTTGAAAGGAATGGAACGAACTAAACTTAATTGTTATATCGGCCCGAATAATTATTATCTATACACATCAATAAAACCGCTTTTTACTTAATGCATATGGATGTATACACGGCTGGACCGATTTTGACGGGACTTTCACTGGCAGATAGCTGATGTAGCACGGAGTAACTAAGTCTATAAATTAACCGGGTACGCGAAGTATTTCCCTCAGGACGCGGGTGAAACCGCGGGAAACAGCTAGTTCTCAATATATTGTAGGAAGTTTATAAACCTAACCTTAATCATCTGTGTATGTAAAATTCTAGCGCTGCTGACTGACTGACAGACGACACAACCAAAACTATTAGGCGCAGGCATGTATTGTATTCTTTATTTGCAATTCCACAACGTAGGTACATTAGATGGTAAAACTTAAAACTAGGTGACATGTATTCCTTGGCGAGCGATCGTAGGTGTGCACTAAGAAAAGATTTCCCGCAATTCCCGCGGAATCGACAAGAAGCTGCTAAATTAATAAATATGTGCGGGGCGTAGTTACGAATATCCTCTAGTAATTTATATACTTTTTATTGCTTGTTTGGTGTAACGTGCTAATCTCAGGAACTACTGGTCCGATTTGAATAATGGCCCGTTTACCGAGGAATATAATAACATCACGCTATGAGCCACGTGTGCAGGGCAGTAGCCCTAAATAACGCGAGTGTAACTGCGGCCTCAGCAAGTTTTATAATAAGTATAGTTTTTTTTTCATAGAATGCATTTATCAATCGAATGATTGCATAACACCGTCCCAACAAACCAAATGACGTTTATAGGTCGCACAGATTATACACAACGTTGTGTTTGTACAATAAGTAGGTAAGTACCTACTACTTACGCGGCTAACTATGTCCCACTGCTTATACAATCTATCTGGTTTTTATTGAATCTGTGACGTAATACGAAGTCAGTCTTGGAAGTGAAGTTTGTGTTTGTGACAGGTTGTGGTTCGATTACGGGGCGAAGATATAGTTGGTTTAAGAATTTCTTGAAATTATTTTCTGCGACTTTAATTTCAAATATTTTTATTAACTTACGAACAAACTAAAAACCAGGATAAGACTTGAAAGCAGACCGGGGCTTGAAGACGAAAAAATCTAAACTTCTTCTTCTGCAAGCCCTGTTCCCACGTTACTTGGGGTCAGCGCAGAATGTCTTTCTCTTCCATTCTCTCCTATCAGACGTCATCTCATTATTCACTCCCTTTTCATTCATGTCACCCTTCACACAATCCATTCATCCTTTCTTTGGTCTTCCTCTTGCCTTATATCTCTCAACTCTCATCTTCATCACCTTTCTAGTAACATGATTTTCATCCCTCCTCATCACATGCCCATACCACGATAGACGATTTCCTTTCAGCTTTTCTTGCTTCTTTTTCTCTTATAATGTAGGCAACTCGCGATCATGTTCAGAACTATGATGGAAATGTATGCTACAGAAAGTGACGATATACGACGACCATATGAATACACAAAATTTACAAAAACCTTAGTGTACAGCCCATGAACACGAGTTACCTTCATCTAACACAGTAGCAAATTTTTTAAAATGAAATTAGTAGAACAACAATGCAAATTTAAATGTAGTAAGTTGAATGACCTAATAATACATGAATAGTTATTTAAAAGAACTAGAGATATTATATTAAAAAAAAACTGAAAAGCAAGGTATCTATATAAAATCTGATATAGCCTAAGCCTGTCCCCATGGTGACTTATCATTTAAAAATTACTTAATAGTGTAATAACCCCTTTGTAAAAGAAAGATCCTAATTGTCCGTTTGTATTTGTGCATGGGTAAATTCATTATATCAAGAGGCAATTTGTTGAAAAATCGTTTACCAATCCCCGCAAATGAGTTCAGGGGCCCAATTCCGCTAAATAAATATAGTCGCAATATCATGTCAGTGTCATACTTACGTCACAAAATGCGTATTCTTCTAAATTATATGATATTTGAATGAAATTGTAACGAGATCGTATGTGTCAACGACGAACTGTTTATTTTAAATTATACGATAATGACATTAGGTTATCAGTATACCGCTTTTAAATTCATTCAAAATATAATATCAATGTCATATAAAAATAGCAGAATTGGCCCCCTGAACTTTATGTAAACGGTAGTTAGTTCCCACTAGTTTATGCTTATTCCTTGTGTTCACTTTGTGCAAATCACTATTTTTGCGGTATAGAATTAAGTTAAGACAAATAATTTGGTACTCAATTCTAGCAAAACGAAATGTGTTAAATTTCTCTTTGCCTAATGTCAAAAGTGATCCTACTAATATAATTTTAAATAAGGAAACAATGCAACTAGTCGAATCAACCGTATTCTTAGGTCTAACTTTAGATAGTAAGCTTCAGTGGGGCGCCCAAATATCCTGTCTCGCAGCCAAACTTAGTTCTGCAGCGTTTGCAGTTAGAAAAGTTAGGGAATTAACAGATATAGATACTGCTAGACTAGTTTACTTTAGTTATTTTCACAGCGTAATGTCTTACGGTATAATGTTATGGGGTACAGCTGCTGATATACAGACTATTTTTGTCATTCAAAAGAGCCCGTATATTGCACGTATGCAATTTAAAGGTAGGTGCTAGAGTTTCTTTACGTGATAATTTTAAAGAAGTAGATATATTGACAGTTACATCGCAATATATATATATGCTAACTTAATGTACATTAAGAAAAACTTAATTCTATACCGCAAAAATAGTGATTTGCACAAAGTGAACACAAGGAATAAGCATAACCTTTGATACCGTCAATAACACTCTTGCACAAGTATTAGATTGGTTTTCGACATATAATTTGGTACACAATTCTAGCTAAACGAAATGTGTTAAATTCTCTTTGCCTAATGTCAAAAGTGTTGTGAAACAGTTGCAGCTCCTTACAAAAACAAAATAATTATGTAACATAACACTGGCGATTAAAAAGAGTGGTCACGAGTTTTATTGCCCGTTCTTTCTCGTGGTTCCTATTGCTTTGCGAACGAGGCAGTAAATGTAAATGTAGAAGCATTAAGCAATGTACTTTAAAAGTTGACGTTCATAAGCGTCACCTTGTGACCTAGATGAATAAATGATTTTGACTTTGACTTTGAACCAGTCCAAATCTTTGGCTTGGACTAATATTGGTTCTGGGTCTAGGTGTAATTTGTCTATGATATGTATGTATTTACCAATTTATAAGTACTTTTTACAGACTTTCTAAAAAAGGAAATGCTATTATAAAACATAAAAATAGGCTGCCACCGATGATTGGAATATGCAAGCCACCGGTGGTAAAGGCTCCAGAGATTCTCACAATGCGAGCCGTTTGCAGAAGAACTACCTTTTGAATCACATTTTTATTATCATTATCGCTGGCTTGGCTACTCAGTCACCGTAGGCATAAACATTAAACTTTACATATCTAAAGGCGATTGACGACGTAGAGAAGGCATTGCTCGACCAATTAGTTTACCTTAGCAACATTCTGTTTATGCCATCCCCTTGACCGGCTTACTTGAGGAAGTCGAGATCTAGACTACGTTTACTAGGTCGCATGTATCCATTTAACTCCATGTTTGGAGATTATTACTTGGACAAAGTTGTATCAAGGCGAGTAAGGTAAATTATATGGTCGGGGTATTTGGTATTTGTAGAGGTTTGTTAACCGATTTTAAACCAGGTCCCACACGTTTGGTCTATGATGCGCCAAGTGCTATCTGATTGGTAAAATAAATATTAAAAATAATGGCCAAGCGTACTAACGACTTCAATGTCCAATCTTATACTAATATATAAAGCTGAAGTGTTTGTTTGTTTGGTTGAACGCGCTAATCTCAGGAACTACTGGACCGATTTAAAAAAATCTTTTAGTGTTAGATAGCCTACTTATTGAGGAAGGCTATAGGCTATATAGCATCACGCCATAAGCGACGAGAGCAGAGCAGTAGCCTTAAATAACACGGGTGTAACCGCGGGCTCATCTAGTGTAAGATAAATATAGTACTTTCGTAGTCGCATAATTTTAAACCTTTTTTTAGTTAATTAAAAATGACGCACCACGCGCGTCATGGACCTCCCTAGATGTTTACTTATGACGCCACCAGAGGCGTCATTTGCTATCAACTAGTTAGGTGGCGACGATTTGTATGGAAATATTTGAAGAAAACTAAGTAGGATCATGTTTGACAGCATGGTTGGCGTAATGGTTTAAGCGGCCGCCTCGTTGCTTTACACTGGGTTCGATCCCCACACGAGACAACACTTTGTGTGATACATAAATTGTTGTTTCGTGTCTGGGTGTTAATTGTTTCTGTTGGTTTTATGCTTAAGTTTCCCGCGACACAGGATTTAAACCTAGTGCGTGAGTTACCTTTTTTATAAGAAAAGTAATAACGTAAATATGGGATTTGTGTTAAAACGTAGAGTAAACATCGCATTAAAAATTTAAACTGACTTCAAAAAAGGAGGTTTTTCTCAATTCAGTAGGATGTTTGTTACCTATATTATAATGCCGTCATATTATATTACCTGGCTTAATTTCTTTTTTATTTTGAAAAACATACTTCTCTTTTGATATCAGTTATAAAATGTAAAGTTGGATTTTGTTACAATTTCAATTGGTATATTTTTTAAATTTATAATAACCACTTACGCCGTACCTCGGAGAGTACGTTAAACCGTAGGTCCCGGCTGTCATGAACACCTATGACAGTCGTTATGGGGAGTCAGTACCATCGAATAAACAGATATTGCTCTAAACCATGGAATATGGCTATCGCTTTGGTTTGCGGAGTTTAGACGGCAGTCGCTCTATAGAAAAGAAGTTGATATTCTGTTAAATCTGGTTAGACCAGTAAGCGGAAGCCGGGCTCTGAGGCGAGAAGTTGATGCCCAAGGCAATGATTCAAACATTTGTCATAAACAACGTTCACAAAGTACAAAACAGTAAAAATTATTACGATGCGATATAAACATTTTAATATGAGTTATGCTTTAGAAATACGCACATTAATGTAAAGTTGCTGCGAAAAAACGGGACGCAAGAGAATAATATATTATACTGATGAACATTGGTTCAATTTATGACTTAACTTTCGTGGTCACTAACATTTGTTCCAAATTGTCTTTCGGGATATATACCTTTTTTGCGAGTATGTGATATTTCTGATTACATCACTGATTTGATTACATTTACACCTGTGTCATGGCGCTTGTAACAGTGCTGTAATATTCGCATCAAATGTTGAAAAGACAATTTCGGAATAATATTGGTTCAATCGTTAACTATCGGTTACAATATTTTTTCAACATAGACTTGACGTACAATTCAGAGATTGAGTTTAATAAAGGTTCTTTTTAGTAAGTATAGTACAAACCTCTATGCCTACCAACAGCAATAGCCTAGAGGACAAACTAAAACTGCTACGCAGACGGTCTCTGGATCAAACCCATCCAACAGCTTCAGTCTATTTGAAATAATACCAGTTTTCCACAGACTTACTGCCGTCTTACCTCTGCAACTCAAAAGGTACAACGTCTATAACGTTATTCCATGACCTTAACCAGTGTCAGGTCGGCCTGACACTGGTTAAGGCCATGGAATAACGTTGTCGACGGTATACCTTTGAGTTCATTCCAGGGTGTTGGTACTCCACTTAACAAAAATCTTCATGAAAGGCGGTTCCGATGGCTTAACGTGTTGCCCGAGACAAGAGGCAAGTGGTAGGTAATACTAAACCTAATTTAAAACATCTTGCAAAAGTCAGTGGCGCGCGTCGTGAATTCGAACCCTTTACTATCACTGCCTTAATCAATACATTTTATCACCTTTGTATTGTAAATAAAGCTGATAAAATAAATGGTAAATGGCAAGTTTCTATATAGAATATTGATTGAAATTTGGCAAGTTTCTATAGAAGTATTGAATAAGAAATCAATTGGTAGGCCTTGCCAAGTTTCAATCTATAAGGGCTATAGACAAATTACACCTAGACTCAGAACCAATATTAGTCCAAGCCAAAGATTTGGACTGGTTCAAAGTCATCATTTATTCATCTAGGTCACAAGGTGACGCTTATGAACGTCAAATTTTAAAGTACATTACTCTACATTTACATTTACTGCCTCGTTCGCAAAGCAATAGGTAGAACCACGAGAAAGAACGGGCAATAAAACTCGTGGCCACTCTTTTTAATCGCCAGTGTTATGTTACATATTTTGTTTTTGTAAGGAGCTGCAACTGTTTCACCTTGTAATTAATTACTTGTAAATAGTAATTAGGAACAAACATAATACTTAAAGAATTAATGCACTTACCAATTTAAGTGCTGTAGTAGCCTTCCAGTGTGAATCTTGTGTAACAGGAGCATCCACTTACGTCTTATAATGTAGGCAACTCGCGATCATGTTCAGAACTATGATGGAAATGTTATGCTACAGAAAGTGACGGTAGGTATATGAATACACAAAATTTACAAAAACGTTAGTGTACAGCCCATGAACACGAGTTACCTTCATTTAGCACAGAAGCAAATTTTTTAAATGAAATTAGTAGAACAACAATGCAAATGTAAATGTAGTAAGTTGAATGACCTAATAATACATGAATAGTTATTTAAAAGAACTAGAGATATTATATAAAAAAAACTGAAAGCAAGGTATCTATATAAATTCTGATATAGCCTAAGCCTGTCCCCATGGTGACTTATCATTTAAAAATTCCTTAATAGTGTAATAACCCCTTTGTAAAAGAAAGTTCCTAATTGTCCGTTTGTATTTGTGCATGGGTAAATTCATTATATCAAGAGGCAATTTGTTGAAAAATCGTATACCGATCCCCGCAAATGAGTTCTGAACTTTATGTAAACGGTAGTTAGTTCCCACTAGTTTATGCTTATTCCTTGTGTTCACTTTGTGCAAATCACTATTTTTGCGGTATAGACTAAAGTTTTTCTTAATGTACACTGTCAATATATCTACTTCTTTAAATTTATCACGTAAAGAAACTCTATCACCTAACTTATAAATTGCACGTGCGCTCTTTTGAATGACAAAAATAGTCTGTATATCAGCAGCTGTACCCCATAACATTATACCGTAAGACATTACGCTGTGAAAATAACTAAAGTAAACTAGTCTAGCAGTATCTATATTTGTGAATTTCCTAACTTTTCTAACTGCAAGCGCTGCAGAACTAAGTTTGGCTGTGAGACAGGATATTTGGGCGCCCCACTGATGCTTACTATCTAAAGTTAGACCTAAGAATACGATTGATTCGACTAGTTGAATTGTTTCCTTATTTAAAATTATATTAGTAGGAATACTTTTGACATTAGGCAAAGAGAATTTAACACATTTCGTTTTGCTAGAATTGAGTACCGAATTATTTGTCGAAAACCAATCTAATACTTGTGCAAGAGTGTTATTGACGGTATCAAAGTTACTTGAGTTGCGATCAACTTTAAAAATTAGTGACGTATCGTATCATCGGCAAACAAAACAATATCACATAAATTTTGAACAAAGAACGGCAAATCATTAATATATATATATATATACAACATGTTACAAGTTTAATGCACACCCTGAAAGTACTTTGTTCAGAATCGGCCACTGAATCCATTTCTGATATTTTTAATATTATTTATTTTTAATCCTAAAATAATGAAAATTACGTAAATTATAGTCACTCATTGCTTTGAAAAGTCGAAATATACGAAAATAAACCTTAAGTCAACGTAGAACGGCTTCTTTTTAAATGCATTTGTTTTATGGTTCCACGTACAGGAACGCACACATTAATACAACATAACAGTCGGTACAAGACAATAACACACAACTGACCACCAAAATATCTATCACCTTTCTTTCGCTTACGTATTAACAGCGGGAAGGAGTGAGACGTAATGTGTCTCACTTGTCACCGTCGCCGTCGGTCGCCCGCGCTGGTAGGGTACAGCGCGCCGGCCGGGCGGCCATTGTTGCGCTTAGATAAATAACATTAGTCATCTACCTGGATTCTCTGTGCGTGTAGGTAGTGAAAAAATATTTTAACAAGTGTACTTGTTTATTTACAAAATGTGTATTATCAACATGATAGTGCCCCCGCGTATTTTACGTAGAACGTTCGAGATCATCGTGATGTCGAATACCTACAAGGAGAGCTGGATCAATCGCGGCGGTCCTGTCCAGTAGCCTTCTAGGTCGCCTGACTTGACGCTCCTGGACTTTTGCTTTATGACGACATACCTGCCTATTAAACCACTAGTTGATTGTGACGAGACAACAAGTGCCGGGGAGTTAAAATAAGATATCAGCTGCTTTTGAAACAGTGAAAAGAAACACTGAAGTGTTAAGTGAACTAAAGGAATATTTAAGCCAGGTGGTGGACACCTGGTGTCAGTATTTTATAAAGAGGACGCCGAACAAGTGACAATAAGCCTGTGAGTCATTTGGTTATTCTATTATTGTAAATAAAATATGATTCACAACTTTAAACATGCCGTTCTTCTTTAATTCTCACATTGATACTCTTTTACTTTGGACAGATGGCGCTAGTGCCACGATAAACATCAGCTCCGTGCATAAAATTATTAATAATTACTAAAAACGACAAATTACCTGATCTGAATATAGAATATGCTTACTAGTGCTACAACTCACGTCATATAATGTTTGTGATAAAATATATCAAGAAATACAAGTGTAAATAACAAAAACATCTAGTGCCAAATATCTACTAAAACAGTGAATATTTATACGAAAAAATCGTTAAAGGGGACAAAAGCAAACCTATACAGAAGCCTTACAAGAAATCAGAACACAACTCCAATAGTAAGTGAGTGAAATTTCAAATATTGCATTAACACAAACCGTTACATCAAATTTTACTTCACTGCACAACGTCTTCGAGTTCAAAACAAAAGTTGACCTTTGGACTTTATTGAATAACAAGTCACAAATCACAATACTCACAATATAATAATCATCGCCATATGAAGACCTATTTCACATGACTATTAACAAGCACACATGGTCGAATGACATAAGATACTACGCAGTTTGAATGGAGTATCGCCGGTTCGGATCTTCGTGGCAGTGGTCGATTTTTTGTGAAGTATTCATCTATAAAATTTAAATTATATAAGTACTCAGTAGATTAACAAGTTAACTGTGGACGACAAATATAGCAAGAATATTTATAGAAAATATATAGTAACAAATTTGTAAGTACCAATAAGGACAAAGTAAACCGTTAGAAAATCAGTATGGACTCACCAAATAACATAACTTATCGCAGTGGACTGCCCAGGGGGGGCTCTCTGGATAATATATCTGTTACTTGCAATGAATCAGGATTATTTGATAACACAGTTATGAGTATACCAAATGAGAGCCTACACAATGATAGTGAACATAATGACGAAATTCATTCTCTTACCAGTCAACTTATGAGCGCTCATCAAGAAATTGACAACCTGAATATTGAAAATCTGCGCTTAAAAAAAGACCTACAGAATGCCCTACAATTGATTGAGACTTATAAAAAAATATGCATGACACCAGAACGACGTAATAAAACGCCTAAGACTTCACGCCAAAATACAATGCCTATTAATTCTAAAAATGTTGAAAACAATCCTGCCCAAAATATGTTACAAGGACAAAATACCTTGACGCCTGTTTTGCAGGCAAATCAATTGGAAAAGCCTGGTGTCGAAGATAGTAAAATAGCTCCTAACCTGTCTACTGATAACAAGGATACGACATCGTTATTGCCCATAAAAAATGAGACTTTACTGAAACCAAAGATTATTATATTAGCAGATCAACAAGGTCGTGGTATACGTAAGTGTCTTCAAAACCTAGTAGGTCCAAATTATGAGGTAATATGTTACTGGAAATCGGGTGCGTGCCTGCAACAAGTTCTAGGGACTGCAAGTGAGAGTGAGATAAAAACATTAAACAGTAATGACTATGTTATTGTTCTCGGTGGTATTAACGATAAAGACCCATATAGTTTACTGTTTCACCTACAACATTTTTTAAGTAATACCTGTAATACAAATGTAATTATTTCCGAAATACCATGTAATAAATTTTTAAACGAACGAAAATTAAATTATGAAATTAGATTTGTCTGCTCTAACTACATGAATTGTACTTACGTTGATATGGATTACTCAAATGCTTTGCCTCTATTACGTTTTTTTACGCTTCATAAATGTCGTTCACTTTTAAAGGAAATTATTCATATTGCTTACAAATTTAAATACGAACTATACAACCGAACTAGTTGTGACAACCCAGAGCATAAATTGCCTTCTTTGATGGATAAATGTACCCAGACAGACACACTCTTAGAATATGTTAATGACAATAATTATGCCTCGACTCCACAGAAATCGAATAACTTTTTTCGTGTATAAGCATATAAATGTTCTACATCAAAATATAAATGGACTAATCACAAAATCAGATCTTCTAACAGTTTCTCTTGGTACTCTTAAAGGTAATCAATGTATTGACGTCCTATGCATCACGGAACACAATATGATTGCTACTGATAGGGATACTCTATATATCAATAATTATAGATTAGTTTCCTGTTTCTGTAGGAAAAATCGGCGTGGTGGATCATGCATTCTCGTTCGAAATGCGCATCAATGTGTTCATTTAGAAAATATTTCTCAATATTCGTTGGAAAACATCATAGAATGTTCAGGGATTGAGTTGGTGCAACATAAAATATGTATAATTTGCATATATAGGCCGCCAAAATCGAGTGCAGAAGATATGAATAAATTTTTTCAAACATTAAATTCACTTTTAAAGCGATTATGCTCCGGTAAAAGGAGGGTAGTTATCTGTGGCGACTTCAATATAAATCTTCTTAAAGACAGTCATGATTCAAGAAAATTCCGACACATTCTACAGAGTTTCAATCTGAAACTGGGCATAAATGAACCCACCCGTTTGTCGAGTGGCACGTGCATCGACAATTTTATATTTAATATAAGAGGATGCAAAGCGAAAGTCATTGAATTCGCGCTTTCTGATCATACAGCACAGTTGCTAACATGTCCTGTGAAACCTAGCTTTTCCTTGAAATCTTGGAAAGTGGAAATACGTGATCACAGTAAGGAAAACTTGATAAAATTTACAGAGTACATAAATGCTCTTAGTTTTAGTGATGTTTTTGCTAGTGATGATGCGAACACTGCTTTTAATAACTTTTATGATCTATTTAAACTTATTTATGATTTGTGTTTTCCAATTACACAAGTAACAAAATCATTAAGGGCTCAACCAAGATGGATCACAAAAGGCCTCCGAATATGCTGTAGGCGTAAAAGACAGTTATTGTGGGAATTTCGTAAAAACCGAACAGTGGGCAGTAAAAATCGATTTCTCGCCTTGTCAGCAAGACTTAATAGGATAATTAAGCTTACGCAATTGTCTCAGAATGATAATTTTATAAAAACCGCAGCCAATAAGTCGAAGGCTACTTGGGCGATTATTAATAAGAAAAAAATTAACATACCTTGTAATGAAATTCAGTATTTAAAAATTGCTGGTCACATTATTGACAAACCTTTGGCGATAGCAAACCACTTTAATAATTTTTTCATAGACCAGACTGATAATTCAATTACTTGTGGCAACTTAAAAAGCAATATCCCATATGAATTAAAATCAATATTTATGCCACCGTGTATTCCAGCAGACATATTAAAAATTGTATTAAACCTTAAAAACACTAACAGTGCAGGATATGATGACATAATAACAAACGTCTTAAAGCATGTGTCAATTAAATTATCGCACATACTATGCCACATAATAAACCTATGCATTACACAGGGTGTTTTTCCGACAAAACTTAAATTAACAATAATTAAGCCACTTTTTAAGAAAAATGATGTAAATGACATGAACTGTTACCGACCAATAGCCCTTGTCCCTGTGCTATCAAAAATATTTGAAAAAATTATTCACGACACTATTTACAACTACTTCGAAACAAATAATTTATTTTGTGAAGAACAAGTTGGCTTTAGGAAGTACAAATCCATTGATATGGCTATTTACAGATTTCTACATTCAGTACTGACTAATATGGATAGGGGCAATCAAGCGTGTGCGATGTTTATGGACTTATCGAAAGCTTTCGATTGTGTTGAACATGGGTTACTGCTACAGAAACTGTACGCATATGGTGTACGAGGTAATGTCTACGAATTGGTTAAATCCTACTTAGACAACAGATCGCAGATTACACAAGTAACTAGGATTTGTCCTGTTTCTAAAAAAGTTACAAAATACTCATCAGCAATAAGGCAAGTTAAATTAGGAGTGCCACAAGGCAGCGTGTTAGGCCCACTCCTTTTTAACATATATATTAACGATCTTCCAAAAGTGACAAATCATAAATCAATACTATTTGCTGATGACAACACTGTGATAATTACTGGCAAAGATAAACTATTTATAGAACAAGAGATAAATTTGACATTAAATAATATAATAAATTAGTTGACATTAAATAATATGAATATAAATTTAAATAAAACTCATCTTATGACATTCAGAAATAGAACTAGTAAATTGACGAATATGGATATCCGGTATTTAGACCAAAATATAGGAGAAGTAGCAGTTACAAAATTTTTAGGTTTAAATATAGACTACAACTTAAATTGGAAGCATCATATAGAAGCATTATGTGCCAAGTTAAATACATATACATATGCACTATACAGATTAAGAAAAACTGCGAGTGTTGCGGCTGTTTTAACGGCCTATCATGGGTATGTTTCATCTCTTATAAAGTATGGTATTATGTTCTGGGGTAATTCTGCGGACAGGGATGCTGCATTTAGGGCGCAAAAGAGGTGTATACGGTCAATATTCGGTATTAAACCTACAGACAGCTGTAAACCATGTTTTATTAATCATAAAATTCTTACTTTGCCATCCGTTTACATATTAGAAACAGTAATATTTGTTAAGAAAAATTTAAATATGTTTACAAGTCTGAACAGTAGGAGACGAGGCCTAGAATTATGTATGCCAGGAAACAGAACAGCCCTGCTTAATAAAAGCGTATTGTGTATGGCTATCCGATTGTATAATCATCTGCCTCAAACTCTGCTTGAAATATCGGACAAATTATTATTCAAGAATAAAATTAAGGCACTGTTAATTGAAAAGGCCTACTATACTACAACTGATTATTTAAATGATAATATTATATTTTAAATGACTGACTTTGTTTATATTAATTGACATTTTAAATTTATATGCATATTATTGACTATTTCTTTGATTATTTTATTTTTTTATATTTAATTCGGATACCTACATAATTGTGTTAATTAATAATGATTGAATTAATTTTATAACCTAATATTATGTTAATTTTGCATGCTGATATGACAGCAGAATATGATGTTCCTTTAATATTGTTGTAAGAACTTGTAAATACTCATGTTCCGCAAAATAAAGATTGATTTGATTTGATTTGATTTAATTTCTAATGTATCAATAATGCTAACTAGGTATGATTAAATTAAGATAGTCACAATAGCCACTAACGATGTTAAAAAATGATAGACCGTATCGTATTTCGCTGTCATTTGTTTACCACAGGCACCACAGCAAACGTTTCGTGTGATTATGTGCGTGCGCAGGTTTGTGGTGACCACACATTTCACTTGTAATCAAGTTTTTACTTTCGATAAAAAACAATGTTTAGGCTAATAAAAAAAATATTTCAATGCATGCATTATGATTATAACAAAGTTTTCTAATTGGGGTGTCTGAGGATGTGCGTTATTTCCGTTACACGTTGTGTGTATATATATATATATATATATTATATATATATATATATATATATATATATTAAAAAAAGAAATGGACCGGGAATAGAGCCCTGTGGAACGCCCATTCCTACTGGCAAACCTAGAGACCTACTCCCATTAACATCTACATACTGAATTCTATTTCTACGGTAGCTGGCAACAAGATTAAGTGCGGTATCTCTAATACCATAAAGTTCCAATTTACGTAAAAGTGTATTATGTTCTATACAATCAAACGCCTTGACAGGTCACAAAAAACACTAATAGCATCCTTCGAGTTTTCCCAAGCATTAAAAATATGCTTTAACAAAGTTACACCGGCATCAACGGTGGAGCGACCCTTACTAGCCATACTGTTCACTGTGAAATAAATTATTTGTGTGAAAGTGGCTCTCTAATTGATGCAAAATAATCTTGTTTGGCATTGAACCCACAACCTTCTAGGTAAGTGATAAATGTGATAGATAACACACCCTGTGTATAGCGACTGTGTATAGCCGTCTACGGGACGTCGAGTATACCGCCAATACCGTCTTCACAATATTGAGGGCTCACGAGGCACGATACAAGGTAATACAGAAAAAGTTTACAAATAAATTATCATTTGATCTACAGAACAGTTAAGAGAGGTTAGAACGGAAATAGTTACTGATTTGTATTAGAACGCGTGTCGCCGGTTGTCTCCCACTCTCTATCTCCACTACAAGCAATACACTAATACGTACGCGCATAACGCACACAAATCAACTGCACTTACTTAGATCTCGAGTTTGCCATTGGTTGTCACACTAGCGCAAACACTTCGCTTGACATGGAACTATCGCGCTTGACGATCACTCACACCCTCTCATTAATGTTACGGTGTCCAAAAGGTCGATTATATATATCGATAAAATACTGTTGTTTTGTTACTTTAGGTTTTGCAATTGTTTGTTTTTATTTCGGGATGGTGGGATAGGGTACAAATAGTGTGGCCTTTCTTAATATATATAAATAAAAATATAAAATTAAAGGGGAAGATACAATATGGCCTTTATCATATCCGAATACCAAGAGTTAAAAATCATGTCCACCTAGGATCACGGACACTGACAAGTGTCTGTGATAAACTATTCATGTGTACAACCACATAAGCTAAAGTTTGTAAAGAAATAAATGACACAAGTATATAATACAATAATATTTTAATGTTGAACAATAATTTAAATTAAATTTCAACCCAGATTCTATTATTGTCCCTGAAATAAGACGTATTTATTAAGAAGCATACGCTTGCTATCTTTTAAATTCGAATTTTTCAAAATAAAATGCAATCTTACATTTATATATTTTTCTATGATAGCTTTAGATAGGTCTGTAACATGGCTCGCCCTAGGATAACATCCAACCTGGTGATAACTAATGTTGCTAAATAATTCAGTTCCGACAAAGCTGCGCAAGATCTTTGTTGTCAACATATATATTGTTTCTTAATTTGCCGAAGATTGTCGGTGTAAATCTTTATAACTGCTTCGGACATTTTACAGACTAGTATCAGTTCTTTTGAAGGATACAGGAGACCCCCTTTATCTGTTGCTACGATAAATTGGGTTATTCCTCTTGTCCCCCTGCTCTTCGGCCCCACTGGGGGCCAATGAGAATTTTTTTCCTGTTGTCCCCCAGCGGGGACAATGGGAAGGATTTTTCCTTTTGTCCCCCAGAGATTCAGCCCCGCGGGGGGCTACTGGGCATTTTTTTTTCCTGTTTATTAATTATGTCAAAAGCGTTAGCACCAGAGCTACAACTTGGTGTGCTTTCCGCCATGACGCGGTATGTACTACTGATAACATGCACCCTTTACCTTTTTGTGTCACGAGAAGGGGTAAACAATAGATTACTACCTGCTCGAGACATTTTAGATGCAGGTAATACAGTTTAAAGGCGCTATTGAATAATTATGAGTCTTATGACAACATAAAAAATAAAATGATTTAACAAACGTCAAATACCGATATCAAGACGATATTTAAAATAATATTTTATTGGGGGCCGACAGGAAATTATGACTCCGTTTGGCCCCGTTAAATTGTAGTGGGGGACAACAGTACAAAAATTCCTTTTGGCCCCCAGTGGGGCCGAAGAGCTAGGGGACAAGAGGAATAACCCGATAAATGGGTTTTATGGTCCGAATTTATTTCATTTGACAGCAGTGCTCCAACGCATATGTCACAATCAATTTTCTTAATTAAAATATGTGATATGTAACCCGCGATACTAAGTAAATAACCCACAATAAACATTAATCGGTATATATTTCTTTTATTTTCGCGGAGCTTCACGCTGTCGCAATATGAGCATGATTGTTGACAGCGTCAATCAAATTTTTCGACATATGAGCGTTTGCTCACAAGTACGGCGAGCCTGCCACGCCCACAAGGCCGTTCTAACCTCTCTTAACTGTTCTGTGATTTGATCTGTCTAAATTTAGCCCGGTCGGTGTTGGTACCGAACGCGTTTGGAGGAGTGTTTAATAAAATGGCGGTACTTAATGGTTTTCGCTCGGTTCATTCATTGCGATAAGAGGCTATAGCAAAAGGTTCTTGGTTCCAATTCATGGTACTAAAATTAGTTCATTATCGCTTGCTGAAAACAGTAATAATTGCGTTGCAACCTGCATCTCAGCGATTTCTTAGAAAAATAAAGAATTATTCGCTGTGAATAACGTGCTTTGAAAGACATGCGAAGGGAACACTAGCTTTTCCACACCACGACTGCCGTCTGACCTCCGCAACCCTATGGACAGCGACATTCCATGGTCCATTTAAAACTTTAAGTGTGGCCTAGTAATAATTAAGTAGATCAATTTCCTCAACAAACACGGTCAAGGGTATTAAATAAAGTTATTACCGCATTATCTGCTATGGAGATACATTCTTATCCTTTACATGGTAACCACAAGTTTACGTTAAGGTTACGGGACCAATAATTAATTAAACAGTAGCGAGGCTTGCCGCCTGAAAGCGAAGGTCCGCTTTCTTTTACAATCTGTGTCTCCCATCTAACCTTTCTTTTTAGGGTTGCGTACCTAAAAGTTAAAAACGGGACCCTATTACTAAGTCTCCGCCGTACGTCTGTCTGTCTATCCGTCAGTCCGTCTGTCTGTCACCAAGCTGTATCTCATAAACTGTATCGTATTTTTGCTCAATATTACTAACGGTAACAGGTAGACGCTTAAACTTTACACGCACAGAATATATAGTTGTATATTACCTTTCAAAATAAATTATTAATTAAAAATAAAGTAAATATAAAAAGGGGCTCCCTTACAAGAAGTGTAATTTTTAAGCAATTTTTTACTCAATTAATAATAATAATCAAGTAGAAACAAAAAATATTTAAGTATACATACAACAAACGTGATTCTTCTATAGATAATGGTACGGAACCTTTCGTGCGCGAGTCCGACTCGCACTTGGCCAATTTTTTTATGTAATATGCTGCATACGAGCAAACGGATGGCCTGGTGGTAAGTGATTAGCGCCGCAAGTAGACACAAGCAACACCAGAGGAGGCATAAGGAATAGGAGGAGAGGTGGAATGAGGAAGAAGTAAAAGGTGATGCAACCACCGTCAACAAAACGCAACAGTATCGTTTGCCGCGGCGCTTATGACATAAAAAAATATTTTTACTGGATAGACAGCCTATAAAAAAAAATAAAAGAGATGAAAAAAAAATATAAATACTTTAAAGGAATGGCAATATTTGTGTGAATCATAATGCAAATGAAGCCACGGCAAATGCTAGTCTTTGAAAATCATATACGTTTAGTCTGACCTATTCAAATGTGACCTCTGGGATTCAAAGGGATAACTAAATTCTGCATATGTATTATTATTTTATTGGTTTAGGTACGTAAGAACGATTCTGAATAATATCGAGGGTTAAATAAATGCAAAAATTGACCCAGTGCGAGTCGGACTAGCGCACGGAGGGTTTCGTACCATCATCTATAAAAGAAAATCACGTTTGTTGTATGTATACTTAAATATTGTTTAAATTTGTACCTGTTTATTAAGATCGAGTAAAAAATTGCTTAAAAATTAAGTTTATTGTATGGGAGCCCCCTTTAATATTTAATTTTACTTTATTTTATTTTATTATTTATTTTTAAAGGTAATATACAACTAGTATACCTAATATTCTGCGAAAATTATAAGCGTTAGTAATATTGAGCAAAAATACGAAAAAAACACGTTTATTGTATGGGACCCCCCTTAATATTGTCATTTTTTATTTTTAGTAATTGTTGTTATAGCGGCAACGAAAATACTTACATAATTTGTGAATACTTCAGCCTTTTAGCTATCACGGTTTATGAGGCACAGCCTGGTTACAGACGGACAGACAGACAGACAGCGGAGGCTTAGTAGGTTCCGTTTTTACCTTTTAGGTACAGAACCCTAATAAATTAGGTTACTACCTAGAATGTGTGACATAATTTGAAATCAGGGATTCTTGGGTCCATGAAAGACAAAAAGATCCACGGATGAAGTGAAAACTCAACAAATATAACACAATATGAGCCTAGTTTTTTATAAGCTGTCCCACTGCTGGACCCTGGCCTGTTCTCATTATGACAAGCGTTTTAGCTATAGACCACCATGGTGGTCTATAGCCCACCTTGGCTAAGTGCGGTTTGGTAGGATACACAGTCATGTCTTTCGAGATCATTATGGGGAACTATCAGACATGCAGGTTTCCACACGATTTTTTCCTTCACTATTTAGCAAGCGGTAAGTAATAAATAACAATATAATAATTATAGGTGCGTGCTCTGGCTTGGAACCGACACCTTCCGCGTAGCAGTCTGTAGTCTATCCACTAGGCTATCACTGATTAACAAATATATTTATTTATAGACTCACGCCTGCAATCCCTGAAGGGGTAGGCACAGGTGTTATATTACTCCCACATTTCGCCATGCATTTTTAGGTCCCACGTAATAGGGCGAGCCTATTGCCGTTACCGGGCACATCGCCAGACTCCGTGCTGCTACTGAGAATTCGGAAAATCCCAGTAACACTTTTGCCCGACCCGGGAATCGAACCCGGGACCTCCAATCAGCAGTCGCATACACTATCCACTGGACCACGGAGGCAGTCTGTCAATTAACAAATATGACTCAAAAATATAACAAACTAGAGGACGCCAGCAGCTACGCCTGCATTTTTTTTTTATTTACCCGTTTTGGTCGATCCCGTGGGAATTTCGGGAAATCCCTTCTTAGTGCACCCCCACGGTCCCCAAGGAACATACATGCCAAATTTCAGCTTCCTGCGCCCAATAGTTTCGGCTGTAGCGTGTCTGTCAGTCAGTCAGTAACGCAACGAAGGTATATATTAAGATAACATGAAACGAATACTACATATTTATCACTAGCGGCACGCCCCGGCTTCGCACGGGTGATCCCTAACATTTTCTAGAAATAAATATAGCAGCTATGTCACTCAGGGATAATGTCGCATTATAATGGTGCAGAATTTCTAAAATCGATCCTGTATTTTTTTAGTTTATTCGTTACAAACATACAAAAATACAAATCTTTCCTCTTTATTATGGTGAAGACAATTATTCCATTTGACGTCAAGTTAAATTCAGCAATAAATACAATAAGAAACAGGTGTGTTTTTACGTTATTTTGTTGACGTCCGCAATATTTCCAGTGTATTCGTACAAACAAGGTGACGGTGACGTTGAGAACGCAAACAAGCTGTTTCTACATCTTTATTATTGTAAATGTAGGTATAAGTATCTGTATATATGAAATGACTGCCTCGTTGGTCTCGCGCCATAAATGTGCGCGTGGGATTGGTAGGTCTCGGGTTCGATTCCCGGGTCGGGCATAGTGTTATTGGGTTTTTCCGTTAGGAAATTCTTAGTAGCAGCACGGAGTCTGTTAATGTGCCCGGTACAGCAATAGGCTCGCCCCCTATTACGTGGGACCTAAAAATTCATGGCGAAATGTGGGTGTAAATATTACACCTCTGCCTACCCCTTCGGGGAAACAGGCGTGAGACTATAAAAACAAATTATATGTAAGGAGATATTGTTAGCCCTAACTTAGAAGTAAGTTTCCTCGTAGTAATTTATCAACTATTTCGAACTCTTCAGACTTTATTTTCTCAAGAAAATAACCTGTTTATGTGCTAAAATTCATTGAAGGCGGTTCAGCCGTTCTGACGTGAAAACATAATATATTTTGCATTTACCAACAATCTTTTAAACACTTGTAAACGACAGTGTTTTGTAACTCTTACTAGGAATCTTTACAAAACAATTATAATAAATAATACTTAATCTTTTCGTAAACAGACATTTTTATTGCTCAAGGATGTACGAAATTTCCCCTTACGCAAAACAAAGTAGGGTCAAGAGATTATATTCCGATATTGTGAAAGTCCGTGAATGTCCGTGTGATGACGGATTAAGAATACGGAATGTCACCAACCCATATCATCCCATGGGTGTCGTAAGAGCCGACAGAGGGAGCATATTGTGCAGAGAACAACACTGTAAGAGAAGGAAAACTTGATACAAACCCTATACCAACCCGTTTGGCCAGCGTGGTATAGTAGGCCAATTCCTCCTTTCAAAGGAGAGGCCTAGTTCAGCATTGGACTGTTAAAGGCTGATGATGATGATGATGATGATTGTGAAAGGAATGCTTAGGTGGTTTGGACACGTGGAGCGAATGAGTGAAGAAATAATGACGAATCAGATATAAAAGGCAAATGTGTGTGGGCAAGTCCGTCGCGGCAGACCTCGGCAGACATTCGTTGATTAAATTGGAGACATCCTAAGAAACGGAAAGGTCCGAAGTACTCGAAAGCGGCGAGCATGTATGAAAAGAGTAATGAGTGTAGAGGAAGCGCGTGAGGTTTGTAAAGATAGGAACAAGTGGCGTTCTGTTGTCTCTGCCTACCCCAACGGAAAAAAGGCGTGAGTATATGTATGTATGTGAAAGTCCATATGGTTACATATTATCGTCCTAACTAGTTATGATTTTCAACATGAAGGTTTTCAGAAAAGGAAACCTACCTAAGTAAATAGTGTTTTATTTCATAAAAGTCTCGGCAAAGATTTTAAGGTGTGTAGCGACTTTTGTTCAACTACAGTATATACAAGGTGTAAAAAGACCCATAACGAAAACTGAAACCCCATATTGTACCAATTACGAACAATTTTTTACTTGGGCACCATACCTTGGAAATTACTGGTTCAAGTGATATTGAGGCTCAAAATTAGTATACAACTTTTGTAATTAGGTACAAAATCGATGCATTTACCATGCCAACCTGTGCTATGGATGTCCTATGCAATTTGCACGCGCGCACTGATAATTGCGGTTTAAAAAATGTATCTATTTGAAAAAAAATATCATTTCCCAAGTTTAATTTTTGCTTAGTATGACTTAGCATGATGACCAAAACGAGTAGACTTCGGCTTGGTGATGGGTCATGTGACACCCTGTATAAGTGAACTTAGCGGACAGTTGCACGTATTTTACAAATGTCCTCTAATCGTGAAACTGTAGCGTCAATAGAGCATTGACCGGACACTAACGCTAATTCTCATAGACCGACGATCGATGTCCTTAGACATAGAGAATATGTACTGCGAGATCATCGCCCTAGCGTTATCCCGGCTGATTCACTAGTATCAGCAGATGTGACAGAACATTAACTTTCCCACAGAGCGCATGCCATCCAACTTCCGCAACCCACATAACACCTTTGCCTTGGACTCTAGTACCGCGCACTAGTTTAAGCAAATTTACGTAATTTAAGGGTGCCCCCATTTTCAATTTAATTTAAGTAAAAGATTTTTTTTTATTTTTGTATAGACTCACGCCTGTATCCCCGAAGGGGTAGGCAGAGGTGTAATATTACACCCACATTTCGCCATGAATTTTTAGGTCTCACCTATTAGGGGGCGAGCCTATTGCCGTACCGGGCACATTACCAGACTCCGTGCTGCTGCTGAGAATTTCCAAACGGAAAAACTCAATAACACTTTGGCCGACCCGGGCATCGAACTCGAGACCTCCCAATTCCATGCGCACATTTATGCCGCGAGATAAACAAGGCAGTCATAAGTATTAGACACAATCTTAATATTTAAAATTCTTGCGTTACTGATTGACTGACAGACACGCTACAGCCGAAAGTATTGGGCGCAGGAGGCTGAAATTTGGCATGTATGTTCCTTGGGGACCGTGATACTCTTAAATACACGAATAGCGCTATTTCCCTTTGTGATGCGGAGGGCAGACGTCAGTCATTCTGTAGAAAAGCGAATATTCTGTGATGCCACACGAACGCACAACATCATCGTGCAAGTGAAGCAATATTAACATAGTTCATAAGTATATTTACTAACAAACATTGTATATTGTATGTATGTAATGTATGTAGTAGTATGAACATACATTACATACATCAATGACCCCCTATGATTACTGTCAAAGGTCTTCATGACAGCCGGGATCGATGGGTTAACTTGCTTGCTAACAGGCACGGAGTAAGCATCTTCCTCATCATCCTCATTATCCTCTTAGCGTTATCCCAGTTTCAATCTGGGGTCCGCTTACTGTCTAACCGGATTTGGCTGAATATTAGCTTTTCCACAGAGCGACCGCCCGTCCGACCTTCGCAACCCGAAGGGATAGCGATATTCCATGGTTTAGACTAGTATCAGTTTATTTAGAGGTACTTGTCAGTACCTCTAAATAAACTGACACTAGTCATGTCTAACGACTGTCCAAAATCTTCATGACAACCGGGACCGACGGACAGCTTAACGTTCTCTCCGAGGCACGGGACAAGCGATAATTAAAAATTTAATACGCACTTAACTCCGAAAAGTCATTGGTGCGCGCCGTGCATTCGAACCCGATAGCCTCTGCATGGCAGTCTGTGGGTATCTTAACTAGGCTATCGCTGCCTTGAGGCACGGAGCAAGCAAAAATATAAAATTTAATACACAAAAATATTACGTAAATATGTCGCATGGAATTCAACCCGATACCCTCTGCATAGCAGTATTTTGGTATCCCCACTGGGCTATCGCTGTCTATTTATTTCTGTGAAACTACGAATGCCAAATAATATTTGATCAACACAAACAAATGGACAATATGCAAATTGTTCACAGAATCTCATGAGGATAACTTACTTGGTAACCATTTTTATTTATTTACTTTTTTAGTCGCAGACAGACGGATCAAGGTGGCACCAGACATATTGCATAAGTAGTTCTAGTAATTTCGTGACGTTTATGAAGTAACTAGCCGACCCGGCAAAAGTTGTCTGCCAAAGAAATAATTTCTAGGAATTATACACAGCTAGGGTTTTGATGCCAAATAGAAAAAAACATCAAGAAATATAGAAAACTAGTGGATGCCCACAGCTACGTCTGCACATTTTATTTGAATTTTCCTGTTTTTACCCGATCGCGCGATCCTGTGGGAATCCCTTCTTAATGCATCCCTACGGTTCCCAAGGAACATATTATGTTAAATGCCAGTTTTTTTTATGGTAATAGGCAGTAAACGAGCAGACGGATCGCCTGATGGTAAGCAATTACCGCCGCCCATGGACTCAAGCAACACCACAGGAGTTACAAGTGCGTTGCCGCCCCTTTGGGTTGAGAAAAGGGATAGGATGAGGAGTGGGATGAGGGAGAAGGAATAGGGGATAGGGCCTCCGGCACTCTCACTCACCGAAGGAAACGCTACAGTTTAGGTACTGTTACTTTACGTCGATTTTCTGTGAGAGTACTTCCACGGTCGAGCCGGCCCATTCATGCTGAAATCAGCAAGGCTCTACTAACTGGAGAAAACCATTAAAAAAAAGCCAGATTTCAGCTTCTTGCGCCCAATAGTTTTGGAAAGAACTTGTGTGTCAGTGCTCGGCCACAGTGAAAGGCGGGCGCGGGTGCGGGCGCGACGCGGGAAACTCAAACATATGGAGCTCTATAGGAGTGTCCGTAGTGGACGAGCGGGGCGGCGAGCGGTGCAGCGCGGGGAGCACGCGGGCAACTCAAACCATAGGACTTTCATACAAGTGTCCGTATTGAATGTGCGGGCGGTAAGCGGGAATCAATGCGGAGCGTGCGGATCTCAAACTTTTATAAGCAATGATATTATGAGTAATTATTAAATCAAGTGCAAGTCGAACTCGCTCATTAAGGTTACATAGTAGAGGGATTCACTTAACATAAGCATCACATAGGCCCCTAGCCAAATAACACTATCAATTTTTCGCCAGAAAAAATAACTTTGCTTTCCTTAGTATTTGTATACTTATCGATATTGTTTATTGATATTGAGCACCAAGGGTTTTGGGAAGAAAAATTTAAATTTAAAAATCTCCATAGGCACCCCGCTAGTATAGGACAGATATATAATTTTTTTTGTATATAAACCATAAAGCGGTTCCCACAATACATCTACTTACCAATTTTGAAATTTGTAGTCTTAATAGTTTCGGCATAAAGTGGCTGTGACATAGAAACGGATACATAGATAGACATGGCGAATCTATCAGGGGTTCAGTTTTAAGCCTTTGGCTAGGGAAACCTAAACATAGGTTACTTACATATCAGTCAATCTTCAGAAATACTCTACTAATATTATAAATGCAAAAGTGTTTATAGATATATATTCGGTACCTATATATAATGGTCGATAATGTCATGGATACGGACCGAATTACTTTGTACTCTAAAGAGTTTCTGAACTCTTTAGACTAATCAGGAGTCTTACACAACTTGAGACTGAAAGTAAATTAATGTTACCCCGACTTTAACGCGCGCAAAGCCGCGGGCAAAAGCTAGTATTATATAATGATGAACTTAAAAATGCAAAGTATCTATATAAATTCTAATTTGTTTTATTTATTTACATTACCACATATCTCTTTATAACCCTTCCAGTCGTTCCTAAAGTTACTAGAATTTCCAATTTTTATTCAAAATATTATTTTTATTTTTAATACTTGCCAAATATTTATAAACATTTTCCAAATATCATAAAAACCAAAATTATTATAACGGTTATCAATGTGATTTGAACCCACGCCTTCAGACCGTGAGGCGGTTGTATTATCCGCACGGCTACAGCCTTGTTATTAGTTAGTTGCGAATTTGGTGAACAATTGGCATAGTGTTACTATGGTGAGTGTTAACGTCATCTAACTGAAAACTCATATTCATCTAGCCGCGATCCCGCTACTATGGCCAAGCACTCAGTCAGTTAGTAACACACAGGAATTTTATAAAAATCAGAATAAAAGCAACCGAATAGACTAGACTTATGAGACTATATGACAGACGTCATAGGGAAAGACAGAAACAGAATGAAATTGTCTTGGTGCACTTGCAAAGACTGCTCTCTCAATCTGATCTCATTTTTGAATAGTAATATCTTAGAACACCTCACACACGAGCAATTGATACCAAACTACTAAACAGAGCTTGTTTTATAACAGCCAGCTAACTAATAAACATCATCATCAATAACAAAGATTGATAATAAAACCGTCTACATAGCAAGTCTGTCACCACCTTTACAAAGGCCTAAGGTCAGTAACAAGAGACATCAAAATAAATGAACTTTTTATCACACAAAACATATAAGTATGTCGTGTTACCAAGAAGTGGTGCAAAACAATGCGATACCACATAAAAAAACGTAGTTTCTTTGAAGCTGCACAAAAAACATAGAAATGCAAACCATCGAAATAGGGATTAGCAAACTGAGAAACCACTGGATACGAAGACACAGAATAAATAGTAGAGAGACTTATATCCAGCTGTGGGCTATAGTAGGCTGATGATGATGATGGTGAAATTAAAATTCAACGTCATTATTAGTATAGTGCCAACATCTTTGGTAACGGTAGCCTAGTGGAGATACCAACAGACTGCCATACAGAGGGAATCGGGCACGAATCCACGGCGTACAGAACTTTTTAATTCTTATAGGACATGTACACAGAAACACATCTGCCTTGCCGGCGATCCAAAATTCGAGAGAGCGAGAAACAATGTAAGAATGAGATAGCATTATAGACAGAGTGAATGGAAAATAATAAATGTTACCATCTTAAAATTAAAATAGCTACCTTATTACATGTTATGTTTTTGTTGGTGTTTCCAACACACCACTCACTTTTAAGTTCAAGTTCATAATATGTGCGTATTGTTAACTATCGCTCGTCCCGTGCCTCGGAGAACACGTTAAGCCTGTTCTGTCATAAAGATCTTTGACAGTCGTTACGGGGAGTAAGTACCCTCAAACAAACTGATACTGGTCCAAACCATGGAATATCCCTATCCCTTTGGGTTGCAGAAGTTAGACAGGCAGCCGCTCTGTGGAAAAGCTAATGTTCCATCAAATCGGGTTAGACTAATGTGTGGACCTGGGTTTGCAAGACGAGAGGGCTTGGATGCAATTTTAAAACGCTAGCTCCTAAGATGAGGATGATCTTAGGAGATTATTCTATATTTTTTTATAGACTCACGCCTGTATCCCCGAAGGGGTAGGCAGAGGTGTAAGATTACACCCACATTTCGCCATGAATATTTAGGTCTCACGTAATAGGGGGCGAGCCTATTGCCGTTACCGGGCACATCACCAGACTCCGTGCTGCTACTGAGAATTCGGAAAAACCCAGTAACACTTTTGCCCGACCTGGGAATCGAACCTGGGACCTCCGATCAGCAGTCGCATACGCTATCAACTGGACCACGGAGGTAGTCAGATTATTATATTCGATATAATTATATACAACTTTTGTTCTATTGCCTAAATCGAGAAAAAGACTTGCAGATCCATATTTAATTGAAGTTTAAGCTTTACAAAATGTACTCCTTTTTTTAGTTCATAAACGTAACATTATCCGAAGTACCCGAAACCGGCGAGCATGTATGAAAAGAGTAATGAGTGTAGAGGAAGCGCATGAGGTTTGTAAGGATAAAAGCAAGTGGCATTCCGTTGTCTCTACCTACCCCGACGGGAAAAAGGCGTGAGTATATGTATGTACGTAACATTGCGACCTAAGTCAACAAATGACTTTGACTTAATAATATCTTTCAGCCGCATGCAAAACCACGTGTTAATTGTAAAAAAATGGCGCCAGCACTCATGATATAATTGTTCTTAATGGTCGCAAGGTTACTAAGTAAACCTCTTGTTAACTATAATTACATAAATCTGTGTAACTATCTACTTCCATATTATTATCTACTGCAAAAAGTACCTAAAGAAAATTTATTACCACAAACCATTAGTCAAATTAATTATATTAATTCATCAAGTAGTGACTAAGATTTAAGAAAACATCCTTTAATCATTATTGTTTAAGTCAACATCATTAGCAATGTACTTTAAATTATCCAACAGCTGGGCACAGGTTTCTTCTCACTGTGAGAAAGGTTAGGACATATCCACCACGTTGGCAACGTACCCCGAGAAGCACTCCGATATGATTAAGTATAATATACGTATCATGCTAAGTTACCACTACAAGCGGTCACCCATCAAGTGGTGTCAAGAAGAAGAAGAAAAGCATATATTTGCAAACGCTTATAAACATACATACATATATATATATATATATATATATATATATATATATATATATATATATATATATATATATATATATATATAGGTTATACATGAAGAAACATGTATAAAATTTATGTATGTTTCTTCATACATACATTTTATACTTTACTAGAGGACGCCAGCAGCTACGCCTGCATATTTTTTTAATTTACCCGTTTTGGCCGATCCCGTGGGAATTTCGGGAAATCCCTTCTTAGTGCACCCCTACGGTTCCCAAGGAACACACATGCCAAATTTAATCTTCCTGCGCCTAATAGTTTCGGCTGTAGCGTGTCTGTCAGTCAGTCAGTAACGCAAGGATTTTATATATTAAGATAATATGGCACAGGTTACATATTGTTTTGTAAACACATTGACAAAGTACCAGTACGCATGTTGTGAAAACTAGGTCACCACTAAGGCTTATTGTTAACTAGATGATGCCCACGGTAACCTCGCATTATTATAGGCTACTGCTCCGCTCCTGTGGCTCATAGCGTGATGTTATATAGCCTATAGCCATCCTCGATAAATTACCTATCCAACACTGAAAGAATTTTTCAAATCGGACCGGTAGTTCCTGAGATTAGCGTGTTCAACCAAACAAACAAACAAACAAACTCTTCCACTTTATTATATTAGTATAGATAAGATTTGAGGCTACACCTCATCAACTCATTTGGTGACCCTAAGTGACGATACAGATATCACATTGTATATTCATAAAATACAGAGAAAAAACAAAAAGACACCCTTTGCAAACGCTGCTTAACTTCGACGATCTAAGGGCGGTTTCAGATTAGCGTTTTATACGCGCGTATAAGCTCGTTTTTGGAAGCGCGTGTAGGCGCGTATCGGCGCGCCTTCGGCACACGCGCAACTCGTAAAAGCGCCAGCCGTCAGAATCCATGTTGACACTGACAAGATGTCACTACCGTTTCGAGCGAACACGCCGAAATATGCCCGTTTACGTGAGTCTGGTTTTTTGAAGCGCGTGATGTAGCGCGCGTGTAAGCGCGTATGCTAAAACGACCGTATACGCGCAGAAAAATACGCTAATCTGAAACCGCCCTAATACGAACGGTTAGTCAAATCACACGATGACAGCTACACATTAGTCAAAAGCATGATTTATTTTCGACTGCCTCCGTGGTCCAGTGGATAGCCTATGCGACTGCTGAATGGCGGTCCCGGGTTCCATTCCCGTGTCGGTCAAAAGTGTTACTGGGTTTTACCGAATTCTGGGTTTTTCAGTAGCAGCACGGAGTCTGGTGATGTGCCCGGTAACGGCTCGCCCTCTATGTGTCCTAAATATTCATGGCGAAATGTGGGTGTAAAAGTACACCTCTGCCTACCCCTTCGGGGATACAGGCGTGAGTCTGTAAAAAAATATATATAAAATAAAGATTTAAAATTATACATGTCAATTATCATATTCTCGATGTATGAAGGGTAAGGCCCACAGAAATAAATAGAAGGCCATAGTCCACCACGCTGGCGTAGTGCGGGTTGGCAGACTTCACATGTTTTTCGAGAACATTATGGAGAACTCTCAGACATGCAGATTTCCTCACGATGTTTTTCTTTTTTTTCTTAATTTACAAAAAAGATAAGTTGATACAATAGAACAAATAAGGCACCTGCGTCAGCAATAGTTAACAAAGCGCAGCGGATCGCATTTTCCACTGTCAAACTAATCGATATTGTTCTTATCATGAAGTAGCCCAAAATCAACTATCACATCAAAGTTTTATGTGCGTGTTAAATATTACATACATACATAGACTCACGCCTGTTTCCCCGAAGGGGTAGGCAGAGGCATATTTAACGCCCACTTTTCGCCAGTGTTTTGATCCCACGTAATAGGTGGCGAGCCTATTGCCGCTTATCGGGATATGTTGTTTGCCAGAGCCTCGTCCGCTGATCGGCAGGTGCACCACTTGCAGGTGAGGTTGGCTTGGAACCCTAAGTTCTTGGTGGGAACCCTATGCAACCCTATGCCTATGTTAAATATTATTTAAATGAAAACAATGTGGATAATAGTTTGACAGTCAAATGTCAAAGTCAACATTATTTTTCATTTATGTCACAACGTGACGCTTATGAACGTCATTTTTTTAAAGCATACCTAACATAACAGAGTAGGGTAGGCAGACACTTTGCTAGTTATGTTACGGTGCCAATGTGAAACTGTTGCAGCTCCTTACAAAAATAAAATATACAACCATTATATTTGATTGAAAAGAGTAGCCATAAGTTTTATTGCCCGTTCTTTCTCGTGGTTCTACCTATTGCATTGCGAACGTGGCAGTAAATGTAAATGTAGAATCATTAAGTAATTAACTTAAATTTTGACGTTCATAAGCGTCACTTTGTGGCCTAGATGAATACCTAAATGATTTTGACTTTGACAATGTAATAGGGGGCGAGCCTATTGCAATCTACAGCTCAGTACACACACATGGTTATCTTCTTATATATAAAATCCTTGCGTTACTGACTGACTGACAGACACGCTAGAGCCGAAACTAGTGGGCGCAGGAAGCTGAAATTTGGCATGTATGTTCCTTGGGGACCGCAAGGGTGCACTAAGAAGGGATTTCCCGAAATTCCCACGGGATCGGCCAAAACGGGTAAATTTAAAAAAAATGCAGGCTTAGCTGCTGGCGTCCTCTAGTACTCTATAAAGAGTAATAATCAATGTGTGGACTGTGGACTGCAAAACTTACGCTTCGATGACATCAAATACACTGTCATTTTACTCTAAGCGAGCCTTCAAGCTTGATTCGATCGAATCAGCTTCCAAAAGTCTGAGGTGAGTGCCTGGGGTACTTGGGGATCAAACACGAGACCATCGTCTCAGCAGTCACCGCTAGTACACCACTGGGCTATCGCAGCTTTTTTTTTAACTTCCTCTTCACCAGCCCTTTTATACTGTTCCACTGCTGGGCACGGGCCTCTTCTCACTATGAGAAAGGTAAGGCCATAGTCCACCACGCTGGCCAAGTGCGGGTTGGCAGACTTCACATGTCTTTCGAGAACATTATGGAGAACTCTCAGATATGCAGGTTTCCTCACGATGTTTTCTTTCACCGTTTAGCAAGCGATTATTAACAATTTAATACGCACTTAACTTCGAAAAGTCATTGGTGTGTGGATTCGAACCAAAGACCCTCTGCGTAGCAGTCTGTCAGTCTCTCCACTCGGCTATCGCTGTATCCACTCGGCTATCACCGCTTATTATTTTTAAACTTAATTACTTATTAAATCCACATTTATATTTCGCGTTTCGGCTGCAAAGCTAGGGCGTAGAACCGCAAGAAAGAACGGGCAATAAAACTCATAGCATGTGAAAACCGCGCTGCGCTGTGATTCGCTATATGTGCGCTTGCCCTAAGAACCTTACACCTACCGTAACCATGTCCACTTGTAATGTTCCATTGTTTTACTAAACTGCTGTCTTGAATGCGGTGTGATGTTTACGGACGCATATCTCTCTAACACTAAATATTGATGTTTTCAGTAAACTTCAATCAAACAAGGATGTAACAGGGTTCCGCAAATAATGCAAATATTAATCCCTATACCATACATATATAAGTATAATATAATATACATATGCTCACGCCTTTTTCCCATCGGGGTAGGCAGAGACAACTGAACGGCACTTGTTTCTATTCTTAGATTTTTCTATCTATTCATCATCAGCCTTTAACAGTCCACTGCTGGACTAGGCTTCTCCTTTGAAATGAGGACTTGGCCTACTATAATACCACGCTGGCCAAACGGGTTGGTATAGGGTTTGTATCAAGTTTTCCTTCTCTTACAGTGGTGTTCTCTGCATAATATGCTCCCTCTGTCGGCTCTTACGACACCCATGGGATGATATGGGGTGGTGACATTCCGTATTCTTAATCCATCACCACACGGAATCTTCTTCCATTAGAGAGGCCAATATCCAGCAGTGGACTATGGCAGGCTGATGATGATGATGATCTATCTTCAGGACACGCTTGTCGCTTTATAAAAAAAACTAGGGGAGCCCGCGGTTACACCTTGTTATTTAGGCCTACTGCTCCGCTCCCGTGGCTCATAGCGTGATCTTACATAGTCTATAGCCTTCCTCGATAAATGGGCTATCTAACACTGAAAGACTTTTTCAAATCGGACCTAGTTCCTGAGATAAGCGCGTTCAAGTAAACAAACAAACTCTTCAGCTTTATATATAAGTAGTAGAGGACGCCAGCAGTACGCCTGCATTTTTTTTTATTTACCCGTTTTGGCCGATCCCGTGGGAATTTCGGGAAATCCCTTCTTAGTGCACCTCTACGGTCCCCAATACATGCCAAATTTCAGCTTCCTGCGCCCAATAGTTTCGGCTGTAGCGTGTCTGTCAGTCAGTCAGTAACGCAAGGATTTTATATATTAAGATAAGATATTATAGAAAGGTGCATAGGGTTCCCACCAAGAACTTAGGGTCCCAAGCCAACCTCACCTGCAAGTGGTGCACCTGCCGATCAACGGACGAGGCTCTGGCAAACTAAATATCCCGGTAAGCGGCAATAGGCTCGCCACCTATTACGTGGGATCAAAACACTGGCGAAAAGTGGGCGTTTAATATGCCTCTGCCTACCCCTTCGGGGAAACAGCTCACGCCTGTTTCCCCGAAGGGGTAGGCAGAGTCTATGTATGTATGTATGTATGTATATTATAGAAAAGGCTACGTACTCGTCCAGACCACAAGTTTGGACCACATCGACAAATTTACCTTTTAGAACCTCTTTGTATAGCTATAGTAATGCCTATTGAACCCTCTTTCAAACAATGTGTTCAGAAGGTGATTTCTCATATTTTATATGACATTGAAACTATATTTTGAACGAAATAAGACTAGATTTTGAATTGACTCAGATACCGATTGTGAGTAAATTTCAAATCTAAAACCTGCTAATTTAATGTCATTATCGTTTAATTTAACTTACCTATATAGTTCAATCACATTGTTCAGTTTACGATCTAGTCACGATAACATTCCTATAACATTCAAATATGAATCAGTTAATTTAGGAGAATACCATTTGTGATATGAGTCTGTGTTGTTGTGTAATGTTCATCATCATCATCAGCCTTTAACAGTCCACTGCTGGACTAGGCCTCTCCTTTGAAAGGAGGAATTTGGCCTACTATACCACGTTGGCCAAACGGGTTGGTATAGGGTTTCTATCAAGTTTTCCTTCTCTTACAGTGTTTTTCTCTGTATAAGCTGCCTCTGTGGGCTCTTACGACACCCATGGGATGATATGGGGTGGTGACATTTCGTATTCTTAATCCGTCACCACACGGAGATTTACGTGTAATGTTAGTCAACATTATAATATCAAAACTGTATTTTGAACAATTTTATTTAGGAGAATTGGGCCTCTGTTGTACCTCATATTCGTACGAAAAGCTTCATACAATCGTGTACTAAGTAATCGGCCAGACTAAACGCGCAGGCTTTTCGGATGCCGCCGTGAGAATTCCGGTCAATACAAACTTGACACCCGTAACGTATCTAAAGAACATACACGCCAAAATTCAACTTCTTGCGACAAGTAATTTCCTGGGCAGTCAGACAGCAACGAAAGATTTTACATAACATAACTTCACGATTTATCCCCGAAAGGATAGGAAGACGTGTATTACACACCCACATTTCGCCAGTTATGTTTCAGTCCTATTGCAATAGGGGGCGAGCGTATTGCCATCTACCGTGCACATCATTAAGCGAGCGATAATTATTTAAAAATGCACACATAACTTCGAAAAGTCAGAGGTGTGTGCCCGGGGTACCTGGGGATCGATCCGAGACCATCGTCTCGGCAGTCCGTTACGTACACCACTGGGCTATCGCCGCTGTCTCCTCAGCAGTGAGTCAGCAACGGAAGATTTTTATACATACAAAATTTTCCTACAACTCACAACAAATTTTCCTCTCCAATCTACATACAGTAAAACGTACGGAACTTTCAGCGCGGCGGTATAACTCGACGCAAACCGGCTTTCCTTCGACCACTACGTATAAATACGGTCGATCGTATGATAAGTTCATACGTCGTCTGTCCACGGTGCAAACATGAAATATCTTGTCGTTCTGTGTGTTGTAGCTGTGACTGGGATCGCTGGACATGTGAGTATTTTTTTCTTTTTGACAACACTAGGAATTAATCCTGTGTCGCGGGGGACTTTACAACCATACAACGAACAGACACAATGAACACCCAGACTCGAAACAACAGTTTACGGATCATCACATAGTGTTGTCTCGTGTGGGAAATGAACCCCAAAACTCTCGGAGTGTCAATCGGCGGCGGCGAGGCGGCCGCTTAAACCACTACGCCAAACATGTAGTCAAAAGTTTAAAAACTAACCCTTAATTATTTGTAAAACTAACTCTTTTCGGAACAAATTTAAAAAAAAAACATTGCGTATTGAGAATCTCTCAGCTAGGACAGTTAATATCCAGATCTATAGTAATTTTATCGAGCAGAAAAGTTTTAACGCGTTAATCTCAGCAAGTACCGGTTTAAGTCGAATAATTATTTTGTGTTAGACAACTTATTTATAGAGGAAGGCTATAGGTTATATAACATCACGCTATGAGCCACTGGGAGCACTAACTTTAAATAAGGCGAGTGTTACCGCGGGCTTAGCTAGTTTTAATATCATCATCAGCCTTTAACAGTCCACTGCTGGACTAGGCCTCTCCTTTGAAAGGAGGAATTGGCCTACTATACCACGGTGGCCAAACGGGTTGGTATAGGGTTTGTATCAAGTTTACCTTCTCTTACAGTGGTGTTCTCTGCATAATATGCTCCCTCTGTCGGCTCTTACGACACCCATGGGATGATATGGGGTGGTGACATTCCGTATTCTTAATCCGTCACCACACGGACAAGTTTTAATATATAAACTTATAAATCAGTATCATCATCATCATCAGCCCTTTATACTGTGCCACTGCTGGGCACGGGCCTCTTCTCACTATGAGAAATCATTATAAGTACTTATTCAAATATTTGTTAGCATTCAAATAATATACAATCTACAATTTCATATTGCTAATGAATATAATGTTCATATAACATTTGTAGTATACGAACGGAGAATGCAGTTTTTAACTCGACAGCAGACAGCCTTCAATTTACATGTTAGCTTTTTATTTTATTTGTACCTTGTACGAAGTAAATAAAGCCGGCTCACGGCCCTGGTCGCGGCTTTTTAATTTCATTATATTAATTTCGGTCACTAGGATACGCAAAAAACGTATCGTTCAAGCCAAAACAGCACAGTCACCCCGATAAATGTTTGAAGAAAAACTTACGTCCTAATCGGCTCACGCGTTTAGGAGCTAAGGTGCCATAGACAGGCGAATGTAGTGATAAAACTTATAACATCCCTCTTTTTGCGCTGGAATTGTATAATAACTAAAATACACAAGATCACTTAATTAGATTCAATTACGTTGGCATTTGTAGATAATAATTTATTTTTTGCCACCCACTCCCACCAGTGTCGGTGTTTCACCACTGAAATGGCCTAACGATTCCTGTCCTGAGACAAGAACCGGTTAATTTATAGCCTAAATTACTCTTTGATTGGTACATCAGCTATCCGCCAGTGAACGTCCCGTCAAAATCGGTCCAGCCGTTCCAGAGATTAGCGAGAACAAACAGACAGATAAAAATTAAAAATATATAATTTCAGTATTTGTATCGTGTACCTATACATCCATATGCATTTAGTAAAAAGCGGTTATTTTAATATTACAAACAGACACTCCAATTTTATTTATATGTATAGATCATCCGTTATTTTATTTATGATTTTCAATATATTTAGGATGTTAATATTTGTATGCTTTCTAAAGCAAAACATAGAAGAACCATCTTATTATTATGTTAAAACAACTTGTATTACCTATGTTCACAAATAAATAATTTGACTTTCACTTTATCATATCTGTAGTTTTAGGTGTCCTCCAAACCACTGAAGCGCTCTCTGATGTAAATGTCACACAAGCGGTCACCCATCCTAGGTATGACCTGCGCAAGCGTTGCTAAACTTGGCCGAACTATCACGAAAAGCAAGCAAAGTCACCCTGGCGTGAATGCATCAATCAGTCATATCACACAGCCAAAATTTCAAAAAACAAATGCATGTCGTAACCACATATGTATGGTCCCCGAAATAAGTACATCATAACATAACTAATAAAATAAAGTGAGAATTACATTCAACAATCTTCTTAATATATAACGGCAGCGATAGCCGAGTGGAGATACCAACAGACTGCCATGCAGAGGGTATCGGGTTCGAATCCACGGCGCGCACCAATGACTTTTCGGAGTTATGTGCGTATTGAATTGTTAATTATCGCTTGTCCCGTGCCTCGGAGAGCACGTTAAGCCGTCGGTCCCGGTTGTCATGAAGATCTTTGACAGTCGTTACAGGGCGTCAGTACCTTCTAAATAAACTGACTCTAGTCTAAACCATGGAATATCGCTATCCCTTCGGGCTGCGGAGGTCAGACAGGCAGTCACTCTGTGGAAAAGCTAATATTCAGCCAAATCCGGTTAGACTAGTAAGCGGACCCCAGATTGAAACTGGGATAACGCTAAGAGAAAGAAGAATCTTCTTAATATATAAAATCCTTGCGTTACTGACTGACTGACAGACACGCTACAGCCGAAACTATTGGGCGCAGGAAGCTGAAATTTGGCATGTATGTTCCTTGGGGATCGTAGGGGTGCACTAAGAAGGGATTTCCCGAAATCACCACGGGATCGGCCAAAACGGGTAAATTTGAAAAAAATGCAGGCGTAGCTGCTGGCGTCCCCTAGTTTTTACATAATTTCCATTCCAATATGTTCCAATACCTATGCCTGAAAACTGTGTTTACAAGAAACCGCAACATAAATGACAATATGTAATTTAGTTGCTACGTGGTTGGCAATGCTGTTATCTACACTAATATTATAAAGAGGAAAAATTTGTATTTTTGTTTGTAATGGATAAACTCAAAAACTACTGGACCGATTTTTTAAATTCTTTCACTTTTAGAAAGCTACATTATCTGCGAGTAACATAGGCTATAGGGTTTTTTCGGGTACGCGAAGTAGTTCCCTCAGGACGCGGATGAAACCGCGGGAAACGGCTAGTTATGCAATAAATATATCGCAGAAAAGAGTGCTATACAAACTACATACATACATAGATTCACGCCTGTTTCCCGGAGGGGTAGGACGAATGGATGGGTGTTTGTTACTCTTTCACGCAAATCTACTATACACACGGATAAGGAAAGGAGAAGGAAAGAAAAGGAAAGCCAATACCCGAATTTAATTTTGTTCAAAATGCAGTTTCGATCTACTCTCGGTGTCATACTTGTGCCGTAAATCCTAAATTAACTGACACTTGAATGATAGGTTTATTCCACTTTGTTCACCTGGATGAAATAAGTCCTCGAAGCCTTAGTTCATCATCATCATCAGTCCTGTATATCTACCTACCGTCCCACTGCTTGGCACGGGCCTCTTCTCACTATGAGAATGGTAAGGCCACCACGCTGGCCAAGTGCGGGATGACAGACTTCACATGTCTTTCGAGAACATTATGAAGAACTCTCAGACATGCAGGTTTCCTCACGAGGTTTTCCTTCACCGTTTACTAAGCGATAATTAACAATTTAATACGCACATAAGTCCGAAAAGTCATTGGTGTGCGCCGTGGATTCGAACCCGGACCCTCTGCATAACAGACTGTCGATCTCTCCACTAGGCTATCGCTGCCTGACTTTGTTCACCTTGCAATTAATTTACCCAGGTGAACAAAGGCCGAATCCGAGGTGAAATGAGGCCACCAAGTAGTCACCCAGATAAACAAAGCGGAATAAACCGATGATATTGTACCTGGATCTAAAATCTATATGTCACAAATTAGGCTATAATTAAGTTAGCAGGCCTTACCCTTCTCATAAGTGAGAAGAGGCCCGTGCCCAGCAGTGGGACAGTATAAAGGGCTGATGATGATGAATTTAGCAGAATAACAATTGTGAATCAATTCAAAATCTAATCGCATTTCGTCCAAAATACTGCGTCGATGTCAAATAAAATAAGAGAATCGGCCTGCAGAATAGCACATTCTACTATCATTTGTCGCAATAATCTGAGCAGATTCTACTTTTCCATAATCACGTTTTTCAACTCCATATTTTCCTCTTCCAGACCGTCCAGCTATCCGACGCGCAAAAGGAGCTAGCAGCCAAATACACAGCAGAATGCCTCAAAGACTCGGGCGTTAAAGCCGATGTCATCACCGAGGCCAAAAAGGGCCACTTCTCAGAGGACGAAGGACTTAAAAAATTCACACTGTGCTTCTTCCAAAAGGCCGGCATCGTCGACCATGATGGAAAACTGAACGTGGAAACAGCCTTATCAAAATTGCCCGCTGGAGTTGACAAAGCTGAGGCTCAGAAGCTTCTAGAATCGTGTAAGGCGAAGACAGGCAAAGACGCTGCAGATACGGCGTTCGAGATCCTCAAATGCTACCGTCAAGGAACCAAGACACATATATTCCTTGGATTCTAAGTCCAAAAGCTGTTGTAACTCTTCAGATTAAGTAAGAAAAGGCAGAAACATCACCGACTATATTTCGTCATAACCATCCTAGAATCGTCATCATCGTGAAGAAAACCGCATGTCTGAGAGTTACCCATAAACCTTGAGACATGTGAAGTATGCCAACGCGTACTTGGCCAGCGTGATAGACGCTTGTCTATAAAAGAGGCCCGTGCCTAGCAGTCGGACAGTTTATATATTAGATCTTTGCCTTGGAGCCCAAGATCTGCGCCTAAGCTCTCCCAATATTGCAAGTAAAGAAGAGCTTAAGTAAATACACGTGCTCATACAAAGAGATTCAATAGGAAGATGGCCACCGTAACCAAAAAGTGACACCACTTTCATGTGTAAGTAAATGAAGTATAGACGCGTGTATTTATTGGAGGTTCTACTTTTATTACTTAATCTGACGATAACACAGACGGACACGTAATATCTAAGTGACAAATGAACATTTAAAATTACCAGCTTAGTGACGTCAGAAGTGTTACCCGAATATTAATCCGCAAGACGATTCATCTCCAGAAACATTTCTGTCTACCCGCATTTACTTGACTACGTAACTTCATGGAGAAAATTTATTTTGTCTAAATACTTGGCCTATATTGCTACCTCTATTACCTAAAGGTGCTGGTACACTTGAGCGTGTACTTGTAACGAGCATCCTAGCGAATGTTACATTACAGAGGAATAAACGAGAGCGTTTAGCGAGCATTTCATCCAGCGTTCCGGCAGTACTCCAGCGAAAGTGTCAGTCAAATCTGACATCTTCGTGACAAATAATTTTTGACGGCTATTGACTAGAGCTTTACCTAGAAAGATCATCAAAATGTTCATAGCTAGAGCCAAACTCTATGCTGGGCTCCGTTCGTTGCTCTGTTCGAAAAGAATAAAAACGCGCGAATGCTCGATGTTCTATTCCAAGTGAACGCTCAAGTGTAGCAGCACCTTACTGTGCTATTTAGTATAAGAGTTTCGGCATTTCATGTATGGTGACGTAATAATTACATACTCATATTCAGAACGTTTGATGACGTCATATGACACTATATTTTTATGCTGTTGCCTACACTATCGTAGTGCTATGTCCAATATCAGCTAGTATTCCACCCCTATTTTACCTTCTAAGGGGTGTTATATTAAAAAATCCTTACTTTAATGTATGCCTATGAAGACCTATACGGCTACGCCATTTTACTTTGTACTAAATAGCAGTTTTATATGGACAAGTATTTTTAGGTTATATTTTCATAAGAAGGTATATTTTAACGTTGATATACATATAAATACAAAAATGCACAACGTAGCAAACATAAAAATTGTTCTCGAAGCTAAGGAAACAATAAATTCCTTAAATAAATTCCTTTTCAAACGAACGTTAAAGTTTTCAAACAAATTAGCGAAATGTCGAGTGGAATGAATTTCCTTAAGACGCTTTCGACTAACAAAATGTGCATATATATTTGTATATCAAGCCTTTAAAGCATTTTTGTATTTTTTGATGTTTTAACTTTTCTGCCTTTTCAAATGTTGAGTTTATTTATCGTACCGTCTAAGAACCAGAGTTGCCTATTGTTGTTAATTATTTAAATGGAAATAAAGATATGTATTAAATATGAAATGAAAATGCAGTTTCTTTTAATCTGTGTTACTATTCTGTTTAACTCTGTTGGTGTAGCAAGAGGCCACTAAGGAAAAAACACAAAGCAAATAGTACACGGTGTATAAAAACCCTTAACGATAATTTGAAATTCCATATTGTACCAATACATACATATACATAGTCTCACGCCTACATTCCCGAAGAGGTAGGCAGAGGTATATTGCTACACCCACTTTTCGCCAGATTTATTTTCGTCCCACGTAATAGGGGGAGAGCCTATTGCCGTACCGGGCACATTACCAGACTCCATGCTGCTACTGAAAATTTCCTGTCGGAAAAACCCAATAACACTTTGCTCGACCCAGGGATCGAACCCGAGACCTCCCAAACCCACGCGCACATTTATGCCGCGAGACCAACGAGGCAGTCAGACAAACGAGGCAGTCGATAAAATAAAACTGAAAAATTGAAACTGAATATTGTGCCAATAATATTATAAATATATAGGTATGTTTTTTGCTTTAGGAATCCTATCTATTTAATCTGTGCCAAAAACATTGCCAATATTCCTATTACTACCAAAATGGCGAATGCCACACGATCTGTTCACAAAAGAAAGAATTTCCTTCAGGCGTAATCGGGCTTAATGAAATATTTTTCCTGATCCTTTATCAATCAATACATTCAGTGAAATGGGCTCACTACAAGAAACGGTAATTGGCAGACACTACAGTTTCTAGCTGCGATAGAGTAGTGGTGAGACCGACAGACTGCTACGCAGAGGGTCCGGGTTCGAATCCACGGCACGCACCAATGACTTTTCGGAGTTATGTGCGTAAATTGTTAATTATCGCTTGCTAAACGGTGAAGGAAAATATCGTGAGGAAACCTGCATGTCTCAGAGTACTCCATAATGTTCTCGAAAGACATGTGGAGTCTGCCAACCCGCAGTTGGCTAGCGTGGTGGACTATGGCCTTACCCTTCTCATAGTGAGAAGAGGCCCATGCCCAGCAGTGGGACAGTTTATATACAGGGCTGATGATGATGATGATGACAGTTTCTTTCTTAAAAAGGCAAGTGGAGATACCAACAGACAGACTGCCATGCATAGAGAATCTCGTTCAAAACCACGGCTTCACGACTTTTTATTTATGTACGTATTTAATCATTAATTATAGCTTACTATGTAGGTAACTCTGAAAGGGTAAGCGTCAGCGTACGTTAAGCCGTCAGTCACGGCTGTTATGAAGATCTTTGACTATAGAGTCAGACTATAGATCATACGTCAGTAGTCGGTTTGTGACCAGGGGCCAATTCTGCTATTTTTATATGACATTGATATTATATTTTGAATGGATTTAAAAGCGGTATTCTGATAACCTAATGGCATTATCGCATAATTTAAAATAAACAGTTCGTCGTTGACACATACGATCTCGTTACAATTTCATTCAAATATCAGATAATTTAGAAGAATACGCTTTTTGTGACGTAAGTATGACACTGATATGATATCGAGACTATATTTATTTAGCAGAATTGGGCCCCAGGTTAAATAATCTGGCATATCTGACAAGACTTCGACGGCTGGTTGGCGCAGCAGGAGTGTAAGCGACTGCTACGTCAAAGGTCGCGGGTTCGATCTCCGCACTATTCAAACATTTGTATGCATGAACATGGATGTTTGCCTTGGTCTGGGTGTTTCTATGTATAATATGTATGAATTTACAAAAAAAAAGAAATAAGTATGTTTATCCATTATCTAGCACCCATAGTACAAGCTCTGCTTAGTTTGGGACTAGATGGTTATGTGTGAATGTGGTAGAATATTATTAACTCACGTATTAAATTAGAATAACATCGTCAGAAAACCTGTGTGTCTAAGAATCTTCACAATGTTCTTGATAGACGTGATTGTGAAATGTCCTAACCTGGCCAGCGGACTGTGTAATGGGCTAGCTCTTCTCATAGCGAAAAGAGAACAGTGCCCAGCAGTGAGACAGTATATACACAGAGCTGAGATATTTACTATAGTAACGTACCTCCAATCATATTCTTCGTTCACACTACTCAATTTCTATCTTGGTACCGAGCCTTTTTGTGCAAAAACGGAAAGAATCAAATAGACCCCTTCACTCAAATCACTCAATCACTCAAACATATATTTATTATACAACGTCGCAAACAAATAGGTATTTACACTTTAAATAAGTTAATTTTAAGCGATTAAGACCGGATAAATTATTTTGTATGATTTATTATAATCTACCACAAATATATTTTCCGCAATATAACGCACTAGAAAAATCTTATATCGCGACGCACTTAACAAACACTCAAATGATAACCAACCTTATTCTAAATAATATATCTAGTAAGTAGAATAAGGTTGGTTATCATTTCGATCAGTAGGTATAAGTATGCATGATATTATTTATAGAAGATATTATTATAAATGCAATAGTTTATTTATTTGTTTGTTTGCTTGAACGCGGTAATCTAAGAAACTACTGGTCCGATTTGAAAAATCTTTTAAAATCGCCCATTTATTGAGAAAGGTGGTGCATAGGGTTTCCACCAAGAACTTAGGGTCCCAAGTCAGCCTCATCTGCTATTGGTGCACCTGCCGATCAACGGACGAGGCTCTGGCAAACAAAATATCCCGATAAGCGGCAATAGGCTCGCCACCTATTACGTGGGATCAAAACTCTGGCGAAAAATGGGCGTTTAAAATGCCTCTGCCTACCCCTTCGGGGAAACAGGCGTGAGTCTATGTTATTGAGAAAGGCTATAGGTATAACATTACGCTATGTGTCACGGGAGCGGAGCAGTAGCCTTAGGTAAATAACGCGGGTGTAACCGAGGGTTCATCTAGTTCACAGATATTGTTTGTTTGTCCTTGTTTCACGTCACAACGGACGATGTTATGGTATGATTTGGTTGGCGTAGTGGTTTAAGCGGCCGCCTCGCCGCTTGACACTGCGCCGAGTGTTGTGGGTTCGATTGCCACTCGGGACAACACTTTGTGTAATTCATAAATTTCGAGTCTGGGAGTTCATTGTGGCCGTTAGTTGTATGTTTGTAAAGTCCCCTGCGACACAACATTTAGTCTTAGTGGGGGATTTGTCATTTTAAACTATAAAAAAAAACAATAAAATTAAAAAAAAATATGTGGAGATAGTAGTCTGAAGAGTAACATAGGCTATTTTTTACCGCGATAACCGCCTACCACGCAGGTGGATACAGGTGCCCCCCCGTGGGATCTCCACCTTGTCGTGGTGGGGGGGCTTAGTAACCGTGGGTTAGAAGCCACCCACGGTGAAGCTAAGCGGGATCCCGGGAGGGGACGCTCCACGTGGGCTTGGTAGAGGCCTGCGTAGGATGCGTTCCATGGTGCGGGTGCGGGGGACAGTTCTGTCTGTCCCTCGCAGTCGGGTGCGGTCGCGGGAGGAGAGGCGTGTGGGTGTTGCGTTGCCCCGCCCCCTATCTCCCGCGACCAAATGGGGGCGCACCATCGTTGCGTCGCGGTGGGGCCGCAGAGGAAGAGGAGATGCGGTGTTGCGTAGCCGTCCTCCCTATCCTCTGCGGCCGCTGGGTGTTTTGGCGGCGGAGCCCAACACCTTCATCCGCCGCCAAGGGGGTTTCTTTCGGGGCCCGCCTGACCATCTGGCGGGCCAATACCCGTCGGGGGGGTAGCGAGGAATGCTTTGGTGAAACCCTACCCTCCGACACATGGGTACATGAGGAGCACGGGTTGGTTTTTAGTCAGTAAGAGTCTGACAGTCCCCTTCGTCCTTCCCCCCCGGGGCGGAGGGACTCCATGAGGATTTTCCAACCCGATACCAAAAAAAAAAAAAAAAGGTGGATACAGGTGCGAATTCTAGTACTAAAATAAATAGATATACATTCAAAATCCGTTTCACTGTACACAACAGATGACAAGGTTATGTTGATAAAAACTTCATATTATTATCAACGTTTTTTCTTATCACAAATCTTGTTTCACAAGTTGTTGAAGCACATGACTGACATGGTCGGCAAGTAAATAATAAATAAATTGCTACTGGGCTACTGTTTGTACACGGGTATGCCTCCCGCAAGGTGGCCTGACGATCTTGTTGGATCGCGGGCAGCGGATGGATGCCGGTGGCTCAAGGTCGGTCTACGCAGAGAGGCTTCAGGAGGCCTATATCCAGCTGTGGACATCCATCGGCTTTTTATGTTCTTTCAAATCAATTTTTTTTAAACAACTCCCTCATCTTAATATATAAAATCCTTGCGTTACTGACTGACAGACACGCTACAGCCGAAACTATTGGGCGCAGGAAGCTGAAATTTGGCATGTATGTTACTTGATGACCGTAGGGGTGCACTAAGAAGGGATTTCCCGAAATTCCCACGGGATCGGCCAAAACGGGTAAATTTAAGAAAAATGCAGTCGTAGCTGCTGGCGTCCTCTAGTTAGTAATAAATCCTGTGTCGCGGGGGACATTACAAACATACAACTAACGGATACAATGAACACCCAGACTCGAAACAACAATTTATGGATCACACAAAGTGTTGTCTCGTGTGGTAATCGAACCCACAACACTCGGCGCAGTGTCAAGCGGCGAGGCGGCCGCTTAAACCACTACGCCAACCGTGCAGTCAAATTACATTTTACCAAAAAAATTGTTTGAGATTGTAAAACATACATGATCTGTATAGACAAAACTGTGGACTCGTTATATGCACCTACTTTTTCTATAAAACTTCTTCTTTCTCTTAGCGTTATCCCAGTTTCAGTCTGGGGTCCGCTTTCTAGTCTAACCGGATTTGGCTGAATATTAGCTTTTCCACGGAGCGACTGCCTGTCTGACCTCCGCAACCCGAAGGGATAGCGATATTCCATGGTTTAGACTAGTGTCAGTTTATTTAGAAGGTACTGACGCCCTGTAACGACTGTCAAAGATCTTCATGACAACCGGGACCGACGGCTTAACGTGCTCTCCGAGGCACGGGACAAGCGATAATTAACAATTCAATACGCACATAACTCCGAAAAGTCATTGGTGCGCGCCGTGGATTCGAACCTGATACCCTCTGCATGGCAGTCTGTTGGTATATCCACTCGGCTATCGCTGCCTTTTTCTATAAAACTATACCTACATATAAGGATCATCATTGTCCGTGTGGTCACGGATTAATACTACAAAATGTTACTACCCATTGTATTACGTGGGTGTCGTTAGAGCCGCCTAAGAGAATTACACAAAAAAATGGTATTATTCGCAAAAAAAGAGGATAGCGTATGCGACTACTGATCGGAGGTCGAACCCGGGGCCAGGTCCCGGGTCCCAGGTTCCCAGGTCGGAAAAAAGTGTTACTGGGTTTTGCCGAATTCTCAGTAGCAGCTAGGAGTCTGGTGATGTGCCCGGTAACGGCAATAGGCTCGCCCCCTATTACGTGGGAACTTCATGGCGAAATGTGGCTGTAATATTACACCTCTGCCTACCCCTTCGGGATACAGGCGTGAGACAAAAAAAAAATTGGACATCAAACCCTAAACCAACCTAGTCTAGACTAGGTTGGTTTAGGGTTTGATGTCCAACCCGCGTGGTATAGTTTAGCAAAATCTTTTATTAACTAAGTCCAGCAGTGGACTGAAAGGCTATAGAGAAAGGGATATAAAGATCAAATTTAAATGTAATTTATAAAGTCCCAACTCTACCGACTTGTATGTTAATTTCTGTGATCAAGATAAATTGCTTATACTTTAATTAACGACTGTTGAGGTAAAGTTTGCCTGGAATACATTACTGTGCTTTCTGAACCTTTAAACTCGGCTTTTTGTTTACGAACTTAGAAAGCATTAGACTTTGCCCGCGGCTCCAACCGGTTTAACTGACCCTCTGTTTTACCTCATTTAGGGGTTCAATTGCCGAAAAACCTCTCTTATTGGTCCCCTACACTCCCCAAACTATGAATCGCAAATAGTTATTCCGAGTGTGGGTATTCTTTGTGTAACGGATGTTGTCTTTAACAAAAGACCAACCTCCGATTGAGTGATGGTAAGCAATGCGAGAGGTTTAAGTATTCAAATCCTCAAATCAAAACTCTTTTCTTAAGGAGTATAAATTATACAGCGAAGTACTTGAAGGTCCTGTGCTTCCTTAAGTTTAGTCCCTTTTAAGGCCATAAACGAAAACCCGGGTCTATAGGTACAGAAATCCCAGAATGTATCCAAGACTCCCTTCATCCTAGCCGTCGTAAATTTAATTACAGCTGAAGCAATTTATCTTGGTCGCAGAGATTAAACAAAGACACATGCATAACAAGTAGGTATGTCGAGTAGGTACTATTTACATTTGATACGATCCTTCATCACGTACCTATAGAAGTTTAGTTTGGTCGTCATTGAGCAAGATTTAAGGGACTGATGACTAATGAAATATACGCGCACATATAGCGCAGCGTAGTGCGCAGAATAGCAAATTCGAGCCGCTTCCATCCGCTCAGGAATTTTGTTTTGTTGATTGATTTTGGACATTATTTAAATGAGGAAAATGATGATAGTGTTTTGACAATGGCCAAATTCTCTTCGCTTCGTCATATGATCGTCAGCTCTTAAAAAGCTCAGGATCACTTAGAAGGCGATGGAGAGAGCTATGCTATGTTTTTCGTTGCGAGATCGAATCAGAAATAAGGAATTTTGCAGTCCTACCGAAGATACCGACATAGCTCGCCTAATAGTCAAGATCAAATGGCAGTGGGCAGGGCACATAGCTAGAAGAACTTATGACCGTTGGAGCCGAACAGTTTTGAGGACCAGGTACTCGACGTCGCAACAGAAGTACGCTAGGTGGACTGACGGTTTTATTAGGTTTGCGGGCAGTGCGGAAGTCACGCAAATATTGAAAATTGAATTTTGAAAATAAGGTTGAAATACCTTCTATTTGCTCCTACGTTTCGGCAACGTTATTACGGATATCGTATGTTGTTTTATTTTATCATTTTCAATCCATCAACCGAAGTCAAAGCCCAGCTTTGCTCCAGTCTCTATATGAAGTACTAGTTGTTGCTCGTTTTTTTGTAGTTAATGTTTCAAAATCAGCGAATGTTCTAATCGATCTTTAGACCGCCCATTCCTTTAGAGTGGTTTTACACTACATCCGATACGAACACGTGAAAATATGTAGAATTATTTTAGAATAAGTCGTAGATAAGAAGCAGCGGTAGCCGAGTGCTGAGACCGACAGACTGCTACGCAGAGGGTCTCAGGTTCGAATACACGGCACGCACCAATAACTTTTCGGAGTTGAGTGCGTATTAAATTCTTAATTTTCGCTCGCTTATCTGTGAAGGAAAACATCGTGAGGAAACCTGCATGTCTGAGAGTTCTCCATAATGTTCTCAAAAGACATGTGAAGTCTACCAACCCGCACTTGGCCAGCGTGGTGGACCATGGCAGCAGTGGGACAGTATAAAGGGCTGATGATGAAGTCGTAGAACTATTTCTATTTATTCTTTATTATTGCTTATCAAATTTACTCCATGTCGCCTGATCCTAAGCATTCAATATAATACCTATTTAGGTATCCCAATAATTATAGCGTGATGGCCCTCTTGGTGGCCTTGAGCACAGCTTTTTCTATGGTTCCTTGTCAAGCCAGACACTTTGATCTTTGTACCGTTCGTTCGGTGTAGGAAATGAGTATCAAATTTGTACTCAACTGTTGAGCTTGACTAGGCGGCGGCGTGTGTACGATACGCACTACATCCGACATCCGTCATACGATTTCTATCGAATACGGTGCGTGATTTCTAGAACTGTATTTTCACGGTTCGCGTTGGACGTAGCGCAAAGCCACTCTTAGGGATGAAATATTTAAAAGATCATTCTATAATCGTTTTACGTTATAAAATAAACTTACTGTTCTTACTTCTTGTTCGTACTTACCGTTTGCGAGGATGACAGTCAATATATTAAAGATTAATCGTGCTTTACTGCATCCAAATAGGGTGGAGGCAGGTAGTATAAATCACGAACTTGAATGAGGATTAATAGACTCAAGAGCAAGAGAACTCTCTAATGGATTACGAATCAGTTCTATACGAGTACATTATAACGTGTAACCAGTATATTGGATTTTGGAGGCTTTGCAGAAAACTTTTAGAGGTTAAGAATAATAAATGACAAAAGATTACACAGTTGAAGTTAAAAATTAAGTTGACTGGTGAAATACTACCTAAAAAAACCTAGCTTAGTGGCTAGCTACGTTATAAACGTTAAGTAGTTTAAGCTTTCATTTCAAGTAATTTAATTTATTTTATTTTATATCTACACTAGAGGACGCCAGCAGCTACGCCTGCATTTTTTTAAATTTACCCGTTTTGGCCGATCCCATGGGAATTTCGGGAAATCCCTTCTTAGTGCACCTCTACGGTCCCAAAGGAACATAAGTACATGCCAAATTTCAGCTTCCTGCGCCCAATAGTTTCGGCTGTAGCGTGTCTGTCAGTCATTCAGTAACGCAAGGATTTTATATATTAAGATATGCAATTATATGTTAATTTAATATAATTAAGACGAATCTGTCGATATTGACATTCGTGTAACTCTGCCCTCTGCCTACCCCACGGCAATATGGAAGCGCGCTCCTACGAATGCCGATCAAATCAATTTCCACCCGATGCATCCCGACGACCGCCGCATCGCTAAACCACTTAATTCACTGCGCAATACGATTGAAAGATAGACTGCAAAGCTGCACTCGCATAAACTAGAACATAAAACTTCACCCTGACCGCTCCGCTGGCACAGTAATTAACGATACGTGACAAATACTATACATATGCATAAGCTGATGTAAGACTTAAAATAGTACCGCAGTGAACACTTATTCAAATAAAAATACTTTTTTTAAAACACACACAAATCACACTTTAGAATTCACTGAAACCGTATTTACGATTCGTTTATAAAGTCAAAAGCACATCACTATCACACGCGTAGATAAAAAAAGAACTAAGAATTTAAAAATATGAAATGTCAAACTTCAAGTTTCGAATACGTTCGCCCAGTTTAGCGGGCACCAAATGTGTGGCGAATTTGTTTGAGTAATGACGTGTCGGCTATTATGGAGGCGGCTTTTTATATTTAATTGCACTAAATTTTAATTGGCTTATATTCCGATGAGTTTATCTCCGTTGTTGGTTTAGGTGTCAGTTGGTGTTGTATTTTTAATAAGCTGTAAAGGTAGGGTTGCCAACTTGCCATTTGTGCTAATTATTGCGGGTTTCCTTTTTGTATTATTATTATTATTTTTATTTTGTAAAGTGTGTAAGTGTTGGTTTGATAGATTACTCGAGGATGCCGCAGCTACGGCCGCACATATTTTTATGTAGCCTTTTCTGTCGATCCCGTGGGAATTTTGGGAAATCCCTTCTTAGTGCACCCCTACGGTCCCCAAGGAACATACATGCCAAATTTCAGCTTCCTGCGCCCAATAGTTTCGGCTGTAGCGTGTCTGGCAGTCAGTCAGTAACGCAAGGATTTTATATATTAAGATGAGACTGCAAATATTTTCGACGGGTTGTGTAAATATTAATTTTGGTGAGGCTCTTCAACGCTGTCACGTGTTTAGCCTGCGAACATAAGTATTGTTTTCTAGACGATACGTAATTTTCGCGGAGGCAGCGCAGCGAAACTATTGTTTGTTGATTGATAGCTTTGCATGCTCTGAACAAATTACACAATGCAAGAATAGGACACAAAGGAATCTAGCAGCTGTTTCCTCTTCAAAAATACAAATTGTTTTCCTTTCGGCATGCCACATGTTGAGTACCCATTTTGAAACTATTTTATTGGGGAACCAACGGGAAAGTATAGCTACGAGTATATGCCGTGGTTTGGACCAGTATCAGTATATTCCAGAATTTAAAGTGTACTAGCTCGCCATAACGACTGTTAAATATCTTCATGACAGCCGGGTCCGACGCGGCATCGGCTCAACGTACTCTCCAGGCACGCGGCAAGCGAAAATTAACAATTTAATATGCACACAACTTCCTAAAGTCAGCGCTGCGAGGATTGCTTTTCGTCTCGAGACCCTTTACATAGTAGTCCACTGGTATTGTACTAGGCTATCCCAAATACGACCAAGAGAAGTAGGTATTTATGTCTTAAAATCCGCAGATTTTGTACCTACCACACAAAAAAGCTGCGGCCAGATAGACTTTATATAAACCGCAGCAGCCCTAGGGCGTTACGTAATGCAGCAAGGGCTACGGCATTAGTACCTGCTACTCGTTAACTTGTCCTACTTCTAACACCTCTCTACCTAGCACCTAGGCCAGTTGACCCACAATGCCACAACTCGTAGAATTAATCGTTAAACTAGATATTATAATTATGATAATTATCTTAGACTAGTAGAGCTGTTAGCGTGAATTGACTTGCCGTTCGCAATAAATCGACAAAGTCAAGCAACGTTCACACAGGTCACTACTTCGATGGGTGACCTTTTGGTTTGGTTATGCTTTTCTGTTATACTAGATCATCATCCTCAGTGTTATCCCAGTTTCAATCTGGGGTCCGCTTTCTAGTCTAACCGGATTTGGCTGAATATTAGCTTTTCCACGGAGCGACTGCCTGTTTGACCTCCGCAACCCGAAGGGATAGCGATATTCCATGGTTTAGACTAGTGCCAGTTTACTAAGAAGGTACTGACGCCATGTAACGACTGTCAAAGATCTTCATGACAACCGGGAGCGACGGCTTAACGTGCTCTCCGAGGCACGGGACAAGCGATAATTAACAATTCAATACGCACATAACTCCGAAAAGTCATTGGTGCGCGCCGTGGATTCGAACCCGATACCCTCTGCATGGCAGTCTGTTGGTATATCCACTCGGCTATCGCTGCCTTGTTATACTAGATATTATATCATGGCCGTGTGGTTGACGGCATAGAATACAAGTGTCACCACCCCCTATCTTCCCGTGGGTGTCGTAAGAGGCGACTAAGGGATAACACGATGCAAATACCATGATTGCGTAGAGACGGAAAACTCGACATCAAACCCTAAGTATATGACTGCCTCGTTGGTCTCGCGGCATAGGTATGCGCGTGGGATCGGGAGGTCCCGGGTTCGATTCCTGGGTCGGGCAGTGTTATTGGGTTTTTCTGTCACGAAATTCTCAGTAGCAGCACGGAGTCTGGAAATGTGCCCGGTACGGCAATAGGCTCGCCCCTTATTACGTGGGACTAAAATATATCTGGCGAAAAGTGGGTGTAGAAATACACCTCTGCCTACCCCTTCGGGGATAAAAGGCGTGACGATATGTATGTATGTATATTATATCATAATATCTTCTTGAGTTTACGCGAATGTTACACATTGAAAACTAAGTGAAACCAATATAACGCGATAAAATCCGTAAACTGTAGTTTAATTTCAATATTATATCATAGTTTTGATACCGGAATTTAACTTGCCGTCCGTAATAGGTAGATCGGCAAAGTCAAATATCGTTCACACAGGTCACCATTTAGATGGGTGACCAATTGTTGTGGTCATACTTTTCTATTATACTTATACTAGATATTATATTTAAGTTTAATAGCGGGATTCGACTTGCCGTCTGTAATAGATCGGCAAAGTCAAACAACGTATAGGCAGGTCACCACTTGGATGGGTGACCACGTGTTGTGGCAGCTAATGGTTCCGTTTCTTGGGTTTGGACCTTCGGGTGGCATATATTCCGGCACCAGTACTTTTACACGAAACGAATATATTTTTGTTTATTGTGCGTTGGTATATATTTTCGCAGACAGCGATAGACCAGCAGATTTATCGTAGTAATAACATACATACATACATAGACTCACGCCTGTTTCCCCGAAAGGGTAGGCAGAGGCATATTAAACCCCCACTTTTCGCCAGTTTTTGATCCCACGTAATAGGTGGCGAGCCTATTGCCGCTTATCGGGATATTTTGTTTGCCAGAGCCTCGTCCGTTGATCGGCAGGTGCACCACTTGCAGGTGAGGTTGGCTTGGGACCCTAAGTTCTTGGCGGGAACCCTATGCACCCACAGTAATAAATCGTTAATTATCGCTTCCTAAACGACGAAAGAAAACATCGTGCGGAAACCAGTATGTCTAAAACTCTACAGAATGTTCTCGAAAGACGTTTGAACTCCGACAACCCTCACTTGACCTTGGCCTTAGGTCAAATAAACCCTTTATCAGATCAAATGTTTGATCGAATCATTCCACTCATCCCTTAATACGTTTACCTACACACAAAACATTCAGACTCCGTTCAAATAAGTGCCTACTTATATTGAACAATAGAGAATTTGAAAATGTTTTTACGTCCCATTGATAAAGGGGTAGAATGGATATTGACAATTTATTAGATTTTCCTGATTTTGAAGCAAGGTTCTATAAAAACAAAGGAAAATATACGAAGTAATATATATTTGAGAAGAATCGGAAAATTCAATATAGGTATCTACCTATAGTTTAGTAAAAATAGAAGAAGTAAGAATAGAATTTAAGGCAGCGATAGCCTAGTGAAGATACCAACGGACTGCTATACACAGGGTATCGGGTTCAAATCCACGGCGCGCACCACTAACTTTCCGAAGTTATGTGCGTATTAAATTGTTAATTATCGCTAGCCCCGTGCTTCTGAGAGCACGTTAAACCGTCGGTCCCGGCTGTCATGAAGATCTTTGACATTCGTTGCGGGGAGTCAGTACCCTCAAATAAACTGATACTGGTCTAAGCCATGCAATATCGCTATCCCTTCGGGTTGCGGAGGTCAGACGGCAGTCGCTCTGTCGAAAAGCAGATATTCTGTCAAATCTGGTTAGACTAATAGACAAGCGGACCCCAGGCTCCAAGGCGTGTAAGTCTTGGATGTAACTGTGACTTACTGGGATAACGCCAGGACGATGATCTAAGTGGAATAGGTTGTTTTCTATAACCCTAGATGACACTCGATAAGCCTAGATGACAGTTTTATTGACAACCCGTGTGGCAAACGTAGGTATAGTAGGCCCTATCCTCCTATTGAATCACAGTGATACTGACAAGGAACTAAAAAGAGGCTTCTAGGAGTTAACAGTAAATATACAATACAAACAATTAAAAAAAACAAAATTTTGATACCAGTCAAATATTCATTTCCGTCAACTTCTAGAAAAAAATCTAACGCCACTTAACAAAATCTTATCCTGCCTTGCCTGCAAGCGAAATTGCCAGCAATATATAACACAAAAATAGCAAAGGTCATGACAGAAAATACAATAAGGAAAACACGAAAACTTGGGTTGGGAAATTCGCATCCGTTTTTTTCCAGTTTGTTTATTCGTAATTCTTTTCCATACGAAAAGAATAAATGTGGAAATCCGTCTGTCTCACATGCTTTACCGGTTAAACCGTTGAACCGATTTAGACCGAATTTAGTTAGGAGATAGTGCGCACATGTCCATACTTAATTCTAGCCAAAAACGAACTTTGAGCCAAATAAGGCTCCAAATCTCATTTTGGCTTATTTTTAACCGACTCGAAAGAAAGGAGGAGTTTATCGATTCGGTTGTATGGAGGATCAGGATATAATATTACCCGTTTGATCCCATATAGCAATTAAATTAGAAGAAGTTGTATTTCTTGAACGCATTTCAAAGCAGCTAAAATATTGTATACAAGTTGGTAAGAAAATCAGCAAGAATTTCTGAAGATCAATGTAAAAGTCTATTACCTAGAACTATATTTTTTTATGTTACATAATACCAACCAAACGAAGTCGTAGACAACTCAGCTAGTTACAAAATAACCATAACAGCCTAACTTTCAAGGTTAAACAAAACTGTGGGTAATGTTTGTAATCTTGAAGCGAGTCGTTAAGCTTCGTCACAGGGAATCGGATATTATACCCAATAGGAACTAGGTACTTAAGAGTCCAGTTTTCTTGGACTGGACGATAATGGCCCTCTGTAGGTGCGTCTGAAGGTCGGCTGCCATTGAAAGGAATAAAGAAAATAGTTTTATTTTAATCTCCTTAACTTACATAGAAACTTGGTCACTGGTATATGGAGATAAAAATATGGCACGTGCGACAGCTAGGGTTGCTACAAAGCTGGTATTCTTGCCAGCCAATACATGTTTCATTTTCTTTCGCGGTGGTAATTAGCTATTTCTTGGTGGAATAGCAAAATTTTTGTGTGCTAGGGAGCCCAAGCAAAAACAAATTTCTTTTAGGGGTTCCTTTGACAAAACCTTCCTTTACCTGGTTCAAACCGCCACAAATCAGAATAAGCACCCAAAGTAAAGAGGGCTATGTTCGGCAGAGGATTACAAAAGGCTCATGATGATAATGAAATCTATCTCACCCTAACTATCAGATCACGCATCTGAAGTTCGCTAAACTACTCCAATACAAGCGAAGTCTCCATTGAAAATTGTTTTTCTTTGTATCTACAGACCACCTAGCATTCACAAACCGCATCCACTAAAACGAATACCCAGAACACACATACATATTGGTGTGCAGCCGGAAAGTAATGATTTACGAGTTTACCCATAAACCGTTATTTTGGCACGTGCCCACTGAATGGAGCAATTCGCCGCGTTTGCGCACTTAGCACGCATATTGAGAGAACCGTTACCTACTATGTTGTTCAAACTAAGTCAGATTTGTGACGGTAAAGTCCCTTTGTTTCGGTGAGATTATTGCGTGAATGGCAAAAGCCCAGAACTATTTATTCCCTCCATTGTTTGTGACAAGTAAGATTGCTAGATTACCTTCTGCGACAGATTGTTTATATGCATGCAATGTTGTTACGAGGGGGCGGTTCAATAAGGCCTCCCTCACATTGGCCATGAGCGTTCCTCGAGCGTACGCTCGGCGTGCGCCCGGCGTTTGTACTACAGAGTGAACGCCGAGCGCACGCCAGGCGTACACTCGAGGAACGCTGGCGCCCAATTTGAGGGAGGCCTAAGTCCGTGACTTTCTTATTTTCTTGTCTTTTAACTGAACGGGCAACACTGCTCCTGTCAACAGGCAACTATCAGTTGACTTCTGTCAAAATTTGAACAAGCTGCGCCATTAGGTTTGTCTTTGACAGCCATTGATAGCAGACTGCAGCGTATTTTGAGAATAAAATGGAAAAAAGTGAATTTCGTGTGCTCATTAAGCATTATTTTTTGAGGAAAAAAACATCACTCTAACCAAGGCTAAGCTTGATAAATACTATGAGGATTCTGCACCATCAATTTCAATGGTAAAGAAGTGGCGGCACGGAAGATGCCGAACTTGCTGGACGCCCAGTTGAAGTCTCTACATACATACACATACATACATAGACTCACGCCTGTTTCCCCGAAGGGGTAGGCAGAGGCATATTAAACGCCCACTTTTCGCCAGTGTTTAGATCCCACGTAATAGGAGCCTATTGCCGCTTATTGCGACATTTTGTTTGCCAGAGCCTCGTCCGTTGATCGGCAGGTGCACCACTTGCAGGTGAGGTTGGCTTGGGACCCTAAGTTCTTGGTGGGAACCCTATGCACCCTGAAGTCTCTACAACCGAAAAAACTCTACAACCGAAACAAAAAAAATAACGATATGGGGTTGGCCGATCGGAGATTGAAACTGAGAGAGATTGTGGAAGCCATAGGTATCTCACATGGCTCAGTGGTTACAATTTTAAATTATCACTTGGGTATGAGCAAGCTTTCCGCAAGATGGTAGCCACGGTTGCTCACAATAGTCACAATCGACTACAAACGCAATCGTGTGACAACTTCGCAAGAGTGTTTGGCGCTGTTCAACCGCAATATGGACGAGTTTTTGTAGCCGTTTCGTAACCGTGGACGAAACATGGATCCACCACCACACACCAGAGACCAAACAGCAATCAAAACAGTGGGTTTCTCGGGGTGAATCGGCGCCACAGAAGGCCAAGGTGGGTTTGTCAGCCGATAAAGTCATGGCGACCGTTTTTTGGGATGCACGCGGTATTATCCATATTGACTAACTTCAAAAGGGTAAAACAATCAATGGTGAATATTATGTCAACTTATTGGGTCAATTTAGTGCGAATTTAATAAAAAATCGACCGCATTTGGCCAAGAATTTTCTTTTTTCACCAGGACAATGCAAGGGTGCACACATGTGCAGTTTATCAAACATTCAGGAATTGGGCTACGAATTGCTCCGTCATCCGCCCTATTCTCTGGATTTAGCCCCGAGTGACTATTTCTTGTTCCCAAACTTGAATAAATGGCTTGGTGGAAAGAGATTTGACTCAAATGCTATATTTAATCATCTCACAAACAAATACCTATTTTGATGACCTCGACAAATCTTATTTTTTGGAAGGGATAAAAAAATTGGAGAAACATGTAAAAATTATCCAAAAACCTCATTGTTTCATTCAAAAAGTCATGACTTGCCCTCGTAATTCGGAAAACATTATTTTTAGTTACATAGTAGACCGTATCATCACCGATTAGTATATGGACCTTAGTTTGTTGGCTGCGTATGGCTTAGTATGAATATTAACAGAATAATTATCATCATTATCGTTCTAAAGTGCCCCGGTTGCATCCAGTCTTGGACGCCGGGTCGATTGTCTGGTCTAAGCAGTCTTGACTGCATATTAGTTTTTCCATAGAACGACTGATAACGTAAATATTTCATGTTTTAGACTTGTGTCAGTGAGTTCAGTGACCTTTGACTGGCTATATGCATAGTGTCAATTTGAAATAAATATTTCGGCAACGTGTTAAGATCTAAATACTGGTGTATACAGACTAACTCCTACTCCAATCTCGTACTCAAGGATGAAATAAACGAATAATCCTATTTTACATTTTCTTGCCATTGGCTGATTGTGGAGAAACAATTGAATTGTAAAATCTTATAACTAATTCATTACAGAAAGTGAAAGTATTCACTTATTTATTAGCAAATAAATAAAATAAACTACAAGAAGATTGCACATCCCGGTACCTTAATCCACATACTTATAAACTGTAACTACACGCAATTGTCAGAGAGCAATGCTCTGTACTCTGCTATTCTCCTGGCGAAATGCCAGCACCATCTCACCATGCAGCTATTGTTAAAAATATAGATGCTGCTTAACGTGCCAACCGAAGATTTAAGATGTTAAAAATCTTCACTTATTTAAGTACATACATACATACTAGACTCACGCCTGTTGCCCGAAGGGGTAGGCAGAGACTATGGACGTTATCTGACCAGATTGAAGACATCCTAAAAACAGGACAGGTTAGAAGTACTCTTAACCGAAGAGCATGCATGGGGAATCTGATGGGAGTGAATGAAGCAAGAGAGATATATCAGGATCGTTGAAAATGGCGTTCCGTAGTCTCTGCCTACCCCTCGGGAAGCAGGCGTGAGTCTATGTATGTATATATATATATAAATATGAGGAGAGCCACCGGTCTAGAGGAAAACATCGTAAGTTAGAAGAGGCCTATGACCAACACTGAACAGTGAAAGGCAGTATTACGATCTGCGACGCGAACCGTCCGTTTGTTCTTAGCCTTAACACTGAATACAGATTTAGGTACATAGAAGCGCTTTCTTAAGGATTTCGTGTGCCGATTCAAAGTGGCGACTGTCGCCAGTGTAGTTCGTAGTTGGCGCCGTTGGCGGCGCTGGCGTCGTTCTCCGTCTCTCTTGCTCTCGTAGTTAAGATACACAGGAGGAACGTTCGTCACTCTTGCACTCGTAGAGACACACACGACAACGACGTCACAGCGCGACTGCCACGCCGCCAAGCGCCAATTTGGGTCACAGAAAGCTTGTCTACAGAGCGCCCATAAGAAATGCGCCTCTATGTAAATATCTGAGCTCTTTGGCCTTAACTCGCAGCCATCTTACTTTTTCACGCGCTGAGCGACAAACACGTCCCAAGGGCGGGCCGCTATTGTCTATGAAATTACGTAATACCCTCTATGTGTAGAATAGAGTGGTTTGGTTTTTTATGTTGCGGAAATACTAAACTTTAGATGTAGTCAAGCAGCGCTTTGTTTGTTTATTATTGCTTAATAACATTAATTAATTTCGGTAATATAACTTATTTAGTTTTACGGAAAGGTCCGAAGCACTAGGAACCGGCGAGCATGTATGACAAGAGTAATGAATGTGGAGGAAGCGCGTGATGTTTGTAAGGATAGAAGTAAGTAGCGTTCCGTTGCCTCTGCCTACCCTGACGGTAAAAGGCGTGAGTATATCTACGTTTGTACATAATGTAGTTTTACTTCTATATAACCTTGAATGAAAAAGTAGTTTATAGATCATGTTTGACAGGATATCAGTCAGCACACAACACATATTTTTTTTTGTGATTTGTTTTATTCTCTTTCTTTTTTTCATTTTTATTTGTTAGTATTTTTTGTGTTTCTTTATAATATTAGTGTGTTTACGTGTATGTCAAAATAAACTATTTTCATTTCATTTCATTTCATTAATTTCATTTCATTTCATTAATTTCATTTCATTTCATTCATTTCACAGAGATCAAGTTGAGTCGTTCCCAACTTACAATCAAATTCACTTTGTGCCTGTTACAATTAAATAAACCTGCTTCTAATGGAGAGCCTCTTAGGCATGCAGGTTTCCTCACAATGTCAGTGGTGCGCGTCTCGAGTTCATTGATCTCGAGACCCTTTGTACGGTAATTTGTATTGTCCACCAGACTATCGCTACAGGTACCAAGTCGATTTAAGACAACAAATACAATACTTACACCTTTGGCAAAGGCTTTCATTGAAATACGTCATACACATGTGCTATGTGCATACAATGCCATGTATGTATCTAATGTACGGCCGCAGCTACGCTCACACATTTTTTTTAATTAACTATATCTGCCCGATTCCGTGGGAATTTTGGGGAAATTCCTTCTCAGTGCGCCCCTAAGATCTCCAAAGAACATACATGCCAAATTTCAGCTACTTGCATCCAGATGTTTAGTCAGTCAGTACCTCGAGAATTATATATGTATACCTACCTATATAGATAATTAATACTATGTAGGGTCTTCCGCTTTGTTAAAGAGTGAATTATCTATTTCCCAACTCCTCAAATTTAGTTCATTGCGGGTTCCAAGACAGTGTATCTTTCCCCGGGACTTCACGAGTGTAAAACATCGATGGTCACTGCTGCTGACCCTGACTACACAAGTGACACAGACGATGAGATTAGTGATCCGATAAAAACATTACAATCAAAGTTACCTGCAACTGGGCCCGTGGCCTTAGTCGCTGACCCCCTCGTATTTTTTTTATAGACTCACGCCTCACGCCTGTATCCCCGTAGGGGTAGCCAGAGGTGTAATATTACACCCACATTTCGCCATGAATTTTTAGGTTCCACGTAATAGGGGGCGAGACTTTTGCCGCTACCGGGCACTTCACCAGACTCCGTGCTGCTCTTGAGAATTCGGAAAAACCCAGTAACCCGACCCGGGAATCGAAACCGGGACCTCCGATCAGTAGACGCATACATATACGCTATCCAGTGGACCACGGAGGCAGTCTTCAATTATAATGTATTAGAAATTAAGTAAAACATGACTCACCATCAATAAAATCCAAATGTTTCCCTTCGTCCTTTTCCACATCTTCTCTGATCACTTTCATTGTCGCCACCGGGCGTATGAGTTTCGATATCGGCATTATCAAAACTTTTACACCAACTTTAAAACTAATGTTCTCTTAAATCTGAGGGCCTAGACAAGTGTCATTCGATCAACGATATCGCTATTCGCTAATACAAGACATATATGCTCCATACAAAATATGTCAAGATCGAATATTGAATTCAGCGGTATGTGCCAAAAATTGTGGAACTAGGATACGCCAACGAACTCAGATATTTACATAGAGGCGCATTTCCTATGGGCGCTCTAAAGACAAACTTTCTGTGACCCAAATTGCTGCTTGGCGGCGTGGCACTCGCGCTGTGACAGCTGTCTCTACGAGAGCAAGAGAGACGGAGGACGACGCCAGCGCCGCTACGGCGCCAAATACGAACTAAACCGGAGACAGTCTCCACTTGAAATCGGCAAACGAAATCCTTAAGGACTGCGCTTCTATGTAAATCTGTATTCATTGGATACGCCTTCGATATGTCACATGGTCGACGAAAGACAAATAACAACCGATAGCGATATTAGAAAACAAGTTTAATCTTAGTAGGGTCAACACAGAATGTGTAGAGTCAAGAAAGTGCGCATCTGAAAGACCTTACGCAAGTCGGGTGCGCATCTACCGAGATTCGGTCCGTTACAACCGGAAGGTTGGTAACCATGAGAGCTGGAGGGAAAGATAAGGTCTAATCAGAACGAATACTACTTGTAAGACGTGGAAAATCCCTTCGGATCTCCGGCTCTTGGGGAAATGAGGGCCGGAGTATGTGGTGTTATCACTAAACACCACCTCGACTGCCAACCAAAGTAATCCACGGAAGGAAGAGTGGATACAGGTCCAGTCTTACTTGCAGTTAGGCCTAGAAAGCTTATTCCTGCCTACGGAAGTCTAAAAGGTACCCACTAAAGTAGAAAGACCAGCCGTATCCCCAGTCGGTCAAAAGAAACGTGCCAATGGCTGTACAATTTCTATGACACTGTTCACATTTAGACCGAGAAAACAGTCGAAATATAATAAAATAAAATCCAATTCTAGTATGAATATACAATGCTCTCTTGAAATACTGTAATAAGACTGAGATCGGATTGAAACCACTGACCGCGAAACGTCAACAATCTAAATGAGCAAATTGCCTAAATTAACTGCATTAATATTGAAACCGGTCACTTTGCAACGTAAAAAACAACAGGTGGTGTCAACTCATGATCTAAACAAAACATCACGCCATTTAAAAAGCCTTGACGCGGTCTATAAACCCCAGCACTTACACGAAAAAAAAAACCGGTCTCCTCAAAACTCACTTTAAACGGTCTACTTACATATGATTTACTACGAAATTCAATATTCGAACTATAGATAGATCTGTAGATTTTAGATTCGTTTTTGACATAAGTTCCATACCAAATATTTCAAACACGAATTTCGAATCTCAAAATACATGTATGGATCGAATATTGAAAATGGCCGATAGTCTAGTAAGTAGTACTTTCCTTGGTTTAGTTTACACATTGAAATCAAACTACGGTTTACAGACTCTATCGCGATATAAACATATGTCGATATGATTTAGCCACTAAACTGTTCAACCAAACGCGAAAACACGGCCTTGCTATCAAAACCGTGCAAGCAGTTACCGAGACAGGTTCGCGCGACATACTAACATGTGCTGCCTTGTCATTCACATTTGTGTTACTCGTATGTTATGTTATGTATACTTATAACTGTTTGCTTAAACAGATAAATATGTTACGTGATGTCTGAATAGAAATGTCGCTCGTTTTATTTGAAGTGTCCTGTAATTAAGCGTGGCTAATTGCATTTATTAGTTATACTAGAGGATGACCGCCGCTACGCCCGCAAGCATTTCTTCCCGGTCCCGTGACAATTTCAGAAAAGCTTTTCTTAGTGCACCCGTTATAGTCTCCAAGCACTGGGACCGGCAGCTTTACTCCACAAAGGAAGAGGAGGTCGTGGAGTATTTGCGTCTGAAAACCAACTGGACTTTGAGAGTCGAGAGATTGGAGTCACTACATAACACGAACTTTAAATCATACGTGGTACGGGTGCCGACTCAACATCTCCAGACGTTCCTCAAGGAAGAGTTTTGGTCGAAGGGTGTTGTCTATCGGCGTTTTTATGGACGATTACGCATCAAGGCACAGCGAAACACGCCACTGTAAACAACACCTGTGCGTTGTATTATTATATTAGTAATTAGACATTTTATTATATGTATGTTAGTCTGTAAGGTATATATCTGTATGGGTTTTTATTACCTGAATTAAACGATTATTATTATTATTATTTACGTGCTCTCCGAAGCACGGTAGCGCTCAGGGGTCCAATTCTGCTAAATATATAGTTTCGACATCATGTCAGTGTCATACTTACCTACGTCACAAAAAGCGTATTCTTCTAAATTATCTGATAATTGAACGAAGTTGTAACGAGATCGTAAATTGAAACAAGTGTCAAAATATGTGTCAACGACGAACAGTTTATTACAAATTATACGATAGTGTCATTAGGTTATCAGAATACCGCTTCTGAGTCCATTCAAAATATAATTTCAATGTCATATGAAAATAGGAGAATTGGCCCCCTGATGTAAATACCACACTTGGTCACCCATTCAAGTGGCGACCTGAAGGATCACAAACATGTCAAATTTCAGCTTCCTGCGCCTTATAGTTTCGGCTGTAGCTTGTCTGTCAGTTAAGCAGTGACGAAAGGATTTTATACCGGTTCCTGTATTAAACAGACTAGGGGATGCCCGCAGCTACGACCGCTGTACATCTTTCTTATTTATCTATTTCTTTCAGATCCCGTGGGAATAGCCAGAAATTCCTTCTCAGTGCACTCCTACGGTTCGTAAGAACATACATGCCAATTTTTAGGTTTTTGCGTCCAAATATTTTGCCTGAGCTTTGTCTGACGTAAAACAGGGACAATCTTCTAATCTTAAAATTGACTTCACGGTTGGCGTAGTAGTTTAAGCGGCCGCCTCACCACTTAACACTGCGCCGAGTGTTGTGGGTTCGACCCCCACACGAGGCAACACTTTGTGTAATTCACAAATTGTTGTTTTGGGTCTGGGTGTTCATTGTGTCCGTTAGTTGTAGGTATGTTTGTAAAGTCCCCCGCGACACAGGATTTAGTCCTAATGCGGGAGTTGTCTTTTTTTTAAGAGAATTAAGATAAACAAACAAATAACAAACAAACACTACATGGATGACGTAGTGTTCGCTTGCCTTTTCGCAGTTATGTGCGTATTGAATTGCTAATTATCGTTTGTCCTGTGCCTTGCAAAGCCTGTTAAGCCTCCGGTCCCGGCTGCCATGACGATCTTTGACAGTCGTTATGGGTCCGTACTCCTGAATAAACTGACACTAGTCTAAACCATGGAATATCGCTATCCCTTCGGATTGCGGAGGTCAGACAGGCAGTCGCTCTGTGGAAAGGCTAATATTCAGTCATATCTGGATGAACTAGTTAGTGGAACCCAAGTTACAATGGGATAATGCTACGAGAATTTGAGCCAATGATACGAAGTGGTAGCCATAAATAATGCGGATGTAAACGCGGCTAGTGCCTTATATGCTTCATGAGTGAATAATAACTCTTATCTTTAGTACGATTGCCATTACAAATATATTAGGCGTTATAGAGGGTGTAAAAAGACCCTTAACGAAAACTGAAATCCCATGTTGTACCAATCACTACGAACATTTTTTACTTTGGCACCATACCTGGGAAATTACTGGTTCAGGAGATATTGAGGTTCAAAGTTAGTATAGATTTTTTCTAATTAAGTACAAAATCGATGCATTTATCCCACTAATATGTTCTTTAGACGCCCTATGGCCTCATGGATAAGTAGGTATTTCGAGAATTGCACGCGCGCGCTTTTTATTGCGGTTTAAAAAATGTGAAAACTTAAAAAAAATACCGTTTCCCAGGTATTATTTTTTGTTAGTATGACTTGGCATGATGTCCACAACGAGTAGACTTCGGCTTGGTGATGGGTCTTATGTCACCCGTATATTTATACGGATTATTTTTCGCCGTGTGCTGACAAGTCTAGATGCACACCATTATATTACTATCACTACATTCCATTCTGTAAGTGTCGTAAGTTCTGCTACGTGGCAATCCGTTGGTATCTCCACTAAACTATCGCAGTCTCATCAGTATTACAAGGCGTATCTCAATAAATAACGTTAAACCATCCATACATCGCGACGTAAACCCTCGGGACATTACCGTAGGCTTAGAGTTTCGCTGCCAACAATAATGTGTATGTGTGCTATCGATGTGGAAAACTATAGGCAGTTAGTTTGAATATCAAAGGTCAAAGGTTTCTAAAGCAGTTTTAAATTATTTTTGTTTCCATTACTAGTTAGAAAAGACAGATTTTGAGTAGAGATAGACCGGGTTTCTTGCCTCCACAACAGCCATCTAATGAAAACTTTTTGGTGCTAAGTTTCTATTGCACTTTGCATTATTTTTCTCAGAAATTCAACTTAGTATAAAAAATACCAGCATAAATAACAATAAACCATCCATAGTTCCATACGTCTAAAACGTCGTTACCGACAGGTATTGGTGAAGAAAAGTATTGGAAGTAAGTTTTAAGATCAAAGGTCAAAGATCGAGGCAATGGCGGATGGAGAAGGGGAAGACTAAGGCTGAATGGAAGGAAAGAAATACACGTATTCGGCACAGACACAGAGTAGGCACACACAAGATCATCATCATCATCATCGTCCTTATGCAATGCATTCAAAGCTTTCGCCTTGGAGTCTGGGGTCCGCTTACTGGTCTAAGCAGATTTGACAGAGTATTGGCTTTTCCACGGAGCAACTGCTGCCTGAATGACCGCCGTAACCCAAAGAGATGACCATATTCCATGGTTTACACTAGTATCGGATTATTTGAGGGTACGGACTTCCCGTAACGACTGTCAAAGACATTCATGACAGCCGGGACCGACGCGATGGCTAAACATGCTCTCCGAGGCACGAGGCAAGCGATAAAATCAATAACTTCGAAAGTCTTGAACCCGATACCCTCTGTATGTCAGTTAGTGCCTGCTCTCGGCTATCGCTGCCTTATTAGCATACTAGAAGACGCCAGCAGCTACGCCTGCAATTTTTTTTAATTTACCCGTTTTGGTCGATCCCGTGGGAATTTCGGGAAATCCCTTCTTAGTGCACCCCTACGGTCCCCAAGGAACATACGTGCCAAATTTCAGCGTCCTGCGTCCAATAGTTTCGGCTGTAGCGTGTCTGTCAGTCAGTCAGTAACGCAAGGATTTTATATATTATTAAGATAACACAAGTAATGGTCTCTAAAATACCAAGCAGTAGTTATATTTAACATTTTTATACGCCAGTTTATTGACACAAAAATACCAGACATCTTCCATATTCCCCGCATAATCTAAGTAAAGCTCTTACGTAACTAAAGTTCGACGACTGGAAGCGCTCGCTTCGCTTTAAAATCCAGACAGATAAGTGGTTTACAGTGTACAGACTTCTAACGGCAAACTGGAGACTATTTAGATAAGTTTGTCCTTTAGCACTTTAGTGCTTGAGTCCTGGAGGACAGGATGCAGATGTGTCAAGGTTCATTGATCGAAACATTACTTTCTTATAGTTGATTTATTATCAATCCGAGGGTGCGTGGTGGGTTCCTATTTCTTTCCATTAGTATACATTTCTTCCTTTTTAGGGTTCCGTACCTAAAAGGTAAAAAACGAGACCCTATTACTAAGCCTCCGCTGTCTGTCTGTCTGTCTGGCCGTCTGTCTGTCACCAGGCTGTATCTCATAAACCGTGATAGCTAGAAAGCTGAAATTTTCACAGATTATGTATTTAAAGTATTTAAGTATACGTACAACGAACGTGATTTTCTTTTATAGATGATAGTACGGAACCCTTCGTGCGCGAGTCCGACTCGCACTTGCCCAATTTTTTTATCTTGTGTCTCCAAGATTGGTGTTGGTTTTTAGACCGCCTGAAGGCCTCCGACATAGCCTAACGATATTTGTGATAAATCATAATTAATAGGTATGTCGGGATAAAATTTCTCTGTTTTCATTTCGTTTATCATGTGTGTGTGACTCTGGTGTCGCAGTTTTCAGACAGACCAAAGGCCTCCGACATAGCTTAACGATTCCTGTCCAGCGACAACTACAGATTACCATACCCTCCGAAGAAACTAATCTATCAAACCATTAGCCTAGTGGTTAGTGAGCCGGACTGCTAAAACTAATCTTTGTATGATGAGCACGATAATTAATAAACGTTTGGATGCAACTAGGGCTGCCATCCGTCCGGATTTCTCCGGGGCCCGACCGGCCGGAGTTTTTGAAAGTGTTATTTTTTAGGGTTCCGTACCTAAAAGGTAAAAAACGGGACCCTATTACTAAGCCTACGCTATCTGTCTGTCTGTCTGTCCGTCTGTCTGTCTGTCTGTCCGTCTGTCTGTCTGTCTGTCACCAGGCTGTATCTCATAAACTGTGATAGCTAGAAAGCTGAAATTTTCACAAATTATGTATTTCGGTTGCCGCTATAACAACAAATACTAAAAATAAAAAAATTAAAATATTAAGGGGGGTTCCATAGAAAAACGTGTTTTTTTCGTATTTTGCTCAAAATTACTAAAGAACTGTAACAGGTAGACGCTTTAAATTTTCACAGAATATGTAGTTGTATATTACCTTTCAAAATAAATAAATAAATAAAAAAGTAAATAATAAAGGGGGGCTCCCATACAACAAACGTAATTTTAAGCAATTTGTTACTCGATCTTAATAAACAGGTAGAAACTTAAAAAGTATTTAAATATACATACAACGAACATGATTTTCTTTTATAGATGATGGTACGGAACCCTTCGTGCGCGAGTCCAATTCGCACTTGCCCAATTTTTTATAGATAGGCGATAAATGGTACTTTTTCAGAGGTGTCCGGGAAAAAAAACATATTTCGCCCAAATGTCCGGGCTTTTTGCCGTGTTTTCCAGTGTCGGCAATTGAGGTGATGGCAGCTCTAGATGCAGCTTATTTATAACTAGAGAAAGCCCGCAGCTACGCCAGCATATTTTTAATTAACCATTTTTTCCTGATCCCGTAGGCATTTCTGGAAATCCCTTCTTGGTGCAACCCTACGGTCCTCAAGGAACATACTTGCCAAGTTTCAGCTACTTGCGCCTAATATTTTTTTTGCTGTAGCTTGTCTGTCAGTCAGTCAGTAACGCATGGATTTTATATATGCAGACAGATAGTATTAGGTATATATAGGTATGTTTACCAGTTATCTGGTTGCTATGGTACTAAACTTGAAGAATTATTAAAGCAGATGCGCCAAGGTTCATCGACTAAATTATTTTACTCACAATCAATACTAGCCATACAAAATATATTGCATCTTATAATGTCAATGCCAAGAGGTTAAGGAAAACATTTTGAGAAAATCTGCATGTCTGAGAGTTCTCCATAATGTTCTCGACAGACATGTGAAGTGTATCAACCCCCATTAGGCCTGCCGTGGTGGACTATGGCCTTACCCTTCTCATGGTGAGAAGAGGCCCGTGACCAGCAGTGGGACAGTTTATATACAGGGCTGATAAGGCGCCAATACTCTTAATTTATTTTGAATACAATAAATGTTACTTGATGTAGATGTTGCGAAAGATTATTAGCGCATATTTTCTTATTAAATTGGTTATACATCTTATATTTACGGCAACGTTTCGGTATGGGTATACCAGCCGTGGTCACGAGATGATTTTACCATTGTGTATTTTCAAATATTTACGCGATATAGAAACATATCGCGCGACCCATAGAAGCCATTACATAAAGAAAATAAATAACATAACATAACATATCTTCACGCCTTTTATCCCCGAAGGGGTAGGCAGAGGTGTATTACACACCCACACTTCGCCAGATATGTTTCGGTCCCAATGTAATAGGGGGCGAGCCTATTGCCATCTACCGGGCACATTTTTAAGCGAGCGATAATTAATATTTTTATTTTAATACACACATAACTTCGAAAAGTCATAGGTGTGTGCCCGGGGTAACTGGGGATCGAACCCGAGACCATCGTCTCGGCAGTCCGTTACGTACACCACTGGGCTATCGCCGCACGAAGAAAATAAATACATTTATTTTAATCATGGACCACGGATTGCTAGCAATATCAGAGCATTTTGCTTTCAAATTCAATAGCAGCCATACAAAACATTATAATCATATAAGTGGGTATGTTATTTATTACTTTTATCGTACCGTGTCGCAGTAACATCTTATCTAAACATGTCGTCGAGATAAAAGAGAGAAATCTTTACTTCTGTATCGAAGTCTTATTATTGTTTATAATGTTTATTTGTATAAAAATTTTCTTCTTTTATAGATACAGATTTATTTATAAATGATCAGAAAATTGATTATTGCTTATTGGTTAGTAATATTTCTTTTGTAAATACGGTTTTTTATTGAGGTAATAAAAGGTCTCACAATCGAAACAAATTTAGCTTTAGACAATATTGGATAATATTATTGGGAATGTGTGTGGCTCAGTCTATATACAGGGTGTCACAAGACCCATCACCAAGCCCCAAGTCAACTCGTTGTGGACATCATGCCAAAAATAATACATGAGAAACGAATACTTTTTTTGAGTTTTCACATTGTTTAAACCGCATATAAAAGCGCGAGCGTGCAATGCTCGAAATACCTATTTATCCATGGGGTTATAGGGCATCTAAAGAACATATTGGCGAGGTAAATGCATCGATTTTGTACCTAATTAGAAAAAATCTATACTAGCTTTGAGCCTCAATATCTCCTGAACCAGTAATTTCCCAGGTATGGTGCCGAAGTAAAAAATGTTCATAGTGTTTGGTACAACATGGGATTTCAGTTTTCGTTAAAGGTCTTTTACACCCTGTATAAACAGCCTTGAGAGAGGCCTATGTCCAGCTGTGGACGTCATTTAGCTGTGATGATGATTTCAGTATCTTATATTGTATAATTTCACATTTACCATTTAGCGCGTTCCGTATTTGGAAAAGACAACAACATTCCCACTTTAATTTAGCGTGTCTTCTTATTTAGTTTAACACACAACAGAATTAAGACGAACATAGTTTCTACTTCGGAAATATAACGCTAAAATTCTTTGTCCTCTCAAGCGGATAAACTTGGAAACATAGAATCCAATTTACGAAGGAACGGACGGAAATATCCTTTAAAGGTAAGCTCCGAAATCATATTCCAGACACGTTTCAGCTAAAGGCTTACTTGTGCCATGAAACAGCAAGAAATACTGGCTCATCAGCAAAATATTACGATGTAAGAAAAACCTATTGTTTCGGCGTGCATAGAACACTATCTCATTTCATTTCGCAGGTGTCGTAAGCTTTGACATAAACTCCATACAAAATATTTCAAAGGTATATAATCTATATAACCAAATCTATCTATAGATATTGAACACGGGTGTACACGAAACGTCGTGTACGGAAAGTACACGAAACAAATTTTATCTCAGGAAGAAGAACGAGAACTCAACACAAAACTCTATTCCATCCCGTCTGGCCAGCAACTGTACCACAGTAGATTAAATACTACAATTGACTTCAACAGTATTGTGTAGCAAATAAGAAGAGGGCTATAAATTGCAAAAGGTTGCAATAAAAAGGAGAATGGGCAAAATGGTACCCGGCTCCAATAGATATGATTGTAGTGTCGTTTAAAAGGTCTTACCAAGAGGAACAATATTTACTATAGCCGCTAGTCTCAAATCTGATTGTGTTTGGAGATATTCGACAGTCTTACTAAGTAATAAAAACCCTGTTCCTTCGGTTTCCCTTTGCGTTCCAGGGCCACGGTAACCTGTTTAGACAGTCCCGTAGCCCCGGCGATAAACATACATATACGAGTATTTTAGGTACCGCTTATCTTTGTAAGAAAATGAGTAGGTACCAAGGTAATATTTTCTGCATTGCCGTTCATGTTTTCTATTAATAACGCGTTTACATAAGGCTTTGCCATGCACCCCTTTTTCGCAGACAAATTCGTCAATATCATAAGGCAGAAACTAATACCACGAATCTTCTGCATATGTATGTAGAGAGAAAACTGCTTAGTCACAGAAGAGTAGATTTTCAGAGGATGGAAGCAAGCCAGATAAAAAACTTCCCTTTAATGACGGAGGAGGATATAATTCTACTAGTGCTAGGTACATACCAACTCAAGCTGGCAAGATCTTACTGTGCCGAGCATTTATCAAATGGTCTGTACATAATTGAAACGTATAGAGAGGGAGCACTTGAAGATCTGCCAGACTATACCTGGCTTTTGCGTGGACGAATCCAGTCGCGACATGTCCGTATAAAAACATATTTTTGTTATAATATATATTGATCAACAGTGCAAATAATATTGTCCAACAGAATTGCACATGTTTAGTCGGGCGACGTACGATGGGCACTTGTGCACATACTATAGTGTCCATCGTATGGTACCTAGGCTATGCGAGACATACGGGATTTACTGCTCCGATATCTTTCCTCAATGCTGTTATAGTTGATACCGATATGTAATGGTTTAAATCTACTCACTTATTGCTAATATATGTAATTTTTATTTGAAGAATGCTTGTTTTCTTACTTCTTTTAATAATAGAATCCTAACTGTGTTATATCATCGTCTAATTCTATCTTATTCCAGCTTTATTTTACTAATATAAGTAGTTTGTAGTAAATTCTCATTTATAAAATTTAGTGAGATTACTGCTTCCCAAACGTGAATAGGGACAGGCGCCATGGTAGACGTTTTTCTGCATCAAATGTCTTTTCAATGATATATTAATGATGACTATTGGAGCGAGTACCACGTTCCATACATTTTTTCCCATTCCCCTTTTAGCATCAAGTGTTTATTTATTTCCACTGTGCCATACATACAGCCAAGGCTTGGTTATTAGCTAGCTAAGCAAATTTTATAATTTTAAGACTTATCTAGTGTACAATCGAACAACTTCCCGCTCGACCACCATAAGGGCGAGAATCGCTCAGCAAGGCATAGTCGCTTCCAACGCTACTTTATACACACATTGACACTCGAGCGAGCCAAGGGATTTTTTTTCAAACTGGTCCACCGCCGACTTGTTTGACTGTACAAGTAATAAATCTTCTATGACAAAGACATCACCCAGGCTTAAAAATTGTGGTTGGCATAAGGTATTGTCCTGAGCAAGAATCAACATCCCACACCTTTGAGAACAATGCAAGCTAGTGAGACTACTGTTTAAACGAAAGTGCTCCGAGTGCATTCAGTCAATTAAACATTTATTTCTGCATTTTGGTTGTGTACAACACAAAGGGCAGCGATAGCCGAGTGGATATACCAACAGACTGTCATGCAGAGGGTATCGGGTTCGAATCCACGGCGCGCACCAATGACTTTTCGGAGTTATGTGCGTATTGAATTGTTAATTATCGCTTGTCCCGTGCCTCGGAGAGAACGTTAAGCCGTCGGTCCCGGTTGTCATAAATATCTTTGACAGTCGTTACAGGGCGTCAGTACCTGCTAAATTAACTGACACTAGTCTAAACCATGGAATATCCCTATCCCTTCAGGTTGCGAAGGTCAGAGAGGCAGTCGTTCTGTGGAAAAGCTAATATTCAGCCAAATCCGGTTAGACTAGAAAGCGGACCCCAGATTGAAACTGGGTTAACGCTAAGAGGATGATGGTTGTGTACAACACAAATCATATTCTAGACGAAGTCGACTTTTCCTAGCTAAATAACCTCTTGAGAAACAAACACAGTCATTGCATTTTTCCTGTCATTTCACTGTCTTTTATCTTTCCGTATTCTTTTAAAGCTCAGACAAAAAGGGGTTTAAGATGCAAGTGAAATGCAGGATATCGTCTGACGCTTGATATAGAAAGTAGAAAGGCCTGCGATATTGGCTCGCACTAAACATCATTTGTCATTTGTCATCATCAGCCCTTAACAGTCCACTGCTGGACTAGGCCTCTCCTTTGAAAGGAGGAATTGGCCTACTATACAACTCTGGCCGAACGGGTTGGTAAAGGGTTTGTATCAAGTTTTCCTTCTCTTACAGTGGTGTTCTCTGCATAATATGCTGCCTCTGTTGGCTCTTACGACACCCATGGGATGATATATGGGGTGGTGACATTCCGTATTCTTAATATATGTCACCACACGGATCGCACTAAACGCTAGGCATTAAACTTAGATATTGGACGTATAAAACCGATTCCTGAAATTGAATCCTAATCCCATTGATCTAGGTATAATTCCCTGTACCAATATTTACATGCAAATATAAACATTAATTTAAACAAACTACTCGATCCTTTCCACAAAGGGATAAGTAGATCCCATCACAGGTTTGTGGATTCAAATTAGAATTGGGTATTAGTTTGACATTACTTACATATATGTATTTAAAATGATATTGATATACAAGGTCTTTGATACTTAGATGCTTTAATAAGTGGTAGTGCAGTGTAGTCATCATATACATTTGCGTTACTGACTGACTGACAGACAAGCCACAGTCAAAACTACTGGTTGTAAGTAGTAAGTAGTTGAAATTTCGCATATGTGTTCCTTGGGGATTGCAGGGGAGCACTAAGCAGAGGAGCCGCTGCCGAGCCGTAAGAGGATTTTCTGAAATTCCCATCTTAAGTGGGTAAAATATTCCCACGCGAGCGGAGGCGTTGGCGAAGTCTAGTTATAAGTTTGAAATTACTTGTCCCGACTGTCATATCATGCCAACCTAAAGTACTGAAAATAGAAACATGAAATTTGGTTAAACGCGTAAATCTTAGGAACTACTTGTCCGATCTGTATAATTATTTTTGTGTAAGGTTGCCCATTTATCGAGAAAGGCTGTAGCATAGTAAAAAAATAATAGTAGGTAAGCTAAGGCCGATCGGCGAGTTAATTGCCTACTCTTGCGTCCTCAGACGCGCGGCGCATCCAGTACTGAGACCGCGCCGGGCCGCGCTCGTCTATGAGATTGTGTGCGTGAAAAGTGCGTGCGTACACGGCGCCGGCGACTCACGCGTACATTCAAACCGGCGACGGCCGATTTGTATGAAGCTATCCTACTATTCTTTTTGTACTATGGCTATAGGCTATATTATAACATCACGCTATGAGCCACAGGTACGGAGCAGGAACCTTAAACAGCGCGGGTGTAATTGCGGGCTCAGCTAGTTTTGGATTTGGAAAACTAGAGTAGAAACAAAGTTCCCATGCGTTCCCCACACTAAATCACATCATACAAAACATTTATACAAACACATAACATCCACAATAGTTATTCTCTTCAGTTATAATTGACAGAAGTGTCCTCAAGCCTGCAATAATGTGATAGCTACTAGGTATTATTATGATTGGCATTTTGCGGTAAATAGGATAACGTGATGACGATAGCTTTGAGGGCCTGGTTACGAGATCGGTCTAAGCGGCGAGCAAGCAAACAAACCCGCTTTGCATTATAGTACTAGTACGGATGGGTTTTAAGTAGGTAATACACTAAACATTTAATCAGATAGCAAATGCATTTAGTAAGTGTTTTCATTGCTATCTCCAAACCGATAACAACAACTCTATCAGCGTACGTACTTTGTAGCGCCTTGTATTGTACAAGGATAACAGATTACAGGTTTTCCTATAAGTCCGTCTATCTAAACAATATACTTGTTAGAAGTGAGGCCACTGCGAAGGAATTTGAAGAACTTTACCCAGAACGATACGATACCCTTGTATTTTTTGTTTTTTTTTATGGTAATAGGCGGCAAACGAGCAGACGGATCGCCTGATGGTAAGCAATTACCGCCGCCCATGGACACAAGCAACACCACAGGAGTCACAAGTGCGTTGCCGTCCTTTGGAGTGGGGAAAAGGGATAGGATGAGGAGTGGGATGAGGGAGAAGGAATAGGGGATAGGGCCTCCGGCACTCTCACTCACCGAACGCAACGGAACAGTTTAGGTACTGTTACTTAACGTCGATTTTCTGTGAGAGGGTAGTACTTCCCCGGTCGAGCCGGCACATTCATGCTGAAATCAGCAAGGCTCTACTACCTTGCATCCAAAACTTTCACTTTGGAGCCTGGAGTCCCTGCACTTTGATAGAATATGAGCTTTTTCACAGAGCAACTGCCATTTGAACTCCGCAACTTTTACTCCCCGTAACGACTGACAAAGATCTTCACGAGAAACGAGACCGACGGCTTAACATGCTCTCCGAGGCATGGGACAAGCGATAATTAAGAGCAGGCATTCCGAATTTTATGCTACTTTGAAGCGATATTCTGAAACAGTCATAGATACTAGGAAAGTGAAACTTCAGCAAACAATCATTTAGGCCCTTGTCTGTCTTTGTTCAAGAACGGATACATGATTAGACGATATTCGCTCGATAACATTTTCATTTGAAAATCACACTACTTGCAAAGCAAATTCAAAATATTTGAATAAAATATTCACTGTTCTTTCTGAAGTATACAATAAACATAAAAAAACCTACGTTTTAGTGTAGTTCAAGACATTTTTTCTGTAGGACAAATATTACTATATTAATAATCAACACAAGATTTTCAACTTTTTGCATGCTTGAAATGGTTTGACCCACTTTACGCCCGCACCCGATATTTAACGTTATTCCTGATGTCATAGCGTTTACTTCAGCCGGGCGCGCTAGCTTGTCACTCGAGCTACGCGCTCCATCCGACGTGGACGTGTATCGCGTTCGCGCGCAACTATAGGTATTTTTATTACGACTTGTTTCGTAAAATAAGAAATAAAACATAAAAAATAAAATGGGTAACAAGGTAAATAAGAGATCTTATGTTAAAAAATAAAAAGAAAGTTGACTTATTGAAGAATAATGCTAGAATCATGAGATATGCTAAGGTTTGTTATCGAATTTAATTTACCTAATATTTTGATAAGTATTAGAACTGGGAACTATGGAGTCGATTTCATCTATGCAAAATTATAAAATAAGCTTTATATTATTATGTTACTATCAACATGATTATATTTTCGTGTCATGTTCGTTTTATTTATCCCTAATAGATTTACAGATTTTTATTTTAGTATTAGATTTTCACAAATTCCTATCATTTCAAAAAAAATTTTTTCTACGAAATTTCGATACCTACAAGCCCGGTTTCCACGGTTACCGGCCACACTTGCTCGCCGTGATCGCCAATTTTCTTTATTTAAACACTAGTTGAGCCTGCGGTTACACCCGCGTTATTTAAGGCTACTGTTCCGCTCCCGTGGCTCATAGCGTGACGTTGCACATAGCCTTTAGCGTTCCTCGATAAATGGGCTATCTAACACTGAAAAGCACTCGCTTTTTCTAATCGGACTAGTAGTTCCTGAGATTAGCGCGTTCAAGCAAACAAACAAACTCTTCAGCTTTATATATTAGTATTATCCGATACTCGCGACTTCATTCGTGTGGAATATGAATCTATAGTAATCTAAACATATAAACAAAATTCAAGTGTATCTCTGTGATTTCAAAATAACTAAGTCTTTTTAGGGTTCCGTACCTAAACGGTAAAAACGGGATCCTATTACTAAGCCTCCGCTGTCTGTCTTTCTGTCTGTCACCAGGCTGTATCTCATAAGCCAAGCTCATAGCTAGAAAGCTGAAATTTTCACAAATTATGTATTTCCGATGGCGCTATAACAACAAATTCTAAAAATAAAAAAAATTAAAATATTAAGGGGGGTCCTATACATTAAACGTGTTTTTTTCGTATTTTTTGCTCAATATTACTAACGGTAACAGGTAGACGCTTAAAAATTTCACAGAATATGTAGTTGAATATTACCTTTCAAAATAAATTATTAAATAAAAAAATAAATATTAAAGAGGGCGCCCATACACCAAACGTAATTTTTAAGCAATTTGTTACTTGATCTTAATAAACAGGTAGAAACCTAAAAGATTTTTAAGTATGCATACAACATACGTGATTTCCTTTCATAGATGATGGTACGGAACCCTTCGTACGCGAGTCCGACTCGCACTTGCCCATTTTTTTAATTATATTATACATATAAGACCATATTACATGATCCAAAGTTTTTCTTTTTAAGGTTGTCTGTCTTGCTGTTTTTTCGGGGTAATCCTTGAAATGGATAAACAGATTTGAATGGAACTTTCAGTGAAAGATATGGAACTTTGTAGGGCAACATATTAGATGTAATTTGATGCCAGTAGGTATGTACGTTTATATGTTTTTATCTTTATAATACCTATGTTTATATGTCATATGTCGTATGTCATACGTTATATATGTTATAAGTTATATGTTATTATAACATATATATGTTACATTTTATGTGTTATGTTATATGTTATATGTTATATGTTATATGTTATATGTTATATGTTATATGTTATATGTTATATGTTATATGTTATATGTTATATGTTATATGTTATATGTTATATGTTATATGTTATATGTTATATGTTATATGTTATATGTTATATGTTATATGTTATATGTTATATGTTATATGTTATATGTTATATGTTATATGTTATATGTTATATGTTATAAGTTATATGTTCTATGTTCTATGTTCTATGTTATATGTTCTATGTTATATGTTATATGTTATATGTTATATGTTATATGTTATATGTTATATGTTATATGTTATATGTTATATGTTATATGTTATATGTTATATGTTATATGTTATATGTTATATGTTATATGTTATATGTTATATGTTATATGTTATATGTTATATGTTATATGTTATATGTTTTATGTTTTATGTTTTATGTTATATGTTATATGTTATATGTTATATGTTATATGTTATATGATATACAGGATGTCACAAGACCCATCACCAAGCCGAAGTCTACTCGTTTTGCACATCATGCCAAGTCATACTACGCGAAAATAATACCTTGGAAACGAAATTTTTTTTTTGGCTTAAAAAAATAGACACTCGTACGAGTTTATTAATATAGATTTAACACTGCGATGGTAGCGCATGGTAAACCATTCTCAAGTCCCCTTGAACACACACAAAAAATTTCATCAAAATCGGTCCAGTCGTTTAGGAGGAGTTCAGTGACGTGCACACGCACTCAAGAAATATACATATAAAGATGTTTACATGTATGTCTCTTTGTCTTAAGAAAATTAAAACCATAATTATATTGGTCAATCATTCATTACGAACATTTTTTTTACTTTATTTATTTGGAAGAGCGAGCTCGAAATACCTACATCGCCGTGTTTTTTTTACTTTTTCCTCAGGAACGCGTAAAGGTAATAAACTGAAATGTATACCAAATACTCAGTTCTTCTGTCCCTTGGACAATAGACTAAAAATCTGTTCTAAGTCTATGCATTAAAAAGATACAGTCGTTTATGCCGCAAATTTTCGACGATTGGTCGTAACTATTAGGTACCAGTTTTACGATTTGTGACTTTATTACTAGGTATCATGGTTGTAATTAGGTTGAACTTAAAACTGTTTTAAAACATTCGTCTCCGTTTGGTAGGAATCAAATGTAGATGTATAAGCGTGTACATCCGTACATCATCCGTACATCATGTACATCCGTGAACATGGCGCTTGCAACAGTGCCGACATATGGGTTACTTCATATAAAGGTACGTGGTATATATCCTGAAAGACAATTTAAAATAAACACCCTAATTAATCTTAAAAAGGCGTGATTTTCATAGCCGCCGCCTATGACACCTTCGGAACGACGTCAAAGCCGCACCCCAAGAAAAATGCAATCCGTTTTATAATCGTTGATTATTGTAATATAATAAGTGAGTTACATTGTAATATCAATGTAACGTAGCCGTTGTAATTAGATACTAGTAAATTATAAATTAGAACTTCTCTTTTTTATGTCATAATATGCACGCATGGCATAGTGATTTCAGAGGTCTTCTCGGCACTTGGCATTACGCCGTGGTCGTAGGTTCGATTCCCACCTGAGACAACACTGTGTGATCCACATATTTGTTATTTCGTGTCCGTTGATGTATGAAAGTACTATAAAAAGAAACATATCATAAATATAAATAAAATAAATTAGTAATAAGACATTCTGAAACAAGATTTCACAGCCTATGGCTTTGACTACAACTACAACATGTAGCATAAATCAATTGAATTATTCATATTTCTGCCTTTTATGGCATATTTTAGTCAATTTATTATCATATCATAAATAACTATTCATAATACAAAAAAATATTAAATACATAAAGTCGTCTCTACTCCAATCGAAGCCCGCGTAGCGAGACATTCATTCACCTCGCGCAGCGGCGAGCTGCGGGGTGAGGTGGCGGCCCGGGGCCGCTAGCGGGGAGAAAAGGCGGAGCTTACGCAAAACATATTTCGGAATGCTTGCTCTTAATGGCGGTAAGGTGGCAGACGAGCTCGCCTGATGGTAAGCAGAAACTGCCGCCCAAAGACTTTGGACATGTCACAGACAGCCGAACCGCCTCCTATTTTGAGACAAGGTGTTATGTCTTCTAAGGCCCATATAATTCTATTTTCACTGCACATTTACGTACGCCTCGTTGGTCTCGCGGCATAAATGTGCGCGTGGGATTGGGAGGTCTCGGGTTCGATTCCCAGTCTGGTCTATGGTCTGGCAAAGTGATATTGCGTTTTTCCGTTAGCAATTTCTCAGTAGCAGCACGGAGTCTGGTGATGTGCCCGGTAACGGCGATAGGCTCGACCCCTATTACGTGGGACCTAAGAAATTCATGGCGAAATGTGGGTGTAATATTACGCCTCTGCCTACCCCTTCGGGAATACAGACGTGAGTCTATAAATAAATATAAATAAATTACGTTATTACTTGGCGACAGAATAACTGGTGGGACCCCGCAATAAGAGCCTTACCCTATTCTAAGCAATTCAAATGGGAGACTAGCTACATCATCATAATTGTAACCATCGTCCCAGCGCTATACCGGTTGCATCCGCGCCTTTTCTTGAAATAACTAGTTAGAAATATCCATGATTGAAAATGGCTATAATCATTTAAAGATTGTACACATCATCGTGACAATATTTATTCTGTCCCTTCCTTCGTCGGATCGTTAGAGCGCTGACTGTGCAAAAAATATGACGTTTCATTGGGTAAATGCTTTTTAAGAAACATATTAAAAAACTTCTTTTCGTTTGTGTTTTTTTAGGCATCCAACCTCTTTTTTACTACTGTATTACCTGTGTAGCCAGGTCTAGCAGCCACCATAGAAGATTTCGTGCTTTGACACTAATGAAGTCACGGAGAAAGTGAAACGGAACCTGCATCAAATTTTATCAGAAGTAGGTATATCGTCCGTGTGGTGACAGATTAAGAATACAGAATGTCACCACCCCATATCATCCCATGGGTGTCGTAAGAGCCGACAGGGGGAGCATATTATGCAGAGAACAGGAAAACTCGATACAAACCCCATAACAATCCGTTTGGCCAGCGTGGTATAGTAGGCCAATTCCTCCTTTCAAAGGAGAGGCCTAGTCCAGCAGTGGACTGCTAAAGGCTGATGATGAATGAGGTATATCGGAGCAGTTGGAATGTAATTGATCCACTACCCTCCTTAGCAAAGCGGGAGACACAACGACGTACGTATGTTGGCCACACACGTACTTCGTGGTCAAAGTTTACAGAATTTCCAAAAGCCAAGCACGAATGGGACCAAATGCTGAAGGACGTAAATGCGTATGGACCTAGATGCTAATGGCTTCAAATGTAAATGTGAACACTTACCTACCCCTGCGTAACCAAATGCGAACGGTATAATATAATACGGCGGTATTAAAACTGACCTAAATTAAATATTTAGATCTATGGACCCTACTTATGTGCCCAAAGTGTAATTAAAATCAGTTTATACATTAATTAAAGTTAACGAGTTTCTATAATTTGAATGAAATATCGTGCCGCGAACAGCTTAGAGACTTTCTTAAGAAGCACAAGTTTTATAGGAGGTTAATTGGCAAGTCGGCACCACACGTTTTGAAAGGATAGAAGATAGAGAAGCTTTATAAGCAGCGATAGTTTATAGGGAGATAACACCACCCGTCACACAGAAATTTAATCTAGGGGAACACGGGGGAATCGGAGCCACGGGGTAATGATAACTACTTTAGTTTACGTATATCTGAACGATCATCGATTAGATCCTATTTTAATATTACATAACATAGAAGGGCGTGGGAGGGGTACGAGTGACTCGCCATATCGTCACTTATTCGACTTTTAGTGTGTAAGCCGCTCATCATCGCTTTTCTAGCCAATTGATGTAATATTTTACGATTTTCAAGGACAAATTGTGAGTATTCAAATTATTTTATTATAAGTATGGCTTGTTTTTACTTGTAGCTTTATCATTATTAAATTAGATAAAAATATGAATTTACGTAAATAATAAACTGCATTTTGTGAATTAGAATGAAAACTTAAAAATGAGCATTTGGGGTATCTGGTTCTAATTACCCCGTACTCGTGGGTAATGGGAGCTAATGTTATTTTTGTTTTAAATTAGTCTAAATGTCTTTGTATCGTTCATTTTTTTATTTTTGTATTGGTAATATAAACCTGATTAGTGGTCCTATAAAATAACCAAAAACTTTATTAAAAAGTGATGTTTGTTAAAAGTTAAAGCAGTTTTTCCTTATGTGGCGCCAATTCCCCCGTATTCCCCTAATCTCAAGTAACGGTTGCCAAGCAAGACTCAAGATCCTCGCTTCTCTATTTCATAATATTTTTAGTTAGGACACAATCAGAATATGTACATCAATAATAATCGTCTTATAAATATACATCTACAAAGACGGACTTAATGTATCTGTATTAGCATAATAGAGACGTTTCGTCAACAAAAGGGATTTGCTTTTACAACACAAACAGCTTTTAAGGAATTATGACAAGCTCTCTAGAGCTCTCTTTAGTTACAAATATTCGAGAAATTTCTGATAAATGCAAGTACCTACGTCCATTATACTTGACGGTACGGTTGGCGTAGTGGTTTAAGATGTCGCTTGACACTACGCCGAGTGTTGTGGGTTCGATCCCCACGCGAGACACCCTTTAAGTACCTATGTGATCCATAAATTGTTGTTTCGATTCTGGTTGTTCATTGTATCTATTAAGTCCTAGTGCGGGAGTTCTTTTAAAAAGAATACATTGAACTTGTCATTTGTTACGCAATGTTTGCCGACGTCAGCTGTTGGATGGGTGACCGGCTGTAGTGACATTTACATCAAGGCGTGAATACCCAGCGTGGTCAGAGGATGCTCCGATTTGTTGGAAGAACGCCACACTTTATTCCTCTACTCTTACATTGATAACGCCGATAATTGAATCTGATGCTGTGAAATCATCCGATTTCACTTAAGGCGTGGTGGCAAAGAGCTCAGATATTTACATAGAGGCGCATTTCATATGGGTCAAAGAACCCACTTAAAGACAAACTTTCTGCGACTCAAATTGCCGCTTGGCGGCGTGGCAGTCGCGCTGCGGCAGCTGTCTCTCTCTCCAATGTATCATAACTACGAGAGCGTGAGAGACGGAGAACGACGCCAGCGAACTAAACTGGAGACAGTCCCCATTTGGAATCGGCACACGAAATCCTTAAGAACTGCGCTTCTATGTTATTCTGTATTCATTGGTAGTGGTTTGAACGCTCGCCTCGCCACTGAGCCGAGTTTTGCGGGTTCGATCCCCACACGAGATAACACTTTTTGCGATTCACTATTCACACCGTTGTTTTGTGTATCACCCATACACAAAACAACGGTGTGAATAGTGAATCTGTGGTCAAATTTTGAGTCTGTGGATTTTTTTAAGTTTCTTGTGACACAAGATTTATTCTTAGTGTTATAGTTGCTGTTAAAACAAAGGAATTTAAATTGGTTAGCAGGTTAGAGACATCTTTAACTGTGAAGGGTTTGATACTCTCAAAGAGGTACCTATTCAAGTTTGAATATTTTCAAATAGATACACAATTTTATTATTGGCTCTAGGTACATGGTTCCAACACCACAGGCCATTGCGAAGAAACCAGCAGAAACTCCAGGCATACCCTTGTGACATCTGCCCACATTATGACAACATGGTGGACAGCGGCAGACACCCAGGGGGAAAAGCTTGGCAATCAAGCTCTCCTTCTCCAAAATCCTTTCCTTCCAAATACAAATGACTAAAACTAAAACCTTCTTTCACCAGGTTCTACCCTCCACAAACCAGCATAAACACCCCTAAACAAAATCCCGGATTGAACAAGGACTACAGCCTAATAATTCCTTCCTTCCCATTTCATAGTGAGAAGAGGTTGAAGCTTAGCAGTGGGACAGTTTCTAAACATTACTGATTAGATTATATCCATCTAACATAAATCAGCTCTGTCTGCCTTGGCTAAAAAACTTAATCAGGATCATCATCAAATCAGGGCAACTAAATTACATAAGAAGGTTGACATACATTACATTTAAAAGAATGTATAGAGAAAAATTCTCTAATGTTTCTTTTTTTTTATAACAAAGCAGTTGCTTTGTAGCAACCAAAGGTGCATAATTATGCAGCTTTGGCAGTAAAGGTATAGTATTGAGGCTGAAAATAAAATAGACAGATTAAGGAGAGTGGGGAAGCCCTTCCTCCAGTGGTGAAAGTAACAGGGTTACAATAAATAAATAATTTTGAAGCTGCCTTATATGCCTGAAGTATTATCAGAGATGTGATAGCAAAATAATTGTTGAATAAACAACTTAACAATCTTTTTTTAATTTTGTATTAAATAAGTATTAAATTTTATTTTCATGGAAAACTACAAAACGCTGTCATGCTTTTAAGATGCTTTTTAAATTAATAAATATTATTTATTCAATTTCAGCTATTTTCTGTAGGTATGTACTTACTTAATTAAAGACATAGATTTCAGAGCATTATCTAAGTATAAATTCATTTTTAAAATCCACCTCATAAAATTTTGCCATAACAATATGATTTAATTAAATATTGTACTTTTTTAAAATAAAAGTATTCGACGAAAATATAAAATTATTATTCTGCAATGAATGCTGCACTTTTGTAAAATTTCTGGCTGAATAACAAATTCCTTAGCTGCAATAATTGACGCGAAACATTGGCACGCAAGACGTAAACAAGTGTATTTCTATGATATAGATAATTAATTAATTTAATAAGACTCTGTGAACGATACACAAAACGATTCAATTATATTTACATAACTTTAGTGTACTCACCCGTGTAAGATGTGGAGCTGTATGAATCTGCGGATGAGGCAGATAGCGATCTGCTACGATATCTAGCAGATTTTTTCAAAGCGCCTGATTTCCCGCGCTGGCCTTCGAATTTCGCTGCAGCAGCATCAGGGTTCCCGCTTCGCACTTGCCCGGGATCCGTCACAGGACTATCACTCGGCACATTAGCAGCCGCAACGCTTTCCTTTCTGTTTTGGTTCAGCTGATTCGGCTCACCGTGCCCGTCAGACATATTTGAAAATTATTTTTTAATTTTATTTTTTTCTTGTAATTATTATATTCGATTATCGGTTTTTTATAATAAAAACCTTCTTTCTATAGCACAGTTTCGATTTAATGGGTGTTCAGAATAATTGTGCAAGTAGACATTGGAATAAAAATATCAGTAGTAAAAACAGCAGAGCAAACAACCGCAGTGGCGATTAAAATAAATTTTGAGATACGGGGAGCACTTCACGGTATAAAAATTAATTTATATCATAGTATGATGTTGATTTGTTATCGGCAAATGCACAGAAAATTTAAACATTAAATAGAACAAGAGAAAAATACAATTTCTTCAGTTATCCGCCCGAGGAAAACGCGCACCCCGCTTCCATGCTTCACCCCCGTAACTGAAATGTCATTTTTTCGATCGGCTTTCGGATAGGGATTGATACACAGATTTGATAATAAACCGGTACTTATCCAACTCTTACGATATTTCGGTAAATCATTTTCAGGAAAGCTTTTAGCTTCTTCATGGCTTTTGAAAGGTACGTTTAAATTAATTTTATATTCCATTGTAACCTTTTTAATCTGTTAGATTGTTTAAGTTTTACATCTATTATGATAATATAGATTTATTTTATAAAACTATCGTTGCTAAAGTATTCAACTAAAATATTATGGGCTATACGTTACTTTTATCAATTTATATATTTACATTTTTGCCAACTGTAAACCGTTAATACCGGTTTTCATACGCAACAAATCGGTTGCATTTAGAAATCTCTCGTCCAACACTATTCGCCAATATGGAAGTGAAACGTATGTCAACTACTGCGCGACCAAACAACTAAGAAATAAATAACTCGGAAATACTTTCTATAATTTAATTCGGTGAGTAAATATTTACTATTTTTCAATGCAAACAATCATATTTTTATTTTTTCTCACTGATCGCTCATTTTCGCGCGATGTTAACAAATGGAAATATACGCGATTTTCGTCATCAATGCATTTGCCGGCGAACAAAGATATTTTTAAAAGATACATAGCCTATAAATATTTAAATTGCAGACGAAAGTGTTGTAAACAAAACATAGTGAAGATAACTGTTGAGTTTTCATTGATGGTTTCCTCGTATATTTTTGAAAACATAGATATGTGTGACAAGGATATATGTCATGATGTTTACATGTCATGAAATGTATTATTTTATGTATTATATCCGAGTGTAAAGGTGCTAAAGCTTATATTATTATCTTTGCAAGCATCACACAGTGTAATTTCAGTGATAATATCGTGTAAATATTCTTATTTGTGAGATATTCTATCAATGTTGGTGATTGTGCTATTGAAAACGACACACGCTCCATGACATGTGGGCAATTTTTTTCTTGTGACGCAGGAAATACGCGGGATTCAGCCTATACTTTCAAACCTTATATAAACTTTTTGGTTGTTTATAAATCATGTTATGCTTCGTCTGCTGTATTTTGAATATATTATGCCTTTTTTCCTTATTGGAATTGCAAATCTGTTCTGTCTTACTGTAGCTTGTGTTTTCAAGACAAGGTTTACAGTAATTATTTGTAGTAACTTTGTATGATGCTTTACCTTTTGACCTTCTGAAGTGTAGATGTAACAGGTTGTCTCACTAATTATTGTATGTCTGGTAAACTTATCCAGTTTTAAACAGTTAATCCTCATTCTGCAGCCTTTTGCTTGCCAAAGTTGTATGTAGACAAGGCATCTATAGAAAGCAGGAAGTTGTTTTGAAATGGCATAAACTCACACTAATACAAATGTCTTCATTAACATTAAGTGCCATTAAATGGATTGTAGTAGTCTGTAGTTTAAAGTTTTAAGCCATTTCTTTGTGTTTACTATTGTTGCAAGAACAATATTAATACAGGCTCTGCCTAGTTTGGCATTAGATGACTGAGTGAGTTACTCTAAGATATAATATAACCAGGGATGGACCCACTGTGAACAGCTAAGAGGCTCAAGCATTTCCCTTCATCCCAAAAGCATCTCATTCCTTCCATGACAAATTACTTTTTAGTTATTCTTGCAAGCTCACCAGAGTCTAGGTAATACATATCATCTTCATTGTCAGCTCTGTATATAAAATGTCCCACTGCTGGGCATGGGCTTTTTCTCACTGTGAGAAGGGTAATGCCATTAGTCCACCACACTGGCCAAGTGCGGGTTGAGTGACTTCATATCTCTCACCACGGTCCCACATTCGATTCCCGGGTCGCACAAAAGTGTAACTGGGTTTTTCCGAATTCTCAGTAGCATCACGGATTCTGGTAATGTCAAATAAAAATTCTGGTAATGGCAATAGGCTCGCCCCCTATTACGTGGGACCTAAAAATTCGGTGTGATATAACACCTCTGCCTACCCCTTCGGGGATACTGGCGTGAGTCTAGATACTTAAATAAAAGAAAATATTTGTTTTGTGTCTAGGTATTCTTTGTGTCCACTATTAGAATGTTACCTAAGTGCCCTGCTTTATACAATTCCTTTATTGTATAATAAGTGTATTTTACAAAGAACTGCTTTTTAGTTTAATTTTATAAGAAACATTCACCATCAGGCTTATATACATATATACTGGCCCACAGCTGGACATGTGCTTATATTCATTGTGAGAAGAATAAAGCCATAGTCCACTACATTGGCTAAATGTGGACGAGAGGAATGCACAAGTCTTTCAAGAAATTTATGACAATCTCTCAGGCATGCAGAATTCATTCACTATGTTTTTTCACAGGTTAACAAGTGATAATATAATAAAATTAACTATGAGATATGCACATAATTTTAAAAAGTCAGTGGAGGGTGCAGTAGAATAGAACCCAAGACCCTCAGTATAGCATTCCGGAACAGTCTTTTGATGTTCTATAAGCTTTATATAATCTTATAACATTAAATTATCAGTTACAAAACTTAAAGTGTCAATCATATTTCCATTTTAGTGATAACCATCTCATAATATCTTATGTTATCTGTTAACTATTGATAAATAATATTATGTGCAACATGTTGCTTCATAAGAACATGTTCTAGTATTTACTTATAAAAACATGAGGAATGATGTAATTTTATAAATATATGGCAGATGCTAGTCTTGATATGTATATTGTTATGAATGTGTATGGTTAAGGTGTCTACACACTGGCTTGTAACATACTATTGTAGTAAGCCTGCCTCATTGGTCCATGTGGCGTATGCGTCTGGTGATCAGGAGGTCCTGGGTTCGATTCTCGGCTCGGGCAAAAGTGTCACTGGGTGTTCCAAATTATCAGTAGCAGCATGGAGTTTGGCAAAATAAGTTGAGCATTGATAGCCTTATAGACCAATGTACTGCTACGCAGAGTGTCTCGGATTCAATTCCACAGCGCGCACCAATGACTTTATGAAGCTATTTTTGGATTGAATTGTTAATTATCCCTAGGTGAGGGTAAACATCGTGAGGAGACCTATGAGTCAGACCTTACAAATCTATAGATTATTTAGTGAATTAAATAGTCATTCGATAGACCACGTGTTCCACGCGGGAGAAGCTTGCAAATTATATTACTTATTTTACCGCGAGATAAAAGTCTTATATAAATAAATACTTAATACATAGCTGAAAAGATATCGTCGCCATGAATTTATAGGTCCCACCGCCCACGTAATAGCGGGCGAGCCTATTGCCGTTACCCGGCACATCACCAGACTCCGTGCTGCTCCTGAGATTTCGGAAAAACCCAGTAACTCTTTTGTGGGTGTAATGTTACTAATGTTACACCTCTGCCTACCCCATCGGGGATACAGGCGTAAGTCTATATAAAATAGATATCGTCGCGCCCATACGCGTGATACGCAATAGTGAATCCAAACCTTTATATTCATACACCTGCAATTTCTTGCATTAATTAGCATTTATTAAAAACTTTGTAGTTTATGCAAATTTTATGTTTTGGTAACAAAAACTCTGTGTTAAAATATATAATCATACAGCATCATAGTCTACTGCTAGTTATAAGCCTCCTCTAACTTGCGACACAATAGCATTGTGAGGAAGATTTAAGGTCTTAGTCCACATAAACCATTCGCCTCACACCCAACCGAATCATCATCATCATATCAGCCTAAAGACGTCCTCTGCTGGACATAGGCCTCCCCCAAGGCTCTCCACATCAGACCGATCTTGAGACACCTACATCCATCCGCTGCCCGCGACCTCAACAAGATCGTCAGTCCACCTTGCGGGAGGCCTACCTCTGCTACGACTTCCTGTGCCTGGCCGCCACTCCAGAACCTTTCTGCTCCAACGGCCATCGGTTCTTCTGGCTATGTGCTCTGCCCACTGCCACTTCAGCCTGACTATTCGGAGAGCTACATAATAATATAATTCAAATATGAACTTTAAGTATTGCCCAAAAGGTATTTTTTACATTCGACTAACGAGGCGTCTGACGGCGGACAGCGCGCTGTCTGCTTATTTATGTGCCAATGTAAAAAATACGTAATGACTTGAGCAATACTTAAAGCTCAAATTTGAATGATATTCTTTTGGTTGGGTGTGAGGAGAGTCGTTTATGTGCGCTAAGAGCTTTAGCCTACTATACCACGATGGTCAGACGGGTTGATTGATGTTGGGTTAGGGTTTGTAATCGAGTTTACCGTCTCTTTCCAAAGATACAACTTGCATGATATCGACGGTTGAAAGGCTAATTGGTACAAGCGACATTTTTTACGATATTGATTTATATACATATTCGGAATCAGCAAAATTTCTCCGTCGTTTGAGTCAGGTTTCAATTCTTTTTGACTTCTTTTATGGCGCTTAGCACCTACAGCAAAACAGACCTCATTTCTAAGCTCTAGGCTATTTCGATTTTTCGAATTTTTATAACGAGTGTCGATTAAGGCATTTGGCTATTTTGCATTTAACCACATTAAAATCTTAGGGATGTAGCTGAATGATGGCCTAAGCTTCTATACATACATACATACATAGACTCACGCCTGTTTCCCCGAAGGGGTAGGCAGAGGCATATTAAACGCCCACTTTTCGCCAGTGTTTTGATCCCACGTAATAGGTGGCGAGCCTATTGCCGCTTCTATATCTACTAATAATCTAGTAAGGGGTCGTTTTGTTTCATCCTGCAGTCCCTCTAATGGGCATCTGCATCAAACTACTTCACTCTGGCGTAACACCATCATGTTGCTTACAATAGTAACAATCATTGTGCTTATTCAACTGTCTGTTGACATGGCGCTAAATTCTTTAATTATCGCTCGTATTGTTTTATTTTAAGTCGATGCTTGAGCCAGTTTACTTTTAGCTATATTTTTACGGCAGGCATTTGAACCATTTTGCCTTCTCAAAAGAATATTAAATTTGATGCATTTTGGGCTAACCAACATAAAATTTCCAAAATAATACACAATTAACAACAGTAGTAGCTCAAAAAGAAGCCTTACTTAATTAGGGATATACTGCATAAAATAAATAAAAGGCTTTCAAATAGTTGTTTTTTTTATGATTTTTTTCTCAAAAAAAAAAGTTTATACCATCCTCCTGCAAGTTTTACCAAATGTCGCTTGGATCAATTAGCCTTTCAATCGTCGATATATTTATCTTGATCACCTCTTACGACACCCATGGAATTAAATTGAGTAGTTGTTTTTGTATTCTTAATCTGTCACCAAATTGAGAACCTCTAATTAAAAATATTAAAATGAGGCCAGTTCATTGCTTGCGGGAAAACAACCAAAGCCGGAAAAACCGAAATAAAATTTTCCAGATTTTTCAGTAAAAATCCACTAAAAGTACTCCAATTTAATTAACTATTTAAGGCTTCCGTTTTACCTTTTGAAATCCGTCACCCTTAAGACACCATAAAAAGTCACAAACTTCTCATGGTCCTCTTCAAGGACTTTGTATTCGCACGTGTATTTTTAATTAAATTTAACACGCGTTTTTAGCTTCGGTTGTATGTAACGGAAACTTTGGACGCGATTTTGACTACTTTGAAACGTCGGATTAATTTGAAACTTCGCGTATTTATCAAGGAACAATGACAATGCAATAATGTAATATTTAATAAAAAAACTAAAAAATAAATAATGTATGTATAAAAAAATTACAAAGATCCGCTTTACAACAGCGGGTTTTTGTTATTTTCGAAATCCAAAATAAAAAATTAAAAATAAATTTAAACTAATAATAGTATAAAATAATGCGTAGGGTGCTTTTCCAGTGATCTATTCATGCACCCCACACTATTTTTAACAAATTTCTAATTACTTGAACAGGTACAATTGTTAAAAAGGGCTACATTCTTAAGGCGATTGTAGTTACTGATATTTGCAACACTTCAATGCCTTTGTTTACACAATAAAATAGGATTAGAACCGTGCTTTTGTTGAATGACGATCACTGCTTCTCAACCTTTGGTGTCACAATGACCCCAATTACCTATACAAAAAAGCTGTTCTGTTTTCGTGAGCAAACACGATCTCGACATCCCTACTAATATCACAGTCAAATAATCCATACAGTCGTTCGACGAACGCGTCTAGACGGGTCAATCGTGCGGGGGGCAAGGGGTGAGACGCGGGAAGAGCGGTACCTACTTACGTATGTCGCCTTAGTTCCCAACTAGGTACATATTTTTGGGGGCTGGCGCGAGCTTGTTTTTTGTTCGTTACTTATTTATTTGCTTATGAATATTAATTTAGATGCTGCATACGACTTGTACTGTGAGACATTGCAATGCTTTATGCTGCTTAAAGATTTAAAGAAATAAGGATTAAAAAAATCTGCGATTTCATCAATTTACTTACACCAAAAAATAAAATTTCATTAATTATAATTAAGTATTTAAATTATTTTGAAATGTATTTACCTACCTATAACCACTTAAAATAATATGCACGTACCTACTAATCTACTGACATTTTACGATATCTCATGTTTGGCCCAGTCACTGAATAAAGTAGTAATTAAGTACTGTGCGTAAACAACAAGGCAGACGTAAGAAAATAATATGCGTTTTAAGGAAATATTCGATTCAAGTGTGATTTTAATTTCTTGCAATAAGTACCTAGTATTTTCGTATTAGGTAAGTACCTATCACATATTATTATGTATCTTGGTAATGGCGCGGCTTAGCTCAAAAATAACCATATTTTTGGCCCCCTTTTATAAACCCCACACATGTTCTCCGTAACCTCATAGCCCGGAGACCCATCCAGTAAATGACCGTGGTATCTATTGCTTTACCTTGACGTAGTTTGCACGAAAATAAATCTGCAAAATACTTCATATGGATATAGGCTCTGCAAGCTGATCCCAAGGTTACCCATCCATTAAACGACCGCTATGACAATCGCTTTATTTTAACTTGGTTTGTATGATAAAGACCAAATGAAAAATGCTTCATATTCTTAACCGCCTCCCACGACACCTGTGGGATGAAATAGGTGCTGACTGTGTATGCAAAGCTGTCACCGCACGAAAAAATGCTAACTGTTTTATAATAATTATTTATCGTTAATTATTGTAATATAATAAATAAGTGATTTACAGAATAATATTCATGTAACGTAGCAATTGTTTTATTTTTCTATAATAAATAGACGGTATTTGAATAAGTAGGTATTGTTTACATGTGGCAGCCCTAGCCTCCTTACCCTTGTCTAGACGTTGTCGGCTTTTTCTTCGAGATCAAAGGCGTCAAACTACTGTATGCTCTTTATACTGTGCTAATATTATAAATTCGAAAGTGTGTATGTATGTATGTATGTTCCGTTTTCATGCGAAAACGACTGAACCGATTTTGTTGAAATTTAATATAGATATATATTGGACCATGGGGACGGACATAGGCTACCATAAGTTGCAAAAAATAAACTGGGAGGGATTGTATGGAGGATAGAAGTTTGTACGGCAGAAATTTTCCTCTTGAAAGTAAGAACGCATGCGCGAATAATTGAGTGCTGAGCATGTGCTATCTGTCAGTACTGTCAAGTGTCACATCATACATATTGTCATATTGTGCGTGAAATACATTGATCGCATATTTAAACTAATAATTATATACTACGCTCAACCGGCTGAAACGAGTGTTTATAGATATTAAATTTGTATTGGACATGTATTGTAACATGGCTTTGACATTGTCATGGATACTGAGCGAGTTACTTTGTTTGTTGTGGTTTGTACCCTATAGAGCATAGAGTAAAGTAATACTACGGAAACTATAGAGCTTCTGACTCTTTACAATAATCAGGAGTGTCTTCGCACAACTTGAGATTGAAAGTAGGTATGTGTTACCCCGAATTAAATGCGCGCGAAGCCGCGGGCAAAAGCTAGTTAGTAAATAAAGTGTTTCTCAACTTTGGGATCACAATGAATAATGATCCCTACTATCCACTCATACTAAAAGCTGTTCTATTTTTGTGTTTCTATCTTTCTCGTCTAGAGTGCTTTTCCTCTGGCGTTGCTCTTTAGTGTTACATAGACTGTAATCTTCTTAATAATTGTATTTTCAATTAATAGATTGACTAGCCCCGAGATAATGTTACTTTAGACTTCAGATTTGCCTATGACGGTGGTCTTTTTTCTTTCTCGTGTGAGTGTGTGGCTAGTATAGTATTATATTATCTATGGTGTGGCCAACCCTGGTATCGGAGCTTTTAAGACCGCCCGAAGACCTCTGACATGGCAAAACGATTCTTGTCTTGAAACAATAACCTGGACCGGTGGCTTTATGTGCTTGCCGGAGCACGGTAACGCTCTGATGTGAATGCCACACGCGGTCACCCATCCAAGTGGCGGCCTGTGCTAGCGTTGCTTCGCTTTGCCGACCTGTTGGGCTAACCAAGTCTCGCTATGAGTACTAAGGTGGTCAAATGGGTGCATGATAAAAGTTTGACAAACATTGAACCATTTTTATTGCAACCTGTAGTAACACTTCTACAACAATAAGTACCTTTATTTACCTGTCCCCGTTCAATAGCACTCGACTTATAATTACAGCAATAATCTACCTGTTTCGCAAAACGGTGCATTTGAATCTGTCCCTTTCTACCGTTGTTCAGTGTGACAGGAGATTATCTGTTGCACTGTAGAATATGTATTTGTCTCTTTCTACCTGTGCTATTTCAGCACTCAACAATGAACAACGTGTGCCTGTCTCTTGCTACGTCTACCTGTCCTTTTCTATTTTATATTGACGTGTACTTCTAACTCTGTGCGCTTCTAGACTTTTGGATTGATCTTGTAATCATCGTCGTCTCAGCTTAGGTTGCATCCAAGACGCCTTAAAACTCAAGGTCACCTTTCTTGTCTAACCGACTTTGGCAGAATTTTAACTTTTTCCACAGAGCGACTGTCGTTTCACCTCTGAGACCCAAAGAGAAAGCAATATTCCATGATTTAAACCTACTACTGTCCCAGGTCTTCATTACTACCAGGACCTACGAGGCTACGGCTTACTCTACACCATAGTACAAAAAGAATAGTAGGATAGCTTCATACAAATCGGCCGCCGCCGGTTTGAATGTACGCGTGAGTCGCCGGCGCCGTGTACGCACGCACTTTTCACGCACACAATCTCATAGACAAGCGCGGCCTGCCGCGGCCTCAGTACGGGATGCGCCGCGCGTAGGTAGGACGCAAGAGTAGGCAATTAACTCGCCGATCGGCCTTAGCTAACCTACTATTCTTTTTTTACTATGTCTACACGGAGCGAGCTATAACGAACAATTACAGCTATGGCTTATATCTATAGCGATATCCTAGTGGTATCGCCACTAGGATATCACTGCCTCTACTCTAACAAACGCGGCTCGTCGTTGAACCAGACACTAAAATTTGTACCTTTGTAAATAAGGGTCGGCACATATCTGACGGAAAATGCGTTGAGCGTATCTACATCGTTCGCGTCTATTCCGTCAAATTAGACCTGCTACATTACGCGTCTAGTCAGTTTCTGCGTTCAGCAACTACAGTGCGGTTGCTTTGTATGACATTTAATTTTAAAACGTCGCCCAACGCATCAGTCAAAATTCACGTGGTGCGCGCGACGTCGACAGACAATGCGTTGACGGAAACGGAACAGACGCTGTACGCTCGACGTACTAACGGATCATCATCGGTTAGGCGTGAAAGGTTGAATGTTTTTCTATATATTTGTATGTTTTGGCGTTACGCGACCGATAATACGCGACGCATCTTCTGTCAAATATGTTCCGACCCTAAGTGTTAGAATCGTACTGCAACTGTATAGCTTGACGTGTGTGTTTTCTTGTACCTGGACCATCTCTGTTGTATTCTAACCCCCTCTCTCGTGTCCGCAGGTAGTGATAATGTCGAGCGTGGGCCGCGGGCGGGGGTACACGGGCCGCCATCACTTGCGGGAGCCGCGCCCGGGGGACGACCTCGACACGGACACTGACGCCGCGCGGACGCTAGCGGAACTGAGCCCACGGTCTACTGGTTAGTCACATTTTATCTTATCTAATCTTAATATATAAAATCCTTGCGTTACTGACTGACTGACAGACACGCTACAGCTGAAACTATTGGGCGCAGGAAGCTGAAATTTGGCATGTATGTTCCTTGGGGACCGTAGGGGTGCACGAAGGGATTTCCCGAATTTCCCACGGGATCGGCCAAAACGGGTAAATTAAAAAAAAAAAGCAGGCGTAGCTGCTGGTGTCCTCTAGTACTAGTATATAAAGCTGAAGAATTTTTGTTTGCTTGTACGCGCTAATCTCAGGAAGTACTGGTCCTATTTGAAAAATTATTTCAGTTTTAGATAGCCCACTTATCGAGGAAGGCTATCGGCTATATAACATCACACTATGAGCCTTGGGAGCGGAGCAGTAGCCTTAAATAACGCTAATAAAAAATGTGTAGTGGCATTTTATTATTTTACTAGCTATGTATGTGTTACTAGATGTTTCAATTCGAACCAGTAGTCACATTTTTCTTTTTTTGGTGTCGGGTTGTAAAATCCTCATGGGAGTCCTTTCGCCCTGGGGGAAGGGCGAAGGGGACTGTCAGACTCTTAGTGACTAATAACTCACCCGTGTTCCTCATGTACCAGTGTCGGAGGGTCGGGTATCGCCAAAGCATTCGTCGCAACCCTCCGACGGGTATTGGCTCGCCAGATGGTCAGGCGGGCCCCGAACAAAACCCCCTTGGCGGCGGATGAAGGTGTTAGGCTCCGCCGCCAAAACACCCAGCGGCCGCAGAGGATAGGGAAGACGGCAACCTGGCAACACCGCATCTCCTCTTCCTCTGCGGCCCCCCGCGACGCAACAATGGTGCGCCCCCATTTGGTCGCGAGAGATAGGGCGCGCGGCAACGCAACACCGACACGCCTCTCCTCCCGCGACCGCACCCGACTGCGAGGGACAGACAGAACTGTCCCCCGCACCCGCACCTTTGGACGCACCCTGTGTCCCTTCAAGCTCACGCGGAGCGTCCACTATCGGGATCTCTCTTAGCTTCACCGCGGGTATCCAAGCCACGGTTACTGAGCCCCTCCACCACAAGGTGGAGATCCCACGGAGGGGAACTAGTAGTCCCTGAGATAACCGCATTCAACCAAACAAACCAACATACTCTTCAAATTTGCCTTTAATTTTTAAGTGAAACGAATGCTGTCGAATGCGAGTATTTATTTAACGCGTCTCAATCATGTATTCATCATGTTCTGGCCATATCAAGGATAAAGTCAGGCTCTGACCACCGCTAGTGCAAATATTATTATCATAATAGCGCTGTCCCGGTAACAATCCAAAAGCTACGCCTTGAAGCCCGGAGTCCGCCAGGCTAGCACAACTAACGCTGAGGCAAATAAAAGGCTTTAAATCCCGTGGTGTCCAAAAAGCAATAAACAAGAGGATTTTCTGTAAGTATATAAATCGCGAAAGTATGTTTTCTTTTTAAAAAGATAACTATTTCTTTTGTGACAAATGTTGTTTACTAACCCATATTATACTACCTTTTTCCATGTTCAGTTTTCTGATAAATTATATTATGAAGGTATACTTAAAAACGCGAAAAAGAAGTAAGTAAAATCTCTTGACGGTGGGTTTTAGTAATGAAATGTTTGACATTTAGGTACTGTTTACAATTCAAAACAAAGGAATATTACAAAAAAAGCACCACAAGTGCAGTGAGTGTTGATCGTTTGACGGGGTATTAAGTGATAAAAAGTTTGAGATTAACTGTGATTATAAAGGTGAATAAAAATGACACATTAAGAGCTTTTACACCTTTCGGCTTTTCATACAAACTTTCAAGTCCTTATTTTTCGAAATGAATGAACCGATTTTAATGAAACTTCATACACATAAGCAGGATACATAGGTCTAAAAAGTTAGTTGAAAATATTGTCGAAAAAATGTGTAACAGCTAAATTAGGCCGATTTTAAATTTTCCATCGAAACATATTTCCAATTATCTTTTTTTAAATAAGATATTTCGAAAATATTTTCAACTAACTTTTTAGACCTATGTATCCTGCTTATGTGTATAAAGTTTCATTAAAATTGGTTCATTCATTTCGAAAAATAAGGACTTGAAAGTTTGTATGAAAAGCCGAAAGGTGTAAACGCTCTTAATATGTATGTATATTGAATCGTAATCTGACCAGAAGTCAGATAATTTTGGCGATTCATAATTTGACTTTAATAGTGTATGTAATTACGAAAACGCGTTTAAATATATTATAATAAAATAGAAGAACTCGGCAGACAACGCCTTAATTGCCTTAATTGTTTAGTTGAAAGATTTAATCTCAGATACTACTTGTTCGTATTCAAAATATATTTGTATCGGATAGTCAAGGAAGGCTATAGGCTATATAACATCACGCTATGCTGCACGGGTGCGGAGCAGTATCCTTAAATAACGCGTTTATAACCACGGGTTCATCTAGTACATTATAATGGACTAAACTTCAATTATTTTTTATTTCCAGACCCAACCAGAATGGAAGTGAAAGAGAAAATGGAAAGTGAGAAGGAATGCGTTGCTGAGAAACCAGAGAAGAATGTTGGAGAAGACGACGTCACACTGAAAGAGATGTTGCGCATCGACGAACAATACATACCTCTGCTAACACTGGTAAGTACATACATACATAGACTCACGCCTGTTTCCCGGAGTGGTAAGTAGAGACTGCAGAACGTCATTTGCAACAATCCTGACATACCTCTTTTGCTTTGCATCATCATTATCATCAGCCTATCATAGTCCACTGCTGGATATAGGCCTCTCCAATGGCACGCCACTGAGCCCGATTTTCGGCTTTCTGTGTCCAGCTGTTGCCAGCCACTCTTGCTTCATTCACTCCGATCAAATTACTCATGCATGCTCTTCTGTTTCTGACCTGTCCATATTTCAGGATGTCTCCAATATGGTCAGAGAATGTCCGCCTAGGAGTTCTCCTTCGTGCTGACCCATTCACACTTGCCTTATACCTATATCATCATGGTCAGTCTTTCGTCATTCATCCTCTCCATGTGTCCAAACCATCTTAGCATACTCACTCATACTTTACTCATGTCATAGTATGATTTAATATAACTAGTGTTGTGGTTATTAAAACTATAAGTAAACACGCCATATTGCTGACGTCATCAGTGACGTAAAACAAACAATTATGTCGTCACACCGCCCACTATATTTACGGACGTCAAGGGCATTGCACTGAAATGCCAATGACGGCAATAGTTATATTTATTTATCAACTATTAGGCGTAGGCAGCTGGAATTTGACACGTATGTTCTTATTACCCGTTCTTTCTCATGGTTCTTCGCCCTTGCTTTGCGAACGTGGCAGTAAATAAAAATGTAGAAGCTTTAAGATTTTTTTTTAAATTTGGCTTTCATAAGTGTCACTTTATGATTTAAATGACTAAAGGATTTTGACTTTGACTTTGGGGACTGTAGGACTAAGTAGGAATTTCCCGAAATTTCTTGGCGATTGGGGAGAAATGTTTGTTCATGTTCACATTTAAAAGGATTTAGCAGTTTAATAATGGTATACACATTCGCTTATCTTATATAATAACATTTATAACTATGGAATACTATAATAAGTACATAAGTTTTCTATATAAAACTATTTAAGCGTCGTCGTAAGCCCGCCATATTGCTGACGTCATCAGTGACGTAAAACTCAAATTATGTCGTCACACCGCCCACTTGTATTTACGGACATTGCACTGAGGTGTATAAAATTACGATTGCGAATGACAGAAATAAGTTATTACTATTTTTCTTTTTGAATAAAAATATTTCGTTACTAGAAGCTGAAATTTGACTTATATGTTCCTTGGAGACCGTAGGGGTGCACTAAGTAGGAATTTCCCGGAATTTCTACGCAATCAGGGAGAAACGGTTGAATTAAAAGCCTATGCGGGTGTAGCTGTGGGCATACTCTAGTCGTCAATATAACGCGGAGTATGATATGCCCAGCAGTGGACTGCGCAAGGTTGTATAAAATACCACTATTCATGTAACTCGCAAACGTCAGTACGCGTACGTGGGCGATATATCGTCACTCTTTCACGACGTTTGTATTACGTCACCAGTGAGGCAGTGACGTAAGCAACATGGCGGATTTACGATGATGCTAATAGTTTTAATACGAGGCTTATTTACCTATCCGTATAAGTATATAAATTCTTGCGTTCCTGACTGACTGACGGAATCGGACCAAAAAGCTGACATTTGACATGTATTGTAGAGTTGCATTAAAAAGGGAGTTGCCGAAACTCCAACGGGTTTGGACAGAAACAGTTTATTAAAAAACTAGCCGTTACCCGCGGTTTCACCCGCGTCCTGAGGGAAAAAAAGAAAAAAACTTCGCGTACCCGAAAAAACCCAAATATCTTACGGAACCCTTTTTTTTTCTAAAATAAAATATATGCCTATGTTACTCGCAGATTATGTAGCTTTCTAATGGTGAAATAATTTTTAAAATCTGTTCAGTAGTTTTTGAGTTTATCCATTACAAACAAACAAAAATACAAATGTTTCCTCTTTATAATATTAATAAGTGTAGATGTGTGGGCGTAACTGCGGGCATTCTCTAGAGTAGTACAATCCTCATATACCAGTCTATGCAAATAAATAAAAAATATATATTTTTTCTTCTCATTACAGCTAGAACAGTTCTCCCCTGGCGAAGATGGCATTCAGTTCAACAGGAAACTGCGTCACTTCGAGACCACAGTCACCAACATGTGCCCGGACGAGACCAGGTTACAGTAAGTACCGTTGCGATACTACCATCGGACAGCAGATATATTTTTCTTTTTTTAAATGGAGAAGAAAAACGTATTGGAAAAGAAATTTGGTACCTTACAGTCAATAGTCAAATAGTTCTTCCCTACATATCTATAATTATAATAAAACTGTAGAGAGCTCAATTCTGTACATTGAATATATATATTCAAAATTAATATTGGAGGATGAATGGTGATCGATACTGATGCCAAAAATGCAATCAGTAAATATTTGTCTGTCTGTCTGTCTGTATGTGCACGTATGGGTCAAAAACTACTGAAGGGATTTTAACCAAACTTGGTACGATTGTAGTCCATACTCCTGGGCAGGTTATAGGCTATATAACATAACGCTAAGACACGTAGAAGCTGAGCAGTAACGATAAATTTGAAGCAAGTCGGATGAAAATTTGCTTTCGAGCTCTTATCCTCGCATACGTTGATCATTCACTAAAAGTATGTATTACAAAGACGATGGTCTTCAAAAGATCTACAAAAAGCTCCTTAATAGTGTATATCTATTATAAATTAGCCGCAATAACGTGTTTAATCGTTAGGCATTTCTTCAAAGTGTATTAAATACATAAATATATTGTATTTCACATAGATATATCTTTATCAAACTCCCAAATTCAAAAAGTACACTTTAATATGTATTTTATAAAAAAAAGAATATAGAAATCAGTTTATAAACACACAAGATATAGATGAAATAAAACTTCCAAATCTCGCCGCGTTAGTATGGGTAGGTACGGCTACACGGTTGGTTTTTGTTTAACGCGCGAAACGGCCATCTATACATAACAATAAATCTGTTAGAGAACGATGTCTGTACTTGGAAAATATTCAGGAGAAATCTATTTTAAGGGGTCTATATTAAAGAAGAGTAGCAAAACCACTTTGGAAGCGTCCATCTTTCAAACAATTTCAAACAAAAATAATTTCAGATACTCACCCCAAAAATTATTTTTAAATACCTAGACATGCCGCATTGTAAAAATATTTTCACGTCAGCTCCATGTATGGAGAAGACCCCTTAATTGTCATTCCTTTTTTATGTTTGTATAAAAGACGGGTAGCGGTTCACAGAATACGTCATCTTTCTAAAAATATTCAATGATGTAGTCTTAATGGTTTCGGTAGGTATATGATGGCTGTGACATACGGAAGTACAGACCGATAGACAGATATAATGGCGAATCTATCAGGGTGCCGATTTTTGCCACTATTGGATACAGAATCCTAAAAAGTGCCTACAATGTTTAAAATTCCGATCGACTTGGACCACGCAGAGTTGTTTGTTATATCTCTAAAAGCAGTGACAAAGCTAAGATTTAACATTATTGTCATCTTATCATTTGAGATGAATATAGGATGGCAAATCGTGAGGCGGTCTAAGCGTGTAGATTGCAAACCAAGGGAAATGAAGCAAAATGATGAACCTCTGGGAGGTATAACAGTAATTTTTCGTGGCGATTTTCGTTAGGCTCTGTCTGTTATACCACCATACAATATGAGAACATGATTATGAGGCAACGAACATGCACAAGAATTCTCTGATCTTTTACTCGCGATTGGTAACTTCGCGGTGTGGACTCGCACGAACAAGTGAAAGTCATTTGAGCTATTTTCAAGACATCTACTTCTACACTATTCAAATATAGGTATTATATGCAACTTAAAACATTTTGGGTATCAATTCTGTAGCCTAATGAAAAGACAAATTCCGCGCGAACGGAGTCGCGGGCACAGCTAGTTATAAAACTAAAGTCCCCCGCCGCGTCTGTCTGTCTGTTCGCTCAAAACTCGAAAAGTACCTACTGGACAAATTTTTATACAGCTTTCAGCGTCATCGAGAGTAATCCCTGAGGAAGGTTTTAGTGTAAGTATAATAAGTTTAGGTTTTGTGCAAACCGACGATATTAATTATAATATCGATGAAGCATAGCGAAGATGTCGCTCACTTGCTTATTGCTTGCATTAATTACCCCTCTTGCACCGCGCCTAACAACGCAATGTTTTTCACACGGACAGTCATATGTCGCCCTCTCACGTGTTGCATCAAAAAAAGATTTATTTGTTTATACAGGCCATCAAGAAAAGGCCACAAATATGGTATACAAAGAAATACTTTAGTTGGTCAAAGAACATTAGAGCCATCGCTATTTATTTTTATTTATCTACCAAAATACCCGTGCGAAGCCGAGACGGGTTGCTAGTTCTAGATATTTAGGTTTCCTAAGTTTTTTATTTTGGTCTGGCCTTGTATCAAGTATTTTTACAATTTTAGCAAAATTATCATGTAAGAAGCCAGATTTGTCGTATACATGAAGGTAGCTACATAATAATATAAGTAGTGCCTTCTACCGTACACCGGTGATAATGACAGACATAGGCGACATCTAACGGGCACCGACGGAACTACAAAGCACGGCGTGCCATCGGAGTGGCCTTTATCCAGTAGTGGACTACGGCCATCTGGTGATAAACGTATGCAAGTTCTCGGCAACTTCATCGATTGCAGGCAGCAACCACGCACGATCACTTAACCTGATAAGAGGATCCTCCTTCTCATTGCGAACAAACACTTTTCTTTCCTCCAAACTAGTTACCATCACAAATGAACTCACTAATTTATTCATTTACGTCAATGTGACGCTTGTATCAATACTAATCGTCACCCCTAACATCGCTTCACAGACAAGCCTTCGCCACATTCCGAGCGGCGGCGCTACTGAACCCGGTCACCGCCCGAAAACTAGCCGCAGTCGGGGCCTCCTTCACCCGCCAGCAGAGACAACAGCTGCTGAGAGGAGCCCTACTCAACGTCATCATGCAAGGGACTTTCTCTAGTAAGTGTACTGTATAGTGATAGCTAGAGACGATTATAGCTTGAAACTAGCCGCAGTCGGGGCCTCCTTCACCCGCCAGCAGAGACAACAGCTGCTGAGAGGAGCCCTACTCAACGTCATCATGCAAGGGACTTTCTCTAGTAAGTGTACTGTATAGTGATAGCTAGAGACGATTATAGCTTGAAACTAGCCGCAGTCGGGGCCTCCTTCACCCGCCAGCAGAGACAACAGCTGCTGAGAGGAGCCCTACTCAACGTCATCATGCAAGGGACTTTCTCTAGTAAGTGTACTGTATAGTGATAGCTAGAGACGATTATAGCTTGAAACTAGCCGCAGTCGGGGCCTCCTTCACCCGCCAGCAGAGACAACAGCTGCTGAGAGGAGCCCTACTCAACGTCATCATGCAAGGGACTTTCTCTAGTAAGTGTACTGTATAGTGATAGCTAGAGACGATTATAGCTTGAAACTAGCCGCAGTCGGGGCCTCCTTCACCCGCCAGCAGAGACAACAGCTGCTGAGAGGAGCCCTACTCAACGTCATCATGCAAGGGACTTTCTCTAGTAAGTGTACTGTATAGTGATAGCTAGAGACGATTATAGCTTGAAACTAGCCGCAGTCGGGGCCTCCTTCACCCGCCAGCAGAGACAACAGCTGCTGAGAGGAGCCCTACTCAACGTCATCATGCAAGGGACTTTCTCTAGTAAGTGTACTGTATAGTGATAGCTAGAGACGATTATAGCTTGAAACTAGCCGCAGTCGGGGCCTCCTTCACCCGCCAGCAGAGACAACAGCTGCTGAGAGGAGCCCTACTCAACGTCATCATGCAAGGGACTTTCTCTAGTAAGTGTACTGTATAGTGATAGCTAGAGACGATTATAGCTTGAAACTAGCCGCAGTCGGGGCCTCCTTCACCCGCCAGCAGAGACAACAGCTGCTGAGAGGAGCCCTACTCAACGTCATCATGCAAGGGACTTTCTCTAGTAAGTGTACTGTATAGTGATAGCTAGAGACGATTATAGCTTGAAACTAGCCGCAGTCGGGGCCTCCTTCACCCGCCAGCAGAGACAACAGCTGCTGAGAGAAGCCCTACTCAACGTCATCATGCAAGGGACTTTCTCTAGTAAGTGTACTGTATAGTGATAGCTAGAGACGATTATAGCTTGAAACTAGCCGCAGTCGGGGCCTCCTTCACCCGCCAGCAGAGACAACAGCTGCTGAGAGGAGCCCTACTCAACGTCATCATGCAAGGGACTTTCTCTAGTAAGTGTACTGTATAGTGATAGCTAGAGACGATTATAGCTTGAAACTAGCCGCAGTCGGGGCCTCCTTCACCCGCCAGCAGAGACAACAGCTGCTGAGAGGAGCCCTACTCAACGTCATCATGCAAGGGACTTTCTCTAGTAAATGTACTGTATAGTGATAGCTAGAGACGATTATAGCTTGAAACTAGCCGCAGTCGGGGCCTCCTTCACCCGCCAGCAGAGACAACAGCTGCTGAGAGGAGCCCTACTCAACGTCATCATGCAAGGGACTTTCTCTAGTAAGTGTACTGTATAGTGATAGCTAGAGACGATTATGGCTTGAAACTAGCCGCAGTCGGGGCCTCCTTCACCCGCCAGCAGAGACAACAGCTGCTGAGAGGAGCCCTACTCAACGTCATCATGCAAGGGACTTTCTCTAGTAAGTGTACTGTATAGTGATAGCTAGAGACGATTATAGCTTGAAACTAGCCGCAGTCGGGGCCTCCTTCACCCGCCAGCAGAGACAACAGCTGCTGAGAGGAGCCCTACTCAACGTCATCATGCAAGGGACTTTCTCTAGTAAGTGTACTGTATAGTGATAGCTAGAGACGATTATAGCTTGAAACTAGCCGCAGTCGGGGCCTCCTTCACCCGCCAGCAGAGACAACAGCTGCTGAGAGGAGCCCTACTCAACGTCATCATGCAAGGGACTTTCTCTAGTAAGTGTACTGTATAGTGATAGCTAGAGACGATTATAGCTTGAAACTAGCCGCAGTCGGGGCCTCCTTCACCCGCCAGCAGAGACAACAGCTGCTGAGAGGAGCCCTACTCAACGTCATCATGCAAGGGACTTTCTCTAGTAAGTGTACTGTATAGTGATAGCTAGAGACGATTATAGCTTGAAACTAGCCGCAGTCGGGGCCTCCTTCACCCGCCAGCAGAGACAACAGCTGCTGAGAGGAGCCCTACTCAACGTCATCATGCAAGGGACTTTCTCTAGTAAGTGTACTGTATAGTGATAGCTAGAGACGATTATAGCTTGAAACTAGCCGCAGTCGGGGCCTCCTTCACCCGCCAGCAGAGACAACAGCTGCTGAGAGGAGCCCTACTCAACGTCATCATGCAAGGGACTTTCTCTAGTAAGTGTACTGTATAGTGATAGCTAGAGACGATTATAGCTTGAAACTAGCCGCAGTCGGGGCCTCCTTCACCCGCCAGCAGAGACAACAGCTGCTGAGAGGAGCCCTACTCAACGTCATCATGCAAGGGACTTTCTCTAGTAAGTGTACTGTATAGTGATAGCTAGAGACGATTATAGCTTGAAACTAGCCGCAGTCGGGGCCTCCTTCACCCGCCAGCAGAGACAACAGCTGCTGAGAGGAGCCCTACTCAACGTCATCATGCAAGGGACTTTCTCTAGTAAGTGTACTGTATAGTGATAGCTAGAGACGATTATAGCTTGAAACTAGCGCAAGTATGGAGGAATAAGAATAATTTTACCGTGAACATAACGTAAAAAAATGTGAGGACAGTGCTTGTCAAAGTCATCGTCAGCAAGGAATTTCTTCAGTATGTGTATAGCCATAGAGTTGAATTTAGCGTGAATCTTCCCACAAACTAAGAAAAACGAAAGAAGAAGAGAACTATTGAATGTCATCATGCAAAGGACTCTCACCAGTAATGATATTGTAATAGAAATGATTATTGCTTGAATATACCACAAAACCTTCCGAGGAGATTGCTACTCAATGTAGAAGTGTATAGAAATAGGAATGATTTTAGCGAGAACGAGAACCTTCAACATGTAAGGAATATTCTTCAGTAAGTATTTAGAAATAGAACTCGTTTTGCCATGAATGCGTTACAAAATAAGTGTGCAGTAATAAGGAAGAAGATTTTACGTAATATTGAGCCGCTTAGAGAATTTATCAAAATCAATACTTTTTGTATGAAACAATAGGAAACATTTTCAATTCTCACAAACTTTCGCGTCTATAAGGATAATGTTTTATTCATCATTATCTTCAACATCAGCCTTTAACAGTCCACTGCTGGACTAGGCCTCTCCTTTGAAAGGAGGAATTGGCCTACTGTACCACGCTGGCCAAACGGGTTGGTATAGGGTTTGCATCAAGTTTTCCTTCTCTCACAGTGCTGTTCTCTGCATAATATGGTCCCTCTGTCGGCTCTTACGACACCCATGGGATGATATGGGGTGGTCACATGTCTTATTATCTTTATAAAATATAACTCACATTTTATTAACATTTTCAGCTATAAACCTCATTCCTTTTATTTTCACATATTAAAATTGTTTATTTTCACTAATATAATAAAAATACTGCCTATTTTTTAATCTTTATTTTTAATTAATCTTCTATTTTTAATTTTATTTTCAGAGCTCGACGTTCTAGAAAGATCGAACCCGCTGTTTCTGATAAATGCTGCCAACCTAATGGGTGACTATTTCGCAGGTAAATATAATATAAACATACACATATTTATATACAGGATGTCACAAGACCCATCACTAAGACGAAGTCTACTCGTTGTGGACATCATGCGAAGTCATGCTAACCAAAAATAATACCTGGGAAACGATTCTTTTTTTGAGTTTTCACATTTTTTAAACCGCAATTAAAAGCGCGCGCGTGCAATGCTCGAAATACCTACTTATCCATGGGGTTATAGGGCATCTAAAGAACGTATTGGCGGTGTAGATGCAACGATTTTGTACCTTATTAGAAAAAAAATATACTAACTTTGAGCCTCAATATCTCCTGAACCAGTAATTTCTTAGGTATGGTGCCGAAGTAAAAATGTTCATAGTGATTGATACAACATGGGATTTCAGTTTTTGTTAAGGGTCTTTTTACACCCTGTATATTATTCATCTCACCAATCACACTATGTACAAAATACATCCATGTTTCTTTTCCTATTGCCAACCGCGAATCGAACCCAAGATATTATATCTACTAGTAAGTATGACTTAGAAATGTATGATTATTTAGGTAACGCAAATGTGTTAGGTACAATTTTTGCTGCAATTTTTTTTAATTTAAGAAAAAAGAATATCTTATGTGAAAACAATTACTTTTTTATTATCAAAATGTTGAATTCGCCACGTAAATTTTCCGTACCAGCCAAGTTCGCGCTATTTAGGGCTACTGCTCTGCGCCCGTGGCTCATAGCGTGATGTTGTAAAACCTTTAGCCTCAATAAATAGACTACCCAACTCAAAAATAATTATTTAAATCAATCCAATACCTCCTCCCTAACATTAGTGTGTTTAACCATCCTAACTTGTCAGCGTTGTAATATTAACTTTAAAAAAGTCGTAGAAACAAAGGATATAAGACTTCGCTTAAGATTTTACCCTCTTACGGTGGGAATTTTCAAAATCCTCTCTTAGTGTGAACCCCTACCAATGAATACAGATTTACATACATACATATCGTCACGCCTTTTATCCCCGAAGGGGTAGGCAGAGGTGTATTTCTACACCCACTTTTCGCCAGATATACTTCAGTCCCAAGTAATAAGGGGCGAGCCTATTGCCGTACCGGGCACATTTCCAGACTCCGTGCTGCTACTGAGAATTTCGTGACAGAAAAACCCAATAACACTGCCCGACCCAGGAATCGAACGCGGGACCCCCTGATCCCGATCCCACGCGCACATTTATGCCGCGAGACCAACGATTTACATAATAGAAGCTAATTTCTTAAGAACTTCGTGTGCCGATTCCAAGTGACGAATTGGCGGTTGTCAGTGTAGTACGTAGTTGGCGGCGCTGGCGTCGTTCTCCGTCTCTCTTGCTCTCGTAGTTAAGATACACAGAAGGGACGCTCGTCTCTCTTGCACTCATAGAGACAGCTGTCACAGACTCACAGCGCGACTGCCACGCCGCCAAGCGGTAATTTGAGTCACAGAAAGTTTGTCTACAGAGCGCCCATAAGAAATGCGTCTCTATTAATAAATATCTATGCTCTGTGCCCCTACACTCTTCAAGGGACATACATGTCATGCTAAATGGCAGTTTCCTGCGCCCAGTAGTTTCGGCTGTGCTTTATCTGTCAGTCAGTCAGTAAAGCAAGCATTTGAAATTAATAAAGTAATTTAAAGATTCGACTTGCATTTGCGTTATCTACTTAAGTCAAAGTATATGTTTTATTTATCTCAACTTATATACCTAGTAAAACATTGAGGTTTTTATTAGGTTTGTAGAAAATTTTATTCCAATTAGTATTTGGTTATCATCCCCATTAAATTATTATTAATCATACAGTTAAATTATCAAGTAATATGTATTTATTCTATGCTAATATATATGTAACGGGTTTCAATCGAGTAAAAATGTTATAATTAAGATCTTATTTCTGTATTTATAAGTAGATACACCGCAAGAGTTACACAATCTTTTGGTGAAAACCGTCAAAATGCCGATCGGTAATTTTCTGAATTTGTATTCGTTATTTATGGTATTTATTTTGAATCTGGATGTATTTTTTATTACCTGGGCCGGTGTGTGGGTACCCGTAGCTACATACGCACATATTTCTTTGTGTAATTGTTTCTGCCCCATTCCGTGGGAATTTCGGGTAATCCCTTCTTAATGCACCCCTATGGATCCCAAGGAACATAAATGCGAAATGCCAGCTTCCTGTGTAAAGATGTCCAAAATAATCGTTTGTATCGATACAGCGTATCGATACGTATCGCAACCAATCGTATCGATTCAGCGATATATCTCAACGTCTTGTAGCGATATATCGATATTTATCCAATTTTTAAACAGGTTAAAATAAAACAAAGGTTATATTAGTTCAAGCAGATACAAATAATTTATTTCTTAAAGATGGAAGTTATACCTACCTATTACAATATTTTACAATTGCCATTGTGAGGCGGTAAGGCTACGTAAAAACAAGAGTTTAGACAGGCGTTGCGGATTTAACCGATTGCGTCTATCTGAAAGTGTGTTTCCGGCTAGAGAAAACAAGCGTTCCGATGGCACTGAAGTCGCAACCACGGATAAATATCGAAGAGCCAAAGTACTGAAATGAGGCCAAATACCTACTTAGTCTAGTGTTCCAATACAATATTGGATTTTCATTTCTGTCCATAAGTGGTTCTCTGAGATACAATTTTAAAATGTCTTCCATGCCTTCTCTAGGTACATTTTTTGAAGATTCAGAAACCAACTGTTCGTGGAACTTCCATATTGTATTGCTTTGTTGTATAGAAGAAACGTTTATTTCTTGATATTCACTAGACGAAGTAGAAGGTGTGGCAACAGTTGACTTTAAATAATCTGATATATCATTTAAAGCTTTAGCACAAGCCTGAGCGTCTGTGAAATAAATTTTCTTGAACCTGGGATCCAAAATTGTAGAAATGGCCAAAATATGCACTTTTTCAGAATTTTTGAATCGTTTATTAATTTCGCTCAATATTTTAGCTTTAAATTCTGAGCCAATATCTGATATTTCAGACTGATTTTCTGAGTTGGCCAATTCAATGGCCTTAGAAATACAATGTATCATCGGAATTACGAGGCTACTTGTTACATAATTCTGTCCTGATATTTCTTTAGTGACATGTTAAATTGGAGTCAGAACATTTATTATTTCTTTAACCTTTTGAGCGCCATGGTCACATATATGTGACAAGCGAAAACTGTCCCTGGACGCCTACGTCACAAATACGTGACAGAAAAAGCGGTATACAAAAACACGAAATAAACTCCTTACCAAAACATTGAGAATGTTTAATATTACAGGATCAAAATCATAATTTTAAACGGATATACATGGATTCGATATTATTTACCTGGAGATACGATATATCGATGCGTATTGTATGGTTGTGTATCGATCCAAAATATCGATATATCGCATTGCTATGTATCGATACAGCATAATATCGATTCGTATCGCTCATCTTTATTCCTGTGCCTCATAGTTTTGACTGTAGTAGGGAAGTTTCCTGCAAGTGAAATAAATTATACAAGTATTTTTATCTAGTGAAACATGTCATAATAATAGTAGTTTCATTCATCAATTAATGTTTAAATTTTATTTAATATTTTATATCGGCAATTTATTGATAATAAGTATTCTATTTGACAGCAAAACACTATGACGTCACTAGGTCTGATTTCATACAAAAGCCGTAGCAAAGGTCGTTTTTGACATTTCATTAAAAGTGTTTGATTTGACTAGTTGGAATCCAGCCTGTTTCTCGATCAGTAATGCAAGGATTTTATATATAAAAACAGAGGATATGTGCAGTACATATCTCCTCCAGTAGCAAAATCTATGGTTAGATCAGAAATTGAAACCATTACTGAATAAATTATTTAGTTGAATTGACGTGGGCTACAATAGCCGTAGCCATAGAATGACTGAATGACGGATTCCTTGAAGCTAGATTAAACCCGTTACATAGCTATTAGTCTTCATGCAAATCACATAAATTAAATCATATTTGAGCCACATATATAACGCTATATGGTTGTATTCCAGAGGCGCGCCTGTGCAACGGCAACAAGGTGCACATACTCGCGAGCCCGCTGCTGCAGTACATGCGCGCGCTACTCGCGAGTGATGATATACGCGCGCACCGCAGTCTCGCCACACAGGTATATATTATATTTTCATTATTTTTGTCAATACAGGAAGAAATCCTGTGAAGTCCTGTTTCGCCGGGAACTTTACAGCCATTAAATCAACATAAAGTACAGCCAGGCTGGAAACAATTTGTCATCATCCTCATCATCTTCAGCCCCTTACAGTCCACTGCTGGACTAAGCCTCTCCTTTGAAAGGAGGAATTGGCCTACTATACCACGCTGACCAAACGGGTTGGTATAGGGTTTGTATCAAGTTTTACTTCTCTTACAGTGCTGTTCTCTACATAATATGCTCCCTCTGTCGGCTCTTACGACACCCATGGGATGATATGGGGTGGTGACATTCCGTATTCTTAATCCGTCATCACACGGATCAATTTGTGATCATTTGTAAATCACACCAAGTATTGTCACGGCAGATTCAGCTTACTGCTTTCACATTCATAAGCAACACAAAGTAAGCAAGTGAATTAAATATTTTTGTATCTAAAATAATAATTTTCTTTCTGACTGCTTTTATACACAAGAAAAAATACACAAATATTAAAAGAAAAGACTCGCGAAAATTTTAAGAAGTGAATTAAATGCAGGAATACCTTCCGATATCCTATAAAAAAAAATGCCTTGACAAAGGTCGGCAGGCAAACGTAGAGTAGGACCACAGTAGGACTACCGGCTAAGTAAGTAGTAGTAAGTAACGATATACGCAAAATGACAGCGGCTGAACACGAAGAGCTGAAAATCGGTCTCAGTGGCGTGCCACTGGAGAGGCCTATATCCAGCAGTGGACTACGGTTGGTTGATGATGATGGAGGGTGGCCAAGGGCATCGGCCCCTCCCTGCCTGCGCCTCGCTTAGTAATTGTTTCTCATACATAATTCGACAAAATCTACATGCGCACTTCAGTACATATGTATACTCATAAAACGTTTTTTTTTTCATGTTCTTGTATATACATATACTCATAAAACGTATATTTCTTTGCAGCTAATGCAGAACGGTCGTGAGCTCCTATCAGTCTTGGCACAAGAGTTAGACGAACTTTCGATCTCGATTCGTCTCCGTCTCCTCTCGCCCCCGCCCATCAGCACGATATGGCTCCTACTCTCAGCTGATCTATGCCTCAACAAATTCCTACCCCTACCCAACACCCTACAACAATTCTACGCGGCACACCTAGAACTAACCACCGAGGAAAACTTCAGCGAAGTAAGTTACGGTTCCTGGAAAAACAGCCCCGAAAAGGAGGAATTCCGCGGAGAAGTCTCAGGCGATTCCGCGGAGAAAGTCAGTGCGAATCTTTCCCAGATAAGTCTGAATAATAATGACGACTCTAAACCGAAATTGAGGCCAATTTTAGGGGCAGGAGCTGCGATGCTAAGACAAGAACAGGCATTGTCCGTCAGTCAAGATAATTTTGATACTTGGACCGCGAAGACTAATTTGAACAAGCGTTACGACTTAAACTCTTGGCGACAGCAGGAAGAGGAGAAAAAGGAGGATTTGGAATATCAGCAAACAGTACTACCTCCGAATTTCACAGTACCTGACTATCCCCCGCCGATCAACAGGTATAATTACCAAGAGAACTTCGTCAACTACCTGCAACAAGGCGATGGGACGTACATACAGAATCAGTACACAAACGTACAATTTAACCAACAGGGGGACTCTTTTCCCCAATTTCCTGAAAGGACACCCGTCCCCAATACCGAACGACCGCCCCCAATGGTAGAAAGGGTGAACCAGGAACGCACAATTCCCCAAATGCCTGAGAGAGTGAATAATGAAGTACAGAAAACCAGTAGCCGTAGACCGGTAGAGAATTGGAGGAAAGAGAAAAGTGATTTAAAAGAAGATCCAAACAGGAATAGACAGAGGAATTGGATGAGGCAAAAATCTAAAGACAATGAGAACGAAGAGGATGATAAAGAAAAATTTAAAGATCGGTCTTCTTCTAGGAGCTCTAGGGATGCTAGACCTGGGAGGATGACCAGACGCAATAGTGGGGAGGAAGGGAGTGCTACTAATGGGTCCTCGGGCAAAACACCCCCGCGAAGGCATGTGACTGAGGTACCAAGAAGTGCCAAGTACTGGGACCATGATGACCGGTGTGATAAGGACTATAATAGTTAGTAGGACTAGCTGTTATACACGATAGATGGCCACGCCCAGCCGTGGGCAATTAACCCCAAATGGGGCAAATGGTGATAGCAAATTCAGTGTGGTGCGTTGATAGATTTTCCCTGTTTGGGCAAAAAATGTTGACTATCAACTACTTCATCACCATATTAAAGAAATTTGGACACAAGCCATCTATCAATACACATTATGGACTTACAACAACTTGGGACTAAATAGTGAAATTTTAGTGGCATTGTGACACTAATAGTGAAGTGACATAGTGTAAAGTTAGATTCAGTTGGAAAAATAGTGCATAAGTACCACAATGGTACTATAATGTGTTAAGTTAAAGAATAAATTGTGTCGTGTCATAGACTTATAAACTTAGATTTTATAAATTTTACTAAAGTGCTCACATAATAAATTGGCTAAGTAATATGTATTATTTTAATAACATACATGTAACATAATTTTTACATGTCTCTTCAAAACTTAGGGAGCGTTTCCACAAAGTGACGATTAATTAGTCGTTTGACAACTGTCGTTTCTAGCCGTTCCCATTATATCGAATTTGCCGTCACTACAAAAAATAGTGGTGGACGACAGATAATCGTGTCGTTCTATTGTGAACAGTTTAAACTATGCGCCAATCTGTCGTCACGACTTGGGAACCTTTAAGCTTTGAAGTAACTTGAAATTTTAGAAAATTCCGGAACAAATTGACTTATGATACTTGAAAAAAGTGCTATAAGAATTACTTAGTATATATTTACAAATAGATTTCGCTCACGACTCCGCCCGCGTGTGGATATTTTACCCCCCATTAGGGTGGGAATTTCCAAAAAGCGACTTCTACTCCCCTACACTTGGCAAAAAACATACGTACCGAATTACAACTCCTTGTGGCCATTAGAGCGGTTTCAGAGTGCATGTAGGCGCGTATAGGCGCGCCTTTTTGCATACGCGCAACTCGTACGAGCGTTGACACGCTTCTAAGCTCGGATAAGGGCGAGCCGCGAGAGACACTCCCCAATGTCACTACCGTTTCGAGCGAACACGCCGAAATACGCCCGTGGTTTTGTTAAAGCGCGTAATGTAGCGCACGTGTAAGCGCGTATGTTGAAAATAGTATTCGCGCAGAAAAATACGCTAATCTGAAACCGCCCTTAGTCTAGGCTGCGCTACGCATAACCAAAATTCAGTCAGACTGTAAGGCAAGAACATATATCTTTTCAGATCACATGTCCATTTATATCTTACTAGCAGTTTCCCGCGGTTTAACCTGCCCTAAACTTTTAACCTTTATTTTTTCTCCTCGGTGGCAATTATGTATGCATATTAAAAATTATTTTGTCGCTTTATATAAAAAAATATCTTCCTTAATATGTGCCTACGACTTAAAAGTAACTCGCTGTCCAAATTTCGTATTTCTAACTTCAATAGTCTGGACTCTGCGTTCATATAATGTCAGGACAAGTGATTTTATATATATGATCATTTCCAACAATATTCTTCTGATATCATACATCAACCAGAACCTTTTCTGCCCCAAATATTCGAATTTAATTTGTGATGTGCATTGTAGTGAGATCCCAGAAAATATTAAAATGAATTGGCATTGGCCAATACATTTTAATTTTCTCTGGGATCTCACACAGAAAAAAGTATTCAATTATAATACCAAACTTGCTCCTAAATAATGTTGTTTAGACTAGCCATGAAAACAAGATTTTAATTAATTCAGTAAGCTTCAAAAAAGGGTTTTAGATTTTTCGTCATTCATCATCATTTTGTATTTTGTGTCAAATATAATGTTCATGTTTATTTTTACAACTGATTCTACTTTGAATATATCTTATAGTGCTAATAAATATACAAAATAAAATACATTTTAAGTTCCATTAAGGAATTTAGATTTAGACAAGTAATTGAATCCATGGGTTGGCAATTGATATAAGCGCCATTGCTTTCTTCAAATATGTCTCAAATTCGAACCCCTGGTTGGGTAAAATCGGAATATTGAGATAAGGCAAATTATATTCTTGAAAATGTCTTAAATGACGTTTGTATCAAATATAACCCATGGAAATATAATTTTCTCATTATTTAAATTTTAGTAAAAAATATGTTATAATAAATTAATGTATAGATAAATCTATTGACTTGACGCAGCTGTTAATTTGTATAAGTATGCGATTAATCGCAATTCTTACAGTAACAATGCAAGCAAAACCACCCACCTACAATACTGCGACAAAAAAGTCGTATACCCTTAATTTTTATTTCTTTGCTCAAACTTAATAATCTGACCATGACAGAACGAGATAGCAATATATTATGAAAAAAACTTTGTAACTGCACTGAATGACTTTGGTTTGAAAACAAAGAAACAACAAAAAAATTACAATTTATATGTGTACCATAATAAAGACTAATATTTAAACAATTTTGGGTGTTTCCTTGCAGAAATTCAATATTTTAATTCACTGGCTATAGATCTTTTCATACACGCTGTAAGCTATCCCTTTATCTTATTGAGCTATCTAATCCTTCACTTCCTAGCTCCAAATTACTTGATAAGTTGTACAAAAGAACCTAGTACAAGTTTATTCAGAATTCATCTCACTTTCGTTTCGAACGAAGTTGCGCTTCCTGATTGGCTCACTTGAAAGTCGAATCGTTTTACAATTCGAACGAAACCAATCAGAGCAAAGCACACGATCGCATCGATGTCAAACACTTTGTGGTTATACTCATACTCTTTCATTTCATATTTCGTGTGAGTGTATGGCCAATTCTGTTATCAGTCTGATGTCGAACTCATATCCCAGATATACAGTATCATTCGTCACCTCAACCGTAAGACTTCCACTACTTGTCATAAGTAGCCTGGCCATGCATCTAGACTAATTGCTTCTCAAGATCCCAAGGAATCCACCTTGCTGGAGGCCTATCCCTGCTGCGTCGCCCAGTGCTGTCAGTCTAGATTCTTGATTCCCACATCAATCATCATTGTGTGATCCACTACTTATTGAATAACTTGAATCGAGATGAACTACTAGTATAGGTACCTTGTTTTTAAACCAAAGTACAAGACATAATCGTAATATTATAATATGGGTTACGGCATGATTTTAGAGCGCTGCACACAATTTTGAACGTCAATACCTCGAATGGGCATAGCGAATATAGCAGGAAGCCTGGCCTATTTCACACCATTGTGTTAAGAAGACCCCAGACCACCACTGAAAATATCCTTAGGTACGCCAATGTGCATGAGGGCTAAAAAATCCGTCGGATAAGCGTCGTATATACGAATGCTTCATACCATGAAAACAGTGTCCCTGGCCTTCCAAAATCGATTTTTAGATAAACTTGGAGGAGAACATATTATAAAAAATACTATGAGTAGCTAGTAAGTGTGGTATCATCATTCGCATCTTATGCTCGAGTAAACTACCTGCACGACTACCTTTTCCTATTTGGCCAGCGCTCAAAATCTGTGCCGTGAGCTATAATAAAATGTGAAAAATAATAAACATTGTCTGATCCTGTACTGTACCTTAATTCGTGTGTTTCAACAGACAAAATTTACAAGTGGATTGTGCTTTGAACGGAAAGATAGAGAAAGAATACATAGGAAAGAAATGGCTTCTCCAAAAAGAATTCATATTTGTAAGATAAGAAAGTAACCCTGTAAGCCGTAAGATAACATACACGCTACAGCATGGGATTTGCTTAGCAATATCCTCAGTCCTTGAACTCGTACTGTGGTTACATATACGACGCCTTGATGTGATTAGTGAAATGTATGACTGTTATTCTACATTTACAATACCTGGAGATTGTTATGACCACAGAAATAAATAGTAATAGAATGGTGAATGTCACGTCATCGCGTACATTTCGCGCGTGCCACATTTCAGCAAGCCCCGCCCACAGTGACGTATAGATAATGAGGGGACACTAAGGAATTATTATCGATGTGTGTGTGTGATGTAGCTGTGGAAAATGAAATTATGTTATTGTTTATATAAAAATTGACCATTGCTGATTGTCAGGCAGAATAATGTTGTACAACATGTGTAAACACATGCACTATAGTGCAATAGTTTGACACGCGCACCACGCCCATGTCACCGTTCTATTACTATTTATTTCTGTGGTTATGACTGTAAGCCTTTAATGCCCTTTCAATGCTAATACCTTGATATTTTGTGACCGAAACTTCAAGTATACATCTCGTCGAATTATTTTCAAAGCATAAAATATAGTGTTACTTTTAAATACCTATGGCCTGATTTGTGGTAAACAGTTACAATAGCCGAAGGACGCTTACTCCAGAGTTATTACTAGCATTTGACTGACTTTACATGAAAGAACTTTTTATTCGGCTTTATCGCTGGACGAATTTTCTCAGTGCACAGCGTCTCTTTGTGAAGGCTGGTTTCACTACTTACTGTGGAAATAAAACAAGCAAGCAAGTTTAACTTCAACATGTGCAAAATTAGGTTGGGGTACCTCAAGGATACCCGCTATGACCTTACCTCTTTGGAGCGCTGTTCTATCGAAATATTCACTGAAAGCTGTCAGTTCTCTTTTTGCGCCATTTTCTCTCACTCGCTCTCCGTTTCTGTCTGTCCTGCTTTGCCTACTAATCGCTGTCACTCATCGTTAAAGTACAATTTGGATATTCCGTTAAGCCGTCACATTTTGTTGCAACTGCTTTGTATTTATGGCTTTCATTGGTAAGCCAACACGAAGGTTATCTGTTTTATAAGTACAAAATAACCCGTAAATATAAATAGATTTGTGCAAGTTTTGTCATATAGAACATGCTTATTGTTTTTTTACTTTTTCCCTTTTACTCCTGAAACTTGACGAAAAAGCAAATGAGTGCCTCGGACCCAATCTGTTCACTATACATGTGTGTGTCGCTAGATATGTGTTGTGTATCGGTTTCAATTCTTCCTAAAACAATTCATTTTAAAGCTAGCTAAACTTACTCATAGTTTAGACGTTAAACCGAAAAATCTAGCATTATGTTTTCACTTTTATTCGACGTTTCGGTCGTGGTTACGGAAAAATTCAAACCAAGATTACTGTAAAATCAAAATTTAAATCAGTATGATTTAAATTTTGATTTTACAGTAATCTTAAAAAAATATATTATTTTAATTAGTTTAAAACTCCTAAAAAAACTCCTAGCGATTAAAATCAGTAAAAGTAGCAACTCAAAAGTAGCGAATCTCGGATCGCAGCTGGGATAACGCTAGGAGTTTTGAAATAGACGACCATACGCTCGGAGGATGATCGTCTATTTAAAAAAAAATTGTACAATTTCTTTGAGGGTGCTTTGAATGTTGAGAAATTATCGCTCAAAATATATACACATAGGTACCTTGGATCAGTGGCGGATTCATGATTGTTTAAGGGCCTTAGTTTGATCTGAGTAGAGATTGTTTATTTTAGTAGAGGGAGGGGAAAATGAGAGAAGTTTGAAGGAAAACACTGAAGAATCATCTGACATGGGAGAACTCAGACCTTCTTCCCTTTTTCCGCCCCATGATTTCGTTCTTTATAAAAGGAAGTTTTGAAACCACCCTTGGTCGCATAATAAAGATACTTTAAAATATGTTATTTTTCATATTGTAATACATAGTTGGAAATAGATTAAATAGAGTAAGACTTATATATAAAAAAACGGAATGCGATATAATAACAAATGGATGTTTCTTATTAAATATATTAATTGATTTTTTTTTCAAATTTATGGCGACATATTGAAAAAAAGGAATTCTAATTAGTATATTTAGTAGAAACTATTGAATCTATTTTAGTGGCCTCTTCACCCACCTGCTAAGCAATATATTATTAGCCTTATACAAATATTCTACTAATATACATATATTATATGTACCTATAACCATATTTATAATAACTGCTAGCTGAATTCATATATCTTGCTCTATTTACTAGCAAAAGAAAGGGATAGACAAAAAATATAGCTTACTTTTTATGCTCTCTGTTGTAAATTCTTAGTAGTTCCAATATGTTTATGCTGTAGAACAGAGTATATATACAAAATATAAATATTTAATCCAAACCACTTTAGCCTCATAAGTAGTATAAAACTAGATCATATAATAGCCTAGCATATCTTCGCAATTCAGGCTAATTCTAGCCGCACTAGGCAAGCCGATTTGTAGTCTAAATGTAATCTAGGCGGTTTTCTAACCTGGTTGAAAGAATCGAGATAGCTCTCAGACCTTTTTGCGTTCTACATTTCAGCCTTACGTTAAGTGCATCATCGTTGCTTCATCATATTTCTTACTAGGCTAATTCAAGCCTAGCAATCCAAGCTATTTTAGCCTAATTTAACTTTATTTATTAACCACCTCTAACCTGACTTTAATAACCAAGCCATTTTACACTGACTTAACAAAGCCATTTTATTTAAGGTCACTAAATAGAATTCTAGAATGAATACATAAAACATCGCTCGGGAAAAGTACCTGTATAGTAAATAAATTCATTGTAGTGCACAATGATAAATATTAGTGTAATTTTAAATATAATTTAGTTATAGGCCATGGACTGTAGTCATTGAGGCTAGAAAATGTAAGCTATGTTATAGATACGTATCTAGCTTTTATAGTTTATAAACCAAGTGTGTATAGCCAAGGGCAGCATTCATCATGCCCGGGCAATATGGATAATATGATGGCGTGGTCGGTCACTAACTGATAAGTATAAGTACATGTATTGATTCCGCACGTCAATTTTACATTGCCCAGGCATTATAAATATGTTATGATTGACCACTTGGTCCAAAAAAAAACTATTTTTCATGGATCTCAGACCAATGAAATATAAAGAATAAAATGTATGCTTTGCTCACATTCATCTTGAAAGCATACGACATAATTTTCTATATTATTGAATTTTTAAGCTAAATATGTATCTATAACATAATGAAGCCGAAATATAGACATTTTGAAGTGTGCTGTTTTGTAGTAAGCTACATCCATGGTCGATCGAGTTTTATGCAGAATTGTACCTAGTAGGCCAGTTTGTCTTTTAAGGCCTTCGTAAGGCCATTTAAAAGTTAATTAGAACAATTATAGATTGGTAATTCGCTAAAATATTGTTGCAAGTTAAATATTTTAACTGTTCAATTGAACCATTTGTTATTTCTTATTGCGGCAAAGTGGCAGGTCTTAGATTTGGGGTCAACTCAAGGGCCTGCTTAGAATATTAGTCGTAAGAATTATTTTCTGTTTGTCACTTATTTTGGGGGTTGAGGTCCTTACCCCTTGCCCCATCTAGACTCGCTGCTAAATACCGCTACCGACTTTACATTAAAATCGTTGCAAATTGTAAATTTTAATATTGTTTGCCTGTGATTTAAAGACATCAGCGGTAGCCTAGTGGAGAATAACAGACTGCTACAAAGTCTCAGTTCAAATCCACGGCGCGCACCACAGACTGTTTCGAAGTTATGTACCTATCAATAAATATCGCTTGCTAAACGGTGAAGGAAATCATCGTGAGGAAATTCAAATGTCTACATAATGTATGACATGTGAAGCCTGCTAAACCGCACTTGCCCAGCGGGATAGACGGAGACCATTCTCATAGTGAGAAGAGGCCGGTGCCCATCAGTGGGACAGTTTATATACAGGGCTGATAAAAAAATCTCTCTTTATAAACTAGACTGCTGTTATTGGGAATGACATTTCTTCTTTCAAGACTGATCGTCTATTAAAATGGTCTTTTGCTTGGTGGCGTAAAGCATCAAACATGGATTAGAAAGTCAAAACAAGTGGTAAAAGTTGTGCATCAAAGCTCTAGCTATGTTGCATGTTATTTAATAATAGCAAGTGTTATATTATGTTATAATACTAAATATATCCTGCTATTATTTAACTTAAAATATAAGCAGCATATCTGCATTAAGCTTAAATATTTGACCATACGGTCAAATTAGTCAGAATTGACAACATAAGCTAGATAATGGTATATTTTATGGTATAATAATTCTGCTAGAAACTCGTTATATATTAAGGCAATGTATAATAGCTGCAAATATAATAGATTTTTCTAAGAATTCGTAAAGAAATGTTGTCTTAGGGGTTTCTTTTGACTAACAATAAATAAATTATGGTCTTTAGCATTGAGTAAATGTTTTTTTTTCGTTAAACTTAAAGATTGTACACCAATCTTTAAGTTTAATTTTGGCGTTGTATTAATTTAAACTAATGCATCACAGTTCCTTGCCTTTAACTTTAAGTGACGAGAAATTACCTATATTGTGACTAGCTTAGAACTGATTGATTTAAAGATCTCGAAAATTGTATGTGTTAAAAGAACTATTTATCTATTATTTATAGACGCATAAATTATTTTGAATTTCAGTTGTAAAAGGTTGGACTTGATTCTGTTAAGCGCATTAGACTGCTTGTCCACGGGAGCGAAGATGAACTAAGCTGCGTAAAATAATCTATAGAAATGAGTGGAAACGCCACAGCGGCGTTCTTACGCATTTCTGACCAAATTCAAAGTTCAACCTTCCTGTTTCGGTTCCTGTAATTGGTGTATTTTTTGCAGCCTTTTTGCAGTCCCCTGCAAAATGTGTAATTAGTTTGTTGTGTATGTAATTTATTTTCCTTTAATTTTGTACATTTTCGTTGGAATGCTGTTTGTAAGAATTTGCGTTGTTCATCGCTAGATGTCGTTGTCGGGTTTGGGAACGGGTGCATTTATGTTAACATACAATAATTTAGATAACGACGAGAGTCGGTTACATTTCGTTATTAAATTATGTAATCTCGAATAAATTGAAATTTGATTTCACTTTTGTCGTTTAATTTTAATTGTCTAAGTCTAACCGCCGCGCCGGTCCTAAAAATTTATCTATCCGTGGATATCGCAGACCACATCCGTGGAGCAAGCAAACGGTCTAGGCTGGCGGGCCGTTATAATCTTCATCATCCAAGAGTTCTCTCGGTTACAAGACCTCCGCTCTAGAGCCCGAGGTGCAATTACTAATCTAACCTTCCCATAGAGCGACAGTCGTGTGACCTCCACAACCCAAAGGTATAGCGATATACCATGGCTTGGACCGGTGTCAGTACGCATTTATAGGAGTTCATGACTATCCTATCCAACGTAGGTATTACACAAATCTTCATGATGAGACCGAAAGCTACCAGTACTCTCCGAGACACGCGGCGTGAGACCTACACTTATTCAGTGTATGTAGATCTCGCTACATTACAAGGGCGTCGCCAACGGGGGCAGCTGTTCCACCCTAGAGACTCAAAAATCCCTACAATTCATACTTTTTTCATTTTCCATATCAACTGATCCCCCCCACCCCTAGGCCATCGGCTGACGACTTTGCCCCCCACCCCAGGCAATCGGCTGGCGACCCCCCTGCTACATTATCTGTACTTACCTTGCCCAATAATGTAGACACATTATTACATACTTAGGTAGGTACATTTCGCGAAGCCCAAATAGTAGATGTTGTCGAGAAACGTCTTTAATGCCCACGACAGCTTCGCCGCGCCGCCAAGGGCGTTTATATTATAAAAGAATCGGCGACAATAAGGTCAACCTCACATTCAGCGTGCGCGTTCCTCGAGCGGAGCGGGCGGAGGACGGCGTGCGTTCGGAGTTCATTCTGTAGTAGGTACCAAGTAAACGCCGGGCGCACGACGAACAAACGCCGAGCCCACGCTCGAGGAACCCGCACGCTAAATGTGAGATTGGCCTAAGACCGACATTTGGATGCATCCGGCAATTGAGTCTACAGGTGGCCATGACCAATAGTTGATTAGAGGTTACCGCACGGTTTCATTCGAAGCGGTGAGCTTTCACCGGATCCCTGCTATGGAATTTAGAAGCTGAGTGTTAATTCTTATTTGTCAGGATGACTTCGAGGTCGGGGTCAGTTCAGCAACAGCCGCGATATTCTACAGGTAGCAGAGACTTGCAGATTTTAGCATGAATGTGCCAGCTCGACCAAGGAAATACTGCCTTTTCACAGAAAATCAACGTTAAGTACCTACCTAGTTTTGCGGTTCGTTCGGTGAGTGCCGGAGGACTCAACGCCTATTCCTTCTCTTTCTACCCATTCCTCCTCCTATCCCTTGTTCTAATCCAGAGGGCGGCACCATCAGACTGTAAGTACCTACCTCTGCTCATTTCACATTGAAAAATTAACCCTACACAACCTCCAGATACGCCAAGGATTGGCGTACCTGACCGCTCAGCGTTTGTCTCTAAGGGCGGTTTCAGATTAGCGTTTTATACGCGCGTATAAGTTCGTTTTTGGAAGCGCATGTAGGCGCGTATAGGCGCGCCTATTGGCACACGCGCAACTCGTACGAGCGTTGACGCGCTTCTAAGCTCGTATAACCACGAGCCGTCAGAATCCATGTTGACACTGACAAGACGTCACTACCGTTTCGAGCGAATACGCCCGTTTACGTGGGTCTGGTTTTTTGAAGCGCGTAATGTATCGCGCGTGTAAGCGCGTATGCTAAAACGACCGTATACGCGCAGAAAAATACGCTAATCTGAAACCGCTCTTAGCCGACAAAGTTGTGTCAACGTACGCCTCATGATGTAGGACATAGGAATCCCGGCAGCAGTGCCACGGTAAAGTACACTAACCGAGTTGAAAGAACGCGCAATGAAACTCATGACAACCTATAAGTATCTCGATGGGAACAACTTCCATACCTACCTCTTCTAAACGAGTCCCGTGGCGGTGCCGAATGAACGAAAACATCTATCCGCTAGAGGGCGCTTTGAAAACTTCATGGAAATAGTTCCCATCCAGAAACGATCGAAAGTACGATCAAACTCACAGTACATTCCCAAAAGAGCATACTAAGTTGATATACTTACATATTTCTTATGAACAATATCTGAAAAATGTTACAATTACCTAACAGAATACTAACAGTACCAGTAGGAGTGTACTATTTTATTGTAATAAAACACAAAAGTACAGTTCAAGATATTTATTCAAAAAATAAATACATTATGGTAAACTTAAACTAAACTTATACAAAATGCATGATACTCGACAACATAAACTCCCCATATCATATCAGTCCTAATTACAAAATAATAATTACTTTATAGATTATTTCATGACAGTGTGGTGACGGATTAACCGCTGAATTCAATATTCCAACCATAACTTTTTTTAGTTTTGAGATACATACATATTTGACATAACCATAATCCATACAAAATATGTCAAACATATATATACCTATCTCGAATACCTGACTGCCTCATTGGTCTCGCTACATAAATGTGCGCGTGGGATTGGGAGGTCTCTGGTTCGATTCCCGGGTCGGGCAAAGTGTTATTGGGTTTTACCATTAGGAAATTCTCAGTAGCAGCACGGAGTTTGGTAATGTGCCCGGTACGGCAATAGGCTCGCCCCCTATTACGTGGGACTAAAATAAATCTGGCGAAAAGTGGGTGTAGCAATATACCTCTGCCTACCTCTTCGGGGATATAGGCGTGAGACTATGTACATATGTATATATCTTGACTCTCCAAATTCATGGATAAATCGAATATTGGAACCGGCCGGCCGTAAGAATACAAACTGTACTACCCCATTTCATTGTGACCGTAAGAGACGACTAAAGAAATACAACAAGCATATATTATCTTTGTGAAGAGACGGAAAAGTCGACATAAAACATGACACTACTCCATTGAATTCAAGGGTATCGTAAGAGACTACTAAAGAATACACATCATCATCATCATCAGCCTTTAACAGTCCACTGCTGGACTAGGCCTCTCCTTTGAAAGGAGGAATTGGCCTACTATACCACGCTGGCCAAACGGGTTGGTATAGGGTTTGTATCAAGTTTTCCTTCTCTTACAGTGCTGTTCTCTGCATATTACGCTCCCTCTGTCGGCTCTTACGACACCCATGGGATGATATGGGGTGGTGACATTCTGTATTCTTAATCCGTCACCACACGGACCACGGTCAGCAAGGTATAGTAAGCCAAATCCTCATGAACACACGGAGCATATTGTATCTTAGAAAAGAGACGGAATATTTTTACATCAAACGGTATGCCAAACCATCTGGCCAGCGTTGTATAGTAGGCGAAATCGTCCTATTGACTTACAAAATTATCCTGACACCTATTAAGAGAGGTCTGTGAAATACTGTATGATATTATTATCTCTTGATACAACGTATCCTCGTCAGGATCAAACCCCATCCTATATCTTCCACTTCTTAATATACGCTACTATATGTTATTGACTTAATCACAATAATTATAATGTATTATTACAATGACTATTATTTTATTTATTTAAACAGCGGAATGCCTGATATAGGGATATCTTCTGCAAGTAAAATAATGTGTTATAAGTTTTGGGCGTGAGTTCGATTCCCACCCAAGACAAATCATTGTGTGATGAGTAGGAATAAAAACTGTGTCGTAAACATACAGCTAACGAACACAAAATACACAAGACTAAAAACAACAATTTATGGTTCACAGAAAGTGTTTACGCACATAAATATTTGTCTTAAGCGGGCATCGAACCAGCGACCTTCGGCGTGAAAATATCTTACACTCCCGCTACGCCACCGGGTCGTGAAAGACTTTTTTATTTTAACCACTTCTGCCTGATCCCGCGGTAATTTCGGGAAATCCCTTCTTAGTGCACCCTTACGATCCACAAGGAACATACATGCCAAAGGAGAATGACCAAATTTGTATGGAAGATGGGCTAAGTTTGCTTCTCGATGATTTGACCAGTAAAATATAGTAAATATACTCCTAATTAAATTAGGAAAAAATTCATACGATATTCGGCGGCAGTTCTTATCTATCGGAAAATAAAGATTTCAAATATTTTGATGTTAAGTATTGTGATAGTTACATGAATTACATCATATAAATAGTAGTAAATTAGTTAATTATCGCCCGTGCTTCGAAGAGTACTTACGTTAAGCCGTCGGTCCCAGTTGTCATGAAGATCTTTCACCATCGCACGTCGTTACGGGGAATCAGTACCCTCCAATAAACCGATACTTACTGGTCTAAACCATAAAATATCGCTTTCCCTTTGGGTTATGGCGGTCAGACTATGGAAAAGCTAATATTCTGTCATATATGGTTAGACTAGTATGCGGACCCAGGGCTCCTAGGCGTTGAAGTCTTGGATGCAACCGACATAACTCTAGGACGGTGATGATATGATTTAATCATAGTACCGGAATTTATTAGAAGCCTCTATGTATATTATACAATATAGAAAATAGTTGTAAAAAGAAGTGGAGCTACGAAACGCTACTACTACGCTTGTACATTATATTAGTTTGCGGTTTATTCAGTCTGATATATTACTTACTGAGAATTCTCAATACCATGTGGTTCAATTAATGAGAATTTCAGTGAGGCTAGTTCGCAAAAGATAAACTCATTCCATTGGACCTTATTACAAAGTTGGCATTAAAACAACACTGTTTTATGCTTAATAGGTAAATGAAACACAGTTTTTATGTTATTCTTCATTTTACTTGTTATTATACCTAAATCTTCTTCAAATAAATCACTTCAAAATGAAGCAGGAGCTTGTATATCGTACACCATAATGTGGTACAGGTATGACCTCATAAGTTACAACAGCTTCAATTAATGTGTAGCATTCTAAACATAAGACTCCGTTCAATTCCTGAAACAAACAATTAAAGTAGTTTGAATATTCGGCGAGGAGAGCACGAGAGAATTGTAGGAATTGAGAAGAGAAGTAAAAAACACTTACACAGACTGGCGCTATCCATGATGTCAAAATATTGAGCTCCGAATCAGATAGCTTGTCCAAAGAACGGACACGTGTTGCTGCCAAGGTACCGCAAAGGAAGAGTTAACATAACTGCAATCCTCACCACGGCTAGTTGTTCTAAGTCCAGACATACTAATGTTACTAATAAAGACTGGCTCATACTTTAGTCAACCCACGAGTCTTGATAACACGAAATAAACTTGTTTGGTCAACACAGGATTGTTCAAGTCAATATAAACGACAGTAAATTACTTATTTTCCAATAAAGAGATATGAGCATAGGTGAAAAAGCAATTTGACTGTTTTCATGTCAAAATAACTGACTACGTGACTACTCTGTGTAACTGACGTAAGACTAGAGAGGTTGGACTAATAAGGTTATATTTCTTTGCATAAGACATTACATATGCCAGTATAATAAAAATATGTTCCCATATTTTCGATAAGTACAAAACATTATTTCGTGGGTAATATGTTGCTAAAAGGATAAACATATTATTTATAGAAAATATCACCACAATACATTTTTCAAACTATCATGACATTTTGGGTTATTTTGCTTATTAGAACTTTTGTTATGTCACCCTGTTTTCACTATGAATGTATTTTTTCCCTATTAAAAGGGGCTTGCAAGAAACTGTAAACATTTGGCGAAATATGCAAAATGAGTTTTGAATATGAAATGGCGATATCACGACCGGAACAACGCAGATACTATTAATTTTGAACTAAAAATCCCCGTTTTGCTTTAAATTAAATTTAATGTAGATAAAATTATAAAATATAAGAAGATTTTCTAGATATGAATGGTTTAGAAGCAAACGTGCCACAAAATAGCCTAGTTTTGGTCATTCTCCTTTCAGCTTATTGCGACTAATAGTTTTAACTGTAACTTTGTCTGTCAGTCAGTCAGTAACGTAAGAATTTTATATATACAGATTAGAATGGGTTTCTCCGTATGTTTGTACAGTATGGTGAATGTAGTGAAGGTGATGTCTATGGCCGGCAGTGACAAATGACATCGGCGCATAGACAGCGTACTCTGACAATACTCGTAGCGAAGTAGAGATGACTTAGCAAATTAACAACAGCTCCTGAAACAAACAACAAACAGTTTAGTTATAATCTTAATATATAAAATCCTTGCGTTACTGACTGACTGACAGACACGCTACAGCCGAAACTATTGGGCGCAGGAAGCTGAAATTTGGCGTGTATGTTCCTTGGGGACCGTAGGGGTGCACTAAGAAGGGATTTCCCGAAATTCCCACGGGATCGGCCAAAATGGGTAAATTTAAAAATATGCAGGCGTAGCTGCTGGCGTCCTCTAGTAATAAATAAAAATAATGGACTGATGAGACTGCCTCCGTGGTCCAGTGGATAGCGTATGCGACTGCTGATCGGAGGTCTCGGGTTCGATTCCCGGGTCGGGCAAAAGTGTTACTGGGTCTTTCCGAATTCTCAGTAGCAGCCCGAAGTCTGGTGAAGTGCCAGGTAGCGGCAATAGGCGCGCCCCCTATTACGTGGGACCTAAAAATTCATTGCGCAATGTGGGTGTAATATTACACCTCTGCCTACCCCTTCGGGAATACAAGCGTGAGTATATAAATAAAAAAAAATTAATGAGTTACTGTGAGCTCAGCAGGTGGTAGCCCCGTGGTCCTTCTCGATGTGTTCTCTGAACACGTGCCTCGACGCGGACTCGAACCCGCACGCGCCACACACCAGCACGTCCGCTGCCTCCACCTCCTCTGTATGCAGGTGAACCGCGTTACCTGGGACACACAGACAGACAAACATAAATGACAAGACAAAGAGTAGACAAGATAAACCTTGCAATGAGAAGGTAAAAAAAAATAAGGGAAAATATACAGGGTATAAAAGACCCTTAACGAAAACTGAAATCCTATATTGTACCTACCAATCATTACGAACATTTTTTACTTGGGCACCATACCTGGGAAATTACTGGTTCAGGAGATATTGAGGCTCAAAGTCACGAGTGAAGTAGTATGGCTTGGCATGATGTGCAGAACGAGTGGACTTCGGATTGGCGATGGGTCTTTTTACAGCCTGTATATTTTTTTATTCACGCCTATCAATATGATTCCATGTCGCTTGATCTTAAGCATACATGAAGTCCCATAGCAGAACTCATTACGCCGATAGAATATCTATACACATAAATAAAATTGGAGTGTCTGTTTGTAATATCAAAATAACCGCTTTTTACTTAATGCATATGGATGTATACACGGTACATATATATAACCCAATTACATTTTTTACAATTTTTATCTTTCTGTCTGTTACTTTGTTCTCGCTAATCTCTGGAACGGCTGGACCGATTTTGACGGAACTTTCAGTGGCGGATAGCTGATCTACCAAGGCGTAATTTAGGCTATAAATTAAACGGATACGCGAAGTACTTCCTTCAGGACGCGGTTGAAACCGCGAAAGGCCATTTTATAATTTGTATTCTTGGGTATCTCGCGAACGAACTATTTCGAAAGAGCGGCTCCCACAGATGCACTACGCCAAATCCCTCAAAATGTCCTGAACCAGTAATTTCCCAGGTATGGTGTCGAAACAAAATATGTTCGTTATGATTGGTAAAATATGTGATTTAAATTTTAGTTAAGGGCATTTTGAAACCCTGTATAATAATAAAGTAACTTACTTGTAACTTGTGCCTCTACATGTTTGTCTTGTACATGCTTCATTAGCTGAAAATGCGTAAATCAATTATTAATATTATATATTCGTCTGTAAATGAGTTTGTAACCTAATTAATAATTTAGCGAGTGATAATTAGCAATTTAATACGAACTTCGAAAAGTCATTAGTACGTGCCATGGCATTAAACCCGAGACCCTCTGTTTAGCAGTCTGTCGGTTTCTCCACTAGGCTATCGCTGTTGTATACAAAATTAGCTTTTGCCCACTGCGTCGCTTGCGTCAATTATGCTTAGGTAAAACATTTTTTGAACATAGTCCCTTACACTCTTCAAGGAACATACATGCCAAATTTCACCTATTTGCGCCCAGTAGTTTCAGCTGTAGCATGTCTGTCAGTCAGTAAGTAACACAAGGATTTTATATATACAGACAATAGTGTACCTGTGAGTGCATGGCCCCTCTGAAGTGACAGCGGGCACACTGCAGTGTGACAGACGCGCTGCGACCGTTATATATACAGACAATAGTGTACCTGTGAGTGCATGGCCCCTCTGAAGGGACAGCGGGCACACTGCAGTGTGACAGACGCGCTGCGACCGTTATATATACAGACAATAGTGTACCTGTGAGTGCATGGCCCCTCTGAAGGGACAGCGGGCACACTGCAGTGTGACAGACGCGCTGCGACCGTTATATATACAGACAATAGTGTACCTGTGAGTGCATGGCCCCTCTGAAGGGACAGCGGGCACACTGCAGTGTGACAGACGCGCTGCGACCGTTATATATACAGACAATAGTGTACCTGTGAGTGCATGGCCCCTCTGAAGGGACAGCGGGCACACTGCAGTGTGACAGACGCGCTGCGACCGTTATATATACAGACAATAGTGTACCTGTGAGTGCATGGCCCCTCTGAAGGGACAGCGGGCACACTGCAGTGTGACAGACGCGCTGCGACCGTTATATATACAGACAATAGTGTACCTGTGAGTGCATGGCCCCTCTGAAGGGACAGCGGGCACACTGCAGTGTGACAGACGCGCTGCGACCGTTATATATACAGACAATAGTGTACCTGTGAGTGCATGGCCCCTCTGAAGGGACAGCGGGCACACTGCAGTGTGACAGACGCGCTGCGACCGTTATATATACAGACAATAGTGTACCTGTGAGTGCATGGCCCCTCTGAAGGGACAGCGGGCACACTGCAGTGTGACAGACGCGCTGCGACCGTTATATATACAGACAATAGTGTACCTGTGAGTGCATGGCCCCTCTGAAGGGACAGCGGGCACACTGCAGTGTGACAGACGCGCTGCGACCGTTATATATACAGACAATAGTGTACCTGTGAGTGCATGGCCCCTCTGAAGGGACAGCGGGCACACTGCAGTGTGACAGACGCGCTGCGACCGTTATATATACAGACAATAGTGTACCTGTGAGTGCATGGCCCCTCTGAAGGGACAGCGGGCACACTGCAGTGTGACAGACGCGCTGCGACCGTTATATATACAGACAATAGTGTACCTGTGAGTGCATGGCCCCTCTGAAGTGACAGCGGGCACACTGCAGTGTGACAGACGCGCTGCGACCGTTATATATACAGACAATAGTGTACCTGTGAGTGCATGGCCCCTCTGAAGGGACAGCGGGCACACTGCAGTGTGACAGACGCGCTGCGACCGTTATATATACAGACAATAGTGTACCTGTGAGTGCATGGCCCCTCTGAAGGGACAGCGGGCACACTGCAGTGTGACAGACGCGCTGCGACCGTTATATATACAGACAATAGTGTACCTGTGAGTGCATGGCCCCTCTGAAGGGACAGCGGGCACACTGAAGTGTGACAGACGCGCTGCGACCGTTATATATACAGACAATAGTGTACCTGTGAGTGCATGGCCCCTCTGAAGGGACAGCGGGCACACTGCAGTGTGACAGACGCGCTGCGACCGTTATATATACAGACAATAGTGTACCTGTGAGTGCATGGCCCCTCTGAAGGGACAGCGGGCACACTGCAGTGTGACAGACGCGCTGCGACCGTTATATATACAGACAATAGTGTACCTGTGAGTGCATGGCCCCTCTGAAGGGACAGCGGGCACACTGCAGTGTGACAGACGCGCTGCGACCGTTATATATACAGACAATAGTGTACCTGTGAGTGCATGGCCCCTCTGAAGTGACAGCGGGCACACTGCAGTGTGACAGACGCGCTGCGACCGTTATATATACAGACAATAGTGTACCTGTGAGTGCATGGCCCCTCTGAAGGGACAGCGGGCACACTGCAGTGTGACAGACGCGCTGCGACCGTTATATATACAGACAATAGTGTACCTGTGAGTGCATGGCCCCTCTGAAGGGACAGCGGGCACACTGCAGTGTGACAGACGCGCTGCGACCGTTATATATACAGACAATAGTGTACCTGTGAGTGCATGGCCCCTCTGAAGGGACAGCGGGCACACTGCAGTGTGACAGACGCGCTGCGACCGTTATATATACAGACAATAGTGTACCTGTGAGTGCATGGCCCCTCTGAAGGGACAGCGGGCACACTGCAGTGTGACAGACGCGCTGCGACCGTTATATATACAGACAATAGTGTACCTGTGAGTGCATGGCCCCTCTGAAGGGACAGCGGGCACACTGCAGTGTGACAGACGCGCTGCGACCGTTATATATACAGACAATAGTGTACCTGTGAGTGCATGGCCCCTCTGAAGTGACAGCGGGCACACTGCAGTGTGACAGACACGCTGCGACCGTTATATATACAGACAATAGTGTACCTGTGAGTGCATGGCCCCTCTGAAGGGACAGCGGGCACACTGCAGTGTGACAGACGCGCTGCGACCGTTATATATACAGACAATAGTGTACCTGTGAGTGCATGGCCCCTCTGAAGGGACAGCGGGCACACTGCAGTGTGACAGACGCGCTGCGACCGTTATATATACAGACAATAGTGTACCTGTGAGTGCATGGCCCCTCTGAAGTGACAGCGGGCACACTGCAGTGTGACAGACGCGCTGCGACCGTTATATATACAGACAATAGTGTACCTGTGAGTGCATGGCCCCTCTGAAGGGACAGCGGGCACACTGCAGTGTGACAGACGCGCTGCGACCGTTATATATACAGACAATAGTGTACCTGTGAGTGCATGGCCCCTCTGAAGTGACAGCGGGCACACTGCAGTGTGACAGACGCGCTGCGACCGTTATATATACAGACAATAGTGTACCTGTGAGTGCATGGCCCCTCTGAAGTGACAGCGGGCACACTGCAGTGTGACAGACGCGCTGCGACCGTTATATATACAGACAATAGTGTACCTGTGAGTGCATGGCCCCTCTGAAGGGACAGCGGGCACACTGCAGTGTGACAGACGCGCTGCGACCGTTATATATACAGACAATAGTGTACCTGTGAGTGCATGGCCCCTCTGAAGGGACAGCGGGCACACTGCAGTGTGACAGACGCGCTGCGACCGTTATATATACAGACAATAGTGTACCTGTGAGTGCATGGCCCCTCTGAAGGGACAGCGGGCACACTGCAGTGTGACAGACGCGCTGCGACCGTTATATATACAGACAATAGTGTACCTGTGAGTGCATGGCCCCTCTGAAGGGACAGCGGGCACACTGCAGTGTGACAGACGCGCTGCGACCGTTATATATTTTATTTTTATTTTTATTTTATTTTAACATTTCAGGAAAACTTACAGCTATATAATACTATAAAATATAATGATAATAGGTTAAGGCCAATTAAAAGTTTTCACTTATAAAATAATAAAGATAGCCCTAACACATAGTCAGATAAACAACAAGTAGACATATGTAGGTACACAGTTAAATATGAGTAAAACTAGTTTTTTTTTTTTACACTTGCTCAAAGAAGTCATTACACAGTTGCTTTTTTAATTTAGTGACACTAGTAAAGAAAATGTCAATATCCACATTCCGGCATGCCGCATTATACATGCGACTCGCTCTGATCAAGTATGAATTTTGTCGGTAGTTGGAATCTACAGCAGGAACATGTAATAAGTTAAACCGTCTAAGATGTGCTGACGGAACACTTAAAGCCATTTTGCTCACCAATTCTGACGAGTTAATTGCTCCTCTCATGATACCAAATAAAAATGACAAGTCCGCTATTTTTCGTCTTTCAACGAGTGGTAAAATGTGAAATTTTTTACATCGTCTCATGTAGTCAGGTAAATAGTAGCTGCAACGATACTGTATATACCTTAAAAACCTTTTCTGAATGCGCTCTATTCGCTCAACGTAGATGTTATATTTAGGGTTCCACACTTGTGAACAGTATTCTAGGTGACTGCGAACGAAGGAACAGTAAAGTATTTTGATTGTTTTGATGTTTTTAAAGTCTGCTGAGATTCGAAATATGAACCCGAGTGCTTTGGATGCCTTGCTAACAATGTTGTCGATGTGTGTGTCAAATAGGAGTTTTGAATCGAAAGTAACTCCAAGGTCTTTAATATTATTGACTCTTGTTAATGGTATATCTAATAATTTATAAACCTGCACTATTGGACTGGGCTTACGCGTGAATGAGCACACGTAACACTTATTAACATTTAGGTCCAGTTTATTTATTCTGCAGTATGTTTGAAACCTATCAAGATCTTCCTGTAGTTCTTTAGCATCCTGAATCGTATTTATCTGTTTCATTACTTTCAAATCATCAGCATAAAGAATAATTTTGGAGGATATGAAGCAGTTACTTATGTCATTGACGAATATATTAAACAGCAACGGTCCCAACAACGAACCTTGTGGGACGCCCGAAGGAATATTCGTAAGCGGTCCTCTAGAGGTATAACCGTTCAGCACGACAGTTTGGCATCTGTTTTCTACGTACGATGTAAACCATCGGAATAGATTTCCGCCTACACCCATACTCAAAAGTTTACGCATTAAAATTTTGTGGTCTATTCTGTCGAAGCATTTACTGTAATCGGTGTATATAACATCGACTTGGGACCCTTGTGACATGAAATGTGATATAAAATCACAACATATAACAAGATTAGATGTAGTAGACCGACCTCGCAAGAAGCCGTGCTGTTGTTCACAAAAACTTAGTTTGAGGGCAGCATAAACTTGCCTATACACGATTTTTTCGAGGATCTTGGCGAACACGCACAGCTTTGAGATCGGTCTATAGTTTTCAATCATATTTTTAGGTCCTTTTTTATGTATCGGTGTTATATACACCGACTTCCAGATAATGGGGACCACACCTGTGTCTAGAGAACGCTTATATAAAATCGAGAGAGGGATGACAAGGCTATCGGCACAACCCTTAATCAATATTGGCGAGATATCGTCCGGCCCTGCTGACTTATTAATATCCACATGTTTTAGTAAATTACTAAGCTCATCTTTGCTAATCTCTATAGCCGTGATACATGAAGCTACCTGTTCAACGTTCTGCTCACTGTACAGCGGAGGGCTGTCGTGAGAGCTTATTAAGAAATTGGAGTAAAAATATTCGTTGAACATGTCACATATCTCCTCGCCATCGCTAGTGGAATGCTGACCAAGTTGCATCACTGCTGGATATTGATTAGATTGGCGTTTGGACTTAACATAACGCCAAAAAGCTCGGGGGTTTTTCTGGATATCCTTTTCTATTTTAGATATATAGTTGAGAAATAATTGGCTCTCTAACTCTTTGGCCCGCTGACGCAATGTTACAAAAGAATGATGATCGGAAATATTACGATATTTTTTAAATTTTGAATGGTATTTGGATTTTTCTTTTATTATTTTAATCAGCGGGATTTTGTACCAGGGCGGGTATTTCACACGAGGCTTAACAATCTTACTTGGTATGTGGGTGTTGCGTAATCGATTGATGGTGCTATAAAAGTATGTTACGGCGTCTTCAAGTGACCCAGAATTCAATTCTTGCTGCCAATCTACATGATTTAACTCATCTTGCATCGCGCTGTAATCACCTAAATGATAAAAATACTTACGATACGGGCGAGAAGATAAGCTGTGCAGCTCGACAAAATCCGCGGTGATACATAACGCTCTGTGATGGGAATCCTCCGGCACAAGTGGATCGGTGCATCGAGAGACTAGAACCTCGTTATTTGATAACACCAGGTCCAGTAACCTATTATTATTGTTAGTGTGGCTATTATATTGCGAAAGGTTGCAGATGTTAAAAGAATCTATAAGATTTGTCTGGATGTCACCCTGCAGGTTGCTAGGATACAATGAGCTATTGTCAACCGCTGGCTGCCAAACAATATTAGGTTGGTTAAAGTCTCCTAGGATTATAAATTTGTCTGTGGGATGTCTCAGAACTAGATCACTAAGGTTGTTTGAAAAAGTGTTCAGTTGCACCATTAATGAACTGCCACGATTATTGTTACATATATAAACTACACAGATATGAATCTTATAGCAAACCTTAGGTTTACTGCGATGCAACGTTAGAGTGACCCATAAGTCCTCCGCCGCCGAACACCAATCCCTACGAACGTCCGACACAAGTTCCCGTTTCACTGCTATTAAAACCCCGCCCCCCAGCACCTGATTTGTATTGCTATAATCCCTATCACGTCTCGCAACAATGTATCGATTGTCAAACAATTCGCAATCAGAAATACTGTCAATAAGCCAGGTCTCGGTTAAACAAATCATATCAAAATCACTGACACACACATTTCTGTAGAAAACACCTGTTTTCGTTCGCAGTCCCCGAACGTTTTGATAAAATATACTAATAGGCGCCATCATAAATCAAAGCAATAAAGTCATTAGCATTTGAATAGCAAAAATAAAAACTGAGCACATTTAGTGTAGGTAACAAGATAACATTGTGGAACATCTGTTTGAGGTGTAGCAAGCGATACGCATCATTATGGCTAGTGTCGTTAAGTCTAAGTTTGCGATAACTAATATGATTGAAGCGGTAGTCACTTAGCGGTGCGAGGACAAAAGGTGGCCGGTAGGTTTTCAAACTTGTTTTTATTATACGAATAGAAATATTGTTACCTGCGTTTCTCAACGTTAGCGAGTCGATGCAATAATACCACATACCGGAATGTTGCATTGACATTGTTAACATAAAAACTTTTTTAAATCCAGTTCATTTTTAACGTGAAGTCGTGGTGAAGTGTTGTTTTTTCTTATGAATATATTGCATCCTTTGACCCAAATATGTTCAAATCCTTTTTCTTTTGCTTGTGTTTTGGTTTTGTTTAAAAGCATTTTATTTCGTAATGTGAGGTGGTCGTTAATGTAAACTCTGTTGTCGCCCTGCAAGCCCAAATCGCTGCTTTTTAAATTTTTATGTTGCTTCGCCGCGGCGACGAAATCACTCTTCAAGTAATTATTATGTACTGAACAAATAATATTTTTATTCTGCTTATCATTCCTCATCTGGACTCTTGCAACATAATTTATTTGTTCCTTTGGTAATGGGCATTTAATAATCTCGCCTATCTTGGCCACGATAGTGAAGAGATTTTCAGAATTGGTTACTGGCACTCCCTTGATCTCGATATTGTTCATGCGAGATCTCTGTTCGCTCTCGTGGTGCAAAGTTTCGAGCTTTTCTACACGATGCTGAAGGGTGGTAACGTCATCTTTGGTTTTCTTGATTGACATTATGTCTTCTTCTAAGGTTGACACTTTGCTAGTAAGGGACTCCATTGCGTCATGGATAAATTCTATGGACGTCTTCATATCGCAGAACTCAGTTTTTATGGTTTTTAACTCCGCTAGCTCATTTTGAATGCCTTTGACAGTGTCAATCAATGCCGGTAACGCCTCCATCTGAGTCGACAAGCGCCTGAGCTCAGCCGCAATGCTCTCCAAGTCTCCAGATGTCACTTTGACAGAGCCTGTGTGAGGGCTAGCTGCCGCAAGGGATTTGCAGTTGCCACATTTCCACGTAGCCTTACGGTCCCCAAGCTTCCTCCAACCGACTTCAGTTAGGCCTGCGCAGGGAAAATCATACTGTCCCATGCACAGAGAACATGTAGCACCGTCTCTGGCCTTAACTTCGCAACGTTTACATTTAAACATTTTACTGCGGTATAGAAAACTTTGAGAAACGTTGCCGAACGACACGCGACGCGACAGAGTGTAAGTACACGAGTGACCGGTTTGCTGTCTACCGACGTACTGATATACAGACAATAGTGTACCTGTGAGTGCATGGCCCCTCTGAAGGGACAGCGGGCACACTGCAGTGTGACAGACGCGCTGCGACCGTTATATATACAGACAATAGTGTACCTGTGAGTGCATGGCCCCTCTGAAGGGACAGCGGGCACACTGCAGTGTGACAGACGCGCTGCGACCGTTATATATACAGACAATAGTGTACCTGTGAGTGCATGGCCCCTCTGAAGGGACAGCGGGCACACTGCAGTGTGACAGACGCGCTGCGACCGTTATATATACAGACAATAGTGTACCTGTGAGTGCATGGCCCCTCTGAAGGGACAGCGGGCACACTGCAGTGTGACAGACGCGCTGCGACCGTTATATATACAGACAATAGTGTACCTGTGAGTGCATGGCCCCTCTGAAGGGACAGCGGGCACACTGCAGTGTGACAGACGCGCTGCGACCGTTATATATACAGACAATAGTGTACCTGTGAGTGCATGGCCCCTCTGAAGGGACAGCGGGCACACTGCAGTGTGACAGACGCGCTGCGACCGTTATATATACAGACAATAGTGTACCTGTGAGTGCATGGCCCCTCTGAAGGGACAGCGGGCACACTGCAGTGTGACAGACGCGCTGCGACCGTTATATATACAGACAATAGTGTACCTGTGAGTGCATGGCCCCTCTGAAGGGACAGCGGGCACACTGCAGTGTGACAGACGCGCTGCGACCGTTATATATACAGACAATAGTGTACCTGTGAGTGCATGGCCCCTCTGAAGGGACAGCGGGCACACTGCAGTGTGACAGACGCGCTGCGACCGTTATATATACAGACAATAGTGTACCTGTGAGTGCATGGCCCCTCTGAAGGGACAGCGGGCACACTGCAGTGTGACAGACGCGCTGCGACCGTTATATATACAGACAATAGTGTACCTGTGAGTGCATGGCCCCTCTGAAGGGACAGCGGGCACACTGCAGTGTGACAGACGCGCTGCGACCGTTATATATACAGACAATAGTGTACCTGTGAGTGCATGGCCCCTCTGAAGGGACAGCGGGCACACTGCAGTGTGACAGACGCGCTGCGACCGTTATATATACAGACAATAGTGTACCTGTGAGTGCATGGCCCCTCTGAAGGGACAGCGGGCACACTGCAGTGTGACAGACGCGCTGCGACCGTTATATATACAGACAATAGTGTACCTGTGAGTGCATGGCCCCTCTGAAGGGACAGCGGGCACACTGCAGTGTGACAGACGCGCTGCGACCGTTATATATACAGACAATAGTGTACCTGTGAGTGCATGGCCCCTCTGAAGGGACAGCGGGCACACTGCAGTGTGACAGACGCGCTGCGACCGTTATATATACAGACAATAGTGTACCTGTGAGTGCATGGCCCCTCTGAAGGGACAGCGGGCACACTGCAGTGTGACAGACGCGCTGCGACCGTTATATATACAGACAATAGTGTACCTGTGAGTGCATGGCCCCTCTGAAGGGACAGCGGGCACACTGCAGTGTGACAGACGCGCTGCGACCGTTATATATACAGACAATAGTGTACCTGTGAGTGCATGGCCCCTCTGAAGGGACAGCGGGCACACTGCAGTGTGACAGACGCGCTGCGACCGTTATATATACAGACAATAGTGTACCTGTGAGTGCATGGCCCCTCTGAAGGGACAGCGGGCACACTGCAGTGTGACAGACGCGCTGCGACCGTTATATATACAGACAATAGTGTACCTGTGAGTGCATGGCCCCTCTGAAGGGACAGCGGGCACACTGCAGTGTGACAGACGCGCTGCGACCGTTATATATACAGACAATAGTGTACCTGTGAGTGCATGGCCCCTCTGAAGGGACAGCGGGCACACTGCAGTGTGACAGACGCGCTGCGACCGTTATATATACAGACAATAGTGTACCTGTGAGTGCATGGCCCCTCTGAAGGGACAGCGGGCACACTGCAGTGTGACAGACGCGCTGCGACCGTTATATATACAGACAATAGTGTACCTGTGAGTGCATGGCCCCTCTGAAGGGACAGCGGGCACACTGCAGTGTGACAGACGCGCTGCGACCGTTATATATACAGACAATAGTGTACCTGTGAGTGCATGGCCCCTCTGAAGGGACAGCGGGCACACTGCAGTGTGACAGACGCGCTGCGACCGTTATATATACAGACAATAGTGTACCTGTGAGTGCATGGCCCCTCTGAAGGGACAGCGGGCACACTGCAGTGTGACAGACGCGCTGCGACCGTTATATATACAGACAATAGTGTACCTGTGAGTGCATGGCCCCTCTGAAGGGACAGCGGGCACACTGCAGTGTGACAGACGCGCTGCGACCGTTATATATACAGACAATAGTGTACCTGTGAGTGCATGGCCCCTCTGAAGGGACAGCGGGCACACTGCAGTGTGACAGACGCGCTGCGACCGTTATATATACAGACAATAGTGTACCTGTGAGTACATGGCCCCTCTGAAGGGACAGCGGGCACACTGCAGTGTGACAGACGCGCTGCGACCGTTATATATACAGACAATAGTGTACCTGTGAGTGCATGGCCCCTCTGAAGGGACAGCGGGCACACTGCAGTGTGACAGACGCGCTGCGACCGTTATATATACAGACAATAGTGTACCTGTGAGTGCATGGCCCCTCTGAAGGGACAGCGGGCACACTGCAGTGTGACAGACGCGCTGCGACCGTTATATATACAGACAATAGTGTACCTGTGAGTGCATGGCCCCTCTGAAGGGACAGCGGGCACACTGCAGTGTGACAGACGCGCTGCGACCGTTATATATACAGACAATAGTGTACCTGTGAGTGCATGGCCCCTCTGAAGGGACAGCGGGCACACTGCAGTGTGACAGACGCGCTGCGACCGTTATATATACAGACAATAGTGTACCTGTGAGTGCATGGCCCCTCTGAAGGGACAGCGGGCACACTGCAGTGTGACAGACGCGCTGCGACCGTTATATATACAGACAATAGTGTACCTGTGAGTGCATGGCCCCTCTGAAGGGACAGCGGGCACACTGCAGTGTGACAGACGCGCTGCGACCGTTATATATACAGACAATAGTGTACCTGTGAGTGCATGGCCCCTCTGAAGGGACAGCGGGCACACTGCAGTGTGACAGACGCGCTGCGACCGTTATATATACAGACAATAGTGTACCTGTGAGTGCATGGCCCCTCTGAAGGGACAGCGGGCACACTGCAGTGTGACAGACGCGCTGCGACCGTTATATATACAGACAATAGTGTACCTGTGAGTGCATGGCCCCTCTGAAGGGACAGCGGGCACACTGCAGTGTGACAGACGCGCTGCGACCGTTATATATACAGACAATAGTGTACCTGTGAGTGCATGGCCCCTCTGAAGGGACAGCGGGCACACTGCAGTGTGACAGACGCGCTGCGACCGTTATATATACAGACAATAGTGTACCTGTGAGTGCATGGCCCCTCTGAAGGGACAGCGGGCACACTGCAGTGTGACAGACGCGCTGCGACCGTTATATATACAGACAATAGTGTACCTGTGAGTGCATGGCCCCTCTGAAGGGACAGCGGGCACACTGCAGTGTGACAGACGCGCTGCGACCGTTATATATACAGACAATAGTGTACCTGTGAGTGCATGGCCCCTCTGAAGGGACAGCGGGCACACTGCAGTGTGACAGACGCGCTGCGACCGTTATATATACAGACAATAGTGTACCTGTGAGTGCATGGCCCCTCTGAAGGGACAGCGGGCACACTGCAGTGTGACAGACGCGCTGCGACCGTTATATATACAGACAATAGTGTACCTGTGAGTGCATGGCCCCTCTGAAGGGACAGCGGGCACACTGCAGTGTGACAGACGCGCTGCGACCGTTATATATACAGACAATAGTGTACCTGTGAGTGCATGGCCCCTCTGAAGGGACAGCGGGCACACTGCAGTGTGACAGACGCGCTGCGACCGTTATATATACAGACAATAGTGTACCTGTGAGTGCATGGCCCCTCTGAAGGGACAGCGGGCACACTGCAGTGTGACAGACGCGCTGCGACCGTTATATATACAGACAATAGTGTACCTGTGAGTGCATGGCCCCTCTGAAGGGACAGCGGGCACACTGCAGTGTGACAGACGCGCTGCGACCGTTGCCGGGACGACCTCGGCCGCCACTACAGTGCTCTGCAACCTGAAGACAAAAGGCAAAACATAACTACTCTTCGAATTGAGTGATGGTCCTAAAATGAGAGGGAGTACCTTCTGACCAAGCTGATCAGTCTCTCTGAGATCAAAACTGTTGCAAGTCGCTCAAAACAACATTAAATATCTGATTAGTTTAGCGTAGCTGTTGTTAGCAGCCTTATGGAGGAAGACTTGGAATTTTTAAATTATATACTAAGCTGTCGCCTTAAAAAAGATCCAGTTGCCACTAGTCTCATTAGAAACCGCTACCCAAGGGCATCCTTAATTTAAAAAAAATATTATTTACTGCGTGATGTGGATACAAAAGGATATGGAATTATGGACATGTAATTATTGATATGGAAGTAGCACTGTGAAAAAAAAAATCTGGAGAAAGAGATAAAAAGTATAGATATGGAAGTTTAGATGTAAATATATGGCAGTATTGTTGAGAAAAAGAAAAGAAATGGAAATACAGAGTGTAAAAAGATCCTTAACGAAAACTGAAATCCCATGTTGTACCAATCACTACGAACATCTTTTACTTCGGCACCATACCTGGGAAATTACTGGTTCAGGAGATATTGAGGCTCAAAGTTAGTATGGAATTTGTCTAATTAGGTACAAAATCGATGCGTTTACCCCGCCAATATGTTCTTTAGATGCCCTATGACCCCATGGATAAGTAGGTATTTCAGGCATTGCTCGCGCGCGCTTTTAATTGCGATTTAAAAAATGTGAAAACTTAAAAAAAATATCGTTTCCCAGGTTTTATTTTTGGTTAGTATGACTTGGCATGATGTCCACAACGAGTAGACTTCGGCTTGGTGATGGGTCTTGTGACACCCTGTATAGGTGTGGATGTATGTATATGGAAGTATAGGCAGCATGCGAAGTACTAGATGGGGGTAAATATTATCTATCGCAGCGGCCTAGGTGGCCAGTAGTAGAAATAATGTGGGCTTCAAAGCAACCTGTTTATGAAATCTACGTAATTTCATAATATAGATTAATAGTAATTTTTTATTTTATTATTTTGTATCAATGTAATGATTAAATGTTAAAGGCAAAAGAGTCAACTAGGTTGGAGCCGTTTGGTGGCACTAAAGTCGTTCACTCTGCCTTTATAAATGTGGGTAAACTGGATATGAGTAAATAAGTATGGTTATGGAAATATGAATATAGTATTACGGATATAGAAGTGGACATACGGGAGTATAAATACAGGGTGTTTCAGAACCCCCCGTCCGATCAATGAAGGGGTTGTAGGGTAGAGTAAAATGATGAGGGATTTGTCATTAATTCACGGAAATTCGAAATAAAATTTTCCCTGGTAAATATAATTAACTTTAAATAATATCATATCAGATTACCCATGGCAACACTGAAGAATCATAAATCGTAATAAATAGGTATCTACCTAAAGTTCATAAAAGGTCGTTGAGTGCATCGGCCGCCGCTGGCGGCCGCGTCTAGTTACCTAATCCTTTGACAAAAGCCGAACGTCAAATTTACACGTGCCATCATTTTAGTTAGGTAGGTATACCCATTTTATTTATGAGTTTGTTGCAACAGCTGGTTCATTGCATTATTAGGTAAAACGGAAGGTATTGTTTACGTTGTTTGTTTGTTTCGTAAGAGTGCGTAGCCAACTTTGGTGTCCGTGTATTCAGACATTTCAGATCACCCGAAGGCCCACGACATGGCCTTACGATTCTTAGATTCAGTTTTACGTGCCTTCTGAGTACGTGGGCACCCATCCAAGTGATGACCTGTGCAACCGTTGCTTAACTTTGCCAAACTATTACGATCCAAAAGCTTAGTCACGCTATGAGCGCTGCAGTATTTACGGTATTTACCAATTTTTTCAAACTTACTTAGGCAGGTCACCTTTAATTCCGAAAAACATCAACTTGTAAGCTGCGTACGACGATCATGCTCCACATGTCGACCGTAAAGGTTAAGACACTTACGGTACCTTTTCATCAAAGGTACCTATTTGAAAGCACACTAACTAGCACACTGTAGTTCACGAGGTGGTGAAGCCGTTGAACAACGCGCTCCGACGGCACTGGCAGACCTTGTGGTCCAGCGAACTGTTCCTCCTTATCACTACGTGCACCTGCATGAATTGCATTCACTCCTACCTAAACACATCGAAATGTTAAAGTATTCAGAGTTTGAATACGATTGACGACGTAACCATTTCACAACGTAAGTTATTCCGGAAGTCCGAACGAAACTAATCCTAGGGCAAGACTGAGTGATCAGTAGGTAAATTGAAGTCGTAAAAACTAGCCAGCTAGGGATGTAATCAATGATATTTATTGGAGTTCTGTTTTTATCCATATGTTATTATTGTCCCCGTACGAGATGGGCACGTATCCAACGCAAAATTGTTGTTTCTTTTTAAATTATTGTTATAACATAAAAATGATGTAACTTTTTTATTTGATTTAGGTTACCGAAATTAGTAGACCATAGTTTTTTGTCTATGATCGACTAAGTTCTGTAACACAAAAGTATTATTTATGTCTTGTTTACGTAATGTGTCGATATCGTAATATCATTAATGTAATAATTCTTTGAAAAATGAATGTTGTGTCACATTTCATGTTAAAATTTATTAAATCGATATTAGCTGCTATCGAACGTAAACATCTCTACCGCGTTTCGGTATTGTGTCGAGCGGCTTTTTATTAGAATCATAAAGGATACCGCCGCTGAGTGGAGTGTTGCTAGTTTAGGGAATTTTCCCTAATTTCGGGGTAATGTTTCTCGTTAATACTATACTAAGGAAATAAATTGTGAGGTTTTATGAAGACCTAGATTTTTTTTATTATTTTTCCTAGTATGCCTTACAAGTCAGTAATATGTGGTTTCGGGATCAGACAGGGGGTAATGAAACACACTGTATAGAGGTATGAATTTCTTTTTTGGATGGTAAGCAATTACCGCCGCCCATGGACACAAGCAACACCACAGGAGTCACAAGTGCGTTGCCGCCCCTTGGGGATGGGCAAAGAATAGGAGGTGGAGTGGGATGAGGGAGAAGGAATAGGGGATAGGGCCTCCGGCACTCTCACTCACCGAACGAAACGTAAGTTTAGGTACTGTTACTTTACGTAGATTTTCTGTGAGAGGGCAGTACTTCCCCGATCAAGCCGGCCCATTCATGCTGAAATCAGGAAGACTCTACTACCGTGAATTATGTCAGCCTAGAGACGTCCACTGATGGACATAGGCCTCCCCAAGGTAAAACTTTACTGGACCAACGACCTGTTTAAGATCGCAATACGCGGTTTGATTCGGGCGGCTCAAGAACGCTGTGTGGAGAACCTTGGGGGATGAATATGTTATTGCAGATATAGAAATAGAGATATTTGAGTATAAATATGGAAGCAGCGATAGCCTAGTGGAGAGACCGACAGACAGCTACGCAGAGGGTGTCGGGTTCGAATCCACGGCGCGCACCGATGACTTTTCGGAGTTATGTGCGTATTAAATTGTTAATGATCGCTTGCTAGACGTTGAAGGAAAACATTGTGAGGAAACCTGCATGTCTGAGAGTTCTCCCTAATGTTCTCGAAAGACATGTGAAGTGTGCCAACCCGCACTTGGCCAGCGTGGTGAACTATGGCCTTACCCTTCTCATAATGGGAAGAGGCCCGTGCCCAGCAGTGGGACAGTATAAAGGGTTGATGATGATGATGAAAGTATGGATTTGGTAGTATCGATATCGAAGTACGGACATACAAGCATATATAAACTACACGTACCTTGTGCGCCGACATCTCTTTAACAGCATTGCACTTAAAGTTGCACAGTTTACAAGAGTACAGGTACAACTTGAAGTGCGGAGACGCTAATAGTTCGTGTGGGGGCGGCAGGTCACTCTTGCGTTTGCGGCCGCGGCGACTGCTTGACGATGATAGTAGAGCTCTGAAAGTAAATAATTTATTATTTAATAGAAGAGCCCGCAGCTAAAAAAAAAACTATAATCCTATTAAACAAATAAATCCTCAAATTATTATCCTAAGTCTAGATATACGTTTTGCCCCTTAGGATAACAGACGAAAATATAAATAATTTATATCAAATATAATCATTATCAAAATAATTATAAAATACTCACTTAGCCTTTTGTAACGTTTTCGCCCGTTCTAAGATCTCCGTTGGTGTCAATGCTTTCTGTAACATTTATAACAATAACAGATTTAATATATGCATTCTTTTATCTACTAAAATATACAAAAAGATCCTAAAGTTTATTTGATTCATCAAATAATGTTAAAGCTCTATTTTTACTGTCATCTGTAGATCTGCACTCATTTTGACAGCAGAAAAATCAACACTGTTTTGAATTTAACATAAAAGCCATAGAAAGCGAGTGTTTCTCAAATCTATATATAAATACGTGAAGCGAAATTTTCTGATCCCTTTTTACGAAAAATGCGCGAACGGAGGATTATGAAATTTAGCACATTTATTGCTTACATGTAACAATGGGCGATTACGAGATGTTCAAGTCGATTGTTTCGATTGTTCAAACATCTCGATGACTCGCGATTGTTTTCTCTCGCCCAGTCGATGGTTTTGAGTCAACTCGCGGCGTCGCTTAGTCGCTAGGGTACCGATGCGAATGAAGCGATGTTTGAGACGATCAACTCGGCCACAATCGTAAACAGCAATCACATCGACTGAAATCGTCGCAAGTCGTTTGACTCGCTGACTTTCGAATCTGACTCGTAAATATCAATGGAGTTATATAGTTTTAATGCGATGTTAATATGGTGTTGGTTGGTGGGAGTTAATCATACCAACTCATATCGATGTCAATCAGTCTTTTAAGTATTTATTAAATTTCTCTTAATTATTCACAATATATTGTACTTGGTACAATATATTGTGAAGTATAGGTATGTAAAGTTCTCTTTATTTTGATGGACTTTACTTTCCTTAGTAGTTAGTACTGATTAAATCAATCAATGAAAGACGGCTAGGATCATCGCCACCGGCATAGATAATGTTGACTCGGAACAATCGAAAAACATCTCGGTTGTTTGATGACAGACCGAGACAATCGGCGACTCGATGAAAAATTTTAACGACTGCGATTGTTTCGACTGGACATCGCTACTTACATAGCTACATACATGTGTACAGAATGCATTTTTTTAAATACAATATGCATTAGAAATATATGATTTTAATGAAAATTAACATTACCACTAGTACCTTACTTTTCGCACACACACATGCATAACATCGTATACGTATACAATATTACTTTTTAATTTACTCTTATGGACCCACAGACACATTCTTCAAACTGAAAAGCGATTAATAATACATATAACTACTAAGAATACATCATGTGTCGCCGGGGCTCATTTAATCAAAGGACATAAAGTACACCCTAGAAACAACAATTCACGGATTACACAAGTATTATATCGTGTGGGTATCGAAACCATAATACTTGCGCAGTGTCCACCAACTCATCATCCTCTTAGCGTTATACCAGTTTCAATCTGGGGTCCGCTTTCTAGTCTAACCGGATTTGGCTGAATATTAGCTTTTCCACGGAGTGACTGCCTGTCTGACCTCCGCAACCCGAAGGGATAGCGATATCCAATGGTTTAGACTAGTGTCAGTTTATTTTAGAAGGTACTGACGCCCTGTAACGACTGTCAAAGATCTTCATGACAACCGGGACCGACAGCTTAACGTGCTCTCCGAGGCACGGGACTAGCGATAATTTACAATTCAATACGCACATAACTTCGAAAAGTCATTGGTGCGCGCCGTGGATTCGAACCCGATACCCTCTGCATGGCAGTCTGTTGGTATCTCCACTCGGCTATCGCTGCCTTTTTGCAGTGTCAACCAACTATGCAGTCTTAAATGAAATCGAAAGAAGAGGGATGAAAACAAGAGGGTGGCCAAAGAAAAGATGCATAGATAGTGTGAATATGAAAGTAGAGGCATGAAGAGGAAGATCAGGCCAAGGATTACATTATGCTAAGCGTCGACTGATCGGCATCGTACGCATCGGACGCATCGCATTTTCTTTCATATTGCCGACGCAAGTACCAGTGATCGAACATGTATTTGTGAGAATGGAAGAAAACGAAGAAGAACAATTTGTCGTTATTGCTTGTTTGTTAGTAGAAGAGGAAGAAAATGCAAACACATCTAAAATAAGAAAACAAAATGTCTAGATACACGGCATTCGGTATGACGTCATCGGCACGCATCGCAAAAGTTGCCTCTCGGAACATCCGTGTCGGCATTGCCGATGTGCGATCCGTACGATGCGGCTCAGTAGACGCACTTGTATAACTTTCTATACAAAGAATACTACGATCCGTAAAATCCGATGCGTCCGATGCGTACGATGCCGATCAGTGGACGCTTAGCTTTAGTCGACTGTGTGAGGATGGGATATGGATGAAAGAGATTTACTCCTTTGTAAATAATTAGATAACAAGAAATATAGAAGCAAAGGACATCCAGAGCAAGGGCAAGATAATTCTATCTATCTATATCGTCACGCCTGTCTCCCATTGGGGTAGGCAAAGACTATGGAACGCCAATACTTCGGTTCAAACATACCTCTTTCGCTTCCTCGACATTCATTAACCCAACGTCGGTCGCGCGGGGTCTTTTAAAGCACGAGGTTTCGAAAAACCGTCTTATTGTTTACATGGTGTCACTTATGTATCTTTGTTTCACAGTAGTTGCCTAAATAATAACAACCTATGATTTAAAGCATATTTGGATTAATTTGCATCGTGCATTTGAGTAAAGCAGACATATAATTTGCGCGCGGGCTTTGAAAGACCCCACGCGACCGAACATGTTATTTTTTGTTGTTGGATAAAAGTATCAAAAATGTTACTTCCGGACGAAGAACAAATAATTAGGTGGCTTGTAGATGAAGAAGAGGATAATGTGTTAGCGGATGAACCAATGGATGCTGAATATTCTGATTATGGACCAGATGAACTAGAAGAAAGCTCGCATGAGACGGATTCAGAGCAAGACTGTATTTCAGAACCTGGAGATGTTGAAGAAATAGACTCAGATGACAGCGAAGACGATGGTCTAGAAGAAGTCTGAGATAATTGAGTTTTATAATATTACAAAAAGTGGAGTGGAGGTTGTTGATCGTCTGAAGAAAAATTATTCAGTTGCAAGATCCTGCTGCCGATGGCCTCTCAGAATATTCTTCACCCTATTAGATATTGCCGGAATCAATTCACAGATTATACTGAAATCCAATATTCCAGACACTACCTTGACCAGGAAACAGTACCTTAAAACTTTGGCCTATGTTCTGTTTGACGATTATTTGAAATACAGGAGTACCATTTATACACTACCGCGAGAACTCAGGCAGCATATAAGAAGATTCACTGGTCCTAATATTCTTCAAGAACATCCACAACAACAGCCAACCATGTCCAGGAGAAGATGCGCGTATTGCCCACGAGCAATAGACTGAAAATATTCGACTGTGTGTTATTCTTGTCATCAAAATATATGTCCAAGACATGCAGCGTCTGTGTGCGTCAACTGTTCCGAGGCCCGAAACGATGCTGAATAAAAACTTTTGGTTTTCTCCTTTTATCATTTTTATTTGTTCATATGGTCACTATTATGTTGTTTTTTAATTTCATTTATAAATTTAAGAAGAATTTTATTTTGTTTATTACTGTTATTGCTATAAGTAAACTTTGCCAAAAATAAGCCAAATTTTAGATACTCATTTGTAACGAAAGACTGATTATAAAATAAATATAATTATAAGAAGTTTTTGTGTTTATTTTATTACTTATATCCTAAAATAATAAATAAAATCATAAATTAAACAAATATCTTTGTATTGTATAATATATGTGTATATATAATGTAGGACTTTGAAAGACCCCACGCGACCGAAGATGTCACAAAATATAGGGCGACCGACGGCGGGTTAACCTCATCATGCATGCGCGTCGGTTATGGGTACTTTTGATTTGGCTCTTTTTCTATACGTCACCTATTTGGTCGGCGTACGTCCGCCTAGGGCGTCCCCTACCGACATTTCCATTCATTCTCGCACGATACACTCCTTTCGTAAGTATCATCCGTTCCAAATGTCCAAACCAAGATAATGACATTTTTATAAAGTAAAAGTCTATAATGTTAACATCTGTTTTAGAGTTTTATAACCAAGAAGAGTATTTAATAGTAATTTCATTAGTTTTCTTTATATTTGTTGAGCTGCGAAGTCTGTGATTATAGTTTTTGACAGTATAACCTTAATAATGTAGCAATAAATTATGGTCGTATTTCGACCACTGGGTGACCTCTAGTTTCATTAAATGTGTCTGATTTGACTAGTTTTCTATATCCATAATATTATCGCTTATCCTTATAGGCTCTCGCCTGTATCCCATTTCGCCATGAATTTTTAGATCCCACATAATAGGGGGCGAGCCTATTGCCGTTACCGGGCACATTACCAGACTCCGTGCTGCTACTGAGAATTTCCTAACGGAAAAACAAATAGCACTTTGCCCGACCCGGGAATCGAACCCGAGACCTCCCAGTCCCACGCGCACATTTATGCCGCGAGACCAACGACCAGCTTACCCTGTACCTCGGAAACCACGTTTTAAGCCGTCGGTCGCGGCTGTCATGAAGATCTTTAACAGTCATTATAGGGAGAGTCCAAAATTCACGACAAAATGCACGGCGTAGTGGTGGAAGCGATTGTTTTGAGTTCGATTCTCACACAAGACAACACTTTGTGTGATACATAAATTGTTGTTTCGAGTCTGGGTGTTCATTGTGTCCGTTTATCTACACTATATAATATTATTATAAAGAGGAAAAATTTGTATTTTTGATTGTTTGTTTATAATGGATAAACTCAAAAACTACTGAACCGATTTTAAAAATTCTTTCACCATTAGAAAGCTACATTATCAGCGAGTAACATAGGCTATATTTTATTTCAGAAAAAATAGGGGGCCGTAAGATATTTGGGTTTTTCGGGAACGCGAAGTAGTTACCTCAGGATGCGGGTGAAACCGCGGGAAACGGCTAGTTAAATGTTTGTTAAGTCCTCCGCAACACTGAATTTTCAAATGCATTTAAAATATAAAGTTACCTTAGGATGTTCTTTGGTCTCTACTTGGTGTGTTTTAACTGTTGGTTCTTGTAGCGCAGACTTCAGGAACACTAGTGGTCCTTGGCCGTTGTCACTCTCTACCATCACATAGGAATCTTGGTTGTCGGGGTCTGGAAGGTAAAAAATAGTAAAAAAATATTTTTTTTAATACATGGAAAACAACTATAAACATATTGTGTTTTCACAAGCATTTAGCATTCAAAATCAACACAATTTAGCTATGTGAATATAAAAGTGGATAACATATGAAAGAGCAGACAAATTTTGAAACTGCTTGAATTTTTTTGATAAACACTTACGACATCGTACGTTCCAATGAAGGACTTACGATGAAACATACCTAGTGAAGATTCTGATTCGGCTTAAAAAAAATTCATATGCTGTTTTTATACCATTTATTTAGTGATTTTATAGTTAGTTATCACTACATAGTATAAAACAAAGTCTGTCTGTCTGTCTGTCCCTATGTATTCTTAAATCTTAAAAACTACGCAACGGATTAAGGCGGCTTTTTTTAATAGATAGAATGGTTCTAAAGGAAGGTTAAAAAAATAGAATGATTCAAGAGGAAGGTTTATATGTGTAGTTCTTAATATAATGCGAGGATTTTAGGGGTGATTGTACTCTTTAGTATGAACAACTTTTGTTTTGGGACAATGAGTGATTTGTATTATAAACCAACTTAAAAAAGGGGGAGGGGTTTTCTACTTGGTATTTCTTAGTTTTTTGTTTGGAAGATTGTACTGCCCTTTTGATCTATCAAATTTTGCGAAGGGAAATTCGACGCAGTTTTTTTTTGTTATCATTATTATACATATAAGTAAAATAATAAGACACACCTTCAGTATCACTAGATTGCAGCACACAAGTAACAGTAGCATCCGATCCTAACTCGTCCGAAGAGCCCGCGTTCGTCACAAACTGATAGCCGTCCTCGCCGTCTGGGCACCTGTGATTATAAACAGTTTCTATTATCATGTCCTAGAGTTATCCAAGAGTTAAGCCTTAGCACCCGATGTCCGTTTAACTAGACAAATATGTCACAATATAAACACCTATCAATTTAGGCAATACTGACATTTTGTTATATGAACATGCGGATTAAATCCATAATTATCGTTTGCTGGCTTGGCTGTCATGAAGATTTCTGAAGATATAAGTAGAAGAGATAGAAGTCACTATGGGGTGTTAGTATCTTTGAATAAAGTGACTAGTCTAGACCATGGAATATCGCTATCCCTTTGTTTTGCGGAGGTCAGACGGGCAATCCCTTTGTGGAAAAGCTTATATTCAGTTAAATCTTGTTAGACTCACGTCTGCAACCCAAAAGTATAATATCGTGCCCATACTGGCGCTGCTGCTTATGTATATAATAAGTCAACTATTATAAAGAGGCTTGTGTCCTAAAATGTAATTAGCGATTGATTCGTTCCTTTATTAGATGTTAAACCGAAATGACTGATATTTCTTCAAAAATCGATCAGCAATATTACTAATTACGGCTTTTTAAAAATCTTTTTGAATTTGACACGAAAACGCTGTAAACCATCATGGCGGTTGAGTGATATCACAAAGTGCAAAACAAAACAAACCGTGAATGAAGTCTGGTCTGGTGTAACCACTTTTATAGCCTTAACACACGCTCGAACTTGGTCCGAACAGACCACGGATTTGGATCGCCTCCGTACCAAATCTGCCCGTCTGTAGAGTAGTCCGGCGAACATAATTATTATTAATTCAGTCCGCCTCGGTCCGCTAGTTTGCAGATCGGTCGGATCGGATATGGCTTACGTGAAGCAACTGTCCGATCCGGTCGTCTGTAGCGAGAACGGATTTTGTCCGCCGGACCAACGGGTTTGGTCCGCCGGACAAGTTCGAGCGTGTGTTACGGCAATTATTTTGTTATATTCGATTTGACAGGTAAAAAGTTTGACGTTTTAGTTGAATTTACTACTAAAACGTCAACAACATGAATGGCGGACGGACTGATAGACGTAATGCTCTCTGATTGGTGTTCACTGTCACAAGAATAAATACACTATTTTTAGTTTTAGAATCCTAAAAATAACATGAATCTTACCTTTTTTATAATAAATAATAAACTTTATTGACATCTTAAAATCATAATTTTAATCTATGGATACTACAATCAAATCGATTTATTCTTAGTGGACACAAGCCTATTATAAATAATCGCTTTCTCTGTGCCCAGAAGAGCATGTCGCCTCTTTGCTTCAATAACGTGATAAGTCCGAAAACTCTTTTTTTTAATTATTTGATTATTGAAACCGCCGTGGCCGATTTTATTTTTCCACAAAACGTGGTATCTTTTGCACATTTAGCAGTGAATCTATGAGCGAAAGACAAAGAACAACTGTGTCAGATCGCGATATCTCGTTGTCTCTTTCTGCGCGGAGATTTGTTTCAACAACGAAACAGAACAGTTGTCACTACGCATGCGGCGAGGAAGGTGCTCTCATATTTCGGCAAAAACGTGACATCACGAAATTATCACTTTGTGGTTGCAAAGGTATGTTTCATTTCAATTATTATTTTTATTCTAAAATGCGATAGTGCAGGTTGACACAGTGTTGTTGAAAAAAGTGGGTCATATGTTCATTGTTATAATTGGTCATATCACATTGTTGACGAAAGAATGAGAATTTTGCTTTGTGTTATCATGAGATACAACATTGTATTTGATAAAACTTTTTCTAATACTAAAATCAAGTAATAGTTATCTGCTGATGTTCCGTTATTGAACAAAACACGAGTGAATTTGACCAGTCATATTCCTAAATATTACTATGTTCATGCTAAAACAATAATATCTAGTTGTATTTATTTTTTCAGATGAATTCGCGATCTAAAAGTCTTGTTAATCTTGCATTGACAACGGACAACTTGAACACACCTATTGCAGGGACAAGTGCAGGTATTTATTTGTATTATTAACTATTGATGATCTTTAAAACTCCGGCACCGCCCCTCACACGGCTGATTTAGTTCCCACTTTCTACTTTATAACGCGTGGTAGGTAGGTACGTGTAATATTGAACTGTTCTGTGCGCGGTATTCTATTCTAGGCACATTTATATTTAAAAATATCTGTCGTGCTACAATTAAACTATTAATTTATGAAAACGTTTTTTTAGATGAGGCCGTAACGTTAAAATGAGATGCACGGTCAAAGATAGAAGAAGCAACGTTAAATGTTGATGACGCAACAAAAAAGGGGCCTCACCAATATCTAATCGCCTTCGTAGTGATTCGACGAGCAGCAGTAGTTCTTCAAGCGACTCATCATTTTCAAGCAGCTCATCTAATACGTCTTTTGTTGAAGGTAAATTTCACTACTGTTCTTTTTTTGTAATTTATCTAATCATAATTATATTCCAACTGTTATATATTTTGTATACAGACAGCGTCGATTCAGTTAACCCATTCACTGCCTACCTGAAAATTAACGTCATTACCCAGGTGCCGCCATAGTATGATATACAGCCCGCCCATCGGCGGGTCCGGCATCTCGATTAAGTATTTTTGCCCGCCCATCGGCGTTTTCGGCATGAAGCTCTAGATTTCGACATGAACCGTTTGATATGTTCAGTTTACATGTACTGTATCGTGTTTAAAGCGTGTATGTGAAGTTTCCTGCGATATTTGTGGTAAAATTGTGACAGTTTTATTGGTTATTAGCTGAAATAGTAATGGAGCATGAAGGTAAGGCATAACTGTCACTTAATTAATCTAAGATGAATCAAAATCATACAAAACCGTCTTTCAGATAAAATTAAGCTAATACATATGTAAAGAAATCAAAAATGTCTTTAAAAAACCCACATCTATGTGCATTTTTCAATAGTCAGGTGTCGTCAACCCCTACACTCAATTAGTTAAAAAAATACATAATGTAAATTTGCTTACAATTTAATTTTTATCTTTCCTCTTTACTATAGGTAATAATGTAATATTTTTTTTCTTTTGTTCAGGCAATAAAACTGAATTTGGTAAAGACGACAATATGGAAGAAATCAAACGACTTTTTCAAAGAATCACGTAAAAAACGAGATGCACCGGCGCATCCTTTTGTTATGTTTTAGCTAGCCACAAAGATGTCCACAAAGTGCAATATGTCCTTGTATATACGGTTCATTTGGTTTAGGATAACACGGACGCATAAAAAAAATAGTTTACTACTGTTTACCTATGGTCTACTGACCGGCCAGCCAGCTCCTTTTGCATATTATTATACTTTTTGCAATAATATACTTTATGTCCGAGGCATACGGTTGACTAGATGACGCCCGCGGTTACACCCGCGTTACCGCTCCACTCCCGTGGCTCATAGCGTGATGTTATATAGCTTATAGCCTTCCTCAATAAATAAACTATCTAACACTGACATTTTTTTTCAATTCGGACTGGTAGTTCCTGAGATTAGCGCGTTCAACCAAACAAACAAACTCTTCAGCTTTATATCTAATATATAAAATTCTCGTGTCACAGTTTTCGTTCCCATACTCCTCCGAAACGGCTTGACCGATTTTGATGAAATTTTTTAGATTATGCCCGCGGTTACACCCGCTTTATTTAAGGCTTCTGCTCCGCTGCCGTCGCTCAAAGCGTGATGTTATATAGCCTTCCTCGATAAATGGGTTATCTAACAGTGAAAGAATTTTTCAAATCGGACCGGTAGTTCCTGAGATTAGCGCGTTCAACCAAACAAACAAACTCTTCAGCTTTATATATAAGTATCAGATACTACAATCGAGAAAGTATATAATATTTTCCTGAAGCCGATTATTAATAGTATTAAAACCATTAAAAATTTTAACTAAAATTATCATGTTTCACAAAAGGTTGGTAAAGCCTGAATAATTGTTATGCCCGCCCATGGGCGGGTTCGGCATGAAAGGTCGGAATCTACATTTTTCCAAACCTGAGATATCTGCAGGCCGTTTTGGTAACGAATAAATTTTAGTAAAACGAATCATTTCACAAAATCTTCCTTTTTTCTAATTGTTATTGGCTTAGATATCGGAGGTTGAAATCCAACCGCCCATGGGCGGGCTCGGCGTGTCAGTTAAGACTTTTCGCCCGCCGATGGGCGGGCACGGCACTGAATGGGTTAAAGACCCAAACTATGAAGTTATGGAGCCACAAAATTGTTCAGATTCTGACGAAGAAGTAACTAATAATAGCGGAAGATACCAAGATGTTGTTTCACAAGTAATTGCTATTGATACACCTACAGAAGACTACGAAATGTGTTTCGCAGATTTCTATGGTTGGAAAACACTCACTAACCAAATGATTTTTTCATTGCTAAAAGATGAAAATAATGATTCTGTCAAACTCACGAGTTTAAAGGTGATTAAAATTTAAAAAAGCGATCCTGAAGCTGTATTTTTTAAAGATTCCTATGCTGATACAGAATTCAAAAAAGCGATTGTTATTAAAAAGAAAAGGAACACCAAAGTCGAATAAAAAAATGCATATATCCAAAAACCTGGCATATCGGATTAAAAAAAAAGCAGACCTAATGGATTTAGTCAACAAAAACCTTATTCCCAGATACCATAGGCCATTTTATGAAAGTTTGTAGCTTTTGAGAAAAGCGTTTTATTTTTTAATTTTATTGATTTTTAAAAGGCTGATATTATTAATATTTAAGCCAAAACATTTAAGTTATAATAAGTTATACTTACCTGTAATTCAATTATTATTAAAGTCTAATTATTCATAAGGACAAAATATTAAGCTAATAATTTAATTACTCCAGTAAATGTTATTCTCGTTAAGAAATAAACAATAAAAATTGTTATATTAGTAGTCATAAGATGTTTCATTGTGAAATTTTATAAGTACATTTTGCAATTGTACTGTTTCCAATAAAGATTGATTCTGATTTTTAATATTATTTTATTTCAATAATGTTTCCTCATAATATAACTCAGTTTCATAACCAAAATAATATCATCAAAATCGTGACAATTTAGTTTGAAACACTGATTTTACTATATATTTGCAAGAACAATGTGACATGTTTTCCCCTTTTTTTTTAATAAAGCCAATTTCTTGCTCAACTTCTAAAATATCAGTTTTTTAATAAGTTTTCACTTAGTTAATAAGTCATAATTTACAGTACATTATATCATAACTGTAAAAAGATATTCTGTGCTACACAATTATTTTTTGAAAGTTTAATAACGCTCTCCTGTAAAATCCCACTTTTCAAGATATCACATTATTGAAGCAAAGAGGCGATGTTAAGTCGTCGGTTCCGATCTATAACATGTATCTGTTATGAAATCTGAATGAAAGATATACTGACTTCACTAAAGTTGGGTAAGTTCAACTGTCCCAGGTTTCTAACTCTCAGGTTTCTAGGTGGCAAGCTGTGCAAGTGTTGCTTAAATTTGCCGACCTATGCAAAGGCAAGCCAAGTTGTGAACGCTACTAGCTACGATCCTATTGACTCACAAATTAAGAGAGACTTATGTCCAGCAGTGGAATGTGAAATACCAGTAGTATCAGTACAGATATACTGACCTGACTAGAGTCAAATTGAGTAAGTCCAGTTGTACGAGGTTGCCCTTGCTCGTGTCCAGTACTTGCATGTACTTAGCTTCTTCGCCGTCCGATAAAGGTAGCAGGGTCGATTCCTGAGAGAAGAAACTGATTAAACACTTTGAAAAAGGATGCAGGTAATTTTTTAATATTAAACTTTTATTGCATAGGAAGACAATTAATGACGAAGCGGGTCACCCAATGATAAGTGATCATCAACGCTCATTGACTCCTGCAATGCCCGTTGCTAACCTTTTCAAAAAATTATATACATGCTTCTTAAAGTCTATGCACACTAAATTTTTTATGTTTCTTATCTCAGAGCTTTAATTGATAATTATTAAATCAGCTTCTCCCACCCCAAACTTATAGCTGAGACTATAAAATCAGAGTTCTTGGTAATTCTTTAACTATTTTAATCAGAGAAACCTTACTGCTGTTTTCTGCATAATCTCAACCTTTCTTTTTAATTTTTATTTATAGACTCACGCCTGTATCCCCCAAGGGGTAGGCAGAGGTGTAATACTACACCCACATTTCAACATGAATTTTTAGGTCCCACGTAATAGGGAGCGAGCCTATTGCCGTACCGGGCACATTACCAGACTCCGTGCTGCTACTGAGAATTTCCTAATAGAAAAACACAATAACACTTTGCCCGACCCGGGAATCGAACGCGAAACCTCCCAATCCCACGCACACATTTATGCCGCGAGACCAACGAGGCAGTCAGTCAGTAATCTCAACCTATATAAAAAAATATTCTCCAGGAACATAGACTATACCAATGAATATTTAAACAAATTTTAACCATTCTTTTACTACCGGAGAGTTTTTGTTGTTATACTATAAACACCAACTGTCACTTTGATGAATTTAAAATCATTGAATTGTCAATCATTTTGATCTAGTTAGGTCTAGCGATTACTGATCCTGGCTGCTAAGCCACGGGTTGTGGGATCAATTCCCATCCATAGCAATTTTTTTTGTGTCACACACAACTATTTGTTCCACGTCAGAGTGCATCTATTACATATAATTATCATTACACATAGATATTTGTCCTCAAACTGCCATGTTAGCTTATACTAGAAGTATATAACTGTATAACTGTGCACCATAACCACTAGTTATTGGGCTTTTCCGTTAGGAAATTCTCAGTAGCAGCACGGAGTCTGGTTATGTGCCCGGTACGGCAATAGGCTCGCCCCTATTACGTGTGACCTATACCCTGTGCGCTGTAGCATGGTGCGGATGATAGTTGCCTATATGACGTTGACATCCTTCAGTTGGTACCACATGACTAGGGATGTGACGTTATGCAATTCATTTTTATTGATCTAACGATACTCACAGCATAAATCTAGTTCACATTAATAGTTATCAAAATTTGAGTGTTATTCGGTTTTGCAGTGTAACTACGTGTATAAACTTGTCAATATATATATTTTATGGCTACATAATAATATCTTTGTAATTTTATAAAACTAGCTGGCACCCTACTATTCGGTACAAGTTAATAAACCCCCAAACCAATCCAACCGCAAAAGCGAGTTGGTGATGTGGCTGAATGAAAACGGAGTTACAGCAGATATAAAAATGTTAAAGGCAGAGCTTATTGCCTTAGTACGGCGTCATAAGCCAACAACTCCTACCTATGCTCTGGACGAAATGGCAAAAAAATAAGGCCACCAGGTCCTTCGACTACCACCCTACCCTACAATTGCCAGTATAACGATATTGAGATGATTTGGGCCCAAACAAAAGGTCACGCCGCAAGAAATAATAAGAAATAATACTTCGCCGCCGGCAAATAAAATGTTGGTCCTATTGCAAGCGGCCATCAACAATGTTCAACCTGAAGACTGGTTGAAGGTTGTGAATGAAAAAAAGAGGGACATTTTGTCTGATTGGGATCGTGACATCCACATTGACAATATAATGGAATCATCGTTGATAATATCCGTCACAGATACAGCTGATGAATTTAGTGAGATGAGTTTAGACGAATGAAATCTATTCTATATATATAATTATATATGTTCTGATGTTTCATTAACAAATAATAGACTTTTTACAATATGATTTGAAGTAGGCCCAATATACGTTTTTTTTTAAATATAAAAACATTGAATATCCATCGTAGCAATACATCCCATCACTAAATACGTCTATGGCGTTACGTTATACACATAACATTATGCGTAATTTTTCTTTCCATTAGATTTTATTTGGAGACTAGAACATTCTGGTTGGGTATAATTTAATGTACCACAGTAATTAATGATTTAAAATATTACGAATGTGGTACAACTGAAATACTAAGTCATAATTTGTAAATCGCGGCAACTTTCAAAAGTGAAATGAAACGTCAGCGCACATAGTATAAAAATTCATGGCGAAATGTGGGTGTAATATTACACCTCTGCCTACCCCTTCAGGGATACAGGCGTGAGTCATAACCACTAGATGACTAAACCAACTGACAGAAACATTTGTTTTCACTTACCCGTCCCTCTTTGTCAAAAGGAGTGACTTCCACAATTTGTAATTGTCCTGAAATAAAAAAAAAAATTTATATTAACATTGTTCCTTCTCCAAATTTTATTCCAAAAGTCATTTTTATCCAAAAAGTGCTTGGATGTATAAACAAAGCTTAGATTATTTCTGTCTGCCTGTCTGGTTAACTAAAATACGATGGAGTCAATTTTATCTAGGCTTTATGGTATCTCTTATGTCATAAACAATCTTTAAAAACTACTGCTACTACGAGATAGCGCCCTATCAGTCCTATTATGGACAATTTAGGATACAACATTTTAACAAAATTGAAGAATACATACCATCTTTATACTCTGCTGCCAGGATCTGTCCCTCAGAAGTCTCAACAGTAACTTCTTCATCAGACATTGTGGATCAGCCCTGGAAAATTACAGTTTGTCAAATCTATGTATACTTAATATTATAAAGCTGGAGAGTTTATTTGGTTGAATTCACTAATCTTAGGGAATACTGGACCAATGCAAATGAGATTTTTTTTTTTTGGAGAGCTAATGAAATATCATCATATTAAGATAAATGTATCATGGGGGGGTTACAGGCTATAATTATACCATCATGCTATGAGCCAGTGGTGCGGAGCAGTAGCCTAAATAATGATGTAACTGCAGGCTCAGCTAGTAAAGAAATATCATGAATACACATGCTTTGAGACAGGTTGACTCTCAAACGCCTCCCTCTATCCACTATTGCTTACACTTCATAAAATAAGACTGAACATCATTATTTCATTTTAATTCATAAAATAACTTGCATGACTGTCATATCAATGGATATCCTGAACTACTGAAGCTAGAGACATCACATTTGGACAACATGTTTCTTTTATGGTGTAAACACCTACTAAGGAATTAATATTTTACATACAAGGCAAGAGGGAAAAATAAAGGTTGTAAATTGAAATGGTAAGCCACTGCCAAAAATTTATAATCTATACTTAATATTAGAAAGCTAGAGTTTGTTTATTTGGCCAACTATTTTAAAGCTGTATAATTTCTTTACCAAACAGGCTATATAAAGTAACAATATTTTTTGAAATCGGACAATTAGTTACTAACATGGTTGCTAAGATATAAGGCAGCGATAGCCTAGTGGAGAGACCAACAGACTACTACGCAGTTCTGCTGCTACAGGTTCGAATCCACTGCATGCACCAATGATTTTTCGAAGTTATGTGCGTATTAAACTGTTAATTATCGCTTGCTAAATGGTGAAGGAGAACATCGTGAGGAAACCTGCATGTCTGAGTGTTCTCCATAATGTTCTCAAAAGACAAGTGAAGTCTACCAACCCGCACTTGGCCAGCACGGTGGACTATGGCCTTACCGTTCTCATAGTGAGAAGAGGCCCATGCCCAGCAATGGGACAGTTTATATACAGGGCTGATGAAGTTATAAAAAGGAGGGTTACAGGACAAATAATATCAGGCTATGAGCCACAGCTGCGGAGCAGTAGCCCTAAATAACACATGCCACCATAGGCTCAGCTTTATTTATTATTCAGCTTTATAACATAAATATTATATAGTAGCATGCGTAAGAAAATATACAATGTTTACTGCTGTAAACTCCATACTTACACCATATACTTCAAATAAGATCCTTCACATTGCAAATTAGAAGTGTTTTATTCTTGATAAGATGTGGGCAGGGTTGTATCTACTAGTGCAGTTGCATACACGAACGTAATCCAAATAAAGAAAAATAATGTTAAAGAATGTTTTCAGATATTATGATGGTTATACTACATAACTATTGTTTCCATTGTTAAATACATACGGAGATATCGCACATTCCGATATAACCAGTCTGTATAAATTACATCTTCGGTGGGAGCCATTTGACGTTTTGCGATGTAAAATAACTTCTGACGCAAATTATCATACGACATTATAATCAATTATAAGTAATTTGTTTACAGATTTATGTAGAAAATAAACAAAGTTTATAATTCATACGTCAATCCCCAAATGTCTGACAAAAATAATTCTTGAATTGCAACACCAAAATAGTTATTGTGGTGTTTCTATTCTATGGCGAAGACTTTTTTAATTTTATTATTGCAACAATCAATACTCACGTTTGATGGCAACAATGAAGTTTTGAAAACACAGGAATAACAGCACACAAGATAACTCTCACTACACTAAACTTAAGATAATACCGAGAGAAAGCTTTAATATGGCGACGCCATGGAATAAAATATCTTTTTCTGTGTAAATTATGAGTGAAGTGAACACTTTGCGGTTCAATCAGGGATGCCAGTAACAATTTTGTCAAATATAACACAAATAAAATACTGAAAATTAAATTTCTTCTATTTAATTTGTAGTCTTAAAGGTTTCCTTTAGTTTTTATATACTTAAAATGTTTTATAATGTTACTGTATTATATTATTTCATAAATGTGTGAAATAGTTATAGGTATTTTAATTTTAGACTGGCAACAGATAGTGGGGAAAAATAATCAAGATTTGTAGAGATGCGAATAATTTACCTACTCAAAATTAAACTGCTTTTAACTTAACATCGTTAGGGATTTTGATTTAAAAGCGGTTTAATTACTGCATTAGTTTTTGCATTGTTAGCCATATAAAATCATAATAGATAAATATTCTGTATGGATGTTCATATCATAGCTCTATGGTTCATATTGATGACTCATGCATGGGCCTTGAACTTCAATGACATTCGTATGACGCAAGAGCTGACAGAATATGGCTAGCTCTTTCTATCGTACCAAAGAAGTATCGCTATCCCTTTCTTGAAATCAATGTACCGCTGTTACTCAGTGAAGATAGTAGAGCCAAAACTGTAAATAGCGAGCTGGCTCTAGCAAACGCGTGCATGCGCAATGAACGTGGGAGGAAATAACTCTTCGTCCTCTTCCCTCCAATACAAAACGCATAAGCACTCTTAAAAAATTTAAAACATCGAATTTATTAATCATGGGCAACATTTATTAAAAACAAAAATTAGACACTGCCACTACTTAGTTGATTCTTGTAACTGGCTATCTCACTTGTGTGTTGTAATTAACCTGTTACATGTAATTAAATGATAAAATTCCGGTGCTGAATCGCACTATCTGTGTTTTCCGCGCGCTGTTGTAAGTGGACGCTAAATTGAAAGTTTCTCTTGGGAGGTCCGTAGCTACTACGTGAGCCGGTGCTGACAGGGAACCGGTCTAATTCCTTGTCATCAGATATGTTGAAGCGTAAGCAATCATATAATGGTAAAATATAATGTCAAATATGTCAAGAAAAATGATAAAGAGAGACTAGGTCTCATCCACACGGTAGTAGCTGATTTGACTTCCTTTTTTGATAAAGAAAATAAAATAAAATAATAAAACCTGTGTAGTTCAATCTTCTTTTTGGATTCTTATTCGATTTTTTCTGTTAATAAGCATTCTAATTTTAAACTAGTTTACGTTTTAAAAGAAAATTAAAAATAAGGAGGTTCATGTATTTAATTAATTATATTTCTTTATGTTTACGATATTGTTTAATTTTCTTTATCTTTGAACTTAACCATAAAATACTAAATTATAATTTGAGCATCATAAAAATTAGCGTTATAATATGACATAAAATGTAATCCTAATTCAATATGTAGAGTCGCATGAAACTCGACGGTAAACATCTATAATTATAATCTTAATAAATTGCCGAAGTACGCACATAAACGTTTCTTCGAGTAGACCATTTAAATTATTTCAAGACATTTGAAGATTTCTCAAAGATACCTAGTTACATGCCTCGTCGGTAGAGATTAATTAAATTAAAATCATTAAGATTTGCCGTAAGCGTGAAAGACAAAATTATTGATCAAAGTGCAATGATAATAATTACGAACACTTTAAGGATGCCACATTTCTTATGATGCTCGAGTCGCATACTTGGTCGCTACGAGACGTGTAATGGGTACGATTCCATTTAAAAAAAGTCAGTCGTAGATAAATCGAACGTATAGCGCTCATAGCGAGACTTGGCTTGCCGTTCGTAACCGATCGACAAAGTTAAGCAACACTTACACAGGTCACCACTTGGATGGGTGGCCACGTGTGGCATTTACATCTAAGCGCTACCGTGCTTCGGAGGGCACGTAAAAGCTGTCGGTTCTGGTTCTTGTCTAAGGATAAGGATCGTTTGGCCATGTCGGGGGCCTTCAGGCGGCTTGAAAACTCCGACACCAGAGTTGGCCACACCTTACACGAAAAATAAACAAAATCGAACGTAAACAAAAGGGAAAACTGTTTGTCTCGCCTTTGCTTGAGTGTGCGTGCTTAAGTTTTTAATTATCATCATCATCATCAGCCCTTTAAACTGTCCCACTGCTGGGCACGGGCCTCTTCTCACTATGAGAAGGGTAAGGCCATAGTCCACTACGCTGGCCTAGGGCGGGTTAGCAGACTTCACATGTCTTTCGAGAACATTATGGAGAACTCTCAGACATGCAGGTTTCCTCACGATGTTTTCCTTCACCGTTTAGCAAGCGATAATTAACAATTAAATACGCACTTAACTTCGAAAAGTCATTGGTGCGCGTCGAGGATTCGAACGTGAGACCCTCTGCGTAGCAGTCTGTCGCGATGTCGGTGTCTCCACTCGGCTATCGCTGCTCGTTTTTATCGTATTTTTAATTATACCTATTATTATTAAATCTAGCATTGCACATGCCAGTCCTTAAAAAAACTCATACGACTGGCAGTTCCGACCTAACAAACACTTCAGTTAAAATTTTATTAATATCGAATATCGAGACACAAAAATTCGTACTACAATTTTGTGTATCACACAAAGTATTGTTCTGGATGGGAATGGAACTCACAACACATTAAGCGGCAAGTCGATAACTTAATCCATTAAGCCAACCTTGCAACATTATAAAAAACATTATAAAATTCCTACATTATAAAAATGGTTCCTTTGAACCAAAGCAGAACGCTTGCTCATATCTTAGCAACCAACTGTCCGATTTGAAAATTTTTTTTGCTTTTGATAGACTTTTTAGTAAAGAAAGTTAAAAGTTTTAAATGGCTCTCTGTGATCAAGCCTCTTTAAACAAAGAAAAAAAAATGGCTCTCTCTGATAATTAGGATCGAGGCAATGACCTTTGACGTTAACAAAGGGAATGAATAAATTTTATAACATCCGTCGCATACATCCAATCTCTTTGGTCGCATACCTGATATCATAGATTATACATATATACTAGTCCTGATGAGGCATAGAGAAACGAAAGCTTATGAGTCGAATGACCTTCGCACAATGGAACTTACGTGGGACACTCAGAAAGTTTTGCGACACAAAAAAAAATGTTCTATAAGTAAATATATTTTTCACCACAGCAGCTCAAACATGCCGCTTTTGCTGCGAGACAACAGTGAACAAAACGCGATTTTGATTCGACCGTGAGGCAAAGTAGCTTTTTAATTTTTCAATCTTCAGTGCCACGAATTGACATTGTTCAGCCACAAATTTGAAACATTCGAATTTTACTGTACTCTGTCTCTTTCACATGCATATAAAAAGTGAGTGAATAAACAAACCTCTTCGAATTCGAAATTCGATTTTGGAATTCGACCTCAAAGAAAACACCTACGTCAACGCAAAAAAAAAGAATAAAGAAATTACTTTTTTTATATGTTATTGGTTACATGTTTAATTTATTATTGGATTTTAATAAAAATAAGTCTAATTAATAGTATAAAATTAGTATTTAACCAATACATTTTTATTTAGAATTACAACAATGATACATTTGAAAAATAAACGTCAGGGACGCGGTATTAAAACGCGATTTAAAAAAGTAGCGGGAATAAAAATTTCGCTGATGCTGATACAGTAGGTATAGCGTAACATGTTAAATTTACCTATATTAATATATAAAATAATCTAAAAAGATGAGTGAAACTAGCGATGATGACTGTACTTTAACACCAGAAAAGATAAATCAACAAGTGATTATGCAGAATTCAATCTATTCCTGTTCATTTCTATGTCTCCTAAGTAATATGTGTTCTCACTGCTGTGGTGAAAAGTTATGTGTGCTACACGAGAGCAAAGTTTTTTGTATCTCGTGCTGTTGAGTCCCTCACCATGCTCAGGATTCTAACTTTGATTCACTCGCTACGCTCGTGAATCAATCATAGAATCCTTCGCTTGCTCGGGACTCAAAATCAGCACTCGAAACAAAAAACAACTTTGCTCTCTTGTTGCACAAATAACTATTTATTACATCTTTTCAAAGTACTCGCCATCAGCCTCTATACAAAGTTTCATGCGTCTGAACCAGTTTTCGAAATACTTTTTCCAATCCGCCGCAGACACCTCGTTTCCAGCCTGCTCGAACGCTGAGAGCGCATCATCCGGCGACGAAAATTGTATCACTTGAGCTGATTTTTTATTTTGGGGAATAAGAAGAAGTCACATGGTGCTAGGTCAGGGGCTGTAAGGAGGGTGACCCAGGAGATTGACCGGCGTACTGTCTAGGAAAAAAATAAAAAATAAGGAGGTTCATGTAATTAATTAATTATATTTCTTTATTTTCACTTTATTGTTTAATTTTCTTTATCTTAACCATAACATGGAAAATAATTAGCGTAATAATATGACGTAAAATTTCATACAATTCCAAAATGTAGAGTCGCATGAAACTCGACGGTAAACATCTATATAATCTTACGAACTTTATGTCCGTTAGTTATATGCTTGTAAAGTCCCCCGCGACACAGGGTTTATTTCTAGTGCGGGAGGGGGAGGGGGAGTTGTCTAAAAAACCAGAAAATAAGAAATAAAAATTGCCGAATTAAATTAAAGTATACATTTCTTCGAGTAGACCATAATAATTATAATAATTATGTATTTCAAGACATTTTTAAGTTTTTCCGAAGATACCTACATGCCTAGGTAGAGACTAATCGCGTGCCCAGCACCAATTAAAATCAATAAGATTTGCCGTAAGCGTGAAAGACAAAATGATTGATCAAAGTGCAATGATAATTACGAACACTTTAAGGATGCCACGTTTCTTATGGTAAGGTGCATAGGGTTCCCACCAAGAACTTAGGGTCCCAAGCCAACCTCACCTGCAAGTGGTGCACCTGCCGATCAACGGACGAGGCTCTGGCAAACAAAATATCCCGATAAGCGGCAATAGGCTCGCCACCTGTTACGTGGGATCAAAACACTGGCGAAAAGTGGGCGTTTAATATGCCTCTGCCTACCCCCACGGGGAAACAGGCGTGAGTCTATGTATGTATGTATGTTTCTTCTTCTGATGATCGAGTAGCTACTTGGTCGCTACGAGACGTGTAATGGGTACGATTCCATTAAAAAAAAGTCAGTCGTAGATAAATCGAACGTAAACAAAAGGGAAATCTGTTTATCTCGCCTTTGCTTGAGTGTGCGTGCTTGTGTTTTTAATTTTTTTTATTTAACTATTGTTGTTCCATTGCTGGGCAAATCTTCTGCCAAGTCGTGCCAGTTTCTGTCAAGATTGTTTAAATCGTCACGTCCGTCCGCCCGTCTTGCGGCACCCATTGCGTGACGATTTTTGCCCATCGGCTAGGATACATCCAGATCACGTGCCCCGCCCAATCCCACTTTAGGTTGGCAGTCTTCCATCCCACATCAGCAATACCCTTAATTATTATTAAATCAATTTATAGCATATATCACATGCCTCTGAAATTAAAAGATTAGAATTTTGCACACAGACTTCTTGCAACATAGATAACGTAGTCAGCGCTTTAGTGGGACGGGATCGCATAAGAACGATGTTCCAAACCTGGTTTTTCCAATCTTCTCTATATATAAAATCCTTGCGTTACTGACTGACTGACAGACTCGCTACAGCCGAAACTATTGGGCGCAGGAAGCTGAAATTTGGCATGTATGTTCCTTGGGGACCGTAGGGGTGCACTAAGAAGGGATTTCCCGAAATTCCCACGGGATCGGCTAAAACGGGTAAATTTAAAAAAAATGCAGGCGTAGCTGCTGGCGTCCTCTAGTATTCCCATAAAATACCCAACCATTGCACGGTTTGACTTGATAAGGGAAAGTTCAAAGTCCACTACGATTACCAAATTCCCGGTTCTGCATGATTTTTGACAACTTTATGGAGGACTCTCTAACATGCATGGTGCTTCTTCACGATGTTCCAAAGTACCTAATCTTAATATATAAAATCGTTGCGTTACTGACTGACTGACAGACACGCTACAGCCGAAACTATTGGGCGCAGGAAGCTGAAATTTGGCATGTATGTTCCTTGGGAACCGTAGGGGTGCACTAAGAAGGGATTTCCCGAACTTCCCACGGGATCGGCCAAAACGGGTAAATTAAAAAAAATGCAGGCGTAGCTACTGGCGTCCTCTAGTACCTAAGTAATAATTCTATAGCCCTTATCGATAAATGAGTTTCCCAGTACAAAAATAATTATTCAAATGGGACCTGCAGTTCCTGAGATTAGCGCGTTTATATGATTAAAGATAAGACACAAAGAACACTAAGATTCGCAACACCACTCCTTTACCACTTAAAGTGTTATCCCTTGTCGAGGGCGTCGCCAGCCAATTGCCTAGGGGAGGGGGGGACAAGAACGCCAGCCGATGGCCTAGGATGGAGGGGGCCCTTGGCCTTGATATAGAAAATAATAAAATCTCTAGGGGGGGGGCAGCTGCCCCCTCCTGCGCCCTCCCCTGGCGATGCCCATGTCCCTTGTCAGAATCGAACCCAACGACATTCCAATGCGACCGGACCGACCGTTGGATCCGGACGGCCTAAGGCGCTGTACCTAGTCAAAATAGGCTTCACAAAACAGTTTTTTAGCCAAATGTATACATTTTAGAGCAGCTAAAAAAATATATGTTAATCTTGATCATATTTATGGGGGGACCATTGTGTTCAAAACACGTTTCCGGTAAATTTTCTCGATAAAAAAAACCATAAAATAACCATTTAAATTGAAATTGTAGCAATTGTAACTGTATTATTTATAAACAAATCTTGATAATATTAATAACAGTGATGTAATATATAATAATAAAGGGAACTGTTGTTTTTATTTATCGATTGGAATAAGATATTTGTAAGGATTAATGTATTTAATGATAAATAACTCGTTCTGAACGTCCCGTCGTCATCGCGCTTCTCTTTCTTATGTATACAATCCGACAGTGACAGCAACAGCTGAACTCAGTGTACTGTACACAGCGCCTAAGAAGAAGCCTATATGCTCAGCGGTGACTGAGAATAATATAGGTATGGCTCGTGTTTTAATTGAATTAAAATGTTAATAATAAACAAACTATTACAAGAAAGAGCGTCATAAGTCATCCAACGCGCTAAAATCGCCAGACCTTTAATTTAGGTCCGAAATTGCCAATAGGACCATCTCGTGAAATGGTCGTATAATAAAAAGAACTTGTGTACTCTGGCTTGTGTACTCAGGGCAAGACCTAAACACTTAGTGGTTTTGTCTGCGTTTTACCGTAAAAAACCACTCTGGATGGGCTCCGTAGACCGGCATCATCCGTATAATTTACTACTAGTAGGTAGGCCCAGTTCCAGATAAGCCATTATCAGACAGCGGCGAATCTCGCCAGTATATTATATTATCCGTCGATTTACAGAACGCGATATCTAAACGAACCTATTCGCGGTAGGAAGGAAGTTTAGTTGATCTAAATCTGTCATGCATGGCAGAGGTACAGCTCTTAAGGGTCGTCACGTGTTGTCAGCCATCCTAGCCAGCCCATTAATGTGACTGTCATAGGGCCGTCTTAAGCCGTGTCGGAACCCTTGGCCACAGAAGGACTGCGGGCCCTCGGCTACCCAAAAATTTCCAATAATAGTAGATATAAACTGATGTTTGCTACGAATTTATTTCCGTTTGTAGTAAATTGACACAAATCAAATAGTCATTTAATACAATTATTACTAGGTACCTAAGTATTTGATTCGTAATATGTGTATCCTAGACCTAGGCACGTGGTCTGTGTGCGTGTCGTAAAAACAGAACCTATAGATCGAGATCCTAGGATCGGGGAGGACAAGCAGAAGTTAAACGATGCTTCCAGTCTCAGTATGAAGTCTATAACATTAGGCAAGGCAGAACATATTGCCAAAGTGGTGAGTAACACGAAACTACGGACGAAATCCAATAACAGTCTAAGGCCCATAGTGCAAAAAACTAGGCTGGTCTTAGTCCAACTATTTGCCAGGAACTCGACTTTGGATAATAATTGAGTAAACTCTACCCTCAGCAGTAGCCCGAAATACGTGTACCCCCTTTCTAACACGCCAGTACCACATTACGAACGCAATCAAAAAGGTTCAATCCTCAAAATTTACCCTTGCTCACGCGATCTCTAAAAAGGATGACCACACAGCAGTGGGCAGATCTTGGAGAGCGAAAACTTTGACTGTTAGCCTCATCATAGGCAAGGCTTTCGACAGTTTCGGCACAGGTCACTTCTATTAAAGCTTCCATCCTAAGAAGTCCGCGAGGGACTCAACTGAAAATTGAGAAAAGCTGCCAGCTACGGAAGGATTGGAGAGTATCATAATCGTAGTAGACGAAAGCTCCGAAATGAAATCTATTAATGATGGCGTCAAACAAAGCTCAATGCTGTCCCCAACGCTGTTCATCGTGCATATCAATGACTTGTCGATTGAGAGCATGCATTGCTATGTGGATGACAGTGCGGGTGATGCGCGATGCACCAACCAACAGCGTATTTCTCCGAGCTAATTACAAGAAAAAGGGGTATTTCATGCCGAGTGAACGACTAACGCAAGGCTGGCCAATAGATTTACTAAGAGGGCAAAATTTCAAAATTATTTATCTCGAGTCGGCTCCCGGCCACTACTTTTTAAAGGTAACGAACTACTAATATAATAGACTCTATTTTTTTATAGACTCACGCCTGTTTCCCCGTTCGCCATGAATTTTTAGGTCCCACGTAATAGGGGGCTAGCCTATTGCCGTACCGGGCACATTACCAGACTCCGTGCTGCTACTGAGAAATTCCTAACGGAAAAACCCAATAACACTTTGCCCGACCCGGGAATCGAACCCGAGACCTCCCAATCCCACGCGCACATTTATGCCGCGAGACCAACGAGGGAGTCAATTAATAAAATAGTATCCATATATAACAGATTCTACAATTTATTAAAACATCAAATTTAAATACAATATCATGTTTAATGTGATTTATGAAGAAGTTTTCTGATACTAATTCATCAATACTTGGTTTTAAATCTGATGTTGATAATGCTATTGGCCAGCCTTCAAATCCACGGCGTTGGCGGGCAAACTTAAATGCCTTGGCGGGCCACTTTGTGGAACGCGGGCTTGGGGTTGGCCAGCCTTGGACTAACGCTTTATGAAGCGTAGCTCCTAGCGTGATGTTATATATAGCCTATAGCCTTTCCTTGACAAATGGTCTATCTAAGACCGAAAGAATTTTTCAAATCGGACCAGTAGTTCCTGAGATTAGCGCGTTCAACCTAACAAACTCTTCGGCTTTATATATTAGTATTAGAGGTAGGTACATTAATGTACTTACTTAAGAAATAGGGATGATTCCTGCAAGTAAAATTAATTTTATGGGTTCATTTGTCTATTAAAACATGCTAAAATAATGGCAGTTTCGTTCATCAAGTAATTTCGGAACTCTATATTCTATACATTGTTAAATTATTAATAGACGAGCACATGCCCAACATTCAAATCGGACCAGTAGTTCTTGAGATTAGCGCGTCCAACCAAACAAAGAATCACTTCAGCTGTCTTATCTTTATATAATATTTATATATATTTCTTGTGTGCGTGTGTATGTCACTGAACTCCTAAACGACTGGATCGATTTTGATGTTTTTTTTTATGTGTGCGTTCAAGGGGACTTGAGAATGGGTGAGATTCACAAAAAATTGCGGATAGATAAAATTGGGCAAGTGCGAGTCGGACTCGCGCACGAAGGGTTCCGTACCATCATCTACAAAAGAAAATCACGTTCGTTGTATGTATATTTAAATACTTTTAAGTTTCTACCTGTTTATTAAGATCGAATTGAAAGAAAAATTACGTTTGGTGTATGGGAGCCCCCCTTTATCATTATTTTTTATTTTTATTTAATTATTTATTTAGAAAGGTAATATACAACTACATATTCTGTGAAAATTTAAAGCGTCTAACTGTTACAGCTAGTAATTTTGAGCAAAAACAACAAAAAAATAACAGGTTTTTTTGTATGGGACTCGCCTTAATATTTTTATTTTTTTATTTTTAGTATTTGTTGTTATAGCGGCAACCGAAATACATAATTTGTGAAAATTTCAGCTTTCTAGCCATCATGGTTTATGAGATACAGCCTGGTGACAGACAGACAGACGGACAGACAGACAGCAGCGGGGGCTTAGTAATAGGGTCCCGTGTTTTACCTTTTAGGTACGGAACCCTAAAAAGAAATATGGCGGTACGAAGTTCGCCTGTTCAGCTAGTATTAGTATAGCTTTATCGATAACTAGCTGACTCGGCGAAATTCGTACCGCCATATTTTTTAATAACAATAGAGCACATAAAAAAGATTATCCAATTTGGTGCAGCCGTTTGGAAGTAGCGTGCGTACAAAAATTTCGGCCCGAAATTTTTGTACGGAACCCTAAAAATTAATACATACCCGAAATTTTCGGGTATGTATTAATTTTTAGGGTTCCGTAGTCCACAAGGAACCCTTATAGTTTCGTCATGTCCGTCCGTCTGTCCGTCCGCAGCCTAGCTCAAAGACGCCTGGTACTAGAAAGCTGATATTTGACATGAATATAGACATACGATATTGCAACAAAACTGTAGAATAATATTTAAGATAATATTTTTTTAAGGGTATCTCCCCTACATATATAGTGGGGTTGAATATTTTTTTGGTTGAGTACCCCATTGTGTGGGATATCATTGGATAGGTTTTAAAAAAATATTATTAGTTTGCTCAAATCATTTTTCGATCATGTGATTTGTTTGTCAAATATCAAGCTTTGAAGTGAAAAAATTTTAAGACTCAAGTGTCCTCCCCCCCACCTCTGCCGGCTAAACTATTAATTTAGAAGAGATATATTATAATATAACGAATTTAAAAGGAAAACTATGACGGCTAGACATCACTAGTTTACGAGTAATCGTCGGTTAACTTATAAATACCTATTTCTGTGAGTTTACATTGGGAGCTGAGAGCTACTGAGAAATTCCTAACGGAAAAACCCAATAACACTTTGCCCGACCCGGGAATCGAACCCGAGACCTCCCAATCCCACGCGCACATTTATGCCGCGAGACCAACGAGGGAGTCAATTAATAAAATAGTATCCATATATAACAGATTCTACAATTTATTAAAACATCAAATTTAAATACAATATCATGTTTAATGTGATTTATGAAGAAGTTTTCTGATACTAATTCATCAATACTTGGTTTTAAATCTGATGTTGATAATGCTATTGGCCAGCCTTCAAATCCACGGCGTTGGCGGGCAAACTTAAATGCCTTGGCGGGCCACTTTGTGGAACGCGGGCTTGGGGTTGGCCAGCCTTGGACTAACGCTTTATGAAGCGTAGCTCCTAGCGTGATGTTATATATAGCCTATAGCCTTTCCTTGACAAATGGTCTATCTAAGACCGAAAGAATTTTTCAAATCGGACCAGTAGTTCCTGAGATTAGCGCGTTCAACCTAACAAACTCTTCGGCTTTATATATTAGTATTAGAGGTAGGTACATTAATGTACTTACTTAAGAAATAGGGATGATTCCTGCAAGTAAAATTAATTTTATGGGTTCATTTGTCTATTAAAACATGCTAAAATAATGGCAGTTTCGTTCATCAAGTAATTTCGGAACTCTATATTCTATACATTGTTAAATTATTAATAGACGAGCACATGCCCAACATTCAAATCGGACCAGTAGTTCTTGAGATTAGCGCGTCCAACCAAACAAAGAATCACTTCAGCTGTCTTATCTTTATATAATATTTATATATATTTCTTGTGTGCGTGTGTATGTCACTGAACTCCTAAACGACTGGATCGATTTTGATGTTTTTTTTTATGTGTGCGTTCAAGGGGACTTGAGAATGGGTGAGATTCACAAAAAATTGCGGATAGATAAAATTGGGCAAGTGCGAGTCGGACTCGCGCACGAAGGGTTCCGTACCATCATCTACAAAAGAAAATCACGTTCGTTGTATGTATATTTAAATACTTTTAAGTTTCTACCTGTTTATTAAGATCGAATTGAAAGAAAAATTACGTTTGGTGTATGGGAGCCCCCCTTTATCATTATTTTTTATTTTTATTTAATTATTTATTTAGAAAGGTAATATACAACTACATATTCTGTGAAAATTTAAAGCGTCTAACTGTTACAGCTAGTAATTTTGAGCAAAAACAACAAAAAAATAACAGGTTTTTTTGTATGGGACTCGCCTTAATATTTTTATTTTTTTATTTTTAGTATTTGTTGTTATAGCGGCAACCGAAATACATAATTTGTGAAAATTTCAGCTTTCTAGCCATCATGGTTTATGAGATACAGCCTGGTGACAGACAGACAGACGGACAGACAGACAGCAGCGGGGGCTTAGTAATAGGGTCCCGTGTTTTACCTTTTAGGTACGGAACCCTAAAAAGAAATATGGCGGTACGAAGTTCGCCTGTTCAGCTAGTATTAGTATAGCTTTATCGATAACTAGCTGACTCGGCGAAATTCGTACCGCCATATTTTTTAATAACAATAGAGCACATAAAAAAGATTATCCAATTTGGTGCAGCCGTTTGGAAGTAGCGTGCGTACAAAAATTTCGGGTAGCGATGGGCGATGACGAGATGTTCAAGTCGATTGTTTCGATTGTTCAAACATCTCGATGACTCGCGATTGTTTTCTCTCGCCCAGTCGATGGTTTCGAGTCAACTCGCGGCGACTGAATGGAGTTATATAGTTTTAATGCGATATTAATATTGTGTTGGTTGGTGGGAGTTAATAATACAAACTCATATCGAAGTCTGTCTTTTAAGTATTTATTAAATTTCTCTTAGTTATTCACAATTAATTGTACTTGGTACAATCTATTGTGAAGTAGGTATAGTTATGAAACATACTCTTTATTTTGATGGATTTTATTTTCCTTAGTAGTTAGTTGGTACTGATTCAATCAATCAATGAAAGACGGCTAGGATCATCGCCACCGGCATAGATACATTTCTAGTACAGTCGTGTACGAGTGGACGATGTTGACTCGGAACAATCGAAAAACATCTCGATTGTTTGATGACAGACCGAGACAATCGGCGACTCGATGAAAAATTTTAACGACTGCGATTGTTTCGACTGGACAAACATCTCGACATCGCCCATCGCTAATTTCGGGTATGTATTAATTTTTAGGGTTCCGTAGTCCACAAGGAACCCTTATAGTTTCGTCATGTCCGTCCGTCTGTCCGTCCGCAGCCTAGCTCAAAGACGCCTGGTACTAGAAAGCTGATATTTGACATGAATATAGACATACGATATTGCAACAAAACTGTAGAATAATATTTAAGATAATATTTTTTTAAGGGTATCTCCCCTACATATATAGTGGGGTTGAATATTTTTTTGGTTGAGTACCCCATTGTGTGGGGTATCATTGGATAGGTTTTAAAAAAATATTATTAGTTTGCTCAAATCATTTTTCGATCATGTGATTTGTTTGTCAAATATCAAGCTTTGAAGTGAAAAAATTTTAAGACTCAAGTGTCCTCCCCCCCACCTCTGCCGGCTAAACTATTAATTTAGAAGAGATATATTATAATATAACGAATTTAAAAGGAAAACTATGACGGCTAAGTAGACATCACTAGTTTACGAGTAATCGTCGGTTAACTTATAAATACCTATTTCTGTGAGTTTACATTGGGAGCGCTGGCTAAATCTTAAAGATGCCCGTTTTGAGTCCCATGTGAAACAGAAGTTATTATCAATAATGGCCATTATGGGCAACTACGGAACCCTACATTGCGCGTGGTATAACACGCACTTGGCCGGTTTTTTATTTATAAAGCTAAGCAAAATAGGTGTGTGTACAAGTTCTACCTACCTTCTTGCTTTTAAGATCATCTAGTCCCAAACTAAGCAGAACTTGTTCTATGGATACTACACGACACAATGGATTAACTTACATACTTACAAATATATATTTTTTGTAAATACATTCGTATTATACTTACATAGAAACACTCAGATCAAGACAAATAGCCATGTTCATAAATGTTTGACTTGAGTGGGAATCGAAGCCGCGACCTTCGGCGTGGCAGTCGTTTACATTCCCGCTACGCTACCGGCTGGGTCGTCAATTGTATGTGTGTCTTTGGGGTAAAAAAAACATATTATGTGATTCGTGCAAGGATATTATATTAACCTATAGTTACCTACTTAGGTAACTATCAAAAATACGTACATAATAGGTACAGCCACTGAATACAGATTTACATAGAAGCGCATTTCTTAAGGATTTCGTGTGCCGATACCGAGTGGTAACTGTCGCCAGTGTAGTTCGTAGTTGGCGCCGTTGGCGGCGCTGGCATCGTTCTCCTTCTCTTTTGCTCTCGTAGTTAAAATACACAGGAGGAACGTTCGTCTCTCTTGCACCCGTACAGACAGCTGTCACAGAAAGTTTGTCTACGGAGCGCCCATAAGAAATGCGCCTCTATGTAAATATCTGAGCTCTTTGCTACAGCCTTTTGGAGTGTGTTCGAAGTGACACTTGTTATTTTTACACTTTTCCGTCTGTTCAGAAATTTGTTGTTTGCTTCTTAGTCGCCCCTTCAACACCCACGGAATGAAATCCAGTAGAGACATTTTGATTTTGAATCCATCACCACACGGACAAATGGAAAACTATGAACAGGAGAATATAAAAATAAATAAGTTATTATCTGGGGCACATTGACTCCGCTTTGAATATCAATATGCGTCAATTCAAAAGAACATTAAGTACAGGCGTGCATTATACATAGGTATACTTACAGCAAATAATAGCGAATAATAATTTTGAAGTGTTTTTAAAAGCAAGCCAACAAATTTCTAATAACAGGCGTCGGCAATCGAATTAATTCAATCTAGAAATATATCGACTCTACATTTTTTTATTTAGTTAAACGTTATTATATATATATGTTTTAAATTATTAGTCACTCATATTATTATGTAGGTAACTGTCACACAAATGACAAAGCTAAAATTCTGTTAAATCTGGTTAAACCAGTAGGTAAGCGGAATAATAAAGTCTTGGAAGCAACCGGGATAACGCTTGGTCGATGATGATTCCGATTCTATCTTTTTTAAAGACAACTCCCGCACTAGGGATTTATCTTGTTACGACGGGGACTTACAATTAATGTTAAATCAACGGACACTAATTACATCAACAACAAAATCAGAACAACACTCAGCGTAGTGCCAAAGAGAAATACGACAGCTTAAACTGCAACGCCATACATGCACTTGTATTAAAATGTAGAGTTTCTTTGAACGCTCTCTTCTCTCTCTTATGACTTTATTGTCTGAATTGGACAATCTTTTTGCTTTTGATGAACTATTTACTGAATAAGAAATGACCAAAAAGATCCAAACAGCTCCAGATGCGGTCTGTGTGGAGAGCATTGAAGAGCCTCGGGGGAGGCCTATGTCCAGCAGTGGACGTCATTACTTTACTCTATGTTGGACGTCATCCGGCTATCATTATGATGACTATGATGACTATCAGTGACTATCTGCACTGAATACAGATTTGCATAGAGGCGCATTTCCCAAGGATTTCGTGTGCCGTTTCCAAGTGGCGACTGTCGCCAGTGTAGTTCGTAGTTGGCGCCGTTGGTGGCGATGGCGTCGTTCTCCGTCTCTCTTGCTCTCGTAGTTAAGATACACAGGAGGAACGTTCGTCTCTCTTGCACTCGTAGAGACAGCTGTCACAGCGAGTCTGCCACGCCGCCAAGGGGCAACTTGGGTCACAGAAAGTTTGTCTACAGAGCGCCCATAAGAAATGCGCCTATATGTAAATATCTGAGCTCTTTGCTATCTGTAAATTGTCACAGAACATCTAAATCAGATGTCATCAGTTTTGTTTATGCTCATCTATAAGTTTGCTTTCAATTGTAAATGTAGAGTTTACTTATCTTTAGATATAACATTCTTTCGTCAGCAGATTCGTTAAAACTTATTACGATGCGTGCAAATAACTATAATTAATCATATTCAGCACATATATTTTATAATAAGATTATTTAAAAGCCGTTCGTCAATATAAATACATTAGTTAGCAATCAAATCAATTCAATGAACAACCAAGAACGACTCTACAATTTTCTAAAAAAAGAACATGTACACACGGCTACTCGTCAAGCTATACACTTTGACCTTTGTACCGTTCTTCATCATCATCAGCCTTTAACAGTCCACTGCTGGACCTAGCCTCTCCTTTGAAAGGAGGAATTGGCCTACTATACCACTCTGGCCAAACGGGTTGGTATAGGGTTTGTATCAAGTTTTCCTTCTCTTACAGTGCTGTTCTCCGCATAATATGCTCCCTCTGTCGGCTCTTACGACACCCATGGGATGGTATGGGGTGGTGACAATCCGTATTCTTAATCCGTCACCACACGGACCGTTCTTATAGCGTAGGGAATAAGTGTCAAAATCGTACTGCAACTGTTTAGCTTGACTTGGCGCCTTACATAAATACCGTACATAAATTACTGAAGATACAACATGAAATTTAGATAGTGGGTTCCTTTTATGGTACTTATTAGGGAAATATTCTTTATTGTATAAAGTGGCGATAGCCCAGTGGTGTACGTAACGGAGTGCGCAGACGATGGTCTCGGGTTCGATCCCCAGGTTCTCCGGGCACACAGCTCTGACTTTTCGAAGATATGTGTGTATTAAAAACGTAATTATCGGTCGCTTAACAATGTGCCCGGTGGATGGCAATAGGCTCGCCCCATATTAGGTACATTGGGACCAAAACATAACTGGCGAAGTGTGGGTGTGTACACCTCTTCCTACCCTTTCGGGGATAAAAGGCGTGAAGTTATGTTATGTCTTCTCCGTGTTGGAATTAGGGTTGCCAGATCCAAGCGTGTCAATACCGGGATATTTGGAGGGTGTATTAACGTTTAGTAAATAAAAGTTTGTATTCTCTAGATAAAGTAACATTCGACAGGTTCTAATGCCAGCCGTGTCAGTTGGTTACTATCTAATAGATCTAGGTGTTCGGAATCCGGGACTGTGAGGTCTAATTACTGGACGCGGGACAAGACACCAAATTCCAGGATAATCCCAGATTTTCCGGCCAGCTGGCAACCCTGGTTGGAATACAACACAAAGCAATAAAATACTTGCTTCTACATCTCTACATTAAAATACAAGTTGCATAATAACAATAGGTATAATATGTAATCATAAATTCAACGAAGAAAATATATAAAGAACTTTAAAAATATATATAGAACTGTACATATTCCTAAGAATATAGGTAAACAACAACTCTTCAATTTCAGAGTATCAGCAAAAAACAATTTTAAACTTAATTCGTCACACATTGAATACCTACTTACAACCGATAATAGTATATTTAGTTTACAAAAATATGATACGAATTACTAAGCTTTTTATTATTTTTTGCGCAGCTATACCTACAATTTTGTAGAGATAACTCTCTACAAAATCATAAAAACAAGTACAAAAAGTATTTGATCACAATCAAACGCAACAAAAAAGGGAGTCAAATCAGCTACAGCCGTCATTGTGAGAGAGAATCTCGTTTTTCATTGAATACTCATAGAATTGTAACAACATTAAAGTTCATAGTTCATATTAATTATTCCCTTAAACATGATCGACTATTCCTGTGCGAACATATTATTAAATCCATTGGCGAGGGCTTGAGCCGGCCCCTCGCCACGACCGGTTTCCGCCGTAGCAACGGACTCCCCGTAAAAACTTTATAAACACTTGTATATATACTTAGCGAGCTCGAAAACTTTGAAAGCGCGATTCAGGCCACCGTCTCTGATTGGCTAACGTACGTGACGTAATTACGGCGCCTTGGAAGGAAAGTGGGATAAGTATATTTCGATAAAATTGTATTTCAGAAATTAGTGTGCAGATCTGTTGGCTCTACATACTCACAATATACGATTTAATCATTGTAAGCGCTTTTCTCTGTTCCCCATAGGTAAATTAAAAAAAGAAAACGTGATCCAATTACACAACTGCACGGTTTAAGCTTCATTCCCGAATCATGAGTAAAACCTGCAATCATCAAATCAAATTAATAAACAAGAAGTTATAATTTTCATGTTCGTTTTTAGTGTGAAACAGGTGCGTTTCATAAGCTAATTATTCGCAACTTTACACCAAGCCTTATTTACCTTCGCCTTCAAAGAGGTGCTTAACACTTTCACGGACAGTAAACGCCTATAGGCGTGATAACAATAAAACTTCAATTGTGTCTCGTTTACTGTCCGTGAAAGTGTTAACAACACAATCTGTCACAGAAACCTTTATGTAAAAGTACATGGCAGCGGTTCACCTGTGGGTTTGGTCCACTAGCCCATTCGCATTATGACGCTGATACATTTGAGCATTCATGCGAATGTAACAGAACAGAAAAACAAACGAGTGTGTTTTAGCGAGCATTCTTACGAACGTTCTGACGAGCATTCCAGCGAATTGACAGAAATTTTGCTTTGACTGTTTTGCTGATTACAGCGTTAGCTAGAAAGTAGAAAGATCGTGAAAATGTTCGTAACAATATTCGGCTCTGTTTGTTGTTCAGTTCGCCAAAAAAAGAAACGTTGAGTACTCGCTGTTCAGTTACAAGTGAATGCTCAGGTGTATCAGCTGCGTATCGTGACGCCACTATACAGGCATGACGATCGAGTGCAAAACTCATACTAGACCCTAGTATGAGTTTTGCACTCGATCGTCACGGTGACGATAGACTAGTCGACGGGAACAATTTCCGTACATTTCCTAAAAGCGGATAAAAGCGATCGATAGAGTCCGCTAGGGGGCGTATTTAGGAAATGTATGAAAATTGTTCCCGTCGACTAGTCTATCGTCACCGTGTAAAACTCGTACTAGATACTCAGTAACTACTACTTTACGTTTATATTTCGTAAAGTAGCTCCTGGCGTACCTACAACTGTGGTATGATCTCAGACTACTCCCAAGTATTCATTTTGGGCTACCGAGAAAGCATGGATGGATGCCACTAAGGATCGGAGCAAACGGGCCACCGACCACAGCCACTGGTGGCCAGCGATAGCCACTTAACACACTTTTTCATATATTTTACTTCTGTAGCAAGTGGCCGCCACCGGCCACACGTGTGCGGCGCGTCTATACAAAATATATGAAAAAAGTGTGTTAAGTGGCTGTCGCCGACCCTAAGGCTTCCTATTGCGTGAGTGGATGAGATATCGAATGTTACCCGAAATGAGATGTCCGTCTAGTGGGGATCATCCACAACCAGATGACACCAGAAGCCAAAAAACCTATTCACTCAAAAGCTAACAAGCCTTTTCTACCTTAAAATATAGTAATTCATGGTCGTCGTTACCAGGTCAGAGAAGGGAGAGCATATTTTATATATAAATATAAACAGGTAGAATAGCAAATAGACTATATAATCTAAATATGGCATAAATCAATACCACTACTGGTAATCAGCCCTTAATTCCGGCGAGTTTAACCGAAACGGGGCAACAGCCAGAATATTCACCCTCTTTTTATTCAGTTTTAAGCATACTTTTTAGAATAATAAGAGTAAATATAACTCTTGATGAGATGAGAGATGACATTTACGGGGTGAGTCCCAACTACCCCGGTGACCTGCCCCGGCACCGGGGCAAATGGGAATATAGTTGCATCTGCCCCGGTGACGGCAACATCACCGTCCATCGGGGCACATGACACACATTTAGTTGCGCATCAGCTCCAGTGGCGCTTGCAGCCACTTAACGGGATAGATGTCATAGATAAAGTGTCATCTGCCCCTGTCTGCTTTTAACTTGGAAGTCGGTGTAACCGGGGCAGATGTAACAATGTTTCTTATGTGCCCCGGTGCCGGGGCAGACCACTGAGGTAGTTGAGACATATTTTACGTAAACTCCATGCCAAGTAAATGGCTGACCATTTACTTGCCATGGAGCTTACGTAAAATATGTACCCACTAGTAGCCAAATCTTCTTAAAGTAGGTATAAGCAAAATCTACAATATCGCAGGTATGCTACTTCTCACGACGGAGCAAAATAATTGGATGATTCAGCACCGCGTCTGCGTACTAACTGCGAGTAGCGCGGTTGTCGTCTCAACGTCGCAACGTGCACACCTCCACACAATATTAATGACACGACGTATTTATAGCTACGGCGTCTTGCACTGCGGACAAGTTTGCTATAAAGTGCATTCGTAACCAAATAAAACATTATGCGCTTTATTATAAAACATGTAATGTAAATAGAGGTTTGGTTCCAGCCTTACCTGTGTAAAATTGATTATAAGTAGGACTATAAATATTAAATACAATTTAATAAAACTGTAAAGCAGCGATAGCCCAGTGGAGAGACAAACAGACTGCTACGGAGAGGGTCCGATTTCGAATCCACGGTGCGCACCGATGACTTTTCGGAGTTATGTGCGCATTAAATTGTTAATAATCGCTTGCTAAACGGTGAAGGAAAACATCGTGAGGAAACCTGCATGTCTGAGAGTTCTCCATAATGTTCTCGAAAGACATGTGAAGTCTGCCAACCCGCACTTGGCCAGCGTGGTGGACTATGGCCTTACCCTTCTCAAAGTGAGAAGAGCCCGTGCCCAGCAGTGGGACAGTTTAAAGGGCTGATGATGATGAATAATACTGTAAAAGGTTTAATTCCGCCCTAGTTTTGTAATAGGGCCACTTCATTGATTTAACGCTACAGGTTACATTAAATATTTTCGTTTTAATGTCGGACTCCCTTGGTCCGCTTACTAGTCTAATCAGATCTTACAGGATATAGCTTTTTTTATTTATTTTTTTATAATCATAGGTGGCAAACGAGCAGACGGATCGCCTGATGGTAAGCAATTACCACCGCCCATGGACGCAAGCAACCCCTCAGGAGTCACAAGTGTGTTGCCGCCCCTTGGGGTTGGAAAAAGGGATAGGATAAGGAGTGGGATGAGGGAGAAGGAATAGGGCCTCCGGCACTCTCACTCACCGAACGAAACGCAACAGTTTAGGTACTGTTACTTTACTTCGATTTTCTGTGAGAGGGTAGTACTTCCCCGGTCGAGCCGGCCCATTCATGCTGAAATCAACAAGGCTCTACTACCGTGATAAGCTTCTCCTCAGAGCGACTGCCATATGATACTTACCCCAAGGGAGAGCAATTAGCTTAGACCAACGTCCATATACCTACATATTCGCGTGCACTGACTATCATAAACTTCGTAATAGCTGGGACCGACGGCTTAACGTGTTCTCCTAGGCAACTAGCAAGCGATAATTAACAAATTATTGATTATTTTCTTTACATATAGATATTTCTTTATTATGTTTTGTTTTAATATCATCACGCCTTTAGCCTCGAAGGGTTAGGCAGAGGTGTACACTCATTTTATGCATAAAAAGAATAAATTTATCGTCGTCAGCCCTGTACATAAACTGTGCCATTGCTGGACACGACCCTATTCTCTCTATATGAAGGTTAAGGCTCAGTAATAGTCCACCACGCTGACCAAGTGCGGGTTAACAGACTTCACATGTATTTCGGGAACATTGCGAAGAACTCTCAGACATGAAGGTATCCCACGATGATTTGTTCTGAGAAAATCCAATGAGTAAATAAATGATTCTGAGTAGCATAGCCATCAAAGAGTATACAAATACTACGTATAGCCATGGCAAATGATTACCGGAAGTGAGGTACCGTTGCAATGCCCGTCATAACGTGCGCTATTCATTATTTTAGCGGAAGTGACGCGTTACCCGGTAACTCCCCGTTTCCCATAAACTTGACGTGCCTTTGAATAATGAGTCTAACCTCTAACGTGACTTTTTGCTGGCATATACCTTAAGATTAGACAAAACATGTGCCTCTGTGGTCCAGTGAATAGCGTATGCGACTGCTGATCGGAGGTCTCGGGTTCGATTCCCGGGTCGGGCAAAGTGTAAATGGGTTTGCCCAAATTGTCAGTAACACCCCAAAAGTCTGGTGATGTGCCCGGTAACGGCAATAGGCTCACCCCCTATTGCGTGTGACCTAAAAATTCATGGCGAAACGTGGGTGTAATATTACACCTCTGCTTACAGGCGTGAGTCTATAAAAAAAAATAGACAAAACATTGCGAGATCCAAAAATCGTTGTTTGTTGTGTACCTTGATTGTATGTTTATAATGTCTCCTGTACATGCCTTAAATCATAGGGTACCTATCATCATCATCCTCTTAGCGCTATCCCAGTTTCGATCTGGGGTCCGCTTTCTAGTCTAACCGGATTCGGCTAAATATTAGCTTTTCCACAGAGCGACTGCCTGTCTGACCTCCGCAACTCGAAGGGATAACGATATTCCATGGTTTAGACTAGTGTCTATTTAGAAGGTACTGACGCCCTATAACGACTGTCAAAGACCTTCATGACAACCGGGACCGACGGCTTAACGTGCTCATAATAAACCTATATTTTACTGAAAAGCCCGTATGATGGTAATCTAAGGCACGTGAAATATTTATTTAGAGGCGCTGAGCTCACAAGTCCCGCCGCGACCACGGCTGAAGCAAGTCAGTCGAAACGTTGGCAAATATTTATTTATTTATTATATGGAAAACCAGCAGCATTTACAATGAATTTTGTAACATAAATAGACAACAACTAGCCAATTACAGGTCTTCACTTTTAAGCGCTATTAAAGTCTGTAAATACGTGTGGATAGCAGAATATAAAGAACAATATACACTTAGTATAATAACTAATATTATTTCATTTGTAGAAAGAATCAAACCTGGTATTCTAGAAAGAAATCTCGGCTTAGCAACCGCCTCACTGATGCTAAATTAACATTAAAAATATCAATATCGTGAGATTTACAAATATTATTTAAAGTCATGCTAGCTCGCCGAAGGAACGTATTCTGTCTGTAATTTGATGACGCAAGAGGTAAATTAATGGGTGTATAATGTCGCATAGCTTTAACAGGGGTATTAAATCCAATTTCACCAAGAAGTTCAGGGCAATCAATAGAATTAGAAATAATTTTCAACATATAAATGACATCTGCTATTTCTCGCCTCTTAACTAGGGGAAGAAGGTGAAATTTTGCACATAATTTAAAATAATCTTCACTTTTATAACTGTGTTTGACCCGATAACATAAATATCGAATAAAATTGTGCTTTTTTGTGCTTTAAAAGAAACTGCTTTTAAAGCACAAAAAAGGTGTAAAAGATCTATGTTCCATCTTAAAACTACAGACAGCTGTGAACCGTTGTTTAAAAAACACAATATTTTAACTTTGCCATGCCTATATGTGCTGGAAGTCGCAATGTTTGTAAAGACAAATCCCAACCGCTTTGAACGACTGACGGATGCGGATGTTGTACCACGTAATAGACGCGACAATAGTAGGATGTGTCTCCATACTTCTAGGACAGCACTTATGCGCAAAAGTGTCTTCTGTATTGCACCGATCATCTATACATATAATAAAATGGTAGGAAGGTCAAAACTGTACATTGAATATTTTTTTAAAAGAATAATTGGGGTGTGATCTACTATCGATACCGAGGCCAAAAATATAGTTTTTAGAATTTTTGTCTGTTTGTCTGTTTATCTGTTTGTCCTTATATCCGGGATAAAGTAAAAAAGTAATGCATGGATTTACTTCAAATTTGGCACAAATATTATTAAAAAGTCGGGTCACCAGATAGGCTACATATTATCACGCTATGACCTACAACGAACGAGCAGAGAACCTTTATTTCTTCAACGCATTCTGTAACAACGTGTAATGTAACAATGCATATTTGAATGTTGTTATTATATTAACTATGCTATAAGCTAGCTTCACACTATAAAAATCACGCAATATAAGTAACTTAGGCTGATAAACATAATTAATTGAATATATAGAATCAAGACAATTTTAATGCAGCGCCATCTAAGAGAGTTCAAAAACATCAAGTCGAATTACATGTGTAAGCCCTTTTTGGATATAAATAATTTAAATTTGAACATGTTGGCGACGTTAATAGTTGTTTTCAAAAGTCATAGATGGAGTTGTACATTTTCTTCTTAAAAATTGTATTTTTAATTCGTTTCAGAGATGAGCAAGACTATTAGTTGAAGTTATTTAATTAATTAACTTAATTAACTACACCATCGCCACACTTGATTGCTTACATCATTTCTGTCAGAATAAATAGTAATAGAGTTAGTACAAAATAAACATTTTGGTCACATTGGTGTTATTATTGCTTCTTAATTAATATATTTTCATGTCGCATGTAAACTTGCTTTAAATTGTCTTCCGGGATATACATATAGCACGTACCTTTGTTTGGATTAACTGTATATAAACATTAGTGCGATGTGGAACTAGCTAGATTATTTTTACCCACACACAGCCATTTATTTATTGTTACGTCTGAAGCGGTTTGGCGGATACTGGTGTTCTCTATACATGAGAAGCATCCTACCGTAATGCATTTACACGACCACCTAGAGAACGGCCAGCGCATATATTTTGATCCCGACAGCGTTGCTGAGCACTTGGAAAATCCGCGTCAAACAACTCTTTTGGCATTTTTCAGGCTCTGTAAAATCGATCAGTTTGGGAGGTCCCTTACGTATGACGAGATGCCTTCATATTACACGTACGACAATCAAAAGGGTGTATTTAACCGACGTTGACAAGCAGGTGCTGTGGAAGGTTTTCCGGGAAGTTTCAAGGACACCGCATTTTGTAGAGTTTATACCGTACTTTTATATTATTTGTGTAATAATGTCGAAAGCTATTTTCTGCGGTTGTTACTTCACACGGTCCGAGGCCCAACGTCTTTCGCCTTTCTGAGGACATTTGATGGCTTGGAGTATCCCACTTACCGCACAGTCTGCGTAGTACGTCACTTTCTCGACGGTGACCAATACTGGGATGACAACCTCGCGGAGGCGAGCGTCAGTGACAGTCCCAGCCGCATGCGTCATCTGTTTGACGTCATCTTGGTGTTTTGTGGAGTCGCGAACCCGGTAGCTTTCTGGGAGAACTATCGCCATCATCTGTCTGAAGATTTTCTACGAGCTTTGAGGCGTGTTACTAGAGTCGAAGTCGAAGTAACTGATGAGCGCGTGCTGAACACCTATCTCAGTTCACTTCAAGACGTGGTCATTTCTATCAGCGACAATCCACTGGTCAAATATTTGTTACCAGCTTCCCAATCATCACCGCATCAAGACCGTGAAAATTGGGAGTATAACGCTGAGACAATTTGAAACGACGACCTTACGAATTTTACGACACCGTCCTTGAAAGCGTTGGGTAAAGCCAGGCTAAAATGTTTTTCTTGGATGCTCCTGGTGGAACAGGAAAAACATTTGTTACTACTGGCATACTTTCAGAGGTCAGGAGGCAAGGCAAAATTGTCATTGCTGTAGCGTCGCCGGCAATCGCTGCCACACTGCTTCCGGGTGGCAAGACAGCACATACCATGTTTAAATTTCCCATCGATTTAGAGAGCGCCGTAACACCCGTTTGTGGTGTGTCACGTAACAGTGATAAGGGACACGTGCTCAAGGATTGCTCTCTGATCGTATGGGATGAGCGTACGATGGCCAATAGGAAGGCAGTTCAGGCCATGGACAGAACCCTGCAGGACATCCGCAGGAACGAGCATTTAATGGGTGGTCACAGTTCTGTTCAGTGACGATGCCCGACAAACGCTTCCCGTGGTGACGCGGGGATCGAGGGCTGACGAGGTGAGTCATCATCATCATCATCATCATCATCAGCCTTTAACAGTTCACTGCTGGACTAGGCCTCTCCTTTGAAAGGAGGAATTGGCCTACTATACCACGCTGGCCAAACGGGTTGGTATAGGGTTTGTATCAAGTTTTCCTTCTCTTTCAGTGCTGTTCTTGCTCCCTCTGTCGGCTCCTACGACACCCATGGGATGATATGGGGTGGTGACATTCCGTATTCTTAATCCGTCACCACACGGACAAGGTGAGTGCTTCGTTGAAATTATCTTTGTTGTGGTCACGAGTTCGTATGCTGCGCTTGACCATTAATATAAGAGCTCAGCTTGGCGTCAATGCACGTGCTCAAAAATGCTAAGATGTCTTTCTAAGTCTTGGCGAAGACACTCTACCAGAGGAGAGAGGTGGACAGGTGATGCTTCCAGAGTCTCTCAGTAGAGTTGTATCCAGCTTAGAATTAGGTATACAGCTGTATACCGTAATAGCAGAATTCGTGAGTGTGTGAGTGGCCTACTTTGACGCCCAAAAATGATCAGGCTGTAGCAACTACCGAATGCATTCTCTCGGAAATTGAGAGGAATGAAGTGGTCTACACCTCTATAAACACTGTCGTCGAGCAAGAAAACGCCACACATTATCCCGTGGAATTTCTGAACTCCCAGTCAGCAAGTGAACTTCCAGCGCATAGCATCAAGCTGAAAGTCGGTGTCCCGATTATGCTTCTTCGGAACCTATCTCCTCCGAAGTTGTGTAACGTGACCCGCCTGAAACTCATCTAGCTCCACAGACACACCATTTAGGAAATTCTTACGGGTTGTGGCGTCAGCGAGGCAGTATTTATACCACGCATTCCTCCCATACCTCATAATTCAAGCGCATACAGTTCCCCGTGAGTGTTTGCTTCGCGATGACCATCAATAAGTCGCAGAGGCAGACATTGAGGGCAGCGGGTGTCCTGTATGTCACTTGCTCCTGCGTCACCAGTCCTGACTCTCTTTACATTTTGGCTGCGGAGAGCTAAACCACTAATGTTGTAGGTATATCGAGAAGTCCTATAAGTATGTATTTTACCCTGTTATGTATTCCTTATTTTCTCCATCTGCTTCAGTCACAACTTATGACTTAATTCAGCAGAATCGCAATAAAGTCATTTATTCAAAGCAGGCTGAAAATCAGCACTTTTTGAAGGTCAATTTTACAAAAGACAGTCTCCCTCTGTTATTACACTTTCTGCAGGTATGAAATATAAATAAGAAACGGGTTAATGAATGTTATTTTAAAAGGTAAATCTTCTCATATATTCACGTCTTTTATCCCCGAAGGGGTAGGCAGAGGTGTACTACACACCCACACTTCGCCAGATATGTTTCGTTCCCAATGTAATAGGGGGCGAGCCTATTGCCGTCTACCGGGCACATTGTTAAGCGAGCGATAATTAATTAATATTTTTTAATACACACATAACTTCGAAAAGTCATAGGTGTGTGCCAGGGGTAGCTGGGGATCGAACCCAAGACCATTGTCTCGGCAGTCCGTTACATACACCACTGGGCTATCGCCGCCGCGTATTTTTTAAAAGGTATAATCGTAGGTATTTATTTAATAGTTAGGTGCTGTATAGCGTTCACGCAGACGACGTCGCGGACAGCAGCTAGTATATAATAAAATACCTCAATCTTGGAGATTACTTAATACTAAAAAAACTTTACGAAAATTCTTAGCAGATAAAGCATATTACAATATTACAGTTTTTTATCAGAAGTAAGTTTTAGTTGACATCCATCTTGGTATTGGTATCTAACCTATTTTGTTGTATCTCATCCTTTTTTCATTCTGGTACATAAAATGTAAATTACTTTTTATAGTCTCAATTTAAATGGCACTGTAAATTATTTACTGATTTAATTTAAAATTGTTTCCTTTTAAAATTGTGTAATTGGTTTGATGGCTGCATTATATTTCTTTTTTTTTCTTTATGTTATTTTTGCATGCCAACTGATAAGATATGGCTGAACTTGTATATATTTACTTTAAGTGTCACCAAAAATGTAACCCATATTTGCAAAATATGAGAGCAAAGTTTTTTGTATCTCGTGCTGTTGAGTCCCTCACTACGCTCAGGATTCTAACTTTGATTCACTCGCTACGCTCGTGAATCAATCATAGAATCCTTCGCTTGCTCGGAACTCAAAATCAGCACTCGAAACAAAAAACAACTTTGCTCTCTTGTTGCACAAATAACTATTTCCTAGTGAAAGTAGCAATAGAGCATTTTGATGGGTTTAGATCTAACTTATTTTTGACGCAAAAATCCTCTATACGCGATAAATCGGATTGAAGGGATTGAACATCATCGTGCGATGAGATCGGTATAAAAATCTTCATGTCATCCGCGAAACTAAGTAATTTTGCTGTATGTAAACATTTGCCGATGTCGTTTACAAAGATTGCAAAGAGTAATTAAAGGACCTAAGAGGTAACCTTGTGGAACCCCGCTAGGGACAGTTACCCAACTAGAAACGTAATTATTTATAGTCACTGCTTGAGATCTATTAGAAATGTAAGATATAAACCATCTCAAAAGATCGCCCCTTTGGTATTCGCCCGAGGTATTTATGCCTTAAATATATAATTTATCGCGAGTAAGACCCGCAATAAATACTATATCACTAAGTTGGTATTCATATCTGGTTAGACCAATAAGCGGCCCTCGGGCCCCAGTGTGTCGGATTCAGTGGGCTCGTGTCAGTCTTGGATGCAACCGGGGTAACGCGAACCCTAGGCGATGATGATTATTAACTATCGGTTGTCCCGTGCCTTGGAGAAAACGCTAAGCCGATTCTGTCATAAAGATCTTTGACAGTCGTTATTGGGAGTTACTATTTCTGTATAAACTGACACTGGTCCAAACCATGGAATATCCCTATACCTTTGGGTTGCGGAGGTCAGAAGGCAGTCGCTCTGTGGAAAAGTTGATATTATGTCATATCTGGTTAGACCTACTGGTCTAACCAGATATGACATAATATCAACTCCTCGCTTACTAGCGGACCTCGGGCTCCAAGGCGTGTTGGTTGCAATCGGGATAACCCTGATGATGATGATGATCGCGAGTAAGACTCGCTAAATAACTTTGTATAATATTTAGAGGCAGTTATGTAAATACCACGCACTATGCTAATATTCTATCATAATTAAACTAACTTAAAATAAGAATAAATATTATTTTTATTTTCATAATTGGACTGCCTCGTTGGTCTCGCGGCATAAATGTGCGCGTGGGATTGGGAGGTCTCGGATTTGATCCCCGGGTCGGGCAAAGTGTTATTGGCTTTTTCCGTTCGGAAATTCTCAGTAGCAGCACGGAGTCTGGTAATATGCCCAGTACGGCAATAGGCTCGCTAGATTTATTTTAGTCTCACGTAATAGGGGTATTACGTGGGACTAAAATAAATCTGACGAAAAGTGGGTGTAGCAATATACCTCTGCCTATCTCTTCGGGAATATAGGGGTGAGACTATGTATGTATGTATGTAAACATAATTTTAAACAACTAACTGAACAATTTAGTATCAAATTTAGAAGTCGTAATTAAACTCTTCCACATCGCTGTCAATTGGGAGCGTTCCCAGAAGGCTGGCAGCATTGCCTCGTTGTATACGGGTATAAGGTACCTATACTTAGCTTACGGTAATCTTAGGTTTTACCAGTAAATCTTAAGAGTTACCGAAATGGGTATAAAAAAAATTGGGCAAGTGCGAGTCGGACTCGCGCACAAAGGGTTCCGTACCATCATCTATAAAAGAAAATCACGTTCGTTGTATGTATACTTAAATACTTTATAAGTTTCTACCTGTTTATTAAGATCGAGTAACAAATTGCTTAAAAATTACGTTTGTTGTATGGGAGCCCCCCTTTATTATTTACTTTTTTTAAATTTAATTATTTATTTTGAAAGGTAATATACAACTACATATCCTGTAAAAATTTAAAGCGTCTACCTGTAACAGTTAGTAATTTTTACCAAAAAATACGAAAAAGACACTTTTTTTGTATGGGACTCCCCCTTAATTTTTTTATTTTTTATTTTTAGTATTTGTTGTTATAGCGGCAACCGAAATACATAATTTGTGAAAATTTCAGCTTTCTAGCTATCATGGTTTATGAGATACAGCCTGGTGACAGACAGACGGACAGACGGACAGACAGACAGACAGACAGCGGAGGCTTAGTAATAGGGTTCCGTATTTTACCTTTTAGGTACGGAACCCTAAAAAGAGTTAACATTTCGGGCTTTTACCATGTTTAGCACACAATTGTTTTACAATTATTACCGATTTATTACAAGTTGGTATGGAAAATGAGAAAAGTATGAATTGTAGGGTTTTTAAACTCTAGGGGGGCAGTTGCCCCTCCTCGTCCCCTCTTGGCGACACCCTTGGGCCTATATGTAGCAGTGGACTTCGGTAGGCAATGATGTAAAAAATTGCCGGATACGTCCTCCTCCGTGGTCCAGTGGATAGGGTATGCGTCTGCTGATCGGAGATCCCGGGTTCGATTCCCGGGTCGGCCAAAAGTGTTACTGAGTTTTCTGAATTCTCAGTGGCAGCACGGAGTCTGGTGATGTGCCCGGTAACGGTAATAAGCTCGCCCTCTATTACGTGGGACATAAAAATTCATGGCGAAATGTGGGTATAATATTACACCTCTCTAAAAAAAACATTTAAATTAGTTCCAATCGCTGACAGCTGACTGGCTTGCGATCCCAGTCAGTCAGCGGAATGCTCGTAAAACTACTACTACAGTATACAATGGTCATAAACATAGTTATTATAGAGAAAAGACTTCGCGCTTCACCGCTCTCTGTTAAAGGCAAGATTGCTTTATATAGCAATATAGTATTATTGTATTGAATTATAATACATTTGGGTGCACCTAGCAATCCTAGCATAGTGCACACCTCGTGGACTATGCTCAAAATAAAGTCGTATAGTAAGGGGTGATTTTCCAAGGCAACTCTACATTTGTTAAAACAACCTCCTCATTTGGTCACTTTAAGTATAGCCCCACTTTACAAGTATACAAACAATATCCATATATGGAATAACAGATCGAGTAAGTAGTAACACATAAAGAATTGTCTTGCGTGGGGATCAAACCCACACAGCTGTTCGGCAAGGCATTCACGACAGCCTTTGCTCCATCGTGTCGTCTTTACTTCTATAATATCAAGATAACACAGGTTATATGCATACATAGATGAACTGTTCTGTTTATGCATATCTATGGCCCGGAGTTACCACTTACCACTACCAGTACCACCCATAATAACAAACAACCTATACCTAGTAAGTACAGGTGTGAGAGGATTCTCAAATGTAGACTCAGCTTGCTTAGCACCTAAAAGTTTTCAAACGAGAACTTTGACAAAACTTTTACTGCCAGATAGATTTGGATTACCTATATAGTGATGAAATAATAAATGAGAAAAACGATGAGCTTAACGTTAAATAAGAAAATTATTTAATCACAATTTTATTATTAGGTAACTTGAAAATTTGCGTGGCTGATTTCCACTAAACTAATTAAAACATGCAGATTGAGATGAAACTTTCTGATAATTTAGCATATCTATCGGAAAAAAACATCCACTACTTTTTATCTCGATAATCGAAACCAGATCGAAACCGCGGTCATAAACTAATCTTAAATATTTTTATCCACAGTTTATATAAAAGTATCATAAAAAAAATCATTCAACATCCTACACCAAATCGTTCGTTACCGCCACAAAAAGACGACACAATTTCACAAGACCCCATAAAAAATAAAATACAAGTATTCATCTCTTTGTGAGTCTTGACCTTAAGTAGTGCATTCAAGAAACCTGATTCAACACCCCCTCCCCCCTTTGAGCCGCAGTGGTACAGAGTAGTCGTACGCAGAGATGAGTAATTTAAACGAATTTGTTTTATAAATAAACTTATAAAAAAAAAAAAAATAGGTATAAGTAAATCGTATCTTTAAAGACGATCTGTGATCGTATGTATAACATAACTTGCACTGACTGGATTATCATATCATCGCAGAACTACTGAAGCAAAGAGCTCAGATATTTACATAGAGGCGCATTTCCTATGGGCGCTCTGAAGACAAACTTTCTGTGACCCAAATTGCCGCTTGGAGGCGTGGCAGCCGCGCTGTGACAGCTGTCTCTACGAGAGCAAGAGAAACGAACGTTCCTCCTGTGTATCTTAACTACGAGAGCAAGCGAGACGGAGAACGACGCCAGCGCCGCCAACGGCGCCACCACCAACTAAACTGGAGACAGTCCCCACTTGGAATCGGCACACGAAATCCTTAAGAACTGCGCTTCTATGTAAATCTTTATTCATTGACTGAAGCTAAAAATATGACATCTGGACAGCGCGTTCCTTTTATGACGTAGGCACAATAAGGTAGGATTTAAAAATATTTCACCCCTAAGGGGTAAAATCTAAACCTAGTCCAACCTCTCTGGGTAAAATAAAGGTTGACAGCCTAGGACAGGCGGAGCCATCGGATCGCTAAATGTATGTTAGTATTAATGTTAAGATCAAAATGAATATTATTATTTTAACTTCAACAGTTTTCTGAAAATTAAAAAGGAAGTAGCTATAAAAATATTTTAAATTTTATTGTTGCTATGCTTTGCCTGTGAATGGATCAATGTTCTTCTATCCTTCCAAACTACTACTATTATAAATGCGATGCGGCAGTTTGTGAGGATCGATATGTACAGTCGAACAACTTCCCGCTAGACCACCATAAGGGCGAGAATCGCTCAGCAAGACATCGTCGCTTCCAGTGCTACTTTAGACGCACATTGACACTCGTATACAAAACCAGTTTCTAGTGTGCCTCGACTCTATGAGCGAGCCAAGGGAATTTCTTTCAAACTGCTCCACCGCCGACTTGTTTGATTGTACCTATGTCTAATGCCTAATAGTGTTTTCGCAAATCGACTCCGTTATTTCGATGAATCTTTGCTTTAATAGGTTTTACATCAGAATAGTTCATAATGTGTTACCTCGATATCTCAGTAGGGAGAATAATAAACTGCTACCCAGGGATTACATTTCGAAGTTACGTGCGTATTAAATATGTATAGGACTGATGATGATGATAGAGCCAGGTACCGATCATTCCTTGAAAGCTGTCTACAAAGGTGCGGCAGAGATATCTACCCTTAAATACCTACAATCATCAGCCTTTAACAGTCCACTGCTGGACTAATCCTCTCCTTTGAAAGGAGGAATTGGCCTACTATACCTCGCTGGCCAAACGGGTTGGTATAGGGTTTTCCTTCTCTTACAGTGCTGTTCTCTGCATAATAATTATGTCCCCTCTGTCGGCTCCTACGACATCCATGGGATAATAAGGGGTGGTGACATTCCGTATTCTTAATCCGTCACCACACGGACGATATGATATACAAACCAAATAGAAAATTTTACCACTACGTTCAACACAAATCCCCGCCATTATTATCGAACACCACTGCCATATTCAAACAAAAAAAAGAACCACCTAAAGCGGCACACTAACCTACAATCCTGAATCGCGATATCAAAGTTTTCACGTCAGTACGATCTAGAACGGCTATTTCACTACAAAACGCAGGGAGTCCGCACCACAGGGTAAAGCGGTACTGTGCAACCGCTCCAATGAAATGCACTGCACAATAAATCTAGACCTTATTCCGTGACGCATATGACACAAACTTCAAGATTTGCCATTCTGTCGACTAGATGTAACTGCTAGATCGTATTTGTAATACCCGCGGCGCATTAGAATGACGAATGCTTGAACTTACAGAATGCTTTCAGCACCTGTGTGGTAAATTCGACTCCTTTTTTACACTTTTTGTTGTTTTTACTAAGTTTTTCTAAAATAATTTGTGCATGTTCAGCTTTATTTATCATTCAAACAGCAGTTACTATCTTATAGGAGTAAATAGAATCAGTCTGTTTTCTAAATAAATAAGCTAGATTTCAGCTTAAAATCTTGACGATGTTTGGCCTTTATTTTACTACGTTTTTATTACATTTCTAACTCTACAATATAAAAACTTGCGTACTCTAGCATTAGTTGGTGCTAATATGGTGCTGTTTCGCTTCCATAATATTTTCATCCTAATTGGAATCTCGTTGGTTTAGTAGATAGGTAGGTAATTAGAGATTAATAGGTAGGAGTAATAGAAGAACCTACATTTATCTAATACTTAAAAATGTTTGTTGGTAGAGTCTCTACAATTTGCAATTATTTTAATTAAAACGGGACAACACACTATGTTGTCGAAATTCAACTAAGTAAAAGAGAAAATCTTACTTGTCATTAATCTGAAAAATATACAGGTATGTACTTAGCTCATAAGTTTATTAAAAATTTTGCAAGTATAAAATGGTAGAGTTCAACAATGGGTAACAATCTAATAAAGAAAATATACACAAATCGTACAAGAATATTATAGGACAATAATTTATCACGATAATTATTGCGGCTTATAAGAGTAAACAACATTGTCATCTTAAAAAAAAAGAAATAAACAGTTCAATGGCACTTCTTTTTAAAGCGACATCTACTGGACTACGTTAAACCTTTCTTACAAGAGGGTGTTGTATAGCTTGCTTGAAAACGGAACTAACGCCTCATGGAAGATACCTATTGGTAGATACTTAACCTGTGTGCGAGACTAGTGGGCTATATGTGGGCTAGATGCCACGCTAAGGGGCCTGCAGGTATGAACTGTCCACTAGATAGAGCTGAGGAGCCAAACTTCTGTGACTCCTCTGGTGTTGCTTGTTTCCATGTACCTAATCGCCTACCATCAGGCGATCTGTCACTTCGGTAACCTCCCAATAATTAAAAAAAAAATAGGGCAAGTGCGAGTCTGATCCGCGCACCGAGGGTTCCATACGCATTTTACCTTATTTGGAGGTTAGTGCTAATTCCGCTAGTCCTCTAAATCTGTATGAGCGCCCATACAACTTAGAGGACTATCTTAAATGGAGTCTACTATGTATGTATGGAGATACCCTTAAATTTTCCACTTTTTTTATTTTTTGTAATTTTTCCTTTATTTGTGCTGTAAGACCAGGGGTCTTACCGGGACGGAACTAGAATCACGAAATTTCGTGATTCTAGTTCAACGAGAACTACCATATAGATTTTCGACCCAAAACTTATAGGGTACTTACGGTTGACCTAGAATAACCAAGGTCTTACAGCACAAGTAAAGGAAAAATTCCGAAAATTAAAAAAAGTTGAAAATTAAGGTTAATTTTGGTACTTACAAGATTTCGCAAAAATCTAATTTTTGACCATATCTTTTTATCGGGTTGACCCAGGAACCTGATTTTTATACACCTAATAGGAACCATAGACCTCAATATCTGGTATAAATTTCAATTTGCTAGGTCCACCCGTTCCTGAGAAAATCGGTGGTGACACACGGACAGACAGACAGACAGACAGACAAGAAAGTGAACTTATAAGGGTTCCTTTTTTTACCTTGTGTGGTATGGAACCCTAAAAATAGATAAGTACGTGTTTTATATTCAGATTTGATAGTGAGTGTATGTAGAGTCTAACAGACTGTTACGCGAAGGATTACGGGATCAATACCACGGCGTCCACAGCCAAGTTTAAGAAGTACCTATATGAGCCCGCGGTTACACTCACTACTTAAGGCTACTGTTCCACACCCGTGGCTCATAGCGCAATGTAAATAGGCTGTCTAACACAATAAGAATTATTTAAGTTGGACCAGCAAGGCCTGAGATTAGCGCGTTCAACCAAACAAACAAACTTTTCAGCTTTATAATATTAGTCTGGATGTGCTCAGGGCCGCGCCGACCCAATCCAGCGCCTGTTTACGAAATCTCTATAGCGCCTTTTTGTCCGCCTTTTTCCAAAGTAATTCTAATAATTAAGGCGTTTCACTCGGCGCGCGGCGCCTCTATTACCCCGGCACCTGTGCACATTGCACATTAGGGGCGGCTTGATGGATTGGATGGATGTGCTTATTAAACTGTTAATTATGCCCCGTGCCGCGGAGAGCACGTTTAGCTATCAGTCCCGGCTGTCAGTCTTTTAGGACAGATAGTACCTACCTCTGAATAATCTGACTGTATTCTAAACCATGGAACATTGCTATCCGTTTAGGTTGCGGCGGTCAGACGGCAATCGCTCTGTTGAAAAGCTAATATTCAGTCAATTCTTATTAGACTAAAAGGCGCCCTGGGCTAATTAATAACTAATTAATTAACCTTTTTAAACTTTCGCATTCATAACAATCGTTACTAAGACTATTTTCTCCCCAATATTCTCACCCTTAAGGGTAAAATAGAGCCGAAAATGCCAACCCCAATAGGTACACCCCACTGCGCAAGTGCAAAAGATGTCCCAACTCCTGTCATATTACGCGAAAACAATTCTTCGATGAAAATGATATATTTTATTATTTAAACAGTATTATATTCATGTGAAACCACAGGTATTATTCTGCGAAAATACTGGCAAATATTTTACAAATAAAAGAGCTGTTCTCAAGGTAATTATTTTCTTATGTTGTGAATTATATATTTCTCAGATGTGGCGTTTTTTCTTGCTCAAAAAGGCTGTATTATTGATGAAAATGTTGTTATTCTGTGTTACAAGGGGCCAGTTTCAATGTGACAGTGAGTTAAATAGGCATAAAAAGGTTTTAAACAGATTTTCTTCGATTTTAGTAATGCATCTGTATCCCATGTGAAATATAGACATCTGGTAGATAGAATGTAACAGGTTTTTATATAATTTTTTTGATGTTTTTCTTTTTCTTTGTGATTGTGTGGTCAACTCTGGTGTTGAAGTGTATTAATATCTGTATTCATTGGTAATAGACCGCCCGAAGGCCTCAGATGTGGCCTAAATATTATTGTTGGGACAAGAACCGGAAATTACGGTTTATTGTAGGTACTTGCCCTCTGAAGTGCGTACGTGTTTTGGCTACATATTAGTCTGAAATATTACTACTTTGATATTAGTTAACTGCCATTTTTTACGTATTTTATGAGTCGTAGACTTTATTTACTTTAAATAGGTACGACTACAGCTGTATGACTCTGCCGCTCGGAAACTAGCATTTGATTGCCTGAATTTAATTCAGGATAGCACGTAGGCAATAACTGAGTCGTACACGTCATGCTCGTTTTTACTAGCTAAGCCCGGTGTAACCCCTGCGTTATATAGTGCTACTGCTCCGTACCCGTGGCCCAAAGCGTGATGTTATATCTTATAGCCTTCCTTGATAAATGGGATATGGGATCAGACCAGTAGTACCTGAGATTAGCACGTTCAACCAAACATTTTATTTCGCGTGGCATAGACGCCACCACGTGGCATAAATACCTTAGAGTCTAACATACATACAGTGGTTGTTAGTATAAATATACTTATAAACTATGTTAGTATCGCTTCACTTGCACGTTGTTGATGTGCGCTCGTGTGGCACTTGTCCGCGGAAGCGACATAAACACCACTCACTTCGGCCAAAAGTCCTCCTACCTCACAACATCCAGAAAGCACATCGAGACCCGCACCACCACAGAAATGAATTTGCTGTCCATATGACGATCCCCACACGACACAATATTTTGCGAGATTTACAAATTGTCCGTTGCTTGAATGTTTGTAGAGTCTCCTGCGACACAGAACTTAATATTCTTCGCTGTAGGAATAAATTCTTTGAGTAGAGATAGTTTGAGAAAGAGATTATTATAAAATTTTCTTTCTTTCTCTTTATTTTCAGATAAGATGGCAACCAGTGGCTCCGGCGCTGTGTTTTTCTTGGGAACTAGAGCACACTACCAAGTAAATATATCAATATTATAACTAGCTGACCCGGCCCGTTCGTACCGCCATATATTTTTATTAATATTCGCAATTTTTTGTGAATCTAAACTATTCTCAAGTCCCCTGTCATTAAAATCGGTCCAGTCGTTTAGGAGGAGTTCAGTGACATACACACGCACACAAGAAATCTTAATATATAAAATCCTTGCGTTACTGACTGACTGACAGACACGCTACAGCCGAAACTATTGGGCGCAGGACGCTGAAATTTGGCATGTATGTTCCTTGGGGACCGTAGGGGTGCACTAAGAAGGGATTGCTCGAAATTCTCACGGGATCGACCAAAACGGCTAAATTAAAAAAAAATGCAGGCGTAGCTGCTGGCGTCCTCTAGTATATAATATAAAGATAGCGTATACGTCTGCTAAGGTCCCGGGTTCGTTATCGGGTCGGACACAACATGCGTGTCTGAGAGTTCTTCATGACGTTCCCGGAAGAGATGAAAGACATGTGATGATAGAGCAATCCAGGCTGCGACTGAGGACTACAAACTCCTTCCCAAAAGTATCCGATGGCTTCCAATAACATACCTATGACTTTTTAAACCCTCCATCTCTTACAGCTTTTGGCAGTCTGCTGCTAGACTTAAGCCTGATGATGTTACTTTACATTTTATCTTTGAAAAAAGCTAAATTCTGTCAAGTCTGGTTGGGCCTGGTAAGCAAACCCTGGACTTCAAGCCGATTGTTCTAGCAACAAGGATAACCCTAGGAATTGGATGATGAACCTGATTTTATAATAGTTATTAACTACAAACCTCTTTCAGGTACTAAACCAGCCGGAGTCCCGCTTCGACGTTGAGAACGGCAACGCGTCTACCGAGACCATCTACCAGAACCCCTCCGTCCAAGAACTTTGGCCCAGGGACCAAAACAGTTCCGTCACGTCGGTCCAAGAACTCTGGCCGAGGGACCAAAATCCCTCGGTGACGTCGGTCCCAGAACTCTGGCCGAGGGACCAAAACTCTTCCGTCACGTCCGTGCAGGAACTGTGGCCGAGGGACCAGAATCCTTCGGTCACTTCGGTCCAAGAACTGTGGCCTAGGGAGCAGAAACTAGACGTGGATAACGAACGCTGGGGGTATTGCGATCAAACGGAAGTCACAGGTGAGAATATTTTCAGCTAGGTAACAAGGCAGCGATAGCCTAGTGGAGAGATTAAGGTAGTTTTTAAGGTAGTAGAGCCTTGCTGATTTCAGCATGAATGGGCCGGTCCGACCGGGGAAGTACTACCCTCTCGCAGAAAATCGACGTAAAGTAACAGTACCTAAACTGTTGCGTTTCGTTTGGTGAGTGAGAGTGCCGGAGGCCCTACCTCCTATTCCTTCTCCTTCATCCCACTCCTCATCCTATCCCTTTTCCCAACCCAAAGGGGCGGCAACGCACTTGTGACTCCTGTGGTGTTGCTTGTGTCCATGGGCGGCGGTAATTGCTCACCATCAGGCGATCCGTCTGCTCGTTTACCGCCTATTACTATAAAAAAAGACCGATAGATTACGATGCAGCACAGGCGTATATAGCAAGAGGGCCTGGTAGGCCATGCCTACTCCTGTATGGTCTAGTGCCAACCTCAGAATTTTGGTTCGAAATTCTAGGCTGGAATACTAAGAAACTCCCCACCATTGTTTTACGTAGATCCAGGTTCACCCTGAAAAATCTTCCTAGATAGGTACGCCAATGCTACACAGAGGGTTGAGGTTCAATTCCACGAAGGCACCCCAAACATTGAGCTAGATCAGTTTTTGTGGTGCGCACTACGACTTTTCGAAGTTATGTGCGTATTAAACTGTTATTTATCGCTTGCTAAACGGTGAAGGGTATTATCGTAAACCTGCATGTCTGAGACTTTTCTATAATGTTCTCGAGAGACATGTGAAGTCTGCCAACCCGCACTTGGCCAGCGTGGTGGACTATGGCCCTACCCTTGTCATAGTGAGAAGAGGCCCGTGTTTAGCTGTGGGACATTCCACTCGGATCTTTATTGGCAGAAACAATGTAAACGGTTTCTCTTAAGATGTAACTAAAATCAGTTGTTAATCCGTCCGCTCCACTCGCCGTGCAAATCGGCTTCTATTCGTTGCATCCGTCATCCACAGCGTGAATGATAGAAATGGCAAGTCAATTTCGGCAAAGCTAAGCCTTGTATGATTATATCCTAAGGTGATAAACGAGAAGGTCTTTTACCAATTATGTTTTATTCTTCTGTCTCAGTGGCCGACGACAGGGACAAAACAGAGGGCATCGCCCGTCGGCGTGCGAGCGAGACGGTGCTATGTGACAGAGACGAGATGAAGCCGGCACTGCTCAACGCTCCTGAAGAAAGGTAATATTGCTGATTCTGTTGGGGAAAATTAATTATACGCAAGACTTGACAAATATTCAATCAGCTGACATTGATTAGTTACAGATTATATTTCGTAAAATGTCTACTTAGCAGAATGTCCAATTGGTAAAATGTTCAATTCGTTGAATGTCCACCAAATGTTTAATTTGCAGAATGCCCAGTCTGCGAATTACCCAACACGCAGAATAACCATTTCGCATACTGTCAATCAAGTCAATCTCCATTTCGTAAAATGCTCACTTCACCAATTGTCCACTTCGTATAATGCCTAATTCGCAGAATATCCACTTTGTTACATGCCCACTTCGTAATATCTTCTATACGTACACAGAATGTTTAATTCGCAGAATGTACAATTCGGTCAATTAATATCGAGTTCGCCAAATTTCCAATCATTTCCATCCATTACAAAAAATTCTTGTGAGTCGTGAACACAAGTTTCCACAACACTTTATTTTATTTTCTTTGCCCACAGTACCCCCGAGAAGAAATGCGGCAAGGCGCCACTGCTGGCCTTCCTGTGGTCGCTCGCGGGGGGCCGACGCAAGCGCAAGCTGGACTCTGAGGAAAACTACATGCACGAGATTGACTCGGTGCTGGGCTGCACTTATCGCGAGTCGTGCAGGTGCCTCGACTGTCAGGTAAGTGCACGACTAGTGGTAGTGTCCTGAGAACTACATGCATGTGATTGACTCGGTGCTGGGATGTACTTATCGCGAGTCGTGCAGGTGCCTCGACTGTCAGGTAAGTGCACGACTAGCCTTAGTTTCCTGAGAACTACATGCATGAGATTGACTCGGTGCTGAGATATACTTATCGCGAGTCGTGCAGGTGCCTCGACTGTCAGGTAAGTGCACGACTAGCATTATAGCACAGTTATAGACTTTCGTGTCGATTGTATTCTGTCATATCTGGTTAGACCAGTAAGCGGACCTCGGGCTCCAAGGCGTGTAAGTCTTGGATGCAACCGGGATAATGCTAGGGCAAAGATGATGAATGATAGACTGTCGTGTTGGTGCTTCGACTGTTAGGTAAGTGCACGACTAGTGTTATAGTATATGTGCCATTTAACAATGCAAAAGAGTTCATTGACCTACCTAGAGTTATTGCCGTTGTTCTTTTAAATTTTGTTGCCGTTGTTATTTGCATGCTGAATATCCTGCTAAATATGTAAAAACTATTGTATTTATTATAAAACATCTCTGTATACCGTGTTTCATGCAATTTTATCATTATCAAAAAAAATATAAATATTTAAACATTCTGAATGGACGTCTATCGAGATCTTTAATCTTTTAAGCCAAGGTTATGATAGGTACCTAGGTATATTGGTCTTTGTTTAGGTTCGCGTGAAGCGATAAAAGGGAAAGGGCAATAACCTCTTTTGCCTTTTTAAATGGCACATGCCACCATAATATAATTTTCTAAATGCGCCCCCAAGTGGAAATGAGGAAGCTGACAGACTTGCAAAGTTGTCAGTGAAGGAAGGTTTATTAACTTATGTTAATAGGTGGTAAGTACACAGAAGTTTTAAGTCTTATTAAACATACTTAATTGTTTTATTTTTATGGAATACTTTGACCAACGAAGTACTGAGAAAGGGATATGGTATAGGACGGTACAAAGTGAACCACCCCACATTCCTTGGTTTGCTCATGCAGTCATTAGCAGATCTAATGTAGTTATGGCTCATAGGTTGCGGTCGGGCCACTTCCCATCTAGGCAGTTTGGGCATCTCATGAAAAAATATAATTCACCTAATTGTGATGTATGTGGCAAATTGATGATGTCCAACACTTGCTATTAGGATGTGAAAAGAACCGAAGAGAAAGAGAGTCATTGCTGGTTGCCTGTAAAATAAATAAATATGATGTAGGAGCTTTTACAAAAATATAGTAATTATAATAGGTAATTTCTTATAATAATAATAGTACCTAGTACATAGGTTATAATGTTTTAGTTTTAAGATTAGGGTACGATGAGGCTGTCATACCATTGTTTGGTTAAAGCCTCTTTAAAAATACTTAATGAATAAAAAAATTAAAAAAATGCGCCCCCTTGCGGTCTCGACTGTTACTGACCGATGGGGACGCCTTAAAAATTATAGGTCGAGATACCTACGACTCGCAACAAGGCATTGATAGCCTAGTGAAGATACCAACAGATTGCCATGCAGAGGGTATCGGGTTCGAAACCGCGGCGCGTACCAATGACTTTTCGGAGTTATTTGCGTATTGAAATTGTAAATTAGCGCTTGGCCCATGCTTCGGAGAGCACGTTAAGCCATCGGTCCCGGCTATCATGAAGTTCTTTGACAGTCGTTATAGGGAGTCAGTACCTATATATAAACAAACTGATACTAGTCTAAGTCATGAAATATAGCTAGCCCTTCGGGTTGCGGGGGTCAGACAGGCAGTCGCTCTGTGGAAAAGCTAATATTCAGTCAAACCCGGTTAGACTAGAAAGCGGACCCCGGGTTCTAACTGGGAAAAACGCTAGGGTGATGATGATACGATCGCAACTTGATCAAACTCGCGTTAGACTCATCACTACGTAAGCATACAGGAGGTATGCTCACGTAGTGATGAGTAGATATATTTGGCAGTCATGAGTGGTGGGCCTGTGCTTTCCAGGGGAAGCCCTCTTCAGTTTAGGGCCCTTGCTTCCTTGACCATCTTGCCGGGTGTAATTAGGTCTCTAGTTCCAAGTTTTTATATGCCATAAGTGGTAAACGAGCAGGCGTATCGATTGCCGCCGCCCATGGACACTCGCAGTACCAAAGGAGTCACAAGTGCTTTGTAGATCTGGATGGGAAAGAAATAGGAGGAGGAGTAGTATAATAATAATATAATATTCTACCACATTCACACAACACCATCTAGTCCCAAACTAAACAGAATTTGTACTATGGGTGCTAGATAATGGATAAACATAGGTACATATATACTTGTTTTTGTAAATACATACATATTATACATAGAAACACCCAGACCAAGACAAACACCCATGTTCATGCACACAAATGTTTGACTTGAGCGGGAATCGAATCCGCGACCTTCGACGTAGCAGTCGCTTACACTCCCGCTACGCCAACCGGCCGTCAAAATGGGATGAAAGAGAAGAGTATGGGATTCAAAGTTTATATGAAGAAAATATAATCGGTTATTATGCGTGGTAATTTCCTTTGTGTATTCGTTACCTTGCAATATAATTGCAAAAACAGGTCGTATAAAACCACCGAGTCAGCGATGACGCAATCACATCTCTTGTAAGAACAAGATCATCTGGAACTGGTTTCGATAAACTCTTTAAGGCCTTGCCACACGGCACAATTTTACGTCCAACTTGACTAAGTCACTTGATGAAATCGTGACGTGTAGACGCCAGTCGTCCAACTCAAGTTCATCGGGTGGGCGGTACCACCAGATTTTAACCAATCGGGTGGACGGAATGAAAATCAGTGATTTGATTGTGTCGTGTAGACGGGCAAAGCCAATTCGATTGAAAATTTGATCGGTGGTAAAATTGTGCCGTGTGGCAAGGCCTTTAGGACGTAGCGATATTTAACATTTATTTTATAGTGTATGGAGCGCATTGAGACATCTCTTTATAGATAGGTAGGTACTTACCACATTTTCGAAATTAAATATTTCGTATTTAAGTATTTGTATTTGGGAAGTAGGTACCTACCTAGTTACTTATTCCTAGAGCTGTCATCCGTCCGGATTTCCCCTTTCTTCTAGTTTGAAGGGCCATCTAGCCGGGGATTTTGAAAGTGCCGGAGTGTAACCCGGACACCTTTGTTGTCACGGGAAAATGGCAATCTATATTTTTAAAGATAAGCGATAAATGGTACATTTTCAGAGGTGTCCGGGTAAAAACCCATATTTCGCCCAAATATCCGGGCTTTTAGGCGTGTTTATCCGGTGTCGGCAGCTCTACTTATTCCTATACCTATCTTACATACATACATACATATCGTCACGCCTTTTATCCCCGAAGGGGTAGGCAGAGGTGTATTTCTACACCCACTTTTCGCCAGATATACTTTAGTCCCACGTAATAAGGGGCGAGCCTATTGCCGTACCGGGCACATTTCCAGACTCCGTGCTGCTACTGAGAATTTCGTGACAGAAAAACCCAATAGCACTGCCCGACCCAGGAATCGAACCCGGGACCTCCCGATCCCACGCGCACATTTATGCCGCGAGACCAACGAGGCAGTCGTATAGGGTTTGATGTCGAGTTTTCCGTCTCTACGCAAAGATGGTATTTGCATCGTGTTATCCCTTAGTCGCCTTTTACGACACCCACAGGAAGATAGGGGGTGGTGACACTTGTATTCTATGCCGTCAACCACACGGCAAATACCTATCTTGCCAAATATAATTATGGAGAATATGGAGATAAGTTATTTTGCATCGTTAAAAACAACTCCCGCACTAGGAATATTGGTACCCTGTGTCGCGGGAGACTTTTGCATACTTGTTATCAACGGGCACAAAATACATAAAGGCTCGTTCGTAAGAACAATCTGTGAATCAACGGACAGAAAGTACACCCGCTCGGAAGAACAAAATTATCTACAGTGTTGTTTCATGTGGGGATCGAACCCACGAAACTCGTCGCAGTGCTAAATAGCGAGCCGACCACTAATCACTATGCTATCCGTATCGACAAATAGTTGAATTATCTACCTACAATCCCTTTTGAAATTCCTACCTACTATTCCTACCTGAAACTTGCCTGTAGGTAATATAATAACTTTTTAGGTACCTACATATAAAACCTTACTATTTTTATAAATTAACTAGATGAGCCCGCGGTTACACCCGCGTTATTTAAGGCTACTGCTCCGCTGACGTGGCTCATAGCGAGAGGTTATGTATATTATAGCCTTCCTCGATAAATAGGCTAACTAACACTGAAAGATTTTTTCAAATCGGACCAGTACTTCCTGAGATTAGCGCGTTCAACCAAACAAACTCTTCAGCTTTATATATAGTATAAGATTAGAAACGGCCGTAAGTCTTTAGAGTATACAGGATAAAATGAACCGGGAAATGTACACAAATGCCATATGTAAAATTTCCTATCATTGAATTTGTTCTGCATGATCATTGATGTACAAAAAAGCCTTTTTTGTACATCAATGTGCATGATACAACAAATTATAACAGCTAAGTAAATAAAATGTCAGTATACACAGGTGTGTGTTTAATAAACATATTTTACTACCTAATAGGGTATTTGACTAAAAAAATCTAATTAGTCCGTCAGATAGATTTCCAAAAAATATTGGACACGTATATTTTCTTTAGTCGCGTAAACAAAAACTGAAGACGACAAACTTCGCTGAAAACTCGTGTGACGTCACTTGCCAGTACACTTTTTACTGACAAGTGACGTTACAAGTCCCCACTCTTATACGTTTCACGATCTTTGATGCGTTTTATCTTCGTAATTTTTTACTGATTCGATAAAACAAAAAATACGTATCCAATATTTTTCGATAATCTAACTGACGGACTAATTCGATTTTTTTTGTCAAATACCCTATTACTTAGGTACTATAAAATATGCTTTATCATCTGATCTGTAAATTATAATGTCATATATTCCAATACAAAAATAAACAACTTTTCTATCTGTCTGCTGTATTTTAAAACCGAAAGTAGGTACTGCACTGATTTGATTGACCTGTTGATTCCATGGTAAATGACACTGACCATTTAGCCAGAGGTTGTGGGCTTAATTGCCGTAGAGGACAATATTTTTTGAGTTCTATATCAAGGTGTAATTTATTGAGCTACTAAACGTCGCCAGCGGCTTCGCCCGCGTCAATTATACATAACGACGCCTTAGAGTGAAAACCACGTAAGTGTAGAAGTAATTTTACAGGTGGTAAAAAAAACTGAGTCCTAAATTTTTTGTACAGCGAGCAAGAGGAAGGTTTATAATATAAACCTTCCTCTTGAATCATTCTATCTATTAAAAAACCGCATTAAAATCTGTTGCAGTTTGAAAGATTTAAGCATACATAGGGACAGACAGACAGACTTTGTTTTATACTATGTAATGAGAATGACTATAGTATTATATTATCATTCTGTGGTAATGATAATATGTATGACTGAAAAAATATGAGCCTATGTTTATGAGTTATCTGGTTGCCGTAGTACAAGTTCTGCCAAGCTTGTGATTAGTCCAGGAAATATGTAAAATATGATAGTTATTTTAAAATGGTTATTTCATCAAACTCATGAATGAATTTTAATAACACTTGGTAATAGCTTAAACTCGTAAAAACCTGATAGGTCACATTCTCATTGATGAATTGCTATTAAATTCAATTATTTCACAGGAATCCATGTTAACAAGATAAAGTTAAATGAAACAATTGCTATAGTCAGTGAGAAACAAAAATAAACAAAACATTTATTTAGAATTTGATTTTATTATATGTCAATTAAAACAATATATTACATATATATCATAATGAACTGGCGATAGATTATTCTTATACATACTGACTGCGACAATGCCACTCTAGTCAAATACATGTTGCAAAATAGCATTTATTAAACTCAAATATATTTAAAAAATTAAAGCTTTGTCGCTTCATCACTCGTATATTGTACACCTAACCCATGCAATCTCACTATTGGTTACACATTGATTATTTATCTGCATGTCACAATGCAACTATAACATGATTATACGCTTAAAAATAAGCTTATGTGCAGCAATTTTATAGAAACAGCTTAAAATTTGACAGCTATGCTCTCAACAAATAATTAAATTGCCAATGTATAACCATTTAAATAACAAAAACTTAATATTTTATAGAAAATTCAATCAACAAATTTGTCAATATCGTACTCTAATGTATGTGGACTGTCAGTCTCTTCATCGTCAATAGTTTTCTTTCTCTCAACAAGACGTAGGCACTTAATACATTTCTCACCTTTACGCAACCAACAACCTCTGTGGAACATGGAATTACATTTATCGCACATCAATGCACCACTGTCGAATGGATATAGAATTTCGTTGTTTTTACACACTTCACATAGATACCCTTTACCAGAACATAGTGCACAATTTGTAATGTGTGACCGGCAGACTTCCGTTAACTCAGTCAGTTCTGTCTCCAAAGAACCGTCATTTATTGCTTGTAAATGTGCCATACTGTATTTCTTGTTGACATCACCAAGTTGGATGAATAGCGGTGACAATAGATTTGTACCTTCAGGACACGCACAAAGATATCTTCTGATCCATTCTAAGTCTTTCCTCATCTTGTGTACCCACTCTAACTCGGCGATGAAGTTGAACAATCTTGAGTTTATGCTTTCTATGTCTATGTATGGCCTTGTCCATGCTAAGGTCAGCATTTGGAAGGCTAAGCGGGAGACATATCGTTTCTCCCAGTCCCAGTTGTGGACTACTCTTGCTGGAATAGCAGACAGGTCATTCCAGTGGCATGTTGCACAGAAATATAGGCCAGTATAGTCACAAAGTCGAGGTTCATTCCATGAATCTTTGAATGTTAAGGCTGTTTGGCACTCGGCACATTTGTAGTCTTGCGCTGCAAGCCCTCTCTCTGGACATATACTCATTTCAAAGCTTCCCTTCTCAGTCATTACTACATGAGCGCATACCCTGCATATGTGGTCAACACATTTATAATGACATAAATAACCACAGTCTGTACAAATGTAAGATCCTTGTACAATACTCCAGATTACACCGGAACAATGGTCACAGTACTGTTTACGGTTAGTGGGATTTGTTTGTTGTTCAAAGTGATGTCCTTTTATACACACTCGAATCCTTGGTTGTCCATTATTGTCTTTTAAATCTTCCAATCGTAATCGTAATTCAACTAAATACCTAACTAACCATTTTCTCTCGTCTGAACACTGTGGGCTGCTTAATACAAGCTCTTTGCAGTCAACTATGGCTTTTTCTATCTCTTCCTTTGTCGCTGAGCTGTGAATTTTCAGTTTTTTGTTCGCTATCGACTTTGGGATATAGTTCGAGTCGTAACTTTCGTCCGCAGATATACATCCTGATGTCGAAGAAGAGGATGCTCTCGATGTTATTTCGACGCTGGGGCTGCAGCAAATTAAACTGTTCTTGTATTTGGGCGAGTCATGAGCTATCGCGGCCGCCATGGTCACTTAATTTACATGAATTTTACACAAGACAAAGGAATCATCAATGTTGACTCATTTCAACATCAACACGTCTGTTTTTCAATGTCACTGTTGCTTGTACACATTTAGCTATTGTTCGTCACTGTTATCTAACGTTACGCAGCATCTCAAATAATGATTCGTAAATATTTTGATGGAATAATTATTTTTTTGCACATTTAGAGTGTCGTCATTTTTGACATCTGAATAAAATTATTTTTCTGCTTCTAAAAGTTGGCACGCCTGTGCTACGTTTCGTTTCTCGGTAATATTATGTTACGTAAAATATTACGTTATTTTTACATCGATCTTAACAGCAATATATTTTTAAAATGCCTTTTAATTAAATAACAGCATTAAATTTATATTAAATTGCTTTTCGGTAAGCAATTTAAGTTTATACGTTCAGAAGTTCCTCAGCGAGCACGTATATCGGAACGTTCTATCGCGCAAGCGTGCCAACATAACGATCGATGCTGTCTGTCAAGGCAATTGCGTTTAATTTGTCGTTGCGAAAATAGCTTCACTACAATAATAATTGCTCCTTGTTCACTACGTTTTATTTTCAATGTTTACAATGTAGCGAAATAAACAAAACGTCATTTGCCTGCATGGAAACGACAACAAACAAACCTTCGTCACAAAGTAGTAGGTAGTAGGTACATCGCATATGACATAATTAGATGAGATCATTCACTAACTACTCACTATATCTGTTCCAATTACCTAGTTCCCTACATTATTAGTAATGACCTATGCCCTACACGTGCCGTCTGGGGTATTCTATAGATAATAGCACGCGCTTCACAGACAATTGTTATCTTATTTAATTGTAGACATGATTGTATCAGCCGTCTATCATTCTGTTAGCACAAAGACGTATGTAGATTAAATAAGTAGGTACTTATAAACAAATAAAGCAAGAGCCCGTGATCCCCAGACCTAGGGTAAATACGCTAAATGTCGGCCACCTTACGGTTTTTCTGTTTTGGGATCGGTCTGGCACCATCAATTTGCAACAAAAGGACAGCTTCCGATGCGGTTTTGGACAGTTTGATAAATCTATTTCATGTTTATGGGCATAAGATTGACATTTCTACTACAAGGAAAATGTTCTAAGGTTTAGTTGCGTCGAGAACGAAAAAACCCTAAAGTCGGCCATTCACGGCCCATTGTTGGTCGCGTTTTTCCCAAATGTCGGCCGGGTATAGGATGTTTTAAATTAAGACTGACAAATATTATTAATATGATTTATTTTGGCAGGAGTCTCACTAAGTATACGTTATTAATCGTTATTGGTTTAATAGTAGGTAAAGTATTTTTTTTATTTGCACTTAAATAATATTAGGTATTACAATTTTTATCAAAGTAAACATCACAATAATTATAATTAGTTCTGGATGTCTTTTCAAAAATAATTCTATCAATCGCATTGGGTGAAACCTGTTATGATTGTGTTGTCTTGAATAAATAAATAAAAATAAATAAATTCATACCATTTTTGGCCCGGAGTATCATCATTGAATAGATTTTGCCTGATTTCGGCTGTCATATTTTTTTTTACACTATTAATTAAATCTGTTTTTTTTTTCTTGGGAAACCGCACTTCGCGAGTTGTATTAGCCATTGAACTAGTATTTCTTCTTTGGCTGGATTCAAAACCGAAGGACGTCCCGTTTTAAATGTATGTATGTCTATGCGACCAGCCAATCTATCCTGCAACGTCGTCGTTCGCGGGACGCCAAATAGTTTAGAGGCTGCACGAATGGGCATTCCATTATTTATTGCCTCAAGTGCTTCCTTTATTTTTGTGCGATCGTAACTGCATAACTTTCTTTGTTTTCGTGAAGGCCCTGGATCTCCCTGCTGTCATTGTAGTACCTTAAATTAAAAGCATTAATTCTAAGGGCAGCTTTTTGTGACATGCAGGTTAATTAATGAATGAAATATTCACGACCAACCATTTATATTTTTAAGCTAATTAACATGGGTTAAGGTAGCAAGTTCCAAAGAGCAATGTATATCTTATATTCCCATACCATAATAAGCTACCATAAATGTTTTCAAAAATATCAACTCCTACATTTAAACTTAACTCTTTATATTATTAATAAATAAATGTATAATAAATATTTTATTTTGAGAAAATAAGAAAAAGTAATCAGCCTGTATAGTTAGGCTCGAATTCGAGGCTGGTCGACATTACGATCTTTAATGTTTCTAAAGCCGGCCCCTATTTCGGGTACATTATTTCTCGAGATTCAACTAATATCACCCCGGCCGGTATTTGGCGATTAAACGTAAAATAGATTTATTTGCCTATATGCGTTGCAAATTCTCTTATTAAGCCAATGGAATAAGTACAATTTGAATTTATAAAACAGACTGCATTTACTTTAAGTCGGCCACGGCCGAGAATCGGTTTTAATTCAAAATTGGTATTCTATTGGCGGCCTCCTATTTTCCCTTTAAAACAATACGTAAAACATTGGAAAAACTATCTCAAAATATAGTAAAAATCACTAGTTACTGATAATAAAGCTTAAAACAAAAAAAAGGAATGTCTGACCGATCAATCCCCGAAGTGTGGGTATTCACAGCAAGTAAGGTACTTTTAATATAAAATTGACACTTCGACGGCGCAATCGCTACTGACGCTCAGTGTGCGAAGAGTGAGTGGCATAATCGGAAAGTAACGGTTTGTACATATAGAGCATGAATTAAGGTTTTAATTCGAGTAGCAAATTTGTCACTTCATTACGTTTTAAATGAACGCAAGCTAAAAATGTGCAGACGGCCGACGATTGGGGAGGGGGCCGACATTTAGCGTATTTACCCTACGTTATTTTATAAAAGCTGAAAGTTTGTCAGCGGATGCTCCCAACACAGGTTAGAACGATGGACCATTATGGAGTTTGGGTTATAGTGGCTTTGGCAGGTACACGGTGCTAAAGGTGTCTAAAATACCGATCTAAATACATCAAATAATAAAGTCCAATTTTTCGGTATTACCTTCAGAATATCATTAAAAATCACGTTATTCATTGCCAGACACTTAACATCGTGGCAACCTCTTGCCAGACACCCTTAATGTTCTTGAAATTATAATTTTACTTACGTTATAGTATAAAAGCTGATTTTAATATATAATACTTGGGTAATAAGTAGATGATATTTCCTCATTAGCCAGACACTTTTGATAGTTCCAACCCCTTGCCAGACAAGCATGTAGGGTAGCTGCTGTAGGAGAGCGCGAAGATAAAACTACATTTTCTATACATGTCAAAACATTCAAATACTGCTCATCTTTATAGTTAAGAGGCAAACTCTTATAGTTAAGAGGCAAACTCTTAACTATAAAGATGAGCAGTATTTGAATGTTTTGACATGTATAGAAAATTTAGTTTTATCTTCGCGCTCTCCTACAGCAGCTACCCTACATGCTTGTCTGGCAAGGGGTTGGAACTATCAAAAGTGTCTGGCTAATGAGGAAATATCATCTACTTATTACCCAAGTATTATATATTAAAATCAGCTTTTATACTATAACGTAAGTAAAATTATAATTTCAAGAACATTAAGGGTGTCTGGCAAGAGGTTGCCACGATGTTAAGTGTCTGGCAATGAATAACGTGATTTTTAATGATATTCTGAAGGTAATACCGAAAAATTGGACTTTATTATTTGATGTATTTAGATCGGTATTTTAGACACCTTTAGCACCGTGTACCTGCCAAAGCCACTATAACCCAAACTCCATAATGGTCCATCGTTCTAACCTGTGTTGGGAGCATCCGCTGACAAACTTTCAGCTTTTATAAAATAACGTAGGTCTGGGGTTCACGGGCTCTTAGACTAACATACGTACCTAGTTAAACAATCAAAAGAACCTACCAACAATAAGGTATAATTATGGCTCAACAATACCTAACTACCTATTACAATTATAGACACCTAGATACTAGGTGGTTAGGTACAAAGTGGTCCATAGGACGTAGTACTTAAGTTTTATTACCTTTAACCACGTGTTCTACTGCTGACATAAAATGAACCTAAAAAAAAGAAAATGTCTCTATTATATATAATGACTGCTTCCGTGGTCCAGTGAATAGCGTATCTATGTGACTGCTGATCAGAGGTCTCGGGTTCGATTCCCGGGTAGGGCAAAAGTGTTACTGGGTATTTCCGAATTCTCAGTAGCAGCACGGAGACTGGTGATGTGCCCGGTAACGGCAATAGGCTCGCTCCTATTACGTGGGACTTAAACAAAAAATCATGGTGAAATTTGGCACTCTGCCTACCCCTTCGGGGATACAGGCGGGAGTCTATAAAAAATATGTCTTTATTATACAGGCATACATGTACATGTAATATCACGGCTGTATGAATATGCCGGCAGACAGGCCAGTGTAGTGCAAATCCAGTCACTCAAAGAGAGCATGCTTGACCGCTTATTATTGACTTTGATTTCAAGTTTAATACTTATGTCGAAGACTAAGCAAAACGCGTTAATTTAATTTGACAACAATTTTTAAATATAGTTTCATTTCGATTATAAACTTTCGCGATTTTTATACACCATACAAAATAAATTAGCGTGCCTTAATCGCGTACAATTTATTTATTTAAGGTATAAATACCTATTTGTTTCCGACGTTTCGCTCGTCTTGCACCGAGCGTGGTCGCGGAGAGTTTCATTTCGACTGGCAAATCTAATCGTACAGTTGATGTCCACTTGGACGGGTCCAGGGAGAGATAAGAGGTAGATCAAGAAACCCAACCCTTCATTAGGGATGGAGAATCTTCCATATACAAATTACTTTCAGTGTTTCTCTAGATAAAACATTGAACGAATTTCCTTTCAAACAAAAATTACTCACACCCTATTCCCACTTCCTAACTACAAAGGGCGGGCAAGCCAAAACTAATTTTAGTCAACATCAAGAACAAGAGAAGGCTTTTACCTACTATTACAAGCTGGCTAGACGGACTAATATTATGGTTGTTTCGTATATTTTTCCTTAGTCGTGCCTTCGCATGTGTACCACGTAGTGAAATGGGGTACTGACACTTTGTATTCGTCATCATCACCAGCCTTTAACAGTCCACTGCTGGAATAGGCCTCTCCTTTGAAAGGAGGAATTGGCCTACTATACCACGCTGGCCAAACGGGTTGTTACAGGGTTTGTATTCCTTCTTTTACAGTGCTGTTCTCTGCATAATATGCTCCCTCTGTCGGCTCTTACGACATCCATGGGATGATATGGGGTGGTGACATTCCGTATTCGTAATCCGTCACCACACAGACATTTTTATTCTTAATCCGTGAAAAAGTGTAGGAAAATTTTCTCTTTTTCTTTCTTTTTATAAAGACAACTCTCGCACTAGGACTAAATCATTCGCGGATTACTTTACAAACATACAACCATCGGACACAATGAACACCAAGACTCTGACAACACAAAAACAAGTGTCATATCGTGTGTGGGTCGATCCCACGACACTCGGCGTTGTGTCAAGTGGCGAGGCGGTCGCTTAAACTACTTAGCCAACCGTGCAGTGCTTGTAGCCTGTTACTGATAGATGGCTCTGTGTGTTCCAGAGCCGCTACTTCGAAGTAGACGAGGATGAAGATGCCTACGACTCTGACGACAGCAACGTGGCCCGCTACGTCGCGGAGATGATGGACGCGCAGCACAAGTTACAGCAGAAGCAGTTGCAGCGGGAGGTGCGGGAGACTCCCGACGATGATGATGATGAGGTGAGAAGATCTGCAGGCTGCTGTCTGATCTCTTTTGGTACTTACTTAGGAAGGACTCCCTCACATTGTGCGTGCGCGTTTCTCGAGTACTTAAACAGCCAGCGTTTGCCCAGCGTGCGCTCGGCGTTAACCCTGTACAAATAAGTGAACGCCGTGGCTGCAAACCCAGGAACCCTCGACAAACGCGCACTCCAAATGAGAGGGAGAAGTTACTGTTATCTGATAACTTGATGTAGACACCCTAAACCAAGTTACATTAAATTACATGATACCATTATTATTTTTGTTGTTTACTACGAAAACACTATACAAGCGCTAGCGAGGGGCCCGGTACCTAAAATACAACTTTAATCATACCTTGGGTACATTTATTTTATAAATAACTAATCATCGAAATAAAATCTTAACGTATGCACGGTCTTGTAGTTTAATACGGGCCTTCCATTTTAATGTACCTACCTACTTTGCATTGATTAGTGCGTGTGCAGGTGGTTAATCCAGGTGCGTAGTGATTAACACTAAGCAGCTGAGGTCAGCAACTGAATAGAGCGAGTAACGTGTAAGTTCCAGCTAATCATTGAAATTAAACTACAGTTTACGGATTTTATCGCGTTGGTTTCACTAGTTATTACATTTAAACCGGATGATCTAGAAACTACATTTTTATTACTAGCCGATGTTTCGCTAGCTATCACTATCACTCACAATATTCACTAATCCCTAGTCGCTTACACACGCACTAATCCAAGTGGAAATAAAAGGTCGACCGCTGGCTCTGAATAAATTGAAAACCTAAACCATGGAATATAATCCCGGTTGTCATGAAGATCTTTGACAGTCGTTATACTTATAGGGAGTCTGAACTGACACTTGTCTAAACCATGGAATATCGCTATCCCTTTGGGTAGCGTAGGTCAGTCAGGCAGTCGCTACGTGGAAATCCTAATATTCAGTCAAACCCGGTTAGACTAGTAAGCGGACCCCAGGTTGCAACTGGGATAACGCTAGGAGGATGATGATGATCGACCGCTGGCTTGTCACTAAAAGCAGGTACCTAAAAAATATTTCTTATGTTCCCAGGTGTTCGTAGACACAGTCCCTGGCGACAACACATCCACGGACCTGCTCCTGGAGACCAAGATGTCCACATCTAGCGACAGTGAGGAGGAACTGCCTCCCACAACGGAGGAGGGGCTCGGACTGCAGCTGGAGGTAGCGGCCGGCACTCCCGTACTGCTGAACTATCTTCTGACTCATCCTATTACTTGCAGCATTCAGTAAATTTGGTGGAGTGGAGACGATGAAGAGAGTTGGTTGCAGAGGTTTATGTATCTACCTATTGCTTTTAGAACAGTATAATTGTAATGAGGAAAAGAGACGGATATACGAATACTTCTTTCTCGTTCAATAAGGTTTTTGCCATAATCTTAGCTACAGTATGGTAAATTGGTAATAAAAGACAGTGGTTATCTCAAAGGATACTATACCTATGCCAAGATAGAGCTTCATATATATTATATACAGAGTGTAGCGTAGCCTTTTCCTCACAAAGCGTAGGTACCTACATTTTCCAAAATATTGCTCACGATTGCAAAGTAAGAGAAAGAAACATAGTGTCGTCACTATCCATTTGCTCCGATGAAGTGCAGTGTTAAGATTTCGGAAAAAACAAATAGAGCTGTGTGCATATTGCTTTTGCTCACACCTTTATATTTTCACACCTTAGGTAATATACAATAGTACTGTCAAAAAGTAATAGTATTAGGTCATCATGAGAGAACAAAAAGGCGCGATCTCTTTCCTAAAAAAGTAAAAATAAAATCTGCTCCTATGGATGTGTGGTGATGTTCTGCAAGAAAATTAAAAGAAATTGGTAACATCCATGTAAGATAGAGCATTGTCTTATTCAGATGACGTATTGTCCGAAAATGGATGTTAAAATTATGAAAAGGCATTTCATAAGAAAAATAAAGTTACTATTTGACCTTGTGACGTCAGAAATTATAGGTATGTGTCAAATAAATTGACCTCTCCGTATGTCTTAAGAAAGTTGACGGTGTACAGCTTTTCATACAAACTTTAAATAATTTTGGAATAGATGACGGTTTGTAATGAATCTAGAGGATGCGCGTGAGGTTTGTATGTAAGGATAGATGTAAGTGGCGTTCCGTTGTCTCTGCCTATCCCGACACGGGAAAATGCGTGAGTATATTATTATGTATGCGTGTATGACGATTTCTTCTGAATGAGGTGAGACTACAGTAGATCTGTGGAAAAGCTTAGTCTTCTAGTCGTTCACCAAATCTTAGCATTTAAGGTCAACGCTCATTATAGCCACCCGGCACCCACTCCGCACCGCCTCGCCTCGTGCGGTTAGTATTCTTTATAGGTGTTCCACCCGCCGCCCGCGCGTGGACGGCTCGGTGACAACTCGCTGCTCGCATGCTTGCCGCGCGTTGACTGCTCGTCGCCGCGTTGACCGCGCGACGTCCACTCGTGGACGCCGTGCGGAGTGGGTGCCGGGTGGCTCTAATGAGCGTTGACCTTTATGCTACAATGCCGACTTTGCCAACAAGAGCTCGGTAAAGCTGTCAATGCCGGTTGTCATGAACGTTTTTGTCAGGAGCCAAAAGGTAACACTGCTATTTCGGTGAAACTGTATGGCTGTACTGTAAACGACAAAATCAAAACTAAAGTTAGTATGAAAAGTCGTTTGTCACTTCTTAAGATTGAGAGGTCTTAAAAGACTGGTGGTTTATGGAAGGAGTGTATGAACCTGATTTGTATGAATAGCTTGCATGTCGGTCTGTACGGATCGTAATGAGAATGACATATTCTATAGATAATTCAACGATTTTAAGCTTCGAGCCTAAACTGTGCGATTTTATTCTCTGTCTAAATAATAGGAATGCTTTTTATGGACTTTGTTGTTGAAAAGGTTTTTTTAATGATTGATAATTATACAAATGCTTCTAACTAGCAACGTTATTGATATCGTTATATAATGTATTTTATATTATGTAAAATAAATTGTATTTTATCTTCCTGCTATGTAATGAAATAATTTAAATGAAAAGCAATAAAGTCCGTAAAAAGTATTTATTTTCTATTTATTAAATGTAATACCTAAAAAATGTATCATTAATGTCTATTAATATTTAATAGCAACATTATTGTATCTCTATGTATAAATAAGTAATTGTTAAATTTAAGTGTAATGGAGGAAAAATGAGTGAAGTTAAGTAATCCTTGTCGAGGTTAAGAGTTGGATAGGTAATTTCTGTAGGAATTTTGGGTTCTACGGTTTTGAAAGAAAGTTTAGTAAGGACAGGACATGTTGTATTGATAAGGCTAAAGTCTGAAAATTATAATCATATTGATGAGTAGGTAAGTCAGAATGTTCATAACTATATTTGAGCAGTGTCTATTCAAAAAATTGCGATTTTAAGCCTTTGAATTCCATAGATAACAAAGTCATGGACAGAACATTATTTTATGTTGAATTGGCGCGTTTTTGGGATATAGGTACTTACCTACGTTTTGGCGACTCTCTTCGCCTATTGTTGTTATGTACCTTTAAAATGGTTTAACTGTCTGATGTATTCAGTGTAAACTCTAAACATTTACTTATATAGATCTGGCCCCAGACTATTATGGAACTTACTACCTACCGCTATGATGGTGTGCCCTACTAGTCGACCAAGCCAACTAGACGAATGTCAACGTGACAAAATTCAACATAATTCAATAATTATAATCCAGAAATTCCTAGTACCGATTGCAGGCCCATTGTACGTTCACATGCCGCGTTCGCAGGTTACGATAAATAATTTCTGGATTATAATTGTTGAATTATGTTGAATTTTGTCACGTTGACATTCGTCTAGTTGGCTTGGTCGACTAGTAGTATGCTGTATGGAACCCTTAAAAATAAAGAACAATATATACTTATCAGTTAAATCGTTTTATGACCTAGATTACGATTGCCAAAGTTTATTCATAATTGGTGTTTTTACATTATCATTAGGTATTCTGTAAGATTCAACTCAGTACCTGTATTATTAGTAAAACCAATATGGTTGTGTCAAGCCAAAGTTTCAAGCAGTGTTGCCGTTCTACAAAATTAAAAAGTCGCTAGTCATATAAAAAATCCGCTAGATATTGGTAATTATCTCTTTTTTTTAATCCGCTAGAAGTCGCTAAATCGTATCGCTGACTTTCAATCTATACTTGAAGTCTGCGCCTCATAACTTAGGATTTTTAGAGAGCGCCAATCGTTTAATTTTGGCAAACATTTAAATTTATCGCAAAAAATAAAAAAATTAAATCAACATATTTATTTAAAAAATCCATAACAAATGTTCTGGATGATAAAAAATCTGAAACTGTTACGTTTTATAAGAATTACATAATTTACTACCTATATTTCAAAATCAAAACATGTCCACTGGATATTCAGTATCACTGGCACTGGCAGCGGAGGGTTCTCCGATGCCTACACCAGCTACTTTGGGCATTGGTTTTCCGACTTGATTAATTACTTCATCAGGCAGATCGTAACTCGAGCAATCTTTATTTTAAATTTTTAGTCGGTTTCTAATGAGCAGAATGGAGTTCAAAGTTTTTTCTGAAATTTGATTTCGGACTTTGTTTTGCTGGGGTTGAGGCTATTTGAGGATATTTTGTGCCAGAACGGATGTTTATGGTTGTTCAAGTGTAGTGATGGTCTTAAAAACAAATTATTCTTCAATTGTTTTCGAAAAAAAGTCGTATATTATGCGACGGCTCAAAATCCGCTAGAAGTCTCTAAACATTTTTTTGTCGCTAACTCAATTTTTTTTACCGCTAACCACTCATGAATACCTCCAGATCTAGCGACAAAGTCGCTAGAACGGCAACACTGGTTTCAAGTATTATTCTATGGTCTATGGTTATAAATGCATAAAGTATAAATGGCACTACTTTCTAAATATCTACTCCATGGATGGTGTATTGATTGAAGCGGTCGCGTCGTCAGTTGGCATTGTTATGTTTGTCGTGGGTTCGATTCACAGACAGGAAACATTTTGTATGATCTGTATATTTTTGTTTCGGATCAGTGCGTTTCTGAATTTTTATGTCAATAATACGATTCAATCACTATACCACTGTGCTCACAAATATGTGTTACAATCTGTGTAAAATGCTCAGTACTGACACACGGTTATACTCGATAGTTTTACTCTATAACGAGTAAAAATCAACGTGTGGATTGCAAAAGTCACACTTCGATGACATCAAATACATTGTAATTTTACTCTAAGCGAGAGTATGACTTGATCGCGTAAAACTGTACTTATATGAGTACGGAGCTTTATAAATAAATACTTACTCTATGTATATTTTATGTAAGTTCCTAAACGGCTTAAAACCCGATATTACTATCACTAAGGCTAAGCCAACACATTTAGAGTCTCTATGCATCTTGTAATTTAAAAAATGAAATTATTAGTTACTGCCACTGATATCGTGGAATATGCATTATATTCTTTAGCCTTAGATCACGATAAAAAGAAGGTGGACAGCTTACACAAATTCACACAATATTGGCAGTGAAGCCGAAAGACTTGAAGTCTTATATTATTATAGGAGTAAATACACGCGTCAAAACTTTATTAGTTTACACATCTGTATAAATAATATAATGTGGGTGTAATATTACACCTCTGCCTACCCCTTCGAGTATACAGGCGTGAGTCTATAAATATAACAAATAAAATTCTTGCGTTACTAACTGACCGACGGACAAGGTACAGCCTATTGGGCGGACTATTCGACGTAAGAAATTTGGCATGTATGTTCCTTGGGGACCGTGCACTAAGAAGGGATTACACGAAGTTCCCACGGGATTGGGTAGAAGCGGGTAAATTAAAAAACATGCAGTATCGGGGTCTAAGAGTATAATCTATGGTCTAAGCCACAGCACGCACCAGTAGGAATAAAATTGTTAAAAATAAAACGGTTTTTTTTAAATTGTTAAAAGTTGGAAATAAAACGACGACCAGTTGGCGCCGCGGGAGTGTAAGCGACTGCTACGCCGAAGGTCGAGGGTTCGATCCCCGCTCAAGTCTTGGTCTGGGTGTTTATATGTATATATATAGTCTCACGCCTGTATCACCGAAGGGGTAGGCAGAGGTGTAAATATTACACCCACATTTCGCCAAGAATTTTTAGGTCCCACGTGTTTCTATGTATAATTACGTATTTACAAAAAAAAGTATATAATATGTATGTCTATCCATTGTCTCTAGTACCCATAGTACAAGCTTCTGCTTAGTTTTTGGGACTAGATGGTTTTGTGTGAATGTGGTAGAATTATATAAAAAAAACTATCTCTTGCATCTTGCCTTGGAGTATGTAGATACGTTGAGCCAAACTGTCACTAAGATCTTTGACAGTCCAGGAAAAGTCCCTTAAATATACTGGCACTAGTCTAAACCATAGAATATCTGTATCTCTTTGGGTTTCGGAAGTCAGACGGCAGTCGCTATATAGAAAAGCTAATATTGTGTCAAGTCTGGTTAGACTAGTACGTGCCTACGTGGACGCTGGACTCCAAAGCGAAACTGTTGTATGCAACGGGGATGACTCTAGGACCACGATGATGTATCACGGTAGATAAAAATTGATGTATAAGTGAATGAAGTGCTGCCATGTCGTGTTGATGCGTGTAGGTACTTAGGGCCTATTCAAACCACGTTTTTTGAACGCGCCGTCGACGCGCGTTTCAAAAACGCGCGTCGACGGCGCGCTTTCTTCCAACAGAGCAGTTTGTTGTCGTTTGTGTCGATACAAACGCGCCGCACCGGCGCGTTTGTATCGATACACACGCGCGTTAGTATAGCGTTTGCTCAGATTATTAGAACAAAAGGCAGATGGAGCGCATTCATCAAAGTGAGGCACGTTGACAGCTATGTGTGCGTGACATTTGGCGACTGCACTGTCAATTGAATCAAATTGCCAGATCATGAATAATCTCCCACTCATCATCATCAGCCTTTAACAGTCCACGCCTGCCACGCCTGGACTAAGCCTCTCCTTTGAAAGGAGGAATTGGCCTACTATACCACGCTGGCCAAACGGATTGGTGTAGGGTTTGTATCAAGTTTTCCTTCTCTTACAGTGCTGTTCTCTGCATAATATGCTCCCTCTGTCGGCTCTTACGACACCCATGGGATGATATGGGGTGGTGACATTCAGTATTCTTAATCCGTCACCCAATCTCCCACTATTTTGCACATAGTTTTGTAATGTTTTTATGGAAGTTATATAGGTAATAGTAGAGGAGACGTGGAACATCGACCTTCACCGATCTGATAACCAGATGAGACGTATTTTTTATGTAATATAATTTATAAACAAGTATGCCTATAATAACTTGCCTATCAAAAAGTGCTCATAGTTATTTTAAAATTTAAGTTAATTGTAATCAACCGCAAATATAACTTTGTCGTTTACACATTTTTTGCAGAAATACGAATTTTATCGATATTAAATTATGAAACAGTCAAATAATCCATAGATAACTGTAAAAAGATAATCTATATTTTTTTTGCTTTTGGAAACAACTTTTACAATGTTTAAAAACGCATGACGGCATTTTATGAATTTAAACGTTGAGTTGATCGGGGCGCGTGAATTGTACGATGCTTCGTTTCGCACTGAGCCGGATTTGTATTCGCTTTTCAATTTGTATTTGCTTTAGTGGCCTCACGCAACTGTTCCGCGCGCTCCATCTGATTCTTGTTCTATAATCTGAGAGCGTCTGTATCGCTACACACGCGCGTGTGCAGGCCGTCTGTGTCGCTACACACGCGCGTTTGAATTTATACAGGTGTGCAAAGGTCTACAGGCTGCGTCTGACTTGCGTGTGTATCGCGTCTGTATCGCTATAAACGCGCGTCGACGGCGCGTTTAAAAAACATGGTTTCATAGGCTCTTACCGGTCTTCCTATTTCGGCTTCACTTGCGCTACACGCCAAGCTGTATCTATATTGTTACTTGATCTTAAGGCTCTTACTCCACTGTGATTAGTGCGAGTGCAGTTGACCAATGCTGGTGTGTAGTAATTAGCCCTAGTCATGTGTGGTAATCAACTGATTAGTGCGAGTGCCCATAAATAGGAGCTATTCATTCACAATATTCACTAATAGCATGACACTTGCACTCGCACTTACCAAATAGAAAATGAGTCTTCTATTTGCATTATATTTCAAATAAAAGAGCCTATTTTCTGCCGAATAAATTTGTATGTATATTATGTGTAATTAGGTAATATTATAGTAAATTAATTTATTTATTTGTACTGTAAATGAACAAGCTATATGTACTTATGTACCTATCTAAATATACCTAGGTACATCTTAATGTCCTTAGGTATCTAAAACTATATGTATGTTAATGCTTGTAATATATCTGTCTGTAAGTAGAAATATGTCATGGAAATAAAGATCAATCGATGTAACTATACGTGGTATTATTTTTTAGGGTTCCATGCCTAAAGTGTAAAACGGGACCCTATTACTAAGACTCTGCTGTCCGTCCGTCCGTCTGTCTGTCTATCACCAGGCTGTATCTGATAGTTCGACAGTTGATATTTTCACAGATGTATTTCTGTTGTCGCTATAACAACAAATATTAAAAATCAGAATTTAATGAATATAGGGGCTAAAAAGGCCACACTCCTATAGAAGTGATGATTTTTATACGGTTTTCATAGATAATGGTACGGAACCTTTGTGCGTAAGTCCGACTCGCACTTGGCCGGTCTTCTTTATTTTCATCTGTCTTTCTTTCAGTTTAACCGGTGTAATCTTTAGAATAGCTGAACCGATTTATATGAAACTTTAACTGAAAGATAGAGCACTTCATAGGGCACATTATAGGCTATAATTTGATCCGCTAAGTGGCGCTGTTGTCTTCGGTCGTTGTCCGCGGTGATCTATGCAATGACTGAACCAATTTTAATGAAACTTTCACTGGAGTTTAAGGGACTCTGTAGGCCATGGAGGCTATAGTTTGACCCGGTAGGTGGCGCTGTTGTGGGGTGATAGTGTTAAAATAAAACAGTACACACAATTTATATGTATTTAATAATCAGTCAATACACGTTCATTATATTCATCACAAACAACTCATACATACGATATATAACATCTGTCCTACTTCTTACATTACGGGGTAGGCAGCGGGATACATTCACGCCACTTTAAACACTTTTGTTTGACAAATAAATGATTTTGATTCCGATTCTGAAACGTGCTGATTCTGAAACACTGTCTGTCTGTTTGTGTAAGCTAATCTTAGAAACTGCTTAACAAATTGTAAGGGCTGGCGCACATATAGCGCAGCGCAGAATTTTGTTGTGTTAATCGACTTAGGACTTTATTTAAATGAGAACTATGTTAATAAGACAAGGTTAGACTGCAGTCTCTCTGTGGAAAAGCGAATATTTTCCTCCATATATTGAAATCTATTCACACATATAAATAAAATTGAAGTCTCTGTCTGTGATATCAAAATAAATTTTTCAAGAGCATATAGTTAGCTAAATGATACCAAGTCTTAAACAACCTTTTTTTCTGTCTGTCTGTCATTCTGCTTTTCTGTTAGTCCGGGGTTATAGGACAGGCTGAACCGATTTGAATGGGACATTCACTGGAAGATAGATGACGTTGTAGGGCTATATAGGCTATAATTAGAGCCGATAGGTGGCGCTGTTGTCGAGATAGGGCAACAGCTCCAGCTCAGCAGTGGTACATAAAGGACTTGTTAAACATGTGTTCTCGCTGCGTACCCGGGACTTAGACTATATGAATGTTACACTTAATCAATGTTACATTCACTGAATGTTACACTTCTTGAATGTTACACTCAATGAACGTTTCACTTATTGAATGTTTCGCTCACTGAATGTTACACTTATCGAATGTTACACTCACTGAATGTTACACTCAACTTACACTACGGCTTATCAATAGTGTCACATGCGTGAATGTTACCGCGGGCGCGCTAGGGGCACTTTCGCTCGAGCTGTCCCTTGCCCGCCTCGTCGTACTCTTGAGACGAGATCCACATCTGCTGGAACGAACCGATCGACGCCAGGATTGAACCGCCTACACATTACACAAGACAATAGTTAGTACATAACGTTATACAGTCAAACGTACATTACATACATACTATTACACCCGCCTGATACTCGTAACAACAGTTACTGCATATTAATTAAAAACATAATTATTAAAACACAGCACATTGCTCCACAGTCTCTCAAATTAAAGAAGGGGCCAGAAAGTGACCAAATAACAGCAGACATGCTAAAATCTATTGGTGTAATGGCTCTTTTCAAAGGTGATTAGCACATAGAACTGGCCAGAATCCGTAATCCTTCCGCTTCACGAAAAGGGGTCAACCAAAAGATGCAGTAATTATCAAACCTTGTCTCAGTCATGCCAGCTAAGTCTTGCTCCATATTCTCATCAATCGATTTTGCTACTAACCGAATTGGTTAACTGAACTTCCACAGGAGCAAGCTAGGGTTTCGTAAAGGTCAAAATCAAAGTCATTTATGCCACAAAGTGACGCTGATGAACGTCGAACCAAGGAGAGCACTCGAGAACAGATTCTAAATGTCAGGCAGCTGGTTGAGAACGCATATAAGTTTGATGCGCTAGTACTAATGTATTTTGTCGATTACAGCAAAGCTTTCGACTTAGTCAACTGCGATTGCATATGGAAATTCTCACAAGAACTTAGCGTACCAAATAATCTAATCGCCTTACTTGTCACGCTGTGTTGTTCAAGCCAGGGAGTCGTAAGAGTCGATAAGACAACTTCAAAACCTTTAAAAATTTGTCAAGGTGTACCTCAAGGATGCATTTTATGGCCCATTCTGTTCAACACATATGAAGAGCATATTATGAGACGGCACGTCTCATAATGTGCTCTACGAGTACTCGGAAGAAGGCTTCACAGTGGCGTGAAAATAACACAGATGAGTCGGAAGTGGATGCACTTCTAAACCGGATGAGCGCGTTGTTGGGCTTAGAGACAGTAGACAACTTCATTTATCTGGGTGCCGACATCAGTAACGATGGCTACTGCGAGAAAGAAGTGACCAGGAGAATTGGCACAGTTATAAGCGCCATGTCTAGAAAGATCGCAACATTTGCTTTAAATTCAAAACCAAACTAGTACGAACTCTGACTTCTCGATCTTTTGGTATAGCGCTGAGACTTGAACCCTGAAAGCTTCAGATCGGGAACGCATCGTGCCTTTGAAATGTGGTGCCCATATCCCCCTGGACAGCATATAGAAATAATATCTCCATATTGCGAAAACTCAAAATCTCCTCGCGACTGTTATTTAAAAGTTTGCGCAGAGTTTTAGATTACTTCGGTCACATTGCAAGAAAAGACGGTACAAATCTCGAGAAGCTGATGACCGGCAAAGTAGATGGGAAAAGACCTCGTGGACGCAGCTCAAAACGTTAGTCTGACCAGATCCATTTCTATTTTGGCTTCACAGTACACAACGCCCTTGACACCGCCATAAACAAAAAGATCATACGAGAGAAAGGGATGCAACAGGAAGGTCACGACTCTGAATGGTCTGACCAGGAACATTCCACTCTTGACTCAACAGTATAGTACACAACAATCTTCACACAGCTAGAGACAAAAAGATCTTAAGAGAGAAAGGGATGCAGAAAGGAAGTCACTACCCTCAATACTCAGAAATACGACGCAAGGAGGAGGCTAAACAATAATAGTGTTGTCTAAACCATCGTGGTCTTTAGCATTACATTGATGATCTTTCAGGATATATACCACGTACCTTTGTTTCGAGTATCCGATATTTCGGCATTGCAAGCGCTATGATCGCGGATATATAAGGTACGTGGTATAAAACCCCGAAAGACGAAGGCCTCTCTCACATTGGGCGAGCGCGTTTCTCTAGCGTGCGCTAGGCGTGCGCCCGGCGTTCACTTTGTACTACAGACTGAACGTCGACCGCACGCCAGGCGTCCGCTCTAGGAACGCTCACGCGAATATGAGGGAGGCCTATTAGTGTAGTGACTGACCGATCTATGCGGCGAACCTCCTCTCGGTGGGCGAGAGCAGAAAGATCATTACGAGAGAAAGGGATGCAGGAGCGAGGTCATTTCCCTCAATACTCAGGAACAGGACGCAAGTAAGGAGGATACCAATAAGAAGAAAATACGTGAGAATGGGATGCGGTAGGAAGACACGACCTAGAATAGCCTGACCAGACCCTCTCAACCCTTGACTCCTCAGTACAGTACACAATGATCTTCACACCGGTAGAGACAGAAAGATAATACAATAGAAAGGGATGCAGTAGGGTTACGACCTTAAATATTGCGAAATACGACACAGGGAAGAGGGTAAAAATAAAAGTGACAAAAATAGTAATACCTAAGAGGCACAGTCTCGATTCTCGAACTAAAGTACAAAACCATCCAAGTTGTGCAAAACTAGTTAAGAGTTATGATAATGATCATATTATTTGGTAAATAAAACCATACGTACTTGTCTTACAGTTGTATTTACTTCATAACACCGGATGATTTTGAGACGCTGACTGTGTATCTATAGGTTTTTGTATATCTATGGTTGTGGTAGTGACTCACCGATCCATGCGGCGAACCTCCTCTCTGTAGGCGAGGGCGCGGCGTGGCTCTTGAGGCGGTGCGAGGAGGGCGCGCGCGTGGCCAGCTCCTTGGCGAGCCGGTCCAGCCAGCCCGGCGTGCTGGCGACGCCGCCGCACGCCACTACCGAGCCCCACAGCGCGGGCCGAGCGTCCGCGTCGCACCCACCCGCGGCTGCGCATACTGTGTAGCGAAACAACCAGGCATGTCAACCATCATCGTCATCATCGTCGCCCTAGCGTTATTCCGGTCGCATCCAAGACTTACACGCCTTTGCAATGTAATGAAATATGATATTATAGATTAAATAAGATTTAATAAGTTTTTGGCATTCAAATAAATGACAATGAACGAGTAAGACATGTTTTTATTCACAACACCTGAAAACCCATCATGTACGTATGTGAAAAAGTGATGAGTATGCACGTAGAGAGGAAAAAAGGGAAAGGGCGGCCAAGGAAAAGATGGATGCACTGTGTGGGGATGGATATGAAAGAGAAAGGGGTAAACGATCGGATGACTGGTGACAAAGAAGTATGGAAGCGAAGGACATACTGTGCCGACCTCAAATAAATTGGGAACAGCGCAAGACAATGACGATGAGGACCTGAACACCCATCATATTACACCTTGGAGCCTAAGATCCACTTACTGGTCTAACCAGATATGACAGAATATCTGCCATGTGAACCATGCCGTGATGATTAGCCTCTTGTATGCTAAAATGCCAGGTTTAAAAGATTTTGTGTCTCGCGTGGATCTGCGTTCATACAAGAGGATAATGAACTGTTTCTTACCGATCTTGTGGGAAATTCGGGATATCTTTGTTTATTTTCAACTAACGACACGCCCCGGCTTCGCACGGGTGCAATGCTAATTAGGCATGTATTATACATACACGGTGTTGATTTGCATTTGCAAAATATTTTAAGGGATGAATACACTACTATAACTGAATACAAATACACTTATATGCTGACGGCTTGCAACTGTATACACAGGCAAGAGTTGACAATGTCACTTCAGCTATCGATGGGGTTAATGAAGCTCTATCTGTTGTACATGATAGGTCAAAACGATTTGGTGTTGCAGTGAATCCTGCTAAATGCCAGGCTATCATAATAGGTAGTCAACGCAACATGAGTAAAATTGATTTTTCAACGCTTCCGTCTGTCACGTACAATCAGATAGCAAATACCCTTCAGTCCAGTCGTTAAAAATCTTGGGTTATACATGGAAAGCCACCTCAACTGGCGGGCTCAAGTTACATCTTTCAGCCAGCGAGTGACAGGATGCTTACGTTCATTGTACCGCTTGAAGAACTTCCTCCCTCCTAGCACTAAGGTAATGCTCATGCAGACTTTAATTTTCCCTATCATCGACTATGGTGATGTTTGCAATTTTGACCTGAATGCAGACCTTCTCAACAAACTAGACCGGCTTCTCGATAACTGCATTCGATTTGTTTACAACCTTCGAAAATATGACCATGTCTCTGAATACCACTCGCAACTCAAATGGCTAACTATTCGTCAACGCCGTAGTCTGCGTGATCTCACCACTCTTTTCTCTTTTCTTAACTCTCCTTCTCTTCCTTCTTACCAAAGTCCTTTTCTACAATATTTAGGTTCAAATCACGACAAAAATTTACGGTCATCTAATAATGGTCTCCTTCTGTGTCCCTCCCATAGTTCTGGGTTTGTTAACTCTTCTTTCTTCTTCCAAGCTGTCTCATTATGGAATACGCTCCCTCTCGAAATCAGGATGGCAAACAATCGGCTCACTTTCAAACTAAAGGCTCGAGAGTTTGTACGGAGTAAAATGGCAGAATAATATCATAATTACTGTATCTATTTACTGACGTATATATTATTATGTATATATATTTAGAATTTGCAGGTAATTATTCATATACATATATATGTATTTATAGGGTCCAAAATGAACCATTTTGGAATAAAGCGGGTTTTACGATTTTTTGAGCAAATTCCAAACTTTTGTTATAAACATCTTCTAAAAAAATATTTTGACTATAACTGGTAGCAAATTGGGTCTTATTTAATGGAAAATTAAATGGCCCGTCTTTTAAAATAAAATAAAGATACTAACTCAACGTGAAATTTGAAAATGGAGCCAAAAACACACAAAAAAAATTCGAATAAAATAAAATGACGCCACAAAAATGCAATTATTCGAAATAAATAATATGTGGCATGTTATACATACATACATACATACATACATACATACACATACATATCGTCACGCCTTTTATCACCGAAGGGGTAGGCAGAGGTGTATTTCTACACCCACTTTTCGCCAGATATACTTTAGTCCCACGTAATAAGGGGCGAGCCCATTGCCGCACCGGGCACATTTCCAGACTCCGTGCTGCTACTGAGAATTTCGTGACAGAAAAACCCAATAACACTGCCCGACCCAGGAATCGAACCCGGGACCTCCCGATCCCACGCGCACATCTATGCCGCGAGACTAACGAGGCAGTCGTATAGGGTTTGATGTCGAGTTTTCCGTCTCTACGCAAAGATGGTATTTGCATCGTGTTATCCCTTAGTCGCTTCTTTCGACACCCACGGGAAGATAGGGGGTGGTGACACTTGTATTCTATGCCGTCAACCACACGGCCTATATCATATATCAAATTCCAAATAATGTTCTAATAATCACGCACCTACTATCTACTATCTCTACATCACCCTAGGTTGACTAATAGAGAATGCCTAAGGCATTAAGTCCGCCTATGTACCACATATATTTTGTGCTGTGTAAAAGTTAAATAAATAAATAAATAAAAAAATACATACATGAAAAAATTGTCACTAAAAGTTTAAACAATTTTTTTCGTCATCATACACTTTGAAAATTAACTCCGTGTATTGCAGGTGCCTAACAAACACAAGCGACAGCGACGTATGCTTCGGCGATACCTTACATAAATTCGTTGCGTAGTTTTTAAGATTTAAGCATACATAGGGACAGACAGACAGAAGACGGACTTTGTTTTATACTATGTAGTGACAATTGAAAGTGAGGAGCACTTTTTTGTCAATTTATTGATAACTAGAATTGTCGAATGCATTAAGTCCGCATGTATATACAAATATACGCTGTGTATATAAAGATTTAAATAAATAAATATAATTCGCCCGCGGCTTCGCTCTTCGAAGAGTTCCCAAAAATCCTCTCTTAGTGCGCCCCCACACTCCCCAAGGAACATACTTATACATGACAAATTTCAGCTTCGTAACACCTGTATTTTCGGCTGTGCCTAGTCTGTCAGTTAGACACTAACGCAAGAATTTTATATATATACAGATTTGTACTCTGTTTGGTAGCAAAAAATTATGTCCTTATACGTCGCTAGTTCATATTTCACGCAAAGTCTGTAGAAAGAGATTGTTTTTGACATTTCATTAAAAGTGTTTGATTCGATCAGTTTGAAAAATCCCTATTTGTGTATGTCCCTTGGGGACAGTAGGAGTGCACTAAGAAGGGATTTCTCGAAATTCTCACGGGATCAGGCAAAAACGGTTAAATAAAAACTGCGGACGTAGCTTCGAGCATCCTCTCTAGTATTTATAAACATTTACTAAAGAATGCCTGAATGAATTAACTGCTGGAGAAAGGCCTCTCCTAAATAAGATATTTAAAAAAAATCCTTATGTTTGCCTCACCATGAGTTTTCATTTTTCAATATATTTTGTATTTAGATATTTTGATAAAAATCACTTTATGAAATTAATTTCCTTTCATTGAAATTTCTCTCGGATCATCAAATTTGTCTTAATAGGCACCAATTACGCGTTTGTGATACTTCTAAGACTATAACCGACAATTTTGACGAATCTTGAGGGATGTTTAGATATCTTTTTCAATATGGTTAATGCCTCCGACAGCGATCTATAATCAATTTTACTGAGAAAGCTTAAAGTTGCTGAGATTAGAAGAAAGTGCTTGTATTAATTTCACAGGTAAATAACATATTATAATAGACATATTGCAACACACAAAAGTAGGAACTTATATAAGTACCGATCATGAACTAGCATTTGGAGTGACGCAAGGCAGAATAGTGAGCCTACAATCTGCCCAATATTCCCTAGTCTAGCCATTAATATTATTTCAAATAAAAACATTCAATTTATTTTAAATTGTCTTTCGGGATTTATACCACGTACCTTTGTTTGGAGTAACCGATATTTCGGCACTGTTGCAAGCGCCATGTTCACGGATGTACTGAGGGTATTGCGGGTGGATGAATGTTACGAGCAAGTATAACGGTCTACCCGCTTTCTTACTCGTTTTTTGCGTACAACATCACTACCACTGTTTTCACTATCGCACTGGACCCGATCACGACATACTACACTCACTACGTCACCTCGCGGTTAGACTTTTTTATTTTCACGGGTTTTACATAGACGTACCACTGGATGCCGCTTGAGGCAAATTCTTCACTGCCAACCTTATAGATTGTTTTAGGGACTCCAAATTATCATGGCGTTTAGAGCATGTCACATTCCCCAAAACGGACTATAAATCACAATCCAGAAATAAGAGGACAGCTAGTAGTCCGAAACATTAGTGTCCAACCACGCTTGGATTGAACGAGCTTTTAAAATCCAGTGTTGAGTCTTGCTGAAAGCATCAGTCTTGTTTACGGATAATGGAATTACTAAGAGCCTTAACCACCTTCAAAAGAATCGTATATTGATACATCAACGGCTGAACTATTGGTGCAATCAACCGAATACTACGATATTCGGTTGATTGCATGACACCAAATGCGCCGAACAGCCGGCACTATGCGATGGCGGTGGCTAACTAACAAAAACTATCGGTCGCGTGAAAAAGTCGGCTGAAGTTTCATGGGCGTCTTGAAAACACTGCTAGTGTTATTCGGCGCCGTAGGTTTCGCAGATACGTCACGACACTTGGAGAATTTCTTATGTTGGCAAAAAATTACGGGAAATATATTGACGTTTAAAATGCAATTAACCAGGATAAGCACAAAGTTGTAGATAGTGAAATAAAACATAATAAATTAAACAAATGAAGGAAAAGTGAATAATCGTAGAATAACAGGAAAAGCTACTTAGAAATAGAAATCTCTGTAGAGCCTGAAAACGTTATTAAAACAATGGAATCAGTACCGAAAACATCAAAGCAAACTGTATTTGGAAAATTAAGGCTAGTAAATATCCCAAGATCATACATACATAGACTCACGCCTATTTCCCGAAAGGGTAGGCAGAGACTACGGAACGCCATTTGCTACGATCCTGACATATGCCATTTGCTACGATCCTGACATATCTCTCTTGCTTCATTCACCCCAAGATCGAAGCCGGTCAAAATTATCTGGAATTGACAGGGCTAAGATTTACCTGAAAAGCATTATTGCTTTGTGACAGATGTAAAAGACAATAATTTCTACCAACTCAGTACCAAAACAAGAACTCAGAAGGAGTTTTAAAGGAAATCACGTCGATTAGGAAAATAAAACTCATTGTTTTATTCCCATAACCAACATTTACACTGTCTGTGCTAAAATATAGCATCTTCCGCAAAACGCTAATGGTAAAAGCCCAACATATTATTACGTTCTTATGAAATCCTTACATATACAACCTATGTTGGTAAAGTCTAAGATTTAGGTTTAAGAACAACTTTATTTCTCAGAAAGATATTTACCTATATAATTATGGGCTATTACAGTACCTTATATGTTAGATATAACAAGGGACCCAACATGCTACCCTGGGCACTGGAACGCCACGACCAACTCGTTTGTTGTATAAATAAAAGATTTTTTAAATTGTCAGTTTCTCGTGATAGTAGTAGCCTAATACCAGTTATTTGGTAATGGGATTATAATTTATTTAATTTCATTCGCATATTGTAATGTATTTTAAGTATTTAATGATCAACACAGTCGAAGGCTTTAGATAAATCCGTAAATAGCACAAACTTTGTTGGCTTACTGCTATTTAAATGTAAATATTGGTGTCTAGATTGGCGTCTTCTTTGTGACGTAAAGCTTTTCGCACGCAGCTGTTCTTGAACATTACGACGCGATACACTTTTGTTGTTCACGCCTGTTTTGTGCACTGACGACATATTGATAGAATGTGAAGCTGAGAACAGCTAGACAACAGCCGTCCAACGATAAATTATAAAGAAGCATGTATTCTAGTAAATATAAGTAAGTATAAATAGACATACCCAAATGCGGTGCGCCCAGCGTCTGTTCGAAGAGGCACTCAGTTAACTTGAACCTCTCGGGCCCGAAGTCCTGGTGGTAGCCCCCGGGGAACTCGTAGTGGCACATCGGGGCTATCGACGCTTGCCGCTCCTCGTACGGACTCTCTGATACCTGCAGATGATGGATTAGATTAAGAGATGATGTAGGGACAAACACAGCAGGATTTCTTATTGTTTAAAAGGCCTATATAGTGACCATACCAACAGACTGTCATGCAGAAGATATCGGGTTCACCACTGACTTTTCGAGGCTATGTGTGCATAAAAATGTTAATTATCACTCGCTTACTAATATAATAATAATAATAATATTCTACCACATACACACATCACCATCTAGTCCCAAGCTAAGCAGAGCTTGTATTATGGGTACTAGATAATGGATAAACATACATATATACTTTTTTTTTGTAAATACATACTTATTATACATAGAAACACCCAGAGCAAGACAAACATCCATGTTCATGCACACAAATGTTTGACTTGAGCGGGAATCGAACCCGCGACTTTCGGCGCTGCGCCAACCGGTCGTCAAATATATATGCCCGGTAGATGGCAATAAGCTCGCCCTCAAATACATTGGGACCGAAACATAACTGGCGAAGTGTGGCTGAACAAGCATAAACAGAAGAGCATGCATGAGAAACTTGATGGGAGTGGATGAAGCAAGAGAGATATGTCAGGATCGTTGCAAATGACGTTCCGTAGTCTCTGCCTACCACTCCGGGAAACAGGCGTGAGTCTATGTATGTATGTATGAAGCAAGAAAGATATGTCAGGATCGTTGCAAATGGCGTTCCGTAGTCTCTGCCTACTCCTCCGGGAAACAGGCGTGAGTCTATGTATGTATGTATGAAGCAAGAGATATATGTCAGGATCGTTACAAATGGCGTTCCGTAGTCTCTGCCTACCACTCCGGGAAACAGGCGTGAGTCTATGTATGTATGTATGAAGCAAGAGATATATGTCAGGATCGTTACAAATGGCGTTCCGTAGTCTCTGCCTACCACTCCGGGAAACAGGCGTGAGTCTATGTATGTATGTATGAAGCAAGAGATATATGTCAGGATCGTTACAAATGGCGTTCCGTAGTCTCTGCCTACCACTCCGGGAAACAGGCGTGAGTCTATGTATGTATGTATGAAGCAAGAGATATATGTCAGGATCGTTACAAATGGCGTTCCGTAGTCTCTGCCTACCACTCCGGGAAACAGGCGTGAGTCTATGTATGTATGTATGAAGCAAGAGATATATGTCAGGATCGTTGCAAATGGCGTTCCGTAGTCTCTGCCTACTCCTCCGGGAAACAGGCGTGAGTCTATGTATGTATGTATGAAGCAAGAGATATATGTCAGGATCGTTACAAATGGCGTTCCGTAGTCTCTGCCTACCACTCCGGGAAACAGGCGTGAGTCTATGTATGTATGTATGAAGCAAGAGATATATGTCAGGATCGTTGCAAATGGCGTTCCGTAGTCTCTGCCTACTCCTCCGGGAAACAGGCGTGAGTCTATGTATGTATGTATGAAGCAAGAGATATATGTCAGGATCGTTACAAATGGCGTTCCGTAGTCTCTGCCTACCACTCCGGGAAACAGGCGTGAGTCTATGTATGTATGTATGAAGCAAGAGATATATGTCAGGATCGTTGCAAATGGCGTTCCGTAGTCTCTGCCTACTCCTCCGGGGAACAGGCGTGAGTCTATGTATGTATGTATGAAGCAAGAAAGATATGTCAGGATCGTTGCAAATGGCGTTCCGTAGTCTCTGCCTACTCCTCCGGGGAACAGGCGTGAGTCTATGTATGTATGTATGAAGCAAGAAAGATATGTCAGGATCGTTGCAAATGGCGTTCCGTAGTCTCTGCCTACTCCTCCGGGAAACAGGCGTGAGTCTATGTATGTATGTATGAAGCAAGAGATATATGTCAGGATCGTTACAAATGGCGTTCCGTAGTCTCTGCCTACCACTCCGGGAAACAGGCGTGAGTCTATGTATGTATGTATGAAGCAAGAAAGATATGTCAGGATCGTTGCAAATGGCGTTCCGTAGTCTCTGCCTACTCCTCCGGGGAACAGGCGTGAGTCTATGTATGTATGTATGAAGCAAGAGATATATGTCAGGATCGTTACAAATGGCGTTCCGTAGTCTCTGCCTACCACTCCGGGAAACAGCCGTGAGTCTATGTATGTATGTATGAAGCAAGAAAGATATGTCAGGATCGTTGCAAATGGCGTTCCGTAGTCTCTGCCTACTCCTCCGGGGAACAAGCGTGAGTCTATGTATGTATGTATGAAGCAAGAGATATGTCAGGATCGTTACAAATGGCGTTCCGTAGTCTCCGCCTACCCCTCCGGGAAACAGGCGTGAGTGTATGTATGAAGCAAGAGAGATATGTCAGGATCGTTACAAATGGCGTTCCGTAGTCTCTGCCTACCCCTCCGGGAAACAGGCGTGAGTGTATGTATGAAGCAAGAGAGATATGTCAGGATCGTTACAAATGGCGTTCCGTAGTCTCTGCCTACCCCTCCGGGAAACAGGCGTGAGTGTATGTATGAAGCAAGAGAGATATGTCAGGATCGTTACAAATGGCGTTCCGTAGTGTCTGCCTACCCCTCCGGGAAACAGGCGTGAGTGTATGTATGAAGCAAGAGAGATATGTCAGGATCGTTGCAAATGGCGTTCCGTAGTCTCTGCCTACCCCTCCGGGAAACAGGCGTGAGTGTATGTATGAAGCAAGAGAGATATGTCAGGATCGTTACAAATGGCGTTCCGTAGTCTCTGCCTACCCCTTCGGGAAACAAGCGTGAGTCTATGTACGTATGTATGAAGCAAGAAAGATACATATGTGAGGATCGTTGCAAATGGCGTTCCGTAGTCTCTGTCTACCCCTTCAGGCAACAGGCGTGAGTTTATGTATGAATGAAGCAAGAAAGATAATTATGTCAGGATCGTTGCAAACGGCGTTCCGTAGTCTCTACCTACACCTTCAGGCAACAGGCGTGAGTCTATGTATGAATGAAGCAAGAAAGATAATTATGTCAGGATCGTTGCAAACGGCGTTCCGTAGTCTCTACCTACACCTTCAGGCAACAGGCGTGAGTCTTTGTATGAATGAAGCAAGAAAGATAATTATGTCAGGATCGTTGCAAACGGTTTTCCGTAGTCTCTACCTACACCTTCAGGCAACAGGCGTGAGTCTATGTATGTATGTATGTATGAATGAAGCTAGAGAGATATGTCAGGATCGTTGCAAACAGCGTACCGTAGTCTCTGCCTACACCATCGGGAAACAGGCGTGAGATTATGTATATATGTACATACCTGTGCGACACAGTGGCAGAAATCTTCGTACTGTCGCTTCAGCATGTACTGTTGCCAGGAGTGTGTGAGTCCAGCTGGCAAAGTCTTTAGTGTGTACCGACCTCTTTCGCGCTCTCTTATCACTTCTTTACTCTGAAATTAATAAAATAACAGATTGTCATCAACTGCTTTGAAAGTTTAAGGGAAGCTTCGCTGTCTGATATGTGTCTGTTAAATATATTTAATAGATAACACATTTCTAATATTTCATTTTTGACACAATACAATATTGAGTTTCACACCTGGATCTCCGAAGGCGTAGCCAGAGGTGTAATATTACACCCATATTTCGCCATTCTAAGAATATGTAGGTACCACGTAATAGGAAGCGAGCCTATTGCCGTTACTGGGCACATTGCCAGACTCCGAGCTGCTACTCAGATTTCGGAAAACTCAGTAACACTTTTGCCTGACCCTGGATTCCCGATCAGCAGATTCATAATTCCACTGGACCAAGAAGGTCAAATATTATTATTTGTTTCTCTTTCACGCGTACTTTTCTAACATATGATGTTAAAAAAGTACACGGCCCTTTGGCAGGCGTACACGGAGACATAGGTCCAACGCGCAGAGGCCCCTTGAGAATTTTAATCTAGAATGTGGTGGGACACCTACTGAGGAGCCTCCATAACTGCACTATGAAGTACAGCACGGATTAGCCGCAGCAGGTGTAGGACTATTGCTATTTGTATGGAAACTACTTGCTCCGGGCTATTGTGATGGGTGTTCAATGGATTATTATTATTATATTAAACCAATAATACAAGTAGTAAGACTGCCTCGTTGGTCTCGCTGCATAAATGTGCGCGTGGTATTGGGAGGTCTCGGGTTCGATTCCCGAGTCGGGCAAAGTGTTATTGGGTTTTTTCGTTAGGAAATTCTCAGTAGCAGCACGGAATCTGGTAATGTGCCCGGTACGGCTATAGGCTCGCCCCCTATTACGTGGGACCTAAAAAAATTCATGGCGAAATGTGGGTGTAATATTATACCTCTGCCTACCCCTTCGGGGATACAGGTGTGAGTCTATAAATATTATTAAAAAAAAATACATGTAAACCCACACTAACCTGTATACTATAGATGGGTAGCATCTGTATGTGCATGTTGGACAGCATGTGTTTCGCCTGCGCCGCTAAGTGGTCGCCGCCTACTGGCGAACGGACGGCGGCGTTTACTATCGCGTAGCTGTGGACAGACAGACAGACAGTTTTATATGTAGACAGAGCCGTAAAGATCTGCCTAAGTCAAGTCAAAAGCATGTATTCATTTTAAATCCTGTGTCGCGGCTGCGAGGGACTTTAGAAACATACAACTAATGGACACAATTAATACGCAGACTCGAAAAACAATTTATGAATCACACAGTGTTGTCTTATGTGGGAATCGAACCCACAACACTGCGCGCAGTGTCAAGCGACGAGGCGGAAGCTTAAACCTCTACGCCAACCGTGCAGTCACAATGTTATCTTTGAACGTCAAATTTACAGAATAACCTATTGTATAGGGTGCATAGGGTTCCCACCAAGAACTTAGGGTCCCGCACCAACCTCACCTGCAAGTGGTGCACCTGCCGATCAACGGACGAGGCGACGGCAAACAAAATATCCCGATAAGCGGCAATAGGTTCGCCACCTATTACGTGGGATCAATACACTGGCGAAAAGTGGGCGTTTAATATGCATCTGCCTACCCCTTCGGGGAAACAGGCGTGAGTCTATGTATGTATGTATGTATGTAAAATGTGAAGTAACATCATCATACAGACTTTTGCAGTCCTCTTCTGGACAAAAGCCTCTCCTAATTTGCGTCACTACATAACATAACTTCACGCCTTTTATTCCCAAAGGGGTACACTGAGCTGTATTACACACCCACATTTCGTCAGTTATTTTCGGTCCCAATGTTATAGAGGACGAGCCCGACGAGCCTATGGTCATCTATAGGGCACATTATTGAGCGATCGATAATTAATTTATAATGCACACATTACTTACAAAGGGGTAGGCCCCCTTCGGGGAAACAGGCGTGAGTCTATGTATGTATGTAAACTATTGTATTACGTGATGCGTTTGCGCTGCGTATAGTATCACCTTCGCTGGACAAACGCTAGTGTGAAGCTTCTAAAGAACATTGGCCATTTTTGACCTAAACATGTCTAAAGATAAAACTTATTTTAAAATTAAGGTTATTTTTTAGTGTAATGATTTCACTAACAATAAAATTATATTTTATAGAAGCCTAGGTAAAAAGAAAAGTATTGGGTTGTAAAGATGTTCTAGAACTCGTGAACACATCCTTATCAAAATATTTTTATTCGCTGCATTGTTATATTATCTGTGCCCGATAATACTTCCTTGTTTAGCTATGTTCCATTTCTTCTTATACCACATCTATATCAACTGGTTTTGTCAAACCTCGAGAAAACTTAATTTTATATATAAATTGAATCAAGTTGTTAAAAGCTGATCATAAATGAATGTATCTTTTTATGTTAAAAGATATAAAAAGATAAATATAAATGTATTTCTGCCATTGAAAACGTTGGATAAGAATGCAACGGAACATTTCTGACGTAAAGACGCCGCCGGTGACATTGGACTTGGGAGAATTTGTCAAATTAATACAAACTAATTTCGGTGTATTATGTAATTCCTAGGCCTTTATAAGAAAAACAGTCTTTACAGTATAATTTCTTGATCATAGAGCTACTTGTTTTCGTAAATTTTATCTATAGACGCAATAATTCATTATCAGGTCATTCAATGTATGAGAAGTGGCCATTGTTCTTTGTATTAAGTGCCACATACACAAAGCAATAGCGTAGCCGTAGAACCATGAACCATGAGAAAGAACAGGCAATTAAACTCACACCCACAAATTTTCATCGCCAAGTTTTGTATAATACACAAAAATTTCAGTAGAATCTTTAAGTCTTTAGTTATTTAATTTTCAATCTTGACTTTCTTAAGTGTCACATTGTTAAGAATTTGTATAATACACAAAAAAATTAGTAGAATCTTTAGCCAATTATTATTTTATTAATTTGATGTTCATAAGCGTCACATTGTGACCCAAGTGAACAAACGACTTTGAGTTTGATAATTTAGTACCCTTACACCTAAGTGATAATACATTACCATACCAACAATAATAATACCTTACCCATCTATAACAGGCACAGCGGACGTCTGACTGGCCCCCGCATCCACAACTAGAGCCGTAGACTTGCCATTAGCGAACGCAGCCAACACAGCACTCTTGACGAGGAAGAACGCGGGCGCTTGGTACTTCTCAAAGAGCAGCTCGGCTAGCTTCTCTCTGGCTGGCCTTGTGGTCCACACTGCTTCTGTGAATAGGGCTGGGTGGTGCTCTGATGGGGAGCGGATTACCTGGAAACAAAGAGAAATAATTATATATTATATTTATATATAATATTATAAAGAGGAAAAGTTTTTATTTTTGTTTGTTAGTAATGGATAAACTCAAAAACTACTACTGGACCGATTTTAAAAATTCTTTCACTATAAGAAAGCTAAATTATCTGCGAGTAACATAGGCTATATTTTATTTTAGAAAAATAGGGGAGGATATATACTTCCCATATACATAAATATTTTTTAAATAACAATAAGTTTTGTCTTAAAAGTTTGGTAAATTCTTAAGTTATCTTTCCAGCAATGCGTCGTAATAGCTGAAGGTGGGTGTACTCTTGGTCCAGCAACAACAGCACAGCCCACTACACCGGGACTGCCGCCGGTTACTGAACCAGTTTCTACAGAAAATAGCAGCTCGGGACAAGGACCTTCTGAAGAAAGTGGCAGCTCAGAACAAATACCTTCAGAAGAAACTAGCAGCTCAGAAGAAAGACCTTCAGAGGAAAGTTCGGAACAAAGACCTTCAGAGGAAAGTAGCAGCTCAGAACAATTGCCTTCTTCAGAACAAAGACCTTCAGAGGAAAGTGGTAGCTTAGAACAAATACCTTCAGAAGAAACTAGCAGCTCAGAAGAAAGAGCTTCAGAAGAAAGTTCTGAACAAAGACTTTCTGAAGAAAGTAGCAGCTCAGAACAAATACCATCTTCAGAACAAAGAACTTCAGAGGAAAGTTCTGAACAAAGACCTTCAGAGGAAAGTAGCAGCTCAGAACAAGTGCCTTCTTCAGAACAAATTCCTTCAGAAGAAAGTGGCAGCTCAGAACAATTGCCTTCTTCAGAACAAATACCTTCAGAGGAAAGTAGCAGCTTAGAACAATTGCCTTCTTCAGAACAAATACCTTCAGAAGAAAGTGGCAGCTCAGAACAATTGCCTTCTTCAGAACAAATACCTTCAGAGGAAAGTAGCAGCTTAGAACAATTGCCTTCTTCAGAACAAAGGCCTTCAGAAGAAAGCAGTAGCTCAGAACAATTGCCTTCTTCAGAACAAAGACCTTCAGAGGAAAGTAGCAGCTCAGAACAAAGACCATCTATAGAAGACGACATAAGTTCAGAAGAAGACAGCACGACTGTTGTAACTTCGACAACAACTTTGGCACCAACAGAAACGACTACAGAAATTCCTCAGACGACTACAGCAGCACCGTTGTGTCCTGAAGGATTCTTCGGCAGTTTGCCGCACCCAGAAGACTGCACCTTATTCTACATGTGTCTAGGAGTTGGAGAACCACTTCTTCCGTAAGATATTTTGGTTTTTCGGGTACGCGAAGAAGTTACCTCAGGACACGGGTGAAACCGCGGAAAACGGCTAGTAATTATATAAAAGCGAAAGGTCACACCACAAAACATCGAAAACTGCTAGATGTATAAACATGTATTTAGCAAGGAGGTAGTTTAAACATAGTAGGCTAAGTAATATTTTATCCATGGGAAAGCCACTATTTACTAGTTCTCAGTTTTGTAATTGTACAACTTTATTTTTGCATGATTCATTAGTCACTCCTGTCAACGGCTGGAGTAAGCCAACCAAGCATTAGGGCAGTTATATGGTGTTTCACCATTGCTTTCAACATTTATGCCATACCCATTAAATTAATTTACTTATTAAAAAGTATATACTTGCTCAATGGTACAATTAAAAGTATTGTAAAGATACTTAGAGTTGACAGTTTTTTATTTTTTTTTATTTAACCCATGTTGTCCCACTGGTGGGCAAAGGTCTCCCTTACAATCCTCCAAGCATCCCTATCTTCTGCCAAATTGGGCCAGTCTCTATCAAAATTGTCTAGATCGTCACGCCATCGTTTCGGGGTCTGCCTCTTTTCCGCCGCCCGTCTTGCGGCACCCATTGCGATCTTTGCACATCAGCAACAACCCGTCAGTGATAACAGAACGGCATTTTGCAGATATGGTCGCAATATATTGGTTTGACCAAGCTAGACTTACTTTAAGAAGGATCTAAGGAATACATTAATTATTACAATCCAATATTTCAATTTATTTTAAGGAATCATGGACACAGAAGACAGGTGAGATGACATTTGAATTTGAACAAAATATTTGTACTAGCTGCAGAGTATCAATTTACACTTACCTTAGCATAACAATAGTCCAACATTTTCTCAAACAGATCCCAGTTGTCTACTTGTCCATCCTTCATGTAGGTTTGCACTTCCATGCCCGTGCGAGGCACATGTAACTCTGTGACGTCAATGTAGTGGCGGAGCTCATTGCCTGCTTTTGTGCCTGAAAGTATAAGTAACTATTTGTAATATTGTTTTTAGGTAATGAATATTAAATAAATTATTATAAAATTATTGCCAGCCATTAAGATTTTAGATTATCATCTTACAGCAGCAATAGCTGAGTGGAGAGAGCCACGGACTGCTATGCAGAAGGTCTCGGGTACAAATCCACGGCACGCACCAATGACTTTTCGGAGTTACATGCATATTAAATTGTTAATTATCGCTTGCTAATCGGTGAAGGAAAACATCATGCGGAAACCTGCATGTCTGAGAGTTCTCCATAATGTTCTCAAAAGACATGTGAAGTCTGCCAACCCGCAGTCGGACAGGGTGGTAGACTATGGCCTTACCCTTCTCATACTGAGAAGAGGCCCGTGCCAGCAGCAGCTGGAAACACAGGCTTCTCCCAGTTTGCGTGACAAAAACATTCTGAGTCAATAAGAGGACTTGGCCTAGCATACTATCTTGGTCAGATGGGTATAGGGTTTGATATTGAGGATCTTATTTATCCTACAAACTTCTTTTAAGACACAAACATCGCTCAGATTGGATTCTTTATGTCAGGATTAATAACAACAAACTTTCTAATAATCTTTTTGATTTTATAACATTAGTATTGAAGTATTGATGATAAAGCTAAAGGATCAGATGTAAGTACCCAAAGCAGTTCCATTATCTTGTAAAAAGCATTCATTAACAAGATCAAAATATAGATGTTTTAGGCATAAGAAGGTTGTTGTAGTGCGTTTAAGTGGATAAGACTAGATGACTCTCTCTCTTTGTATCAAGGAAAGACAAGATATTGTAACTTCTTTCACAGTTTGTATCAGCTAGTTATCCAATCGTTTGTCAACAAACAAAAAGCGTCATGTCTGTTCTACGTTTATCTCAGGGTCTGATGAACTCTTTCTGTGATAATAATAGTTTAAGTATAATTGATCATTTCGATATAAAACCTAACGAAATGCGTCAAGAATACAACAAAAAAATTGCCTCAACTTGGAGAACAAAATTCTCACAAGATGCTTACCGCTTTGAGTGACATTGCCGTCTGGAACCTTCTCTTCAGCATCTGGGACGTGAGTAGCAGGTCCTACACCCACAACAGCAGGAATATCAGCTTTTGGAGTGTCTTCCTGAGCATAACCAACGCGCAAGGAATGATGCCCAGGATCGAATACTAGGGCACCGATTTCGTCGCCGCCGTACAGCATACCGTTCGGACCACTCATTTTGACGAACTTACGCCAATTTTGTAGTTAAAATTCACTATTTTTCACAAAATAATGCGTTTTCGGCGCGATGTATTTGTTGACCGTAAACTATTTCTGAAATTTTATTATCTGTGGATTTCTGTAACGTTATTCGCTTTGTACAGTATTTGAAGCTTCTTAAGTTTACGATTGAGAGAGAGATAAAGCATACACTTTTCTTTCAGTTAGAATGAGATGTTATAATAATAATAATAATAATAATAATAATAATAATTTTTTATTTGCATAAAATGTAGGTACATAAGTTGAAATATATAATAGGAGCCATATACATTTTGTCAAACTGTGACATGCAAATCTTAATTAAAATCCAAAATAATTATATTAACATTAGATATAAATAACTATTAAATTGTAAATTATTTCTTAACCTATTATTACAATTTACACTCATTTTTTACGGCTTCAAAGTATTCTTTTATTGAGTAGAAGGATTTCTCAATGAGCCAGTCTTTAAATTTCTTATAAAATTTGTGTGTAGGTATTTGTTTAAAACTACTAGGTAACGCATTAAAAATGCGTCCACACATTACAATACTACTGTTTAAATACATAGCCGTTCTGGGTACCTTTTGCATTACAATTCTTTCTGGATGTCTGGTGTTACGAGGGTACAAGTCTCTTGCTTTTTTAAAGAAGTTAGGATGTTGCATAACAAATTTAGCTGACTCCAGTATATACATACAGGGTAGAGTGAGTATGCGAGACCGTTTGAAAAGCGGCTTGCAGGACTCCCATGGTGGTATGGCATGAATGGCACGAACACATTTCTTTTGTGCCAAAAAAGCACGTTGTACCTCAGTAGAGTTGCCCCACAATATGAGACCGTAGTTTAGTACCGAGGATACGTAGCCGTGATATGCCGCTAGCACAGTATGTTCAGTGGAAGTTTTCCGTAGTTTGTAAAGGACATACACGAATCTATTTATTTTACTGCATACATTTTCTACGTGCAGCTTCCAATTTAGATTTTTGTCCAAATGAAATCCTAGGAAAGTTGTGCTTTTGACCTCATTAATTTCCTGATCCTTATAGTTTACTTTTATATTTTTATGTAGATTCCCATAGGTGCTAAATTGAATAAATTTTGTTTTATTTAAATTTACTTGCAAATTATTATTTTCGAGCCATATTATTATATTATTAATTGTATTACTAATGTCAGATGAAAATTTATTAATGTCAGCATTTTTATCACATGTCATAATTAAAGAAAAATCGTCAGCGAATAATATACATGAGTTGGAAGTGATGTCAGGTAGGTCATTTATATAAAGTAAGAATAATAAAGGCCCGAGAACACTGCCCTGGGGAACAGCAAATTTATTAGTAAGAAAGTGAGATTTGTATATTTGTAGTTCTTTTTTATCATTTATTTGTTGTATTACTACTGATTGCTTTCTGCCTATTAAATATGTTTCAAGCCAACTTAGAGCTGGGCCTCTAATACCATATCGTTCAAGTTTTTGCAATAGAAGGTCATGGGACACCAGGTCGAATGCCCTTGTCATATCAAAAAACACAACTATTACCGTCTTATTACTGTCTATATTCTCAACTAATTGTTTTACTAAGTCATAGCACGCTAGCGTCGTAGATTTTCCTCTTTGGAAACCGTATTGTTGACTTTTCAAAATATTATGCCTATGAATGAAACCAGTCAACCTTTTATGCATTGCTGATTCAAATATTTTTGACATGATTGGGATCAAAGAAATAGGCCTATAATTATCCAAACATGTTTTTTCTCCCTTCTTAAAAAGTGGTTTTATTACGGATAGTTTAAGAGGTTCCGGAAAGCGACCAACTCTAAACGAATGATTGACCAGATGTGTGAGTATTGGAGTAATTTCTTGTGCACAATATTTTAATGTTTTCGTACATATTTCGTCATAACCCTCTGAGTTGGTGTTCTTTAAAGACATGATAATTGTGTGAATTTCATGACAAGTAAAAGGAGTCAAGAATATACTATTGCTTATAGTAGTAGTGTTCGCATTGAATATGACATATGTCGTTGATGTTATAAATATTAAATAGTAACCGGAACGCAATGTTCATTATTCATGTATAGGAACGGTAACGGGACAGACGCATAGAGATATTAAGAATAGAGTGGCAGAGTGGGGCCTATTCGTGTCCGCCGGTGGGAGAGAGAACGCAACATTAGATAGAGGCCCCCTGCATCTCTCTCTAACAAATACTAACAATACATGCACAACATCAACATTACGCAGTGGCGTGCTACCTGTAACTATTATTGAAATCAGTTTATTAGCAATCAATAGTTTAAAAGTTGTTTTTATTGATACACGAAGATAGTTTGAAGTGACAAAAATGTTTACATATTTTTAAACTATTGATTACTGATAAACTGATATAAATAATAGTTACAGGTAGCACGCCACTGCGTAATGTTGATGTTGTGCATGAAAATGAAAATGAAAATGAAAATTGCATGTATTGTTAGAGAGAGATGCAGGGAGCCTTTAATGTTGTGTTCTCTCTCGCACCGACAGACACGACACAGTATTGAGTTAGGTACTGTTCTGCCACTCTATTCTAATATCTCTATGGACAGACGTCGGAAAAGGTTAACTCTTGAAATACATTGAAAAAGATGACTTAAAATCATAATAAGTTAATTAAAATATGTAATATAATCAATATTAAAAATTATTAAGACATTAACATCCGTGAAAAAATCTAAGTTGACAAAATGTAGCGTAAAAGATATCTGCGTACAATGGAATATAAAAACGCGGCAATCTTAGAAACGAGGTGTCAAAAAGGTTATTGATCCTCTTTTATCGACTTATTCTACTCTGAGGTCAATGACACTAACTAAGACTACGTCTACGTGAGAATACTTGGAGAATACCTAGGATCTCAATATATCAAATACTTATTGGTCAGGTCTTAATATTCGATCATGGTTCGAATCCTCGGCACGCACCACTGACTTCCCGGAGTTATGTTATGTTCGTATTGAATTGTTAATTATCCATTGCCCCGAGAACACGAAGCCATCGGTCTCGGCTGTAATAGAGAGACAGTAACTCTGAATAAGCTGACACTAGTCCAAAGTCTAAACTATGAAATATCACTATCCCTTTTGGGTTGCGGAGGTCAGACAGTAGCTCGGTGGCAAAAGCTAATATTTAGTAAGATCCGGTAGATTAGTAAGCGGATAGTAGTAAGCGTAGGGTACTTTTGTAGAGTAAGACAATGTAACATTATCAGATTCTATGAAGTACCTAGGTACCTACTTAGATAAAGCGACGTCATAAATTGAAGCTTACTCGTTTTAAGGAATTTTACCAAAAATTACATCGGAAAGTAGACCGAGGCAAATCGAATCACTTTTTATTTGAGGACATAAAAATCATACTAAAGTGTAATATATGTAACTTTAATTGCCAAAACGGTAATCAGTAATTATTTGGCTACGCATTAAACATTTCGAAACTCAAATTACTCAATTTTGATTCTTATGTTGTATCCTTTAATTATAATTTTTATGTAAGTGTGTTGTACCTAATCTGTCTTAAATTTATTAACTTTGCTCTTTTAACTATTATGTACTTGCCAATAACTTATACGTGTGGTGTTACTGTAGTGTAAGTTGGTAATTATTAAATAAATAAATAAATAAATTATGCAAAATATTATTCAAAAGGTAAAAAGAGAGAGATATCCGAATCGCCCCAATTATCGAGGCGACTAGGATCATACATAAAACTCACGGTTTCCTCAACATTATAGGCTTTTGTATCAAAAGAAATATTAAAATAATTAATAATCAGAACAATGTTAATTACTAAAACATAAATCACATCGATACGGGCCATCTTTCCCAAATTCCCACTCAGATCAGCACTTTTTCATGGCACCATTCTTCACATGATGGTGGATGAATGATTTTTTTAATCAGTAAATACAAAGCCAATCTTTGTGCTTTGCACTTAAAATATTGACTTGTATTCAAGGTGTTCCTTTATTTTTCGTCTTCTTCTTCGGTATCAGTCTTCTTCTTCGTCTTCTTCTTCGGTATCAGTCAGTTTCTTCTTTTGTCACAGCTTTTTCGGCAGTTTTAAGTAGGTATCTTCTTAGCATCTCTTTCGTAAAGATTAATCTTACACTAAGGTGCAGTCAAATACAATATTGGTTTTATTGTCTACCACGTGTTTTAATGACATCACTAGAGAGATAAATTATTCTTTGTAAACTTGTGTATGGTAATTTTTAAATGTCAGCAGCCCGACCTAAGATTAATTCTTAGACCATTATTTTGTTTGGGGTTATAAGTGTTTTTTGGGGACCATTCTTTTGTTTGTTTTCTTTATTGTTTGTCTTTTATATGTGCGAACAATCTATAATTGAATAAAAATGCGTAATAATTCACAAATGTTAAATAAATCATTTTAAATTTGTGATCCTATTCGCCCCCGATGACGCGATCCGAATCACTCCGTATTGAAGACTTTTGAAATTAATATTTCACATTTTAACCTATAATACTTTGCTTAAAAACAAAAATGTTTTCTCAAATAGACCTATTGCCAAGCCGTTTAAGCTATATAATTCAAAGTTTTAACACGAATTCTTCAATTTACACCAAGAAATAGTAAGCATGTACTTTTAGATGAGCGCAAAAATTGTAACGCAAAGAAAAAGTGACTCATTGGCGAGCGGCGCTGACGCTGAATGTACTGGTCGAATCGAAACGAAACCAATGGCAGGAGGTGCAGGGTAAAAGTGGCTCGTGAACCACGTTCAGCGTACGTTCCGTGTCAACGCTTTATTAAAATTATTCACAAATTTCTTATTTTGATCCGATTCACCCACTGATCCGATTCGCCTCGGTCTACCCTACCTAACGCTTAGACACATATTGGATGACAACCGGGAAACAAATATATGTAGTGAGGAGACCCCTAATATTCATCATAAAGCCTTTTGTAGGTAATTGTTTGTCATAATCCTCTGCTTTTTTTATTTATTTTATACTAGGAGGATTTGGTCTACTATTATATTTATCTATGACTATAGGTACAATCAAACAAGTCGGCACTGGACCAGATTGAAAAACAAAACCCTTGGCTCGCTCATAGAGTCGAGGCACACTAGAAACTAGTTTTGTATACGAGTGTCAATGTGCGTGTAAAGTAGCACCGGAAGCGACGATGTCTTGCTGAGCGATTCTCACCTTTATGGTGGTCTAGCGGGAGGTTGTTCGACTGTATCACGCTGGCCGTACGCGTTGGTAGTTGGTACATTATTGGTTTGATATCGCATTTTCGGTCTCTTCCTAGTGCTTTCTTTAGTCGTCTCTTACGACACTCACGGAATTAAAGGGCTAGTTATACTTCGTATTCTTAATCAACTTTACCACATGGACTAAATACAAGATAGTTTAATCACGGTCAAACATATTTAGAGCAGTTCATCTGTTTATATAAAATTCTTGCGTTACTGACTGACTGACGCACACCGCACAGCCAGAACTATCGAACGCAAGAAGCTGAGATATTGCCATGTATTTTCCATGAGGACTGTAGAAGTGCACTAAGAAGGGATTTCCCGAAATTCCCCGGGATCGGGTAAGAAACGGTTAAATTAATATTGTGCAGGCGGATCTAGGGGTATTCTCTAGTTTCAAATAAAACACACACACTGACATCACAATAATATATTACAACACAAAATGTTAACTTTATGCGAACAAACAATTCGTAAGTTTACATCGACGTACGTTTTGGCTGCTAACAATACCTTCACAACTTAAAATAAATTGTAATTACTATTTTAGTACAAAATTATTGCAAAATTAAGTCTAACTTAAAAATAAAATAATAAATACATATTTCATAAATAAATAAATAAGTGACTTTGCAGAGACTGTGAAATCAGAATTAAGATTTTTTGTTGATTATGATACATTTTTGAAAACTTTGCAGATTTGCTTAAGGTCATAAGTGAGCTTGCACTTTGTGAAATCAATATTTACTTGATTATTTACTGTCAAAAATCATAGTTGAAAACTCAGCACTTTCGCTTATGGTCATAAGTGAATATGCAGAGTTCTTGAAAGTGAATTCTAAGTGATTATGTTTGTATTATAAAATAACACAGCCATAGTTTAGGTTACTAGTGTAACAGAGAAATGTGTCCGTATTTAAAGACAGTTTTATCAACGACGTGACCGTCAGAAGCCTATTAACTGTGCCTTGCTTGCTGCCAGACCATATTGCTACAGTTCCCTCCTTCCAACAACCACATTTCTTTATTACATGTTTTGACTTTACCAAATAATAACTAACAACTGAGTTTGTAAGATTTAAATCTGTTTAGTTTAGTACACGATCTATTTTTGCTAAAACTTTAGCTATACAGTGATAGAAAAATCCACATATTTGATAGTAAGAAATTGTATAGGAACCGTACTAAAGGCTGCAATATCATAAGTACCTATATAATTAATACAAAACACTATTGATGTGACCCGGTATAATCATATACTTCTCCTCTTCAACGTTTTGAACACATTTTATAAGACTACAGATGGTAATAATGTGATAATGTATAATGCAATAATGTTTAATGTAATAATGAATAATGCAATAATGTTTAGATGTAATTTTATATGCATGCTCAGTTCAAGTATAAAATGGTCTACCGCGGTATTATTGCGAATGAAGTTGAAGTCGGGTAGATATTTACTACACGCAGTTAATATTTCTTTCACTCATTTATGGAAAGTGGCTTCACTTTACTCTTTGCAGTAAGTTATCTTCCATGTGCGTTGTGAGCCCCAGTATTTGTTTGAGGTTTTCATTTCTGTTTTATTTCACTCGAAATTTTCCTTTCTACTTTATGCAGTATGTGTCACTATAATGTTTTAAATAGGATTAAGAAAGCTGGTAGACTGATTGTCGTCATTGCAACATCCACCCGCAATACTTCAATATATCCATCATCATAGCTTCACTGATCCGCTTCTAACAGTCTTCCGAGATTTATGAAATGTAAAAAGGTTTTGATATTCTGATACTTCGTTACTGCATATTATTGGGGAGATAAAAAGTGACTGTTTTCTGGAGATCTGATACGTTCTGATTTGGTGGTCCAATCATGGGGAGAATGGCAAAATGCTTAACATATAGTCGTTTTGCCCCATGCCATGAAATTGATACGTTGTAAGATACAGATGCCAGAAAAGAAGGTACATATACTTCCCGTCTCGCTCGTATCAAAGTTGTATCAAATATCTTATCAAAGTTGATAAATACTGATGATATATTTGAATAAAATATAAAACACCTACCGAGCCACATCACTGCAAAACACACAGTATGATAATATAATACCTAATAAGGTATAATTTTCTATACTAATACGTATATTTCACATACAAGACAATTAGTGAATCGCTAAAATAATATTATTTTCATGGATGCTTTGGTGTACAAAATCTAAATTACTAAACACAGATACCTTAACTAGAGGTCTATTTATTTTTGGCACCCGGAACAAGTAAAATACGATAGAAAACGCCTTATTTAAATTGTAAATTATCGCCTGATAAACATAGAAGGAAAAATTCGTAAGGAAACCAGCATGTCTGAGAGTTCTCCATAATGTTCTCGAAAGACATGTGAAGTCTGCCAACCCGCATTTGGTCAGCGTGGTGGACTATGGCCTAATCTTCCTCATAATAAGAATAGGCCTGAGTGCAGCAGTGGGACAGGTAAAATAATTATGACCTGGTAAATACACGCCTTAACAGGTCAAGCTACGGCAACTTCATTCACTTACATAATTATGAGTACAAAAAAGTGGTGTCACTTTATTTACAGTGATTTATCTTTATTATTTTCCTTGACCTGAGGTATAAATGCGCGTATATACTTAAAGTTTTCCTTTGGTTTCCTTGGCAATGTTAAATGAGCTCTATCATTTTTTACTTGATCCGAATGTTGGCACTAAAGCATCCACATTATTTCTGGTTTCTCGACAGATGTAGATACAATAGAAACGTATAATATCAGAAATCGTTGATTATTTACAAAGTTATGTGTAAAAATACATTTCTTTACAAACTTTTTGGTACACACACATGCATTCCGAGAAGATTATTTTTCAAACAGTGCATAGATATTGCTGATTATAAAAATTGTTAGTCAAAGGTATAAAAGTTGCGGTGTCGGTGTTTGCGTGAGTTAGTTTGAAGTAATGATATACAGGAATTGGTAAGCTCTCGGTTAGAATGAACATCATTGTCTTGTCACTAAGGCGTGCATAGATATTGCTGATTATAAAAATTGTTAGTCAAAGGTATAAAAGTTGCGGTGTCGGTGTTTGCGTGAGTTAGTTTGAAGTAATGATATACAGGAATTGGTAAGCTCTCGGTTAGAATGAACATCATTGTCTTGTCATATGGCGAGTGATTTAGGTGGCAAGTTTGCCGCTTACCACTATGCCGAATATTGTGAATTCGACCCGTACATGAAGTTTTGATAGATTCACAAATATTCAAATCTAGGTATTTTTGTGAGACTTATTTAAATTATTTGTCCTTTGATTAAATTTTTGTAAAGTCCTGTACGACACATGATATCCCTAGTATGTTGTGTTTTTAAGTAAAGGCTAAATGCTTTATTAGCCACACTCGGTTTGAAACACAATTTCATTTAAGTAGCTCTTCACCATACTCTGCTGCACGTAAATCTTACATTTAAACTATATTCCCTATAGTTTTTCATAAGATGTAGCAAATCAGCAGCGAAAGCAATTTGCGTTAGTGCCCGGGCTCCAACGCAAAATTCTTAAATAAAGCTGGGATAACGGTAAAATGTGACCCTGTCATTTTCCTGGATATAATGTCAACATGTCCTAGTGCACGTAGTTGTAGTACAGCTTACGAATGAAGCTGATTTGGTTACGTTTAAGACGAAGGCATTCATTAGAACCGAGAGCTAAACAACTCGTACTAAAACACTGAATACAGATATACATTCAAGTCCTTCTTTGTCCGTTAAGTTTCTTACCATCGGTAAAATCCATCTCGACATGACATTAATAAAAATATTGGATACTTTGGCATCTAACAAGAGGATTATAGGGAATGGCTGCTTCGGTAAAAAATTTCATGGTTCGAATTTGATCCATAAAATATCATAATACCGTAATATAGAACTGGTTATGTATTTTATATTTATCAAGGTTTTGAGCCTATATGCATTAAATTGGCATAACTAACTGCGTGGCCCCAGGGCAATGGCTGACAATGTGTCTGACCGTAATGTGCATATTGTTCACAGTCCAAAAAACATTTTCATCGCTTTCGATAGGTTATTTCTCATTTCTCGCTACAATACAATAGTGTAGTCGTATGCTCGATAGCTTGAAACATGGAAAAGTTCATGAGTCCATGAATTAGTTACAAGCCAACAAAAGTTACTTTATGCCATTTGATTTCGGTCCCAATAATTTGCATAAGCAGCCGCAGAATTTGGAGAGAACACATCAGGAAGGTTTTTGTAGACATTGCTGAACTGAAATTCACCAAATTCCAGGTGATATCTGTAGTTTCCTGTAGGACTGTTTAATATTATCAAACAGAAATACTGTAATCGACTCCCACACCCAACTCATCTAACACTATATATAATAATACACTTCAGTCTTACACGGAATCAATACAGAGGCCTTTTATCAAATCGCTTGAAGATACTGTTTATATTAAGTGACCTAACGCTAATATTAATATCATTTGGGAAAATTCATTTAAATGTATTGAATAGTGAAGTGTTCAGTGAATTTACATTAAAAACTTGGCATTTGGTTTTTATGATCACCTCAGATCAAGTAAAAGGTAGATAAATACAGCACGACTTCAGGTGAAACCAAAACAGTAAGACCTCTAGCACAAATACACGCACGCTCGCCAAGACTGTTAGTAAAAGTGAGGCACCTTTTAATATAAAAAAATGCCTTCACTTTTACTTTCAATGAGGGATCCACTTGATCTGAGTTACACACAGCGCCAAGTCAAGCTACACAGTTGTGGTACGATTATAATACTTGTTACCTACGGCATAAGAACTGTACAAAGGTCAAAGTGTGTAGCTTGACGTGTAGCCGTGTTTACAACTTTTACAAGTGAGTGTATGTACTTAACATTTATTGCAAGTCTTCTTTTCTTTGGTCTCACTCGCAATAAACTTTCTTGCCGTAAGTATGTATCTACTTTTTTCATTCGATCCGTGATTATCACTATCACATTGAACGTGTCGTTGCTCAAGACATTTTTGAGTTCGACATAGAAACCTACAGAACGTTCTTACGTTTACTCTTAAATTTAAACTTAATATGGAGAAAAGATTTTTATTGAATTTGTGCTGCAAGGATGTTTATTAATTTCCTTAAAATTTTCTCATAGGTCCGATTCTTGCAGCACCAATTGAGTCAAACAGTATGTACCATTGTTTTACAAATTAAAAATTACACATCCTTCAATATACATTTACCTAAATTTTACCAAACACGATATTTTACATAACACATCTAAATTGACTAGACATTGACTTATCACAAGCTACAAAATGGCTCTTGGCCGTATATCAGACTAGTAAAAATGACAATATTTTATACACAATATAATTACTTTCACACGGGTTTTGGGATCAGGGGATATCAATTGATATAGGTCAGGACTTGTAATTGAGAATGCAGAGTTTAAATAATTCTACTCTAGACATTGTCACACGTGTTATCCATTATGGATTATCTAATAATATGTGTTTATACCCGTATTATAAAACTCTGCAAATCTGCAACTCTGCAAATGCAATTATGCTTAAAGGCAACGAATAAAAAAAAATCGCAGTATTGTGAGCATTCTTAATAGGTAGTATGGTATTTTAAACGAAAAAGATAATAAATTAGGGAAAAGAATTACGGTTGATCATAATAGTTATTTTGGTTCTCTTTTAGAACCTATGTAAAAAAACGTGACCTTAGTCTATTTGTCTGAAATCAAAATGTAACAAATAAATTGTTTTGCAGATAATAAAGGAGTGTCATCACCATCAGCATTAATTGCGATAGCAGAGTTCAAATCTTAACATAAAACACATTAAGACATTACACTATGAACTAAAAAGGCAGACAATTCTCTCTAGATTTCATTTTACTAATAGTAGAAAGTGTATAGAATTACATATTTTATTTGATTTGCAGAGTTTTATGATATAAAATATATATGCATATATAATATATCGATCAAAATGCAATACCTACAATTATTTAGTTACTATTAAATTCTGCGACACATGTAAATTGAATTATTTCATAATGTTACATTATATAATACGTTTTTACTACAATTTTGAAAACTTTCAAAACGTTACATTGATTGTATAGTAGGTATGTATAATTATACAATATATAATTGGGATTGCATAGTTTAAGTAAATGTCTGTATAGGTATATATTCTTAAAGTTGCTATGTGCGATTACTGAGACATACAGTAGATTATAATAATGTGAACGGGTTTTTATTAAAGTGGAAAGAAGCAATCTGCCTTTTTTGAAAGCAAAGGATTATAGCAGGTGATGGAGGTATTTCTACTTTAAACTTCACTTTTCAGCGTAAGCTTAGTAGGAAACACGTTATGCACATACCATTAAACAATAGTATAGTGATAAAAACAAAAGAACATCGCTCTTTTGTTTTTACACCATACTGTTTGTTTGTTTAACCTGGATATAGTCTTTATTGAGCTTTGGACTGCGACAGGTTGGTGATGATAAATAGCTTTGCGCTTTGGTCAAACTTTGATATACTAAAAGGGTTAAAATGCAACAAGTATTTTGTTCTTCTACTAGTATTTTTTCATCAATCATTATTATTTCCCATTTCATTTTTATCATCATAATCATTTCCCGGTCATTCACGTATTAACGTAATAATTATAACTTTCCAACAACATTCAATTATACTCTTATTTCGAATCTTCACCAAACCAGCAATCAGTAACCGCACACCACTACATACATTCCATCACTACTAAAACCGATATTAATTAGGAATGCAGAGTCATAAGTAGGTTTGCAGAGACCAAAAACCCGGCACTTACGTATAAGTCTTTCTCACTGCACTTGGCACCCGACACTGATAGCGTTGAACAAGGGCGCAGCTCCTAGGCCTCCGTCGCCGTCCGTGACGCCTGCGAGGTACTTCGCCCTCGTGCAGTCATCGCAGGTGCAGCTGTCTTTTAAAGTGCAAAGCCCCCGGGCTGTTGCTATGGCCTCCCATTTTATCTGTTCGTCTAGGGTTCCGCTTCTGCTTAGTAGATTCTGAAATTAAGTATTTTTTTATTTTATTTAGGAAAAATCGTTTGTAGTAAAAAGTAGGGGTGTGTTGATTTCGAAGTCTTGTAGCACGGGTAGGAGTGGCGTTGGTTTCTGAACGAAAGTGTTGGCTCGATTGGGTGAAAACTATCCATTCACAGAATCTATACTATTATCATAGATACCAAAGATTTGTGCCTGTTTTTATATGTCTGTAACGAGAACATTAAAAAAATTACAAGATTGATAAAAAATATTTCACAAAAATATTTATTGGTACATTAACATTTTGCCTGTTTTATTCGCCATATGTTCGCGAACCATACGGCATACCATGCAATTTCCCTGAGTCATTGTCTTTCTTTAGTCTGGTAAATAAAGTCTTAACGAACCTGCATAACCTTAACATAGCTAGCCTAAAGAAGAAAGCATTTTTCAAAAAATCTCTTAACCTTAACCAACTTGCATAACTGCAAAATTGCTGGCCAGTGGCCTGAAGAAAATTGCCTTTTTTTCTAAACCACAACCTGCAACGTAGAATATTACACCTCTGGGCTGAATACAAGCGTAAGTCTATAAAAAAAACCGGCCAAGTGCGTGTCGGGCCACGCGTAATGTAGGGTTCCGTAGTTGCCCATAATGGCCATTATTGATAACTAGAGCACGCCAGCAGCTACGCCTGCATTTTTGTTTAATTTACCCGTTTCGGCCGATCCCGCGGGAATTTCGGGAAATCCCTTCTTAGTGCACCCCTACGGTTCCCAAGGAACATACCTACATGCCAAATTTCAGCTTCCTGCGCCCAATAGTTTCGGCTGTAGCGTGTCTGTCAGTCAGTCAGTAACGCAAGGATTTTATATATGTATTAACCCTTCAACTCCTTCCTAAGTTCCTATCTTAAAGGACGATTCGAATTGCTTCATGATACGCATAACCGTTATTTAAGGTCATCAGAAAATCTGAAACTGAAGATGCCAGTACATTCAAATGCATTTTATGATAAATCGTTTTGTGTCACTGCTGTTCGGCTATGGAATACATTAGGTACCTTTTCATATAAGGCAGGCTCAGACGAAGATAACTTCTGTTTCACATGGGACTAAAAACGGGCTCACATTGTACCCCGTACATTACATACCAAAGTACGTATATCTTTAACATTAAGCCAGCGCTCCCAATGTAAACTCACAGAAATAGGTATTTATAAGTTAACCGACGATTACTCGTAAACTAGTGATGTCTACTTGGCCGTGATAGTTTTCCTTCTAAATTCGTTATAATTATGTAGGTACTATAAAACCTGGTTATATAAAAAAATATATTGGTCACATACTCTCTGTGATTGTGATTTTTTTCACCTCTTCCAAATTAATAGTTAAGCCGGCAGGGGGGGAGGGACACTTGAGTCTAGGGTTGCCAACCGTACTCTAAAATAGAGTATTGTACTCTATATCATGTAACCGTACTCTATAATCTATAATACTAATAGAGTACGCTAAAATACTCTTTATTTACACATTTTTTACTAAACTAGTGCCAGTCATATAATATTATGCAAAGACCCATATCAAAACCAAAAAAAGTCGACTATTTACTGTTAATATGTTGGTATCTCCAATTCCTCAAACCACATTCGGACATTCGTGAACGCAGCATACACATGGACAGTTTATATTCAGAAGTTATAATGTTAAAAGAACTCCAAGCTGAATTGTTAAATAACACAGATTTTATGCAAAAATCCACTGCAGAAAAATGGCAATGTATTTTTAAGAAGTGTCCTGGAGAATTTGATTGTTTAAAAAAATATATTGGTCACATACTCTCTGTTCCCGCCACTTCAACATTTACTGAAAGAGTCTTTTCAGTCATGAAGGTGAAGTGGCGAGAAGAGAGAAACAGAGCTTCATTGAAATTAATTAAGAATGAGCTCTTGATCTACATACATTTTATTTAGAGTTAGATGTTTGGAATCATACAATTATTTTAAAAACAATGAAAAATTGTTATGTGCTGCAAGAAGTACAAAAAAATACCTTTTTAGAAATATAAAATAAATGATACTCTTTTTTTAAGTCCATACTCTTTATTTACCTCCTTTGAAATCAGATATACTCTATTTCTTCTAAAAAAAGTTGGCAACCCTACTTGAGTCTAACAATTTTTTCACTTCAAAGCTTGATATTTGACAAACCAATCATTTGATCGAAAAATGATTTGAGCAAACTAATTATATTTTTTTAAAACCTATCCAATGATACCCCATACAATGGGGTACTCATCCAAAAAAAAATTCATCCCCACTATATATGTAGGGGAGATACCCTTAAAAAAATATTTTCCTTAATTTTATTCTACAGTTTTGTTGCAATATTGTATGTCTATATTCATGTCAAATATCAGCTTTCTAGCACCAGGCGTCTTTGAGCTAGGCTGCGGACGGACAGACGGACGGACATGACGAAACTATAAGGGTTCCTTGTGGACTACGGAACCCTAAAAAGGTTGGAATATTATACCTCTGGGCTCTGCCTAACCCATCGGGGATACAGGCGTGAGCTTATAAAAAATCTTTACCAACCTGCATAACCTCAACATTGCTGGCCTGCCACATGTCAAAGTCCCTAAGCTGCTTCTCCTCCTTCCTCGTGCGTTTGTTCTTCTTGAGCGTCCCGCAGTACACCGACAGGTCGTCGCTAGCGGCCAGCGACGTGACGTCCAACTGCAGCGACATCGCGTCGCAAGACGTCGCGGCGTCGACGTCTGCAGTTAGCGTGTGGTCGGAGTTGAGGGTGGATATGGAGATCGCGTCTGTTGGTACGTTTTTTAGGGGCTGGTAGTTTATCTGGAAGGGAAGTAAAGAAAAATGCGTTGGATATGGTCATGTTTTCTTTTAAATTAGAAACGGGACCATAATATATATCGTATATTTTTCGGACCATAATTTAAGGCAGCAATAGCAACAAAGGCGCTCGGGTTCAATGCATGGTTGGCGTAGTGGTTTAAGCAGTCGCCTCCTCGCTTGACAACACTGTGTAATTCATAAATTGTTGTTTCGAGTCCAGGTGTTTATTGTATTCATTGATTGAATGTTTTTAAAGCCCCCGCGGCGCAGGATATATCATTAGCACGGGTCACGGTCTTGAAAAAAAACCTATATAGCAATCGCGTGTTTCACTTGCAATAGCGCGATTCACGCATTTCAGCTGCTTCCTCTTACCGTAGTTCCGTCGTCATCTGTTAGATGGCACCAAGTTTTGTGTTGTACGATCGTCTCTCGTACAACCGCGAAGACATAACGCCAGTTACGGGGTGTTCCAACTATCTTAGCTAATATTCTCTCAAATCTGCTCGGACTAGTTAGAAGACGCCGGCTTCAAGACGAAGCTCTTGGATGCAACCGGGACAACGCTAGATCGATGATGATGCAAGGTTCAAAGTTGTCTCTCCCTCCAAACCTAAATCATCATCATCATGGCAGCGATAGCCTAGTGGAGAGACCATCGGACTGCTACACAGAAGGTCTCCGGTTCGAATTCACGGCGCGCACCAATGCCTTTTTAAAGTTATGTGCGTATTAAATTGATAATTATAGCTTGCTAAACGGTGAAGGAAAACATGGTGAGGAAACCTGCATATCTGAAACTTCTCCATAATGTTCTCGATAGACATGTGGACTATGGCCTTACCCACAGAACAATTAAAGGGGGTTAGAACGGTAATAGTTACTGATTTGTATTATAACGCGTGTCGCCGATTGTCTCCCACTCTCTATCTCCATCTCACTATCTCCACTACAAGCAATACACTAATACGTACGCGCATTACGCACACAAATCAACTGCACTTACATAGATCGCGAGTTTGCCATTGGTTGTCACACTAGCGCAAACACTTCGCTTGACATGGAACTATCGCGCTTGACGATCACTCACACACTCTGATTAATGTTACGGTGTCCAAAAGGTCGATTATTTATATCGATAAAATACTGTTGTTTTGTTACTTTAAGTTTTGCAATTGTTTGTTTTTTTCGGGATGGTAGGATAGGGTAAAAATAGTGTGGCCTTTCTTAATATACATAAATAATAATATAAAATTAAAGGGGAAGATACAATATGGCCTTTATCATATCCGAATTGCAAGAGTTAAAAATCATGTCCACCTAGGATGTCAGTGTCCGTGATAAACTATTCATGTGTACAACCACATTAGCTAAATTTTGTAAAGAAATAAATGACACAAGTATATAATACAATAATATTTTAATGCTGAACAATAATTTAAATTAAATTTCAACCCAGGTTCTATTATTGTCCCTGAAATAAGACGTATTTATTAAGAAGCATACGCTTGCTATCTTTTAAATTCGAATTTTTCAAAATAAAATGCAATCTTACATTGATATATTTTTCTATGATAGCTTTAGATAGGTCTATAACATTGCTCGCACTAGGATAAAATCCAACCTGGTGATAACTAATGTTGCTAAATAATTCAGTTCCGACAAAGCTGCGCAAGATCTTTGTTGTCAACATATATTATGTTTATTAATTTGCCGAAGATAGTCGGTGTAAATCTTTATAACTGCTTCGGACATTTTACAGATTAGTATCAGTTCTTTTGAAGGATACAGGAGACACCCTTTATCTTTTGCTACGATGAATTTATTTCATTTGACAGCAGTGCTCCAACGCATATGTCACAATACATTTTCTTAATTATAATATGTGATATGTAACCCGCGATACTAAGTTAATAACCCACAATAAACATTAATCGGTAGTAATAAACAAAGTTATGTTAATCTTAATATTACTGATAACAATCATTTGAATACATTCAGACGAAGGATCCACAATCGACATTGTTCACAACTTGGTAGGTACAACACTGTCGGACCCACTACCATAGATTTAGCAGAAATCAAGCTGTGACGTTCGCAGTGAACGAAATACATTGTGCAATCGCCTACGTAGTACTAGATGGTACCCACGTATTGCCAGCAATGTATATTTTTTTATTTGCTTGCCATAGTATCGTTTTTGTCTACAAATTACATAATACTATTGTAATAATTACAAATATCATTTTTATTTTAAGGTTTTTGGACTTACCGGTGAAAAGAAATCCCTTCTCGAGCCACAGTACATAACTGGCTTCTTTTTCAACACGTTATTATAGCGCAAGACGGCATAATTCTTTTATTTTCGCGGAGCTTCGTACGCGTTAATCAAATTTTTCGACATATGAGCGTTTGCTCACAAGTACGGCGAGCTTGCCACGCCCACGAGGCCGTTCTAACCTCTTTTAACTGTTCTGTGGCCTTACCCTTCTCATAGTGAGAAGAGGCCCGTGGCCAGCAGTGGGACAGTATATAAACCAAAATAACCTCCCCAAAACCAAGTCCTGGATCTACCTGCATGTAATAGCTATCGCTATAAAGATCTCACCTGTGAGTCTTCAAGTCTGCTGCAATCGCTGATGCGTCGTGTAGGCGTCGCGTGTTCCGATATGTTGTCCTGCAACAAACAACTTGAGATGACACATCTTCAGAGAGAGATGAGATGCTATACCTAATAGCTGTTTCCCGTTGTGAAAATTGCTTGTATAGCTGTCATATTCGCGGTTTCTACTACAGGCAGTCGTTTGAGTGTATGTATGATCATCATTATTAGCCTGCGATTGACCACTGCTGCATGTAGGCTTCGCTGATGAGTGTTATAATAAAGTTACGAATGGCGATATTTGTAATAACGCCATCTATCGGTGAATGAGAGAACTAGAAGAGAGTGGATGTATCGGTGGTTTAATAAAACTGTTTCATTTACTCTCAACTAGATTTTGACTGCACGGTTGGCGTAGTGGTTTAAGCGGCCGCCTCGCCGCTTGACACTGCGCCGAGTGTTGTGGGTTCGATTCCCACACGAGGCAACACTTTGTGTGATCCATAAATTGTTGTTTCGAGTCTGGGTGTTCATTGTGTCCGTTAGTTGTATGTTTGTAAAGTCCCCCGCGACACAGGATTTATTCCTAGTGCGGGAGTTGTCTTTTAAAAAGAAAAGAAAAAAGAAAAAGATGGCATTGCTCTTTTTTCTAGCGACTTTCGACTGTTCCCGACTGTTACGAGAACATTCTCGTGAAGACTAGAACAGACTAGTGATGTGTTCCGGCCGGTACAAATACCGCGTGGACGGGCGAGTCAAGACAGTTCATTTTGACTAACCGAAGCGATAAAGATCAGCGAAGGGAAGTGAGTCGGATGTGTTTTCTAGTGTTTTGTTGTGTTCAAAACTGTTGTGTGATTTAATAAAGTACAGTTTAGTGGCATAGTGCATTTAATTTATCACCGAACCCCAGCTCGTAACTCGTAAATATTATATACCACATTCACACAACACCATCTAGTCCCAAACTAAGCAGAGCTTGTACTATGTGTACTAGGATAATGGTAGGTACAACATACATAGTTTTTTTTGTAAATATATACATATTATATGTTTATTCATGCACACAAATGTTTGACTTGAGCGGGAATGGAACCCGCGACCTTCGAGGTAGCAGTCGCTTACATTCCCGCTACGTCAACCAGCCGTCTAGTGATGACACGACATTGAGCAGGATTGCTGTTTCTTCGTGTCCAGCCGCTGCTAGCTACTTTGCGTATATCGTCACTCCACCTAGCCGGACCTAGCGATTGCGTGCGGCATGGTCTCCACTCCGGACACGACTACTCCAACGGTTATCGGTTCTGTGACAAATTTGACCAGTCTTCTACAATTTCAGCTTACAATTTTTAAGCTATGTTGATTATTGTTTCTTATAATTTCTTAGTCGCCCACCCACGTGATGAAATGGGACAGTGACACACATGTATACCATACTTATGTCACAGGGATTTTACAAAAGCCATGATATTATAATTTCACTAGTGATATAATATCTCGTTGACACTTATAACTAAACGTAATAAATATGTGACTTACTTCATCTTCGCTGTCGAGCTGCAATATCGCGAGGTCTGCGAACGGCTGGTCCTCTGTCTGCGCTATCACACCTTTGCTTGTGGAGGGGATGGGGGATGATGGTGTGCCCACTGAAGAGAGAAAGAGCATGGTTTTAGACGATTCTGATCTCTATTTCAATGTAGGAAAAGCTATAGATGACAACTCTGCACTCAAGTCGAACCGCTTACAGTTTAAAAGCGGTATGAGTGCGTTTCTGCTATGTCGTCCCGACAGATTCAGATGCCGTTCAAATCATTGAGACTTGTGTATTTAAATGGAGGAGTTTTCATATAGAACGACACGATTACATAAATCTCATAGATTGTAATAGATATAATGACAGTCGAGAGTCGTCAAACGATATATCAATCGTTACGCCATAATGGGATAGCCTGGCGGAGATACCAACAGACTGCCATGGAGAGGGTATCGAGTTCCAATCCACGGCGTGCATTAATTACTTTTTCGGAATCGTTTGCGTATTGAATTGTAAGTTATCGCTTGGCCCGTGGCTCGGAGAGCACGTTAAGCCGTCGGTCCCGGCTGCCATGAGTCATGAAGATCGTTGACAGTTGCTAAGAGGAAGCAAGCTTTGAATAAACATATAAACCAAGGTCTGGTCTAAACCATGGAATATATTGCTCTGTGGAAAAGTTAATTAATATTCTGTCAAATCTGCAGGCCGATTCAGAATGTCACGACAAGTAATCGTACGATAGGTATGTCAAATTATTGTCCTCGTCTTTTAGCCGCCTATCAGAGATATTTTGAACAAATATTTATTGAATTCGGTTTATTTATTAATAATAATAATAATAATTTTTATTTGCATCAAACACAGTACATAAGGTGTTACAATAATAGATATTTGGTATCATATGTTTGGCTGTAAACAGCATGCAAAACTTTTAGCCGTAGAAACAATGTTACTTAAGCCAGTCAGTAGTTCATTACAGTGAAATACAAAAACGATAATTATAACATATATTACAAAATTTAAAACAGTGCTCATAATAAGAAAAATAAAATTAATTACAGAATCAAAGAAATTTACAACGAACAGCTGGTATACATATTATTTATGGTAATTTTTTCTTCCAAGTAATCATTAATTGAATAGAAAGCTTTGGTTGCAAGCCATGACCAAAGCCGCGCCTTAAACACTTTACTTGGCAGATCTATTAAGTCTTTTGGTAATTTATTATAAATTTTGATGGCCACAGTGTAAGAATTTCGACGATACAATTCAGTTCTTAGGCTAGGTACAAGTAATTTATCAGGATGTCTAGTATTAAACGTACAGTGATCACTCTATTTGGGGAATAGGTAAGGATGTGTTTTTACAAAATAACAGCATTCAAGGATGTAGATAGATGGAAGTGTCAATAATTTTAGTTTGGGAAATAATAATCTACAAGATGTAAGTGGAGGTACACCGGCCAGTGCACGGATGCATTGTTTCTGGGCTACAAAAACTTTATACATCTCAACAGATTGATATACTTCATACTGAATGCATAAAATTGATAGGAAATGCGATAGTTTTGACAAAAAAATGAGGTAGCCCGTTTGAAAATTAACAGAATCGAATGTCAAATGAGATATCGAAAGATTCTGAATCGCCCCTTTGGTTAGATAAGTAATTAGTTGTAATCAAGTTGTAATATAGAAGTGTTTTATGTAATAAAATAAAAAGTAAAGTAAAATTCCTTAACATGCTTTTAATATTTTTTATTTATTTGTATAAATAAGAATTACTTAGTTTGAGCACAGACAATACAATACCCTAGGTTTGAGTAAATATTACACAAATAAGCAGCGATAGCCGAGTGGAGAGACAGACAGACTGCTATGCAGAGGGTCTCGGGTTCGAATCCACGGCTCGCACCAATGACATTTCGGAGTTAAGTGCGTATTAAATTGTTAATTTTATTATCGCTTGCTAATCGGTGAAGGAAAACATCGTGAGGAAACCTTCATGTCTGGAGTTCTCCATGATGTTCTCGAAAGACATGTGAAGTCTGCCAACCCGCACTTGGCCAGCGTGGTGGACTATGGCCTTACCCTTCTCATAAATGAGAAGAGGCCCGTGCCCAGCAGTGGGACAGTAAAAAGGGCTGATGATGATGGTGAAATATTACATAATAAGTGCCTATCACTAGAGCTGACTTGAGATCGGGCAAGGATGGCTATTAATACATTTTTTCTTACCATGATCACTGCTGTTACTGGTGTGCAGTAAGTTTTCTGTCGAAGGTTGTTCCTGGTAGTCCCTGCTGCGAGCTTTGAATAGTCCAAACTTCACTGGTGCCATTATCTGGAAATATACAAAACAATAAATAATTCAAGAACAAAGCAAACCAATTCTCAATTTATGTTCTGGTGACGGGTTGAGAATACACATAGTTACACATTTAGTCCCGTGTGTGTCCCCCCCGTGGGATCTCCACCTTGTCGTGGTGGGGGGGCTCAGTAACCGTGGGTTAGAAGCCACCCACGGTGAAGCCAAGCGGGATCCCGGGAGGGGACGCTCCACGTGGGCTTGGTAGAGGCCTGCGTAGGATGCGTCCCATGGTGCGGGTGCGGGGGACAGTTCTGTCTGTCCCTCGCAGTCGGGTGCGGTCGCGGGAGGAGAGGCGTGTCGGTGTTGCGTTGCCGCGCGCCCTATCTCCCGCGACCAAATGGGGGCGCACCATCGTTGCGTCGCGGTGGGGCCGCAGAGGAAGAGGAGATGCGGTGTTGCGTTGCCGTCCTCCCTATCCTCTGCGGCCGCTGGGTGTTTTGGCGGCGGAGCCCAACACCTTCATCCGTCGCCAAGGGGGTTTCGTTCGGGGCCCGCCTGACCATCTGGCGGGCCAATACCCGTCGGGGGGTAGCGAGGAATGCTTTGGTGAAACCCTACCCTCCGACACATGGGTACATGAGGAGCACGGGTTGGTTTTTAGTCAGTAAGAGTCTGACAGTCCCCTTCGTCCTTCCCCCCCGGGGCGAAGGGACTCCATGAGGATTTTCCAACCCGATACAAAAAAAAAAAAAAAAAAAAAAAAAAAAAAAAAAAAAAAAAAAAAAAAAGTCCCGTGTGTGTCGTCAGCGGCGGTTTAGAATTTTTTAGCAGAGGTGTAATATTACATCCACATTTCGCCATGATTTTTTAGCTCCCACGTAATAGGGGGCGAGCCTATTGCCGTTACCGGGCACGTCACCAGACTCCGTGCTGCTACTGAGAACTCAGAAATACTCAGTAACACTTTTGTCCAACCCGGGAATCGAACCCGTGACCTCTGATCAGCAGACGCATACGCTATCCACAGGACGAGGCAGTCTTTGAGAAGCGATGGAAAACTCGACACTAAACTCTATACCAACATGTGTGGCCAGCGTGGCATACCTATTAACTCAATGTTATTGAGCCGCAATTTACGCGAGGCCAATGTCCACCAGTAGACTTCGGAAGGCTGTATAATAATCAGGGTTCGAGGATATATATCAATGGATATATATCAAGATATATATCCAATATATATCCGATATATATCAACCTCGATTCGACGATATATATCAAATGTTTTTTGTCATTGGCTGATGGTTTAAAAAGAATATTATTTTTGCGTTTGTAACTGTATTTCTACTTCCCAAATGTAGATGGCGTGGGAGTAGAGTTAAAACATACTCCCTAATGGTAAGTTCTAATCTAAAAATGGCAACACTTCTGCCGGTATGAATGGCGTCAGTCCGTCAATATAATAAAACATTAAAAACATTTCAGTTTTTTATTTTTTGATCATTTTAGTATGTTTATGAAACACATGCAAATAGTATCCATAAATAATACAATGAAATAATAATATGACTTTCATACAAAATTGATATATATCAAACTTGATATATATCCGATATATATCGTAAATATCCGATATTTTGATATTTATAATAAATATCGGATATTTTCGAACCCTGATAATAATGATATTTTCTGGGCAGCGATAGACTAGTGGTCTAATTAACCGTCTGCTACGAAGAGGGTCTCGACAGTCTCGACACTGACTTAACTAGCAACACTGATTTAACTGACTTCGAGTTCGAAGGTAAGTTTTGCAGTGGCGGCGGCGGTTTTGAAGGCGTTTTCATCCTTCTAGCGTTATCCCAGTTTCAACCTGGGATCCGCTTACTAGTCTAACCGGATTTGGCTGAATATTAGCTTTTTCCACAGAGTGGCTGTCTGTCTGACCTCCGCAACCCGAGGGGATAGCGATGTTCCATGGTTTAGGCTAGTGCCAGTTTATTTAGTAGGTACTGACGCCCTATAACGATTGTCAAAGATCTACATGACAACGGGACCGACGGTTTAACGTGCTCTCCGAGGCACGGGATAAGCAATAATTAACAATTTAATACGCACTTAACTCCGAAAAGTCATTGGTGCGTGGCGTGCCGTGGATTCAAACCCGATACTTTCTGCGTAGCAGTCTTTTTGTCCCTCCACTCAGCTATCGCTGCTTTTAGCAAGTTTTTTTTAGTAGCGGTGTTAATCGGTGAAGGAAAATATCGTGAGGAAACCTGCATGTCTGAGAGTTCTCCATAATGTTCTCGAAAGACATGTGAAGTCTGCCAACCCGCACTTGGCCAGCGTGGTGGACTATGGCCTTACCCTTCTGTAAGAACACGCCCGTGCCCAGCAGTGGGACAGTATAATGGGCTGATGGTGATGATGAATGAGTAAAGGCATGTGCCCCGCAGAGAGTCAGATTAGTAAACAAGGCAGTTGAACACGAATGTGCCATCTTATTATTTATGTAATGTCCGTAACTTTTCCATAGGTACCGTGATAAAGAGTGTAGCAAAGCGAAAACATACATAAAGCGATAGTTTCAGATTAAGTATCTATAAGATAATTTATCTTGGACCCACATCTGGCAGACAGCCAAACATATATGATAGCTGAAGCCTCGTAACCTATTTTTTATATCAACTACTACGTATTAGAAACGCGAAAGTATTGTGAGTAGAGATAGATGTTTGTAAGGCTTAGATGTAAAAATTACTGCACGTGTTTTGATGAAACTTTGCAGTATTTTTATGGACTCACGCCTGTATCCTATACATACATACATAGTCTCACGCCTATATCCTGGAAGAGGTAGGCAGAGGTATATTGCTACACCCACTTTTCGCCAGATTTATTATAGTCCCACGTAATAGGAGGCGAGCCTATTGCCGTACCGGGCACATTACCAGACTCCGTGCTGCTACTGAAAATTTCCTAACGGAAATACCCAATAACACTTTGCGCGACCCAGGAATCGAACCCGAGACCTCCCAATCCCACGCGCACATTTATGCCGTAAGACCAATATATTAAAAGCAACTTAATTACCCTGCCGTTTTGCCGAAAAGATTTTGACAAAATTTCATTACCCAAACAAATTTTAGCAACCTTTTTTTATACCATTGCAATATTTCGAATTATTTTAGTACGCCTATATTTATTGACTACATGCTGCCACTGAGAACTCAGAAAAACTCAGTAACATTTTTGCCCCTCCCGGGAATCGAACTAGGGAACTCCCATCAGGACTATCCACTGGACCATGGAGGCAATCTTTGCAGTAATACAGCTTATACATTAGAATAGTACAATGGCTACCATTAGTTGCGATAGTACACCTACGCGAGGTACGGCTAGGGCGGCCTTCACCTAAATGGCCGGCACCGGATAAACACAGCAAAAATCCCGAACATTTGAGCGGAATTTGGTTTTCCCCGGACAAACTGAAAAAGTACCATTTATAAAAGAAAAAGAATTTCCTCTGACAACAAAAGTGGTTACACCCGGATATTTTTAAAAACCCCGGCCGGACGGGCCCCGACATCCTTCAAACTAGGACAAGTCCGGGGAAATCCGGACGGATGACAGCCCTAGGTAAGGCTATAGGCAAATAGGCTGTATAACATCACGCTATAAGCCACGGGAGCGGAGCAGTAGCCTTAAATAACGCTGGTACAATCGCGAGTTCACCTATAAATAAACGCTACCGCGACCTGTCTGTCTATTAGAACGCGGCTAAGTCAAAAACTACTGCACGGATTTTTATACGGTTTAACCAATAGATAGCGCGATTCCTGAGGAAGGTTTGGTGTATAATTTACGTGTGCGGAGTCACGGTCAAAAGTCATATAGACTCACGCCTGTATCCCCGAAGGGGTAGCCAGAGGTGTTATATTACACCCACATTTCGCCATGAATTTTTAGGTCCCACGTAATAGGGGGTGAGCCTATTGCCGTTACCGGACACATCGCCAGACTCCGTGCTGCTACTGAGAATTCGGAAAAACCCAGTAACACTTGTGCCCGACCCGGGAATCGAACCCGGGACCTCCGATCAGCAGTCGCCTACGCAATCCACTGGACCACGGAGGCAGGCAAAAGTCAGTACTTAAGAAATAAAAAACGAACGGCGATAGCCCAGAGGTGTATGTAACGGACTGCCGAGACGATGGTCTCGGTTCGATTTCAGTCAGAGGTGTGTGCCCGAGATCCCAGGTATCTCGGGCACACACCTCTGACTTAGAAGTTATGTGTGCATTAAAAATGTTAATTTGCTTAACAATATGCCCGGTAGATGGCAATAAGTTCGCCCCATATTACATTGGGACTCAAACATAACTGGCAGAGTGTGGGTGTGTAATACACCTCTGCCTACCTCTTCGTGGATAAAGGCGTGAAGTTATGATATGTTATGAAATAAAATTACCTCATTTTGCAGCCTCTGAATTTGCTTCTTGATTTTATTCGCAAACGTTTTGATCACCATTTTTGTAGATTAATCTTGTAGGTATATTATAATTTTATTATAAACCAATCTTTACTTATATTATTTATTTATTTATTAACTTTATATACACGATACGCGGTGGGCGTTAGGCTTTGGTCATTCTCTTCCAGCCTTTATAGTGGTGCATAAGGAAAAGGTGCATAAATTGTGATTATGATATGTATGTATTTACAAAAAAAAGTATATATTTATGTTTATCCATTGTCTAGTACCCATTGTACAAGTTCTGCTTAGTTTGGGACTAGATGGTGTTGTGTGAATGTGGTAGAATATTATATTATACATTATATTATTATTGTTCTAGAATTATCCAATACTTTCAGACCTAAATGACTTTCCCAGAATCCTTATCTTTGTCTTCAAATACTGCAATACTAATTGCAAAGTTAAGCAACGTTTTTAGAGGCCACAAATTGGATGGGTGACAGCCTGTTGTGGCATTGACTTTAAAAGGCACGTAAAGTCCATCCCGGTTTTTGTCTCAGGCCATGGATTATTTAGATATAATCATTTTATTTATTTGATGTTAGGTACTTAGGTAGGTACTGTTTAGTCTGAAAAGCTTTTGTATTAGGAAGTTGCCGAAATCAAGAAAAAAATGCTATACCAGACTAAATTGCAGTTTGACCTCGTCAAAATGTATAGAACGGCTGACTGTTTTCATACTTCACATCATATTACTTGGTTGTTTAGAAAAAAAAAACCGCGGGCAAAATCGAAGTCAATCCGCGGGCACCGTTAATACAGTTAGTGCAAAATAAAAATAAGATGTCATAATTTACGAATGCATCTTACATTCATACCCTTAACGTATATTGAAATATTCAACATTCAAACCTTATTCCATATTTATTTAACTTGTGTAACGTTCCTAACGGCAATTTCCATATTCAAATTTCATTTTAGAATTGCATTTTCTTTTGAATTGTGCAGTGTTCGTTATCTGTGCAATATTTATTCTATATTTAAATACGTGTAACGGTTTGGAACGTAAGTTTAATTTAAGTTAGTGCATTTCAGGCACTCGGTTAATTATTATTCAAATTTAAAACACGATTTATAAAATAATCTAGTAAGCTATTTTAACTCAATTTTAAATTGATATTAAACGTTATTTTCGCGAGCTACTGCCATTTAATATTCAAATACTTATTCTGACATAGATTCGAATTTCGTTAGTCGCACAAATTAGGTATTTCTGACACACTTATTCCACAGTCAAACATTTAAACGAAGCACCACCACCTAAAACATTCGTGCCTATTCCATATTAAAAAACGTTACTCTTCAAACTGCGTTAACTTGTTTATAAAACTGCATAAACTTCTACAAGATATTTGTGAATATTAACGCAGTTATTCAACCGAGCCGGAAGCCGTAACTTAATCCGCCAAGCCGTAAAGTTACGGGCCAACTAGTGAAGTTCTAAGGCCAAACCGTACACCAAGGCCCCACGGCCTTGGTGGTATCGATTCAAGAAACTACCATTTCGCTTACGTCATTTTCACGGTATTTTTCACATTTTCGTGTCCATTATACAGTGATGAACGATTTAACCGACTGAAAAAGGAGGAAGTTCTTAATTTGACTATATTTTTTGTATATTATGTTATGTGATAATTACTTTTTCACCACAGCAGCTCAAACATGCCGCTTTTGCTGCGAGACAACAGTGAACAAAACGCGATTTTGATTCGAGCGTGAGACAAAGTAGCTTTTTAATTTTTCAATCTTCTGTGCCACGAATTGACATTGTTCAGCCACAAATTTGAAACATTCGAATTTTACTGTGCTCTGTCTCTTTCACATGCATATAAAAAGTGAGTGAAAAAACAAACCCCTTCGAATTCGAAATTCGAATTTGGTATTCGACCTCAAAGAAAACACCTACGGCAACGCAAAAAAAAAGATATTTGTTTTTTTTTATATGTTATTGTTTACATGTTTAATTTATTATTGGATTTTAATAAAAATAAGTCTAATTAATAGAATAATATTAGTATTTAACCAATACATTTTTATTTAGAATTACAACAATGATACATTTGAAAAATAAACATCAAGGACGCGGTATTAAAACGCGATTTAAAAAAGTAGCGGGAATAAAAATTTCGCTGATGCTGATACAGTAGGTACCTATAGCGTAACGTGTTAAATTATATTAATTATATAATATAATAATCTAAAAAGATGAGTGAAACTAGCGATGATGACTGTACTTTAACACCAGAAGAGTTAAATCAACAAGTGATTATGCAGAATTCAATCTATTCCTGTTCATTTCTATGTCTCCTAAGTAATATGTGTTCTCACTGCTGTGGTGAAAAGCTATGTGTGCTACACGAGAGCAAAGATTTTTGTATCTCGTGCTGTTGAGTCCCTCACCACGCTCAGGATTCTAACTTTGATTCACTCGCTACGCTCGTGAATCAATCATAGAATCCTTCGCTTGCTCGGGACTCAAAATAAGCACTCGAAACAAAAAACAACTTTGCTCTCTTGTTGCACAAATAACTATTTACTAGGAGGACCGATTTTGATGATTATATTTAATGTAGATAGATGTGGTCCCATTTAAAATTGATTTTTGAGTTATCCTCTACTAAACTTCCATCGTCTCGGGTTCGATCCCCAGGTACCCCGGGCACACACCTCTGACTTTTCGAAGTTATGTGTGCATTAAAAATGTTAATTATCCCTCGCTTAATAATGTGACCGGTAAATGGCAATAGGCTCGCCCCGTATTACATTGGTACCTAAACATAACTGGCGAAATGTGGGTGTGTAATACACATCTGCCTACCCCTTCGGGGATGAAACCGATAATATTATGTTATATTTTGAGGCACTTCTGGAGTCGGTTTTTCAAACGTAGTTTTGCTGTTCACATTTTCGTGTCCATAATAATCAGAGAAGACGATTTTCAAGTGGGGTTGCGTACATTTGCATCGTATATTTTATTTTATGGCCGTCGTGTGGTGGGTCATCACGCGACGAATATGACATGCGTGTTCTCTTTCTTTTATATGAACTTTATATTGCTGTTTCATGTTTGGGTGGTTGTTTGAGGGCATGGTAAGTACTGCTTCTGAAATATTGATATCAGATCGTATATAAACAGTGCCCCTGCTGGGCTAAGGCCCCTTCTCACTATGAGAAGTGTCTTATTTTGAGTAAATGACATTTAGTGTAACAAAATCTTCCTAGCGTTATCCCAGTTTCAATCTGAGGTCCGCTTACTAGTCTAACCGGATTTGATTGTATAATAGCTTTTCCACAGAGCGACTGCCTGTCTGACCTCCGCAACCCGAAGGGATAGCGATATTCCATGGGGAAAAAACATTAGCACACAACATATTTTTGAAGAGAGGGCAAACTGAACATCTGTAGCAACCCGTCTGGCCAGCGTGGTATATTAAGCCAAACACTCTGAATTATATAACAATAATAATGTAATATTCTACCACATTCACACAACACCATCTAGCCCCAAACTAAGCAGAGCTTGTACTATGGGTACTAGATAATGAATAGACATACATATATTATGTACTTATATACTTTTTTTGTAAATATATACATACAATACATGGAAACATCCAGACCAAGACAAACATCCATGTTCATGCACACAAATGTTTGACTTGAGCGGGAATCGAACCCGTGAACATCGGCGTAGCAGTCGCTTACACTGCCGCTACGCCAACCGGCCGCCAAAAAAAAATCTTCACAGTGATACTGTGAAGCATTTGGAGAGGCTTAAGTCCAGCAGTGGACTTAGAAGACCTGTACAGAAACTATAGTCACCTTTCCAGAAGCACTGGACGGGTGGACAAACTAAAACACTGCTACGTAAAAGGTCTCGGGTACAAATACACGACACAAACTGAGTTTTCAAAGTTATGTTCGTATTAGAATGTTAGGTAGGTACTCATAGCTTGCTAAACGGTGAAGGAAAACATCGTGAGGAAACCTACATGTCTGAGAGTTCTCCATAATGTTCTCGAAAGACATGTGAAGTCTGCCAACTCGCACTTGGCCAGCGTGGTGGACTATGTCCTTACCCTTCTCATAGCGAGAAGATTTTCCCAGCAGTGGGACAGTTTACATACAAAGCTGATGTTATTACGTAATCTGAATCCATTTACGTAACAATATATTATAGTTATTTGCATAAGTCCAAAGTTCTTGGCAACTTTTAGGGTGATTGTCCACTAGGTGTGTGATTTAATAATAATATTGTAAGACATCTTATAATACAGTCATCTGATCACTAACCAAGCAGACATTGAACTTTGGTAACTATATAACTGATAAACGTACTTATATATTGTTAAATACACACTTAGTATCATCATCATCAGTCTTTAACAGTCCACAGCTGGACAAGGCCTCTCCTTTGAAAGGAGGAATTGGCCTACTATACCACGCTGGCCAAACGGGTTGGTATAGGGTTTGTATCAAGTTTTCCTTCTCTTACAGTGCTGTTCTCTGCTTAATATGCTCCCTCTGTCGGCTGTTACGACACCCATGGGATGATATGGGGTGGTGACATTCAGTATTCTTAATCCGTCACCACACGGACAGTAGTTATAATACCGAAATACAAATCAGACGCGGTCATCTAATCCCAAACTAAATAGAGCTTGTACTATGCAACTTAGATATCTGATAAACATAATTACATAAACACTCTTAAATACATGCATTCGTATCAGCTATACTACTATTATAAAGAAGAAAGAAATAATAATTATAAAACTGAAGAGTTTGTTTCTTGTTTAGTTGAACGTGCTGATTTCACAAACTTCAATGGTTCCGTTTGAAAATATTTTTAGTATAGTCAATTAATTGAGCAAGGTTAATAACATTACGCTATGAGCCACAAATGACGACCAGTAGCTATAAATTATGCGGATGCCATTTGGCTAAGCCGAGCCTCAGAGCCGAGCCTTGCTGAGTCAAATTTGACAGAATATTCACTTTTTCACAAAGTGACTACCATCTGATTTCCACAACTCAAAGTAATAATGATTATTCCATGGTTTAAAAGACTGTTTTATCCAAGGGTACTGAACTACTGAGTCACCATAACGACTGTCAATAACCTTCATAACACAACGTGCTCTCTGAAACTTGGCAAGCGATAACAATTCAACAACGAAGCATAACCTTAGCACGCTTAGTGGATAAGCACCCTTATGACGTAAGGGAGCTATAAAGCCCGTTGTCATGGCAACGTAAGTAGTTGTACCCACGTTTAGCCAACACGCTCCCTTAAGGCGACGTATCTAGTAGAGCTACGGAGTAGAGTTACGAAAGATATGCGTAATATGCGTATTGTATAGTGAAAAAAGGTTATTAATATTTTCACACTGCCTCGTTGGTCTCGCGGCATAAATGTGCGCGTGGGATTGGGAGGTCTCGGGTTCGATTCCCGGGTCGGGTAAACTGTTATTGGGCTTTTCCGTTAGGAAATTCTCAGTAGCAGCACGGAGTCTGGTAATGTGCCCGGTACGGCAATAGGCTCGGCCCCTATTACGTGGGACCTAAAAATTCATGGTGAAATGTGGGTGTAATATTACAGCTCTGCCTACCCCTTCGGGGATGCAGGCGTGAGTCTATAAAAAATAAATATTTTCATTGTCTAGGGGAAAAACCTTATATTTGTGTTTTTCATGGGTGCTTGGTGTTTGAATCAGCGGCGATAGCTTAGTGGTGTACGTAACGGACTTGCCGAGGCGATGATCTCCGGTTCGATCTCTCAAACCTTCGACCTTTGACCTTTCGAAATTATTTGTGCGTTAAAAATTATAATTTTCGCTCGCTTAATAATGTTAATAATGTGCCCGGTAGATGGCAATAGGCTCGCCCCCTATTACATTGGGACCGAAACATAACTAGCGAAGTGTGGGTGTGAAATACCCCTCTGCCTAAAAGGCGGATAAAAGGCGTAAAGTTATGTTGGAACGTGCAAGAGATGCGATTGGCAGGAAAGCAAAAGGTATTCTGTTTACTTATTTAATCTGTATGTGTATATAAGACTGCCTCCGTGGTCGAGTGGATAGCGTAAGCGTCTGATGATTAGGAGGTCTCGGGTTCGAATCCCGGGTAGGGGAAAAGTGTTTTTCTAAACTCTCAGTAGCAACACGAAGCCTGGCCATGTGCCAGGTAACGGCAATAGGCTCGCCACCTATTACGTGGGACCTAAAAAAACACAACATAGCGAAATGTGAAGCTGTGTAATATGTACCCGTATTTATAAGAGTATTATCCCTACGTGCATACCAACTTGTGTCTGCAACAGCAGATTCAAGACCAACAATCATTAGTAGTAGAATTATCTTTACTTCGCCAAGAAAATGAAGAGTTGACAATGACGGTCGCCAAGCAGTCATCAATTATCGACAAAATGAAGAAGGACTCTGAACTATTGCAGTACAAACCAAAATCGCCCTCTGTGATTCGAAAGACTTCGAAAATTGGCAAAGAGAATATGCAGGCAGTTATATCTCCTTTGAGGGAGCGTAATCATTAGTACAAACTTAGGCGTTAGGTACTTAGAATTCGGAATGTCTGTTCTAAGTTCTTTGTTTTATTTATTTTGACATGTTTAATGACTAAAATTGCATGTTTGTGAAGTCAAAGTTGTTATTTATAAAAGTTGTTTCTCTACCAAAATTCATGTTACATTACAAAAAGCGATCATTTCTCAAAAGTGCTATTAAATATGAGTAGTAATAATTTTTGAGTGGCAATGTCATACATAGCCACTGTTTATAGTACCTAATATATTTGAATCTCGATCCAAGATCATGATTTTTATGGACCATGTGCTCTAGTGTAGGTTCCCCGAGACATAACACTGTATTTCTTACGATTACAATATCATGCGATGTATACTAAGTATATCAATTGTCCAATTTGCATTTCAATTTTTATACTTACCGTTCTTTTCTTTTCGTAAGTATATTATGTTTTTTAAAGGTTATCCAGTAAGTTACCATTCTGATCAGCCACTTGAACGACTACACACAGCTACTTGTCAAGCTAAACACTTTGACCATTTTACCGTTCTTATTATTTAGACAATAAGTATCAAAATCGTACTGCAACTGTAAGGCTTGACTTGGCGCTGTGTGTACCTACATCACCGCGAATAGAAGTTTGAGACCGAAAATGCAATTTTGATGTGTAGAAAATTCTTTTTTGCTGAAAAAAAATCACTTTTGCCAAAATTGTAAAGTGATAATTATTAGTATTTTTGAGAAATGGTTCGAAAAGCATATGTTTTTAAATATAGTGTTGTTCAATTTTTATTAGAAGTTTGAAATTTATTTCATCTGGGTTTATATATTAAGAAATATTTTATAGTCTGGCCGATGCGTGTTAGCGTTAATATACAATTGGTATACTATTTATTATAGTGTGTAACGTAAATTATTATTTTCGGAACTTAATTGAAACGGCTTATATTTTTATGTACCTACTTACCTAGGTATGTATGTAATAATTATGACGATTGTACGTTGTTATGGTAAGACAATAAATGATTTTTTTAAAGAATAGGTACTCCTCGCAGTCACTTCAGAAATGCATTGGTGTAGTAAAATGTTTATAAGTAGGACCTAAGGTATACTTTAGTTTTCGTTGATTTCTTCCTTTATTCGTAATTTTATTTTACTCGATCTGTAAATTTGCCATAAATTCAATGTTATTTTCGTAGATATGTTAATATTTGTATGCTAATTAAATATAGCAAAATGTGTCTTGTCCTTTTAATATTTTTACCACCTGTTCTGTACCACATTTTCTGCAAATAAATGATTATGATTATGATATGATTATGAAAGATTTTGGTACGGATGTCACTTACAGATAGTTTGATTCTTGTGGTAGGTTTAGGTGAGGTTTAAATGTCCGTTAACGCACACGATTTAGTGTCTCAACAGTTAACACACTATGTAGAAGGTATGCAACCGAAGTTCCGCGGCTGATTTTACATTCTGATGTATTCGGCTGATATGACCCACCTTGAGTGTCGAACTTACACTCGTGCTATGAACTACGCTTGTGCTAATACTAGAAAAGTTGCCGCTGAACTTACGCCCGACCGAAGTTACGCTGTACGCTATAACGCAACGTAATTTCGGTACCTATAGTGTGTCGTCAGTAATTCAAATAGCATTGCTAGCGTAGTAATAATGTCGAACTTCGGTCGCGTAACTTCGGCATAGTGTGTTAAGACACTTATATACGACCTATTTGACGACCGGTTGGCGCCGCGGGAGTGTAAGCGACTGCTATGCCGAAGGTCGCGGGTTCGATTCCCGCTCAAGTCAAACATTTGTGTGCGTGAACATGGATGTTTGTCTTGGTCTGGGTGTTTCTATGTATAATATGTATGCATTTACAAAAAAAAGTACATAATATGTATGTTTATCCATTATCTAGTACCCATAGTACAAGCTCTGCTTAGTTTGGGACTAGATGGTGTTGTGTGAATGTAGTAGAATATTATTATATTATTATTATTATAGTCGCAATTCAATTGCAAGTAATGACAATTAAAATTTATGAGCCGTGATTGTGCCGTTATATTACAGCTGACCTACACGACAGTATACCCTCTTTTATACAGAGAGGGTGGTCAAGGCCATTGACACCACTCATCTTCTCATCGTCTAAACCAGAAATTCCCAAGCTAGGGGATCGCATCCCAACGGGGGCGTAGATAAATATGAACGTAATGCATAAAAAACTGACCTTTTTAAAACATAAATATAATTAAAACTGTGATCAGCTTACTAGGGTCTAGAACATGTAAGCTCCAACTATCTGATAAAGTAGTACGGTTAGTAAGTACTTTAAAAACAAAATGACGTCCAGGAAATACATGTCTCATTTTGCTTTGTGAAATTCTCGCACCTATATTTTACAATTAAGTAATTAAACATTAAAATTATGAATACTTTAAAACTGCCGCGACTTCACACATAGTAATCCGTAGTTTTGGTATGGGTTACTCGGTTATGCCGTGTGGTTGACGGCATAGAATACAAGTGTCACCACCCCCTATCTTCCCGTGGGTGTCGTAAGAGGCGACTAAGGGATAACACGATGCAAATACCATCTTTGCGTAGAGACGGAAAACTCGACATCAAACCCTATACGACTGCCTCGTTGGTCTCGCGGCATAAATGTGCGCGTGGGTTCGGGAGGTCCCGGGTTCGATTCCTGGGTCGGGCAGTGTTATTGGGTTTTTCTGTCACGAAATTCTCAGTAGCAGCACGGAGTCTGGAAATGTGCAAAATACGTGGGACTAAACTATATCTGGCGAAAAGTGGGTGTAGAAATACACCTCTGCCTACCCCTTCGGGGATAAAAGGCGTGACGATATGTACGTTATGTATTACTCGGTTATAGCAGCACCCGCACATAGACTCGATACATCAATTAATGATCATCATCAGCATATTGACCAGGTTGGAGACATCCCAAAAAAGGACAGGTCAGAAGTACCTTTAACAGAAGGGCATGCATGTGAAACTTGATGGGAGTAAGTGAGTTGAAGAGAGGTGTGTCAGGATCGTTGCAAATGGCGTTCCGTAGTCTCTACTTACCCCTCCGGGAAACAGGCGTGAGTCTATGTATGTATGTATCAGCATATTGTAGTCCACTGATGACATACATCACACCTAATTTGCCGTCACAATAACATTGTGAGGCTACAGGAAGATTTTGTCTACTATACCAGGCTGGCCAGATGGATTGGCATAGGATTTGCTGTCGAATATTTCCTTCGTGTATTCTCAGACGACCGGTTGGCGCAGTGGGAGTGTAAGCGACTGCTACGCCGAAGGTCGCGGGTTCGATTCCCGCTCAAGTCAAACATTTGTGTGCATGAACACGGATGTTTGTCTTGGGTGTTTCTATGTATAATATGTATGTACCAATTTCCAAAAAGGAAAGTATATATTATTATGTATGTTTATCAATTGTCTAGTACCCATAGTAGGTACAAGCTCTGCTTAGTTTGGGACTAGATGGTGATGTGTGTATGTGGTAGAATATATATTGTTGACTCTCTTGTCACACACGTGAGGGTGTTTGATATTTCTTCTACCACCAGACGTATATAAGTCGTATGTGTCAGGTCCAAACAGCTGTCAGATATGTACAGACGCGTACACACACATGAAAATATAGGGGCTTTGAGAGTTTTGACAGGGTTCTCTAGGTTCTGGACCTGATGCCTCAGTGCTGCCGCGTAGTGAGCGTCATTTCAGAATACCCTCATTCAATTAAATTTTGACGTTCATAAGCGTCACTGTGGCCTAGATGAATAAATGATTATAACTTTGACTTTGACACGAAATGACACTTCCTATTCATAATCCGTCACCAAACGGTTGCATGTCAGAAAAATGCATCCTCCTTGATAAAAAGTTTAAAAGCGCGCCTTAAAAATATGATTTCTGTTTCAGGGGGCTTAAAATACAAAGGTTGAGAAACTCTAGTCTAACCGAACTCTCAGCATCAGCCTCTTGAAGATGACCTGCTTCAGAAGAGCTGACTTCAAAGGCACACTACTTATGTGACCTTGCATAGTGAAGTACTGGACCGTCCTTGAAAGCTGTTGAGTTTCCGCTGGATACTTTTTTATGTTAAGACGCTGACAACTGCCAAATAGGCTTGTCTCAAACAATTTTTTTGACGCCGGAAAAAATTTATGTTAATCTTGAACATATTTCTGAGAACCCTGTTGTATTCAAAACAGGTTTTTGACTAGTTTTCTCGATACAAAAAATAGTAAACTAACCTCTTAAAATGATCTTCCAACAAAAATATCTGTATTACTTATCAACGTACGTTGGTAAAATTTATAACAATAACGTATCATATTTCAATACAGAACTTGGTTGTTTTTTATTTTTCACTACTCAACTTATTTTAAGTAGATAATTAATTTATTTTATGGTTTGTAAAAAGTTCTGAACGTCCCGTCGTCGTCGCGCTTCTCTTTCTTATGTATAAAATCCGACAGTGACAACAGCCTCAATAGCGGTTGTCAGCGCCTTAAGCAGTTATGTACATACCTAAGGGTTTCGATGGACTAGACTTTGCCTGCGGGTGCGCTCGCGTGTGTTGATTATGGCGAAAATATGGCCCGTGCTATTCTGATGTATTTATGCTATTTTATAGTCAAGTTTTAATAAAATCTGTTCGGTAGCATTTACGTGAAAGAAGAACAAACAGACACACGTTCCCTTTTATAATAGCTATTAGTATTATACTTTAATTTCAAATTAATCGAAGGTACGTAATAATAAAAAACTATAGAGTTTGTTTCGTTGGATACGCTTGTCTCAGGAACTACTGATTCGAACTGAAAAATCTTTATTTTCGCGGTTGATTTATCGCGGTAGGTTGTAAGCATCATTCTTTAACTACGGAATTCAATATTCGAATTATAGATAGATCTATAGATTTTAGATTCGTTTTTGACAGTTTTTGACATAAGCTCCATACAAAATATGTCAAACACGAATCTAAAATCTACAGATCTATCTATAATTCGAATATTGAAAATATCCGTAAGAGGCTACCTCGAAGAGGTCATCGCTAAGTGTTAGCTATAAAGTTGAATATCGCACGGTTTTTGACATGGCATGCCATCACGAAACTGTCTGAAATCTTATTTCGTGTGTCCGTTTCGATGGCGCGGCCATGACCGTTTTTTTTAAAAAAATTACAACAAGATTTTGTGAAAATTTGTAAAAGTAGACTCCCAAACCCATAAATTCGTCAAAGCTATGGTTAAAAAGTTATAAGGGTTTGAAGGTGGCCGCGCCATTGAAACGCTCCGAACCGCGCGGCCACGGAGATTTTTAAAACTAAGCATTGCAGAGACCTGAAATTTTGGTAAGTAATAGATTGAATTTGTAAAAAATTTGTAAAAAAAAAAAAAAAAATCCTGAGCTTATATTTTAGGAGCTGTGAGACTATACGCCATGGCCGCGCCAAAGAAACGGTGAAAAACACATTTTCACCGATATCTCGTTGAAGAAGCAACGCAGACGTCTGAATTCAAATCGAGTTTTACAAAAAACTTCAGACGTCTGCGTTGCTTTTTCAGCGAGATATCGGCGATTACGTATTTTTTCACCGTTTCAATGGCGCGGCCATGGCGTATTAGTCTTATATCTCTAGAAATATAAACCTAGGATTTTTTGTTTTATTTTTACTAATTTCGACAAATTCAAATCCAGGTTTTACAAAAAACTTCAGACGTCCGAGTTGCTTTTTCAGCGAGATATCGGCGAAAATGTGTTTTTCACCGTTTCAATGGCGCGGCCATGGCGTATTAGTCTTATAACTCCAGAAATATAAACCTAGGATATTTTGTTTTATTTTTACTGGTTTTGACAAATTCAAATCAGGGTTTTACAAAAAACTTCAGACGTCTGCGTTGCTTTTTCAGTGAGATATTAGCGAAAATGTGTTTTTCACCGTTTCAATTGCGCGGCCATGGCGAATTAGTCTTATAGCTCCAGAAATATAAACCTAGGATTTTTTGTTGTATTTTCACTAGTTTTGACAAATTCAAATCTGAGTTTTACAAAAAACTTCAGACGTCTGCGTTGCTTTTTCAACGAGATTTCGGCGAAAATGAATTTTTCACCGTTTCATTGGCGCGGCCATGGCGTATTAGTCTCACAGCTCCTAAAATATAAGCTCAGGATTTTTTTCTATATTTTTACAATTTTTTTACAAATTCAATCTGTTACTTACCAAAATTTCAGGTCTCTGCAATGCTTAGTTTTAAAGATCTCCGTGGCCGCGAGGTTCGGAGCGTTTCAATGGCGGGGCCACGTTCAAACCCTTATAACTTTTTAACCATAGCTTTGACAAATTTATGGTTTTGGGAGTCTACTTTTACAAATTTTCACAAAATCTTGTTATCATTTTTTTTTTTAATAACGTCATGGCCGCGCCATCGAAACGGACACTTATTTCGTTCATAACTCGAGTAATAATCGTTTTAGAGAAAATTTGTTAAACCAGTCCCTTTTAAAACTGCTCTTCTTTTGGTGAGTAGCAATTTCAAGGCGAAAAGTTAAGTATTTTTTTAAATATCCCTTAAAATATTTAGCGAAAGCATGTTTTTCAAATTAAAATTCAATCGAGCGAAAGTCTTCCAATCGTGTATCTGTCCGAGGAGTACCTAGATAAAGATCTGATAAATAAATAATATACAACATTTTCACTTTGCTGGAGTGTCTCACTGCTTCAAAATCGGTAATCAAAAAGGGCGTAAATTTTCGAGGTAGCGCCAGCAGTAGCTATATTTATTTATTTTATTTATTTATTTATTTATTAAGGGTCTCCAACAAAGAAAATACACATAGATACACATACTATACACACATAGGTTTTGTACAGTGTACTCCTTCACTTACTGGAGACCACAGCATGCACAATAACAACAAAGCTTATACCTACTACAAAGTTTTATCCACTAATTATTATGAAGAACACTTTCTTTTAGAAAATAATACACAATTTAAAACTTACAATAAATAAATAAACGAGAGGAATGCAGTGATATATAAAAAAAAATGATTTAAATTAAATAAAGTTAAAACATAGAAAAATTAAAGAATTTTTTCCAAGTGTCTCTTATACACAGGTAATGATTCACTTATGTCGATATCATTAGCTTTTGATAAAGTGTTGTATAGCCTACAAATTCTTGGCACAGTAGCGTAATGACCCAGATTGTTTTTTGAGGACGGGATATCAAATAAATTGTAATTACTTTTTCTTGGAATACGAGTGGGTATTTTTATGCTTATGATGCTAAGCAACTCACTACAATCCATGGCACCGCTCAGTATTTTATGTAGAAATACGGAATCAAGTTGCTTTCTGCGGCTTGCTAAAGTTTTCATTTTATAATATGTCAACCGTGAAGTGTAACTTGAAATTTTTTTTGCTAAATGGTCTCCGTAGCATAGATGATAGAGGAAACGCCTCTGCACACTCTCTAAACGTTTCGTGTATACTTCGTAATGAGGATTCCATATGACAGAGCCGTACTCTAATATGGGGCGCACGAGTGAGTTAAACACTTTTATTTTAGTTGACGATTTTTTAAAACCTTTGCAATTTCGTAAAACAAAGCCCAGTACCCTAAAAGCCCTTGCAATGGTGTGTAATATGTGAACATCGAATTTGAGTTCACTGTCTAGTTGAATTCCTAAATCACGAATAACATTGATCTTGTTTATCTGCACGTCATCTATGCTATAGTTGTTATTTGGTGTCTGTTTGTTACGTGTAAATTGAATGTAATGACATTTACTTGTATTTAATTGCATTCTATTTTCTTTACACCAGTTTGATAGTCTGCTTAAATCGTCTTGTAGCATTTTAGCATCTGTGGGTGTTTGAATTGGTTTCATAATCTTTAAATCGTCGGCAAATAAAAAGAACCGTGAGTGCTGAAAGCAGTTGACTATGTCATTGATAAAGACGTTAAATAGAATTGGACCTAGATGAGATCCTTGAGGAATTCCAGAGGTGGCTTTATAACTAGTAGAACAGTATCCATTTATAACCGCTTTAGAAGTTCTATCCTGCAAGTACGATTCGAACCACTTAATTAGTGGCCCATCGATACCCAACTGAGTAAGCTTTTTTATGAGAAGGCTGTGATCCACTTTGTCGAATGCCTTGCTAAAATCAGTGTAGATTGCGTCAACTGGAATGCGTTTATCTAGGCATTCAGATATGGCAGCTGTGAAACATAATAGGTTAGTGTTAGTCGACCTAGATTTTATAAAACCATGTTGATGTTCAGTTATGTGTTGTTTCAGATACCACATTAGGTGTTTACTAACAAGTTTTTCAAATACTTTGCCAAATGTAACTAGTATTGAAATTGGTCTGTAATTTTTCACAAGGTGTTTTTCGCCAGATTTAAATATAGGCACCACTAACGCTTCTTTCCACTTACTCGGGAAGGTTCCTTCATCTATGGACCTGTTAAAAATTAATTGAAGAGGATTTGCTAAAGCTTTTGCGCAGCGCTTAATGAAGACCGGAGGAATGCCATCGCTGCCCGCTCCCTTAGTTTCATCTAGGGCATTTAGGTTTTTATATATTTTCTTATGAGTGAACTCTAAATTACACAATGCTGCCGATGTAATAACTGAGTTTGTATTCAAAAAGTCAGAGCTATTTGACGGTTGATTATAAGCATGTGCGAAATTTTCACTAAATAGTTTACAAATATCATCTCCATCTTTTGCTATTTTATTATCGTAATGCATTTGGGCTGGATATGAGCTGCTACACTTTTTCTTATGCTTAACAAATGACCAGAAAAGCTTAGGACTCCTAGTAATCCCGTTCTCTATATATGCTAAATATTTCTTGTAGCATGCCATTCTGGCAATTTTGCAATCGTCTCTAAGTTTTTCAAAATATACTAAATCTAACGGATTATTATACTTTTTAAAACGAGCGTGGTATTTGTATTTTTCTTTAAAAAGACGCTTAAGATCATGAGAATACCACATGGGATATTTTTTACTGTTTATTACTTTCATAGGGATAGTTGTGTATATTATATGTCTTAGTGTATCATAAAAAACATCTACCATTTCGTCAACTGAGGAGCAAGCTTCGAAATCATTAGCCCACTGTACAGACATTAGTGCATTTAATACTTTTTCATAGTCAGCTCGGAAATAATTGGGCTTTATAGCAGCTTTCCTCTCTAACTGACAATCTGTTCGTAATGGTAAGTAAAATTCTAACGGCGGGTGTAAGGGATCCTCTTTTGATATACCTAAACTACTACGCACGACATTTTCAATGGACAGATTACTTAGTATGAGGTCTAAAACTCTAGCTTTACTATTTAGAATGTGATTGTATTGGTTTAAGGCAGTAAGGGATATGAATTCCGTGAAAATCGCATTTATGTCAGTATTTTTGCATTCTGGATACAGATAATTGTGATTATTGTCCATTAACCACTAACTATATAAATATTTATGACGCGGGTGTCTTCTCAATCTCAATACTTGTATGCCCATAACAGGGAAATGACTTGGCTTGCAGCCACATGCCCAATTACCCACTATATTACGTTCATTAAATGTTTTTGCAGTGAGGACAAATTCAATATAATGAAAACTTGGATGACAATCGTCCAAAGATAAATGAATCGTCATCTCATAATTAGTGAGAACTGACCTTATAACGATCCTGAGGAATGAGTAAGTTCAATAAAGTTTCAGCATCTCTGCATAGATCTTGTCTTCCAGATAAAGGCGAGATTGGATTAGATTAATTGGCCGTAACACGAAGTTTACTTAGACTCATAACAGTCATTACAGAAATTAATGTACCTACTCATATCCGCTAAAAACTACCTATATCTATGTTATTGCATTTCTGCCTAACCACTCAAAATGCACTTCTGTGCTAACTGTTTTAAAAAAAATCTTAATATATTTTCTGAACGAAAAGCGCGCAGTACATAATATTCAATACCTACGGTTAAATATTTGTCTTAAAAGCGTGAAAAATAAGAGTTATATCTCATTTTATTTCAGTAAAAATATATTTTAAATAAATTACACAATATTAAATTGGCTTAAATATTTATTATACCTTAATAACTAGTCGCTAGAAAAACAAAAATATAATGAGTCATTGGAAAATATTTTCGCACAACCCAAAACAATGCTTTCTATATTGATTTATCTCAATTTTACCTCCACAAATACCTATGAAAATGCAAAAAAATCGGTAAAATAATATTTACCTTATCTCTCTTTGTTTACTAGCAGGAATTATATTTGAAAACACTGTCTAAGTCAAATACACATTACTTTCACAAGCACACACTGATATGAAAGAACAAAATGTTATTCAAAACTTCTTCAATAAAGGTGCGCCCTCAAAAATATTTGCAGTAGAAAATTCATGTAAAAATAGATAGATTGTTGAATATATTTATGTTAAAATATAGATTTTCTAGTAAAAAATACGCGGTAGTGACCGCTTCCTCAATCACTAGCCCGAAGGTTCTTTTTCATAGGAACTCTACGGTACTAGTATTTGGAACTGTGAAAAATACTTGCACTGTTAGTATTTATTTTGATCTGAGCATGACTCAAGCATATTTGCTAGGATATTGCTTGCAAAAATAAGTTTTGGTTAGTCGACTATTACTACTCCTAAATTTCTGAAGCTGTAAAACGTCAAAGTATTTATATTATCCCACACATATAACTTATAATACAAAATAATCAAACCACAATTATTATTTTCATTATTATCGAGATTATTTCTCTAACAAAGTCTTATTTTCAGACCTGATTTAAAATGTTATTTATATTCAGTCCGTTACATAAAATGGTGTAATTCCACATAAGACAGATACTAAGATTGAACTTGACGATATTTAGCAGCAGTTCGGCAGTTACGGAGGAGAAGGCGAAGTTCTGCTACAAGGCTTCTTCATATTTTCACCGTAAATAAGATGATTGTAGATCAGTTATAGAAATAAGAAGCACCTTGTTAGTTTCAGCATGAATGGGCCGACTCAACAGGGGAAGTAACCAATCACATGTTAGTAGTATCGGCGGCCGGTAATCTGCGCCCATCTCTAATACCTCTGCTGCGACGTTTTATAACTTTATATACACGCAAGCGTATAAAGGCGGACTTAATGCCTTAGGCATTCTCTACCAGTCTACCTAAGAGTGGTGCAGAGATTAAAAGTAGGTGTATTGTAGAAATAAGTGAAGAAGGACCGTTGTAGCATAAACATAGTACTTAATATATATATAGTTTAAAATGCACGGTTGGCGTAGTGGTTTAAGCGGCCGCCTCGCCGCTTGACATTGCGCCGAGTGTTGGGGGTTCGATCACCACACGAGACAATACTTTGTGTGATTAATAAATTGTTGTTTCGAGTCTGGGTGTTCATTGTGTCCGTTACTTGCATGTTTGTAAAGTGCCCCGCGACATAGGATTTAGTCCTAGTGCGGGAGATGTCTTTAAAAACATTACATACATACATTTGACAATACAAGAACATATTATCATAGAAAACATAGAATCATAATAATTAAGTATAAAAAGCATGTATGTACCTATATAGTAATTATATACTAATGACGTTCGATGCATGCTCTCCAGAAAATAACTGGCCCAGCGGCCATTGCGTTTTCTAAGCTATGTGCTTTGTCCGCTGTAATAATCGATATGTGGTATCAGATACTTGAAATACCCGAATACCAGTTCCAAAATACCAGTGACAATCTGCCTACTAAAAAGAACCTTCCGCCATTACGAAGACATCGCAGTTGCGCGCGCACTCTGTTTATAATCCACTTAGTTTCGATTTCGTACTTACTCTGTGTTATCAAACGCTATTGTAATACACACCTTATTGTCTAGGTTTAAAGTCGTAATTGCGTTGAATGTAATAAGATATTTAGTATTGTGTTTCATGCGGATCTGCTTGTTTTTCAGTCGGAATTTTCCGATTAAGGAACATTTTGTTTTGTTTCTTAGAATTGCTATGAGATGATATAGGCTCTGCTGTTATATTACGTAAGCTTTGCGAGGTTAAAGTTTAATTCAGTAAACAAGCGATTGCCTATTCAGAAGGATTCGGGTTCGAATCCACGGCACGCACCACTGTCTCTTTTTTCTTGGATCTATGTGCATATTGAATTGTTAATTATCGCTTGCCCCGTGCCTCAAAGAGCACGTTAAGCCGTCGGTCCCGGTTGTCATGAAGCTCTTTGACAGTCGTTATAGGAAGGCAGGCAGGCAGTCCAGTCCGTGTGGTGACGGATTAAGAATACGCAATGTCACCACCCCATATCACCCCATTGGTGTCGTAAGAGCCGACAGGGGGGACATATTATGCAGAGAACAGTACTGTAAGAGACGGAAAACTTGATACAAACCCTATACCAACCTGTTTGGCTAGCGTGGTATAGTAGGCAAATTCCTCCTTTCAAAGGAGAGGCCTAGTCCAGCAGTGGACTATTCAAGACTGTTGATGATAGGAAGGCAGTTCTTCTGAATGAGCTGACACTATATTGCTATCCCTTATGGTTGCGGAGGTCAGACAGGCAGTAGCTCCGTAGAAAACCTCAGTTTAGACTAGTAAGCGGACTCCAAGTTGCAAATGGGATAACGCTAGGAGGATGATGAATAAAGAAGTACTCCCAGAGATCTATTCGCAGTTTCAGCAGTGTCTTATATGTTGTTCAATAACGAGTGCAGTCACCACTATAAGTTAACAGTCCAGTGTACCCTTTGCACAACACCTTTTGTCCCATACGAATAATCCATGAGATCGTACCTATGGCCCTCTGTGTTGCTCTATGGGCCTCCTGGGACTCTTAAGGTCTTTTTTTCGCAAGCAAGGCCGTTTTTTAGCACACAGCGCGCTGTCTGCTAATTTATGTGCTAATGTACAGGATACCTAAAAGCAATACTTAAAGCCCATATTTGAATGATATTCTTTTGGTCGGATGTGAGGCGAGTCGTTTGCAATGGACTAAGAATAACTCCTCCGTGTAGTAACCGATTAAAACACAAACTGCTACTCGGTACTTACCTTCCTTATAGTAGCGTTACTGTTTATTTTATTCTGTACGTGTGGTAAGAGGTGTCTAAGAAGAATGCACGAATAAATACATAGTACACTTAGGAGGAGACGGATGGTCAGCGTGATACGGTAGACCAAATATTGAATCATAATGTGGCGCAAATTAATGATAAAAACTTGCTGCAGTCTATCTGATGGGAAGCCTTCTACTAATAGACCTTAGCCTAAACCCCGCGAGTATGCAAAGCTTTATGTTACAAAGCTCACGTGAGTGGCGTAGCTAGCTTGGGTGGCACCCGGGGCGGTAGTTGGCGGATGACCATTGTTTTTTTTAGTCGACACCTTACAATTCCGTGCTAACTCTCGTAGTGCTAAGCTAGTGCCTATGTTTTTGTACATTGTTCTTAAAGTTGAGTTTTGGGTGTCACCCCTTTTTTTGGATGGGTGGCACCCCAAAAAGAGTGGCACCCGGGGCGGACCGCCCCCGCCGCCCCCCCTTCCTACGCCACTGCTCACGTGTAAAAATCATGCGCGCTCTATTAAAGCACTCGGTTTGGACGTCAGTAAAGACAATCACCCAATCGGACATCACTCGCGCCCTTCCAGCTGACAAATAAGAAGTCAATGCAATTCTTGTTATCTTCTCCCAAACTCTCTTCTCTTTTTATGCGTGCTCTTCTGTTTAGGGTACATTGCGTAGGGCCAATCTGTTGCATTGCCTCTAAAATCTTATACATATGACTTTAACTTTATTTTCTACTCAAATCCTCTGCTTAACCTTATCCTCACTCCAAAAATATTGTTATACCTGCCACGTATTGACAAACAAACAAACATTTTACACAATACATATTAACAGCTCTCTCCCCATTCAATTAAAGACGTCTAAAAGAAAGCCTACTCTATCATATTTAAATTGAGGTTCATAATTAAACGCAGAGTGTGTTTGTCATTTGATCAGTTACGGAGGACTTAATTGGCGGAGGATAATAGGCGAAGGCTGTATAGACGCTTGACCTTGCTCTGAAAAATATAAACTGTCATTTTGTGATTTGCGCGCCAAATCATACAATGTATGAAGGTTCAACACATATTATAGATTACTAGAGGACGCCAGCAGCTACGCCTGCATTTTTTTTTAATTTACCCGTTTTGGCCGAGTGGGAATTTCGGGAAATCCCTTCTTAGTGCACCTCTACGGTCCCCAAGGAATATACATGCCAAATTTCAGCTTCCTGCGCCCAATAGTTTCAGCTGTAGCGTGTCTGTCAGTCAGTCAGTAACGCAAGGATTTTATATATTAAGATGATAAAGAAGTGTAGGCATTAGGACTCAGTGGCGTAGCGGGAGGGTAACCGACTGCTACGCCGTAGTACAATGGCTACGCCGTATAGACGCTTGACCTTACGCCGTATAGACGTTCTGAAAAATATAAACTGTCATTTTGTGATTTGCGCGCCAAAACCAAAAAAAATAATGGAGGTTAAATAACAGGATAGCCCGGTGGTGTACGTAACGGGCTGCCGAGACGATGGTCTCGGGTTCGATGCCCAGGTAACCCAGGCATACACCTCTGATTTTTCGAAAAATGTTAATTATCACTCGCTGAACAATGTGCCCGGTAGATGGCAATAGGCTCGTCCCCTGTTACATTGGGACCGAAACATAACTGGCGAAGTGTGGGAGTGTAATACACCTCTACCTACCCCTTCAGGGATAAGTGGCGTGAAGTTATGTTATGTTTATAAATAACAGTAGGTTTACATACTTACGATGAGAGGACTCCAGGAACCCGGTCACGTAGCAGGAGTGTAATTTACTGCTACGGCTCGATACCCGTTCATGTCAAACATTTGTGTGCGTGATCATGGTTGTTTGTCTTCAAGATAATGTATGTTTATCCTAATGGAATTATATAGTACCAATAGTACATACCTACAAGCTCTGCTTTTTTACGTTACTAGATTGCGTTGTGTGTATGTGGTTGAATATTATTATGACGTGCCGTGCAGTGACGTGACGTGACGTGCCGTGCAGTGACGTGACGTGCCGTGCAGTGACGTGATGTGACGTTACGAACAGCGACTTGACGTGACGTGACGTTACGAACAGTGAAGTGACGTGACGTGCCGTACAGTGACGTGCTGTAACCGTGGAAACTGAAACCATAATCTATGGTGTCCCTTAGCCGGAACTGGCTTGGCGTAGAGGGACTGATTCTTGAACGAAATGCGATTTTATTTAAATTGAATCACAATTGGTAGTCTGCTACACATTGACAGTTGCAGCCGGTCAATATTCGATCTATCCATGAATTTGGTTACTAGAGATACACATCTGACATATTTCCTATGGAGCTTATGTCAAGTATGCATTTCTAATCTCCAATCCACAGTTTATGTCATTATGTCAATTCTGTCAAAGCGGTGAGGTAAACGGGGCGAAGGGGGCTACAAAAATGGATTCTAATTGGCCGGTTCAAATTTGCGGAACGTCATAATTCATAGCTAGTGTTAGGATTGGTCTTATGTAAGACGTATAAGTCTAACGTGTTGTCAGAAAGTGTTCGCCTTACGTCTGCCGTCTAGTAGGCTGTGTTGTCGTTGTTTAAACCGCAATTAAAAGCGCGCGCGTGCAATGCTCGAAATACCTACTTATCCATGGGGTCATAGGGCTTCAAAAGAACATATTGGCGGGGTTAATTCATCGATTTAGTACCTTATAAAATAAAATCATACTAACTTTGAGCCTCAATATCTCCTGAACCAGTAATTTCCCAGGTATGGTGCCGAAGTAAAACACAAACATGGTATTTCATTTTTCGTTAGGGGTCTTTTTACAGCCTGTATATATATATATATATATATATATATATATATATATATATATAGACTCACGCCTGTATCCCCGAAGAGGTAGGTAAAGGTGTAACCTTTAACTGCTCTTTCGCTAAAATACTCACAAGAATGCTCGATAGAATGGTCACTAAAACGCTCTCATTTATTTTACTGCGATGCAACACTCGCAAGAATGTTCATTACAAATGAATGCTCAAATTTATGTGCACCTTAAGGCTAATAAACTTGCACGTTCACTCTGGCTCTAAGCCGAATAAGGCAAAGATAGAGTTTGTCCTATAGTGTGTAGGTAAGTACCTACCTATACCTAATCCATACTAATTATTTCATTATTTATTATGTACTCGTGTAACCCCATTATTCTAATGATATATATGTAATGATTAATATAAATAAAGATCCAGTGTTAATCATGATTTCGTTGTTTTAATTCATCTCCTAATACACTCCGTACAGTACTACGGTATCAAGATGAACTGATGAAATTCTACTTATTTATATTCTTAAATATAGGTAGGCGTTATTGAAAATATATATATATATATATATATGTTTATATAGATATATATTATAAGTATATATATTTTTTGTATTTATTTGTATATATGTATATGTTAAAACAAATGTTATGTTTCATCTGTCACTACACCATCAAATCACGTTTTCTTCTTGTAAGGTTATGTCCATCATAGTCTGGTTGCCTGGAAGAAATTGCTGTTTGCGATAAGGCCGCCAATTGTGCATCTATTGTTAAAATTATTATTATTTTCTTTTTCTTGTATTTGCATTTTTGTGGTGTACAATAAAGAATTACTTACTTACTTAGGCGTCCCACAGGCGGCCTATATTAGGCCGTCAAACGGCTATATGTAAACGGCTTAACGGAGCGTCAACGCAAATTCACCTCAGAGCCTCACCTTCAAAAGACGAAAGCGTTCTCAAAGAACGCTCGGCTGACGCGACGTTGACGCTGGATGTGATTAGCAGCATAAAGTTACACCCAGAAGAAAATAATAATCATTCTCATCATCACTCAAAGATTGGCCCTGGGCGAGAATCGAACATACTAACACCAGGCCAGTCGGTAGCAGTATTGTCAGTAAAAAAATATACCTCATCAGGGTTGCACTTAGAAATGAAACAACAAATCTTCAAACAATTTTGCATTTTGAATAAATACTACATACATGTTATTAATACTATCTATTTCATTTTATTACACAATTCTTACTATTTATTAGAAAGAAACTATTTAAAAAAAATTGCCAAAAATAGTCATGCACCCAGCTTGATGACTATTTTTGGGAATTTCGTTGAGAAAGCATTTAATTGACTATCATAGTAAGACGGAATATTCGTAGTCTGTCTATTAATCTGTGATAATAAAAAGTAAGGTTAGAATTTTATTTAAGATTTGGCGAAAATTGATATGAATTGATGGACAAGCCACTGATACGAAATTAACCAATTTAGCAGTAACTATATCATTAAATACCAATCACTAAAATAATTATTCCCAAAATATTTTACTTAATAAGTGTTAAGTGTAAAATAATGATAGCAAATGTCGTAACTGTAAAAATAAAAATCAATGTGTGATTTCAAACATATTTTTATATATTGCAATCAGTGACTGCCCATCAAAAGTAACATTATTATTTAAAATAAAAAAAACAAAATGTCGGCAAATAAATTCCAGCATCGGCGAACGGTTCATATGGGAATGTTGTGTTTTTATTTTAATTAACTTATTATTTTACTTATAACCAAGGTTTTTGAAGGCGGGCTCCTCATTCAGATTGTGTTCGAAGAATGGACTCTCTCTGAAGATGACGGACGCATCGGCTATGTGCATCTGCCTTTTGCCGTATCTGCGGAAAAGAAAGTTGTGGTGAGATATAAGTATTGCAAATTTCAGAGAGATGGCTCTGTTAAGGAAATTATTTGAGACGTCGCATAGATGGCGCTGCAATATTTTTTATAAATGATGCCATCCCTTGACCCAATTTAGGCTACGCCGGTGGCGCGGCGGCCTTACCACGAAGTACACCACTTCATTTATAAAACTACGTCAGCAAACAGTCAAACTTCATAAATAATGTATTATTGACATCTTGTGTCAAATAGTAGTATCACTAAAGAACGCTCATTGAGACAATGTGTGTAAGTAAGTGAGCTAACTCTATGTGCAATAGATGGCGGTTTATTATATATTGAGAGATATGAATAAAATCGGTACCGTGTTGGGTGCCAATAACGAAAATACGAATCTTTTTGATGTTTAAATAGGAATAATTGGGTACTTATCATGATATATATTTTTTTATTATTATATCTATGATCTTTTCCAATATTGAAGACTCATTTGATTTAAGACAATTTAAGAGGATTTGTTTTTGTCCTTATTTAGACGTTATATTATTAATTATAAAATTGTGTTATAAGTGTTTCAACCAATATTAAAGACATTAATTCAAAGCACTATTAAAAAAAGGATAAGCTCTTGATTCTGTTTGGGTGTATCAAAAATATTTTGGCACCCGAACTGGGACCAAAGTAAGCATCCCAAACTATCTCATCTTAAATACATTCACTGCTAAACATTGGCAAGTTCATCAAAGGACGTCTTTATCTTTATTTCTATAACCAGTTAGTTAATAAAACAGCAATCATACGCAAGGAAACATGGGCAAATATAACTTTGAAGTAGTAATCGCGCGATCGTGCGTGCTGTCTTGTCACCGCGCCTTCTATGCGACTTAGTCAAACTTTCTACGTGTCACTTTGATCGGCGTCGGTGGCATTACATGGGCTATGGTTTATTAGTTTTGTAATATGTAGGTATTGTTTTAAGATCCTCTCTGCTTCCGTGGTTCAGTGACTAACGTTGCCTGCAGTCACAGGTTAGGGTGTCGGGCAAAAGTGTTACTGAGTTTTCCCAAATTCTTAGTAGCAGCACGGAGTCTGGTAATGTAGCGGTAACAGGCTTGCTCCCTAATTACGTGGGACCTAAAATTCAGAGTATGGCGAAATGTTGGTTTAATAATTAAATATATTTTTTCTTATAGTCGTAGGCGGCAAACGAGCAGACGGGGATCACCTGATGGTAAGCAATTACCGCCGCCCATGAACACAAGCAGCACCACAGGAGTCATAAGTGCGTTGTCGCCCCTTGGGGTTGGGAAAAGGGATAGGATAAGGAGTGGGATGAGGGAGAAGGAATAGGGCTTAGGGCCTCCGGCACTCTCACTCACCGAACGAAACGCAACAGCTTAGGTACTGTTACTTTACGTAGATTTTCTGTGAGAGGGTAGTACTTCCCCAGTCGAGCCGGCCCATTCATGCTGAAATCAGCAAGGCTCTACTACCGTGACATATAAAATATTACAGCTCCTCTTCGGCGATACAGGCGTGCGTCTATAAAAAATAGTCTGAAGATCTTCAGCCAGCGTAGAGTATAAGTTTGCAGTCTGCGATCCAACGGGTTCACTCGGGCCGACCAGTAAAAGGCTGTGGAGTAAAAGCACGGAAGTGTATATGCCGCACCAAGCGGTCCGCTATCCAAGTTCTGACTTGGCGGTGGATTTAGTACATACATCCATAGACTCACACCTGTTTCCCGATCGCCATTTGCAACGATCCTGACATATCTCTCTTGCTTCATTCACTCCCATCAAATTCCTCATGCATGCTCTTCTGTTTAGGGTACTTCTCACCTGTCCTGTTTTAAGGATGTCTCAAATCTGGTCAGAGAACGTCCGTCTAGAGCAGCTCTATCCCTGTCGTCCTGTCCCATTCACACTTGCCTTATATATCTGCATGGTCAGTCTTTAAAGCCGAACACCTTGCGGGAGTTCACATACTAACTGGACTCCAAGTTTCACATTTGGTTGGATTTGGGGCCTGGTGAAGGTAGTTTTTACAGGTAGTAGAGTCTTGCTGATTTCAGCATGAATGGGCCGGCTCGTCCGGAGAAGTAGGTACTACCGTCTCACAGAAAATCGACGTAAAGTAACAGTACTTAAACTGTTGCGTTTCGTTCGGTGAGTGAGAGTGCCGGAGGCCCTATCCCCTTTTCCTTCTCCCTCATCCCACTCCTTATCCTATCCCTTTTCCCAACCCCAAAAGGCGGCAACGCACTTGTGACTCCTGTGGTGTTGCTTGTGTCCATGGGCGGTGGTAATTGCTTACCATCAGGCGATCCGTCTGCTCGTTTGCCGCCTATAAATATATTTCAAAAAAAGACTCGCTAGGCCTTTTCATGACGAAGATAACTTAAGGCCGATGTCAGATTACCTTTCGTTCAAAATTATCAATAGCCCTCTTCACATTGGCCTCGTATAAAGCTCCCAATGGACCGGGTATTTTCTAAAGTGAAACTTAAGAAATTACCTGTAACAGCGTAGGTGCCATTATCTTACACAGAGATTTTTTTATTGTACCTATTTATTTATTTAACTCTTATTTAATTTTACAAATAATTTAAAATATGATGTTAATTTCAAATCTTGTCTAGAGGTAGCAGAGTATCAGGGCGTCAGAATAATTTTCGTTTGACTATAAAATATTCAGAATAATATAAACCTATCTTTAATGTATTCCTAAAGTCTCATCTAAAACAAAAGCGCTCCAAGAATACCTGATTTCACTTAACAATTGCTATTACGTTACCTAAAGATATCATAAATGTATAATTCTTTATAGAATTACGCCTGTATCCCTGAAGTGGTAGGTAGTATTACATTTTAGTGGTAATATTACACTCACATTTCGCCAAGAATTTTTGGGTCCCACGTAATAAGGGGCGAGCCTATTGCCGTTACTGGGCTCATCACCGGACTCCGTGCTGCTACTGAGAATTCGGCAAAACTCACTAACACTTTTGCCCGACCCGGGAATCGAACCTAGGACCTCCGATTAGCACACGCGTACGCTATCCATTGGACCACGGAAGCACCCAGTATAAATTCATCATCACCGGTGATGATGAATTTATACTGGCTGTCTCTATGCGTCATCCTGGTTGCATCAAAGACTGACACGCCTTGGATCCCGAGGTCCGCTTACTGGTCTAACCAGATATGGCAGAATATCAACTTTTCCTGGGGGTGCATAGGGTTCCCACCAAGAACTTAGGGTCCCAAGCCAACCTCACCTGCAAGTGGTCTGCCGATCAACGGACGAGGCTCTGGCAAACAAAATATCCCGATAAGCGGCAATAGGCTCGCCAGCTATTACGTGGGATCAAAACACTGGCGAAAAGTGGGCCTTTAATATGCCTCTGCTTACCCCTTCGGGGAGACAGGCGTGAGTCTATGTATGTATGTATCAACTTTTCCACAGAGCGACTGCCGTCTGACCTCAGCAACCCAAAGGGATAGCGATATTCCATGGTTTAAATCAGTATCAGTTTATTTGAGGGTACTGACTCCCCGTAACGACCGTCAAAGATCTTCATGACAGCCGGGACCGACGGTTTAAAGTGCTCTCCGAGGCACGGGGCAAGCCAGTATAAATTATTACTGAATTACTATCCCAGTTAGGGGTAGGGGCTCATATCACACTGCTATTCAGAGGGTCTCGAGTTCTAATACATGGCGCGCACATCTGACTTTCCCAAGTTACATACGTATGAAATTGCATTGTTAGGTCATTATCTCTTGCGCAGCGGTGAAGGAAACATCGTGAGAAAACCTGCGTACCTGAGATCTTTGATAATGTTATAGAAAGACGAAAATCGCTTGCCTATGCCTCCCCATAGCGGAAAGGAGACTTTCAACCATCAATGGGACAGTTTATGCATGGCTGATATTAATTATAATAAATTACTAATTGTACTGCTAACAATCGCTACACAAACAACAATAATCTGACACACGCGGCTCGCTAATACTTGATCCTCGCTAATCGCCGTCGGTGAGACAACTGCTTAAAATGGGGAATATAGCCTACAGGACGTCTACGACACGGCTGCGGTACTTCTACGGGCAGTCTACGTACTTTCTACGCCTGTACTACGAGGCGTCTACGACCGTGCTACGGTGCCGTACATAAAATTAGTCGCAGTAAATTATATAAATTTTGTTTTAAATAGAAACAGAAACAAAAGCATTTTCAATTTAAATTAGTTTAAAGGTTTTTATATACAAACACGGGAACAAAAAGATTACTTGTGATAATTTGGACGCTAGTAAAATGCATTTTTTTATGTTTCCGTCCACTTTTGTTTGAAGAAATGTTATTGCTTTTAAAACAGTACTTGTTTAGGTTGGCTAACGGTGAAATCATCATCATGTCCGACCATCGGCTACTTGTATGCAATATGAGGATCAGGTTACGCAGACCTACAGTCAAGAAAATGTCCAAACGCGTGGAAGTATTTGATAGGAACTCGAATGTCCAGTCGCTTCTAGACAAAGAGCAGTGTTGGCACGAAAACTATGTCAAAGACGGAAACATCGACCAGCTCTGGAAGGCCACCGCACAACTTATAAGAGATCATCATCATCATCAGCCTTTAACAGTCCACTGCTGGACTAGGCCTCTCCTTTGAAAGGAGGAATTGGCCTACTATACCACGCTGGCCAAACGGGTTGATATAGGGTTTGTATCAAGTTTTCCTTCTCTTACAGTGATGTTCTCTGCATAATATGCTCCCTCTGTCGGCTCTTACGACACCCTAGGGATGATATGGGGTGTTGGTAATACGGATTAAGAATACAGTATGTCAATACTGTATTCTTAATCCGTCACCACACGGACAATTATATATTATTATTATTATTTTATAAGAGATGCTGTTCACGAATCTCAGCTCAAAGTGAGATCAAAAAAGAGGCAGCACGGGATGTCGACCGATACCTGTAACTTGATCGAAATACGTAGAGAGTAAACGACATGACTTCCATTATACTACGATCAGTATGTGAGGAAATCGAGCAACATTCTCAAAAGTTTGATACAAAGGACTTACACATGAAAATCAGACTTATAACCCGTCAGTTCAAACCAAAGACTTGTGCCATAGAGAATGCTCTAGGAACCACCATTACAGAGATAAGCGAGATTGTTGGCGTCTGGGAAGACTACTGGAGTCTCTGTTCGGTTACACAACAGCATGCATCGCAACAACCTATGATGAAGTGTCAGAGCAAGAGCCAATGCCACTTAGGCGGGTTTTCCTGTCAAGCTGGTCGCACGCCAACGGTCCGCGCTGATGTGTCAATAATGTCAATATGTATGGAGTAATAACTCAGCGCTGACGACCGACAGCGCTACTCAAAAACGCTAGAAGTACTTCATACATATTGACCCATCAGCGCGGACCGTCGGCGTGCGATCTGCTTGACAGGAAAACCCGCCTGAAAGATGAAGTACGCGCAGCCATCAACCATCTTAAGCGGAAAAAGGCTGTAGGTTTCGATGAGATTCCGATCGAGACAATTAAAGCCATGGGGATAATCGGAGTAGACATACTGCACAGCTGCTGTCGAATATGGGACACTGGGGTTTGGCCGAGCGATTGGGCACACTCTATATTCATGTTCATCCCACTATAAAAAAGGATTAACAAAAAAGTGCAGTAATCTTAGAACTTAACTTACTTCTAATCTTAGATACGCTGACGATACCACACTCCTAGCATCACCCAGGGACGAAATCGTGACTCTTCTTCGGCAACTAGAGACCACAGCATTGGATTTTGGACTTGCAATCAATCGGGAGAAAACTAAAATGATGTTTGTAGATCGTGCCGATAACAACCAACCGGACGTCCAAATTATAGCTAAATACGACGTAGTCAGGAGCTACGTCTATCTAGCCTCCACTATCACCAACGCTTGAGGCTGCGAAGATGAAATTCGGAGGCGTTGCGCGATGACAAGATCCTCAGTGGAAAAACTCATAAAGATTTGGAAACATCGCAGAATACCCAGAAACACAAAGGTTCGACTGATGAGGTGCCTGGTCTTTCCAATGTTTCTATACCGAGCTAAGACGTGGACGCTGAGGATGCAGGATTGCTGCAAGATTGACGCCCTGGAAATGTGGTGCTGCAGACGCATGCTCAGAATATACCATGGACCGCGCATCGAACCAATGTTTCCATCCTGAAGGAACTCAACATCAAAGAGAGATTATCGTCGACTGTGCAAATACGAATCCTCAAGTTCTTTGGCCATGTCACCCGTAACGAGGATTCAATGGAACGATTGTGGTCGTGCAAGGGAAAGTTGAGGCCAAGAGATCACGTGGGCGCTCTCCGACACAATGGACAGACCTCATTAAATCTGTGACGCACTCCAACATCAACGACTGCTCTCACTCCGCTAAACATAGAGCTACATGGCGGTGCATCAAAAGAACAGCAACGGCACAAGAACTGACCGACGCTTGACCACGACCATTCTGACAAGAGTGCACGACTGAGAAGAAGAGAAGAAGAACGGTGAAATAAAAATCGTGAGAAGGCCAGTCATAGAGTCCTCCATAATGTTGAATTCTGGCAGCTGATGCATCCATAACATTGCCGCTATTGTCTTATTGTATGTTGTGCTTTTTTCTTATTTCTTTCTTGAGTGATGCGGAGTGTTTTGGCAGTGTTGGTAATATTATTGAGTATTAAAAAGTGTGGCGTGAGTTTCTTTCAGATTCTTCTCATATTTTTTTGACGTTCATAAGTGACATTCATTTAAATTCATTACAATATAGATGGCGCTAGTCATCGTGTAAACATCGACTCCGTATTTATTGTGAAATTAAAAATAGAAAGTGTTCGATTTAAAGTAAACAAACATATTTTTTAAAGAACTTAATATCTAATAGCGCTGTGAAAGTGTTGGTGAATTAAAATAATCAGTACATTAAAAGTTATAATATGTCAAGCAAATCCAAATACGGCTCCATGTTAACAAATAAACAGTGAATATAAACAGAGGGTCTAGTCCGAGTTTGCACTCGATCGTCACGATCGACGATAGAATTGTCGCCGGGAACAATTTCCATACATTTTCCAAAAGCGCCACCTAACGGAGTGTTGCGATCGATAGAGACCGCTAGGGGGCGCATTTAGAAAATGTATGGAAATTGTTCCCGTCGACTAGCTATCGTCGATCGTGACGATCGAGTGCAAACTCGGACTAGACCCTCAGTATAGTTTGTGACTTATTGCTATAACAACATAAACTTACAACAAACATTGGTGCAATTATTGCTACAAAGTGTTTAAAAACGTTTACAAATTAATCAATACAAGTGAATCGTTAATTTTATTTGAACGTGCGAACTGTCATTATCGACCAATCATATCACTCGCCCACCACTTGTTCGTTTTACTAATTAGTAGCACAAACCAAACACCTATTTCGCTAAATTTATCAACTGCAAGCTAAGCCTAGTGGTCTAACGCTCGCCTTCTTACACCTGCTGTCGAGGGATCGAGTCTCAGTGGAACTCACTAAGGACTTTTTGTGATGTTTTCTGACTCGTGAATTGATTATTTGAATATTTAAAGCAAAACATTTACAACATTCACATTTACAATTATACAAAAACAGAAAATAACATCATTCTATAAACATGGATTCCTCAAACATAACATTGAGGAATAAAAACAGAAACGTAAACTACACCAACATTGAACAGGATGAGAGCGGATTGTCACCAATTCTGAATAGAAGCTTACCTGATCTATCGACAGTAGACTATGACGAAATAATATCTCGGCAAAACGAGACAATAAAAACACTTAAATGTCGACTTGAATCCGCGGATAATGAAGTTCAGAATTTACTCTTAGAAAATGCAAATCTTCAACAAATTGTCAAAGAACAGCAAACAAGAATCAGGCAACTCACTACAATTTGTTCATCGAGTAAAAAAGTTGTGAAGAAAATTGTAAGTAAAGGTAGTGTCACTAGACGGAGAATAGATTTTACCGAAAACCTGGAGTCCCCAATAGGAAAATTGTTTCCGATGGAGTCCACCCAGCAAAATGAAACAGAAATGAAATATACAGGCAACATTTTGAAAACATCTACAGAAACATGTACGACTTCTGATATGCAAAAACGTTTGCCTAATAGTCATTCAGCAAGTGAAAACCATATTAAGAAAAAACGAATATTGATCTTCGGTAGCCAGCAATGCTCAGGACTAGCAGCACACCTTCTTCGGTCGAGAAAGGATAGCAAATATGAATCCTACGACGTATTCGCGTATATTAAACCATTTGCTAACACAAATGAGATATTAAAATGTTCTCAAAATTTGGAACTGAGTAATTTTGATAAAATTATTTTAGCCATAGGTGAAAATGACTCTTCACCATTGTGTGTACAAGTAGAGTTATCAGCAGTTCTAAAGAAGTTGTGCAATAATACGACATTAATCTTGAATGTATGTAATAATAAATATTTAAATGTGAAGCCGCTAAACAACATGATAAAATTAACTGTAAATAATTTTGTAAACTGTCATTTCTTAAATGTTTTCCATACCCGCTATGACAACATATATCATACTTGTAGAAAACTAAACTTATTCATTGATAGCTTGGATTATACTTGTAAATATTTGCCAATGCATAATAATAATAACAAAGGCTCAAAAAATAATACCTAAAAGAAATACACCTCATTGAATACCGTTAATACCCAAACACAAAACAAAAATAATAAACTCAGACAGATGACAATCTTGGACTATTTTACGAAATTATCCATCTCAAGCAATAGTAAATTGATTAACATATCAAATGATTTTTTTCGTTCATACAAGTAATATCAATAAAACGTATGACGCAGTAACATTGCTCCATCAAAACATGGCAGGTCTATTAAGTAAAACGGATACGCTTGAAACATACCTTAATGAATTAAAAGAAAAAGGTAAAAAAAATATCCATTATATGTCTTACTGAAACATTTGTGCGGGAGGGGGAACAGTTAAATATAAAAATTAAGAACTACAAACTAGCGACTGCTTTCTGTCGAGCCGAGATAAGTCGTGGAGGCGTGTGTACTTTAATATAAAACTCATTGGATTTTAAAGAAATAAAATTATGTCAAGATATGGCATTAGAAAGATCTTTTGAATGTTGCGGAATTGATATTCCTGCCTACAAGTGTATGATAATCTGTATTTACAGAATACCTGATGCCCCAATTTCTATATTTTTTGATAATTTAGATCTTCTTCTCCACAAACTTACGGTTACAAAAGATAGAAAAATTATTGTGTGTGGAGACTTTAACGTTAATACATTAAAAAAAAAAATATCTCAAAGAAATTTATCAACCTAATGTATAATTATAACTTGAAGTTACATATCGATGAGGCTACACGTCAGCAGAGTTGTATAGATCATATAGCGAGTAACATAGAGGGTGCGAGTGGTTCGCTTCATAATTCTTTTATATCAGACCATAATACATGTCAGATGTTGTGCTTTTCCATTCCCAAACAAGAATATATAAAAAAACAATGGTTTATCACCAAGAGAAATTATAGCATAGATCACGTAATGAAATTCAGAGAATCGTTACAATCACTATCTTGGGGCAGCATTGCTGTAGATGATGTTAACTTAGGATTTAATACCTTCCATGATATGTTTTGCTTACTCTATAACCTTTGTTTCCCAATTCAAAGATGTAGAATTAAAGTAGATACCTATGCGCCAAGATGGTTGACGCGTGGTATTAAAATATCTAGTAAATATAAAAGAAAACTTAGATATACATACTACAAAAATAAAACAGTGAGTAATAAAATAAACTATAACAAATATACAAAATTGCTCAAAGAATGTATAACTTGTTCAAAAAGAAATATAAATAACAATCTCATTAAAACATCTAAAAATGTTTGCAAAACAACATGGGATATCATCAAAAACAAGGAATACAATAACAGAACTAACACAAATATAGACTGGATAAATTCAAGTGGTCTTAAAATCACTAACCCATCTGACATAGCTCAACACTTTAACACTTTTTTTATTAATATATCAGAAAGAAACTTACATGACAAACCAAATTCTGCGTCATATAAGAGCACTATAAAGCATACAGTATCTAGTATATTTTTAGCTCCCTGTACTGTAAATGAAACCGAACGCATTATTAAAACCCTAAATAACACAAAATCAGTAGGGTATGATGGTATCTGCACAAATATCATAAAAAACTGTGCAGACATTCTTGCGCCCATATTAACCGATCTCATAAACCTATCTTTCGAGCAGGGTACATTTCCAGAAAAATTAAAAACATCTGTAGTTAAGCCCCTATTTAAAAAAGATGATTGTCACGAAGTGACAACCTATAGGCCAATCACTTTGATACCAGTATTCTCCAAGATTTTTGAAAAAGCAATGTATTCGCGTCTATATAGCTTTCTGTGTAACTTTAATATTCTTCGGCAAGAGCAAAACGGTTTCCAGAAAGATAAATCTACTTCTCTTGCCGCCTTCTCTTTAATAAAATCAATCACTGAACATATTAACAGGAAAACACCAGTAGTTGCTGTGTTTTTTGATATGTCCAGGGCATTTGACTGCGTGGATCATGATATCCTGCTGGAAAAATGCGAGATGTACGGAATTCGAGGTCAGACACTGAAATGGCTAGAAAGCTATTTAAAGAAACGCAAACAATGTGTGGAAGTATCTCGAATCAATGAAAGCTCAACTCTGACCGGATATCGATCACAATTTTCAATAAATAAGTACGGTGTTCCTCAAGGGAGCATACTAGGGCCACTCCTATTTTTAATATATGTTAATGATCTTCCAGCTACAACCCCATTTCAATCAATACTTTTTGCAGATGACATTTCAATAATAGTTCCTAAAAATGACAAAAAAATTAACTTCAACTCTTTATTAAATACTGCTGTAGAATCAATAATGACATGGCTTGAAGCAAATAATCTTTGTGCTAATATTACAAAAACAAAGTATATTCAATTCTCTAATTATAAAGTTACACATGAATCATTCAATATTGCATATAATGGCGTAAATCTAACCAAAGTAGCAGATACAAGGTTCTTGGGATTACATTTGGATCAGCACTGCAACTGGAAAACTCATGTTAATAATGTCTGCATAAAGCTGAATAAGTTTGTATATGCCCTCCGTAATTTACAACGTATTGCAGGTAAGCCCGCCGCCGTAATTGCATACTACGGCTACGTAGAATCAATTTTGCGTTACGGGATTTTACTGTGGGAAAATTCGGTAGATATAAATAGGGTATTCGTCTGTCAAAAAAAATGTATACGTGCGTTATGCTCTGTGAGCCCATTAGAATCATGCAGGCTCTTATTTAAGAATAATAATATACTTACGCTTGCGGGTATATATATTTTAGAAGTTTGCCTGCATGTAAAGAAGTACTCACATCAATTTGTTAGTGCGGGTAATAACTCAATTATCGGTAAAAGGGATCCAACAAGATTATTAATGCCAGCTTGCAAGTCAACTTTATTTCAAAAAAATTGTTATGTGATGTGTATACGTGTATTCAATAGAGTGCCTAAATCTATACGTGAGTTGCCAACGGAGAAAATGAAAAGGGAATTAAAAAAATGGCTAATTCAACACACATTTTTTATTCATTGCCAGAATTTTTTGATTTTAAATAATATATTCTAATTTTATTTTCTTGACATTTGAATTCCTACCTTTTCATTTAATTCGGTCAATAATATTTATGAATTGATTATTAATTTATGTCGAATCTTATGTTTTTTTTTTCTTAATGTATTCCAATATGTGATTATTATTATAAGATATGTGACGACTGTTAAAATAATTTATTGTATATTTGCATGCCAATGCTGGTGAAATGTGAGAACCAACTTATTTTTTTTTAACACCAACCTTGTACCACGTTTCGTGCAAATAAAATATTTGATTTGATTTGATTTGATTCATCTAACCTAACCTAAATAAATAAATGATTTAAAATTTGAATATGAATTCTTAGCCAGCATGGTGGACCTAACCTTTCACACAGTGAAAACGGGCCTGTGCCTAATATTGAGACAGGTTATAAACAAGGCTGATGATCCTCCTTAAAAACAATCGGTTAAGAGTCCTCACCTGCCCCTCCCATGCACCGAGTAGTACTCTTGCAACTCCTTGAGGTAGTTGGAGATCTGCTCGGCCGTGTCGAAGCGCTCGGGGCGCCGCGGGCGCGGGTACTGCGCCTGCGCGCTGCAAGACAAGATGGCCGACAGCAGCAAGATGGCCGCGAGCGCGTAACGCATTGTGGCTGTAAAAAAAATTGTAATTATCAAACTGCGGTTTCAAGACGACAGTTCATGACCAGTATGTGTTGCCAGTGTTGTCATTATGGGCCTGATTAGAAACCTCAAAGTCACTCAGAGTACGATGGAGAGAGCTATGCTAGTAAGCCTGCGAGATCGAATTAGCTGTGAGAAGATCCGCAGGTAAACCAAAGGCACCGACATAGCTCTCCGAATAGTAGGCTGAAGTGACAGTGGGCAGGCACATAGCCTGAAGAACCGATGCCCGTTGGAGAAGAAAAGTTCTGGTGCCAGGTGGATTGACGACCTTGTTGGGATTGCGAGCTGCGGAAAGATGTGGGTGCCACAACATCGGTGCATGTAGAGAGCTGAGAGAGATGTGATTATTGGGGGATTGCTGTGTCCAGCAATGGACGTCTTTCGGCTGATATGATGGTTTACGGATTTTATCGGGTTATATTGGTTCTAAAAATATTCGATATAGACAGAAATCTTGGTCACGGAAGACTCGAGATTCCTGTAAAGAAGTCGAAACGTCGAATAGTAATAAATAATGTAGTTGTTATATTGCAGCCATAGCCCAGTGGAGATACAAACAGACTGCCATGCAGAGGGTATCGGGTTCGAATCCGCGGCACGCACCAATGACTTTTCGGAGTTATATGCGTATTGAATTGTTAATTATCGCTTGTCCCGTGCCTCGGAGAGCACGTTAAGCCGTCGGTCCCGGTTGTCATGAAGATATTTGACAGTCGTTACAAGGCGTCAGTACCTTCTAAATAAACTGACACTAGTCTAAACCATAGAATATCGCTATCCCTTCGGGTTGCGTAGGTCAGACAGGCAGTCGCTCTGTGGAAAAGCTAATATTCAGCCAAATCCGCAGGCCGATTCAGAATGTCACGACAAGTAATCGTACGATAATATGTCAAATTATTGTCCTCGTCCTTTAGCCGCCTATCAGAGATATTTTGCACAAATATTCATTGAATTCGGTTTATTTATTAATTTACTTCATACTGAATGCATAAAATTGATAGGAAATGCGATAGTTTTGACAAAAAATGAGGTAGCCCGTTTGACAATTAACGGAATCGAATGTCAAATGAGATATCGAAAGATTCTGTATCGCCCCCCTGGTTAGACTAGTAAGCGGACCCCAGATTGAAACTGGGATAACGCTTAGAGTAGGAATGTAGTTTCTAGATCAATCGGTTTTAATATAATATCTTTAAAACGAGAGTGAATCCGTAAACCGCATTTTGATCGAACCGCGTAAAGCCAAGAAAATACGATATCGATGAGGACTTTACAGTAATGATAAGTTTAGTTTTTGAAATCATACTATTTGCAGATTCTATCGTTTAGTTTTTTTTACTGCAGGCAATAGAAATACGAGACAGATGTCGATTTTAAAATTTCGCTATTTGTATACATTATACAAAATAAATTAGCGGGTCTTAATCGCGTACAATTAACTTATTTAAGGTATAAATAATTAAATATACTTAAATAAAGACCAAGTGAGGGTAGGTGCCGAAACCCGCACTTCCACAAAACGGCGCTGAGCTCTCATCAGACTCTCCGCGACCACGCTCGGTGCAAGACGAGCGAAACGTCGGAAACAAATAAGTATTTATACCTTAAATAAGTTAATTGTACCCGATTAAGACCCGCTAATTTAATTTGTATGAACCAGGCGTCTACTAGATAGTAAGTGGTAGCCCCGGCTCATATACATGGCTGTGTGAGAGAATACAACCAAGCTGTTGCCTACGGCGAGGATGGGTAAAGAATAGGCAGAGGAGCGCGATGACGGAAGGAAAAGCGAATGAGGCCTCCAGCACTCTCACTCGCTGAATGCAATGCAACAGCATACTTAGATGAATTGCCATCCAGCGTGGCAATGCTGCCAGCCTTCTGGGCACGTTACCCGATTACGATGATGCGGAGGCATTTTATGACGCCTACTTAAACCTTGTAAATATTTTCCCTTTTAGATTAGGTTAGATTAGATTAAACTTCAGTTATAAAATTATGTTTCTCTAATGTTCCAAATTAAATAAATATTATAATTATATATTAAGCATACTTAGTAATGTTACTTTTTTGGTGATCTGTGAGAGGTCAGTACTTCCCTGGTCGAGCCAGTCCATTCATGCTGATATCAGCAAAGATACTACTACTAAAAAAAGGTACAAAATAACTGTTGTACCTTTTTTTGGGATAGAATATCGATTTGTATTTTTGTGGAGGCGCGGCGGAGGTGTTTGAATAATGTATGTATGTTTTGACTACATTTTCACATAATTAAAACGTTTCTAAACTGAAAGTAAAATATTGAGTAAGAAGTTCTAATTTATATTGTCTTCAATTTAACTCTTGTGGGTCCATTTAGTTGCTTATTAAATAAGCCCAAAGCTAACCAAAATAATTAAATTATTTATCAATAATTATTTTCTGAAGCTACATTATAAGCTAAGATAACATCAAAACACAACTGTTCGTTTTATTTAATTTAAGGATTGCGAATCTCTGAAAATATTCATATTTACAAATAGCTTCTCGTTACATCGCGTCGCCAGTAGCCTTTGACGCAGTTAGTACAATTTATCACAAACATTGAAAACGTGTGGTGACGGATTAATAATACTCAATGTCACCACGCCATATCATCCCATGGGTGTCGTAAGAGCCGACAGAGGGACCATACTATGCAGAGAACAACACTGCAAGAGAAGGAAAACTTGATACATACCCTATACAAACCCGTTAGGCCAGCGTGGTATAGTAGGCCAATTCCTCCTTTCAAAGGAGAGGCTGATAGAGGTGCATAGGGTTCCCACCAAGAACTTAGGGTCCCAAACCAACCTCACCTGCAAGTGGTGCACCTGCCGATCAACGGACGAGGCTCTGGCAAACAAAATATCCCGATAAGCGGCAATAGGCTCGCCACCTATTACGTGGGATCAAAACACTGGCGAAAAGTGGGCGTTTAATATGCCTCTGCCTACCCCTTCGGGGGAACCGGCGTGAGTCTATGTATGTATGTATGTAAAGGAGAGGCTAAGTCCAGCAGTGGACTGTAAGGCGCTGATGATGAAACATTGAAACATCGATTGTTAATTGTAACGACAGATACTAGGCCTATTTGTACCTATTTTCAAACCATCCAGAAACCAATTGAAGCATACCCAGTAAACAACCAAATCGATCCAGCCGTTTAGGTGGAGTTACGTGACAAATAAACGTACAGAAAAATTGACTGCCTCCGTGGTCCAGTAGATAGCGTATGCGACTGTTGATCGGAGGTCCCGGGTCGGGCAAAAGTGTTACTGGGTTTTTCCGAATTCTCAGTAGCAACACGGAGTCTGGTGACGTGCCCGGTAACGGCAATAGGCTCGCCCCCTATTACGTGGGACCTAGAAATTCATGGCGAAATGTGGGTGCAATATTACACCTCTGCCTACCCCTTCGGGGATACAGGCGTGAGCCTATAAAATAAAAAAACATAAAAAAAGAAGAATTGAATATCTACTTAAACTAATACCTATACTCTCAACTAATATAATTAAGCTAAAGATGTTGTTTGTTTGATTGGTCACGCTAGTCTCAGGAACTACTGTCCGAGTTGAATTATTATTTTTGTGTTCAATAGCCCACCACGCTATGAACCACAGGAGCGGAGCAGAACCCTTACATAATAACGCGGGTGTAACCGCGTTCCCATCTAGTGTGTATTTAGAGATCATTCTTATTGTTCACGCCTGAACATAAGAACTTTCTAGAGCCTGCCCCGGAGAGACGCTAGAATGTTCACGCCGGAACATGACCTTCCTGAAGCCTATCCCAGAGAGACGCCAGAATGTTCAAACATGAACATGACATTCTTGGCATTCCAACACACATCCAACTTATCACCGAGGAAGATGCGTGATATTTTAAGATCGTCTAATTTATCACGTACGGCGGCGGTCGGCTCAAACATGCTGCATCGGCACAATACACCGACGGCACACAACTAAATACGTGTATGTATGTGTATATAGAATAAGTTTAGTATATAAGAGAATAATTTTAAGAAATAAATCAGTCACAAGTTCACTCCCGGCTTGGACTCATACCCTACCCCACACCTCTCACTGCGGCCAAGACACCCTTAGCCGTCACCATGATCGGTCTTGTGAGTCTGCTCGACCGGCAGTGAGATAACCCATTCCGCTACACCTTAATCCTACCCACTTTCCGTCTGCCGCAGGTCTCCCGGCGACAGATATCCCGGCCCAGGGATCCCAGGGACTGCTAGGGAACTAGGGATTAGGGTTGTATACGCGACAGTCTGTGTGACCACAGTGTACACGGCCTCGCTATACAATATACCTAACAGGGGTAGGGTAGCACTAGGGAGATAGGGAATAGGTGGACTTGGTTACTGCGACGGTAGCCAAGTTGAGGGATACTACTACAACAAGGGAATAGGAGGACTTGGTTACTGCGACGGTAGCCAAGTTGAGGGAAACTACTACTACTACAAGGGAATAGGTGGACTTGGATACTGCGATGGTACCAAGTTGAGGAAAACTTACTACTACAACAAGGGAATAGGTGGACTTGGTTACTGCGACGGTAGCCAAGTTAAGGGAAACTACTACTACAACAAGGGAATAGGAGGACTTGGATACTGCGACGGTACCAAGTTGAGGGAAACTATTGCTACAACAAGGGAATAGGAGGACTTGGTTACTGCGATGGTACCAAGTTGAGGGAAACTACTACTACAACAAAGGAATAGGAGGACTTGGTTACTGCGACGGTAGAAAGTTGAGAGAAACTACTTTTACAATTGCTACTACTACAACTAATACTACTGTTAGATAAGGGAAGGAATCTAATTTCTGGAGGGGTGAAGAACATGCAATTGTATAACAAAAAATGATTACAATTGCGTGTTGACTAAATATATATATATATATTTTTTTTAATACATATGTACCTACCGATTGAGTTCTTAACATTTCCCCCGCAACGATCGCCTTAAGACTCTACAGCATACAACGAGGTCAACTGTCGCTGCCAGGGTTGCATCGCACGTGGCCTACAGCCAGCCAACCGAAGCCGTCAAGAAAACAACTCAACAGTGAACAACCAACTACCGATGCAGATGAAGTTGAGCTGAAGCCTACGCCAGACACCCGCCAGAATGTTCACGCCTGAACATAAGAACTTTCTAGAGCCTGCCCCGGAGAGACGCTAGAATGTTCACGCCGGAACATGACCTTCCTGAAGCCTATCCCGGAGAGACGCCAGAATGTTCAAACATGAACATGACATTCTTGGCATTCCAACACACATCCAACTTATCACCGAGGAAGATGCGTGATATTTTAAGATCATGTAATTTATCACGTACGGCGGTCGGCTCAGACATGCTGCATCGGCACAATACACCGACGGCACACAACTAAATACGTGTATGTATGTGTATATAGAATAAGTTTAGTATATAAGACAATAATTTTAAGAAATAAATCAGTCATTTGTTCACTCCTGACTTTGACTCATTACCCTTCCCAAACCTCTCACTGCGGCCAAGACACCTTTAGCCGTCACCCTGATCGGTCTTGTAAGTCTGCTCGACCGGCAGTGAGAAAACCATTTCCACCACCCCTAAATCCTACCCAATTCCGTCTGTCGCCTTAGGTCTCCCGGTGGCAGATATCCTGGACTATTATATATAAGTATTTATAAAATACGATATAGTAGGGCTAGGGGGATAGGGACATTAGGGTTTAGGGACCACAACAACGACGCCTTTGTAGGAATTAGATAGGTTGTAGGAATAGTTCATAGGACACCTAGGTTTACTACATAATACGTAGGATAGGTGTTAGATTAGATCTAAAATAGGGATAGGTTTATCGTAGGTAGGTTAGGCTAGATATAGGAACCAGTAGGCTTAAATTAGGATAAGTCTAGGTTTAGGTACGTGCAAGCTTAGGGCTATACTTAAGAGCTATCGAAGGTTAGGCCCTAACTTGTACACTTATAATATACAATATTAAAGGAGAATGGGCGGTTTCGTCCCAAGTGTTGTAACATTTTCCTACCTATATCATATGAAAGATCTCAATTAGTGTTATGTTTTTTTGTATGGGCGTAACTCTGTATCTTGTGCAGGGAATCTGTTATAGTGGTTTCATTTATTTAATAAAATATTAAATAAAACTTAATCAATTAGTATTTTAGTGACGAAAGGGCTGAAACTATTTTAAAAATCAAGTGGAAAACCACACGGGCGACTGTGCGCCTACTCTAACCCAACACCCCCCCGCCCACCGCGCGCCACACGCTGCCATAATGTAAGCGCAGGAGCAGCGAACGATATTTTATAAGACAGCGCTATACGTTAGAAAGAGATGATTGCCGGTGCCCGCAAATGCAATTAACAAAAAATTAATAATAATTAATAATAATAATAAATAATAATAATAATTAATATTAATTAATAATATTAATTAATAATAATTAAATAATTAAAATATATAAACACAATTACAATTCTTATTTTTTATTATTTACACAATTGAAATATGCATAGGAGCTATTCCTAACCTAGTACGATACAACATAAATACTTCGGAAGGTATTCTGTTGAGGGGGCGCATAAAATCGCGGCATGTATCGGGTAGAATTTATTACTCGTATATTTTGATAAAAAATAGAGCAGAAACAGTGAGAAATGCAATTGCCCATTACTATTGCTCATGTTTAACGGGAAAAAGAACAGTAGTTACTTGTGCTCACATAATGAGTATCATTTGGTACCTTGGCTGGGCTAGACACCAGCCAAGCATATTGTTACCCGCGACATTTTTAGATGAAGTTATCATAGATAATAATCACTATTAAAAGTACCTGTAAACGATTTGCATATGTTTAAGCTGTACTCTAACGTAAGGGTTATATTCCATTATTATTTATGTATTTGAAAATATATAAATAACAAAGGAAATAATACAATTATCAGAATTGTATTGTTTCCTTCGTTATTTACATATTTTCAACTGTGCAGTTGTTAATAACGGCAAAAAAATAACTACTACTGCCTGTGATTACTGTACAATTATTATAAATGTAATAATTATGTTTACATGTAACGCAAAGTGTAATAAAGTAAGATTAAAGCATTATTTAAAACAAAAACCTTTATTTCACTTGAAGCCCAGTAACTTTTGACCTGCACGCAATTACAGTAAAAACTTAGCATAATGGTCATAAAAAAGCTTAATTGAACATGTTTATACTAGTCGCAACTTGTTACAAGGGTTGGGACACAGCTCCTACAATAATGCCCATTGTCCTTTATGTCATCAAAGGTTTACCTACTTATCTCATCATCATCATCATCAGCCCTGTATATAAACTGTCCCAATGCTGGGCACGGGCCTCTTCTCACTATGAGATGGGCAAGGCCATAGTCCACCACGCTGGCCTAGTGCGGGTTGGCAGACATCGCATGTCTTTCGAGAACATTATGGAGAACTCTCAGACATGCAGGTTTCCTCACGATGTTTTCCTTCACCATTTAGCAAGCGATAATTAACAAATTACGTGCACATAACTCCGAAAAGTCATTGGTGCGCGCCTTGGATTCGAACTCGGACCCTCTGCGTAGCAATCAGTCGGTCTCTGCACTAGGCAATCGCTGCCACTACTTATCTACAATATAACATTTATTTCATTAAAGGGTTTTTGATAGCATGCATAGGGTTCCCACCAAGAACTTAGGGTCCCAAGCCAACCTCACCTGCAAGTGGTGCACCTGCCGATCAACGGACGAGGCGACGGCAAACAAAATATCCCGATAAGCGGCAATAGGCTCGCCACCTATTACGTGGGATCAAAACACTGGCGAAAAGTGGGCGTTTGATATGCCTCTGCCTACCCCTTCGGGGAAACAGGCGTGAGTCTATGTATGTATGTTGTATGTGTTTACAGTTTGCAATAAGCTTCTCGCAAACTCGCTTGGTCTTTGACGCAGCAGCGAGTTTGTAAATGGGATCGTTTGAAACTAAACTAACTAATGAATGCGTATACAAACTAGTGTCGTTTTGTTCGTCGAAACAACGCCGAGTAGACGAACTACAGAATTTTGTTCAACAGTCACACATCATATTGTGTTAGTCGTTTTACAGATGCGAAAATATGTTCGTTTGTCCTTATTTCACGTCGCAAGGGAGCGATGTTATGGTACCTATTACTAACTGGGTTCGCGGTTACACCAGCGTTATTTAGGGATACTGCTCCGCATCCGTAACTCTTACGCAGCGTCCTACGTGAGCGGTTCACCGTGAACGCGATTACGGTACGATCCGATGCGGGTTTCTACGCAGTGCGGTTCGACGCGGCGGATCTGTCCTACGTGCGCGCGTTTTATTTCATCCCGCGCCGTTCATTTGACATTAATAATTTAACATGGATATGACAGCTCATTTATTGGAAAATTTATATTTTAGGGCCTATGCACACCACGTTTTTAAACGCGTCGTTGATGCGCGTTTGTAGCGATACAGACGCGATACGACGCAGCCTTTGCATTGTCGGTGGCGAACGTCCGTCTTGGGCGTCCCCTACTGATATTTCTCCATTAATTCTTATACGATACACGTATTTCGCATTCATCAAATCCATCCATCCGTTCCAAATTTTAATCGTAGGTACTTAATTTAATTATGCATGTTTTATCATTCACTAAATACAATTTTACCAATGATATTGTCAAAATATAAGTATTCCCGCAAACAGAAACATTACAACCGTTATTATTCTAACTGTTATTTATATCCCGTACCTACTAATTAATTAAACAATCCATAAACATGCAATTAATATCCCAAATTAATATCCAAACCGATAGCTTTATAAATATTCGAGGGGTGTCCAAACAGCGCTTCTGTTGTCTCTGCTCTCGACACAAAACTCGGGTAAAATTAACTGCCAACACCGTTATTATAAAATTGTTAATTTTAAAGGCAACACTGTGCTAGTCTGCTTATTATGTTAGATGGAATTCCAAGTCCAATGCTGGACTTAGGATTATCTTAATTTTATTCACAATAGCATTGGTAGTAGATTTGCCGTAAGCGCTGTCAGACAAGTTGGTTAAGGGTTTGATGTAGAGTTTACGGTATTTTTCCAAAGATACGATTTGTAAAATTATTTCCTTTCGTAGCACCTTAAGACGCTTACAACAGCCGAATGTCAAAAAAAGGCTTGCCTCAAACAATTTTTTTGCTGAATCTGTAAAGTATGTGACGGCGGAAATAGTTATTTGTGCAACAAGAGAGCAAAGTTGTTTTTTGTTTCGAGTGCTGATTTTGAGCCCTGAGCGTAGTGAGGGTCTCAATAGCACGAGATACAAAAAACTTTGCTCTCGTGTAGCACACATAATTGTTCACCACAGCAGTGAGAACACATATTACTTAGGAGACATAGAAATGAACAGGAATAGATTGAATTCTGTATTAATCACTTGTTGATTTAACTCTTCTGGTGTTAAAGTACACTCATCATCGCTAGTTTCACTCATTTTAATAGATTATTTTATATAGGTATTAATATAATTTAACACGTTACGCTATACTGTACCAGCATCACCGAAATTTTTATTCCCGCTACTTTTTTAAATCGCGTTTTAATACCGCGTCCCTGATGTTTATTTTTCAAATGTATCATTGTTGTAATTCCAAATAAAAATGTTTTGGTTAAATACCAATTTTATACTATTAATTAGACTTATTTTTATCAAAATTCAATAATAAATTAAACATATACCTAAACAATAACATATAAAAAAAGTTATGTCTTTATTACAAATATCTTTTTTTATTTGCGTTTCCGAAGGTGTTTTCTTTGAGGTCGAATTCCAAAATCGAATTTAGAATTCGAAGCGGTTTGTTTTTCCACTCACTTTTATATGCATGTGACAGAGACAGAGCACAGTAAAATTCGATTGTTTCAAATTTATGGCTGAACAATGTCAATTCGTGACACTGAAGATTGAAAAATTAAAAAGCTACTTTGCCTCACGCTCGAATCAAAATCGCGTTTTGTTCACTGTTGTCTCGCAGCAAAAGCGGCATGTTTGAGCTGCTGTGGTGAAAAATATATGTTAATCTTGAACATATTTCTGAGAACCCTGTTGTATTCAAAACACGTTTTTGAAAAGTTTTTCGATTCAAAAAAATAGTAAACTAACCTCTTAAAATTATCTTCCAACAAAAATAACTGTTATCAACGTACGTTAGTAAAATTTATAACAATAGTGTATCATATACAGGGTGGCGCTACCATAGGGGCACTTTTTGAACAGAGGCATAGCGTACAACATTCTGAAGCCTTGTACCAAAAATCAATTAAATCGGTGCAGTAGTTTAGCCACAATATCGATTTTAAGTTCCGCAATTTTTGCACATGCTTTGAATTCCACACAGCTGATACAAAACGGTCAACAACCCTACATTGCACGCCCCGACTCGCTCCGACGCGACGCCTCGACGTCATCCGAAGCTCAGCGCAGATAAAACGGAGCGCAACGGAGAGGATTTTATTAACGCACTTGAAAATAAACTATATTTTTTTACAATAAAGTGCATAAATGCTTGAACCTGACAAAAAACATTCGCGCGTCCTCGAAGATATGCGGGAATCCTCGCGCGGCGTCGAGTCGGCGCCCGCATCGTAGTGAGTCGCGGCGCGCAATGTAGGGAGGGTCGTTGACCGTTTTGTATCAGCTGTGTGGAATTCAAAGCATGTGCAAAAATTGCGGAACTTAAAATCGATATTGTGGCTAAACTACTGCACCGATTTAATTGATTTTTGGTACAAGGCTTCAAAATGTTGTACGCTATGCCTCTGTTCAAAAAGTGCCCCTATGGTAGCGCCACTCTGTATATATACAGATCTAGATTTTTTATTTTTCACTACTCAACTTATTTTTATGTAATTAATTTATTTTATAGTTTGTAAAAAGATCTGATCGCCCGTCGTCGTCGCGCTTCTCTTTCTTACGTATACCGACAGTGACAGCAACAGCTCAACTCAATAGCGGTTGTCATACTTAAAACAATCAAGGAATAAAATACGGTAGTAAAACTTTGTATTATTTATCCGTCACCACACGAAAAATAAGTTAAATGTCAATAATTTCAAAAATATTTATTTTAAGACAAAATTACTCCCAAATTAAACAATTCATCATCAGCCTTTAACAGTCCACTGTCCACTGCTGGACTGGGCCTCTCCTTTGAAAGGAGGAATTGGCCTACTATACCGCGCTGGCCAAACGGGTTGGTATAGGGTTTGTATCAAGTTTTCCTTCTCTTACAGTGTTATTCTCTGTATAATATGCTCCCTCTGTCGGCTCTTACGACACACATGGGATGATATGGGGTGGTGACATTTCGTATTCTTAATCCGTCACCACACGGACAGTTAAAACTTAAAACGCACAACTAAACAATTAATTCAATACTACACCATTGATAGTGATGTCCTTAATCGGTTCATAGGCCAGGGATCAGCAGCCTTTTGAGCCTAAAGAGACAAATGTTTACAATGTAGTTATCTAGGTTTTAAAGAGACACTAAGACTTAATTCACTACCTCTTGATATATCTTATCTGCTAGATAAATTAAAAGCAGAACAGAATTTGTTTGACTCATTTGACATATTAATTTGACTGGCACTTATCAGACAGAGCTACAACTAGCTGTTAAAATCTTTGAGGTGTATACTTAGTTTTTGCCTTTAAGCTGCTTTTCATTGTGAGAAGGGTTAGCCTGTACTCCACTACGCTGGCCAAGTGCAGATTCTCATAATGACTGTTCTGTGGTAAGACAGATTATGAAACAAGGCTGATAATGACTTATTTAATATATGTATTTATTCGCGGTATATGTACTGATATTTAAACTCGGGATAGCGCGGGTATGACGGGGTCACGGGAGGCACACATGTTTAAAATTTTCTAAATACTTTATTTATGTGGTAAGGAACGAAAGCCTAGTGGGAAGACCGTTATACTGCTACGCATGAAGTCTCGGTTTCGAAACAACGGCGTCCACCAACAACTTTTCAAAGTTATATGCGTAAATTGTTAATTATCGCTTGCTAAACGATGAAGGCAATCACCGTGAGGGAACCTCATGCAGGTTTCCTCACGAGCGTGAGCGTTCACACTCCTCTGAGCGTTCTCCATAATGTTCTCGCTAGCCATATGTGAAGTAAGCCAACCCACACTTGCTCAGCGTGGTGGACTATGGCCTTACCCTACTTCTTACCCTTTTCTTGTAAGAAGAGGCCCGTATCTAGCAGTAAAACAGATTAAATATAGGGCTGTTGATGAATTTATTGATGCATACCTACGGAATAATGGGAGCAACTCTACATCAAAAGATTAATTTATTTATGCGTACGAAACAAGGAAGCAACTTCGACTACCTAAGCCTTTAGGCGTAGGTAGTCGACCCCTGCACTAGAGTTACATCAAAGACCACTATCTATCTGTCACAAATGAATCGATACCGCAGATTAAATTCGTTCAGATATAACGCTTAAGCAGATACCTTAATTGTTATTTAATGTTTAATATCGCATAAGCTTAGATAGCGAGTTGTAGGAAAAACGTGCTATTTTTAACGGCGGAGTTGTAAATACGTAGAAATGACGATAGTACTGATAAAATTGAAAGTGTAAACATAACATCACGCCTTGATCCCCGAAGGAATAGCAGAGGTGCATGGTGCATTACACACCCACACTTCGCCAGTTATGATCGATCCCAATGTAATAGGGGGCGAGCCTATTGCCATCTTCCGGGAACATTATTAAGCGAGCGATAATTAACATTTTTAATACACACATTACTTCGAAAACTCAGAGGAGTGTGTACAAATATACCTATATTTATCTACTACCTATTCTATAGGGTGCATAGGGTTCCCACCAAGAACTTAGGGTCCCAAGCCAACCTCACCTGCAAGTGGTGCACCCGCCGATCAACGGACGAGGCTCTGGCAAACAAAATATCCCGATAAGCGGCAATAGGCTCTTCACCTATTACGTGGGATCAAAACTCTGGCGAAAAGTGGGCGTTAAATATGCTTCTGCCTACCCCTTCGGTGAAACAGGCGTGAGTTTATGTATGTATGCAGATTTATCGTCTAGATTTTTAACGCCCAAGACGGACGTACGCCGACCAAATAGGTGACATACTAAAAAAGGGCCAAATTAAAAGTACCCATAACCGGCGAGCATGTATGATGAGGTTAATGAATGTCGAGGAAGCGAAAGAGGTGTGTTTGAACCGGAGCATGTGGCGTTCCATAGTCTCTGCCTACGCCAATGGGAGACAGGCGTGACGATAGACGACCTATTAGATTTACATATTTGCGCCGTTTGAGGGTCTACGCTGTAGCAGCAGCAGCGCCCGCACAACCTGCTGTGCTGGGAAGATGAGATGGCACAAGGGTATCAACACACGTCGCGTCCCATACCAAAGGCCTACCCAGCTTCCACGGCAGTAACGACATCGCGTCTGGTCTTTTGCCATCGTCGCGTGCCAAGCCCTGAGGTTCAAGTTGGGCTGGAACGCCAGCGGTGGCAAGAGCACGGCGCAGTATATGACATACTGAGGTTGGCGTGTCGTGAAAAACGACCCGCGCTCCTCCTGCATGACAGGCCATGTTGACCAAGGCTATCGACAGCCTCTCCACAGTGACAACGATGCGAAGAGACACGTGACGCACCTAAACGGAGTTTTCTATATATTTTTTTTCTACCTTAGTCACCCAACACCATGTAGTGCCAAACTATGCAGAGCTGCTGCTATGGATATTAGACAATGGATAGATAATGTTGTGTGTGTGTGTGGTAGAATATTTAATTAAACAAAATGCATAGGCTAGCTTTTATCGTAAAACCGCTACACATGCAACTCCGTGGGCCGAAACAAGTAGGTATAGGCAAGTATTTGTATACTCTTTGGGTATAGGTACATATATATATCTATACTAGAGGACGACCGCAGCTACGCCTGCAATTTTTTTTAATTTACCCGTTTTGGCCGATCCCGTGGGAATTTCGGGAAATCCCTTCTTAGTGCACCCCTACGGTCCCCAAGGAACATACATGCCAAATTTCAGCTTCCTGCGCCCAATAGTTTCGGCTGCTGCGTGTCTGTCAGTCAGTCAGTAACGCAAGGATTTTGTATATTAAGATTATGATAAAATAAATATGATATCCATATTCATAACAAAAAGAAAAAAACACACCGCGGCACCTCAAATGGCGAATTGTTAAAATATTGCGCGGGAAAATGTTCGCAGATAAAATAACATTGTACATTTTACAAACTACAACACTACAGGTTGAATTTTATTTATTCAGCCTGAAACTACATTCCGTATTTGTAATTGAAAAGAATAATATTATGTTCGAGTTATTTTTACTTATTTGTTTAGACTTGATGACTTTACAATCAATGTATCAGGCGTGTACATAAACTACTGCTGTTCACGAGCCACTCTTACTATGAAGAGGGTCCACGCTCGCTGGCCAAGTGCGGGTTGGCAGACTTCAAATGATTTTCGAGAACATTATGGAGAACTCTCAGACATGCAGGATGATGTATTCTCATGATGTTTTCCTTCATCATTTAGTAAGCGATAATAAACTACTAAAAACGCACATTACGTCGAAATGTCAGCTGTTACACCGTGGGTTCGAAATTGAAACACTCTGCGCAGTAATGTTAGTCTCAACATGGAGCTATCGCTGCTCATAGTTTAAATTACTTATAGTTTTTATTTTATTAAATTTTTAATTTGAATGTAGCAAAATTAAAATTAATTATTTATCTGTTCCGCCACATGCGTCCATTTATGTCGCTCTAATTGAGCAGCACATTTGGTACATACATACATACATATCGTCACGCCTTTTATCCCCGAAGGGGTAGGCAGAGGTGTATTTCTACACCCACTTTTCGCCAGATATACTTTAGTCCCACGTAATAAGGGGCGAGCCTATTGCCGTACCGGGCACATTTCCAGACTCCGTGCTGCTACTGAGAATTTCGTGACAGAAAAACCCAATAACACTACCCGACCCAGGAATCGAACCCGGGACCTCCCGATCCTACGCGCACATTTATGCCGCGAGACCAACGAGGCAGTCGTATAGGGTTTGATGTCGAGTTTCCGTCTCTACGCAAAGATGGTATTTGCATCGTGTTATCCCTTAGTCGCCTCTTACGACACCCACGGGAAGATAGGGGGTGGTGACACTTGTATTCTATGCCGTCAACCACACAGCACATTTGGTAATTCCTATATAATAACTTTCCGCAACAATCTATAGAGATACCTCGATTGCTTTGATAATGCTGTGCTGTAATTCATTAGTGTTATTCATCATGAATTAGACATTGAAATTAAACATATTATACAGGGTGTAAAAAGACCCTTAACGAAAACTGAAATCACATGTTGTACCAATCACTACGAACATTTTTTACTTCGGCACCATACCTGGGAAATTAGTGGTTCAGGAGATATTGTGGTTCAAAGTTACTATAGAATTTTTCTAATTAGGCAAAAATTCGATGCAATCACCCCGCCAATATGTTCTACAAATGTCCTATGACCCCATGAATAAATAGGTAGGTATTTCGAGCATTGCACGCGCGCGCTTTTAATTGCGGATTAAAAAACGTGTTTCCTTTAAATAAGACGTTTCCCAGGTATTACTTTTGGTTAGTATGACTTGGCATGATGTCCATAACGAGTAGACTTCGGCTTGGTGATGGGTCTTGTGACACCCTTAGTATTTGACCCTTAGTATTAATATATCGCTATAAAAAGGATTTTGTAGCGATACATATAGGTTGCACTGAGATTATATTTAAACCGAAATATCTATTAATATGTGGGTGTAATATTTACACCTCTGCCTACCCCTTCGGGGATATAGGCGTGAGACTATAAAAAATCTATTAATAAATGATGCTGTTTTCTAGATCATGTGGTTTAAATGTAGGTAACCTCAGTAAACTAATATATATATTTTTTATAGACTCACGCCTGTATCTTCCATGGGGTAGGCAGAGTTATAATATTACACCCACATTTCGCCATGAATTTTTAAGTCCTACGTAATAGGGGACGACTGCTCCGTGCTGCTACTGAGAATTTCCTAACGGAAAACTCCAATAACACTTTGCCCGACCCGGGAATCGAACCCGATCAACGCGAGACCTCCCAATTCAAGACAAGACCAACGAGGCAGTCTAATATATCTCAATAAAATCCGTACACAGTATTTTGATTTCAATTCTGTCATGTGGCTCAAAAGTTACTTCATTGTGGATGCAACGTAAGGTGAACGTCAACCTGTATAGTCTGTCATAAGCCGACACAGTACGGTAACACAACAACAAACTTTATAATTAGTTTTCGTAAGATGGTGATTACGCTGACCCCTTACAATATGGCGGGTGACAAAATATTAAAACGTTTTTGAATATTATTTGTTTTGAGCTGGTAATACTGAAAAGTTCTTTCAAAACTTTACACATCAAGCATTTTACTTCACCAACCACTTTTTGCCAAATAATTTCATTTTTCTGGTGTCATTATATTTTATTCGAAAAAAATCTGTTTTGGCTCAATTTTTTCAAGCAGCTTTATTTTATAAGTTGGGTCACTTTAGTGCCTATTAAATAAGGACTAACTTGCTACCACTAATAGACAAAAAAAATCATGAGCTGTTTATAACAAAAATATGGCATTTGCTCAAAGTTCGTTTTACGCCAAAATGGTGAATTTTGGAAAAATACTCCAAGGCCCTAGAATCACCTTCCGAAGGGAACACGAGCAATAGGGAATATGCATGATTTTTTTGTACTGTTGCTATCGTTTATTTATGTTAAATGATACCGTAAAAAAATATATTAGTCGTGTAGAAGTCAACATTAATTTTAAATTAAATGTAGAAAATTGCAATCACATAACGCTGGTCAGCTCCATTTCAGCGCGCTTTGTTACGTCAGCGTTCACAACGTTTGAGTTGTAGCTCACTGTTTTGACACTTTCTTGCTATTGACATATCCACTGCGAACCGTGTCGTCACGTTAGTGTCTAGCCAATAGCGTTGCATTTCGACATTTTAATTTTCGCTCGTAAATTCTCCACCTTTATTAATTAATATCTGCGATTTTAGACTGTTTAAATATAAAATAATGTTAGAGGTGTCTTTCTTTACCGATAAAGAATGTCTTAAAAATATATTCGCTTAAATCTGAAACACACGCATATTCCCTATAACAAATCAACCTGTATATCTGTATATATAAAATTCTTGTGTTTCTGACTGACTGACAGACAACGCACACTTAAAACAATTGGGCGCAGGCAGCTGACATGTTCCATGGGGCCATAGAGAAAGGATTTCCCGACATCCCACGAGATCAAGCAGAAACGGTTAAATTTAAACAAAACTATGGGAAAATAGCGGGCGTGGCCGCGTGCATCCTATAGTTGTATAAATGCCTGTATCATCAAACAGCTTGCTGCAGTCCACTGCTGGACATACGCAGTACATGTATATACATATTATATACATATATGACGCAGATAAGGATAGGCCTATGCCTATCCTTATCTGCGTCACAATACCACTGTGAGTCAATAGATGGATATTTCGTCCGACTCTAGGTACAATCAAACAAGTCGACGCTGGACCAGTTTGAAAAAAAATCCCTTAGCTCGCTCATAGAGTCGAGGCACACTAGAAACTGGTTTTGTATACGAGTATCAATGTGTGTGTAAAGTAGCACTGGAAGCGACGATGTCTTGTTGAGCGATTCTCGCCCTTATGGTGGTCTAGCGGGAAGTTGTTCGACTATACCACACTGGCCAGTTGGTGTACTGTTTGATGTCGACTTTCCCGTCTCTTGTCAAAGATTTTTCTTCGTGTATTCTCTTAGGCGCCTCTACGACATCTACTGTATAAAATGGGGTACTGATACTCTGTTTACCAATCTCGGAACCTTACGATTACCCAAACCTTATTCGACAGTTATCAACAGCATAACAATTACAAGAATGCATAAAAAGTACATCTATACATATAAATAAAATTGGAGTGTCTGTTTGTAATATTAAAATAACCGCTTTTTACTTCATGCATAATATGAATGTATACACGGTACGTAGGTATACCGAAATGACATTTTTTACAATTTTTGTCTGTCTGTCTGTCTGTTTGTTCTCGCTAATCTCTAGAACGGCTGGACTGATTTTGACGGGGATTTCACTGGCGGATAGCTGATGTACCAACGAATAACTTAGGCTATAAATTAACCGGGTACGCGAAGTAGTTCCCTCAGGACGCGGGTGAAACCGCAGGAAACAGCTAGTTTTAAATAAACCATCTTCAAAAGCTCCTCAAAATATACAAACTAAACAACCATTTTATTTTGAATTACTGAAAAATACTCGTCAGACCTACCACCACACTAGAAGTACCAGCATTCAAATAAAACAAATAATCTTCCTGCCTAGTGCAAAGTCCGAGCTAACACATAGGTATAAATACAAATACTGTCAAATTGAGATCCATATCCTTTATGAGTTGGTTAAAAATAGAAGTTACGTAGTAGGTAATATTAATCATATGTGAATAAGGTCCTTTCGATTTAATCTGTGGTCACGTAAATCAATTGTGATATTATTAAAAGGACTGCCATTTTCAACCACAAATCGGACAATGTTATTTAAATTTAAATTATGATGATACGTGAAGCTTTTGAAATTAAAAAATAAATTAAAAGCACCCTAATTCCAGGAAAGAGAAAGAAGGACAAAGTTACCAGAAGGCATCAAGAGTTCAAGACACAGTGAGCACATTCTGCGTAGATAGTAACACCAATAGTTGAAAAATGTTCGGGTACTTTGAGATATCTTTTAAATTCAAGACAAAGACAAATATCACCTCAGTCTGCCGTGACCACGGTTCCTGTAAAGAAACTGAAAAGTCGGCTAGTAATTAATAAAAAATGTAGTTCTAGATTTCTAGATCATTCGGTTTAAATGTAATTTAATTAAAACCAATATAATATGGCCAGAGAATCCGTAAACCGTAGTTTGATTAAAATGTATAATATTCGAAAAACATATTGATTTCAATACTAATTAAATAATTATTTTATACAACAAAACTGGGAATTAGTAAGCTTTTATAGTACCTAATCTATAAAATCCCAGTAATCACTATCATTGAGTAGCATTATTTTTTTCGTGTGAATGCGTGGCTAACTGTGGTGCCGAAGTTTTCACACCTCTCGAAGACATGACCTAAGGATTCTTGTCCGGACATAAGAATCGACTACTTTACGTACCCTCCAAACAGTACAGAGCAGTACTGCTCTAATGTAAATGCTACCTGTCAAACGGTCACAAATCAAAATAGTAAACGATGCAAGCGCTGCTAAACTTTGGCAACCTATTACGTAAAAGACGTGTTGCGTAGGGGATCTCGGGTCCGCACTGGGACAGACTGCTAAGCAGACAGTCTTTTCTCAGTTCGTAGACACACCCACAGCGCCTCTGACTTATCTAAGTTGTATCCTTATTAAATACTAGATGAGCCCGCGGTTACACCCGCGTTATTTAAGGCTACTGCTCCGCTCCCGTCGCTCATAGCGTGATGTTATATAGCCTATAGCCTTCCGCGATAAATGGGCTATCTAACACTAAAAGATTTTTCAAATCGGACCAGTAGTTCCTGAGATTAGCGCGTTCAACCAAACAAACTCTTCAGCTTTATATATTAGTACAAGATTAGATTCGATAGGTACCCCTAAAATGGAATGACGCATACAACGATGCAACTTTGCGGATTACTTATTAATTACTTATACCTAATAAAAAGATGAAGAAAGACGTCATACAGAACATAAAGCGCGCCCGACACAGAGGGACACACAGAACTGTCCCCCGCACCTTTGGACGCATCCCGTGCAGGCCCTAAGCGGAGCGTCCACTCCCGGGATCTCTCTCAGTTTCACTGCGGATGCCCAAGCTACGGCTACTAAGCCCCCCCACCACGATAAGGTGGACATCCCACGGGGGAAAGGTAGTGACATACCTAGATAGTTTATTATGCTGGGCTGATATTTTACTATAGGTAATTATAACTTTATAGGTAAGTAAATAGAGAATGCTTGCCCGCATATTTTTGTTTATTTAACTCCTTCCACCCAATCTGTGGGAGTTTCAGGAAATCCCTTCTTAGAGCACCCTTACGATTCCCAAGGAACATGCATATCAAATTTCAGCTTCCTGCGCCCAATAATTATGGCTGTAGCTTTGTCTGTCAGTCAGTCAGTAACGCAAGGATTTTATATATAGAGAAGATAAAAAGTTCTGCTAAAAGTAATAGTCTATCACAAAAATAAACACACAATCTAAACGTATTTTGTAGAAAAATAAAAGGCGACGAAATGGCGTTGTTTATCCGCTAAACTGGAGTAACATTTACGGGACTCGATAGAGTTGCGCCGGTAAATTACGGGCCGGCCGCACAACAAGTGGTTTAGAGGTGGGACACGACACACTTAGGTACACAAATATCGATATATTTTATTTACGGTTAATATTTGTTTTATTTTCAATGAAGGCAGCGAAAGCTGTGTGGTATGATCACATTTAATACTTGTTACAATTTCAGGCAGTGTAAACAATACATAGTGAGGAGATCAAAAGACTGCTACGTATAGATACTACCACGCAAGCTTGATTTTTCAATGTTATGTGTGAAAGATATTTTTTTAAAGATTTAATCATATTACTTAAATTAAACAAATTACTTTGAAATAATTTTAACATCTGTGTCCAAAACCTCACAAGTAGTGCTAGACGACATAAAAGCCAGGAGCAAAATATTCATTCATCGTTACTTATAATGATTCTAGTTCATCTTGCTTTCTAATGGTGAAAACTGTATAAATAAAAACCTGTACATTATTTTCTGTGACTTACTTAAACAATCTTGGCGTGACTTTAGTTTATCATCATCATCATATCTGTAGAAAGACGTCCACTGCTGGACATAGGCCTCCCCCAAGGCTCTCCACGTGGGCCGATCCTGAGCCTCATTTAGTTTATAATACGTTATAAATAAATATGACAGTAATAATGATAATAACAAACGCTAATCGGATCTCCTTAAAATAATTTTAAACAATAGGTACGAGTTTATTATTTCACATGTCCTTCACAATGTAATACATTTTAATTTTCTAAACATCGGTTAATATCTTCTTCTTTTCTTCGCCTTTTCCTATTATCTGGGGCCAGCTCTCCTTGTCTGCCTTCTCCATTTTGCTCTATCTTTCTGCCACACATATATACACACATCACCAACTAGTCCCAAGCTAAGCAGAGCTTGTGTTATGGGTACTAGATAATGGATAAACATACATGTATACTTTTTTTTGTAAATGCATACATATTATACATAGAAACACCCAGACCAAGACAAACATCCATGTTTATGAACACAAATGTTTGACTTGAGTGGGAATCGAACCCGCGACCTACGGCGTAGCAGTCGCTTACACTCCCACTGCGCCAACCGGTCATCATTTTGGGCGGCCGTAGCATCTACCCTCATGTCCTTGACATCTTTTTAGACTGATGAGAGCCAGGTGGCAGGAGACCTTCCGCGGCGTCGCGTCGTTGTCGATAGATTGTTAGAATATCTGACAGCCCCTTTTTCTAAATTAGCAGACATTCTCTGTCATCCTATTTTTCTAAAATCGAAAATTGAAACTAAAAAGGTCAAACAGGAATGTTAAAATTATTTCTTTACAAAAATTTTTACATTGGTTTGCAACTTTATCCCTCATACTACGAAACAACTCTAAAATAAAGAAAATACAATATTTTATCGATATCGATAGCTACCCAGTTAGCCACAACACTGCGCAGTTGATTTGCCGCCGCGAAACAATAGGACGCGCTCACCCCGCGCGATGCGGGTAGACGCTTATTTCGTTCAACCACGAGCATAAGCAGGGATAATATTTGTACGTCATAATACGTAAACTGTTTATTTAGATGGGCTATTATTGGGTGATGGGTTAAATTGTTAATTATCGCTTGCTTAACGGTGAAGGAAAACATCGTGAGGAAACCTGCATGTCTGAGAGTTCTCCATAATGTTCTAGAAACACATGTGAAGTCTGCTAACCCGCACTTGGCCAGCGTGGTGGACTGTGGCCTTACCCTGCTTGTAGTGAGAAGAGGCCCGTGACCTTTTTTTTTTGTGTGTGTGTGTATTTGCTCCTAGGTGTGGACTAGTTATTAGCCGCAGATGGCCTTGACAACTTTACGCGGACTATGGGTGAGCGCTGAAGGCGCCCAACCCGAGGCCCGTGCCCAGCAATGGGACAGTTTATATACAGGGCTGATGCTGTATGACTATTGAGTGGAGTGACTGACACACTGCTTCACGGAGAGTGTCGAATTCGAAGTTTCGAACCTACCACGAACTTTTAGTCTGACGTTTCGACTAACCGCTGAATTCAATATTAAATCTATCCTTTTTAGATATTTTACAAACATTTTAGACATAAGCTCCATACAAATTATGTCAACCATGTAGCTGGAATCTCCATGGATAGATCGAATATTGAAAGCGGCCGGTAGCTGGTTTATCTAAGTTTGTTTGTTTGTTTGGTTGAACTGATTAATCTCAGGAACTACCAGTCCGATTTGAAAAATTCTAATACCTATCTAAACCTGAAAGGATTTGAAAAATTATTTCAGTTTTAGATAGGTAATTTATCGAGGAAGGCTATAGGCTATATAACATCACGCTATGAGGCGCGGGAGTGGAGCAGTAGCCTTAAATAACGCGGGTGTAACCCCGGGCATCATCTAGTTATTGGATAACATTTTTGACTGGTATACCCTAATGCAGGAGTAACAGACTGCTACGCGATGGGTATCTAGATTAAACTTACCAATAAAAGTTCTTTAAGAACAATTTTAAACGAACAAATAATTTTATTTGTGAGTTCATCGTAGCCACCACGTAGCGTTTTGTGAATTTTCTGCTTACTCTCACGGCATATTCAATTGTTACGAGGGTCAAACTGAAAGTTCTTAGAAAATCAAAAACTGATTACATTAGCCAGTTATTAGTTTTATTATATCTTTTCAAAATATTGTCCATTGACGTCAATACACCGCTGCATGCGATGGAACCACTGGGAAAAGCACTTTGCCCACTCGTCCTTAGGGGTCTCTTCAACGGCATCGCGATACGCAGCCACCGCTTCTTCAGCATTCATAAACCGCTTTCCTTTAAGTTTTTCTTTAATTTTTGGAAATAAATAAAAATCACAAGGCGCGAGGTCGGGGCTATACGGCGGGTGACCCAGTAATTCAATGTTTGATGTCGCCAAATAGTCGATCGTTCGCTTGGCGGTGTGCGACGAGGCGTTGTCGTGGTGAAGGAGGATCCTACTGCGAGGTCGTTTCTCTCGAACTTTTTCCAAGACAAGTGGCAAACAATTGGTAGTGTACCATTCTGCAGAAACTGTTTTTTGATCCTCTAACACAATTGTTGCGAAATGACCTATCCTTCCAAAGAACGAGGCCACCATTTTTTTTCCCGCACTTCGATCTCTCTTCACTTTAGTTGGCAACTCCTCGAAAGGAAACACCCACTGAGCAGATTGTCTTTTGGTTTCAGGATCATAACAGTAAATCCAGCTTTCGTCACCTGTTAGTATGTCGAACACAGCATTTGAGTCACCTCCGTTAAATCTTTCAATCATTTTACGGCACCAATCCACACGATGGAGTTTTTGAGCCTTAGTCAAATTATGAGGTATCCACCGGGCGCAAAGCTTCCTGACCGCTAAATGTTCGTGGAGGATTTTGTGCACTTGACTCATACCGATGCCTAAGCTTGTCCGAATCTGCTGATAGGTCACTCTTTTGTCAGTCTCTATCATACGCCGCACAACACAGATGTTATTTTCAGTCGTCGCCGTAGAAGGCCGTCCCTCACGTACATCATCAGTGAGATTAGTGCGACCACGTTTAAACTCATTAAACCAGTTGTAAACAGTCGCACGAGATGGGGCTTCATCGTGAAAGGCCAATCGTAGTCTATCATAACTTTCTTGTTGACTTAAATGACATCGAAAGTCATAAAAAATCATTGCACGAAAATTTTCTCGTGTTAAATTCATGTTGACGTGACACAGACAATTTTCAATTTGCCGCCAAATCGTAAAACAAATGACAAATGAATGAAATATATACTCAGTAATATTGGCAAAGAGTTCTATTTTCAAATTTTAGAATATTTTTTTTATTATATTGTTTATAAGTGGCCAGTTCTAAGAACTTTCAGTTTGACCCTCGTAATTATCGCTTAACTTTTGCCTCGGAGCACAAGGTCCGCGCACTCATCTAACCAGATTTGACAGCAATACAGACTTTTCCACATAGCGATTGCCACCTTCGCAACCTGAAGTGATACCTACCAATATTCCATGGTTTAGACTTAAGACTAGTGTACGTGTATTCAACGGCACTAGAACTCCCATATTTTTTATTTTTATTTATCGGCTCACGCCTGTATCCCCGAAGGGGTAGGCAGAGGTGCAATATTACACCCACATTTCGCCATGAATTTTTAGATCCCACGTAATAGGGGGCGAGCCTATTGCCGTTACCGGGCACATCACCAGACTCCGAGCTGCTACTGAGAATTCGGAAAAACCGAGTAACACTTTTGCCCGACCCGGGAATCGAACCCGGGACCTCGGATCAGCAGTCGCATACGTTATCCACTGGACCTCAGAGGCAGTATTATACTTTATTGCACACCAAGTTTACAGCACAGTAGGCTTAAAACTGCGAGTAATGCACAATCAGCGGCCTTATCGCTAAGTGCGATCTCTTCCAGGCAACCTTTGGATGGACAGGATTGATGTTAGCAGTTTTATGATGGCGGTAGTTAATACGTTGAGTACGCAATAATAAAGATTTAAATAAAATACATTTACTACGTAATGCTTTCATCAGCCCTATATACTGTCCCACTGCTGGGAGTGCTGGGCACGGTCCTCTTCTCACTATGAGAAGGGTAAGGGGCGGAACATATCTGACCGAAGATGCGTCGAACGTATCTTCGGTCGCGTCTATTCCGTCAAATGAATCGGTACACATCTGACGGAAAATGCGTCCAGAGTATCTGCACACATTCGCCGAAGTTCGCCGAAAGCGTGGCTATTATGCACACATATAAGTTTGTTCGTGCAGGGCCGTACTCAGGGCAGATCAATATTTTACTGTCATATTCTTTTACCTAATCAGCGATAGGCAGCTATAGCCGAGTGGAAGGCAGCGATAGCCGAGTGGATACACCAACAGACTGCCATGCAGAGGGTATCAGGTTCGAATCCACGGCGCGCACCAATGACTTTTCGGAGTTATGTGCGTATTGAATTGTTAATTATCGCTTGTCCCGTGCCTCGGAGAGCACGTTAAGCCGTCGGTCCCGGTTGTCATGAAGATCTTTGACAGTCGTTACAGGGCGTCAGTACCTGCTTTCTAAATAAACTGACACTAGTCTAAACCATGGCATATCGCTATCCCTTCGGGTTGCGGAGGTCAGACAGGCAGTCGCTCCGTGGAAAAGCTAAATATTCAGCCAAATCCGGTTAGACTAGAAAGCGGACCCCAGACTGAAACTGGGATAACGCTAAGAGGAAGAAAGATTCTTTTACCTAATAACTTTTCGTGTTCCCTGATGTTATGTAGTCACTGTAGTCCTGTAGTTATTTATATTGCAATTCGAGTTTGACTATTAAAAATATGTCGGACTTCGAAGATTTTTTATAGTAGCCAACAAGCCTTATTTGAATATAATTATATCCTATTTAGATATGGAGGTTCAAAAATAAAAGACGATAATATGATTTTGTTACGGTTTTTCACAAAACTTATACAAATTATATAGAAGGGGTTACAGACTACAGTTGCAGAGCAAGACACAAAATGTTTTCTATATAGGTATGTATGGAAATTGTTCCCGTGGACCTTTGGCACTTCATACCCAAAAATTGGCCCTCGATCCAAGCTAGCAAATATGCGTACACTCATAGCACATACTAACACTACATTATTCTACACATTTCATTTCTGAAAAAATAAGTAAGGTCTGGCGGCCCTGGAATCTTACGATCTTAAAATCACCGATCTGAGAATGACATGGATATGGTATGTCCAATACCTAAGAATTTAGCGTGCACACCTACGAAATTAGCGTGCACACCTACGAAACGTTCGACAAATAAACTGGCTGCCATTTGGGTTGTTCTCCAGAATGTAATCGATATCGATATGGAACCGGTTAGAGGAGAATAATACATTTTGTAGTAAGTTACGTTTGTTAGTTTAAATCTTTTGCCAGATTAGTTTATTCCATAATGCAAATGTGGGCAAACATGGCAAAGCGAAAGACGACCCTTGTATGAAACATGTAACAAAATATTCTCTGAGAGCCAATATCGGCTTTTTAGACATATTTATGCACAAAAACAAAATTATTATGTTCGATAGACAACGATTTCACAGCAGATGTATCACAAACCTTGGCGAAAAATATGGCGATAGTGGCACGAATGACATTTCTAATAAAATATCGTCATGATTAATTTATTCAGTAAACTATGGCTATCTCTTTTTTCTGACAGAGATATCCCTAAGACAAAACGAGACAACACTATGTTTGGTGGCTTTATGTCGATTTCGTATATATGTGTATAAGAAAAGTCATGGCGAAATGTGGGTGTAATATTACACCTCTGCCTACCCCTCCGGGGATACAGCCGTGAGTCTATAAAATATAATAATATATTTGAATAATATAATTTTTCTATATGTACCTACTATTTGCCCTCTCCATTTATGGAGAGGGCAAATAGTATGTACAAATAGTATGTTCTGGAGAACAACCCAAATGGCAGCCATTTTATTTGCTCAACGTTTCGTAGGTGTGCACGCTAATTTCGTAGGTGTGCACGCTAAATTCGTAGGTATTGGACATACCATATCCATGTCATTCCCAGATCGGTGATTTTAAGATCGTAAGATTCCAGGGCCGCCAGACCTTACTTATTTTTTCAGAAACGAAATGTGTAGAATAATGTAGTGTTAGTATGTGCTATGAGTGTACGCATATTTGCTAGCTTGGATCGAGGGCCAATTTTTGGGTATGAGGTGCTAAAGGTCCACGGGAACAATTTCCATACATGCCTATATAGAAAACATTTTGTGTCTTGCTCTGCAACGTAGTCTGTAACCCCTTCTATATCATTTGTATAAGTTTTGTGAAAAACCGTAACCAAATCGTATTATCGTCTTTTATTTTTGAACCTAAATAGGATATACACACATCAACAAAGTCTAGGGATATCTTAATCCTAAATTATTTACGAGTTTATAGTTTAGAACCTTGTTAGTTTCCACAAAAAGTTTATATACAGATTAAAACCTCTTTTATTCTATTTTCAAAATTTGAACATGGAAAGAAAAAAAACAAAATAATAAACAAAATATGGCGGCAAATTTGCTAGTAATTCGTTACATTAAAGAAAGTTAAAACTGTTTTATTATAATTATTAATGAAAAGGGTTTTTAATTGTTTTTCTTTTTTAATTTAACGTGACGTACGAACTTTAAAAGTCATGTCACGTCGTCATTTGAGTCGAGATGAAATGTTACGAGCCGTGGGCATGTTAGAAAATGGTGCAATTCAACGCGTCGTTGCTGAGGCCCTACATACCAGTCAAAATGTGATATCAAGGTTGTGGTCACGTTATCGCAGTACTGGAGATGTGGCCGAACAGCACACAGGTAGATATCGTGTTACTACGCAGAGACAGGATCGATTTCTCCAAATGACCGCCAGAAGACAACCCAATATCACAGCGCTGCAACTAGTGCAAAGGCTCCAGGAGGACCACCAGCTGCTGGTAAGCGACCAAACCGTGCGAAGAAGGTTACATGAAGTTGATCTTCATGCTCGAAGACCATTGCGTGTTCCAGCATTGCGACGTGGCAATCGCGGTCGGCGGCTTTCGTGGGCTCGGGAGCATTTACCATGGAGTGACGAACAATGGTATTTGGTGCTGTTCACCGATGAGTCCCGGTTTGGGTTTCACCCGGATTCACGAAGAACACGCGTTTGGAGAGCTCCAGGGAGAGTTAGCCGTCTACGGCACCCTCAGGAGGTCCACCCATACCAAGGCGGGACAATCATGGTGTGGGCAGGAATTCGTCTTGGCGGACGAACCCAACTGGTTTGGATCCAAGGCAGCATGACTGCACAAAAATACCACGAGGAGGTAGTAGAGCCCGTTATTGTCCCACACAGAACTCAAATAGGCCATGAATTTCTACTCATGCACGATAATGCTCCTTGCCATACGGCGCGGCTGGTATCGACCGCTCTCCGAGAGCACGATATTCAAGTTTTGGATTGGCCTGCACAGTCGCCCGACTTAAATCCTATCGAGCATGCCTGGGACATGTTACAACGAAAAGCTTTGAGAGATTTTCCACCAAATTTGACGACTGAACAACAACTTTACGAACACTTGCAAAGGACATGGGACCTCATACCGCAGCAAGACATTGACAATTTAATTTTAAGTATTAACAATCGATGTCGATGTGTAATCAATGTAAGAGGTGGCAACACTGATTATTAATGATTAGATTTTTCAAGATTTTTTCCATTTTTATTAAAATTAATAGTTTTTTAAGAAGAAATGTTTGTTGTTATCATACTAATTTTCCATGATGCTTAAAAAAATTATTTTTTTTATTTAAAACAAAAAAAACACGAAATATTTTTTATTTTTATTAAAGACCTTAAAATAATCTATGATTCTTCTATTTACTGTATCAGAAAATTCTTCATAGATTTTTAGATATTTGATGAAATATAAAATATCCCTAGACTTTGTTGATGTGTGTATATTTAAATAACGCTTGTTGGCTACTATAAAAAATCTTCGAAGTCCGACATATTTTTAATAGTCAAACTCGAATTGCAATATAAATAACTACAGGACTTCAGTGACTACATAACAGCAGGGAACACGAAAAATGATTAGGTAAAAGAATATGACAGTAAAATATTGAGCTGCCCTGAGTACGGCCCTGCACGAACAAACTTATATGTGTGCACAATAGCCACGCTTTCAGCGAATGTGTGCAGATACGCTCGACGCATTTTCCGTCAGGTGTGTACCGATTCATTTGACGGAATAGACGCGACCGAAGATACGTTCGACGCATCTTCGGTCAGGTATGTTCCGCCCCTTAGGGCCGGAACATACCTGACGGAAGATCTGTCGCGTTTTATCGGTCGCGTAACGCCAATACATACAAATGTATAGAAAAACGTTCAACCATTCACATCTGACCGATAATCCGTTAGTACATCGAGCGTACTAACGGATTATCCGTCGACGTCGCGCGCACCACGCACCACGTGAATTTTGACCTTTGAGTAAGGAATATAAATGGAGAGGGCAAATAGTAGGTACATATAGAAAAATTATATTATTCAAATATATTATAATATTTGTATATTTTATATTTGTATAGACTCACGGCTGTATCCCCGGAGGGGTAGGCAGAGGTGTAATATTACACCCACATTTCGCCATGATTTTTTTTTATACACATATATACGAAATCGACATAAAGCCACCAAACATAGTGTTGTCTCGTTTTGTCTTAGGGATATCTCTGTCAGAAAAAAGAGATAGCCATAGTTTACTGAATAAATGTGCCACTATTGCCATATTTTTCGCCAACGTTTGTGGTACATCTGCTAATAATAATTTTGTTTTTGTGCATAAATATGTCTAAAAACCGATATGGGCTCTCAGAGAATATTTTGTTACATGTTTCATACAAGGGTCGTCTTTCGCTTTGCCATTTTCGCCCACATTTGCATTATGGAATAAACTAATCTGGCAAAAGATTTAAACTAACAAAGGTAACTTACTACAAAAAAGTATTATTCTCCTCTAACCGGCTCCATATCGTTATCGATATCGATTACGTTCTGGAGAACAACCCAAATGGCAGCCATTTTATTTGCTCAACGTTTCGTAGGTGTGCACGCTAATTTCGTAGGTGTGCACGCTAAATTCGTAGGTATTGGACATACCATATCCATGTCATTCCCAGCTCGGTGATTTTAAGATCGTAAGATTCCAGGGCCGCCAGACCTTACTTATTTTTTCAGAAACGAAATGTGTAGAATAATGTAGTGTTAGTATGTGCTATGAGTGTACGCATATTTGCTAGCTTGGATCGAGGGCCAATTTTTGGGTATGAGGTGCTAAAGGTCCACGGGAACAATTTCCATACATGCCTATATAGAAAACATTTTGTGTCTTGCTCTGCAACGTAGTCTGTAACCCCTTCTATATCATTTGTATAAGTTTTGTGAAAAACCGTAACCAAATCGTATTATCGTCTTTTATTTTTGAACCTAAATAGGATATATATTTAAATAACGCTTGTTGGCAACTATAAAAAATCTTCGAAGTCCGACATATTTTTAATAGTCAAACTCGAATTGCAATATAAATAACTACAGGACTTCAGTGACTACATAACATCAGGGAACACGAAAAATGATTAGGTAAAAGAATATGACAGTAAAATATTGAGCTGCTCTGAGTACGGCCCTGCACGAACAAACTTATATGTGTGCACAATAGCCACGCTTTCAGCGAATGTGTGCAGATACGCTCGACGCATTTTCCGTCAGATGTGTACCGATTCATTTGACGGAATAGACGCGACCGAAGATACGTTCGACGCATCTTCGGTCAGGTATGTTCCGCCCCTTATGCACACATATAAGTTTGTTCGTGCAGGGCCGTACTCAGGGCAGCTCAATATTTTACTGTCATATTCTTTTACGTAATAATTTTTCGTGTTCCCTGATGTTATGTAGTCACTGAAGTCCGGTAGTTATTTATATTGTAATTCGAGTTTGACTATTAAAAATATGTCGGACTTTAGAGATTTTTATAGAAGCCAACAAGCGTTATTTGAATATATTTCCTGTATAGGTATGGAGGTTCAAAATTAAAAGACGATGATACGATTTGGTTGGCGATGATATAGAAGGGGTTACAGTTGCAGCGCATGACACAAAATGTTTTCTATGTGGGTATTTTAATACATAAAGTTTGGAAATTAAAAGGCGTAGCCGTGAGATTTATTGCCTGTTATTTCTCATGGTTCTAACTTCTACGCCTCTACGTCGCATTAATTGTAAATGTAGAATCTTTGGTAAAAGTGGATTTTGGTTACAAATCGTGTTCTTCATGTTTTATATTCTATTTTTTTTTTGTTTAATAAGACAACTCCCGCACTAGGATTAAATCCTGTGTCGCGGGGAACTTTACAAACATACAACTAACGGACACAATGAACACTCAGACTCGAAACAAAAATTTATGGATCTCACAAAGTGCTGTCTCGTGTGGGGATCGAACCCACAACACTCGGCGCAATGTCAAGAGGCGAGGAGGCCACTTAAACTACTATGCCATACACTCATAGCACATACTAACACTACATTATTCTACACATTTCATTTCTGAAAAAAATAAGTAAGGTCTGGCGGCCCTGGAATCTAACTCTACTACGCGTCACTCAAAATCACTGATCTGGGAATGACATGGATATGGCATGTCCAATACCTACGAATTTAGCGTGCATACCTACGAAATTAGCGTGCATACCTACGAAATGTTGGGCAATTTAAAATGGCTGCCATTTGGGTTGTACTCCAGAATATAATCGATATCGATATGGAGCCGGTCAGAGGAAAATAATACATTTTTGTAGTAAGTTACTTTAGTTAGTTTAAATCTTTTGCCAGCTTAGTTTATTTCATAATGCAAATGTGGGCGAACATGGCAAAGCGAAAGACAACCCTTATATCAAACATGTAACAAAATATTCTCTGGTAGCCAATATCGATACTGTGTCGCTGAGAAAGTACCGGACATTAATGGCACCATACATATGGTAATGAAACACACAGCCTGAAGCACTGATTCATCTGGTTTTTAGACATATTTATGCACAAAAACAAAATTATTATGTTCGATATACAACGATTTCACAGCAGATGTACCACAAACCTTGGCAAAAAATATGGCGACAGCAGTGGCACGAATGACATTTCTAATAAAATACCATCATGATTAACTTATTCAGTAAACTAGGGCTATCTCTTTTTTCTGACAGAGATATCCCTAAGACAAAACGAGATGACACTATGTTTGGTGGCTTTATTTTTTATTAAATACTTGTGTATAAAAAAAAAGGTGAAATGTGGGTGTAATATTACACCTCTGCCTACCCCTCCGGGGTACAGGCGGAAGTCTATAAAAATAAAAAATATAATAATATATGTGTATAATGTAATTTTTCAATATGTACTATTTGCCCTCTCCATGTATATTCCTTACTCAATGGTCAAAATTCACGTGGTGCGTGGTGCGCGCGACGTAAACGGATAATCCGTCAGTACGCTCGACGTACTAACGGATCTTCGGTCAGGTGTGAAAGGTTGAACGTTTTTCTATACATTTGTATGTATTGGCGTTACGCGACGGATAAAACGCGACGGATCTTCCGTCAGATATGTTCCGCCCCTAAGGCCATAGTCCACCAGCCTGGCCAAGTGCGGGTTGGCAGACTTCACAAACATGTCTTTCGAGAACATTATGGAGAACTCTCAGACATGCAGGCTTCCTCACAATGTTTTCCTTTACCTATAGGTAAAGGAAAACATTGTGAGGAAGCCTGAGAAGGCTATAATTAAGAATTTGATACGCACTTAACTTCGAAAAATCATTGGTGCGTGCCGTGGATTCAAACCCGAGACCCTGCAGTCCGTCGGTCTCTCCACTCGGCTATCGCTGCTGTTCACTAGGTAAGTAATGCTACTGTGGCCAATTAGTAGAGGTCCAGCAGAGGACTATAAATATAAAAGATAGGATGACACCAGTCTATACCGCTAGCTTACGGCTAGAGCTGTACCAATAGAATCGTGATTAAAACCTAATCCTGCATGTATAGACGTAGAAATCAATCGTTACTCGAATGCAGATATGAAAACCAATCTGCATGCAACTCTAGTGTACGCTTTATACTATTTTTGATTTCAGATAGGAGGAAATTTTCATTACAGTCGGTTTATTTTTCTGTTGTTGTAATGTTTGAGCTGAGATTTAGCTTTGTCTGACTTCTGTGGTTCTTTTTTTTGGAGGCTTGTCCATTGACTTAAAGGCTATCAGTACCTAGTACATACGAATAATAACATTTTAGTAATATTAAATTATACATAATGGAATCTTTTCATTTAGTTACTTAATTGAATTTACTTGTTGAGTTTTTAGTGTAACTTTTTATATTAAGAGGGTTTTTGTAGTTTTTAAACGTAATGATGCTGAGCCCTCCTGTTAACTGCCAAACTACCGTCATTACCAGCCCTGTAGGTTTTTTATCATTATTCTTTATTTTTTTAGGGTTCCGTGCCTCGAAATGAAAAAACGGGACCCTTATAAGATCACTTTGTTGTCCGTCCGTCTGTCAAGACCCATTTGCTCAGAAATGCGTCCTATAAAGACTGTCAAATATCTACTAGATTGGCGACTTTACGTGCTTTGCGGGGCACGAGGCAAGCAATGATAAACTATTTTATACACACATATCTTTGTAAAGTTAGTGGTGCGCTGTGGCAGTCCCACATACCTAAGTACGTAAATAATTCGTACATGTATCTCATTTACCTATAGAAGTAGGTAGGAGTTGTATCTCATCATATATGCAAGACATGTCATAATTACAAGTGATACCATAATGTACCCACGTCTCGAAACATCTAAAGTTAATCCAAATTTTAAGCGCTTCGCAGTTGCATGAATCAACATCTAAAACTCTAAGGTGAGAGACTATTTCGAAATTTCCGCACGAAGAAAAATATTTGAATAATACAGTGTTGCCTCAAAGGCCATATTCACAACACGGCGGATATTATTTTCACGGTTGGTAACACTGTAACTAGAAACGGAACGTGACAAGATGGCGGCACGCTATGAATTCCCGCCAACTTTGCGAAACAGTTTACAAGTTGTCTAGTTTCTTACACTGTTAATTACTTTTCGTTTTGATATTAAGTACTTTGAATATTTTAAATATGATGAACTTGTGGCTTTTTATAGCTGTTTTGAATGCCATGGCTCTGTTTTGTAGGATTGATTAACTGGGTACCTAATATTATTGTTATCTCATCTAAAAGGTCTCAACCTGATCTAATCTTATCTAATACTAATATAGGTATAAAGCTGAAGAGTTTGTTTGTTTGCTTGAACGCGCCAATGACAGGAACTACTGGTTCAATTGGAAAAATCTTTAATTATTAGATAGTTCATTTATTGAGGAAGGCTAAAGGCTATATTATATAACATCACGTGGCTCATCCAAGGGGGCAGAGCAGTAGCCTTAAATAACGCGGGTGTAACCGCGGGCTCATCTAATTTGTTGATAAATCCATAACTAAGTAGAAACCTAGAATATCAAAAAAGCAATCTTCAATTCAACATTAAGTACTTGGTCTATGTAATAAATAGTTAAGGAGTCATCCCGTGACCACGGCTGGTGTAACCCATGCCGAAACGTCGGGGCAAATAGAAAAGTATTTCATCTTTCTTTTCGTTAAGTAACACGATTCAGACCCGTTACATAATCATTAGTATTAGTTAAGGACTTTCGCGATTGGTACACATAACTACTGGAAAAATAGAAGGAAGGAGAGGACAGGGTGGACCCAGAAGGACGTATAGATCAAATGAGGGGAAAGTAAAAAACGTCGTATCAAGAGGTCAAAGTTGAAAAAAATAACACATAAGTTCCTACAATTATACAATAATTATGTTGATCTGCATTTGCAAAATATTTTAGTAATACAATATAGACAATATTATATACGAGTACCTACTTATTCACCTAAAATTATTTCAAATAGTGGGCGATGATATAAAACTTTATTTTCATTAACCCAACCAGTCTATAGTTCATCCTGATTTACTATCTAAGTAACATAGATAGTAAATCAGGATGAACTATAGACTGGTGCAGAATAAGAAGCAGTGCACGGTAGGTACGTGTGGTTGAGTGTGTAATGTACCTCCAATGCTCGCGGCGATCAGCTGAGCGGTGGCGGAGGTCAATACACCGAGCAATTTTTTTTTAAATATGACTACGAAAAAAAATTTAATATTTAGTGACTTATTTTTTCATGTAAATATTTGTATTCAGTTATAGTAGTATATTCACCCCTGAAAATATTTTGTAAATGCATATCAAATTATCAATACTCTGTATAAGTAGGTACTTAGGTTTCAATGTAACTGTTTCTTGCATTCAATATTCTCATTAAGGCACACCACTGACACCAAGTCTCGTAGTGCATTAATATCAGAATGTTTGAAATGAAACTTCTTTGAAGAAAGTTTACAAAGTTTAACACTTTATGTCGCAATACTGCAGCTAGATATAATAACGAGACTTGGCTTGTCGTTTGTAATAGGTTGGCAAAGGTAGGCAATGCTCGTACAGGTTAGTAATTGGATGGGTGACCGCGTGTGGCATTTAAATCTACCGTGCTTCGGAGGGCACGTATAGCTATCGGTCCCGGTTCTTCTCTCAGAACAAAACTGTTAGGTCATGTCGGAGGCCTTCGGGCGGTCTGAAAACGCCGACACCAGAGTTGGCCACACGCTCACGCGAAAAACAAAATACCTATTTTTCTTTCAAAAACATTTTTCTTAAAAATAATGACATAATATGTATAGATAAATAATACCTTCACGACAATTGTTAACTCTTAATTTAGATTGTATCTCTCCCAGAATCAGAAAGATTAAAACGCAGTCATAAAGTCTAAATAAATCTTAAACCTTAAAATAAAACACATGCTCTTGGGTCATTAAATCTTTATAGCCACTTCATTAAACGCAAAGACTTCATTAAATTGTTTGATTAAATCTAATTGAAGCTTAAAACGGTTTGGGAGTGAGGGAGTGATTCTAAACTTTTTAGCATAGAGGTTTTAGGCAAAGAGGTTTTGATTTAATTATTTTGTAAAAGTATTAGAATGACATTTCTTAAAAAAAAAATATTTATTTGCAATGATTAACTTGATTTATTAAAATGAAAAAAATAAATAATTTTCATAGATACATAGGTACATGTACATGTAGGTATTATTAAATGCATTCTAATTTGTCTATTTCAATTGCCAAATTGTTTGCTATTCAACCAGCAAATATAACAATATGAAAAATAACTATAGCGATAAACAAAAGTGTACTGTACTCTGTAGATTAATATCAAAATATAAAATAAACTGTTTACGCATCACCGAAGGTGCGTGCAGAAGCTAGTTCAAAATAAAAATATTTGAAATTTAACTTAATTTCCATGTCCAACACATAAATAAGTATACAAAATAAATAATATCGTTTATCATCCTTGTTCAACTTTAATCTTATAAACAATCTCCTCTATATGATATGAGGGACTTAAAATAACTATTGTCAACGTCCAAAAATATTTCATACACCAACAATTGAACCAACATTTTCCGGGTAATAAACTAGCAAAGTATACAAAAAATATCCCCAAGTTACACAATAAAAACTACTTGAAACTGGACAAGTGAATACGGTTTAACATCGTTTATATAGCCATTTAGATTTTAATGAACGAAGAGAACCTCTCGACGGAAAGACCCAATCCTTTTCTTATCAAATAATGTGATTTTACATATCTGTCTAAAAATAATTCAACGACAATGGTTTTGCTTCTTAATTTAGAGACGAACCTTTTGTGTGCCATAGACAATCTTTATTGAAGTGTATGCTTTTTATTATGGACATTTGTTAAATGGTTGTGACGTTGAATTTAGAATGTGTGGGTGGAATGTGTTTATTTTTAAGTTGTTACCGTTATGTAAAAAGGTTCCTAATATAGCAATTGCAACAAAAGAAAGAGCAAGACTTTTGCAGTAAACGCGTATTTAGGCACTAAAAGATTTTTTTTCTCGGGATATACAGGTTGTCACAAAACCCATCACCAAGCCGAAGTCTAGTTGTGTTGGAAATCATGCCAAGTCATACTAAGCAAAAATAATACCTGGGGAACGACTTGTTTTGAAGTAATCACATTTTTTAAACCGCAATAGGGTATTTGACTAAAAAAAATCTAATTAGTCCGTCAGTTAGATTATCGAAAAATATTGGACACGTATATTTTCTTTAGTCACGTAAACAAAAAATGAAGACTACAAACTTTGCTGAAAACTCGTGTGACGTCACTTGCCAGTACACTTTATACTGGCAAGTGACGTTACAAGCCCCCACTCTTAGACGTTTCTCCACCTTTTATGCGTTTTATCTTCGTAATTTTTTACTGATTTGATAAAACAAAAAATACGTATCCAATATTTTTCGATAATGTAACTGACGGACTAATTCGATTTTTTTACTCAAATACCCTATTAAAGCGTGCGCGTGCAATGCTCTAAATACGTACTTACTCATGAGGATATAAAGAACACATTCATCAATTTTATACATAACCAGAGGACGCCAGCAGCTACGCCTGCATTTTTTTAAAATTTACCCGTTTTGGCTGATCCCGTGGGAATTTCAGGAAATCCCTTCTTAGTGCACCCCTACGGTCCCCAAGGAACATACATGCCAAATTTCAGCTTCCTGATCCCAATAGTTTCGGCTGTATGTAGCGTGTCTGTCAGTCAGGCAGTAACGCAAGGTCTTTTAAATTAAGATGAGAAAAATTGTATGGTGACTTTGAGCCTCAATATCTCCTGAATCAGTAATTTCTCAGGAGGTATGGTGCAGAAGTAAAAAAAATTCGTAATGATTGTTACAATATGGGATTTCAGTTATAGTTAAGGGTCTTTTTACACCCATATTTTACACACATAACTTCGAAAAGTCAGAGGTGTGTGCACGAGGTACTTGGGGATCGCACCCGAGACCATCGATGCATCGTCTCGGCAGTCCGTTACGTACACCACTGGGCTATCGCCGCTACAATTGATCGAGGGCACAGAATATATACAAGTACTAAAGTATCGTGGGTAGAGAAACTTCTCCCAGACATGATAGTTTTAAAAACGAAGAAAAATCTATTTAGTATCCACAATACAACGTTGGTATTCTGTGTGAACCTTAAATTTAACATTTCCCTACGCGACAACTAGAAAGATTAATTCTAAATTTAGTAGTGAGTTTAATATTCAAAGGAGTTTTGAATGGGCTTTATTAAATTTCATATACGTTGCGGGTTGCAAAATAGGCGGAATGCGCTCGGGAGCCATACACGACGGATTGAGTTGAGCGAGATTGTATCGCTGAGAACTGTCAGGAACCTTGCATTATTGTGAAAAGATTCAACCAAGATTGCAGTGTGATCAAAAGACCGTCTTATTTGCATTATGTATGTTAATATATATGATTCTATACTGATATTATTTATTTATTCATACACACAAAGTACATAGGCGGATTTAATGCTACGTGCATTATTAACCAGTCTACCTTAGATTAGTGCAGAGAGATAAGAAGTAGATGAATTGTATTGATGTAGGTAACGAAAAATTATTAATTATTGAATTATGATTATTATTGGTAATACTAATTATACACTAGTATATACTACTAGACTGCCTCCGTGGTCCAGTAGATAGCGTATGCGACTGCTGATCGGAGGTCCCGGGTTCGATTCCCGGGTCGGGCAAAAGTGTTACTGGGTTTTTCCGGATTCTCAGTAGCAGCACGGAGTCTGGCGATGTGCCCGGTAACGGCAATAGGATCGCCCCCTATTACCTACGTGGGACCTAAAAAATCATGGCGAAATGTGGGTGTAATATTACACCTCTGTCTACTCCTTCGGGGATACATGCGTGAGCATATAAAAATAAATGTTATTATACATACTTTACATAAATATACATTAGGTATAAATCTCGAGGTTTCCAGCGACTAGAACCGCAATTAACTGGGACCGCGGTTCTAGTTGCCGGATTTGTAAAAGATAAATAATTTTATTCCAGCAACTGGGACCACTCATAGATGACTTAAATAAATATATTGTTCAAGCCAAAATCGGTACAGTCAAACGAAAAAATCTCTAAATTATTTATATAATTATCATTGACTCGTTCTAGACATGATTTTATCCTATGCGCTTAGTAATAGATGAAGCTAGCTCGTTTTTACATAAGTCAATGCAAGGACTCCTAAAAGATGTGAAACACTATTCTGGAGCATTAAAAAATCCTAACGGTATCCAAATACCGAAGAGGAGGCATTATTCGATTGCTAAGATGTTTCAAATAGAAATATTGTTTATGATAAGTTAAATCGATTATATCAGTCTAGTAGCGTGTTACTTTGTCTATTGAAAATTTCTGACTCTGGTCACACTATGAACAGTCAAATCATTCATTTTTTCTCATTGTCGTTTCCGGAAAAAAATTGTCTTGCGCTCGCGCCGTTTGGTCTTTTCGCGTGTTTTTGTAATTGAAGTATATTTGGAACCCTTGTTAATGCCGCTTTTGATCTATAACCAGCATCGGGTAATTGTGATAAAACTTTTAAACATATTGAACATATTAAATTGTGTAAATCTGCACCGCGTGTTCTGAAGACGCCGAGATGGACACCCTGGTTTCTATAACATACTTCATTCATCTATTTTGGCCAATATATTTGTATGATTTGTCTAATTTAGCTCAAGCCTGACATCAGTGAAGATCTGAGGTAAGTTGAAATATAATCACTGTGAAAACACAGTACATGTGTTAGACCTTTGCCCTGGGCTAAAGACTGGATGAATTAATCACTTCCACTGACCTCTGCACACCTTACCCAGTTTTCAAGCCCAGACTCTAAACATAAGATGAAAAATATTCATAATTCTGTTAATGACTTACTTATTTATAAAATAATTATCGGCCATTTTTTGGAGAGATTACGATAAATATTATATAAATATTGACTCCGAATATAACAGGTCTTAAGTTATTTTATAATTTGACTGAATTTGTGAAGCCATGACGGCCATTTTAAAGTAATTGTGATTTATGTTATTTTTTTTAATGTTTATGGTACTACTTAAAGACTGATTTTGTGATAAATAATTACTTTCATTGTTAATTGTTGATTATTATTATAAGCACGATTTATATGAATCATTTTATGAAGTATATTTAAATAACAGAACAGTGGTCAAAGGTTGTTTTAAATTAATAACATTATTTTTATATTTTAAGGCTAATTTTGTGATAATTATTTACTTAACTGATTTTGTGTGAAGCCATAGCGGCCATTTTAAACTAATTGTGATTAATAGTTAATAGTTAGTTTAAAGATTATTTAATAGTTTTCAAGACCAGACTCTCTTATGTTTAGAGTCTGGGCTTGAAAACTGGGTAAGGTTTGCAAAGATCAGTGGAAGCGATTAATTAATCCAGTCTTTAGCCCAGGGCAAAGGTCTAACACATGTACTGTGTTTTCACAGTGATTATATTTCAACTTACCTGAGATCTTCACTGATGTCAGGCTTGAGCTAAATGAGACAAATCATACAAATATATTGGCCAAAATAGATGAATGAGGTATGTTATAGCTACCAGGGTGTCCAGCTCGGCGTCTTCAGAACACGAGGTACATCTTTACACAATTTAAAAATGTTCAATATGTTTTACAAGTTTATCACAATGAACCGATGCCGGTAATAGATCAAAAGCGGCATTAACAAGGGTTCCAAATTTACTTCAATTACAAAAACACTCGAAAAGACCAAACGGCGCGAGCGCAAGACAATTTTTTTCCGGAAACGACAATGAGAAAAAGTGAATGATTTGACAGTTCATAGTGTTACCAGAGTCAGAAATTTTCAATAGACAAAGTAACACGCTACTAGACTGATATAATTGATTTAACTTATCATAAACAATATTTCTATTTGAAACATCTTAGCAATCGAATAACGCCTCCTCTTCGGTATTTGGATACCGTTAGGATTTTTTAATGCTGCAGAATAGTGTTTCATATCTTTTAGGAGTCCTTGTATTGAATTATGTAAAAACGGGCTAGGTTAATCTATTACTAAGCGCATTGGATAAAATCATGTCTAGAACGAGTCAATGATAATTACATACACACATACATATCGTCACGCCTTTTATCCCCGAAGGGGTAGGCAGAGGTGTATTTCTACACCCACTTTTCGCCAGATATACTTTAGTCCTACGTAATAAGGGGCGAGCTTATTGCCGTACCGGGCACATTTCCAGACGCCGCGCTGCTACTGAGAATTTCGTGACAGAAAAACCCAATAACACCCAGGAATCGAACCCGGGACCTCCCGATCCCACGCGCACATTTATGCCGCGAGACCAACGAGGCAGTCGTATAGGGTTTGATGTCGAGTTTTCCGTCTCTACGCAAAGATGGTATTTGCATCGTGTTATCCCTTAGTCGCCTCTTACGACACCCACGGGAAGATAGGGGGTGGTGACACTTGTATTCTATGCCGTCAACCACACGGCAAATGTGGCACGTCAATGATAATTATATAAATAATTTAGAAATTTTTCGTTTGACTGTACCGATTGGCTTGAACAATAGATTTATTTAAGTCATCTATGAGTGGTCCCAGTTGCTGGAAGATAATTATTTATCTTTTACAAATCCGGCAACTAGGACCGCGGTCCCAGTTAATTGCGGTCCCAGTCGCCGGAAACCTCTAAATCTCATTTCTGCATTTTGGTTGTTTACAACATTTTGTACAAAGTCAAAACCCTATTCTAGATGATGATGAAGAGTTCATTGGTTTGTTTGTTTGGTTCAACGCGCTAATCTCAAGTACTACTGGTCTGATTTGAATAATTATTTGGTCCCGACCAGTATGAAGATCTTTGACAACCGTTACGGGGTATAAACTTACACCAGTCTAAACCATGGAATAGGTATCGCTTTCTATGCCTTATGGTTTGTGGAGGTCAGACAGGCAGGCGTTCTGTGAAAAGCTATCATCATCATCATCATCAGCTATTTACAGTCCACTGCTGGTCTAGGCCTCTCCATTTTTTTTCAAACTGGTCCACCGCCGACTTGTTTGATTGTACGTGTGTTACTCTTTTACGCAAAACTATGAATTGATTTGATAAACTATGCACTATGCTTTATTCGCATCTTGACAACTGTCTACCAACAGCAACGGTAGAGACAGTTTGAATTTCTTATAAAACACATTTAAAACTTATGTATGACTAGATGAGCCCGCGTTTACACCCGCGTTATTTTAGGATACTGCTCTACTCCCTTCGCTCATAGCGCGATGTTATATAGCCTTTAGCCTTCCTCGGTAAATGTGCTATCTAACACTGAAAGAATTTTTCAAATCGGATTAGTAGTTCCTGAGATTAGCGCGTTCAACCAGACAAACAAACTCTTCAGCTTTATATATTAGTATAAGATCAGATACAACCAGCCAAAAATATGTAATATAAAATCCTTGCGTTACTGAGTGACCGACAGAAAAACTAAAACCGAAACAGCTAGTATTAGATAAAAAATCAGTACAACCCTTTCTGAAGTTAATTATAATAATAGTAAGTATGTAATGAGCTAAGTTCTGAGTTAAGAACTTGCTCAGTTTGACGGGAAGGTCATTTATCTTTCTGCATCACAGGATTACGGCTGGCTAGTTTCAAGACTTGCTTCGAATGCTAAAAATGCTTAGTAATAATTACATTGTTTTTGAAACTGGTAATTTTCTGACTACTTCTTTGTATGACCTTGTCAAGTCAAAATCCTTTATTCATTTGGGTCACAAAGTGACCCTTATGAACGTCACAGTAATAAATTTATAAAATAATAACTTAAAGATTCTACATTTACATTTACTGCCACGTTCGCAAAGCAAGGGCGTAGAACCATGAGAAAGAACGGGCAATAAAACTCACGGTCACTCTTTTTTGCATAATACACAAAATTTTAATTTTGTATGGTGCTGCAACTGTTACACCTTCTATATCACTTGTATATATTTACTTAACGTAATAAAAATGGATGATACCAATCTAATCTCATATCTAATACTAATATATAAAGCTAAAGAGTTTGTTTGCTTGAACGCGGTAATCTCAGGAACTACTGGCCCGATTTGAAAAATTATTTCAGTGTTAGATAGCCCATTTATCGAGGAAGGCCATAGGCTATATAATATCACGCTATGGGCCACGGGAGCCGAGCAGTAGCCTTAAATAAGACGAGTGTAACTGCGGACTCATCTAGCTAAAAACAAACGAGATAGGTATTTGGTTTACTAATAAAACCATATTACATAATCATACATATTTTCATGTATAACTGTAAATAGAAACTTAATTAATGCACAGTGCACACATTATACCTAAACTCGAGCCTTTTTAATTTGTAAACAAGTTTTGGATGACTTGAAAACAAAGATAATTATGAATATTTTCATTTATAAGGTTTTAAACTGCTTGCGGGCGTCAAACTTATTTTAAATGAAACTTTTATGACAGTTGCAGGGGTCAGAAACAACCTTATATTTACGTTTGAATAAATCGCTTTGCATGAAAAGCTGACTGTAGTTTTGAGTACATTTCATGATTATTTTAAGGTTAGGAAGAAAAGTAATGTTAGTGCTAGGTAAAATCGTCATTAGCAAGGGTCATTCAGGGCATCTCTTTAATTTTTAAGACAAGTTTGGTTAGGAATGAATTCTGTGTCGCGGAAGTCTAGATATACAATAAATAGATCCAGACTCAAAACGACAGTTTGTGGAGCCCACAAAGTGTTGTCTAGCACGAGGTTCGAACTCACTACACTCTTCTTTATTTTTCGTATGAGTGTTTGGCCAACTTTGGCCAATGAATACAGATTTATATAGAAGCTCTTAAGGATTTCGTGTGACGATTCAAAATGGGGACTGTCTCCAGTTTAGTTCGTAGTTGGCGCCGTTGGCAGAGTTCGTCGTTCTCCGTCTCTCTCGCTCTCGTAGTTGTTAGTGTATCTTACACTGGAGGAGAGAGAGACAGCTGCCGCAGCGCGACTGCCACGACGCCAAGCGGCACTTTGAGTCGCAGAAAGTTTGTCTTCAAAGCGCCCATATGAAATGCGCCTCTATGTAAATATCTGAGATCTTTGCTTTGGTGTCGGAGTTTTCAGACCGCCCGCCTCCGACATGGTCTAACGAAACGATCCTTGCCCTGGGACAAGAACTGAGAGCGATATCTTTACGTGCCCTCCGAAGCACGGCAGCGCTCTAATGCCACTAGAAGCAGTAAACTGCAAGAAGACTTATACCACTATGACTTAAGTGCAGTCAACTTTATTAGATTTGCACTTAGGTACACTTAGTTACCTAACTTACAGTACGTCGCTACAAGTTATAAAGCGGTCACTAAAACCTTGAAAATGGATGAACTGATTAATGTAAAATCATTTTTGTGTTGTACCTACGTTTTGATACGAAACTGGTTTTTAACAAAGAAGAAACCGCTTTTATAAAATCCAAAATAAAAATTAAAAAATTGACCATGTGCGAATCGGACTCGCGCACGAAGGGTGCCGTACTATCCTCTATAAAAGAAAATCATCTTTGTTGTATGCTTAAATATTTTTTAAGTTACTATCTGTTTATTAAGATCGAGACAAAAATTGCTTAAAAATTACATTTGTTGTATGGGAGCCCCCCTTTAATATTTACTTTATTTTTATTTAATTATTTATTTTGAAAGGTAATATACAACTAAATATTCTGTAAAAAATTTAAGCGTCTACCTGTTACCGTTAGTAATTTTGAGCAAAAAATACGAAAAAAACACACGTTTATTGTATGGGACCCCCCTTAATACTTTCATTTTTTTTATTTAGTTAGTTTAGTTTAACACTTTTGCCCAACCCGGGAATTGAAATCGGGACCTCCGATCAGCAGTCGCATACGCTATCCACTGGACCACGGAGGCAGTCTTAGTTAGCAGTTATTCTGATATATATCCTGTATTCTTGAAAACGTTTCTTCAAAGTAAGTGAAGCAGTTTTAGGTACGTAAGAGCAACAAACATTCATCTCTCCTCAAAAGTTTGTTCCAAAGATTGACAGCAACCGAGTTAGACACCGTGATTTATGATTATTGGTTAATTGCGTAATTATATAACTGTTAGAAGGTGAGTGTTTGTAATATAATTAGCTAATTATACACAGATTACATATCTATACATCTATACACATAAATAAAATTGGAGTGTCTGTTTGTAATATTAAAATATACGCTTTTTACTAAATGCATATGGATGTATATACGGTACATATACCGAAATTATTTTTTTTACTATTTTTGTCTGTCTGTCTGTTTGTTCTCGCTTATCTCTGGAACGGCTAGACCGATTTCGACGCAACTTTCACTGGCGGATAGCTGATGTACCAAGGAGTAACTTAGGCTATAAATTAACGGGTACGCGAAGTAGTTCCCTCAGGACGCCGGTGAAACTGCGGGAAACAGCTAGTTATTTAAATATAGCTAAAACTCATTCGGTGCAGAAGATAAAATTACGTTTAAAAACCGACTTCAAAATTTCCTCAAAGATAATTTTAACTTTTTAACCTAAAACAAGAATGATGAAAGATAGCTTAAAAACTACTCGCCAACTCTTGGTCAAATTTAAATGAGAGAACGCTAGAAGTGCATCCAAATAAAAACATTCAAATCGGTTCAGCTCGCAAAAAGTTCTGAGGTTACACACATAAAAAGAAAACAGTGAATTGAGATCATCCTTAATTTAATTAAAATTTAAATTATTTTCCTGAAATTAGTTAAAAATTTACTATTTATATTATTTGATTGGAATTGGAAATATGTCCGGTAGATGGCAATAGGCTCGCCCCCTATCTTATTACATTGGGACCTAAAAATAACTGGCGAAATGTGAGTGTTTATACACCTCTGCCTACCCCTTCGGGGATAAAAGGCGTGAAGTTATGTTATGTTATTGGAACTAGTCCACCCACATTCTCACTACTGTGTCACCTGTCACCTGTGTACCCAGGTTCAGCAGAAGTGACCATTGATGACAACGAGTTCTGACACTCGTGAAGTCCCGGAGAAAGTTAAACTGACTTTGAACCCGCAACGAACTTAATCAGAAGGATATTTTTGGAGATAGAACTGTGTTTAGATTGAGGAAACAAATTGAAACTATAGTGACATACAGGGTGTAAAAAGAGCCTTAACGCAAACTGAAATCCCATGTTGTACCAATCACTATGGACATTTTTTACTTCGGCACCATACCTGGGAAATTACTGGTTCAGGAGATATTGAGGCTCAAAGTTAGTATAGATTTTTTCTAATTAGGTACAAAATCGATGCATTTACCCCGCCAATATGTTCTTTAGATATGACCTGATATATGACCCCATGGATAAGTAGGTATTTCGAGCATTGCACGCACGCGCTTTTAATTGCGGTATAAAAAATGTGAAAGCTCAAAAAAGAATCGTTTCCCAGGTATTATTTTTGGTTAGTATAACTTGGCATGATGTCCACAACGAGTAGACTTCGGCTTGGTGATGGGTCTTGTGACACCCTGTATAGACTTCATTATTAATTATAATACTGCATTGTTTTGAGCAGACGTCTCTGGCTGTTTAGCGCTACGCCGGGTATTGTAGGTTCGATTCCCAACACTTTGTGTGACCCACAAATAGTTTGTGGTCACAATTGATTGTGCCCGTTGCCGATCAACAACAATGTTTGTAAATTACGCAAAGCAAAAAATCTTTTGGAGCCCGCAGTAGTTTTAATCTAAACTATTTACCGAAAGTTTTCTTTTACTTATTCCACGCCTAAACCATAGTAAAAACAGAATAGTAAGATAGCTTCATACAAATCGGCCGCCGCGCTGCCGCGCTGGTTTGAATGTACGCGTGAGTCGCCGGCGCCGTGTACGCACGCACTTTTCACGCACACAATCTCACAAGCGCGGCAAGCTCGGCGCGGGTTCAGTACGGGATGCGCCGCGCGTCTGATCGAACGCATTCATGTAGGTACTTCACTGCTCGCCCTCTTGAATTGTTTATATACATTCAGTTTTGTAATAAACGTTATTAATAATATACAATGTGTTAAACGTCAGTAAATTTAACTTGGTACTTTTTCTCATAAAAAAAGGCATTTAGATAGTTATATAACGCTTAGGTAGTCAGTATATATTTGAGAAAAAATAAATTCAAGCTTAAATTGTGAAGTATTCAGCGCGATCACTTAAAAAAGCGGCGAAAAAGCGCGAGCGCCGACAAAGCCGGCGCCGCGGTGTAAACAAGTGACAACCCGTGCGTCAACGCAAGAGTAGGCAATTAACTCGCCGAGCGGCCTTAGCTAACCTACTATTCTGTTTTTACTATGCCTAAACGCACGCCAATTGAATTCGTTCTTCTTGCCACAGGATTCGTTTCTTATACTAAGACGGTCCCTGTTATTCTTTAAATATAAATAATAGGACTGCCTCGTTGGTCTCGCGGCATAAATGTGCACGTGGGATTGGGAGATCTCGGGTTCGATCCCCGGGTCGGGCAAAGTGTTATTGGGTTTTCCCGTTAGGATATTCTCAGTAGCAGCACGGACTCTGATAATGTGCCCGGTACGGCAATAGGCTCGCCACCTATTACGTGGGTCTAAAATATATCTGGCGAAAAGTGGGTGTAGTAATACACCTCTGCCTACCTCTTCGGGGATATAGGCGTGAGACTATGTATGTATGCATTGCGTTCAATTGAACGTCATATTATGAGCAGATTATTCATAATTATAGCTAGATGTAGAAAATTAATTAATGAATAACTAATTGCATAGATAACTAGGTATATTCAGTACTTAGACCGTCATGGATTTGCATGACAGCTGGGACCGACAGCTTTGTGTGGTTTTTGTACGAATACAAAGTTTTGTTCGACAATGCTGCTACAGCTCTTTAATTAAACTGTCCCACTGCCGTGTGGTGACGGATTAAGAATACGAACTGTCACCACCCCATATCATCCCATGGGTGTCGTAAGAGCCGACAGAGGGAGCATATTATGCAGAGAACAACACTGCGAGAGAAGGAAACCTTGATACAAACCCTATACCAACCCGTTTGGCCAGCGTGGTATAGTAGGCCAATTCCTCCTTTCAAAGGAGAGGCCTAGTCCAGTAGTGGACTATTAAGGCTGATGTGACTGCCGGGCACAGGCCTAACATGCTGTGAAAAATATTAGGGCATAGTCCACCACGCTGGCCAAGTGCGAGTTGGCAGACTTCACACGTCTTCGAGGCCATTATGGAGAACTCTCAGACATGCAGGTTTCCTCGCTATGGTTTACCTCTACAGTTTAGCAAGAAAAAATAATTAACAATTAAATACGCACATAACTATGAAAAGAAAAAAAAATACTGCCTCCGTGGTCCAGTGGATAGCGTATGCGACTGCTGATCGGAGGTCCCGGGTCGGGCTAAAGTGTTACTGGGTTTTTCCATTCTCAGTGGCAGCACGGAGTCTGGTTATGTGCCCGGTACGGCAATAGGCTCGTCCCCTATTACGTGGGACCTAAACATTCATGTGTGTGGTGTCATTGTCCGTGTGGTGACGGATTAAGAATACGGAATGTCACCACCCTATATCATCCCATGGGTGTCGTAAGAGTCGATAGAGGGAGCATATTATGCAGAGAACAGCACTGTAAGAGAAGGAAAACTTGATACAAACCCTATACCAACCCGTTTGGCCAGCGTGGTAAAGTAGGCCAGTTCCTCCTTTCAAAGGAGAGGCCTAGTCCAGCAGTGCACTGTTAAAGGCTGATGATGTATGTAAACATTCATGGCGAAATGTGGGTGTAATATTTATTTGAAAAGTTAGTGGTGCACGTTACAAATCTTAGCCGATACCCTCTGCATAACAATCTGGTGATGTCTCTACTAGACAATTACCAGTACCCATCATCATACTCTTAGCGTTATTCCAGTTTTCAATGTGGGGTCCGCTTACTAGTCTAACCGGATTTGGCTGAATATTAGCTTTTCCACGGAGCGACTGCCTGTTTGATCTCCGCAACCCGAAGGGATAGCGATGTTCCATGGTTTAGACTAGTGTCAGTTTATTAAAGGTACTGACGCTCTGTAACGACTGTCAAAGATCTTCATGACAACCGAGACCGACGGCTTTACGTGTTCTCCGAGGCACGGGACAAGCGATAATTAACAATTCAATACGTACATAACTCCGATAAGTCATTGGTGCGCGCCGTGGATTCTAACCTGATACCCTCTATAAGGCAGTCTGTTGGTATCTCCACTAGGCTATCGCTGCCTAAAACCAGTACCCATCACTATTAATTTACCTCAAAACAACGATAGTTAACAGCATCGCTCACTATATCGCGGGATCGCAGATTCTAATCCGTAGTATATTTATACTCTTTGATTCTAATGCTAGTTATGCAATTCAATATTAATAAGTCGGTATACAGTATTTCTTAAATTAAATTCATATTTTGTAAATCCAGTACTTATATTTTAATAAAAAAAACACTTATATTTTTAATAAAAAATCTCAGTTATCTTATTTTTAATAAAAATCCAATAGGTACTTATAATTTTAATAAAATAAACATAAGCAACAGGTTGTTTCGTGATATCTCTATCGCAGAATTCACAAAATAAAAACGTTTCAAATTTAAGACAAATAAATTGATTTTAAATAAATGAACAAACTGTTGGCGATACATTTTCGCTGAAATATACCGATATGTAATATTCTACAATTCAAGCATTTTTTACGAATATTTCAAGAAACCAATTATTTTTGTTATTATTGTTTGCATTGCTTTAGTTTTATAATAATTATATGTTTTACATAAAATACAGTTGTTTAAATATACTATGTAAATTATTTATGCTTCTTATGTTTACTAAATAAATATTTATATTAAAGAATTAAGTTTTCTTCGAATTTAATCATGCCAACATCACCGAGCCCGACAAATAATTTAAAACAATAGAAATGTTATAAAAAACAGATTGTAAAATTAATAAATAATGCGAAAAGATGTTAAAACCATTAATGGTTTTGAATTTATAACACTATAAATTGCATTAAAGATATTATAAATGTACACTAAGTATTTGAAGCCAGCTTGCGAAATTAGTGACAGGTAAAATTTAAAAACTGACAATGTTTGTGAATTTAAAACACTCCTATAGATTATACCTAGGTACTCATATTCTATGTTATAAGTAGAAAAGACCGCAAATCACATGATATTTAATTTAATATTTTAAAAAAATATAGAAATCCTATTAGATTATCATGTACAAATGTTGTCAGGACTATAAAGTCCTGACAACATTTGTACATGATAAAAATGTTAAAATACTAGAATAGAACTGAATTTAATATCGAAAATAAAATTTATAAAATTACACACCAATTTTTAATACATAAATCCTAATTTATGCGATGATTTTCACTTAAAAATTTACGTTTTTATTAAATCGCGAATTACATCATTTTGGAACGACTGTTATATTTTTTTACAAATGTTTGTAAATTCCAAGAACATAAATTAAAAATATATTTCTTTAAATCACGATAAAATTCGTAGCCATCGAAATTTGATGAATTATTTTAAAACACAGATACCCTAAAAGAAAACAATCAAAAAAGGTTTTCATTAATTTTAAAATCACTTAAACCACTTACCTGTTTATAAGTCCGCGTGGTAAGCAGTGGTGATGGTACAGCGACCAGTTGGTGGTAGAAACCAGGTGGTAGCAGTCAATGTGGTGCTGGGCGGGCAGCGCACTGTTTTAATACCACGCGAACAGGTGGGCGGGATCTGTGGGCGGGAAAACTGTGGAGACGACTTGGGACTAAAGATTTTTTCGGTGAAAAATATTTTAGTTCGACATGGTCTATTAATATTTATTATATTATTCTCATATTCTATGATCTCATACCCAATTTCCAAGAATGACTGTAAAAAGGCAGTTACTTAAAGGCTATGTGACTTAGACTATGACAGCACTGAAAATATAATTTCCACATTAAAATAAACGACTATCATAAATACAAATATACATACAACACACAATTCTCACACACTAGACTTATACACACATACATACACAACTCTCACACGTAACAGTCACACACACCCACAAACCTACACAGACAAACACACACACTACTACGGTTTATAAATTATTTCTCTTATATTTTGTTTTTGTGACACTGTTTTGATAGGTGTAGATACTTAACTAGCTTTTGCAGTGTTTAGAGGAGAAGACTGGAGCTCTGTCACACAGGTTTCGAACCTAGCTCAGACTCCAGCTCTCAACAAGGTTTCTGTTTTTACTGTAAGTATCTATAAATTATAAGAATACCATTGTACCCTTTTGAGATAAATAAACAATGTTTATTATATTTATTATTAATATTTTGGCTTTGAATGCACAAATATTTTCACATTCTATTACTATTATAAACGCGAAAGTTTGATTGGATGGTTGGACGATTGTTACTGTTTCCGGCAAAAATTACTGAGCGGGTTTTGATGAAACTAGGTAATAATATAGCTTACCTACACATCAGAATTACATTTCATATGCGCATGTGGGTATACATTTGCAGATCTTACGGCTAGTACAGAACAATAAAATTATACATATAAAACAGAGCCGCTATATCCGCCGCTAGTGGCCCTAAAGCTAGTTGACAATAACTAACGGTGCGCAATGTATGGCGATTTTAATAGCCCTCGTGGTATAATACGCGTATTCTTTAAAATAGGTATATCTCGATTGTTTAATAAAAGATTTTTAATGCACATTTATGTATATTTATTAGTAATTGTAAAAGTCAAATGATGAAGTAACATTTCTATATGTATTAATCTGAGTATTTAGTCTTATCATACTATAGTGCTTTGCTAACCAATGAGCTACTACGTTTAGCCAGCATTTTAATCGAGAAAATTTTCATTGAAAAGTACAGAATATAGTTAGGTGCAAAGTAGCAATATGCTTACCGTAGGTTTTTAGACTAACATACTTCCAGTGACTCCGCCTTTCACAGTAGGCACGAATAACACAGTGGTTTTAGTCCGTAGGCCATTCACCGTATTTTGTTTCTTTTTATGTACTATAAAGAAAGTGGGCAATTTTTATATGAAAGGAGTTTTGTTCATTATTATGTTCGCTTGAGGGTACTAGAGTGAACTGTGGGTCGCCGTTGGTCCGTTTTGTAAATATTATGTTATATAATGTTTTCTGTTGCACAATAAAGAAAATCTATCTATCTACTGCTTTTGGCCTTGAACTAGTCTTAAGCAATAGATTGTTGTTACTTTTTATACATAGGTGGTCCCGCGCACGAAAATAAGCAAAATCAATTTAACCTGCAACTGGAACCAGGATCCGATTACTTCCGCTTCACTCACTAGAAATCTGATTTTCAACCACAATTTTTAATCAGACTAACATCGACTCCACATAGTTCTGTAGCCGCGAGCGCCTATCGCGCGCGACGCACGTACGGCCGCACTTTAATTACGCACAGATTTGTACTTCCACGAACATGCCCTTGTTACAACACTTACTTAGATAAGTAAACAATAAATAGTAACTAATAAATAATCCATTATTTTTATTTATGTTCTTTTAATTATTTATTAGCGTGCCATTGGAGAGGCCTATATATTGTACTATGCCTATTGCCTATATCTAGCATTGGACCGGCCGGCGGGCAGCTACGGCAGATTGCTTATAATATTATGACAATGATGTATAATTTATCAATAAAAATTTCAACAGAAAATCAACATCTAACTGTTTGTAATATTAAAATAACCGCTCTTTACTAAATGCTAATAGTATATGATAATGATATGGATGTATACACGGTACATAATTATACTGAAATTACATTTTTCAATTTTTGTATGTCTGTCTAGAAAAAAAACAGGCCAGAATCGAACCATTAGACCGATCAGACAACAGTAGCTTATCAACCACTGACACATGCAGGAAAAAAATATTTTTTAGATTACGATTAGACATTACTAAAGCTATATGTAACAAGATATTTGGGTACATATTTAAGCTGTAATTTGAAGTTAAAGATTTTCATAACATTTGGTAAAAAAATGTGAAGTCATTTTTTGTACTTTATTACTTATTAGATAATTAGTGTCAAGCATTGATTATTTTTTTTAAACTTTGTAGTGCGTTAATTTAAGATCTTTTATGTGGAAATAACCTAGTGGTTTGCCAAACATATCTGATAGTTTATACACAACATTTAATAAATTTTGGCGCAAATTCTTTACTACATATTTATCCTTGTCACTCAAATAGAAAGTTCTTTTACAAACCACATCACCAACATTGAAGTCAGCCGGTTTTTGGCGAAGATTGTAATTTGTTATTGCAATTCTACTTGCACCTTGTCAAATATGTTAGACAGATGGCCAAGCGTTTGGGCATATTCATCGGCGCAAAGATAATTTTAGGGCCTGATCATCGATATATATGTAATAAATATATGTCAATGAGTCTGAAAACCCAGTAACACATTTGCCCGACCCGGGAATCGAACCCGGGACGTCCGATCAAAAGTCGTATAAGCTATCCACTGGACCACGGAGGTAGTCATAATAGTTTTGTTAAATCTCTCAACCGGATAAACAAGTTACTTTACATACAGCGGTATGTAAAGTAACTTAAGAACTTTGTATTTGGATAATACATTTTTAAAAGTGGAGCTAATAAATTGCTTACCGTTATTGAATAGAAGACAGAATGCTATGTAGTAAGAAAACATTTTCTTCTAAAATTTTGGTTATAATTTCGCCAGAGGCACGTTTAATTGGAAAAAGCAAACTATTCAGAAAAACAACAAGACACTACAAAAACATACTTATTCTGTTTCCTCGAGGGGGGTAAAGGTCCAACGAGGTCCACGCTAAACATCTGAAATGGTCTATGACACCATTTAGGCTGACCCATATGGCCGAGATTCCGAGAATGGAATGATTTTGGTGCTTGTGAGCAGTACAAGTATCGCACGCATGGACGGGTTTAATGACATCGCTATACATACCCGGCCAGTAGTAACTAAGCGATAAACGCTTGTAAGCTTTGAAAATGCCAAGATGGCCAGCAGTGGGCTAGGAGTGATTGTCGGATATGATATTAGGTCTCATTTCCAACGGGATTACCTCAATCCGTGTGGTGACGGATTACGAATACGGAATGTCACCACCCCATATCATCCCATGGGTGTCGTAAGAGCCGACAGAGGGACCATATTATGCACAGAACAGCACTGTAAGAGAAGGAAAACTTGATACAAACCCTATACCAACCCGTTTGGCCAGCGTGGTATAGTAGACCAATTCCTCCTTTCAAAGGAAGGGCCTAGTCCAGCAGTGGACTGTTAAAGGCTGGAGATGTGTGTGTGTGTACCTCCTTCCACTGAAATTCCCTAGTAAGTGGGTTTAATGACTTTTTGAGTCGATACAATTAATAGTTAATTATTTGATAGTCAACAAAAGACGATGGCGTGTCGGGCCACGCTCAATGTAGGCTTCCGTTGTTGCCCATAATGGCCATTATTGATAATAACTTCTATTTCACATGGGACTAAAAACGGGCCCACATTGTACCCCGTAGTACATTTTTCGCCTATCTAAACAACCGTTAAATACGTTTAGGTACCAAGAGCCATTAGTAGAAACCGGTATATTTGTATTGAAATTAATACTATCATCCTGCGAACCATTGATAATAGCAGAGACAGGAACAGAGCGAAACCAAAAACTAGGTAAAACATTATCAGAACCACGAGGATGTCTAATTTCAAAATTATAACATGAGAGACGAACACCCCATCTGGCTAAACGGCCTGTGGGATTATTTAATTTTATAAACCACTGTAATGCGGCGTGATCAGTAATAGACAACAAACTTCCTTTTTTTTATTTTTTGTTTTACGAGGTGGAAAATCCCTTCGGATCTCCGACTCTTGGGGGAAATAAGAGCCGGAGTATATGGTGTTTCCACTAAAAACCACCTCGACTTCCGCTATGTACCCGTGTGTCGGAGGGTGGGGCATCACCAAAGCACTCGTCGCCACCCTCCGACGGGTATTGGCCCGCCAGATGGTCAGGCGGGCCCCGAACGAAACCCCCTTGGCGGCGGATAAAGGTGTTGGGCTCCGCCGCCAAAACACCCAGCGGCCGCAGAGGATAGGGAGGACGGCAACGCAACACCGCATCTCCTCTTCCTCTGCGGCCCCACCGCGACGCAACGATGGTGCGCCCCCATTTGGTCGCGGGAGATAGGGCGCGGGGCAACGCAACACCCACACGCCTCTCCTCCCGCGACCGCACCCGACTGCGAGGGACAGACAGAACTGTCCCCCGCACCCGCACCATGGGACGCATCCTACGCAGGCCTCTACCAAGCCCACGTGGAGCGTCCCCTCCCGGGATCCCGCTTAGCTTCACCGTGGGTGGCTTCTAACCCACGGTTACTGAGCCCCCCCACCACGACAAGGTGGAGATCCCACGGGGGGGAGACAACAAACTTCCTACCATTCTCGAAATAACAGCGCCAACGCTCAATAGCAGACAGGACTGTTAATGCTTCACGCTCAGTAGCACTATAATTTTTTTCCTGGCTGGACAAGGATTTTCTGTAGTACCTAAGCATTTATCCTTTCTTCCCCTTTAACACTTGATAGAGCACAGCTCCTATACCATAATCGCTAGCGTCCGTGTGAATTCCAAAAGGTTCAGAAAAATCGGGACAGGATAAAATCGCTGGAGAGGCCAAGCTTGCCTTTAATTTGATAAATGCATGATCGGCCTCTTCCGAAGGGTGATGCTGTGGTGCTAAAAATTAGGTATAAAACGCCTATACCACGAGGCTGCTCCTAAGAAACAACGTACCTCTTTTCTAGTACTTGGAGTCGGGTAATCTTTCATGGAAGCAATTTTTTCAGGGTCGGCATGAAGACCCTCAGAATCGACAACGTAGCCAAGATAATTAATCTTAATATATAAAATCCTTGCGTTACTGACTGACTGACAGACACGCTACAGCCGAAACTACTGGTCGTAAGAAGATGAAAGAACAATGCCCATTTCTGGCCCAGTTTGGAACTCATGAACAGCACATTAAAGTTTGAATTAGTTGTTGAATAATCCTTTTTATTTCTAAATTAATTTATAGGCATTACTAAAGGTGTGCCTTTAGCATGTATGTTCCTTGGGCTCCGTAGGGGTGCACTAAGACGGGATTGCCCGAAATTCCCACGGGATCGGGTAAAACGGGAAATTCGAAAATATGTGCGTGCGAAGCCGCTGGCGTCGACTAGTAAAGTTATAAAGTAATGTATCTCTAAAAAAATACATTTAAGTATGGAAGTTAATGGTTAAGTTAGCAAATTTTAATTTTTTAAAACGCGTAGTAAAAGCACAGTGTGGTCAAAGCGAATTATGCTCAGAAAAATCGGAACTAATACAGTTTATATCGTCGACAAAACAGAACACCTTGTTTTTTATTATTTTATTTTATTTTCTTTGAGATAACAAACAATTGCGTAATGTGCTTATTTCTAATACAGTGTTAATCCTTAAAATATACTCATGTAATCAAGCAACCAACACCGTTATCTACAACTTAACAAAATTGTTCTCAAATTGTTCTCATATTCAGGCCCATAAAACAAAAAATCAGCTAATCTTTGTTGAGTTGCAGGGGCATTAGTAAGCATAAAAGGCTTTTTTTTTTAATTGAAATGTTCCACGAGATGGAACATAAAGCAGTTTTACAACGATCCTCTTTTTTAATTAATGTTTGCCAGAAACATTTAGAAATGTCTATCCTAGTTAAGTATTTAGCATTACTAAGGTTATCAAGAAACTCCGAAATAGAAGGTAAATTATAAACGTCTTTTCTTGTAACAGAATTTAATTTTCTACTATCTAAACAAAATGTAGTTCTCCATTCTTTTTTGGGACTAAAATTACAGGATTGGACCAAGGACTCTTATCGAACCCGAATCCACCGTCTGGGCAGTACGTTACGTACACCACTGGGCTGTCGCCGCCGTTTCAGGATGATGCAGAATTCCTTAAGATGTTTTTCTTCAATGTGTCATTATCATCATAATTATCAGGTTATATAGACGTACAGGGACAGGACGAAGGGGAAGACCTAGGCGGACGTTCTCTGACCAGATTGGAGACATCCTAAAAACAGGCCAGGTTAGAAGTACCTTGAACAGAAGAGCATGCATGAGGAATCTGATGAGAGTGAATGAAGCAAGAGAGATATGTCAGGATCGTTGCAAATGGCGAAGCACATATCTCGCAGAACTGATGGCCGTTGGGGCAGAAAGGTTTTGTAGTAGCAGCCACGCATCGGACTTCGTAGCAGAGGTAGGCCTCCCGCAAGATGGACTGACTATCGCGGGCAGTGGATGGGTGGGGACAGCTCAAGATCGGTGTATGTGGAGAGCCTTAGGGCCCGGTAACGGCCTACAGCGGCGGGCGGCAGCGGCGAACGTTTTCGATGTACATGGCGCGTTTACTGTAACGCGGCGCGCGGCCGCCTCAGAATAAAAGCGCCATGTACATCGCCCCTGCCGCGCCGCTCGCCGCTTAGACCGATCTCGTGACCAGGCCGTTATGGAAGACCTATAATATACAGAGGCGGACGCCTTTCGGCTGACATGCTAACAAAACGTTTAAAAAGCTTCCTCTAAATTATATTCTTCGTGCAGTCCTCTCCCGTATAAAGTTATGAATATGAGCTGTGCCAAAAGTGCTCCTACGTGCGTGTAGGTAATTTTCTAAGGAAGGGGTACAAAGCTTTTGCTTCACGTATTTATATATTTAAGTAGATATGTAAGGTAATAAAGACTGTATTCGTAAAGAATTCTTAACTTGTATTATCCATCTTAATATATTATACTAGAAGATGCCCGCGGTTACACCCGCGTTATTTAAGGCTACTGCTCCGCTCCGTGGCTCATAGCGTGATGTTATATAGCCTATAGCCTTCCTCGATAAATGGGCTATCTAACACTGAAAGATTTTTTGATATCGGTCCAGTAGTTCCTGAGATTAGCGCGTTCAACCAAACAAACTCTTCACCTTTAGGTATATATTAGTACTAGAGGACGAAAGCAGCGACGCCTGCAATTTTTTTAAATTTACCCGTTTTGGCCAATCCCTGGAAATTTCGGGAAATCCTTTCTTAGTGCACCCCTGCGGTCCCCAAGGAACATACAGTATGCCAAATTTCAGCTTCCTGCGCCCTATAGTTTCGGCTGTAGCGTGTCTGTCAGTCAGTAAGTAACACAAGGATTTTATATATTAAGATAAGAAAAGGAAGTTCATCATGTATGTCTGTATGAACGCGATATATTAAACTCAGAAACTATTTATAGGTAGATTGTCTTGCTAATTTCAGCATGAATGCCGGCTCGACTAAACTAATAGTAGGTATCATTACCGTGACATAGGTCATTGTGGGAGCCTGTTGATATACACGACGCCGCCATGACACGGTAATAATATCTAACAGTATTGTAACTCCATACAAACGCACGAAACTCGAGTTATACCTACGCGCATGCTCGCCGGTACCCAATGGGTACCCAGAGAGCCGCGATCGTGCCGCAGCTCGCAGTGACGAACAGACGGTGACGATTTTTGTACCAGTGTTTTGTTATTCAAATAATTATTATGGCGAAGATGTATAGATTATATTGTGCAGTTTTTGGTTGTTTAAATTCTTCGATAACTCACCCAACTATATTTTTTTTAATTACCCGTAAACTCCGTAAGATAAGACATCTTGTGTATACAATGTTTTTTTGTTACAAATTACGAAGGTTTCTGCTAGTTCTAGTATTATACTATTATCTACCTTATTTTAAATGATGACTACGCTTTTCACACACCTACATTCTGACACGGTAATTAACTTTAGCGTGATAAAGTCGTAATTTGATAAGCTTAATCTATTATTATTGTTAATTATTTTTAAAACATATTGCGGTTATAAACTAGCAGGACACTTTTACCTGCGCTATGGACAATGTATTAAGTATTTCATTGTTGTCTTTGATTAGTAATACCTACCTACAGGGTGATTTTCAAAATGGAAGCCAATGGGAATCTGCTTATTACATAACCAATGGGTAATTTCTTAGGGTACTTACTTAACTAAGTACATATTTTTTCGCTTAATTTTAAAGCCCCGAGTTATAGGTTTTTGGAATTAAACGTAATATTGTTATGAAATTATAATGATAAGGTTGATGGTATGTAGTGTTATCGAACAAGTTGGTAATGAATAGATATTACTGTAAGTAGCGCATACGCAATTAGATAGTTGAGGTTAAGTAACGTTCAAAGCGGTTGGACATCGGATGGGTAACCAAATAACTGTTATTTCAAGTTGCTCTGTGCTAATAGGGACGTTAATTTATGAAATGAAAAAGTTATAATTAGACTCGTCAGTTATTAAGGACGTAGGCACTTGCATTTTGGCTCAGAAGGTAGGTGTTGAAGTGAAAATTTAAGTTCTGTAACCTTCGGCGACTGCAGTTTACTATTTCATTCATTTGTTTGAATAAAAATATAAGTAGGTACTTAATATGAATAATCACAAAACCAGAAAAAAAACGTCAAGTAGGTAGATGTAATTAAAATACTTGAGGCGGGCAGCCCTACCGCTGGTTTGCGTACGGCGCGTCTGTAGGTATATAACTCACGAAGGCGGCCGAGTTACAATACTGTTAGATTATATTACCGTGGCCATGATATTCGCCTAGTGTTATATCGCAGTCTATGTTAAAATGGCGTTCGGTTAAAAATGGTACTGATCAATGACGTATTATAATATAGACGCGCCATACCTACTCCCACAAAGCGGCTCTGAAAAACAGCGGCAAATACCAAATAATATCTTGATTGAATGAAGAAAGAGAAAGTAAATAAGTAGGTACTACTATAGGGGACACTTGTTGTTAGAGAGAGATAATTTTTCTAAATTCTAATCTAACACACAAATTATTATTACGGAGCGTACTATCAAGACACAGGTTCGCGCGTAACTAAACGAAATGGCGGCAATTGCCTTCATTTCAGTGTGCGGGCAACGCATCTATAGTTTTTATATATCTTTGGTGCTGATAGATTTTAGTATTCACATGTGCATTCTTGCAAATGTTACAAAACGAACAATTAACGAGTGTGTTTTAGCGAGCATTCAAGCGATTTGACAGAGTTTTTGCTGGTTAGAGCGTTCGATAGAAAGATCGTGAAAATGTTCTGATTCGTTGTTCAGTTTGACGAAAAAATATGGTGTGTCAGGACCATATAAAATTGCCGTGTATGAACCTACACATGTAGATCTCTAACCATAGGATACCATATTATGTAACAATAACACGTTTCCTTTTGTTTCTTATCTTTTAATTTTATTTTATTAAATTGTTTAACTATATTTTCCGACCGAGCACGCTGGCAAAGTATGCTATTCGCGATTTGAGTGGTTACGCCCCTACGAGACGTCGACAGAAACCACTATCTGTATCACGTATATAACAGAGGGTGGTGGAGGACCATACATGGTGGGGCCTGCACCCCCCACTATGGTCTACTGCCCACCCCGAAATTTTTCACCGATACTAAAATTCTAGGTAAGACACTTAAGAAACTGCATATCTTTTTTTTTATAAAAGACAACTCCCGCACTAGGACTAAATCCTGTGTCGCGGGGGACTTTACAAACATACAATGAACGGACACAATGAACACCCAGACTCGAGACAACAATTTGTAGTTCACACAAAGTGTTGTCTCGTGTGGGAATCGAACCGACGACACGCGGCGCAGTGTCAAGCGGCGAAGCGGCCGCTTAAACCACTACGCCAACCGTGCAGTCATTATTTTATGATGACCCAGGCTCACCCTGAAATATGGGGTGTAAGGAACAGAGCACCGTAAACTGATACCAGTGATTCAGTACATGATACTGAGGCCCTGGACAGTCGAATTTACTGTACAGAATATACTGAAAACTTTATCATGTACTGAATCACTGGTATCTGTTTTCGTTATGCCGTTCTTAACACCCCGTATAATCCTCGATACGCCAATATAGGTAGATATAACTTGCTTTCCGCCTGTTTGTCTTAAGTTAAAATACTGTATATATATTTACAGTGACAGTGGTTAAGAGGAGTATCATAGTTACTACCCCTTCTGCCTGCCCCAACAAGCGTCATGCCGTCATGTGATTTTTCTATCATGAATACAAAAAAATACAACTTTTTACTAACTCTTCATTATAAACCAATTTGTCTATCAAATTGACAAGTTAAACGATTTTTATAACGAACTAGCTTTCGCCCGCGGCTTCGCCCGCATGAAATTTTAATAAAGCCTTTGTACTTCCCCAGGTTTCATCAAATTTCATCACAAACGGATCTGCACATTAGCCGTGTAGCATACATATAAACAAATAATACCTACTTCAAATTACTTTTGTTTTCATAGTCGTCAAACTTTAGGTAAAGATTAGTATGTAAGCACAGATATGAGAAGTAGTATCAGATGGAACGCGCGGCACAGTTGCATGCGGCCACTAAAGCAAATACAAAATTGAAAAGCGAATACAAACTCGTCTCAGTGCGCTACGAAGCATCGTACAGTTCACGCGTCACGATCACTTCAACTTTTAAATTCTCAAAATGCCGTCTTGTGTTCTTAAACACTGTAAAAGTTGTTCCTAAAAACAAAAACAGGAAAATGGAATATCTTTTCACAGGTAACAATTGATAATTTGACTGTTTCCTAATTTAATTTCGATAAAATTCGTATTTGTGCAAGAAATATGTAAGTGTTGCCAGTTTTTGTCGACGCCGTTCTGCCTGAATTAGGGAAAATGCACTTGTCAATTGATTATGTGATAATGATTGTCATGTTAATGAAAAATACATTACCGTAATATAAAAGTATATTGTGGATATATCTTCTTTCTCATAAATATAGTAATAGAATTTCAATTTCCATTAGTATATACCTTACATAATGTTGTTTAGAGTTCGATCCCCAAACGATCCAAATATTCGTGTACACCCTGCTACTCGTCAAGCTTATACATTTTGTCCTTTGCACCGTTCTTATGGCGTAAAGAATAAGTATCAAAATCGTACAGCAACTGTTTAGCTTGACTTGGAGCCGTGTGTACATACATACTTATGGCGTAGGGAATAAGTATCAAAATCGTACAGCAACTGTTTAGCTTGACTTAGTGCCGTGTGTACATACATACTTATGGCGTAGGAAATAAATATCAAAATCGTACAGCAACTGTTTAGCTTGACTTGGCGCCGTGTGTACATACATACTTATGGCGTAGGGAATAAGTATCAAAATCGTACAGCAACTGTTTAGCTTGACTTGGTGCCGTGTGTACATACATACTATTTATTTCTCAACTAATCGACGCCAGCGGCTTCGCACGCACATATTTTCGTATTTCTCGTTTTGCCCGATCCCGTGGGAATTTCGAGAAATCCCGTCTTGGTGCACCCCTACGGTTCCCAAGAAACATACATGCTAAATTTCAGCTTCATGCGCCGAGTAGTTTCGGCTGTAGCTTGTCTGTCAGTCAGTCAGTAACGCAAGGATTTTATATATACAGATTTACGAAGTAGTTAAAACTTAACTCGGTACCTACATTTAAGAAATGTATTTATAAAAGCATTAATTAAATCCATGGTAAATTCTTCAAAACCGCAAATGAATATAAGAATATTACATAACTATATGCAAAATACTGGGAGATTATTCATAATCTGGCAACTTTTCACACACATAGACGCGCGTGTCCGTACAGTGCCAGTCGCCAAAGGTCACGCACACATAGCTGTCAACGTGCCACACTTAGTTGGACGAATGAGCTCTATCTGATACTACTTCCATATCTGTGTATGTAAGTATATTATAAAAGTTATTGAAGAGCTTATATATCTACTGAATAGAATAGCAGCAAAAATAAAAACTGAAAGCATTACCACAAAGTACATAATCAGACCGCCCCTCTGTAAGCGCTTTGAATGACGCTGCGCTTATATCAATTATATCGTGATAACTTTTAAACTATTCGTCCAAACTACTTACTGTACAGACAAAGTTCATCTACATTAAATACTAAAGGCAATAAATCTATCAATTTTGAAAACAATTTGATAACTACACTACCTACTCTAGAATGAGCATTGTAAAAAACATATTTTTTGTGTTACACTGTTTTATTACAATAAAAATGATCTAGTTAGGTTATGTACCAAAAGCTAAAAAGTAATTCGGTAAGTCCTAGCTGCCAGATCGCACCAAACTTCTCATCAATCTGGGGTATTGATCAGACAAATATAAAATCGTTGGGCAAGTGAAATTTCTATCATAATGTTTATTCTGGATACGCTACGCCCAAAATTAAAATAAATGTTTTTTTTTTAGTTTATTTTATTTTCAAGTTTTTAGTTTTGTTTGTTAATACTTCTCATTCTGTTTTCATCGTGAGGTCTATTCTCGATCAAGCCCTTTCATTCGATACCCATATTGAAGTATTTGTGGAAAATAAGTTTTCCGCTATTTTGTGGCGGCAGCCATCTTGGATTTTTAATAGTAAGGTCTATTCTACCAACCAAGCCCTTTCATTTGATTCCCATATTGAGGTATTTGTGGAAAATATGTAATCAGCCATTTTGTAGCGGCAGCCATATTGGATTTTTCATTGTGAGCCTATTCTACCAATCAAGCCCTTTCATTCGATACCTACCCATATTGAGGTATGTGTGGCAAATATGTAATCCGCCATTTTGTGACGACAGCCATCTTGAATTTTGAATGATAAAAAATTTCACCGTACATTATCTTCAAGTAACTTTTACGGTTTAGGCAACGCACGCGAAGACAGCTTTCAGAGTTCAGGATTTTTGCCGACTTAGTTGATACTTTTCCTTATATTATGGCAACATTATACAAAATCTTTATAAATTGTAGCCTATCTGTTATTCTGATGTATAAACTATATTACTCTAAAGTTTCATCCAAATCCGTTCAGTAGTTTTTGCGTGAAAGAGTAACAAACATCCATCCACACATCCATCCATCCATCCATCCATCTATCCATCTATACATACATATTCACACACTTCCACATTTATAATATTAGTAGGATTAAATTTCAACAAAATCGGTTCAGCCGTTTTAGCGTGAAAACGGAAAATACATACATACACACTTTCGAATTTATAATATTAGAAGGGAAGTAGGTAGGGATAGTAGGGATATCATTAGAGACTTTCTTTATACACAACATTATCTAACTGTTTTACCACCTTCATAACATGTAAATTATTTTTACCGCTTACTCGTGAACATGCCACATATAACTGACCATGTGAAAAACAACATGTTCGGGGGTCGATTGCAGCCGTTTCAAGTTTGTCCCTGCGATTTATTTAGAAAATACACACAGGGCTACGAATATTCAGCCCTGCCGAAAGTTAGATAGCCCCGTTGAGTTACTCAAGAGTTATCTGAATTCGGGCCTCAGTCTCCCACCCACGGATTCCCACGTACGTGAGGTGTGGGAATTTGGGAATAATGAGACACCTATATAAGTACAGAACACGAATGAACGAAAGAAATCAAAGAAACACATCCACATTAATTATTTAAAAGAAACGACTAAGACACCTATCCAACGAAAACGAAAGAAAATTAACCGAGAACCTCATCAATCCACGGCGAATCTTAACACCGCCATTCAGAAAACGCCATCTATGTTTACATATACAAACCGACCGAGACAGAATATGGACTAATCGACAATTTATTAAAAAAAGGATCTATAGTAATTGTTTTTATCATTTAAAATAAATTGAAATGATTATATAACTATTATATAAACATAATAATTTTAAATAAATGAGATTGACCGTTTAAATTAAGTGAACATTGTAACAAATTTTGACACAGAGACTTTTTGTTTATGAAAGTGCCGAATATTATACTCTATTATTTTTTTAATAACAGAAAGATACCTGACACATAATTATTGTCTTTTTTGCAAGAAACATTTATTTTGCTTGAAAATTATTTGAAAATAGTGACATCTATCGGTCGGAAGGATAACTATAAATATCCTCGGTTCCAGTATTTATTTATCGAAAATACGTAAAAATATACTGACGAAATTAAGAATCACCTCGTTTTTTAAAGTCGGGTAAATGGCCATAAAACACTTCGAATGTACCTTTTTAGACTAACTATACTTTTACTAACAAACTTATAATGATCATAGATGGCATCACATATACTTATATCCAGTTTTGGATGATCCCTGTTTTGTTCGGGACTATGTACAAAGGAGAGGTCAAGCTGTACACCGAAAACCACTCAACCGATTGTGATGTAACATATACTATTTGATAGGTTTGAGTATCCTTTGTACATGAGTGTAAGTTTTATTGAAATCAATTCCGCCATTTTAGAGATCCTTAGCAACATAGGGAAAGACGTCGGACAGACAGACAGACATAAATTCTAAAAATTATCAAGTATTGCTTTTTAGTATTTTCCTAGATTTTTTAGCTAATTTTCGTCAAAATATCTTTAATGTACAGACTTTTTCACCTCTACAGTTTTATTATAGTATAGATAATAATTACTCAAAAACAATTTGATGAATATTTTAAATTATACTTGCAACTTGCAAGATTTTTTTTATAAATACTTAATAGTTGCTCAAAAACTTTTATGAGATTGTTTAAAATTATAGTTGCAATTCAATTCTAATGTGTAATTTAATTCTAAATAAATTGTTATTTTTAAACAGAAAACAAAATTACATTTTATTTGATGTAGGTACTTCATCAATCTTAATCAGCCTAGCCGAGAGGTTTGCAGACTGGTATTCAGAGGTTCATAACTTCATCGACGGCGGCGCGCAACTTCAAAAAGTCAGTACTTTTCGAAGTTGTAGAGTTGGTGGACTATATGGCCTTACCCTTCTTATAATGAGAAGAGACCGTACCCAGCAGTGGGACGCTGGGACAATTATAAACAAGACTCGTATCGTATTTGTATAATACTTGACGGCGCTTTGAATAATTCTAGACGTCATTTCCAACCTGACGCAACGCCGTATGCCAGTGTAAGATTTGTTGGTAAACGGCATTGCTCGAAATCCGTCTTGGTCAAAGGGGTGTGCCACGTGTTCGGTGGAGTGCCGTGTAACATTATTGGGTAATTACCATTATTACCATTGCCGGGATATTGGACTATCGCAGACTTAATATTAACTGTATTTCGATTGTCAATGTACCTACTTAATAATTGTAACGAACTGATATTAAAAGCTGTCAAGTGAAAAGTGCATTTTATATTCTTTGCCCATTTACCCACGCCTCGTTGGTCTCTCGGCATAAATGTGCGCGTGGGATTGGGAGGTCTCGGGTTCGATTCCCAAGTCGAGCAAAGTGTTACTAGGTTTTCCGTAAGGAAGTTCTCAGTAGCAGCACGGAGTCTGGTAATGTGCCCGGTACGGCAATAGGCTCGTCCCCTATTACGTGGGACCTAAAAATTCGTGGCGAAATGTGGGTGTAATATTTCACCTCTGCCTACCCCTTCAGGGATACAGGCGTGAGTCTTTAAATAAAAAATAAAAACAAATAATTTAAAAAAATTACCCACGCCTGTTGATTCAATCCCTTCCTTATAATGAAGCCGTCGAGCCTTTATACTAGTTTACCGCGTGGAATAATAGGACTACTTACACACTGTTATCGCAATCTAAACTAAGCAGAGCATGAATTATGACAATAATCAGATAAACATAAAGGCAACATTTCAGAACTCCAAACGTGACTTATTTTTTAAATAAATAAATTTAAGTAATCAATAAATTGATTAACCAATCTACACTAATATTATAAAGAGGTAGTATTTTTGTTTGTTTGTAATGGATAAACTCAATAACTACTAGACCGATTTTAAAAATTCTTTCACCATTACAAACCTACATTATCTGCGAGTAACATAGGCTATATTTTATTTTAGAAAAATAGGGGTCCGTAAGATATTTGGGTTTTTCGGGTACGCGAAGTAGTTCCCTCAGGACGCGGGTGAAACCGCGGGAAACGGCTAGTTTAATATAAAATGGTAATAATAACAATATAGGTCTGATGAGATAACTTATAAAATCTATACATATAAATGAAATTGGAGTGTCTGTTTGTAATATTAAAATACTTAACCGCTTTTTAGTTAATGCATATGGACCACGGAAGAGAATTTTTTTTCTGTTCTGAGATATGGACGTATACACGGTACACATACCGAAATGATTTTTTTTACCATTTTTGTCTGAATGTCTATCTGACTGTCTGTCTGTTTGTTTTCGCTAGTTTCTGGAACGGCTGGACCGATTTTGACGGGACGTTCACTGGCGGACAGCTGACGTACCAAGGAGTAACTTAGGCTGTAAATTAACCGGGTACGCGAAGTAGTTCCCTCAGGACGGGTGAAACCGCGGGAAATACCTAATAAACAATAAGTAAGGATGCCTGTTTAGGTTGAATCTGTGGCACAGGTTGCTAAAGCGTTTATAAATAACTAAGTACAGTATCTAATATATTGTGTTTAAGACGAATGTGTATGTAGGTACACTCGCTAGCTTGATTGGTTGGCTTGGCGGCCTGTTTACAGGAAGTAGACGTCTCCAGTTAGACAGGAACACAAGTTACTTAATATTAATCGTTACTTCAAAATCAAATAATGTCTTGGGGCCCTGGGATCTTACTCTACGTCTTATGCTTGCATATTCTTAAAAACATACATTTGTATATACAGGATGTAACAAGACCCTTAACGAAAACTGAAACCCAATGTTGTACCAATCACTATGAACATTTTATACTTCGGCACCATACCGGGGAAATTACTGGTTCAGGAGATATTGAGGTTCAAAGTGAGTATGGTATTTTTCTAATTAGGTACAAAATCGATGCATTTACCCCGCCAATATGTTCTTTAGATGGACTATAACCCCATGGATAAGTAGGTATTTCGATCATTGCACGCGCGCGCTTTTAATTGCGGTTTAAAAAATTTGAAAACTCAAAAAAAAATTCGTGTCTCAGGTATTATTTTTGCTTAGTATGACTTGGCATGATGTCCACAACGAGTAGACTTCGGCTTGGTGATGGATCTTGTGACACCCTGTATTTCTATGTGACGCGACTTGTCGTACGTTATTGATCGACAATGTTAAGCAAGGTTCACACAGGTCACCACATGGATAGGTGGCCGCTCGTTGTGTCACAGAGCGCGACCATATTTCGAAGAGTAAGTAGTTATGCTGTCGGTCCCGGTTCTTGTCTCAGGGCAAGTAGGTCATGTCGGAGGCCTTCGGGCGGTCTGAAAACTCTGACACTAGAGTTAGCCACATTCACACAAAAAAATCAATAAGTATATCTGTACGTTTATTTTATAATATTGAGTCAAACTAAGTTACCATTCTTTTGACGTATTTTAGATAGATAAGTACTAGCTGACCCGGCAAACGTGGTTTTGCAAATTTTTTTTTTTTTGAAAAATAGATGTTGGCCGATTCTCATAGATACCGGATAAGCACAAAAAATTTCATCAAAATCGGTCAAGCCGTTTCGGACGAGTATGGGAACCAAAACTGTGACACAAGAATTTTATATATTAGATCTACCTATATACTTTATTGTACACCAGCAAAAGTACCTACAAGACATTTTTATAGCGTGGCCAGCGGTGTACTCTAAAGTATGATACAATAAAATTAAAAGATGTACCTAAATAAGCGGTCTTGTCGCAAGATACAATTTCTCGCAGACGACCAAGAATCATCATCCTCTTAGCGTTATCCCAGTTTCAATCTGGGGTCCGCTCACTAGTCTAACCGGATTTGGCTGAATATTAGCGAGACGACCAAGAATGGAATATATTATTTGCTGATGTCAATAATGGATAGGTGTAAGCATCATCATATTTATTTTATCGCACGAACATTATTTTATCTTGGCTGGGAATCGAACCCACGAACTCCGGCTTAGCATTCACGCTTACTTACTATTATACTAAAAGTCAAATATTTTAAAAGCCGCAATTTAATGTTTACCAAAAATACTGCTTTATTAATAGTGCCCAAATAAAGCCATTTTTCAACATTACCGTAAATAAACTGTCAGATGAAATAGGATGTTTCATGTTGAAAAGATTCAAGCAATTGAAAAATTAACATTTTATTACGGACTTACGGATTAGATACGGATATGGATTTTACCCACTGGACCACAGATGCAATCAGGTGACAGCTGATCGGGTCCCGGGTTTAATTCTTGGGTCGGACGAAGTTGTTACCGAGTTTTTTCGAATTCTCTGTAGCAGCATGGAGCCTGGCAAAATGCCCCCTGTTATGTTGTACTACAGATTCATAGCAGTGCGAAATATGGGTGTTATAATATTACAGCTCTGCCTATCCCTTCAGGGATACAGGCTGGAAAAGGCAAAAATAAAAACGTTTCATTATAAACTGCACGAGTTGTCTTTAGGTGGTTACTGGCGGCATCGTAGCAAAATAAGTTAAACGCGATTCACTTTGGTTTCCTAAGTCAAAACAAAGAATGTGTTAGGTATTGTCAATATTTTTGGTAACGTGGCCTTTTTACAAATAAGGGATTTCACCCGCGCATTTCCCCTCCGCGTGTATTATACACCCTGTACACCTAAACCTTCCTCAGGAATCTCACTATCTATTGGTGAAAGCCGCACACAAAAATCCAGTTGGTGGTTTTTGTGAATATTGTGATCATACAAAAAGACAGACGCAGCCAGAGGAGTCAAGCTTTGTATATGTAAAAATAGATTACACATTTTACTTGCGTTATCGCGCATAACAACATTCTTGGTCCATAAATAATCTTTTGGACTATTTATCCCAATATCTGTCAGAAAGAATATACCTGTCACATTTTAACGATCGCCTACTGAGTAACTTGATTGACAAAGCGCCATATTTTATTAACTACAGTTTTTGAATGTTGCGTACCCCAGAAACAGCTATAATATAGTGGAGCTACTTATAGACTGCCATGCAGATGGTATCGGGTTCGAATCCAGGGCGCGCACCACTCACTTTTTGATGTCTGTTAATGGTTAATGATCGCTTGCTATGCGGTGAAGGAAGACATGGTGAGGAAACCTGCATGGCTGCTAATTCTTCATGATTTTCTCGGAATACTTGCGTAGCAAACTGTGGCGACAGCATGCCTCGGGTATTGAACTCGAGACTGCATAGCAATCTGCCGTTGCTGTCAACATTTACTCATCATCCTCTTAGCGTTATCCCAGTTTCCATCTGGGGTCCGCTGTCTAGTCTAACCGGATTTGGCTGAATATTAGCTTTTCCACGGAGCGACTGCCTGTCTGACCTCCGCAACCCGAAGGGATAGTGATATTCCATGGTTGAGACTAGTGTCAGTTTATTTAGAAGGTACTGACGCCCTATAACGATTGTCAAAGATCTTCATGACAACCGGGACCGACGGCTTAACGTGCTCTCCGAGGCACGGGACGCTGTCAACATTTACTACTAACCAATTTACTAAACAAACAAAATTCTACTAAATATGGTTAGGTATAGTGTTCAAATTAATACACATAACATAAATTTATCATTTTGGTGGGTTTACACGTATTATTTTTAGTTGTAAATAATTGAAGCCCAATTAGATTGTAAGTATATGAATCAATGACTTCCTCATCGTTATATATCGTAAGTATTTTAGATAATTTATATATTTACACTTGAGGACGCCAGCAGCTACGCCTGCATTTTTTTTTAATTTACCCGTTTTGGCCTATCTCGTGGCAATTTCGAGAAATCCCTTCTTATTGCACCCCTACGGTCCCCAAGGAACATACATGCCGAATTTCAGCTTCCTGCGCCCAATAGTTTCGGCTGTAGCATAGATTATACACTTGGCTGTAGCGTGGCTGTCAGTCAGTCAGTAACGCTAGGATTTTATATATTTAGATAATAATTTATAATAATTATTAATAATAATTTATATCTTAATAACTTGTCTAATCTTTTCTTCAACATTGATTTAAGAAAAAAAAGATTATCATCACTTTTTATTTAAGTAAAATTTCAGTTCAAGGCTAAATTCAAATTTAGATTCTCAATTAAAGGGTAGTTGAATAAATGTTATTTATGACTAGAACAGGAAATAGAGATTTGTTCTGTGTCTATACATATATCTATCGAATAGATAAAAAAAGTTAATTACAAGCATTTTAATTGCAATTAACAATTTAAATACGCACATATCTTTGCAATCTTTTTTAGGAAATATAAATAACAATTAAATATTTTGATAGAAACTACCTTAGTGAATAAAGTAACTAGCGCTATTTGTAGATAGTCTGTGCATGTTTGAATCTACCGGTGACTAATATAACAATCATACCCACATAATTACACAAATTATTAGTCAGGCACCATTCCCCGACACGTGTGTAAGCTAAGCGGTAATATTTAGAAAATACAGCTCCTACAATATCAATAATCCATTGAAATAATACCAAGTTTATGTAAACCCCGCCATTTTGACCTTTTTTGAATATTGAACGTTGATTCTGACTCTTTGGCGGGAATTGTAGCAAGATGGACGTTTGGAAGCTAATGTCGGTTTTTCTAATTTTGAATTCTTGTTCCGCGAGCTACCATGAGCAGTATAGAGGTATGTTTTTTACGTTTATATTTATTTATTGTTCATCCTTTACAAAATATCGCAATCCACTGCTGGACCTAGCCTGTCCTAAATTATTTCTCAATAGCACTGCGTCAAAGCCTACTATGCCACGCTGCGCGCTGGCCAGACGAGTTGGTATAGGGTTAGATGTCTGGGCGTGAGATTTCGTCTCTTCGCAAAGATATTATTTTCTTGTCTATTTTCTTTTACGACACCCACGCAACGGATTATCAAAATTATGCTTAGACATTTTTATGTCGAAGATTTTGTATTTTAGTAGTAAGAGGCTGGATTTTGATATGTTTCTTAGGTCTATTTTTTATAGATTGGGTGATTAAGGTGTCATTTTATATTTTAACAATCATTAGATGAATTTAGTTTTGCTTGATGAGGGTACATGAAAAATATAAAAAAGTGGTTTCGTATTTTTGAAACATGTGGCATGTCGTAAAAATTACTGAAATAACTTTCTGTTACTGTCAGCTCTCCAAAGAAATATAATGATTCACATTTATTTTAGAGTACCTAATAGCCGATATGTGCTAATCACATAATAATGTATTTATGTTATATAATATATTATCATATATGTATGTATTTATTATATTCTATATGTAAGAATTTTTTTCACGTAACTGATTCAGTACCTATACAATACACCTACCTTTCTCTCTCAACACCACTCAAAGGTAGACTGTGAGACAATGCCCTTGGCATTAAGTCCGTCTGTACACTCTACGTGTATGAAGTTTTAATAATAAATAATAAATAACTATAATGTAGGTATGGTGCTATTGGACGATCCGATTAAATAAATTTTGTTACCTTTGTTAGGCTAGTTTGTAATATTTTTTTTGTTTCAGTGCCAACAACGTGGATAACAATTGGGAGTCGTTCGTGTCCGGTAACAAAGAGTACTTGGTGCAGAACTCGCTCGTCACCTGGGAGAACGCCATGATACTCTGTCGGTGAGTTGAAATAGTGATATGTTTTCTTTTTGTTAGCCTATATTTTCACATGGCTTCGGAGAACACGTTAAGCCGTCGGTCGCGGCTGTCATAAAGATCGTTGACGGTCGCTATTCGCCGTTACCGGGCACCCCACAGAGCGACGGCCTGTCTGACTTCAACAACCCAAATGGCTAGCGATCCGAGGCACAGGCCAAGCGATAATTAGTAATTCAATACGCACATAGCTGCGAAAAGTGAGTGGTGATTCGAACCCTATACTCTCTGCACGGCGGTCTCTTGGTATCTCCACTATACTAGGCTATCGCTGCTTTTGAGGACGTGTTCTCAATATTAATGTTTTTTTGCAGAGGATATCACAATGGCACTTTAGCTGTGATTGACACAAGAGAAAAGGCAGAGTTTTTAGCTGAAGCGCTCTCTGAATCACAGTTTGGTAAGTAAAACACACTTAATACTGTCGCGCAATTTATAAACGCAGTAAAGAACATGTTTCGATTGCTAGAAAAACGCGGTAAATGTTGAAATTTTGTTTGTCATCATCATCATCATCAGCGTGTCATAGTCCACTGCTGGATATAGGCCTCTCCAATGGCACACCACTGAGTCCGACTTTCGGCTCTTTGTGTCCATAATTTATTGTCCGTGTAATTTTGTTTGTGCCCACAATTAGTTAGATACGCAAATATAAGTAAAAAAAGCCATCCTAATAGAGAAAAAACGGGTTTTTGATTCTTGTACATCGTAACGTTAGCATCTCAAATAAGTATCTAAAACAACTATAAAAGCAGTAAGATGTACTTGCTGCGTTTATAAATTGTTTGGCAGAATAGTTGTGTAACCTATCACAATGTACATGCAGTGACAATTTAATCCTTATTTAAGTACGCTACAAAGGTCAAAGTGAATAACATGATGAGTTGTCGAGTGTATCCAATTTATAGTGCGAAAACAAAAACAGATTAACCGCCTAAAAGAAGGTTAGGTTATCTTCATAAAGTTTATTATTTGTAAATGGAAACCTACACGGTATGACTGTACCTAATACTTCTCCTTCTCAAATAATCGTAATCATTACACAAACATTTAACCTGAGTGGGAATCGAATCCACGACCACCGGCTTAGGAGCAAGGAGAAGCGGCTGATAAGTAGCAATAAATACATTGTTGATCGACTAGCGATAGTTTATTTCGTCTAATGCTCCTGCTACACCTGCGTCCGTGATGCGATGTGGCTAACGGTTTAACGCATTAAATGACTAATGGCCAACACACATTAAGCAGGTGTAGCAGTACCATAATTATACGCCAATCATTACAAATTATTAGACCTGTAAAATAACCCTAACTAACATCACGAAACGTGCCCTTAATCCCTACAGACCTATCGTCAGGTGTGCGTTTCGATGGCGCGGCCATGAAGTTTTTTTTTTTTAAATGGTGACAAGATTTTGTAAAAATTTGTGAAAGTAGACTCCCAAAACCATAAATTTGTCAAAGCTATGGTTAAAAAGTTATAAGGGTCTGAACGTGGCCGCGCCATTGAAACGCTCCGAACCGCGCGGCTACGGAGATCTTTAAAACTAAGCATTGCAGAGACCTGAAATTTTAAGTAACAGATTGAATTTGTAAACAATTTGTAAAAATATAGAAAAAAATCCTGAGCTTACACTTTAGGAGGTATAAGACTAATACGCCATGGCCGCGCCATTGAAACGGTGAAAAACACATTTTCGCCGATATCTCGCTGAGAAAGCAACGCAGACGTCTGAATTTTTTGTAAAACCTGGATTTGAATTTGTCAAAACTAGTAAAATGAAACAAAAAATCCTAGGTTTATATTTTTGGAGCTTTAAGACTAATACGCCATGGCTGCGCCATTGAAACGGTGAAAAACACATTTTCGCCGATATCTCGCTGAAAAAGCAACGCAGACGTCTGAAGTTTTCTGTAAAACCCAGATTTGAATTTGTCAAAACTACTAAAAATAAAACAAAACATCCTAGGTTCATATTTCAGGAGCTGTAGGACTAAAACGTCATGGCCGCGCCATTGAAACAGTGAAAAATGCGTAATCTACAGCTCCTGAAATGTGAACCTAGGGTTTTATGTGCATTTTTACCTGTTTTGACAAATTCAGATCTAGGTTGTCAAAAAACTTCAGACCTCTGCGATGCTTTTCCAGCGAGATATCGGCGATTGCGTATTTTATCACCGTTTCAATGGCGCGGCCATGACGTATTAGTCTTTATATCTCCAGAAATATAAACCTAGGATTTTTTGTTTTATTTTTACTAGTTTTGACAAATTCAAATCTGGGTTTTACAAAAAACTTCAGACGTCTGCGTTGCTTTTTCAGCGAGATATCGGCGAAAATGTGTTTTTCACCGTTTCAATGGCGCAGCCATGGCTTATTTAGTCTTACAGCTCCTAAAATATAAGCTCAGGACATTTTTCTATATTTTTAATTTTTTTTTACAAATTCAATCTGTTACTTAACAAAATTCCAGGTCTCTGCAATGCTTAGTTTTAAAGATCTCCGTGGCCGCGCGGTTCGGAGCGTTTCAATGGCGCAGCCACGTTCAAACCCTTATAACTTTAACCATAGCTTTGACAAATGTATGGTTTTGGGATTTTACAAATTTTTACAAAATCTTGTCGCCATTTTTTTTTAAAAAAAACGTCATGGCTGCGCCATCGAAACGGACACATCGTCAGTATGTCATATTATTGCTAAACGTACATATATATCCCTTCAGACCTATCGTCAGTATGGGTGGGTGCCCGGCGAGAGTCAGCGGAGGACCCCGCCGGGTACCGTTGGGGACCGGGCATGGAGCTCCGCCGGACCGCGCTCGACGTCCTCGCCAGCGAGAGAGACGAGAATCTTAACAGGCATTTTCCTGTGGTGAGTTATTTGACGAGCAATTTTAAGCATAACATCTCTTACAAAAATTTTTTTAAGTCTGCCGGAGAGACTGACAATTTGCTTTGAGCAGTCTAACATTCAATATTTTTTATTTTAATTTTTATGAGCCTGTAACGTCCCACTGCACGGCAAAGGCCTCCCCACTCTTCTTCCACAAGTCCCTATCTTCTCTCTCCTGGAACCAATCGTTTTTGAAGGAGTCTAGTTCATCTCGCCATCGCCGTCTCGGCCTGCCGCGATGTCGTCTGCCGTTTGAGGGGGTCCATAGAGTTGTTAATTTGGCCCATTTATCATCTGACATGCGACAGATATGTCCTGCCCTAGCGTGGCAGCTTTTCGAGTGACTTCCGCGATGTTTGTGATGGAACGGATAGTAGTATTCCTTATCCGGTCTGTTAATTTGAGACCCAGAATACTCCGTTCGCTCGCTCTTTGGCACACCTCGAGCGTCGATCTCTGTTCTTTTGCTAAAGACCAAATTTGAGAGCCAAATGTATGTGAGGATGGGGAGAATGCACACGTCCATGAGCTGCCTCTTAAGGGAAAGAGGAAGATTCCCCTTCATCATATCTTTCATGGCCCAATAGCTCCTCCAGGCATTTTCAGTACGTATAGCGACTTCTTTGTTTTGTCTTGCCTGGAAAGAGACTATTTGACCATTGATTTTTTGAGCATTGATATTCATCGTCGATATTCATCGACGTATGCATATCCTCCCCACCTCTCACTACGATTCTACGATGTATGGTGTTCGTCATCAGCTTGGTCTTTGCCATGTTCAACGTCTAGGCTTGCCATGCAAAGGTCTTCCAGCATTTTTGTCATCTCGAAAGATGTTGACGAAAAGAGGACAATATCTTCGGCGAATCGGAGATTGGACAATCTTTTGTCGCCAACCATAACACCCTTTTCCGCCCAGCGTGCAGCCAGCTTTTGGAACACGTCCTCTAGTACAGCCGTAAATCATTTCGGGGATAGTGGGTCTCCTTGCTTGACTCTTTTTCTGATGCGGAAGGATGGTCCTGTCAATGAACCAATTTTAATAGCGGCGGTGCTGGTTTTATAAATATTTCGCAGCAGTTATATTTAAGGGAGATCGATTTGTTGTTTATAAAGAGCAATGAGAATTGAGCTGTGAGTGATGATATCGAAGGCCTTTGTATAATCCACGAATTAAATGCTATATAGAGCAGGAGTCGGAATTCTATATGTTTTTCAATGACTTGGTTGACAGAATGAAGGTGATCAATAGTAGAAAAGCTGCAGCGGAAACCGGCTTGTTCCGGAGGCTGATATTTGTCGAGTGTGCCCAATATTGTTATCTCGATTACTTTAATAAAAACTTTGTACATATGTGAGACCAAACTAATAGGGCGGTAGTTGTTTTTGTCCGACTTATCACCTTTTGTATGGAGAAGGATGATTTGTGAGTGGCAAAATGATTGAGGAAGAATTCCAGTTTTCAAAATACAATTGAAGAAGTTGGTTATATGCGGCAGAAGAACTGGTTCTCCAATTTTTTAAGTTTCAGCTGTTATGCCATCTTCACCCGGGCTCTTGCTATATTTCATACTTAAGGCCTTGCGTACTTCCCAATAAGTAAAGGAGGGATACGATCGATATGTTAAATAAATATTAAAAAATATGTCTATGTATGTAGAAGTCAATGGTGCGCGCCCGTGGATTCGAACTCGATACCTTCTGTATGGCAGTAATAGGTATTTCCACTAGGCTACCGCCGCCTTCAACATAACCAGCTCGTACGTACCAAACACAAAATAAGTTGATTGCTAAATTAGCAATTTACAATAAGTTTAAGGCAGCGATAGCCTAGGGACTACCAGATGAATGCAAATGCTACGCAGCTACGAATCCATATAGCGAGTTACGTGCATATTGAATTTTGTTATCACATGCTAAACGGTGAAGAAAAACATCGTGAGGACACCTGCAATATCTAAGAGTTAATTTAAAAAGACATGTGAAGTCTGCCAACCCGCACTTGGCCAGCGTGGTGGACTATAGCCTGCCCCTTCTCAAAGTGAGAAGTTTCTCGTACCAAGCCGTGGGACAATTCTGTAGAGGGCTGATACGATACCTCGATAGTTCGTTATTAATTGTGTTTATTTCGTTTCTACAGTGGCTAAATCGAACCCACGTACCAGTACCAGAGGGTGGCGCAGACTGCGTAGCGATGGAGCGAGTCAACCACGACAGCCCCGTGTTCTTAGACCTGCCCTGCACGCTCGAGAGACCCTTCGCCTGCCAGAGAGGTGACACACAGACACACACACAGTATATAACTATGTGTTAGTAACAGTTGATAGAGCGAGTCAACCACGACAGCCCCGTGTTCTTAGACCTGCCCTGCACGCTCGAGAGACCCTTCGCCTGCCAGAGAGGTGACACACACACACACAGTATATAACTATGTATTAGTAACAGTTGATAGAGCGAGTCAACCACGACAGCCCCGTGTTCTTAGACCTGCCCTGCACGCTCGAGAGACCCTTCGCCTGCCAGAGAGGTGACACACACACACACAGTATATAACTATGTATTAGTAACAGTTGATAGAGCGAGTCAACCACGACAGCCCCGTGTTCTTAGACCTGCCCTGCACGCTCGAGAGACCCTTCGCCTGCCAGAGAGGTGACACACACACAGTATATAACTATGTATTAGTAACAGTTGATAGAGCGAGTCAACCACGACAGCCCCGTGTTCTTAGACCTGCCCTGCACGCTCGAGAGACCCTTCGCCTGCCAGAGAGGTGACACACACACACACAGTATATAACTATGTATTAGTAACAGTTGATAGAGCGAGTCAACCACGACAGCCCCGTGTTCTTAGACCTGCCCTGCACGCTCGAGAGACCCTTCGCCTGCCAGAGAGGTGACACACACACACACACAGTATATAACTATGTATTAGTAACAGTTGATAGAGCGAGTCAACCACGACAGCCCCGTGTTCTTAGACCTGCCCTGCACGCTCGAGAGACCCTTCGCCTGCCAGAGAGGTGACACACACACAGTATATAACTATGTATTAGTAACAGTTGATAGAGCGAGTCAACCACGACAGCCCCGTGTTCTTAGACCTGCCCTGCACGCTCGAGAGACCCTTCGCCTGCCAGAGAGGTGACACACACACACACAGTATATAACTATGTATTAGTAACAGTTGATAGAGCGAGTCAACCACGACAGCCCCGTGTTCTTAGACCTGCCCTGCACGCTCGAGAGACCCTTCGCCTGCCAGAGAGGTGACACACACACACACACAGTATATAACTATGTATTAGTAACAGTTGATAGAGCGAGTCAACCACGACAGCCCCGTGTTCTTAGACCTGCCCTGCACGCTCGAGAGACCCTTCGCCTGCCAGAGAGGTGACACACAGACACACACACAGTATATAACTATGTGTTAGTAACAGTTGATAGAGCGAGTCAACCACGACAGCCCCGTGTTCTTAGACCTGCCCTGCACGCTCGAGAGACCCTTCGCCTGCCAGAGAGGTGACACACACACACACACAGTATATAACTATGTATTAGTAACAGTTGATAGAGCGAGTCAACCACGACAGCCCCGTGTTCTTAGACCTGCCCTGCACGCTCGAGAGACCCTTCGCCTGCCAGAGAGGTGACACACACACACACACAGTATATAACTATGTATTAGTAACAGTTGATAGAGCGAGTCAACCACGACAGCCCCGTGTTCTTAGACCTGCCCTGCACGCTCGAGAGACCCTTCGCCTGCCAGAGAGGTGACACACACACACACACACAGTATATAACTATGTATTAGTAACAGTTGATAGAGCGAGTCAACCACGACAGCCCCGTGTTCTTAGACCTGCCCTGCACGCTCGAGAGACCCTTTGCCTGCCAGAGAGGTGACACACACACACACAGTATATAACTATGTATTAGTAACAGTTGATAGAGCGAGTCAACCACGACAGCCCCGTGTTCTTAGACCTGCCCTGCACGCTCGAGAGACCCTTCGCCTACCAGAGAGGTGACACACACACACACACACACACACACAGTATATAACTATGTATTAGTAACAGTTGATAGAGCGAGTCAACCACGACAGCCCCGTGTTCTTAGACCTGCCCTGCACGCTCGAGAGACCCTTCGCCTGCCAGAGAGGTGACACACACACAGTATATAACTATGTATTAGTAACAGTTGATAGAGCGAGTCAACCACGACAGCCCCGTGTTCTTAGACCTGCCCTGCACGCTCGAGAGACCCTTCGCCTGCCAGAGAGGTGACACACACACAGTATATAACTATGTATTAGTAACAGTTGATAGAGCGAGTCAACCACGACAGCCCCGTGTTCTTAGACCTGCCCTGCACGCTCGAGAGACCCTTTGCCTGCCAGAGAGGTGACACACACACACACAGTATATAACTATGTATTAGTAACAGTTGATAGAGCGAGTCAACCACGACAGCCCCGTGTTCTTAGACCTGCCCTGCACGCTCGAGAGACCCTTCACCTGCCAGAGAGGTGACACACACACACACACAGTATATAACTATGTATTAGTAACAGTTGATAGAGCGAGTCAACCACGACAGCCCCGTGTTCTTAGACCTGCCCTGCACGCTCGAGAGACCCTTCGCCTGCCAGAGAGGTGACACACACACAGTATATAACTATGTATTAGAAACAGTTGATAGAGCGAGTCAACCACGACAGCCCCGTGTTCTTAGACCTGCCCTGCACGCTCGAGAGACCCTTCGCCTGCCAGAGAGGTGACACACACACACACACAGTATATAACTATGTATTAGTAACAGTTGATAGAGCGAGTCAACCACGACAGCCCCGTGTTCTTAGACCTGCCCTGCACGCTCGAGAGACCCTTCGCCTGCCAGAGAGGTGACACACACACACACACACAGTATATAACTATGTATTAGTAACAGTTGATAGAGCGAGTCAACCACGACAGCCCCGTGTTCTTAGACCTGCCCTGCACGCTCGAGAGACCCTTCGCCTGCCAGAGAGGTGACACACACACACACAGTATATAACTATGTATTAGTAACAGTTGATAGAGCGAGTCAACCACGACAGCCCCGTGTTCTTAGACCTGCCCTGCACGCTCGAGAGACCCTTCGCCTACCAGAGAGGTGACACACACACACACACACACACACACACAGTATATAACTATGTATTAGTAACAGTTGATAGAGCGAGTCAACCACGACAGCCCCGTGTTCTTAGACCTGCCCTGCACGCTCGAGAGACCCTTCGCCTGCCAGAGAGGTGACACACACACAGTATATAACTATGTATTAGTAACAGTTGATAGAGCGAGTCAACCACGACAGCCCCGTGTTCTTAGACCTGCCCTGCACGCTCGAGAGACCCTTCGCCTGCCAGAGAGGTGACACACACACACACAGTATATAACTATGTATTAGTAACAGTTGATAGAGCGAGTCAACCACGACAGCCCCGTGTTCTTAGACCTGCCCTGCACGCTCGAGAGACCCTTCGCCTGCCAGAGAGGTGACACACACACACACAGTATATAACTATGTATTAGTAACAGTTGATAGAGCGAGTCAACCACGACAGCCCCGTGTTCTTAGACCTGCCCTGCACGCTCGAGAGACCCTTCACCTGCCAGAGAGGTGACACACACACACACACAGTATATAACTATGTATTAGTAACAGTTGATAGAGCGAGTCAACCACGACAGCCCCGTGTTCTTAGACCTGCCCTGCACGCTCGAGAGACCCTTCGCCTGCCAGAGAGGTGACACACACACACACACAGTATATAACTATGTATTAGTAACAGTTGATAGAGCGAGTCAACCACGACAGCCCCGTGTTCTTAGACCTGCCCTGCACGCTCGAGAGACCCTTCGCCTGCCAGAGAGGTGACACACACACACACAGTATATAACTATGTATTAGTAACAGTTGATAGAGCGAGTCAACCACGACAGCCCCGTGTTCTTAGACCTGCCCTGCACGCTCGAGAGACCCTTCGCCTGCCAGAGAGGTGACACACACACACACACAGTATATAACTATGTATTAGTAACAGTTGATAGAGCGAGTCAACCACGACAGCCCCGTGTTCTTAGACCTGCCCTGCACGCTCGAGAGACCCTTCGCCTGCCAGAGAGGTGACACACACACAGTATATAACTATGTATTAGTAACAGTTGATAGAGCGAGTCAACCACGACAGCCCCGTGTTCTTAGACCTGCCCTGCACGCTCGAGAGACCCTTCGCCTGCCAGAGAGGTGACACACACACACACAGTATATAACTATGTATTAGTAACAGTTGATAGAGCGAGTCAACCACGACAGCCCCGTGTTCTTAGACCTGCCCTGCACGCTCGAGAGACCCTTCGCCTGCCAGAGAGGTGACACACACACACACACAGTATATAACTATGTATTAGTAACAGTTGATAGAGCGAGTCAACCACGACAGCCCCGTGTTCTTAGACCTGCCCTGCACGCTCGAGAGACCCTTCGCCTGCCAGAGAGGTGACACACACACACACAGTATATAACTATGTATTAGTAACAGTTGATAGAGCGAGTCAACCACGACAGCCCCGTGTTCTTAGACCTGCCCTGCACGCTCGAGAGACCCTTCGCCTGCCAGAGAGGTGACACACACACACACACAGTATATAACTATGTATTAGTAACAGTTGATAGAGCGAGTCAACCACGACAGCCCCGTGTTCTTAGACCTGCCCTGCACGCTCGAGAGACCCTTCGCCTGCCAGAGAGGTGACACACACACACAGTATATAACTATGTATTAGTAACAGTTGATAGAGCGAGTCAACCACGACAGCCCCGTGTTCTTAGACCTGTCCTGCACGCTCGAGAGACCCTTCGCCTGCCAGAGAGGTGACACACACACACACAGTATATAACTATGTATTAGTAACAGTTGATAGAGCGAGTCAACCACGACAGCCCCGTGTTCTTAGACCTGCCCTGCACGCTCGAGAGACCCTTTGCCTGCCAGAGAGGTGACACACACACACACAGTATATAACTATGTATTAGTAACAGTTGATAGAGCGAGTCAACCACGACAGCCCCGTGTTCTTAGACCTGCCCTGCACGCTCGAGAGACCCTTCGCCTGCCAGAGAGGTGACACACACACAGTATATAACTATGTATTAGTAACAGTTGATAGAGCGAGTCAACCACGACAGCCCCGTGTTTTTAGACTTGTCACTACACAGCATTATTACTAAGAAGGACCTCGTTTTTGTAGTTTTGTTTTAAATTTTTCAAATGTGTTTTAAAAAGTACAAGTTCCTAGTTGACCGCTGACCATGCATGTGCATGCACGCGAAGTGTCGCCGCAACACTACTGGTTTATATGCATTTCTATGAATTACCTTTTGTAGCAAGCGACACGTCGTTTACGCTGCGCCGTAGACGACGTGTGTATGTACACACGTCGTCGATTTACCACGGTCGGAAGATTCACTGGTTTCTATTAGTGATTAACCAGATCGTTGAAAATGTATATCCGCGGATACGGATCGCAATACGGATATTTGGTGTCAAGATCCCTGGATACGGATATCGATACGGATCTTTATTTTCTTACTGAATCGATGTCGTTGCGTGCGTCCTTGAAACGATAGCGGACGTCACGCACGCCCGGCGGAATTATAGACAGTTCATGTTTCGATTTATATTGAGAATTTAATAGCATTCCATCCTATCAATTGAAAATTTGTAAGTTCACCTTATAAATTTGATAGGATGAAAAGATCCGTAAAAGATCCGCGAGAAAAGTAACAGATACGGATACGGAGCTTTCTTCTTCCTCGGATATCCGCGGATACGTATATCCGGCACATCACTAGTGTCTATGTAGAAACCGGTAGTCTCGCGTGAATCTTAACTTAATCTTGGACCAGTATCATCATCATTGTCTCAGCATTATACCAGTTGCATCCAAGACTAGCACCTCTGAGCCTGGTGTCCACACTCTAGTTTAACTTAATTTGACCGTATTAGCCTTCCCGCAGGACGACTGCCGTCGGACGTCCGTAACACAAAGGGATAGCGATATTCCAAGGTTTGGAGTAGTGTCAGTTTAAACAGAGGTACGGACTACCTGCGACCGTGAAAGATCTTCATGGCAGTTGGGACCGACAGCTTGACTCTCCCAGGCACGGGGCAACTGATAATTAACAAAATTTAATACACATATAACTTCGAAATTGCAGTAGTGCGTGTGGACACGTAGACCCCGAGACGCGACTGGGATAGAATGCTGGAATGAAGTATTAACCAAAAACACTTTTAAAACTAAAGTTTTAAACAGAAGCATATTGAACGGTGCCAACAATTTAAGATACTTGCAACTGTTACAACTAAGAGGCAGCGATAGCCTAGTGGAGATACCAACAGACTGCCATGCAGAGGGTATCGGGTTCGAATCCACGGCGCGCACCAATGACTTTTCGGAGTTATGTGCGTATTGAGTTATAATTATCGCTTGCCCCGTGCCTCGGAGAGCACGTTAAGCCGTCGGTCCCGGGCGTCATGAAGATCTTTGACAGTCGTTATAGAGCGTCAGTACCTCTAAATAAACTGACACTAGTCTAAACCATGGAATATCGCTATCCCTTCGGGTTGCGGAGGTCAGACAGGCAGTCGCTCTGTGGAAAAGCTAATATTCCGCCAAATCCGGTTAGACTAGTAAGCGGACCACAGGTTGAAACTGGGATAACGCTAGGAGGATGATGCAACTGTTACAACTAACTGAGTTTCTTGTGTATCCGATTCTACAGAGGCGCAGCCGGTGTCCCGCGTGGCAGAAGTTAGCACAGTGAGATGTCGGGGCGGGTTGTACCGCCTGTATGATGGCAGAATGACCTGGTACCAGGCAGCCGCCTACTGCGTGCTCAGGGGCATGAGGTGATTACCTATCTTATATCTAATACTAATATATAAAGCTGAAGAATTTGTTTGATTGAACGCGCTAATCTCAGGAACTGCTGGCCCGATTTGAAAATACCTTCAGAGATAGCCCATTTATCTTGGAAGGCTATAGGCTATAACATCACGCTTTGAGCCACGGGAGCGGAGCAGTAGTCTTAAATAACGTGGGTATAACCGCGGGCCCATTTAGTTATCTAAAGGTGGTTAAATTTTAAGGGCGATGTTGATTTTGAATAAAACACAAATTATTTAGGAAACTATTGTCATTGCTTTTTACATACATACATAGACTCACGCCTGTTTCCCCGAAGGGGTAGGCAGAGGCATATTAAACGCCCACTTTTCGCCAGTGTTTTGATCCCACGTAATAGGTGGCGAGCCTATTGCCGCTTATTGGGACATTTAGTTTGCCGTCGCCTCGTCCGTTGATCGGCAGGTGCACCACTTGCAGGTGAGGTTGGTGCGGGACCCTAAGGTCTTGGTGGGAACCCTATGCACGCCCCTATGCACATTGCTTTTTATTATGATAATATTGGTATGGTTCAATTATGTATGGAACAAAATATCGGCCAAATGGCCGCCGCGACCTCGGCGGCACAACTCCATCCGATGGTCCAAATTTTCGATGACGTTGAGGCATAATTGAGGTTATATGCCGATAATGTGCTGAATTATCTCATCCTTTAGCTCTTGAATTGTTGCTGGCTAATCGAAGTACACCTTTTCTTTCAAATAACCCCAAAGGAAGAAGTACAACGGTGTCAAATCACATGATCTTGGCGGCCAATTGACATCGCCACCACGTGAGTTAACACGGCCATTGAATTAGCCGCGCAAAAGAGCCATTGTTTCGTTAGCTGTGTGGCAAGTGGCACCGTCCTATTAAAACTACATATCTTCCACGTCTATGTCTTCCAATTCGGGCCGTAAAAAGTCCATTATCATCTCACGATAGCGAACACCATTCACAGTAACTGCCTGACCGGCCTCATTTTGGAAAAAATACGGCTCGATAATGCCGCCAGCCCATAAACCGCACCAAGCAGTCACTCTTTGTGGGTGCTTTAGTTTTTCGACAATCACTCTTGGATTATCGTTCGCCCAAATGCGGCAATTCTGCTTATTGACGAATCCAATGAGGTGAAAATGTGCCTCATCACTGAAGATGATTTTCTTCGAAAATTGATCATCCAGTTGACGGCATAGAATACAAGTGTCACCACCCCCTATCTTCCCGTGGGTGTCGTAAGAGGCGACTAAGGGATAACACGATGCAAATACCATCTTTGCGTAGAGACGGAAAACTCGACATCAAACCCTATACGACTGCCTCGTTGGTCTCGCGGCATAAATATGCGCGTGGGATCGGGAGGTCCCGGGTTCGATTCCTGGGTCGGGCAGTGTTATTGGGTTTTTCTGTCACGAGATTCTCAGTAGCAGCACGGAGTCTGGAAATGTGCCCGGTACGGCAATGGGCTCGCCCCTTATTACGTGGGTCTAAAGTATATCTGGCGAAAAGTGGGTGTAGAAATACACCTCTGCCTACCCCTTTGGGGATAAAAGGCGTGACGATATGTGTATGTATTGATCATCCACTGTTGCCATTTCTTGCCACCATTATAACTATTGACGACGCTTGGAATGGTCAAGAGGCTTTAGTTCTGGAGTCAATTGCACCTTGTAAGCATGTAAATGCAAGTCTTTATGCATAATGTTTATCACCGACGAGCGTGAGAAGTGCAATTGTTGGACACGACGAGGAGTTGAGGTGGACTGTTCTTCAGCCACACTATCGCGAACAGCACCAATATTTTCTGCAGTACGAACTGTTCGAGCATGCACTGGTGTTTTCACATCTCCTACAGACCCGGTCTGCTCAAATTTTTTGCACGATTTTTCCGATTGTACGCACATTTGGATGATTAAATTGACCGGAAAAATCACGAAGTGCACGATATGCATTTTGATATTTTTTATTTGAACGCCCATTTTCATAATAAGCCTGAATAACTCAATACTCAATACGTTTATTGCACACCATAATGTTACATAGATGTTATAAAAATAGGTATACAGTTCATTATGGACCCTGTAGGGCACGGCAGCGTAGGAGAGACGATGAAGTCACATAGAGCTCAAATATCGGTGAAGTAATATTTTTTGTTAGGTTTAAATAATTATATAGGTACTTATCTATTTTCTTGTAATTATTTTACAAATCTATTCTAACTTTATGCTCTTAAACATTACAAATTGTGTATTCAATTTACTTGCTATGTAAATGCATTGATTTTAACATTATTTACTTACTACAGTATATGCTTATCAGTTAAGTATACATTTATTGTATAATACGCTTTATTTATTAATATCTGTTTTAACTTGTATATGAATTTCTTATCATTTGGTTCATTTCCTAAATATTTTGGGAGATTATTATATATTTTTATTGTCATAACGAATGGGCTTGTTGCGTGCATAGTTAGGTGGGTAGATTTAGTCTATTTTTATGGCGTATTGAATATTTTGTTTGGATGTCTTGTCTTTTACTATAACTTTAACGCGTTGCTCGATTGTGTATCTTTCCATGGTTCAAATTGAGTTAGTCTGAAATTAAGAAATGTCAAATGAAATGCAGAAAAAAGCTTGACGTTTAGGTGTGGTTCACATCCAACATCGGCCCTTAAAATTAAACCACCCGATATATGTAACTTTTGACTGCACTGTTTCATAATTTGTTGTTTCGAGTCTGTGTGTTCATTGTGTCCGTTCATTGTATGTTAGTAAAGTACCCCGCGACGCTGCGTCACAAAATTTATCTCTAGTGTGGTCGTTGTCTTATAAAAAAATAAATCAAAAAAAGATTGTGTAGCGAAAGGGAGTGCCCGCAAAAGGGTTCCTACCACAAGAACAAAAAATGGCAGACTTGAACACGCATACACATACAGCACATACAAAATGTTAATGTTAAATACGTTTTCTTGTATTCACAGCTTGGCGAATGTAGCGACTATGAAGTGTTTGAGAAAACTCGGCACCACCATGTTGAAGAATCGTCCCAGTGAGTACACACATCTAATCTTATCTTAATATATAAAATCCTTGCGTTACTGACTGACTGACAGACACGCTACAGCCGAAACTATTGGGCGCAGGAAGCTGAAATTTGGCATCTATGTTCCTTGGGGACCGTAGGGGTGCACTAAGAAGGGATTTCCCACGGGATCGGCCAAACGGGTAAATTTAAAAAAAATGCAGGTGTAGCTGCTGGCGTCCTCTAGTACACTAATATATAAAGCTGAACAGTTTGCTTATTTGTTTGTTTGTTTGGTTGAACGCGCTAATCTCAGGAACTACTATTCCGAGTTGAAAAAGTATTTCATTGTTAGATAGCCCATTTATCGAGGAAGGATATAGGCTATATAACATCACGCTATAAGCCACGGGAGCGGAGCAGTAGTCTTAAATAACGCGGGTGTAACCGCGGGCATCTTCTAGTACTTAATATAAAAGCTGAAGAGTTTATTTGTTTGGTTGAACGCGCTAATCTCAGGAACTATTAGTCCGATTTGAAATAAATCTTCCAGTGTTAGATAGCCTATTTATCGAGGCTATGTAATATCATATCGCTTTGAGCCACGGGAGCGGAGCAGAAGCCTTAAATAACGCGGGTGTAGCCGCGGGCTTATCTAGTTATTCATAATCTTACACTTTATAAACTGTTGTGAGTCCTGTACCTGGATACAACCCTGGGCAGAGGATCTCTCAAGGCTCTTTCCATAAACTGTGATCCACCCTTTGAGAAAAGACTTAGCCTCGCTACGATCTGTCTCATGGTGATATAATCGGGCCCTAATAATACCGAGTGAAGGGACGGTGGTGTACCGAAAACTGATACCAGTGATTCAGTACATTATACTGAGACCCTTGGCGGTCGAATTTTCCGAAAATATCTAAGAACTCGTCGATTTTCCAAAAAATTGCGGTGTAAATAGGAACACGCAAACTCGCACTATCAGCTGTTACGGCTCTACAGCGGCGGGTGGTAGCGGCAGTGATTACGATGTACTGGCAATGAATACAGATGATTTACATTAAAGAAGCTTATTTCTTAAGGATGTCATGTGCCGATTAAAGTTGGCGTATTGACGGTTGTCATTAGTGTAGTTCGTAGTTGGCGCCGTTGGCAGCGCTAGCGTCTTTCGCCGTCTGTCTTGCATTGCTTTGGCGTAAGAAATAGACAGCTGTTGTACTGACACTCACGCGACTGTTACGCCGCTAAGCGGCAATTTGGGTCACAGAAAGTTTGTCTTAAAAGCGGCAATAAGAAAAACATCTCTATAAATAAATATCTATGCTCTATGGTACTGGTGCGCTTACTGTGTTGCGATGTCACGTCAGAGCAAACGCGCCATGTACATGTTTAATTCTTAGAATTATACAAACATATTAATGCGGGTCGACTATAGTTACTATTTCATAACATTATAAGGCAAAAAATTAATGAAAATTTTTCGGGAAAATTCGCCCACCAATGGCCTCAGTGTCATGTACTGAATCACTGGTATCGGTTTTCGGTACACCGTCCGCTACACCACCACCAATAGTATAAAATTATCAGCCTTGTTTTTAAACTGTCCCACTGCTGGGTACTTTTCTTTGAGGAGGGTAAGGCCATAGTCCACCACGCTGGCCAAGTGCGTGACAGACATGCAGGTTTCCTTACGATATTTTCCTTTATTGTTAAGCAATAATTAACAATTAAGTACGCTCATGACTTTGAAAATTCATTATTTATAAATATATACATTTGCATAGGGTTCCCACCAAGAACTTAGGGTCCCGCACCAACCTCACCTGCAAGTGGTGCACCTGCCGATCAACGGACGAGGTTCTGCCAAACAAAATATCCCGATAAGCGGCAATAGGCTCGCCACCTATTACGTGGGATCAAAACACTGGCGAAAAGTGGGCGTTTAATATGCCTCTGCCTACCCCTTCGGGGAAACAGGCGTGAGTTTATGTATGTATGTATGTATATACATTTTTCACTGTCTACCTATTATCCCATTGTTCTCATTTAAAAATACATAATATGTCATCTATGCAGATTATCTTTATATATATATATATTTCTTGTGTGCGTGTGTATGTCACTGAACTCCTCCTAAGCGACTGGACTGATTATGATGATTTTTTTGTGTGTGTTCAAGGGGACTTGAGAATGGTTTAGATTCACAATTTAGTCAACTGGAAAATGTTTATAAAGATTTCGAGTCGACAACAGGTGTGTTGCTGCTTCACGACAACGCGCCGGTTCACAAGGCGCGCCTTGCCCAGGCTGCTGTGCGGGAGTACGGATTTGAAGAAATCAATCATCCACCCTACAGTCCGGACCTGGCCCCTAGTGATTATTATCTATTCCCTAATCTTAAAAAAAACCTTCGTGGAAAGCATTTTTCGGACGATGAAGAGTTGAAGGGAGCAATAAACGAACATTTTTCGGGCCATGAAGAAAAATATTTTTCAGAGGGAATTGAAAAGTTATTTTCACGAACAACTAAATGTATTGAGATGTTAGGGGAGTATATTGAAAAATAAAATGTATTCAGAATTTTCCGCCTTTTCCTTCATACCTATACCGAGAATACATTGAACTCCCCTCGTAATTATATCCGCAAAATTCAGATTGTCGAGTATTTTGTTAAATTGTAATGGTTCTGACAGACAAATCGCAGTCGCCATATTGGCCACTCTAGCGAAACGTCACTGATACTGGATAATATTTTGAGTACTACTAAGTGAGTCTTAGTACTAAGTAGTTTGTATGTGAAAATATTTTTTGCAGTTATATTTCTTAAACAGTTAAAACGACAATTATAGAAGTATCCGCCCAATAAAAGAGATTTGTGTTACCCCGAACATAGATGATATACATAACTAGAGAACCCCGAATTTACGCGAGCGAAGCCGCGGGCAAAAGCTAGTTATTATATACTTATTAGCGTAATCCGTTCTTAGCGGACGCCTACTTTGTATAAACTACTTCTGTGCCTTTCAAATTTTACGTCCAGTGGTTTTCAAGATTACGTGACCTTTCGCATTTAAATATAAAGATTATTTATAATATTAGCGTATTCTTCGCATGAATTATGCTATGTGGGCAGCCCGAGAGCCGCTAATACAATTAGTAGTATCACAATCGTGGCTCGAGTGCGGCTTATAGCCATAAACGTGTAAAGGGATCATACGGCTCTGCTTATCAATGACACCGCGGTTAATTACGTGTTGCAGTTGTAAATTAATTAATATAAAATATGTAAATGCAACATATAATTAAAATTGAAGTATTTTTGCTTGACGTTTCGAGACGGTTGCACGTCCCGTGGTCGCAAGCTGACTGGTGTCGCGATGTCACGTCTCCGAGTGCGAGGTAGAAGATTCTACATATTTCTACCCCCAGGGTTGTTGATTTTCGAAGTACCGGCGCAAAACACACTAACCGTATCTGTATATTGAACATTCGCCGACTGCGCATTAATGTAGGGTGTTGTTAACCGGATCACTGGATTCCACGCCGATGACAATTTGAAGCCCTCTTCCCGATTGAAATTTTTATGTTTTCTGATTTCGATCGCTTCACGCACAACTCTTGGGTAAAAGTGGCGTTCCGTGGAGAGGACTTGGGGACGATGAAATTCAATCCAGTGATTGGTGCCCGATTGAAGTAAATGTTCCGCAATCGCTGATTTGTTCGTTTGACGGTTCTTTACAGCTGCGATGTGCTCCTTTATACGTTCAGCGATGGTCCGTGGCTGTACTTCATAGTGCAGTTATGGAGGCTTCTCAGTAGGTCTCCCATCACAATCTAGATTAAAACTCTCAAAGGGCCTCTGCGCGTTGGACCTATGTCTCCGTGTACACCAAAGGGCCGTGTACTTTTTTAAACACCATTGTGCCATAATATGTTAGAAAAGTACGCGTGAAAGAGAAGCAAATAATAATAAATATTAATAAAACTTTATTCAATAAAATAAACGTCACATTGGAAAGTATTACAGTAAAATAATTACATTTTATAATTAAGTATACTTAATGTATTCGATAAGTGCCTTTGTTAAATAAATTAATGTGTAGATACTTTATTTATTACGGTAATACCACAGTCTAATAATACTGTGGTAAAACATTATATTTGGTAGGTATTTATAGCTATTTTAATGTTTACCTGAACTATGCTGTAACACCTGTGTTTCAGGAAAACATCTTAAATAATAGCATTACAGGTTACAGGGCTATATTTTTACATAATAATCATGAACTGCAAATATGTACCTAATAGAAATGATTTGTTGTAACTTAGCGTAGGTACTTGCACACTATTTTATTACAGTAAGCAAATTCTCGGTATCAGAGTAGGTCATTGTCATTAGGTGTTTTGTACTAGTCGACCAAGCCAACTAGACGAATGACAACGAGACAAAATTCAACATAATTCAATAATTATAATCCAGAAATTCCTAGTACCGATTGCAGGCGCATTGTACGTTCACACGCCGCGTTCGCACGTTACGATAAATAATTTCTGGATTATAATTGTTGAATTATGTTGAATTTTGTCACGTTGACATTCGTCTAGTTGGCTTGGTCGACTAGTAACAACAAGGTGACACTGCTTATAAGTTAATATGCTATATAAATCTTAGGTTTTATTTAATCTTATACTAATTTATAAAGCTGAAGAGTTTGTTTGTTTGTTTGTTTGGTTGAACGCGCTAATCTCAGGAACTACTGGTCCGATTTGAAAAATTATTTCAGTGTTAGATAGTCCATTTATCGAGGAAGGCTATAGGCTATATAACATCACGCTATGAGTGACGGGAGCAGAGCAGTAGCCTTAAATAACGCGGATGTAACCGCGGGCATCGTCTAGTTTATTAATAAACAGTGATAGCCTAATGGAGATACCAATAGGAGGACGGATAACGCTAGGACGTTGATGATGTCATCGTCGTGCTAGCGTTATCCTGGTTGTCCACGACTTACGCCTCGGAGCCCGGGGTCTACTCCAATCAGATATGACAGAATATGCTTTCCCACGGAGCGACTGCCGTCTAACCTCCGAAACCTAAAAGGATAGCGATAATCCAGGTGTTAGAACAGTATCAGTTTATTTGTGGGCACTCAACTCCCCGTAACGATGGTTAAAGACCTTCATGGCAACTGGGATCGACGGCTTAACGTGCTCTCCGAGGCACGGGGCAAGCGATAATTAACAATTTAAAGCGCACATGACACCGAAAAGTCAGTGGTGCGCGCCGTGGAGTCGAATCCGATTGATACCCTCTGCACACTCTTATACCCACTCATATCTATTCTCACTATCACTATATAATACCCACAAAGGATAAATAAAATAGTGCTAAAAAGTGCTTCACACTCCGCTCGCCTTGTTACAAAACATAATCCAATTATAAATCGAGTTCTAGTCCTTACCTTACCAGCGTAACTTTTTGTAAGACTATTGTCACTAAAATTCGGAACAATTGTCAAAGAAAAGTTTATAACAACCTTCGCCAAAAAGGTTTTTAAAAAATTCTCCTAAACCTTATTTTGGAATAAGGGCTCGCTAGTTTTAAAGCAAGCACTATCAACAATTCAACATAGTCTTGCCTCTAGATTCCACTAAGTCAGTCCTCTGCTTACAGGCATAGAGAACGCGTGGGTGGGTGCTAAGGGCTCGCTGGGCAAGTGGACGTGGATCGACACGGGTTCGAACCTGTTCCAGACGCCCATGTTCAGCGATGTCAGAGCTGACGCTTGGCCGCCTATGAGGTACGTACTAACATTATTTTCTTTTAAATGCGTTTATTTCTCAAGGCTTTCCAATCAAAAATTGAAAGGCCACTATTTTAGAAACCAATGTTATTATTATTTAGTTCGTAATTCTTTGTACGTTTTATTTATACCTAACTAGGTACAATAAAGGAAAACGAATAATATAAATTCACATATTATAGTCAACTTTCTTCCTACCTGTCATGTATGACAGCTATAAACTAAAAAAAATTTTGAACGGTGTTCACCAGCAGATAGTCACTCTGTTGCTTATAATGACTGTCCCGGCGAGGGCGAACTTTGTACCGCCATATATGTTTTATACATAAACCTTCCTCTTGAATCATTCTATGTATTAACGGCGAACTTTGTACCGCCATATATGTATTATACATAAACCTTCCTCTTGAATCATTCTATGTATTAACGGCGAACTTTGTACCGCCATATATGTTTTATACATAAACCTTCCTCTTGAATCATTCTATGTATTAACGGCGAACTTCGTACCGCCATATATGTTTTATACATAAACCTTCCTCTTGAATCATTCTGTGTATTAACGGCGAACTTCGTACCGCCATATATGTTTTATACATAAACCTTCCTCTTGAATCATTCTATGTATTAACGGCGAACTTCGTACCGCCATATATGTTTTATACATAAACCTTCCTCTTGAATCATTCTATGTATTAACGGCGAACTTCGTACCGCCATATATGTTTTATACATAAACCTTCCTCTTGAATCATTCTATGTATTAACGGCGAACTTTGTATCGCCATATACCTAATATGTTTTATACATAAAAGTTTCTCTTGAATCATTCTATCTATTAAAACAACCGCATTAAAATCCGTTGCGTAGTTTTTAAGATTTAAGCATACATAGGGACAGACAGACAGAAGATAGACTTTGTTTTATACTATGTACTTAATGATACTTGTGTTATTTACAGGGACAGGTCCAACATAAAGCAGAGTGGTTGTCTGCAGTTGGACCGCCACGCCGCACATTCGCCTGTGTTCATGGAGGCACGCTGCGACCGCAAGATGCAGTTCATCTGCTACGAAGGTACGTCTTCCCTATTATATTTTTATAAAAAAACGTATTATTCATTTTAAACTTACAGTATCTACCTACAACACCCACAAAAAATAAGAGGCCACGGTTTCTTATAAAATTCTAACTACACACATAGTGCTTGGCCATAGTAGCGCCGGCAGCCCGCGCGCGGGCCGCGCGCGTCGCCGCGCGCGTCTTCATGTGTCCGTAGTGGCGCGTTTGCGGGTGCGGTGTACAGTGTTAGTCAAATTTAGGATCGCGGCTAGATTAACATGAATTTTCAGTTAGATGACGTTAACACTCACCATAGCAACACTATGTCAATTGTTCACCAAATTCGCAACTAACTGATAACAAGGCTGTAGCCGTGCAGATAATACAACTGCCTCACGGTCTGAGGGCGTGGGTTCAAATCACATTCTTAACTGTTATAATAATTATGGTTTTTATGATATTTGGAAAATCTTTATAAATATTTGGCAAATATTAAAAATAAAAATATTTTGAACAAAAATTGGAAAATTCTAGTAACTTCAGGAACGACTGGAAGGGTTAAAAAGAGATATGTGGTAATGTAAATAAAGAAAACAAATTAGAATTTATATAGATACTTTGCATTTTTAAGTTCAACATTATATAATACTAGCTTTTGCCCGCGGCTTCGCACGCGTTGAAGTCAGGGTAACATTAATTTCCTTGCAGTCTCAAGTTGTGTGAGACTCCTGATTAGTCTAAAGAGTTCAGAAACTCTTATAGAGTACAAAGTAATTCGGTCAGTATCCATGACATTATCTACCATTATATATACCGAATATATATCTATAAACACTTTCGCATTTACAATATTAGTAGAGTATTTCTGAAGATTTACTGATATGTAAGTAACCTATCTTTAGGATTCCCTAGCCAAAGGCTAGGAGGCTTAAAACTGAACCCCTGATAGATTCGCCATATCTGTCTATGTATCCGTTTCTATGTCACAGCCACTTTATGCCGAAACTATTAAGACTACAAATTTCAAAATTGGTAAGTAGATGTATTCTGTGAACAGCTTTATGATTTATATACAAAAAAAATATCAGTCCTATACTAGCAGGGTGCCTATGGAGATTTTTAAATTTAAATTTTGCTTCCCAAAACCCTCTAATGTATTATGTAATTGATTAACAATATAAAGTTTAATTCAAAGCAATTTACATTTCAATTGGTATCTTTAACAAGTGTATTTTAACAGAAATAGTTTGACTGCTCGCATTATGTAATTTTAAGTGTAATTTTTGCATGCCGATTGAGAGGTGAATCTGTATCTACCATGTTTCTAGCAAATAAATAATTATTCTATTCTATTGGTGCTCAATATCAATAAACAATATCCATACACAAACACTACAGAAACCAAAGTTATTTTTGCTGGGCAAAAATGTATAGTGATATTTGGCTGGGGGCTACGTTATGCTTATGTTAAGTGAATCCCTCTACTACGTTAACCTTGATGAGCGAGTTCGACTCGCACTTGATTTCATAATAGTCATAATATTATTTCCCATAAAAGTTTGAGATCCGCACGCTCCGCATTGTTTCCCGCTTGCCGCCCGCGCATTCACTACGGACACTTGTATGAAAGTCCTATGGTTTGAGTTGCCCGCGTGCTCCCCGCGCTGCACCGCTCGCCGCCCCGCTCGCCCACTACGGACACTTCTATAGAGCTCCATATGTTTGAGTTTCCCGCGTCGCGCCCGCACCCGCGCCCGCCTTCCACTGTGGCCGAGCACATAAAGACAGAACACAACTGTCAAGTTCACCAGTTTCTCCCACTACCTATTAATTTTATTCTACTATTATTGATGTTAGTAGAGCCTTGCTGATGTCAGCATGAATATTTTGGCTCGACCGCAGAAGTACTACCCTCTCACAGAAAATCGTCGTAAAGTAACAGAGTACCTAAACTGTTGCGTTTCGTTCGGTGAGTGAGAGTGCCGGAGGCTCTATCCCTTATTCCTTCTCTCTCATTCCACTCCTTATCCTATCCCTTTTCCCATCCAGGTTGGCAACACACTTGGTGACTCCTCTGGTATTGCGGATGTCCATGAGACTATCAGTCTGGTCATTTGCCCCCTTTGCCATGAAAAAGAAAAACAGAAAGCTCCCTCTACCCTATAACCCCAACAGTCTTGGCAGAAGAACCAGCTTCTCATTAAAGAACTTACAGACGATGCGAAGAAATCTGCTTCATACAACGAGGTTGATAGCCTCACAGAAGACATCGAATCCAGTGATGGGCTCTGGTCCAGAAGATCGCTGTCCTACAACTCTTCTGGTGAGATAAGATATCGTCGATCATGGCCATTTCTTGGGGATCATCATTATCGTCTGAAATTCATCCCTTACCTCACGTCACATCTCCATCATGGACATTTTTATCCGTATCATCTATTGCGTTATTTCAGCACGTACACGGTCAGCTTACCTACTAATCTTACGATTTTATAGATTGCCATTGCTCATTTTCATCGGAATTTTTATCCATCTCATCTTGAGGGGTCTACAAATCATTAAGTATGAGTCATTCCAATTTCTTTCATTCGGGAATTTTATCTGTTTCATATAGATGTGTCTACATCGTTTAGTATTTCATCCATTTAGTTAATAAATTAATTACTTGGCACTTTCAACCTTCTATCAATATAGACTGCACGGTTGGCGTAGTGGTTTAAGCGGCCGCCTCGTCGCTTGACACTGCGCCGAGTGTTGTGGATTCGATTCCAACACGAGACAACACTTTGTGTGATCCATAAATTGTTGTTTCAAGTCTGGCTGTTCATTGTCCTCGTTAGTTGTATGTTTGTAAAAGTCCCCCGCGACACAGGATTTAGTCCTAATGCGAGAGTTGTCTTTTTAAAAAAGAAAGAAAAAACAAATATGTTTAATTGTTTCATATCTTTGTGTACGTCAATTTCACCAAACAATTTCCTATCTCCATCATACAGCATTTGTATTCATTTTCGTCTTCAACATCATCGTTCATCATTTCCTTATTATCCTCTAGTTAGTTCCAGCACTCAACATTTTCATCCATTTCGCAGCTCGGTCCCCAAAGTTTTCACAGCTCTATCATTCAACTTTTATTGATTTTCACAGCTCTCATTCTATTTCATCCTGTTAGTTCTGATTCTTGACTCCTAATTACTTAAGAAATACTAGCAACATAATACTCTTATAGTTAATTTTATCCTGCCTTCAATAAAGTGTTTTCAGGAAGGCTTCTAAGGGAACACTTATTTTTCAGTTTCACCGCTATCTGGTAATGACCTGATATATTTATTTGTAATATAACACATACCCTTCTAATCTTGAATTTATCTGGAAGAAAAGGCCTATCAGAGGCAGTGAAATCAGGTCTATGTCTATTAATAATACCTATATCAACAATTAGGTACTTACTCGTACTAGTAGTGCCCTCTATTGCTAAACTACAGTCATGTTAACCTTATCGTTGCAGTAGCGGCATCTATTGATAGATACATGTAACCTTCTGATTCTAGGCACGATGTCACTGAAGGCGCCGGCAGCGACACCTAGCGACGACCTGTACTACTATGTGCTGATCAAACAGCGTTACTACTGGCAGCACGCGTACGAAAATTGTCTCAAGATGAACGGCACTCTCGCTAATTTGGAGAATAATGATATTCTGGTGCAGCTGCTGCTGGTTATGGGAGAAAATAAGGAGGAGCGTAAGTTTATTTTTAGATAAAGATAAAGATAAAGATCCTTTATTGCTCAAAACTGTGTAGTACATAGTAGACGACATTTATAATTTGGTATCAACAGTTTGCCCATTTCGGGCATTGCAAGTGTTCAATTACATAATTTATGGATAATAATACATAGGAATTGATTATACATTGAAAGTTATTCGACATAATTAAAAAATAAAAACAATAATAGATATGAATAAAAAAGCATGCTTATTTTTACATAATCATTAAATACTTATAGAAATTTATTATATACCAGCAAGAAATGAGATTAAATTTTTATACGTTATTTTTTGTCAAAATATTCTTGTAGGCTGTAGAAAACATTATCCACTAACCAGCGTTTTAGGGATCGTCTAAACATGCCTCCATCTATTTTTTTAATATCGATCGGCAGATGGTTAAATACACGTATGGCTGTTACAAAGGTACTTTTATAATATATCGTGTTATTTATTTTCGGCAGGCATAGGTTGTACTTGTATTTACTTCTGAGATTAGATTTGAAATCAGATTTCATATTGAAAAAGTCACTATTATTTTTTACAAATTGACACAGTTCTAATATATATATACCCGTCAGAGTGAGAAAACCTTTTCTAAAGACTGATCGCAGTGATTCAGTATTTTGCATATTATAAATAGTTCGCAAGCACTTTTTCTGCAGGATGAACGTAGAGGGTGCGTCTGTTGAATTGCCCCAGTATATGACACCATACAACAGTAGAGGGTACACATAACCGAAATATGCGGCTGTTGCAGTAGAAGTCGACGTGGTTTCAACTAATACTGATAAAACGTAACAGTAGCTGGATATTTTTTTATTTATTCTTTCAACGTGACCTTTCCAGTTTAGGTTATGGTCTATTGTTACACCCAAAAAATCAGTTTGGTTCACCTCCTCAACTTTTGTGCCATTACCATAAACTTGCAATGGTACTGTTTTTGTTTTATAGTTCTTAAATTGCATTAGTTTTGTTTTATTGATATTTATGTTTAGGTTAATGGCACTTAACCAATTTGTGATAGTATTGAGAGTGTTATTTACCTCGATTTCAAAATCCTGACTGTGTATTTCATCATTTCTGAAAAATATTGTAGCATCGTCGGCATACATAATACATTGATGACTAGTTATCCTTGGGAGCTCATTAACGTATATTAAAAAGAGAAGTGGCCCTAAAATGCTACCTTGCGGCACACCTAGTAAAACTTTTTCGAAACTCGATTGAACCTTGGTAACAGTTTTTGTTGAACAATCATAAAAACTGATTTCAGTGGTCTGCGTTCTATCAGTCAGGTAAGATTCTATCAATTCTAAACACGGTCCTCTGATGCCAATATTATTTAACTGCTTTAGTAATATGTTGTATATGACACAGTCAAAAGCTTTTGACATATCTATAAATAGAGCGCAGCATTGAGATTTATTGTTCATTCCATCCCAAATAAGCTTAAATAGTTTAAAAATGGCTAGTGTTGTAGTTTTATTTTTTTGGAAACCAAATTGATTTTTTTAACTTCTCTATTATCTATCAACAGTATAATGAGCTAAATTGTTCAGTAAGTCGATTTTACAGACAATATATATTTTGTAGCCGATTATCTGAAATATCCCCTTCTGAGCATCAGCCTTGGGGATATACAACTCACATTCCATAGTATAAACGTCGTACGTTAGAATCCTCCAATAGTGCTTTGCTTCTGGATTTCATCTAGTTTGGCCAAATGGGTACAGGAACGCAACCTATCTTCTTTTTCGTGTGAGTGTGTATGCAAATCTGGTGTCGGGAGTTTTTAGAGTCCGCCCGAAAGCCTCCGACATAACCTAACGATCCTCGTTCTGAGATGAAAACCGGGACCGACATCTTTAGCTGCTCTCGGCACGGTATGCACGGTAGTGCACTGATATAAAAGCGACACGCGGTCACCCATCCAAGTAGTGACCAGTGCATTCGTTGCTAAACTTATTTATCTAGTCTTATACTAATTTATAAAACTGGAGAGTTTGTTTGTTTGTTTGGTTGAACCAAACAAACAAACTTTTCAGCTTCAATTATTATTATAGTACAGATATCAGGAGAGAGAGGAATTTTGGGATACTGATTTTCTTGTATTGTGGATTACAAAATAGCAAAATTGACGGCTCATATTGATAAATTAGTTTCGAGATTACTGCGCTCAAACAAACAAACTCTTCAGCTTTATTATATTAGTATATTTAGATACAGATTTATCATGCTTCTGGAACGAATATGTTGCGTTTAGTACTTACTGTTTCCTCCAGTATCCTCAAGAGTCCACATTATGTCCTAACTTTCATAACTGCCTACTATCAAGTGGAAGCTAATTACGCAAACATGGAGTTTCGGCCGACTCGTTTAATATTTTAAGAAAATAGTCTTACTTAGGTACTTCGTCTACTAAACTTCGAGTTCAGTGACACCCACACCTATTTTATTTGTTAGGCAGAACTTCAATGGCAAAATAATTTATTCAATAAGGTCACAATAAGACACTTATGGACGACAGTTATGTGCATATTGTCACTTGTCGCACATAACTTCAAAAAGTTAGTGTGCCGATACATGCAGTCTAGTGGTATCTCCACTAAGCTGTCGCTGCCTGCAGGCTATAACGATACTACTGCAATATAACATCTAAATACGAAAAATATTAAAACAAATTAGCGTGTAAGGACAAACAAACACATTTTCGCGAATATAATAGCAGAGGGTGCCCACAGCTATTCCAAAATATTTTTTTATTTAAGCGTTTCTGCCCGATCCCGTCGGCTTTCGAGAAATCTCAAGGACCACAATATATGTACTCATGTCAAATGTCAGGTTCTTGCGCCCAATAGTTTTAGATGCAAATTGTCTGTCAGTCAGTAACGCAAGAATTTTATATTATATATATTATTTTTTAAATTTACCCGTTTTGGCCGATCCCATGGGAATTTCGGGAAATCCCTTCTTAGTGCACCCCTACGGTCCCTAAGGAACATACATGCCAAATTTCAGCTTCCTGCGCCCAATAGTACCGGCTGTAGCGTGTCTGTCAGTCAGTCAGTAACGCAAGGATTTTATTTAGATTATTATACTACTACTCTGTATATTATACAGAATGTAAAAATACCCTTAACGAAAACTGAAACCCCATATTTTACTGCCGCACCATACCTGGGAAATTAATGGTTCAGGTGATATGAAGGCTCAAAGTTACTACAAAATGTTTGTAATTAGATACAAAATCGATGCAATTACCCCGCCAACCTGTTCTATGGATGTCGTCGTAGATATTTAGAAAATTGCACGCGCACCCTTTCAATTCCGGCTTAAAAAATGTCTTAAAAAAAACCAAGTTTTATTTTTGCTTAGTTTTATTATAACTTGGCATGATGTCCAAAACGAGTAGACTTCGACTTGGTGATGGGTCTTGTGACACCCTGTAGTATTAATATACATATATGTTCCAGCGATCGACCACATCTGGATATCGGGTCGTCTGAACATGAGCAAGGACATCAGTACGGACGCGATCAACTACGCGTGGTACAATCCCAACAACGCTAAACGGATCCCCGACCCTAAAGCGTTTGGAGATTCCAATATTGGACTATATGTACGTATTCGGTTTATCATACAAAATAATTTAGCAGGTCTTAATGGCTTAAACTTGACTCATTTTAGGCATAAGTACCTATATTTCCCGACGTTTCGATCGTCTCGCACCGATCGTGGTCGCGGAGAGCTGACAATCCGCGACCATGATCGGTGCAAGACAGTCCCTCACGAAAGTTTGAAATCGAGTATTGGTTTTAGTTTTTATTTATAAGTTTTTGCTTTGTTTTACTCTTACTTAATTTCGGTAGGTATGTATTTTTTAATTTTATTTGGATTAGGTAGGTACAATTAGGTTTCTTTAATAAGCAAGAATTCAATTTGATACCAGACAAAGTCGTAGGCTGGTGGGATTTATATGAAGACTTTTTAAACGATGTTTGTTTTTCTTGTAATGCGACATTTGTTCACAGGATTTTTTAAGATACCAAAGCTTTACAAAAATATTGAAAATAATATATTTAGCTTATACCTACATAAAATCAGTTTTACACAAATTTAACTGCACTAATTAAGAAAGGTTAAGGTAAGGTTTGTTGTAAACATCCAGTTGCAGAAACAATCTTTAAAAATTTTAAGACTGAACGCAGAGATTAAACGCTAATCGATCATTACATTATTGCGCAAAGCCAAATTCTTGTAAAATTTAATCCTTCCATAAATATAACTCATAAGAGTCAAAGCCTACATTAAAGTGAGTCTATGTTGCACAAACCGCCATTAGAGAACCAAGCATTATTAATGTTAATTTATTCTTGTTTCATATTTCTCAATCCAAACATAAATGGAAGAATTTTATTCGTAAATATAAAATTTAATTTTTTGATGATATTTCTTTATCTGAATTGTAGATGCCGCTATTACTAGCAAATTCCTCTTTTTACTACAAGATGTCGCCAGAACGATGCCCGATTGTAAGTTCCCACTCCACATCTAGATAGCGGCATCACTTAAAAATCTCTCGTTTCACCGGTAGATAGCTCTAAGGTTCTTAGGCTGTGCTATTAATAGTAAGAACTTTCACTATGCTTCACTAGAATGCGCTATTACTCACACGTTTCTCTGCTAGCCGCTATGTGGTGCTGTTATAAATAAAATTTGTAATATATTATTGTGTCAATTTTATTTGACACGTGACAGTTTCAAGCTACATTACATTGCTGCGCGCTTACTAATAAGTTCTTGTGCCCACCGCTAGATGCCGCCGTGGTTCGATGAGGAGTTCAACATGGACAACTCGTGCCTAAACTTGGACAGACAGGATCACTTAGTGGGCCTGGTGTATGGACTGCCGTGTGATACGCCACAGTATTCTGTGTGTATGATAGGTAAGTGTGTCTTCTTCTGAACGCCCACCGTGGTAGCGCTTTTCTCTCCCTCCGAATCTGAGTAGCGCTCTGATGTACACGCCACACGTCACCCATCCAGAAGAGCGTACATACAGCACCTTGCCGAGCTGTTACAAGCGGTACAGGCCAAGTCACATTATGACTATAAGAGCGCTACAAGCAGGTAAGTGTTAGTGTCTAAATGGTCTAAACACACTATGTCGAACTTACGCGACAGAATTTCGGCGTGATTACGCTCGCAATGCTATTTGAATTACTGACGACACATTATACCGAAATTAAGTTGCGTTATAGCGTACAACATAACTTCGGTCGAGCGTAAGTTCAGCGGCAACTTTTCTAGTAGTAGCGCACAAGCGTAGTTGTGTGTGGGTGTGTCATATCATATCAGCCGAATACGACAGAACGTAAATTCGGCAGCGGAACTTCGGTCGCGTAACTTCGGCATAGTGTGTTTAATACACTTAGCTCACAGTCCACTGGAGAGCAGCGCAGTGCAGCAGAGCTGGCTCTTATTAAGTCTTAAATTACCGATAGAAATACTTTAAATATTTATAAGTATTTCTATTAGCTTCGTAATATGCCAAAACAGTATAGTTATCAAATTGCATAATATATAGTCAGATTCTGTCATTGACAACACTGTAATGTAAAAACGTTTCAAACAAAAGTTCTGTAACTATTAAGTATTTTAAACGAAGTAGATTGGCTTGTAACTTAAAAGATTATGTTAGGTTTTCTTGTCGCAGGATCACAAGAAAACCTAACATACCCTACAACACTTTGACTGCACGGTTGCGTAGTGGTTTAAGCGGTCGCCTCGCCTCTTGGCACTGCGCTGAGTGTTGTGGGTTCGATCCCCACACGAGATAACAGTTTGTGTGATTCATAAATTGTCGTTTCGAGTCTGGGTGGTCATTGTTTCCGTTAGTTGTATGTTTGTAAGGTACCCTGCGACACAGGAATTAGTCCTAGTGCAGATGTCTTTAAAAAAAAACTACTCAAATTTTGCCAAAAATATGATCGCCGCGAAGCATTTATAAAGTTGAAATTATGATAGTTACCGGTTAACTCTTACACAGATACACTACACTTCGTACTAAAGCCCTGTTTTCTAATCTAGTTCATTCTTATCTTTCCAGAAAAATCTTCGAAGCCAATACCTCCATCGGCCACAGAAACTGCTCCGGACGGGGGATACGAATCAGCCTGAACAATTTATATGATAGTTATCCAAATAATTATAATTATGAATAATTAATAATAAAATGTAACCACTATTTACTACCTATGCGTTCTAAATGAGAATAGGACTGTTAAAGACGTCATTTTCTTTCGCAATTTGCAACAACTTCATTATGGCTGGTTTCCAATTTGATTAGTGGGAGTGCAAGTGGTCAATGCTGGTGCGTAGTGATTAACACTAAACTGTTATGGACTACAACTGATTAGTGCCAGTGCACCATAATATACGATTGAGCTTGTCGCTCACAATAATCACTAATCATTAGTCACTTGCATTCGCACTAATCAGTACTGAAATAAGCCGTTATGGATAGTATGGTGTGATAAAGATCCGAGTAAAATATTAATAATTTTATTCTTCTTTCTCGTATGAGTGTGGCCAACTTTGATAGTTATAATTTATTGATGCGTATTAAAATAGTGCTCAAAACGTTACTTAACTTGCTATTCGTAATGGATGGCTAAGCAACGTTCACAGAGGTCATCTCTTGGATGGGTCCACTTGTGCCAGTACCATGCTTCGGAAGGTACTCGACGGCGTTGGTCTCGATTCTTGTCAGCACAAAAATCGTCAGGCCATGACGATTGCTTATAATATACTAGATTTGGGTACACACCCATACAAATAGAACATAAAATCTAAAAAAATATCTACTTCCCTGTTTTTTGCTAACAGTACAACTTTGACAGGATTACATGACACATGTCAAATTTGATCTGTCAGCGAAAACTTGGGATTTGTAGCAAGTCCGATCCGGTTCTCAATTGGCTCGCATAGTATTATACTTATAGAAAATAATAATTCTGATGCCCAATGACATTTTCATTTTAAATGAAATATAATATATTAACTAAACTGAATTGTTGTTTTATTTTACTTAGTTCTTTTATAGGTGCGTTTCATGCGTTTGTATGTTACAATAGATGAGCCCGCAGTTACACCCGCGTTATTTAGTACTGCTCCGCTCCCGTAGTTCATAGCGTGATGTTGTATAGTCTAGTAGTTCCTGAGACACGGTAATAATATCTAACAGTATTGTAACTCCATACAAACGCACGAAACTCGAGTTATACCTACGCGCCGCGAGCAGAGTACCCATTAGACTGGGCGGACTGTGCCTACAGTACCCGCAGCCGCTATCGTGCCGCAGCTCGCATGCGGCGCGTCTGGTAGGTATATAACTCACGAAGGCGGCCGAGTTACAATACTGTTAGATTATATTACCGTGCCTGAGATTAGCGCGTTGAAGCAAACAAACAAACTTTTCAGCTTTATATATTACCTAGTAGGTATTAGACAAGATTACATTAGTAAAAATCTGCTAAACTCATTTGATTACATTGACATAGTTATATATCGATGTTTGATTATGATTATACTTAGTGGGTCTCTGAGTAATATCAATGAATACAGGTTTACATAGAAGCGCAGTTCTTAAGGATTTCGTGTGCCGATTCTAAGTGGAGACTGTCTCCAGTATAGTGCGTAGATGGCGCCGTAGCGGCGCTGGCGTCGTCCTCCGCCTCTCTTGCCTCTCGTAGAGACAGCTGTCACAGCGCGACTGCCACGCCGCCAAGCGGCAATTTGGGTCACAGAAAGTTTGTCTTTAGAGCGCCCATAGGAAATGCGCCTCTATGTAAATATCTGAGCTCAGCGTCAGTTGAGATTCATGAATTCGACGGTATTAAATAATTCATAACTTACCCGCTCAGTTGTGTCGTGAATCCGAAAACCTAATAAAATCGAATCGAATCGATCATTTTATCTAGTGTCGTCTGACATCTTCGATAGTACTGAGCCAGTAAACGGAACCGTAAGGGCGAGAACTGAGTGCGCGCTGATCGCGCGCCGCTCGCGCGCTCTATACGAGCCTTGCATGAGTTGCGCTAAAGAGTCGCACCAAACCATTGCAGTGACTGCACGCGCGCAGCTCGCGGGCAGCTCGCAATCGGCTCGCGTGCTGCACATTCGCGGCACATTCGCCAGATGTGGACGCACCCTAAGAACGATCAAAGAGAGTAACTAAAGGTGGACGCACACCTATCCGAGCCGAACGCGTCGAACGAATCGAAGTCAAGGAGGCCTCGCACATTAGCAAGAATCGACCGCGCCGAAAGAATCGAGCGCATCGAACAAATGGTTTCCATTTCCTTTACGCCTGTCGCACTGTTATTGCATGTGAATTGTGATTGATCTTGACGAGGTTTTTATTTATCAGTGCTTTATTAATGGAAGATGAAGAAACAATGCGGATATAGTACTCGTGCGTTGCTCTGTCATACCCTACTGATAGAATGCGAGCGCATCGGACGAATCGACCGCACTAACCGCGCCGAATCTGATGACGTCATTCGAATTCTTCGAGGATTTCTGAGGTGCTTCCAGATTCGGACGATTCGACGCGGACAAGTGTGCGAGGTTTCATGAGATTTCATATAAAGAATTCTAAAATTCGTTTCCTTCGACGCGTTCGGCTCGGATAAGTGTGCGTTCACCATTAACGAGTAGCCATATGTAGGTACCCATAATTACCTAACTACTACATTTTTATAGCCTCATGTCTGTATCTCCTAAGGGCTAGACAGAGGTGTAATATTACAAGCGCATTTCGCCACATTAAGTATGCATTTTTTGGTCCCACGTAATAGGGGGCGAGCCTATATTGCCGTCACCGGGCACATTACTAGACAGCTGCTAGTGAGAATTTGGAAAACCCCAGTCACACTTTTGCCCGACCCGGGAATCGAACCCGAGACCTTATGGTCAGCAGTCGCATTCGCTATCCACTGCACCACGGAGGTAGTCACCAGTTACCTAACTACCTACATGAAAATAGCCGAAATATGTAAGTATACAGGGTAGGTAAATCACAGATTTTGTTTGAATCTGAGCTCTGCGCAGCACGCAATAATTCGTTGAAATGTCAAGATTGCTGCAAACCTTGACATTTCAAAGAATTATTCCGTGTTTACTTTTAGTACTATGGTGTTTGACGCTAGAGAAAAGGTCTGGAAATACTATTTTGATAGCTAAGGTAATAAGCAATCTGATTTTGTAGATAAAAAAATAAATAATAGATCGGCGATAGCCCAGTGGTGGACGTAACAGACAGCCGAGACGATGGTCTCGGGGTCGATCCCCAGCTACCCCAGGTACACACCTCTCGAAGTTATGTGTGTATTAATATGTTAATCATCGCTCGCTTAATAATGTGCCCGGTAGATGGCAATAGGCTCGCATATTACCTTGGGACCGAAACATAACTGGCGAAGTGTGGGTGTGTAATATTCCTCTGCCTTCAGGGATGAAGGCGTATGTTATGTGAAATTCAGGTGCTATTAAACCTTCCTGTAGGTATGAGGTTGAAGCCTCCCATCTCTTTTTTTTATTTATAGACTCACGCCTGTATCCCCGAAGGGGTAGGCAGAGGTGTACCTAATATTACACCCACATTTCGCCATGAATTTTTTAGACCCCACGTAATAGGGGGCGAGCCTATTGCCGTACCAGGCACATTACCAGACTCCGTGCTGCTACTGAGAATTTCCTAACGGAAAACCCCAATAACACTTTGCCCGACCCGGGAATCGAACCCGAGACCTCCCGATCCCACGCGCACATTTATGCCGCGAGACCAACGAGGCAGTCATCCTCCCATCTCTCCTCAATCAAAATATCCTATAGGTCCTATCCTACGCATTCAGTGCAGTTACATAGAGGTTGGCTGACAAGACAAAAGAGAGCCAATGTGCTATTCAAATGTAAGTATATGCTTCATAAATATACATACATACATAGGCACACGCCTGTTTCGCAGAAGGGGTAGGCAGAGACTATGGAACACTATTTGCAACGATCCTGACATATCTCCCTTGCTTCATTCACTCCCATCAATTTTCTCAAGCATGATCTTCATTTAAGGGTACTTCAATCCTATCCTTTTACAGATTTTGTTCAATGTACAATTAATAAAATAAATTAGTTAAAAACCAAAATACTGTTAAACAATTTATTTCCAACAACCATCACTTATTACTACTTATTGTCTCGACCCACTGTCTATTAACTTTGTTAAGTTGCTTGCAGTTATCATTCATTGCTACAAGGTTCTTCTTGAAGGCCCTCAGATGCTCCAAGTAAGCTTGAAGACTGCTGTTCATAGCCCTTATGGAGTCTATTTCCTGTGCCATCTCCGATGTCACCAACTGGAAAAAGGAAGTATAACTTATTTATAACCAAAATCACTCACAAAATTATTTATCTATTACTAATTTACTAATATAAAAAATGAAATTGAATGGTCTGTGTGTGATTTCAAAATGATGATGTATTTTTTACAAGTGCATAATTATAGTTAGTTACAAAATACTTTGTTATAAATAAGCAAAATATTGTTGATGCACTCTTATCAAACAGCATTGCCAAAATTGCATTCAGCAACTCGATTGTGCTTTGTGAAATAAACATACATACTAAATAGTAATACATAAATAAATATTGTCAACATTGGCCAATTCTAGTCTCTGGAATGGCTCAACTGATTTAAATGTGACTCACTGGAAAATAGAGGACTTTGTAGGATACCGCAAGATAAACAAGGTGGGTGAAACGGTGGAGAATAGCTCGTATTATAAAAGTATTCTATCGTAACTCACACAGCCCACAAAAAATTGTGGCAATAGGTACTTTATTCAATATAGCTCCACTAAATATATTAACAAGATCCAAAGTACCTCTACTATTTTGATAGAAATTACAATAAATATCCAGCTAGTCTTTGGATAGAGAACTGTGGCTCTCATAGCAGAGACAGAAGCTATCAATAAGGAGTATACAAGCACTTACAACCGGGGCAACAAAAAGATCATCATGACTTTTTATTTTATAAAACATAACCGAGTGCTGAGAGTAAATCCTGTACCTTACAAATATTCCACCAAATACTTCTCGAGATAAACAGGAAGTAAAAATTTAAACTACAGCAAATAACTAACTTTAAACTTGGAGCCTTGACAGTAAACTAACAAACTTCTTTAATTTTATAGTAAAGTTCTAGTTTACTTGGTTAAGTATTTACCTCACGCTTGGAAGACGTTACAGAAGCACTAGACATTTTATATTTCGTTTTTAATAAATCTATAATAATTATTCTTCATCAAAATCACGTGTATTTTGTTTAAAATCGCAAAACTATTTTGTAAACAAGAATCTAAACAAACTTATTTAAATTGACAGCAGTTGGCTAAGTGTTGCCAACTTGCCATATGTGTTCCATGTTCCATGCGTTCTGTTCTGAAATAACTTTAAAAGAACAGAAAATAACTTTAGGTATAGCAACCACAATATAAAAGGCCCTTTTTCAACACCTCTGGATAGAGCTTATCTTTCAGATAAATTCAAAATTGGAAAGGATTTTGTATGAGTTATCTGACATATTTATTTGAAAAGAATAGGTCGGCTCTCACAGAAAATCGCGCTACAGTAACAGTACCTACCTATATTCTTAGATGAGGTAAAACACTATTACAGTATTTTTACTTCATCTGAGACCTATATTGTTGCGTCTTATTCGGTGAGTGTGAGTGCCGGAAGCCCCATCCCCTGTTCCTTCTCCCTAATCCCACTCCTCCTGGTTCCCCCTAACCCTTTTCCCAACCCAAACGTCAGCAACGCACTTAGGACTCCTCTGGTGTTGCTTGGGTGACAGTAATCGCTTACCATCATCAGGCGTTTCTTCTGCTCGTTTGCCACCCATTACATAAAATAAAAAATCTAATATTACAAAGCTGTCGGGTTTGTTTGTTTGGTTGAACGCGCTAATCTCAGGAACTACCGGTTCGATCTGAATAATGATTTTTGTGTTGAATAGCCTATTTTTCGAGAAAGGCGCTTTATGCCACGGGTGCGGAGCAGTAGCCACGAGTGTAACCGCGGGCTCAGCTAATAGTAATCTATACACATAAATTGAATTGGAGTGTCTGTTTGTAATGTTAAAATAACCGTTTTTTACTAAATGCATATGGATGTACATACCTATACATGGTACATAAGTATACCGAAATGACATTTTTTACAATTTTTGCTGTCTGTCTGTTTGTTCGGGATCTTTCACTGGCAGCTAGTTGATGTACTGACTTATGTGATGTATTTCCCTCAGGACGCAGGTGAAACCGCGGGAAACAGCTAGTAAGTAGGTATACAAATAAATCTCACAGAGTACATTATACTATCTTAAGCTATAGGTACTGGACTACCAGTTATTTCAAAATAATATAATAATGTAGGTATGGTATGAAAACCACTTGGTATTCTCACTGCACGTATGGCGTGTGGCTTATTTGGCCCCCTCACCGTATAATGCTCGTAAGTACCTACGCTTCTCATACGGGATAGCACAATGTTATCCACGAATGACCACGAATTGTTGCTTCGAGTCTGAATCTAGATTGTGTCCATTGAATAAATCTTTTTAATTTCCGTTATCTTTTTAAAAAGAGAGAAGGAGAGAATGAACTGAGAAGATAGCGATACAAGTTTGAGAACAATAATTTATAGATAGGTCAAAAGTCAGCTTCATAAGCCCATACTCAACGTGATTTTGAATAATTATATCGTCTCAACTAATTAATATTATAAATTAATAATAATAAAAAAATATTAAATTTCATTCATCACATAAAAACATACAGTTCTTAAAAGTAATTTAGGTAAAATTATGATTTCTCTTATAATATTCTCAATATTGTAGGATTTTTAGACTTAAATTATAATTTACTAGAGGACGCCAGCAGCTACGCCTGCATTTGTTTTTTAATTTACCCGTTTTGGCCGATCCCGTAGGAATTTCGGGAAATCCCTTTTTAGTGCACCCCTACGGTCCCCAAGGAACATACATGCCAAATTTCAGCATCCTGCGCCCAATAGTTTCGGCTGTAGCGTGTCTGTCAGTCAGTCAGTAACGCAAGGATTTTATATACTTATTAAGAAGATATTAAGAATAATAACCGTAGATTTTTTGATTCCTAAAAGCCTCGGTAAAAATCTTGAAATGTGTAGCGACTTTCGTAGTTGACTGTACCTATCACTCATCACAGAAAATATTTTTATTTTACGATTTACAGGTTGGTCAAAGGATTTTATCTTTGTCTATAAAAAAAAAGACAACTCCCGCATTAGGACTAAATCCTGTGTCGCGGCGGACTTTACAAACATACAACTAACGGGCACAATGAAAACCCAGACTCGAAACAACAATTTGTGGATCACACAAAGTGTGGTCTCGTGTGGAGATCGAACCGACAACACTCGGCGCAGTGTCAAGCGGCGAGGGGGGGCCGCTTAAACCACTACGCCAACCGTGCAGTCGCTTTTACCGTACGGGCTTGTTACAGTAGCCTGTCTTCAGCATCAAGCTCTAAAGAGTTTAAAATATAGGTAAGGCTAATCAGGACAGTGTCATGTCATAAACATGGCACAGCGCTTTCAATATCACCGTCTTACAGTACCTATATTTAGATGAAGTAGCAGTGTTCCTGCCGATGCTTTTTGTTCAATAAATAACCTACCTGAGACCCTGGTAGTCTTGGTACTATATCACAGCCACTTAAATACTTATAATCTAAGAGAAGAAAGAATAAAGATATGAAATGGATTTAGGAGAGATTGATGTTATAGATAGGTATAGCCTCGCCTCTTTTTCCTTCTACTAATAATGTCAAAAATAGAAATACCTCGTTGACATAGAGGACTATGGGTCTAAGTTTGGGCAGGCTATTTGCACAGGTTTAATCAATATATATTATATGGCCTTGACTTAGTCCTATAATGGACACATGTTGGGGACAAACATATTAATTAACCTTACATATATACATATGTACATAGTCTCACGCCTATATCCCCGCAGAGGTAGGCAGAGGTATATTGCTACACCTATTTAACCTTAAAAACCATACAAATAAGTAAATAAATCTCCAAAGAGAGAGAGGCAAATGTAAAGGCCTTGCCACACGGCACAATTTTACCACTGATCAAATTTTCAATCGAATTTGCTTTGCCCGTCTACACGACGCAATCAAATCACTGATTTCCATTCCGTCCACCCGATTGGTTAAAATCTGCTGGTACCGCCCACCCGATGAACTTGAGTTGGACGACTGGCGTCTACACGTCACGATTTCATCAAGTGATTTAGTCAAGTTGGACGTACAATTGTGCCGTGTGGCAAGGCCTTTAGACGAGGACCGGTTGGCGCAGCGGGAGTGTTAGCGGTTCTTACGTCTAAGGTTGCGGGTTCGATTCCCGCTCAAGTCAAACATTTGTATGCGTGAACATTGTTGTTTGTCTTGGTCTGGGTTCTATGTATAATATGTATGCATTTACAATAAAAAGTATATACTTATGTATGTTTATCCATTCTCAAGTAGGTACCCATATGGTACAAGCTCTGTTTAGTTCGGGACTAGGTGGTGATGTGTGTATAAGTGGTAGAATATTATTTAAAAAAAAAGATAATGTCTATTATATACCCTTCTCAACGGGAGTCTCCACTAGAGATATCAGCAGTCTGCTACGCAGAAGTTATTGGGTTCGAATCCACGGCGCGCTCCACTGATGTTGCGATGTTAAGTGCGTACCTATAAAATTGTTAATTATCTCTTGCCCTGTGCCTCGGAGAGTACGTTATGTTTGATACCGACTGTCATGAAAATCTTTGACTATCGTTATATGAGAAGTCAGTATCTCTAGATGAACTGAAGCTGGTTTAAATCATTAAATAGGTACAGTCAGCATCAAAAGTTGATGACCACATTTAGATTTTCAAAATCGCTGTACACTTTAATATACCTAAATCGCTAAACACGACAAACGCCAGAAATGAATGATTATTATAAAAGGGCATAAGTAGGTGACCATCACCTTTCAAAAGTCGCTAAACAAAGTTATACCTAGTTTGGTTAGGTTTGGTAATTTTGGTTATAGTAAAAAAGTATAACATCTTTTTTATTGTCACCAGTCATTCGGCCAATACGGCCAGTGACGTCCAACAACTAAATAAAGGAGGTCGTTACATTTTATAAACTAATGTGATTAATTATTATTAAAGTATTATCATGTACTTATATAATTTTATATAATACTAGCTTTCGCCCGCGGCTTCGCTACTCATGTCAAATTTCATCACAAACGCCTCTGCAGATTGGCCGTGTAGCATATTATATAAACAGATTATACTTTAAAATTACTTTTGTTTTCATAATCGTCGAACTTCTGGTAAAGATTAGGATGTAGGTATATTATTGAAGTTATGAAGAGCTTATATACCCACTGAAAATAACAGCAGCAAAAATTAAAACTGAAAGCATTACCACAAAGTACATATTATCAGACCGTCCCTCCACCCCGCGGTGCTTAAGCGCGCTAACTCATAGTTTTATTACAATAAAAATTATGTAGTTAGGTTATGTACTAAAAGCTAAAAAGTAATTCGGTAAGTTCTAGCTACTAGATCGCACCAATCTGCTCATCAATCTGGGGTATTGATATATGATTGACAAATATAAAATCGTTGGGCAAGTGAAATTGCTATCATAATGTTTACTCTGGCTACGCTACACGCAAAACACATTTTTTTTAGTTATTTTATTTTAAAGTTTTAGTTTTGTTGTTATTTGATACTTCTCATTCTATTTTCATAGTGAGCCCTTTTCTACCAATCAAGCCCTGTCATTCGATACCCATATTGAGGTATTTGTGGAAAATAGATAATCTGCCATTTTGTAGCGGCGGCCATCTTAGATTTTTCAGAGTAAGCTCTATTCTACCAATCAAGCCCTTTCATTTGATACCCATATTGAGGTATTTGTGGAAATTAGATAATCTGCCATTTTGTGGCGGCGGCCATCTTAGATTTTTCATAGTGAGCCCTATTCTACCAATGAAGCCCTTTCATTCGATGCCCATATTGAGTTATTTGTGGAAAATATATAATCCGCCATTTTGCGGCGACAGTCATCTTGGATTTTTAATAGTGGGCTCTATTCTACGAATCAAGACCTTTCATTTGATACCGATATTGAGGTATTTGTGGAAAATATATAATCCGCCATTTTGCGGCGACAGTCATCTTGGATTTTTCATAGTGAGCTCTATTCTACGAATCAAGACCTTTCATTTGATACCGATATTGAGTTATTTGTGGAAAATAGATAATCCATTGTTTTGTGGCGGCGGCCATCTTTGATTTTTCATAGTGAGCTCCATTCTACCAATCAAACCCTTTCATTTGATACCCATATTGAGGTATTTGTGGAAAATATGAAATCCGCCATTTTGCGGCGACAGCTATCTTGGATTTTTCATAGTGAGCTCTATTCTACGAATCAAGTCCTTTCATTTGATACCCATATTGACTTATTAGTGGAAAAAATAATCCGCCATTTTGTGGCAGCGGCCATCTTGGATTTTTCATAGTGAGCTCCATTCTACTAATCACACCCTTTCATTTGATACCCATATTGAGGTATTTGTGGAAAATAAGTAATCCGCCATTTTGTTGCGGCGGCCATCTTGGATTTTTCATAGTAAGCTCTATTCTACCAATCAAGCCCTTTCATTTGATACCCATATTGAGGTATTTGTGGAAAATATGAAATCCGTCATTTTGCGGCGACAGCCATCATAGATTTTTCATTGTGAGCTCTATTCTACGAATCAAGTCCTTTCATTTGATACCCATATTGAGTTATTTGTGGTAAATAAATAATTCGCCATTTTGTGGCGGCGGCCATCTTGGATTTTTCATAGTGAGCTCCATTCTACCAATCAAACCCTTTCATTTGATACCCATATTGAGGTTGTTGTGAAGTAATATGTGATCCGCCATTTTGTATCGGCGGCCATCTTGAATTTACAATCATTTATTATCTTTTAATCTTGATGACATTATGAGTGTATACCAAATAGCAGATCAATCTGTCATCAGGAAGGGGGTAAAATTCCAATTACTAAATTTGAACCAACCAGACAAAGATAATACAGGATTTTTGCCGACTTAGTTGATATTTTTCCCTATATTATGGCAACATTATAAAAAATCTTTATAAATTGTATGTGTTATTCTGATATATAAACTATATGACTGTAAAGTTTCATCCAAATCCGTTCAGTAGTTTTTGCGTGAAAGAGTAACAAACATCCTTCCATCCATCCATCCATCCATCCATCCATCCATCCATCCATCTATACATACATCTTCACAAACTTTCACATTTATAATATTAGTAGGACTATAATGTATTCAGCTAATACAATATTCCATCACATCGGCCAAACGACGTCCACTGCTGGACATAGGCCTCCCCCAAAGGGGGGTTTTGCCGTAATCGCCACGCTTGGCAGACGTATTGGCGATCGCAGTGGCAGACGTCTTTGGTGCTGGACGCTACTGACCATATTGGGATTTACTTCCGCCAGGTTCGGATGGTTTGACCGCCATCTTTCAGTTGACTGCTTGCGCTGGGACAGATACTATGACGAGTCAGAGTAACTCCTCCAGTGGGCGGTGGGATCGTCACGTCCCGACGCCATAAAATAGAAAAGCGCAAATATTTATAGATGATAAATAATTGCAACTGCAATGGGCTACTGTTCAAGCGTAATACAGAAAGCTTAGATGACGTCGACGGAATAATTTTTAAGCGGAATATGCTTATCTTTATAAGCGTGCTAGCGAGCTTATTTTGAAAAATAGGCTTAAAAATGTGATTGCCGCTTGAAGACCCACTTCTAATATTATGTCTCATTGATACTATGAAAAATAAACAAAATGACTTATTTGACTACTGAAAGTAAAATTCGAAATTTACAGTCATTTAATTTCTTTTTTAAATGATTTACTTTGGATAGGACATGATTGGATTTATAATTCTGAAGACAGTAACGAGCACTATTTTAGTTTGCAGTTCCGCTACTTTTGATGGTATAAGTCAGCCATTCTCAAATTGTGCTCCGCGGAGCCCCAGGGCTCCACGAAGATGTCAGGAAAATAAATGGTTTTAAAATGCACGTAGGACTCGGCTTTTTTCTATTTTAGGGCTCCGCCAAATAGATGGTTACCCAAAAGGGTTCCTAATAATCCCTAAAAAAAAGTTTGAGAACCACTGGTATAAATTTACACGCTACGCAGGTATCCGAAACAAAGTAGGTACTTAATGTTCAGTAACTTTTGTTATTTATGATGTTAAGTTATTTTTGGACGTTGCTGTGATTACACTAGAATTGTATGACTAGAAATACTAGAATGTTATGATGATTTTGGATATTATAACGATCAGCAATTTTTGACAAAATGGTGTTCAGTGACCTTTGACGAATAGTGTTCAGTTAATTTTGAACTTTAATTATGTTCATTCAATACTGGCGCTTTTCTTGTTGAGCGATTAATGGGTGATATAATGTTCAGTGATTTTGAAAATCTGAATGTGGTCATCGAATTTTGATGCTGACTGTACCTATATCTACCTATCCCTTTGGTTTGCGAAAAGGTCAGACAGGTAGCCGCTCTGCGAAAAATCAAATATTCAGTCGTATCTGGTTAGCTGCTGTTAACGTTAGGAGGATGATGGCGATGATTGAAACTTTGAACTAAGAATATTAGCTATTTTTGGTTTAATCTCATTTGTTACCAAAAATAGCCATAGAAAGAAACGTTTACTTTCTAACAGTTCTGTTTGTATCATACTCGTTTTGCAGATATTTTGTTTAACATTAAAAATGATGCTGATGTGAAAAGTCGTACAATAATAATTATAGTTACACCAAATATCTATTTGCTTACATTATGTAATTATTTCCTCACGGAAATGCAACAGAATTCAGGCATACAAATATCGACGTTTCATTAGCACTCGCAAAACGCATGCGCAGCGCCACGGCGCCATCTGCAGAAAAATGGCGCAATTATAAAAAGAAACGCCGCCATTTTGACATTTGTTTGGCTTTTGTGTTCTATAATAAAAATTATCATGTAATTACTCGTTACTAGTCGGTATTCTTTGCATTTCCGCAATTGAACTATTTCGCCGGTGTTTCGGATGAATAATATCCAACGCATCAGTGAGAATCGCTTTCGTTAAGCAGCGAAAAAATCAATAATGCACCAGTGCCGCTTTTTTACTTTCGCGTTATAAATTTTGGGTTTATTTTGGTAATTTATTATAAAAACTAGTGTCAAATGCCGTGGATATTATATATTAAGTGTTATTAATGTGTTATACTCGGAAACTATCAGTGATATGTGGTGAAAACAGGCCTATGAAAAAGGCGCGAAGTGATACGCGCCGAGATTTTACTACGGAAATCAAAAGTATTTTTTATCGAAACAAAGAGACTAACATCGCGGTATGTGTATCACAATAAACTGCTGCTTCAGTTAAACACACGGACATGCAGTACCTTCAGCAAATGACATGAGTATTACTTTCTAAAATTGAGTAAATGTAAGTAAGTATGTCCGAATAATTAATTCAGTGTATAAGTTTAAATTAATGAATTTCTTGCTTCACTTCACAATATTTTTACTTTTTTTTTCAAGGTAACCGTTCTAATTTATTTGACACAAAAAATGTAAACAAATATAAACTTGTCATGGATGAGTCTTTTACTATTCAGTAATTAAATCGGCATTCGGCTTACATGTAGTTTATATTTACAGTATGGTTAGTGAGAAAATTACACTTCTAAAACTTAAACAATGTTTTAGAAGTGTTTGCTATAATTCTTGCATCCCTAAAAATAATCTGTACTGAACAGCTGATTGCATAGAATACATATTTTATTACATAGATGAAGGTTTCACTTCAATTTTGCATTTATTTATTGTTTTAAAATATATTATGAAGTTTATTTATTTTTAATTAGTGGCTATTAAAATATTGTATAATTAATCAAATCTCCTTCCAAAGTATTGGAATCTGCTATACTTCGCAGTCGCTTCGATGTCAGAAGTTTGATTTCCACCCAGGACAAATTGTTGTGATGAGAGCATGATGATTTGTTCTATGTCTGGGTGTAATTAATCTATAATATGTATGTCTCAAAGAATATACTGGGTGTCACATGACCCATCACCAAGCTGAAGAATACTCATTCTGGACATCATGTTAAGACATACTAAGCAAAAATAATAACTGGGAAACTATTTTTTTAAGTAGACTCGTTTTATTTTGTATAGTGGCTTTGAGCCTTAATTTCTCCTGAACCAGTTATTTTCCAGGTACCTATGGTGCCAAAGTAGAAAATGTTCATAGTGATTGGTACAATAAGGGATTTCAGTTTTCATTAAGGGTTTTTTAAAATCCCATATAAGTATAATTATTATGAGTTAACTCATTGCCACGGTACAGGCTCTGTCAATTTTGGGATCAGATGACTGTGTGTGGGTTGCCCTGGTTTAGTATTATTGTTATAAATTTATTTATCTGCTCATAGGGTAGTGCTTAAAAATTACTTCCTTATAACATTTTTAAGTAGATATAGATGACTAGCACCTCAAATAAAATTTTAACAAAAATTTACTCAATTTTCATTTCTCAAACTTGGATGGAGCTAGTAGGAGAAGTAAAGTAATAAGATAATTATAGTAAAGGACAGAGTTCTAAGTTAAACATTATAAAAAAAACAATCAAATTGTGAACCTCCCATCTTTTTTAATGTTGGTGCAGTAATATATTTATGTTCAAATTAAAATTCTACATCATCTGTATTTAATTCACAGATTACATAGTAACACTTGTGAATGACAAAATAAATTCTTTTGTAAAACTCAAGATAGATAGTTGGGCTATGAGAAGAACATGAAAGAAACTCAGGCCACTATAGACGTTTTGTAATTATATAACACCTCTCCAAGTTGTCTTGAACTGTTTATACTTCTGGATTCGCAAATTTACAGTAGTGAGTTTGTTATCATGTGTAGGGGCATAATTTTGTAAAAACAATGTTACGGCCTGGTCACGAGATCGGTCTAAGCGGCGAGCGGCGCGGCAGGGGCGATGTACATTGTACATGGCGCGTTTACTCTGAGGCGGCCGTGCCCCGCGTCATAGTAAACGCGCCATGTACATCGAAAACGCTCACCGCTGCTGCCCGCCGCTGTAGGCCGTGACCGGGCTGTAAGAGCGATTACGCAGTATGTCCGAATCCGAAAATACAGTTCTAGAAATCACGCATCACATTCGGTAGAAGCCGGATGTTTCATAGACACGTTCTATGACTACTTCAGACCATACTTTAGGTTCGGATCGGATTCCGATTGGCGGTGATACACAGACTGCACTTTAAGAGCACATAAGTGCTCTTCAGATGCTGCATGTAGCGATGTAACACTTGACTTTCTCTTTAAAAACAAGTTACTTATCCTCTCAGTACATTAACTTTTTTTTTTTTGAAGATGTACCTAAGGTTTTTGTTATGCTATAAGATGTTTTGTAAATTAATGTACTTAGTATATTAATTGCCGTTACCTATGAATCTCAATAGTTTTTGAAAAAGCACCTTAATTTTCATTCAGTTACGTTTGATATTTCGATAACAGGACAACAAAAACTATCCCTATCTGTATGTTTGTTTTAACTTGCATACCTGTTACTCTTTGACCTAAAAATAGTAAAGGTAACAGAAATTTTAAATATTTGACCAATAATTTTGAATATTTTTCAATATTTTCTTTTCTGACTGCCTTCGTGGTCCAGTGGATAGCGTATGCGTCTGATGATCGGAGTTCTCGGGTTCGATTCCCGGGTCGGGCAAAAGTGTTACTGACTTTTTCTGAATTCTCAGTAAGCACGGAGTCTGGTGATGGGCCGGGTAACGGCAATAGGCTCGCTCCCTATTACCTGGGACCTAAAAATGTGGGTGTATTATACTTCTGCCTACCCCTTCGGGGATACAGGCGCGAATCTATAAAAAAATATTATTTTCTTCGCAGGTCAAGTCAGCCTCTAATCTTGCGATGCGGTTAAGAAGTAGGAAGAGGGAGCGACCGCTCTCCAGCAAGAGGACTTCAAGAGTAACGAAACTTACCACAGTCAAGTCAGTGAAACCTCTGTCCAAACCCAACACTTGGAACTTACTGAAGCGGGATATCAAAAATGTTGTGGCAGACACACCATTCTGCAATACTCGGTCGCAGAAATTGAAAACCCGCCCAGTTAGAACGAAACTAAGCATGGAGAAGCCAATAGAGACGACGCACAAAAAGAATAAACACAAAGATGATTCTCGCACAAAGAAACCAATATTCCAGACTGTTGTTAGGAGTACTAATAAAGACCCAGTCTCTTCTTCTACAGCAGTTAAAAAACCCCAGAATGATAAAGTCACTACAACGTCTAAAACTAAAGAAGTACGAACAACTAAGTCTGTACAGTTGCGTCATAGCTCGCTAAACAGGGAGATTAAGAAGACGGAAGTGATATCTTCGGCGATCAGTTCGCCCCGCAAGACCAGGCGTATGGATAAAACTGATAAATCAGCTTCCTTAAACAGCTCACCCATTAGAAAGGTCCGGCAAATGGGTATAATGACCCCAAAATTGACGAAGTCCTCAGTCAGCTCGACAAATGAAAGTCCCAAGAAGAGGACTAAGAAAGCCCCAGAGGTGCCTGAAAGTAGTTGTTACTCTGAAGACAATGATGTTACTATGTACGAAGCTCACACAACTACGTTTGTAGACTTCCCAACGCAGAAATCTGAGGAGTCCGACTCTGATGGCCATGTAGAATCCTCTGAACTATGTTTGCCGAACGACTGTCTGAACGACTTCATGGCTATAGCTGAGTGTGCGAGGCTCATAACTGATGAAATACCAGCTACGGATGAAGATATAAACTTTCTAGCTGATAAGGCAGCTCGGGTGATGACCACGGAGAAGGTTGATGATAAGAAATCTAGGACTAATTCAGTGGACAAGCGTCTGACAAAGCGGAGAAAGTCGAGCAATGATCTGGAGATGTACCAGCCTACTTCTACTACTGATGATTTGGATAATTGTACTGATTTTCTGACTAATGGAGAAAAATATGTCCAGGTGAGAACTGTTTTTGATATTAAATTTGCTATTATTATAAATGAAAGTTATGTTATTTTGGAGTAGCTAAGAGAGGTGTACCTCAAGGAGCACCATTAGGTCCTTTAAACATTTTATTTAATTATGATTGGTATCTCATTATTTGTTGTTCTAAATTGTCATTTTATTGCCTAAACGTAGATAATTTTAGTTGAAAATTGTCTACTAGCTACTGCTGCTGTACAAAATTTCAAAGTATTCGATACATGTTATTTATTTTTGGTACCTATTGTAATGTAAATTAAAATTAATGATAATTTATAATATTCTTTCTATTGAATATGACTAAAGAAATAGTTAACTAAAACCAGCGAACTACTTATTTTCACTAAGCAACTTTTTAATAAAATAAACATTACCTTATAACACATTCAAACCATCTCCAGCCAAATTCAAGCGGCACTAACTAACCTAACGCCATCTCTTTCCCCCAGCCGGACTTCGTGACCCTGCTAGAGCAAGAAGGCTACGTCCGGGACTCGGAGTGCGAGATATCTTCAACCTGTGACACCCAAGGAACTGCTATAGAGAGTCTCGAAGCGCTATCTGCTAGGAGCCCTAGCTCAGGGTTCCTAGCTGAAATCAGTCAAAGTCTGGCAGCTGAAGCGGCCGGATGGGTAAGCAAGACAAGAATATATAATATCTCTCTTACACAAAGCTAGCTGTCTCTCTCCCACAGTACTAAAATGCTAGAGAAAGAGACATGAGCAAGCATTTTGGTCTTTCATACTGCTGGTCCTCATAAGATGCCATCCATTATAGTGTTACGAGCTGGGGTTCGGCGACAAATTAAACTAACTATGCCACTAAAACTGTACTTTATTAAAGCAATAAAGATAACTAATTTCACACTACAAATCACAATGTCGAAATCCAAGTCGTTTTTCTTTCGCTTGTTGGTCGCTCTGTTACTTGAACTGATACCGATCGGATAACATAACTAGTGCATACTAGTCTTTCCTAGAAGGTTCTCGTATCATTCGGAAACAGAAGCGATCGTTCTAGTATTCAACAGCAACACCATCTAGTAGAAAATAAATAACTTCCTGTACCTACTACTAGATGGCGCTATTCTTTTCTTTATTCTCTTCTAATTCTCTCTCTTGCCGATAGATGGCGTTAATCGCCATTCGTAATAATGCGTGGATAAAATCTAGTCGGCGGGTTTAAGTGTCCGGAGCACGGATGTAAACGCCACACGCGGTCACCTATCAAAATAATGACCTGTCCAAGCGTTTCTTAACTTTGTCTTTCTATTAGGAATGCGAAGCCAAGTCACGCCATTAGCACTACTAATTAATAATAGCAGTAAACATGTGCAACATAACTTCACGCCTTTATCCCTGAAGGTGTAGGCAGAGGTGTAATAAACACCAACACTTCTAAAACATGTGTATTGTGTCGGACGATATCCTACATTGTACTCGCATACTAAACCCATTTTGTCTGGACTTTAAAAGATTAAGAAAAGATGAAAGAAATTGAAGTGACAAAAAATAAGTAAAGTCTCTGAGTTTGTTTGTTTTCTCAAGAAGTCATTTAGCTAGGAAAAGCCGGCTTCGTGTAGGTTAGGTAGGTTTTGACTTGTATAGGTGTTGCACACAACCAAAATGCAGAAATAAATATGTCTTTGTCTTTAATATTTTAATGTTTGTGAACAGAACGGCACAGAGATAACGACGGACGAGACGTCGCTCGCATGTCACGACGAGCAGTCGCCTACAGACATTGAAGTGAGTACATGCATAACCTTACCTTCATCATATCAGCCGGAAACGTCCACTGCTGGCCATAGATCGTCCCCATGGCTGTTCCCACAGACTGATCTTACAATTGACCAAATTCAAAGGGGAGCTTGTTATAATTTTTTTTTATTAACTGGCTGCCTCGTTGGTCTCGCGGCATAAATGTGCGCGTGGGATTGGGAGGTCTCGCATTCGATTCCCGGGTCGGGCACAAACACTTTGTATTGGGTTTTTCCGTTAGGAAATTCTCAGTAGCAGCTCGGAGTCTGGTAATGTTCCCGGTACGGCAATATGCTCGCCCCTATTACGTGGGACCTAAAAGTTCATGGCGAAATGTGGATGTAATATTACACGAGTGAGTCTATAAATAAAATAAAATAAATAAAAATATAAATTATATTAACTTTGCCGGCCTATTACGAACGGCATTTCGAGCCACGCTATGAGAGGCACAACTAGATCCCTGGATCTTCTGATTGAGTGTATTTACGAGCGAGGGAGTGATTGACATATATACATACATATACTCACGCATTTTCCCGTCGGGATAGGCAGAGACCACGGAACTGCACTTGCTTCTATCCTTATAAAGCTCATGCGCTTCCTCTACATTCATTACTCTTTTCTCTCTTGGGACCTGATTCTGATTGAGTGAATGCTATCCCTTGTCTGTTGTACATAGGTATGTAAAGTTTGTTATAATTCCAGGAAGAGGCAGGTGATGTGATATCATGCAGCAGCAACCGCGTGGAGTGTGAGCAGATCTCGTCGTGGGTTGATGCCTTTGACCCGTATCTCTTTATCAAACAGGTACACAAAATTAATATTATCTTTATATATATATATATATATATATATATATATATATATATATATATATATATATTTCTTGTGTGCGTGTGTATGTCACTGAACTCCTCCTAAACGACTGGACCGATTTTTATGAATTTTTTTGTGTGTGTTCAAGGGGACTTGAGAATGGTTTAGATTCACAATTTAGTCCACTGGAAAAAATCAAAAACGGTGCGAAGTTTGCCGGGTCAGATAGTATTATATAATATTATGCCATTACAAACATATTTTCAAACAAGACATTTCTGGTACGAACTTCCGACAGGTTCCAATATCTTGTAAGACTCTCTTACAAGTTACTGTAGACTCATTTTCTTTCAGTCTCCGTCAAAGAAAACTGCTTTGTGTTGACATTGGACCTAAAACATTAATTGCGAAATGTGGGTGTAATATTACACCTCTGCCTACCCCTTCGGGGATATGGGCGTGAGTCTATAAAAAAAAGGGGTAAAAAAAAAACGTGGTTTAATGGATTACGGCTCGATGGTTTTGTAATTTTTATAATGACACTAGAGGATGCCTGTATTAATTCAACCGTTCGGCCAGATCGCTTGAAATTTTCGGGGTATCCCTTCTTAGTGCACCCCTGCAGTCCCCAAGGAACATATACGCCTAATGTCAGCTTCTTGCGCCTAATAGTTTCGGCTGTAGCGTGTCTGTCAGGTAGTAAAAAAAGAATTTTATATTGTTAAGAGCTGGGGTTCGGTGATAAATTAGACTCCTATGCCACTAAAACTAAACTTTATTTTACAAACAAAAACACTTAATTACGCGCTAATAAAAACTCTATTTCACACCACTAAACACTTCCGACTCTTCAGATCCTTCGCTGATTTTGATCGCTCCGCTATTAGAACTGAACTGTTTTTGGTCTGCTCATCCACGCGCTATTTATACTGGCTGGATAACATCACTAGTACATTCCAGTGCATTCCGGAACGTTCTCGTCTCATTAGGAAACATACGAACGTTCGATAGAAAAAAACAGCAATGCCATCTAGTAGAGAATAGATGAACACTTTTAAACTACCGATATATCCATTCTCTTCTAGTTCTCTCATTCACCGATAGATGGCGTTATTTTCAAAATATCGCCATTCGTCTACACTATTTACACTAATATTATTAAGAGGAAAAATTTGTATTTTTGTTTGTTTGTTTGTTTGTAATGGATAAACTTCAAAATTACTTGAACAATTTTAAAAATTCTTTCACCATTTGTAAGCTACATTATCTGCGAGTAACATAGGCACAACATATTTTATTTTAGAAAAAATAGTGGTCCGTAAGATATTTGGGTTTTTGGGTACGCGAAGAAGTTCCCTCAGGACGCGAGTGAAACCACGGGAAACGGCTAGTTGACTTATATATTTGAATGTGGATATTACAGAAAATTGTCGTAGATTATATTATATACGCACCTTCTTACCTACATATATAAGGGGTTATATTTATATTAGCTATTTATTATACACTAGCTGACCCAGCGAACTCCGTATCGCCTTTTTAAGAGTTTTTATTCAATTCCCTTTTTTCCAAGCCCCTTTTCCAAAATTACCATTGACTTAGCGCTTAATCCCTTATCATTTCAGAGTCTATAAATGATGAACAAACCAACATAGATTTTTATATAATATTGAATTTCCCATTCCTTAAAATATCGGAGACGATAACCATATCGACTTAAAAAAAATCCCGTCCGCCATCTTTGATTTCCTATCTGCCATCTTTGATCACGAAATAGATGTTGTATTTAGATTCGCCATCCCTTAAAACATCGGAGACGATAACCATATTGATTTTTAAAACTTTCTCATCCGCCATCTTTGATTTCTCATCCGCCATTTTTGATCACGAAATAGATGTCGGATTTGGATTCCCCATCCCTTTAAATATCGGCGACGATACCCATATCGACTATAAAAAAAATCCCGTCCGCCATCTTTGATTTCCTATCCGCCATCTTTGATCACGAAATAGATGTTGTATTTGGATTCACCATCCCTTAAATCATCAGAGACGATACCCATATTTATTTTTAAATTTTCCCATCCGCCATTTTTGATTTCCCATCCGCCATCTTGAATCACGAAATAGATGTTGTATTTGGATTCCCCATCCCTTTAAACATCGGAGACGATACCAATATTGATTTTTTAAAATTATCCCATCTGCCATCTTTGATTGCCCATCCGCCATCTTTGATCACGAAATAGATGTTGTATTTCGATTCTTCAACCCTTAAAATATCGAAGGCGATACCCATATTGATATTTAAAATTTTCTCATCCGCCATCTTTGATTTCCCGTCCGCCATCTTGGATCACTAAATAAATTTCATATTATTAATCAGCGTCCCGAAAATCTCGAAAACGATACCCATATAGATTGTAACCTATTCGTATAGCCTTTTTTTGCCTTTGACCCAACCCCCCCTTCTCGTTTGACCATTTTGTCTGGCCCCTAAAAGTTGTGGCGTAATTTTATATAGCCTATAGCCTTTCGGAATAATTAGGCTATGATAGGCAATAACAATTTTTAAAATCCGACTGCTAGTTCCTGAGATTAGCCGACATTATGTTTTAGCCTTTTTAGCCTTTTGCCCGGCCCCAAAGGGTCAAAGCGGTATGTTATATAGCCTATAGCCTGCCGGAATAAGTGGGCTATCGTATACAAAAATAATTTTTCAGATCCGACCGGTAGTTCCTGAGATTAGCGCGTTCAAACAAACAAACAAACAAACAAACAAACTCTTCCGCTTTATTATATTAGTATAGATGTGCCTAATAATTGTAGGTTTTTATGATGTGATGATGAAGGAATAAAGGAATTACAGACATATGTGTATATTGTTGCAGTTGCCGCCGCTAGAGTCGGTGGCGACGGGTGCCTTGAGGGCTCGCTACCCCGCGCTGCCGCTCAAGACTCGCACCAGTCCTGACTTTAGTCTTGTGAGTACATATCCTACTAATCCTACTAATATTATAAATGTGAAAGTTTGTGAAGATGTATGTATGTATGGATGGATGGATGTTTGTTACTCTTTCACGCAAAAACTACTGAACGGATTTGGATGAAACTTTACAGTAATATAGTTTATACATCAGAATAACACATAGGCTACAATTTATATAGATTTTGTATAATGTTGCCATAACATAAGGAAAAGTATGAACTAAGTCGGCAAAAATCCTAAGCTCTGAAACCTATCTTCGCGTACGTTGCCTAAACTGTTGAAGTTACATGTTATGTTACTGTTGAAGATAATGTACCGTGATATTGTTTATCATAAAAGTTCTAAACAAAAGTTTATGTAGAAACCAATATACACTAACAAGTGATCCGTAAAAATAATTAGATATTTGTTTACAATGCTCATTCTAGAGTAGTTATCAAATTGTTTTCAAAATTGATAGATTTATTGTCTTCAATATTTAATGTCGATGAACTTTGTGTTTTACAGTAGGTAGTTTGGACCAATACTTTATAAGTTATCACGATATAATTGACCTAAGCGCAGCGTTATTAAAAGCGCTTTCTATCAGTTGGCGCGCTTAGCGCAGCGGGGCGGAGGGGCGGTCTGATTATATGTACTTTGTGGTAATGCTTTCAGTTTTATTTTTGCTGCTATTCTATTCAGTAGGTATATAAGCTCTTTAATAATATACCTACACACTAATCTTTACCTCACCTCAAGTTTGACGACTATGAAAACAAAAGTAATTTAAACTGTTATCTGTTTATATGTATGCTACACGGCTAATGTACAGATCCGTTTGTGATGAAATTTGACATGGATAGTCTCAAACCCGGGGAAGTACATAGGCTACTCTTTATTCAAATTTCATGCGGGCGAAGCCGCGGGCGGCTAGTACATACATAAATCAGTGCATAGAAGTGTTGGGGAAGGCCTACATCCAGCTGTGGACGTTTCTCCCCTTATATCACCCCTTATAATAACAATGAAAGTGCGGGTGTGTGCTGGCACCCTGCCCGCAGCTATACCCACACTTTCATTGTTTCTGCCGGATCCCGTAAGAGTTTCGAAAAATCCCTTCTTAATGCACCAAAGTCAAAGTCAAAATCATTTATTCATCTAGGTCACAAGGTGACGCTTATGAACGTCAATTTTAAATTTAAATTACTTAATGCTTCTACATTTACATTTACTGCCTCGTTCGCAAAGCAATAGGTAGAGCCACGAGAAAGAACGGGCAATAAAACTCGAGTTTACACCCCTATAGTAACCACAGAACATACATGCCAAATTTCAGCTTCTTGTGCCCCGTAATTTTATCTGTAGCTTGTCTGTCAGTCAATCAGTAACACAAGATATATATAACATTCCTCCGACCGATTTCTGCAACAGGCGGCATGTTTTCATACGGGCTATAAATATGACATCAATGGCGTCCCATGGGACGCTACAAGCGACATGACCGGAGAGAGATTGGGTGCAGGACCAACGGCTTCACGTGCTTTCTAAGACACGGGATAATTCTTCATAGAAAAGCCTAATATTACTTTTTGTTCGACCTGGAAATCGAACCTGACAGCTCATGAGCTACAGTCGAGTCGCTTACACTGCCGCAGATCCATAGACCCATGACGATATAACGAGGTATTGTTTTATTTACTTAGATATTGTTATAATTAATGTTATTATGTTTCAGGTGTTAGATTTAGACGAAACGCTGGTACATTGTTCGCTACAAGAGTTGCCAGACGCCAGCTTCCACTTCCCAGTGCTGTTCCAAGACTGTCGGTATACGGTGAGTGACTGTCACTTCTTAGGGAGCCCATAAAGCTATCTATGTTGAATTGTTGAAATGACCTTTATGTCAAGGTAATAAGAGTGTTGCTAATGTTATTCGCATCGATTGGGTGACGAAGTGACGATCGATGCAACGGTGATATAGGGGTGGAGTTTTTTATGTCCACTGACAATTATTTGTCTATGCTAAATATCTACATTATTGTCTATGTATTTTTGTCTATGGGGACGCGCTCCGCGTCCCCTGAATTTTGTCTTGGATCCGCCATTACGAGAATAAATGTTGCATCGCGCACCTTTGAGTTTTAATTCAACAGGGTTGTATGTCAAAACGCAGTTGTACGGCGATCACAGTAGCCTTAAGAAGAAAATTGGCTTGAAAATAAGATAAAATATTTACATAATGCCTTATAGCTAGCCCTAAGGGTACAAAATCTATTATCTATTCTCAGTTTCATGTATAAGCAAAAAAATAATTAAAAAAATAGCTTGCGGTTTATTTTCAGTCCAACAAAATAAAATTTTACTCGGGCGGTTTCGGAGGAGAAAAAACACTGGCATGATATATCTATTGTGAAGTTATGTTATGTGTAAGTTTATTATTTACTTGCTATTCTTTAGTTAGGTACTAACATGATGTAATTGTATGCAGGTATTCGTCCGTACCCGGCCTCACTTCGCGGAGTTCCTGTCCCGCGTGTCCCGCCTGTACGAGGTGATCCTGTTCACTGCCAGCAAGCGAGTGTACGCCGACAGACTGTTAAACCTACTGGACCCGGCCCGCCGCTGGATCAAGTACAGGTAATATTATGCATTATGCTAGCTATTATACTCAGTAGCAGCCGGGAGTCTGGTGATGTGCCCGGTAACGGCAATAGGCTCGCCCCCTATTACGTGAGACCTAAAAAATCATGGCCAAATGTGGGTGTAATATTTACACCTCTGCCTACCCCTTCGGGGATACAGGCGTGAGACTATAAATAAATAAAAATACTAGCTATTTCCCGCGGCAACATACACACTTGCATGAGACCTGTAGCGACCAGCTACATAATACGGCGTCATCTATCCAATGTCGACGGAACTTCTACGACACCACACCACCTATCGAAGACGACGCGCCAAATTCAAAAATCCTGAATCGCGCAAGCAACTTTCGCGCGCCAAGTAGCTTATACAGGATGTAAAGAGACCCTAAACGATTAAAATCCAACATTATACCAATCATTACGAACAACTTTTACCTCGGCACCATACCTGGGAAATTACTGCTTCGGGATATATTGGGGCTCAAAGTCACCATAGAATTTTTCTACTTAGGCACAAAATCGATGCATTTACTCTGCTAATTTGCTCTATAGGTGCATTGCACCGGCGCACTTTTAATTACGCCTTAAAATGTGAATAATAAAAAAAAAGATGCAAGTGCATGTATTTTTCTTAATCTATACTAATATAATAAAGCGGAAGAGTTTGTTTGTTTGTTTGTTTGTTTGTTTGAACGCGCTAATCTCAGGAACTACCGGTCGGATCTGAAAAATTCTTTTTGTGTACGATAGCCCAGTTATTCCGGAAGGCTATAGGCTATATAACATAACGCTTCGACCCTTTGGGACCGGGCAAAAGGCTAAAAAGGCTAAAAGATAATGTCGGCTAATCTCAGGAACTAGCCGTCGGATTTTAAAAATTGTTATTGCCTATGATAGCCCAATTATTCCCAGAGGCTATAGGCTATATAAAATTACTCCACAACTTTAAGGGGTCAGACAAAAATAATAAAATGGTCAAACGAGAAGGGGGAGGGTTGGGTCAAACGCAAAAAAAGGCTAAACGAATAGGATACAATCTATATGGGTATCGTTTTCGAGATTTTCGGGACGCTGATTAATAATATGAAATTTATTTAGTGATCCAAGATGGCGGACGGGAAATTAAAGATGGCGTATGAGAAAATTTTAAAAATCAATATGGGTATCGACTTCGATATTTTAAGGGGTGGGGAATCGAAATACAACATCTATTTCTTGATCAAAAATGGCGGATGGGAAGTCAAAGATGGCGGATGGGAAAATTTAAAAAATAAATATTGGTATCGTCTCCGATGTTAAAAGGGATGGAGAATCCAAATACAACATCTGTTTCGTGATTCAAGATGGTGGATGGGAAATCAAAGATGGCAGATGGGAACAATTTAAAAAATCAATATGGGTATCGTCTTTGATGATTTAAGGGATGGAGAATCGAAATACAACATCTATTTCGTGATCAAAGATGGCGGATAGGAAATCAAAGATGGCGGACGGGATTTTTTTAAAAGTCGATATGGGTATCGTCTCCGATATTATAAGGAATGGGGAATTCAGAAAACACCATCTATTTCGTGATCAAAGATGGCGGATGGGAAAGTTTTAATAAATCAATATGGGTATCGTCTCCGATGTTTAAAGGGATGGGGAATCCAGATACAACATCTATTTCGTGATTCAAGATGGCGGATGGGAAATCAAAGATGGCGGACGGATTTTTTTTAAGTCGATATATGGGTATCGTCTCCGATATTTTAAAGAATGGGGACTTCAAAAACACCATCTTTTTCGTGATCAAAGATGGCGGATGGGAAATTTTTAATAAATCAATATGGGTATCGTCTCCGATGTTTAAAGGGATGGGGAATCCAAATACAACATCTATTTCGTGATTCAAGATGGCGGATGGTGGGAATTTTTTAAAAAATCAATATGGGTATCGTCTCTGATGATTTAAGGGATGGTGAATCTAAATACAACATCTATTTCGTGATCAAAGATGGCGGATAGGAAATCAAAGATGGCGGACGGATTTTTTTTTATTTTAAAGTTGATATGGGTATCGTCTCCGATATTTTAAGGAATAGGGAATTCAATATTATATAAAAATCAAAATGTTTGTTTGTTCATCATTTATAGACTGAAATGATAAGAGATTAAGCACTAAGTCAATGGTAACTTTGGAAAAGGGGCTTGGAACAAAGGGAATTCAATAAAAACTCTTAAAAAGGCGATACGGAGTTCGCTGGGTCAGCTAGTATAATAATAATATATAACTTAATATTTTGTCGTCAGGTTATTCCGCGAGCACTGTCTGCTGGTGAACGGCAACTACGTGAAGGATCTCTCCATCTTAGGACGAGACCTGCGCAAGACTGTCATCGTCGACAACAGCCCGCAGGTAAACATAACCGCCGCATAGACTTATCTACGAGACAAATTAGAACGAAATTTTATGGTTTCCTTCCAGAAAAATGCAAAATTACACCACTGTGATAATAAATTATGATAATTTACGTACACTGCCTCCGTGGTCCAGTGGATAGCGTATGCGACTGCTGATCGGAGGTCCCGGGTTCGATTCCCGGGTCGGGCAAAAGTGTTACTGGGTTTTTCCAAATACTCAGTAGCAGCACGGAGTCTGGTGATGTGCCCGGTAACGGCAATAGGGTCGCCCCCTATTACGTCGGACCTAAAATTCATGGCGAAATGTGGGTGTAATATTACACCTCTGCCTACCCGTTCGGGGATACAGGCGTGAGTCTATAAATAAAAAAATAAAGAGATCTATTTGCTTATTTTTTGTTACCTTTCTGCTTATTACAATAGGTTTTCCTTGTTTGTCAGGCGTTTGGGTACCAGTTGGAGAACGGCATCCCCATAGACAGCTGGTTCGTGGACCGCAGTGACAATGAGCTGCTCAAGTTGCTGCCCTTTCTCGAACACTTGGCCACTGTAAGTATATCCTAACGTAGTTGTAGCCCTGCGCTGTGTCGTGGTCCTGGGTTCGATCCCCACACGAGACAATGGACGAACATTTTAGCACTTTGGAAGCGCTTATCTTAAACAAATGACTTTGAAAAACAAACTGACTGTATAATTACTGACTGACAACTGACTAATAAATGTTTTACTAACTTACTTACTGTGTTAGCAGTCAAGGTACAAAAAAAATATTATAATTTAAAATTCTGATTTTAAAGAGAGGTATAAGTTTCTTCCGGGCTCTTCCCATAACCCTTCTACCATCTTGAACCAGGTTGTAAAAAAAATATCTTTATAAGTGTGGCCATGCTGCCTAAATGAATAAATGGATTTGAATTTACTAATATATACTGTTTGCTGAGGGGTATTACTGAATGGCAGTAGGAGTAAGGCGTATTTATTGTAACAGTTAAATATAACAGGTATTGTAACAGCTTGGAACTGTTGCAAATCAACTGAAATAACGTTCCTGTACTTCGGAACAGTGATCGTCGCAAGTGGTTTTAAAAATACTTCTATGAACTAACATCATAATAAACCACTGTTTTGACAATATAGACATTTGATTTGAATAGCCAACATTTTAAGCCAGTATGTAATTTGTATCTTGTATTGTATTTCATACAAAATAATTTAGCGAAATTTTTTATACAAAATATTTTAGTCTTAGTCGCGTAAAATTAACTTATTATCGTAGTCGCGGACGACGAACTACGGCAGACGATCGAAACCTCGGAAACAATTACAGTATTTATATCTTAAATAAGTTAATTTTACGCTATTACATAAAAGCCGCTTCGTTATTTTGTATGATGTATACAAATCGCGAAATTTTTAAATCGATTAATTATGTATTTATTATTTGTATTCCAGAAAGACGATGTGCGTCCCTACATAAGGGAGAAATACAAACTATTCAGCTATCTTCCACCGGATTAAGTTATAACACTTACATATAACTATGACACTTTCTAAGCATTTTGGACAATGTATGGACAAAGTATGGGGATTATACAAGGTTAGTTAGGCTTACTCGCGATAAATAAGATATATGAGGCATAAATACCTCGCGACCACGACCAGAGCAAGTACAGTCGAAACGTCGGCAAATACAGAAATATTTATGCCTTAAATATCTTATTTATCGTGAGTAAGACAAGCTAAATAATTTTGTATTATGTATACAAATCGCGAAAGTTTAAAATCGTTTGAGGATTAGCTTAGTACGGCTTTAGATACGATTTGTGTCGATTCGACTGGTTTTATGCACTCTGGTCAACACAAAGAAAGGTAATCTAATTTAGATTATCCAATGCTATCGAATCGAATTGAAACGTATACTATCTAAAGTCGTACTAAACTTTTTGTACTGTTTTATCAAATTTTAATATTATACTCTACTTATTATTTAAAAATATGACTAAAAAAAATACTGTTTTATTGCAAGTTGAACTGTGCAATCATATATTATGGTTTTGTATGTTGAGAATTTCATCAAATTCTGTCCAGCAGAAATTCTGTAATTTTATTTTTATATTTTACAAATTATTTTTTATGCTATGATGGATTTTTTTATGAATATATTTAACTTTGATGAAACAGTGTATAAGTAGATAGCTTATGGGTCATTCCATGTAACGGGTGTAACAGGTCGTACACTTTCAACTAGTGATTTAAAATGTTTTTTATGGAAAACATATTTATTTTATAAATGAAATAAAAGCCTTTTAGTCTATATTTTAGTAATATAAATTTTATTTTCCTATAACTTTCATAGATATCGAGAAAATCCGCCTTAAGTACCGTAACGGGCGTAACTTGATTTTGCCGCTCACTTTCGGATGGTGTGACATTTTTGCGAAACTCTGCGAATTGCCCTTGTTTTATGAATAAAAATTTAAGTAAAGCTGGAGCCAAATTAACAACCCACCATCTGCAATATTTATTAAAGAAAAGCAGGCGATAATTTAAAATTTACGTAAATGTTTGTGCGTAACGGGCGTAACAGGCTTTTGTAACGGGCGTAACGTGTACGAATGAGAAACGAAATTACATAGGAAATCTTAAGTTTTTGAAACTTTTTGAAACACAAAACCAACTTAATGATGTAATAAAACTCAAGCAATGTTTACTTTTCAAAAATATTAACAGTATATTCAAAATTGTAGTATGTGCGGATACCCTATATTTTTGCGTAGGATCTGGTAAAATTCGAATAATATTTCGATTATTCGAATTTTACCAGATCCTACACTAAAAGATAAGGGTATCCGCTGATCCTCTTCCATGATTTTTCTTTTGATATTAATTTTGAGTTCGTATTCATCTTCATAGCCTCTCCCCCTCTCTTTTTGCAGGTGCTGGGCATACTTTGCTGGGTCATTTTTCATTAAATTTCGATAGTTTTTCATTCTTACTTATGCTGAAGGCATCTTTTCGTGAACCTTGAATACCTATAATAAAAATAAAAGCCCTTAATAAAGCACCCTACATGCAAAGAAAGTTAAACAATAGCAAGTAAAGCTTATATTTGTCATAAACAGGTTTAAATTGAAAAGAAAAGAAAATTATAAAATAAAACCGGGTTTACTAACATTATTACTTTAAAAGAAGACCTAGTTCGCCCTTAGTATCCCTTGAAAGCTAATGTTTTGCACCCGCAAAGCCTCGCCAAAACAGTGTTACACCCGTTACGTAACGGGCGTAACGCAATTTAATTCTAGCGAAATAAACATAATTTAAAAAGTTTAGTGTAAAATCAAGACATTGGCCATTTGTTTTCAAACACAACCTTACTTTCCCAAAGCCATGAAATCGTAAGTGCAACAAGTAAGCCACAGATTAAACTTTTCCCTTATTTTCGTAACGGGTGTAACATGCTATGTCACCAGTTAAAAAACCTTATAAACAAAAGAAAACTTACCGCTTAAATAAAATGTTGCTTTCACCAAGCAGTTCATGTCTCTCCACTCAAATTGGCACCAAGTAAGCTTGTCAATTAACGTCATATTTTGTGTTACAGTGTTTCTATTTTTAGCTCCAAAATATCTATTACCGCGCGAATATTTTCTCATACTTTAACACGAGAAAAAAATTGTAATAAAGTAAATTTTGTTAAAATTTTCAGATAATTCATATGATTCAATGTAATTGTGCTTACTTAGGCAGATACTTATGTAAAAATAGTAAACTTTAATAAATGTTGAGTGGTAGCGTTTGACATGGAATGACCCTTATATAAAAAAAATATTGGATATATTGAAGCAATGGTATGGTACTTATGTTGGTTGAAGTAGTCTTGGGTTTGATGCCTAAATAATGAAATAAGGGAAAATGGAATGTCTATTTGAAATCAATCACAAAAAGATCTCAGTCATTATCCGAAATGCCCGCAAAGTGTACTAATAAAATAGTTTACACAGAAAATTTTGAATTAAAAATTTTCGATAATTCATATTGATGATTGTTTCTTAAATTTTAGGAGAAAATATTCTAAAATAAATAGATTTAATTTATTGAAATTCGGCATACTATTAGGTATTATAATTAGTGTATAGTACGTTTTAAATTTATTTTCGGTGTTTGGCATTTTCAAAACTGACTTTGGAAAGTAATTTTCACGGTTTTTGAGCTGTTAGTGATCTTCAAGCTGTTTGAAATTTTCTCATACACATTCAAGAGTCAAAATAATTTTAAAAAATTACTTGAAAATTACTAGCGGCTTAAAAAGGTTGAGTTAATCAAGAAATATTTATTATTAAGCAGTATTTTGAATGCCATTTGCCGATTGTGAATTTTCTTAAATTATGCATTTGAAAAGAATAATATATATATGTATATAAATTAAAAATGTTATCATGTGCATTGCGTGAAATTGGGTTCATTAAAATAAACTGTGATTATGGTTTTTTTTTATAATTTTTGTTTTACTCTTTTTTTATAAAATGGAAATAATATGTTTTGCAAATTGTTTATATGCGCACTCGTCTACTGTGTAGACACAGATTGTCTAGATGGTCATTGCTGACAATACCTGGAGAATTTGTAATTTCGTGTAATCACTGGGAATTTTGATACTCGATTAGTGTTTGGTTATTACCAAAAATGTATAGACATTGTAACGAAATGACCGGTTTCCAAAAAATGTCTAGACATTGTAACGCAATTAACGGTTACTTTACAAAATCGCCGGTAACATAATTATTACTTGAGTAATATTTTGCACTTATTAGTTTTACACGATATATTTTTTAATTTTTATTTTTTTATGACAATGCTGTGTCTACACAGTCGTAGTATAACAAATGTTATATCGCTCACAAATATTATGCAAATGTACAGCTTGATTTAATGGAAATCAACTATTGGTCTCAAAGTTATACATTATAACACCCAGAAATAACCTAATATACTCCCGCCATTCTTCTGTCGGGGTAGGCAGAGACAACAGAACGGCACATCCTAACCCAAATAACCTAAATGCAAATAACGGGATACGAACCCACAAGCTTTATCGTTTTTAACCTTTACACCACCATCATAGTATATGAGGCAAGCCAAAATTTACCCCAGGTTCAAAAGGTCGCTGTTTGTACTTTAGGCTGATTACTTTTTCTATTACCAATTTCGACACCTGCAATGAAAAACATCGTAACTCACTTTTTGGTGAATTTGACTTACAATCATATCCACAGTTAACAAAAAAATATCTTTTTTATGCGCTCATCCCTGTATCAAAATTCATTCGCGTTACGATTTAAGCCAGTAGTAAAAAAAAATAAGTTGACGTCCAATGAAGATGATAAAAGGGTATATTTAGTTACACGCTAGTATGTTTGCCTATCATTAATAATCTTAATATATAAAATCCTTGCGTTACTGACTGACTGACAGACACGCTACAGCCGAAACTATTGGGCGCAGGAAGCTGAAATTTTGCATGTATGTTCCTTGGGGACCGTGGGGGTGCACTAAAAGGGGATTTCCCGAAATTCCCACGGGATCGGCCAAAACGGGTAAATTAAAAAAAAAATGCAGGCGTAGCTGCTGGCGTCCTCTAGTATTAAATATTTGAGCCATTGTATCTCAGACTTACAATATTATTTTATTGCAAATTGTAATATACCATGCAAATTTGCATTGTAAGGCTGAGATATAATGTCACTTTATAATGTTTACCCCGTGTAATATGATTGTAACTCACAAAACTAATAAACTACGTAATTTACTAACACACTAATCATATGTAGATGTAAAGTATCCCCTCAAGTTTTTAGTTTTCAAAGCACTAGGACTTAACAGTTTTTTTGAGATTTTTTGAGAATTTTTGGAATCTTTGACGCGCTCTCCTGTAAAGTTACAAAATACGAGTTACGATCTTTTTCATTGTGGGTGTGAGTTTTGTCGAATGTTAAAAAGTGCATATTCAAATATTTGTGAGCTATACTGCAATGTATATAAGGTAATGTTTTAGTAATATGAGTGTTTGTGCTTCAAGAATGAAATATATTCCTAGTTGGCATCAAACCTATTGCATAATGAGTTATTTAGATCAGTGTTTCTCAAAGTTTTGTACATACATACATAGATATACTCACGCCGGTTTCCCGGAGGGGTAGGCAGAGACTACAGAACGCCATTTGCAACAATCCTGACATATGACATGCATGCTCTTCGGTTAAGGGTACTTGTAACTAAGCCAGTTCTTACATTTTAATACATACATAAAGCTTTGTCCGGGAATCGAACCTACGCTCCCCTGCTTAGCATTCAGGCTCATTATCAATTAGACTAATACACAGATAAACAGAATAACATTACAGTAATATCTTTTACTACTTTTTTACTAACGCGTTTATAAGCACATATCAACGTATTATCGTAAATATTACCTTAGAAATATTGTTTTGTTATAAATAAATGTTTTATGTGTATATTATTTAATGTATAAGCGTACTCGAATGAGGTGCTAAGATTTTTATTATTTTACTTTTTTATTATTTTTAGAGATGGTATTAAAATATATTTGTTTCTAATGTGGAGTATATATTCCTATTTTTATGACTATGATTGTGTGTTGGCTATGATGAAATGTGGCAGCAAGGGTTATTGTAGATTAGTTAATCAAGGATTCGATTCCCGAGTCATACAAAATGAACGTTTTGCGATTTGAAAGTAAATAAATATAGTCTTCTCTCAGTAATATTATGAAGAGAAAGGTTTTATTTTCAATTGTTTGTTTGTAATTTATTAACTCATTATCAGCTTATTTATAAAATAAATATATTTAGAAGCATATATTTCACATTAAAAACAAATATATTTAAAATCCACGAACCATATTATAAATTTTGTTTCAAAATTTAAATTTTAAGAACTTTTTGTAATTTTATTCTACGTCCATATTTTTTTTTTATATTTTATGTGTATTTTTTTTATTGGATTTTAAATAATAATTATAGGCTTTATTGTAAAATATCATGTCACCTTAAATTAAGAGAGGTCATTCGGAATATCATTTTATGTTGGCTGCTGTATGTACATACAATATTTATTAATATGATAACTGCTGTTTGTCAGAAATATTAAAATATAGGTACATCATCTTTTTTAATTGCATTTTCGTGCCAGTTATGTAAATAAATGCAAAATTAACTGTCATTATCGCTAATTAGACATTTGCCATATCTGTGGGTTATATTTATATTATTTAATATTTATATTATTTAATATTTATATTATAAACAAATATTATGTCTATTAAGTTTATTATTAATTAGTATCTAAGAGTAGAGAAAGTACTCTACTTGACAGAAAATATTATGACGACACTATTCCATATTTAAAACAAAATCAGTATAAAGACATTATTTTTGATCTATCTATCTATATCGTCACTCCTGTATCCCATTGGGGTAGGCAGAGACTATGGAACGCCAAATGCTCCGGTTCAAACACACCTCTTTCTCTTCCTCGACATTCATTAACTTTATCATGCTTGCTCGTCGGTTATGGGTACTTTTAATTTAGCGGTCTACTTTAATTATTCTTTTCATACATGAATTTATATATAATACAACATTAACTTTCTCATATATTATAGCAGTTATCATATTAATAATAAAACGCCTAATGCATTAAAAGCAATCTATCAATATTTTTTACTAAAGATTTTGTCATGATATAAAAATATTTATATATTTTAATTTATAGTGTTTATGGTATTCTCAGTATAGTTTGTCTATGACAGAGGTTCTCAAACTTATGTTTAGGGCCCACTTATTTACTATGTTTAGAATTAAATATTTTCTAGCCCCATTCAATATAAAAGTAATTTTACTTTAAATGGAAAGTACTTAATATGAGTCCTAATTTCTTCTTCTACTTTATCGCCCACTCTTTTTTTATTATACCACAATGGGCAGACTTTTCCAAAGATACTAATTATATTAGTTTTTTCCTTAGTTGTAACGCAACGATGGCAACGGAACGAAATGTGACACTTTATTCTAAATCCGTGAACACACGGAATGTGTTCAGAAATTACGATATTTTTATAATTCCACGCGGTGAATCTCAATCTTCTTCGTATCAAAAGTTCAAATTAAATTTTCCTTAAAAATTAAATTTCCAAATTAAGTTCCCAAAACTTGGCTACGGTGTCGGCATTGTCTGAAGCCACTTTTAGGTCTTGTTTGCTGCAGGTAGATGGGCAAAGAGGGCAAGAAAGCAAATAAGCAATAGACTGGGCTGGAGCTCCACAGTCGCAGTGGACCAGTGAGTGGTCTATAAATCCCCATCTTGCCATGTTTTCCCTACAGCGCCCGACCTGAGTTCTCAAGCGATTAAGCGATTTCCAGGTCGACCACTGCAAGTTGTGACCAGGAAGGTTCATGGTAGTAGTCTTGCTGATTTCAGCATGACTGGGCCGGCTCGACCGGGGAAGTACTACTCTCTCACAGAAAATCGACGTAAAGTAACAGTACCTAAACTGTTGCGTTTCCTTCGGTGAGTGAGAGTGCCGAAGGCCCTAGCCCCTATATCATCTCCCTCATCCTATACCTTTTTCCAACCCCAAGGGGCTGCAACGCACTTGTGACTCCTGTGGTGTTGCTAGTGTCCATGGGCGGCGGTAATTGCTTACCATCAGGCGATCCGTCTGCTCGTTTGCCGCCTATTACCATAAAAAAAGGAAGCAGGCTTTCTTTCGCTGCAGGGAAGTTAGGTGCGGCCGGGTACTTAGAGCCCCACAGTTGCTCTCTTGCCAATCTTGGGTTGTCATTTGTGGCAGCAGTGAATCTCAATGTGATATATTCACGCAGATTTTTTTTGTAAGAGGGGGGAATAATTAGGCCAGCTGGATAATAGTTTTTGATCTAACCTTGTTATGAAAAGGAAAATGCAATAGTTATTGGCAATCCTCCCTCAAATTTGATAAAAACATCACATTTTAGGATCATTGTTGTTATTGAGCGTATTGCGAATAGACTGACGCATAGTAAAGTTTTTTTTAATATGCTATTATTCAGTGATACTGTTTTTACCAGTGACTTACTACATACAATGATGTTACATAAAATGAAGTAGATACGTTATAGACGTACCAAAAGCAGGACGCTATACATAAGCCAGTTGGCAAGTCTGACATATATGTGTGTGTGTGACGTCGCGAGCCGGCGTCAAAGTGAAACTGTCACATCTTGTCAAATAAAATATGGAGTTATCGATGTGTGCGTTAGTGTACCGTTTCTACTGATTGATTACTCTTTCTTGTAATATCATTGACTACATATATTAGTTTATTTTCTATTACGTAACAAACTAAACTGAGAATAATATAAACATAAATATATTTTATTATAATTATTTTCTGTTCATTCAAGAGCCTGACACTACTGATCTGAAATCACCTAAAGTAAAATCGTAAAATCGCCTAAAGTTTCTATTATAGTATTTATATACATCGCAAAAATTTCATTAAATTATTAATTTTATCCGAAATAAATACCATCAAAAATGTCTTGATAGGACTTAAATTTATCAGAAGATTGTCCAAATGGATAAATAATAAAATATTAATTTTATAAAAATAAGTTATAATTGAATATGTGACGCGCCTCTATAGTTTGCCGAGTTTATTTTTGTATCTTTAATATGGTAGCTAGTATAATGATTATACGGAGTTTTGGTTGAAATTAGATACCTACATAAAAATACACTAAAGGGCAGATTCCCAAGCGCCTGTTAAGTTACTGTTAATTTTATTTATCAGATAACCCATTTAAGTCTCGTGGTCATTTTGAATTTATCTGGAAGACAGGCATATCAAAAGCGACGATAGCCCAGTGGTGTACGTAACGGACTGTTGAGACGATGGTCTCGAGTTCGATTCCCAGTTACCCTGTGCACACACCCATGACTTTTCGAAATTATGTGTGTATTAAAAATGTTAATTATCTCTCGCTTAAAAATGTGCCCGGTAGACGGCAATAGGCTCGTCTCCTATTACATTGGGACCTCTGCCTACCCCTTCAGGGATAATGGCGTGAATTTATGTCTGTATAGGCATATCAAGAGGTGGTATAATTAAACATCGTCCAGTGAATAAAAAACCCTTTTGCAGATATTTCACACTTGTATGGCTTGTCACCGGTGTAGAAACGAAAGGTCATCATCATACAGCTTTCTGAAGTCCACTGCTGGACATAGGCCTCACCTAATTTGCGTTACAATAGCATTATAATAATAATATAATATTCTGCCACATACATTTGACGACCGGTTGGCGCAGCGGGAGTGTTAGCGACTGCTACGCCGAAGGTCGCGGGTTCGATCCCCGCTCAAGTCAAACATTAGTGTGCGTGAACATCGATGTTTGTCTTGGTCTGGGTGTTTCTATGTATAATATGTATGTATTTACAACAAAAAAAGAACATTATGTATGTTTATCCATTATCTAGTTCCCATAGCTCTGCTTAGTTTGGGACTAGATGGTGATGTGTGTATAAGATAATAATAATTATAATATTCTACCACATACGCACATCACCATCTAGTCACAAACTAAGGAGAGCTTGTACTATGGGTACTAGATAATGGATAAACATATACTTTTATTTGGTAAATACGGACATTGTTATACATAGAAACACCCAGACCAAGACTAACATCCATGATCATGCACACAAATGTTTGACTTCTATACCGATTCTGAGTCAATTCAAAATATAATCTCATTTCGTTCAAAATATAATTTCAATGTCATATAAAATACGAGAATTGGCCCTCAGAATGCTGCATGATGAAAAGTAATCAACCAAAGTTTCTTATTAAGTTATACGCATTGCCCAGTGAAATATATTCCTCAAATATACACATCCAGATTGAAATATAACTAAGTAAAAACATTCACACTTATACTCCAGCATTTCACGAATAATTATAATATACATACTATCATCAGCCCTGTATATAAACTGTCCCACTGCTGGGCACGGACTTCTCACTTTGAGAAGGGTAAGGCCATAGTCCACCACGCTGGCAATGCTTATTAAGCATTATATTACTTGTATATCTATTTCAACCAAAACCTCAGTTTCCACATTAAAATCCACAAGTAAAAACACACATGTAATATACGATAAAATAAAATAATAAATAATAAAATGATAATCATGGATTTATTATAGCTACTTAACTATCTAAATGTTTCTTTAATGTACACCATTTGAAATATATTAAATGCTGTTTTGGAAATACTTTACCTTTAAGAGGGTGCAAAATGTCCACATGAGCGGAGGAAGTTATGTGTGTATAAAAAATATTAATTATCGCTCGCTTAACAATGTGCCCGGTAGATGGCAATAGGCTCGCCCTCTATAACATTGGGACAGAAACATAACTGGCGAAGTGTGGGTGTGTAATACACCTCTGCCTACCCCTCTGGGATTAACATCGCGAATTTATGTCTGTATAGGCATATCAAGAGATAATTCATCGTCCAGTGAATAAAACGTCGCAAAATCCGTTTTTCAGATATTTCACACTTGTATGGCTTGTCACCGGTGTAGAAACGAAAAATTCATCATCATACAGCATCTCACAGTCTACTGCAGGACAAAGGCCTCTCCCGATTTGCGTCACAAAAGCATTGTGAGCTAATAGAGTGAGATCCCAGGGCCGCCAGACCTTACTTATTTTCTCAGAAACGAAATATACACCGCTATTTTTTAATTAGTACAAAAAAATTAACACAGCACTAAGTATCTTTAACTGATCATATTTATGTAGTTAAAAAATAAAAACACTAAGTCCCAAAACTGTCTCAAAACTGTCCACAAAAATACGTGATAATTGGTAAATGCAATACTAATACTATGACCGACCCGAGTACTACGAGTATCATAGTAAAATGAACCATTCATAAATTCACCTCCCCCCCTCCCCTCTGCGCCTGCGCCACGCCCCCAACGATGCGAGAAACAGTACTAAATTGCTAGCAAAAGTGAGTGTATCTAAATTCGTTGCAAAAGTTAATTGTTTGTCTACGTTTGCCCGACGCGATGGCCTATCATATCAGTTCATATCACGGGAGTATGTAGCTATGCTTCGTGCGTACTTTTTGAGTGGAAAAATCGCGAGTGCAGCTGTGTATCCATGGACATCTTATTGTGAGTGTACAAAAGTGATCCGGTCAGTGTCAAACAATTAAAACAGTGCATATTGGATGCTTTTGACAACGGTGGTGGACATTTCGAAGGACATTGGAAATAATTGTAAGTTTAGTAAATAATACGTACTTAAGTAAATAATAATTTGATGCGGGCGGCTCAAAATCGGTCTGTATTCTCCGCACACCTTGAGGAAGGCCTATGTCCAGCAGTGGACGTCTCTAGGCTGACATGATGATGATAAAATAATATTTGTAAATAGCAGATGATTCTAACTTCATAAATACGCCAAAATTACTCTTTTCTTTTAGTTCAGAACACCTTCTTTTATTTTGATATTTGTTTGCTTTCTAATTACATACCTCCATATTTAATTACTTGTTAAACGATAAATTTTACCGGTCCTAAGCCCGAATGAAGTATGAAGGAGAGGGTAGAATTAACAAAATTAAAAAATAACTACCTACATTTATTATTTTTCTTCATTTTATTTTCTATGGCTACCTACATCATAAGTGCGATAGAGAGAATGCGAATGAGCAGGATGGAATATTATCAATGAATTAGTGAATGGATTGTAAAATATGACTATGATTTATGTGAGATTTTCTACAATAAACAAATGATAATAACTTTGCTCTTTATTGATATTATGAAATTCTTACGTCACATATATGATAATAATATCTTCGCTAATCTGTCCTTAAAGTTTTTGTACTAATTAAAAAATAGCGGTGTATAGCATGCTAGTAGATATATATCGGCTACCGCGATCTAGGTCTAGATTCCTACATTTACTACTAGCGACACCCTAGTAGCGATTTCTCCAGTGCGTAACTATTAATTTATTAATATGTCCAGTGGTATCGTAAAATTACAGTCTTAACATAAACCAGTAAAAAATGTGATAATATTTAAACATTAAAAGCGATGACTGATAATTTGACGTCACTGTATTTCATTTCTAGTCCGCCAGATGCCGCCACTTCTATATTTATATTTGACTTATCCCAGTTTATCATCATCTCAGTTATGTCTTGGACTAAGACTAGTCTTAAAAACCGGGTTTAGGCCCTAGGGTCCAAGCAATAATCTAACCAGATTTAGCTTATTGATATCTTCTTCGTCCTAGAGTTATCCCAGCTGTATCTACGGCTGCCTCCGCGGTCCAGCGGAAAGCGTATGCTGACCGGGTCGGTTCCTGAGTTGGGCTAAAATTACTTAGTTTTTCCGAATTCTCAGTAGCACCTCGGAGTCTGGCAATGTAGCGGTAGCGGCAATAGGCTCGCCCCCTATTAAGTAGGTTCTAAAAATTCATGACATTTCGAATTGTGGGTGTAATATTAACCCGATCGGGTTGGCAAAGGTCGATCGAGACGGTCTATAAAAAAATTGATTTACCTAAATAGGTACAGCAATAATATATTTCAGATGTTGTTCTAAAAACAGCTAGCTAAAATAGATTTGTTTCTAATTTATGGTCTCAAGATTCAAGCCCGCCTATTTATGATTCTAGATAAATAAATAAATATTCCATAATATAAAAATAACTAAAATATTAAAACAGTTTTTCTTATAATAATGAATAATATCACACGGAATTGAATGAAAATACAATGCCTGATAAATAATTTAATTTTCTATTTGATCAATGTCATCATTTGTGTTTAATAATTATTAGTGATGCTAAGATCCTAATTGGGTACTCTAGCGGCGAAATTTAGAAGTTGTTTAAGAACGACAACTTTCACAGAGCACTACTGCTTTTGAGACTTTGACAGCTCTCAATACAATTTATGTCAGGGAAATACTTAACCTCACCATAACCTCGAAGCAAATTTGTATTGGAAGCTGTAAGTTGTGTTGAAGTGTCGTTCTTAGACAACTTCTAAATTTAGCCGCTAGAGGCGCGCGGGATAATCTTTGCATCGCCAATACTAAAATGTCCAAAAAGTCTTGTTGTAAAAATGATCATCACAAAGTTGATCATTTTGTAGAAAGAGATGAAGCTTATAATTGGGTTTGCTCTCTCTTTTTGTAGAAGTGTAATAAAATTCTGTGTCAGAATACTAGAAAGAGCTAAGATTATCACCATAAAAGTGTATCTCTTTTGCGAGTTTTTGCTCTTAGTTATTTGTCTATCTTTTTTTTAGTTGAGTTTTATTTTCGAGTCCTCATTAGAAATTTGAACTCTTATGGTGCAGTCGGTATTTAAGCGTTGGTTATTTTAGAAGCAATTGACATTTTGGACATTTTATTTTTTTTATGAGATGACGTTTCCAAATAGATATGTAATATCTGTGTTCTTATTGTGCGAGCTAATGCTATATTATATTTAAATATGTTATACTTTGCGTAATTTTTATTACGTAATATTGTTTTTTAAATGCTGTTTTATCGCGTATAATTTGTTTGAGGATTCCGTCGATTGGGACCGCGTTTAACTCGGACCGCGGTCCCAGTTGCCGGAACACTCATTTATCGCAGAGCCCGTGGACGTAAACTCGTAATGTCTACGTAAAAGAAATACGTATTAATGAAATTATTAATTGTATGGAACCATTTTTGTTGTGTTTTATAATAATTATTATAAAGTGTTATTTGTTAAATAGTGTGCTGTTTCATGTCATTTCATAATTCAATTGTCAATTCAGTATTTTTGTAAATTTTTAACCAGCTTGCGTTCTGCCATTGAGTATTTATTCAATTAGTGAGTACTTATTTTTAGTCTGTGTTATCATGACGTAATGTTTATGACGTATGTAAACCGTTGACCAATGGGAAGACGGCAAAAGTGTTCTTTATTTAAAAATGTTGACCACACGTCACCTGAGTGAGGTGTTCTAAATTTAAAGATCTTATTGATATGTCACTAGTGTTCCAGATTTGAATTAGGTAGTATTTGATTCGGAAAACGGTTTCGTCATAAACTTGTAAATTTGAGATATATTTATTTCATAATCTCCAAATATAAAAATCTAGGCAAGATTTTATATTTGGACATTTTGTAATGATTTTTTTATTGATTGATATTTTTTTAATAATTTACCCGAATCATAAGTGTGGCAGTAATGAATCGAATTCATAGTTATTAGACTATAATATGTAGATAAGTGAAATTTTCATGTGAAGTAATATAGAATAATAAATACCTACTGATGTAAGTATGTAGCGATCAAAATGATTTCAATATTATAACTTAGCGTAAGGTATAATCAAATGTTTAGACTATTAAAGTATTTAATGAAAATATTGGTGTTTTTTTACTGGTTTATCACCTGAATTTAGCTTTAATCGCCCTATGATTGCCTCGTTGGTCTCGCGGCATAAATGTGCGCGTGGGATCGGGAGGTCCCGGGTTCGATTCCTGGGTCGGGCAGTGTTATTGGGTTTTTCTGTCACGAAATTCTCAGTAGCAGCACGGAGTCTGGAAATGTGCCCGGTACGGCAATAGGCTCGCCCCTTATTACGTGGGACTAAAGTATATCTGGCGAAAAGTGGGTGTAGAAATACACCTCTGCCTACCCCTTCGGGGATAAAAGGCGTGACGATATGTATGTATGTATGTATCGCCCTATGATGGGTGTGTTATGATTGGAGCAACGGGTCAGTAAGACTTGGCTTTCTAAAGGCTTTCGGGCAAAACGGAGGTGTTCACGGCGTTACGAAGCGGCGATGATGATCTCGGGTTCGATCCCCAGTTACCTCAGGCACACACCTCTGACCTTCGAAGTTATGTGTGCGTTAAAAATGTTAATAATGCATGGGGTACATAGGGTTTCCACCAAGAACTTAGGGGCCCGCACCAACCTCACCTGCAAGTGGTGCACCTGCCGATCAACTCACGAGGCGACGGCAAACAAAATATCCCGATAAGCGGCAATAGGCTCGCCACCTATTACGTGGGATCAATACACTGGCGAAAAGTGGGCGTTTAATATGCATCTGCCTACCCCTTCGGGAAAACAGGCGTGAATCTTTGTATGTATGTAAAAATGTTAATTATCGCTCGCTTAGTAACGTGCCCGGTAGTTGGCAATAGGCTCGCCCCCTACTACATTGCGCCCGAAACATTACTGGCGAAGTGTGGGTGTCTAATACACCTTTGCCTACTTCTTCGGGTATAAAAGGTGTGAAGTCATTTTATGTGATGTTAAATAATGTCCAAAAATAATTACCAACAACAAAATTCCCCGTTTCCGCTCGCTTGTTCTGAACTGTGCTTCGCTAAGGCTTGGGCTACTGAAGCTCTTCAAGGCCTGCTCATTACCGAATTACCGATGCTACGTGAAGACACACCACAGAATAATAAAAGCTAAACTATATAGGCTCACGCCTGTATAACCAAACGGGTGGGTCAGAGGTGTAATATTACTTACACCCACATTTCGCCATGAATTTTTAGTTCTCACGTTTTAGGGGCGAGCCTATTGCCGTTACCGGGCACATCACCAGACTCCGTGCAACTACTGAGAATTCGGAAAAACCCAGTAACCGTGCCCGACCCGCGAATCGAACCCGGGACCTCCAATCAGCAGTCGCATAGGGACGCTATCCACAGGACTACGGAGGCAATCTTACTCGAAGAATCTACCAGTGTGAATCTATTTGATCAGCTATTATGAGCATCGCTTTAGCGTTTTTTGGAGTTTTGCCTTTGGCGCGAGAGCCGTGCACTAATCTTAGTAGATTTGATAGAAAAGCTACACTTGCACAGATGACGACTGCCCTTTGATCGGCGCAACACAAAAGGAGTATGAAAGCAGCGATGATGGGAGACCTCGGTCGGTAGGTATATATGTTACGAGGCCTGGGGGGCGGTACCTTACCTATGTATCTTTGAGAGGCATTATTTCTACTTAGTTCCTATCTTTTTTACAAGGCCTGCAACGCACTTTTGACTCCTCTAGAGTTGCAGGTGTCTATGGGCGGAATGGATCAAGACGAAGCGTCTGCTCGTTTGCCTCCCATCATAAAAAAATATGTAAATACCTGGCAATCGGTCGTCTAATCAATTATCGCTTGAATTATTACAATAAATGCAAAAGTGGCGTCATATATCCGCAAGATATTATCTCCACATCAAAACTACATTAGAATTACACAAACAGTAACAGATAAACGAATCTATTTCCCGCGCAAACCCGATAGGTATGACGTCATCATAGACAATAATTGCTAGAAATACAGATTATACGTGTACCTACATTGCAGATTATTAGCAGATAACAATTAGTTAAGTAGGTAAATAAATTCCTATTTATAACTAAGATTATTTTTTATATTATAAGATTTATATAGGTATTTTTGATTACGTGAGCGATGTACCTACCTATTTGATATTTGTTTCATTTTTTCTGTGTTTTATTTTTATAGATTTAATTTTTCCTTTTTCATATTGACGTAGGTAAGTAGGTTAGGTACCAAAGTTGGTGAAGACCATCGATATAATAATATAATATAGTGAAGACCGTGCGAATTGTCGACATTATTGTAGTAAAACTGGAAGAGTGAGCTCACTGTCCCCATCTATGACACGTTTCATACCTTATTTGTCATAATTATGGGTGGTAGCTAACGATTTAAATCTGAATAAGTACAAAGGTCTCAGCCCACTTACAAGTTACACGACTCCACTCCCACCCAACAAAAAGAAATTATGGACTTTAAGTATTGCTGTTTAAGTATTCTTTACATTGGCAACATTCAGCACACAGTGAGCTGTCTACTAATCTATGTGTCGTAAAACCATAAATACCAATGCATAAATATGACAGGACAGCTGCGGTCATGTAAGCATGTTTAATGCATATTTTTCTAATTTGAACTTATCTACTTACAAGAAATGTGATACAAATCTATCTTAGAGATAAAGATTAGATCCGATGGGGCCATAGATATATTAATTATAGTAGATATGCCCTCTAGACGAAAATGTATCGGAAACCTGTGTCGCCAGTTTGCCCCTACCACACGGCTACAAAGCTACACATACACTTTAGTAAAATCAATAGAAACGCAGTCGCGCACACACTCGTATTTTTTAAATCGGAACGTGCAAAAAAAAACAATTATAGACTTTAGCCTGTCAAACATAGCGTTTATTTACCATGCGCCGTCAAACTTACTCACACAAGAACATTTAACGCTATCACGTTAGTAGATCTGCACAAGCACATCATTAAATCGCTCACGCGTCGACCGGCCGCTTTAAGTAGCAGTGGCCGGTCTACGCGATGTATTCATTGGCTAGTCGCACGCGACGTTCGCAGTGAACGAAATACATTGCGCAATCGCCTACGTAGTACTAGATGGTACCCACGTATTGCCAGCAATGTATATTTTTTTTATTTGCTTGCGATAGTATCATTTTTGTCTACAAACTACATAATACTATTGTAATAACTACAATTATTACAAATATCATTTGTATTTTAAGGTTTTTGGACTTACCGGTGAAAAGAAATCCCTTCTCGAGCCACATTACATGCCTGGCTTCTTTTTCTACACGTTATAACAGCGCAAGATGGCATAATTATTTTTCTCGGAGCTTCGTACGCTGTCGCAATATGAGCGCGATTGTTGACCGGTCAAACAAATTTTGTCGAAATATGAGCGTTTGCTCACACGCACGGTGCGCCTGCCACGCCCACAAGGCCATTCTACTCCTTTTAACTGTTCTGTGGATGGGGCCTATCGTCTCGTGTGCACGTAGGTAACAAGAATGTACATGAAACCTGACGGGTCAGCTTTCAAACAAAAATACTGCATTCTAATCGGACAATATATTTAGGAGCTATAATGCCACAGACAGACAAACAACTTTTACAATTTTTGTCTGTCTCTCTGTCTGTTTGTTTTCGCTACTCTCTGGAAGGGCTGGACAGATTTTGACGGTACTTTCCCTGGCGGATAGCTGATGTACCAAGTAGCAACTTAGGCTATAAATTAATCGGGTACGCGAAGTAAGTAGTTCCCTCAGGACGCGGGTGAAACCGCGGGAAACAGCTAGGTAGTTGTTGTTAATAAAATGCACAAATGACATTCAAAAGCCGCGTGTTTGATGACGTAATGAGCAAGACAAATTGGATCCTTGGTTCGGATAACTGCAAATCCCGTCGATTACCTAGGGGAGGAGGAAGGGCAAGGACGCCAGCCTATAGCTTAGGAGGGGGGATGGGGCAATGGAAAATGGAATGGCAAAGGAAAGGGCAATTTGATATAGAAAATGAGAAAGTATGGACAAAATAATAAATTGTAGGGTTTTTGAACCTCTCTCGGCACCTTGCCGTTACGTTGTTCTTTTCCGCTCGTAGTATGAAAAAGGATGTATGAGGGCATGTATGATGGATGCAGATGGATGCAAGCTAGGGACGGGGCCTGCCTCGTGGTGGTTTTGGTGGGTACCTAGTCCTGGCGCTTCCCGTTGAGGAGTCACCACACTCTCCCTAGGCTGAGCCCCTTTAGGAGCCCGCCTTTGGCAAGGCCGTAAATTGTTTAATTTCCATCATTAGTCAAAAAAAAGGACTCGGTCGTGGTCCTGACCGTTGTAGGACGGCCGAAATATTAGTAAAATAGAGGTATTTATACCGTAAATATAAATAAATATCGCGAATAAGGCCCGTTTTATTAAAATTGTATGAATTTCCCGTCGAATAGTCAAGTCGTAAGCGACACGACGGCTTCCACTGCATCTTTGTAACTTTACTGCAGTCGCAAGGCTGAATTTGGAGAATATTTTAAGACACTTACTCGGTCTGACCCGGAGATATAGCTCAGCGACTCCATGTAAAACCCGGAGAGGTACCACATCATCCTCATCAGCCCTTTTATACTGGCCCACTGCTGGGCACGGACCTCTTCCCACCATGTAAAGGGTAAGACCACCAAGTAAGGGTAAAGTCCACCAGCACCACGCTGGCCAAGTGCGGGTTGGCAGACTTCACATGTCTTTCGAGAACAATACGGTGAACTCTCAGACATGCAGGTTTCATGATGGTTTCCTTCACCGATTAGCAAGCGATAATTAACAATTAAATACGCACTTAACTCCGAAAAGTCATTGGTGCGCGCCGTGGATTCCAACCCGAGACCCTCTGCGTAGCAGTCTGTCGGTCTCGCCACTCAGCTATCCCAATTTATGTGGCTATGTCTACAGTTGCATCATACTTAAGACCTAAAGAAACCATTTCCGTTCCGATAAGAGGCTCTTAAGTGGGATATAGATATTGGTTTTAGGCGTACATTTATAGATTAGTATTAGATGTAATACTGATAGCAATTCACAACGGCTGAATTACATACTTCATTCATGAAAATAAAACACAAATCGAACTTGAAATACACGTTGCCGCGTTTTACAAAAACTTTCTATAGGAAGTCTCAGTGGCGTAGCATGGGTTTCTGCCGCCCGGGGCCGTTCGGCAATTTGCCGCCCCCTTTTTACCCCAATGTTTCTGCAGAAGTGTGATTTGTCTCAATTGCACGAATATCATAGAGCATAGGGTATAATAATTTTACGCTAAAACGTGGCAGCTCTCAGCGGTGTCAATGAGATGCGCACGGCAGCGGCCGTTTCTCTGCTGCAATATATACTTAGCTTAGTCTAGGCCTAGACGGCTTAAAGGATTTAAATAAGTAAAAATTCGATTGATTTTCGTCATCACTAGGTGCTTTGTTATTTTTATGAGATGGGGATGGCTTCGGTGTAGTGGTGCGTTAGTCGGGCACTGTGGTCGGCGGTACTAAGTCCAATTGTTCTATCTGCCCGCGAGGTAAACAAGAGTCGATAAAACCTTTCAACCTCCTCGAGAATTTCGAACTTTGAGTTGACGGCGCGGCCATCCGCTATCGTAGTGTCGTTTGATTGTGTCGCCTCAACTGAAGAGTGAAGATCCCCGGGGTTTTCTCTTTCGCGGCCTCAATGGCTCAACAGCTCAAGTGTTAGAGCGTCGGAGGTCTCGTCGCGTAAGCTTTCGTATTTATCGTTTTACGGCCCGTCCTTCTGGCGAAGACAGCCGACAGGATGGCATCTCGCGTCTTTTTCTCATCAGTTCGAGAGTCCTAGCTGGCAGTTTACTACTCCTTGTTTTTTTCTCTATGCGGAGCAGATCTTTCGAGACGAATCTCTTAGTATCGTGACCACTGTAGTACTTCTGCTTAATGCTGTCGGTAGGAGGGGCTATGTAGGTCTGAGAGTAGGCTTCATTAACTGGGCCCTTTCAGTTTTGAGGTTTATATTAAGGGAGCCTCTAGTCGTCGGTTATCTCTTCAGGTGTTTATCGTATTGATCATCGTCTTTAAATGTGTACATTTGGTCCGCCGTGATGTAGTATTTCACCTTGTATGTCACATTGTCGCGGTTTCACCAAATCCACTGCCTGTGAGGCTTCTTCTTACAAAAGTTCATTATGAAAATCCCCTCTGCTACGAGGAAGTTAACTAGCATTAATTGGTCCCATGATTCTCGTGCCCCACGCCGTGTGCTCCGATGTCTTAACAGTGTCCTGGTACATGGCCTCAGCCATCTCGTCAGGGTGAGTTGAGTTCGGCGCATATAATTGTATCATCACCTTTAAGCCGCCCCTATTGGTGAGTTTAAATACGAGGTACGCTACCCGGGTCAACACACTACCGACTTGTACAAACTATTCCTCCTGACTAGGAAACCGATGCCACCCCAAGAATAGGTTTTCGATGGTAGCAAAAGACACCTGACTTTGAGTTACCATGTCCTCCCCCTGTCTTCGGACTTCTGATAACCCCAGTATGTACCACTTTATGTAACTTAATTCTACCTCAAGCTCGGCGAGGTTTTTTAGGTCGCAAGGTATACCGTATAATTGTTTTTGGTAGCCTGCCGAAGCTCGCTAGTCTTGATGAAGGGCGCAGGGCGTTGCTTCTCGCACCGGTGACGTTGCTGCCCGTCACCGGTTAATAGCATTTACTTTTTCGCAAAAATAAGTAGTTGAGAGGCGAAATCTGTAAGTTTATGGACAAAACCCGCATCACGTCCCACGTGGTTGTGTCCAAAAATTCGCAGAAGGCTTTTGTAATATGTGAAATAATTGGCTTTAATTTTAACGCAAAGCTCATAAAAACATTGGAGTCCAAATTCAAGTGCTTAGCTAAAAGTAAAACCGCAGGTATGACTATTGTCTTGGAAGACTTCTTCCCTATTCAACAATAAAGATTGTGTAGTAGTTAGAAGCAAATCAAAAATCATTTCAATAACTAACGCTTGCATTTCATCGGCACGCGGCGGCTTTATTGCGCTGGCGCCTGTGTACGCCGCACACCAGGGGCGGATTTACTTGGGTTAACCGGGTCACTTGCCCAGGGGGGGCGTAGCTACCGCCGTATTTGCCGTATCAATTATACGGGGCCCCCGGGCCACGGGGGCCCCCAAAGTGTGTAAGGAAAAAGAATAAAAACTTTCTAATTTATTTTATTTTACAAATGACAAAATTCTATAAAGCAATTCCTTTTTTCCCGCCTTAAGCGTGCGTTCAAAAGTTGGCAACACTACATCGTTATGGCGGGCTGCGGGACTTCCCCGTTTTACTTACTTCATCTTCAACTCAGCGGGGAATCCCCGGGAATCCTTCATCGATATCGCGATGTACGTGTACGTTGTTGTACTTTGCATTGGATGTTAAACCACGGAGTGCAGTGCACTGTTTATTTACGCGCTTTATATAAATGTGCATTACATTGTAATTCAGCACAAACAATATTGTTCTTCTGGTTTAGCAGTATTAGTAACGATTTGTAAAAGAAATGAGTGAAAGGAAAAGAGATTATCCCAGCGGCGCTGAGAAAAGAAAAATTAAACAGAAAAGGGACGAGGTTATAAAAAAAGTGCCCAAAATTTCTTCATTTTTTCAGAGACAAGATACTGTGAGCGATTTAGATTGGAAAGGTAAGTACTACACTACTACCCAACCCATTTATTAGGGGCCCGTAGTGATAAACAAGGAAATCTTTTAATTTCGGTCTGTCCATCTGTCCGTCACAAAAAGTTGTCTCCCCCCTCGATTTTCACAATTATACTGTTTTTAGGGTTCCGTGCCTTGATTAAAAAAAACAAAATTCTAACTTATCTATAGGATCGATTTGTTTTGTTGTTTGTTTATCAGTCTGTATCGTATCGTTAATTGCGTGTTGAGAACTTCAGATGTGCAGACTCGCTTTCGGGTTCTCGTTTTGTATGGCCACTACACTACGCGCTGCGTTTAAATAGCACGCAGGTGTATAGTAATGCACGGACGGGCTGCAGGTGATTTTGTATCTACTAATAGGTACGAGCACAATCCGCGTAGAATCTGTGTGCGTCTGAACTGAACACTCTCTAACTGTGACCCTTAGTAACGTTATTTATTTATATATAACTCTTTTTAGTTTAGTATCAAAGCATTCGTATTTATTTTTTAGCAATTACTCGTTTATTTTTAGATTCTTCTGAAGCATGTTCTTCGTCACATATCCATCCGGAAATAGAAGAAAGCCAAGCACATACTTTATCGGATGTCCATCCAGAAATCGAGGAACCCCAAGTCAACGATTCTGATATATCTGCAGATAATGCAGATTGTAATATAATTTCATCAGATAGAGGAAATTTTGGTGACAATTTAACTGAATGCGAACGAAAAATAATTTTTAAATTGGGTCCATTTAAACCACAAGGACCATTTCCAAAAGTTTCAGAAAATTTCAGTTTCAGAAATCTAACGTTTTAAACAAACCGTACTGTCACTTCTGTTGGTTATTAGCAGATCATCAAAACAAATCGTACTCCTCTGCTTGGGTTAACGGTGTTTCGGTTAGAAGCAATTTCACACAAACTATTCTTGACCATGAAAAGTCACAGCAGCATATTAGTGCCTCACTCTCTTATAATAATTGGTTGCAAGGAAATACCATCGATACTCTATTGAAAAGTGAAATCGATAGTAAAATTACATTCTGGAGAGATGTACTGCATCGTATAATTAATGTTATAATTACTTTAGTATCTTGTAATCTACCTTTGAGGGGGCATGATTCTGATTCTGGCAATTTTATGGCAATTTCACGTCTGCTATCTAACTATGATGCAACTTTAAAAGAGCTTTTTCTAAAACCGAAAGGTGAAATAAATTTTTTAAGCCCTACGATTCAAAACGAAATTATTAGTTTGCTTGGTACTAACGTTAGGAACAGTATTATCTCAGAAATTAAAAAAGCTCCATTTCTGACAATAATTCTGGATACAACACAAGACTTGTCAAAAATTGACCAACTATCTGTAGTTTTTCGATATATCTCGGTTACAGAAAATGATGATAATGTGCCGAAAGAAATAAAAATCTGTGAGTCCTTTTTAGGATTCATAGCAGTAACCGATTGCAGTGCTGCAGGTCTGAAAACTGTCATTTTAAATTTGACTAAAGAATATGGAATTGATTTGACTAAATGTAGAGGACAGGGATACGGTGGAGCAAATGTTATGTCGGGTGTGTATGGAGGATTACAAACCCTAATAAAAGAGCATGCTCCAAATGCCGATTATGTTCATTGTGCTGCGCACGCTTTAAACTTGGTTTTGAACGATGCTGCGAGACATGTTCGTGAAGTATCGACTTTTTTCGATAATTTAGAAAAAATATATACTTTTTTGGCAATAGTATAAAACGCTGGGCTATGCTAAGTGACGATTTATCTGAAAAATATTTGATTACCCTTAAAAAGGTATGTCCTACCAGATGGTCTTCTAGGAACGACGCTTTATTAGCAGTAAAGAAAATTTTTTTACTAATCATGAAAACTTTGTACCAACTAAATTTAATTTCAAATAAAAAAGATGAACGTGAAGAATGTAAAAGTATAATTAATATTTTAGAGAGTTTTGATTTCTTAGTGCTCGTTACATTTTTTTCTTCACTATTTGAAATTATTAATCCTGTTTCTAAAGCTCTACAGCATGAAAATAATGACTTACAGAAATCTAGTATTTTATTAAGTAATCTTTTAAATAGACTGTGCCAATTAAGAAATCAGAATTCATTTAATAGTTTGCTAAATGAATCCAAAGATTTAGCAAAAAAGTGGGGGGTAACAACTGTTTTTAAAAACAGTAGGCGAAAGATAACGAAGCGTTTTTTTGATGAGTTATCACAAGATGAGAGAATTTCCGACCCGGAATCCTATTTCAAAGTCAATGTATACTATTGCTGTTTAGATATATTAATTTCTCAAACTAAAGAAAGATTTCAGAGCCTTTGCAACCTGAGTAGTATATTCGAAATATTACAACCGGAGAAACTCCTATCTTCTTCAAGCGAAGAGATATTAAACGCTTCCGGAAAACTGTCTGCTAAATACAGTAAAGACATCTCACTTAATCTTCGTGACCAATTAAAGGCTCTAAAAACATGCTTAAATTCTGAAATTAAAAAAAAATTATTCCATTAAAGAACTCATTGAATTATTGCTAGTAAAATTCAATAGTCTTGCATCCAGTTTTCCCGAGGTAATCACAGCATGCTTTTTATTCTTGACCCTTCCAGTTACAACCGCAACGGCAGAAAGAAGTTTTTCAAAATTAAAACTAATAAAAAATTACTTAAGAACTTCGATGGGACAAGAACGGCTGTCAGACATCTCACTATTGTCCATAGAGGCAGAAACTTTAGAAAAACTAAAATCATCATCAGCCATAAATGATTTAATAAATCAGTTTGCCGATAAAAAGGCAAGGAGAGTGAATATTTAAAATTCGATTTTTATTTGTAAAATGGGTAAATTATGTGATAAATAAATATTACTTCTCACAATATTTTTTTTCTTTCGTGAAAAATCTTTACCTCCATATAAGAGCCTCCAAAAAAATTTTTATACGGGGCCCCGACAAGGCACGCTACGCCACTGCCCAGGGTGGCAGTGTCACATAGAATGAAAAATTTTAACTACTTGGAAATCTATTGGGAGGGGGCGCCATTATCAAGACTTGCCCCGGTTCGAAAAAACGTTGATCCGTTACTGCCGCACACATCGCACAAAGGGGTGGCTCGGCCCTGATATGGATTAATAAATTACTTATAACACGCTCGCAGATCAACGGAATATTACAACCCATTAAAGAATTGATAAACAAAAACTACGGAATACTGTAACAAAATTAAAAAAACACACCCATATCCGAAACAATGAGGATGATTTTGTTTTGATGATTGTTGTTCTGATCGGGAAAGCTCGGTGCTTGCTAACCTCCTATCTAGTTCCTTCAGCGTGCAGCGCCCGCGCTGTCGCGTCGGTCTTACCAGGATCGAGTCAGTTCGCGCGCATAGTATATATTTGTTTTTATTTTCGCGGCCTCTTTTGCCGCCCTATAAATGTGCCGCCCGGGGCCATGGCCCCCCCGCCCCCCCCCACGCTACGCCACTGGGAAGTCTCTTCCTTTTTATGCACAGTCTAATTTGTAGAGGAGCAACACCTGTCTAGTTCAAAATTATGAATGTATATTATCCAATCTCTTTGGAAGAAATATATTCTAAAAAAGTTAATGGTTTCCTAGGAGTGGTGAGTTTCCATGGTATACGGCCCTTAGTCCAGATTTAAATTAGATAGAAAACCTTTTTTGGTGCCGTTTATTTTAGGTACGTGTATAGTCCGTTCACAGTTATTTTACCTCTAGCTGTTAGATTGGCCAACCTGGGCGTTGTGTTGCTATATTTAGTATCTAATACTCCCATTTTAAATATTATACAGTATTGCTAAAAACGTTTTTTTTTTATTGCCTACGCGATCGTATTAAATATTTGGAAGTACCTAATGTTTGTAACAAAACCTCTTGATATCGGCTTCGGCTATACGCATGTACATTTATTTTCTTACGAAATAACTAATTTCCTATGAAGATAAATAGTTATAATAAATATTTTGTCTATTTACGTCAATGTGAGGTTTTAATTATCAAATACGAAAACTGCCAATTTAATTATCACATTTATTTTGAATAAGAATGATCCATGCGGACTGCCAATGACAATTCGTAGCTGCTGTCAGATTCTCGGACTGCCAATGCTGATTCGTAACTGCTGTCAGATTCTGTATCAGACTCAGAATTTAATTCTATTATGAACCTGTCCATCGCAGCATCCATAGACCCATCTGTTTCACGAAGCTTGTCTTCAATGTGGCGCACATGTTCGCATTGTTTTTGCCACATGCCAGTCTTCTGCAGTGATAGATTGAAAAGCTTCTTCAGCTAAATTGACAATGTTGTTTGCCTCTTGTCCTATTTCACATAGGTACCTGTCATAGCTTTTATCTGATCCTAAAAAGATTCTCGGCACCTCATTCCTGTCAGTTGTTTCTCTGAGCGAAAACTAGTGTTGGGTACTCAGCACGTGTGCTAGCACACTTGTAGTGACTCAATTCGCTTAGGTGTGCCACTCCCTCTTTTTATTTAAACGTGCTAGCACACTAGCACACCGCACGGTACAGCACTCGTTGTAAGCAAAACTCAGTAGCTCACCGCGTCGCCTCATACAATTGAGTGTGGCGAGTGTGCCAGGGAAGCGAGTGTGCCAGTTAAGCGATTGTGCGAGTGAAGCGAGTGTGCGAGAGGCAGACAATACAATACAACTACCACGCCACGCTCACGCTCTATAGCAGATGACACAATAATACTGTGACTTGTTAGTTCTTAATATTGTTGTAATAATATAGTTTTGTATGCACCTCATGTGTAAATGAGTAGGACTAATAATTGCACCATGAGTAGGAAGTTTGTGCGATACTTTCTCGTTGATTAATGAGACGAGAAATACATAATATAATATTAATAATTTAAAAAAATTCGTGAACATTTTTGAAATGTGGCAATGACAAAGTAATTTCTAAGTTAAGAATAATAGGCACATTACTCATTTTTAATATTACATGTAACTTTCTACATAAATGTGTGTTTATTTGTATGTATATTCATAAATAAAAATCTTGTTTAAGCAAAAAACATTTAATGTGAAAAAAAACAGATAAGTAAGTAAAATTTTTAATAATGGCAGGTTGAAAGTTTACATATTAAAATTGAGGAATAATAATTTGTCTACTTTCGAGCCCAATACTCGATTTCTTCTTTCGGAAACTAAGTATCCTGCCTTTGAAAAAACTCTTTCTGACGGCACCGAAGACGCAGGAATACAAAATCTCTTTAACATTATTTGATATAGCCTAGGATAGGCGAATTTCTTTTCTTCCCACCATTTGAAAGGGTCTTTTTGTCTTTCTAGTAGCGGCTCCTTAAAATATTTGTCTACCTCTACAATCGAAGCCGCTCTTGGGTTCGTAATGCGAAGGCATTCGGAAACCCTGGTATCAAATTCAGCCCAAAGGCTAGCGCCTACGTCTGCTGGCTTTTCGATAGAAGCAGTTGCGGCAGTATCTGATGTAGATGTAGATTCTTCCACTGATGCCTTGGACGGCAATACAATGCGCGCAGCCAGATCATATAATATTATTTTGGCCCTTTCACAACTAGCCGGACGGTTTTGTGGGAACCCATATTTTTTTAGCCTTGGGTCTAGTAATGTGCTAACTGAAAATAAATTATTTTCATCAACTCTTCTAAATCTATCTTGTAGCTGCTCATTTAACTTTTGAGTCATATTATAAACTGTTATAGGTAAATCATTTTCTGCGATAATCGCATTAATTTTATTAGTGAGTAAGTGGGTCAGAGTAATGATTTCTGAAATTGTGACCGACTTCTCGCAGCTCATCATTTCTGTAACAGTTTTAAACACGTTTATAATTTTACATGATAAATTTGGTATACGTGGATAATCATTTGCCAAAGTTGCCATAAGACTTGTTTTAATAGCAAGCACCCGTTGAAACATGTCGTATGTTGAATTCCAACGTGTAACGACATCTTGTTTTACTTTTAGCACATTTTCACCCAATCGGATTTGCATAGCCTTGAGACGCTCCGCAGCTAATGGGCTTCTTCGAAACAAATCTACAATATTTTTTATTCTGTCCCTCGTATCTTTTATTTCTGATAGTGCTGCTTGTACACTTACATTAATTGTGTGGGCAAAACATGGCACTTGTCTCCAGCCGGTTGCCGCTATTGCTCCTTGAGCGTTTGCTGCGTTGTCGATGGTGACAGCTTGCACCTTTTCATTTACTCCCCATTTTTCGCATATGGCCTTTATTTCCTTAGCAAGATTTTCACTTGTGTGTCTCTCGTGAAAAGAAATACATTGAAGCATGTGCGATTTCAATATAGTATTATTATTAATGTAGTGGACTGTTATGGCAATATATGATTCCTGAATAATCGATGTCCAGCAGTCGGTGGTAAGGGCCACATACTTTACCTTATTCAGACTTTCTTTAATTTCCTCACATTTTATATTATAATATTTATCTAAGAGAGCATTTGAAATTGTTTTCCTGCTTGGTATAGGGTAGGCGGGATTTAGTTTGGTTATTAAATTTTTGAACGATTCGTTTTCCACAATACTGAACGGCAAGTAATTTTTTGAAAGCATTTCAACCAGGGCCTTATTTAAATTATCAATTTGAGTAACTGACATTGGCCTCTGCGGGTATTGTCTGACAGAAACTGTTCTATTTGGTTGACGTGAAGTGGATGGCTGTATTGGATAAGCAGTTGTGCTCGGTAAAGTTTGGGTTGCGGTTGGAGTACTTGAGGCAGTACTTGTATGTGGCTCAATTACGGCTTCATTATTTGTGGGAATGGTGGGCAGTGCAATCTGTGACGTAGCTTCTCTAGTTAAAGATAAAACTAATGGATGCTTTGATTTTAAGTGCCGGGTTAAATTGTAAAGACCACCTCCTTTTGTCGACAGGGAGCTGCCACAAAGTGTACATTTCTTTTTATTTTCACCTGCGTCACTAAAATATTGCCATACAGACGAAGACCTTCTGTCTGCCATTTTTAAATGTTGATAACTATTTTACCTCTCTTGATGTTATGAAGAGACGGCTGTTATTGTTAAAATGTCCTAACTACCTTATGGAAATAATGGAATGCACATTCCCAAAAGCGTTGTCAGTAGATATGCATTAAGCTTAGCGTAAGCCTTCACCAGAGTAATTAGTTCGCAACAGTCGTCACAAGCAAAATAATTGTTCCGTCAGTTCTTAATCCCATGAGTATGCAGGTAAAGTTAGTCCTTTATAAATTAATATAAGAAACGAAACACCTGATCAAACACACAAACATACTAAGTCAGTCTTAAAGAGGTAGATATAGGAAGCTAAGTAATATTCAGTCTTTCACCATATCACTTACTTGGTCTATTAAAAACACAGCCACACTTGTTAAAATTGTCACTTGTCATCAATTTCAAAATAAATAGTTTGTAAATAACTAAGTTCTTCACCAAAATAACATCTAATACCTCGTTAGGTACTAAGGCACTTACTTAAGTCTTACACAGTAAGTCTAGAATACTCGTACTCGTAAAACACTCTGGTACATAACTATTTCAAATAAACTTAAAGTTTTGGTTGCGTGATCAGTCAACGTGAGCGTCGTACAAAGAGTTCAAAGTATAGTGCAAATAAGCACCTAGTTATAGTTATAAATAAGACAAAAGTCAAATTTGTACTTACGCAAACCAAAAGTTCAAAATTTGCTAGAAAAAACATAATTTGCCTAAACTTTTATTCGCTGGCATGCAATTTGGAATGCTAATTCCATCAGTTAGAGTCTTATTTTCATTGCATCTTTCGCTTAAAGAAATTTTAAATTCAAATAATATTTAATTTAAAAATTTATAATATGTGTCACTCTATTTGAGATTGTAACTGAAAGTACTAAGGTCTATTTTTGTTTTGATGTCACGTCAATTTCTCTATCTCTCGACTCTCGCATGTTAGCTGTGTTAGTGCCGTGTGTATGCACCTGTGTGCTGTTAGAGCTATGTTTGTGTGTCACCTGGGCGACTTGGCGAGCTAGTTGAGGCGATCCGGCAAATGACGTCACACTGTGTCGTGTTCTGTGAGTGTGTAGTGTGTGTGCCTCCTATCGCCTAAGTGTGTAGTGTGCCTGTGTGCCGTGTCGCGATGTCGTCTGAGTACAGCGCACTGTGTATACTTACACACTCACTGTGCCACCGTGCCCCACGGCCTCGCCTCATTCGTGGTAGCACAGTGTGCTAGCACACTTGTAAAACAGAGTGCCTCGCACGATCCTCATTTTGAAAGAGCGTGCTACCCATGACTAGCGAAAACTTCTTTTCTTACACTTTGTATAGCCTAATACATTCTATCTGCATCCCGAATCCCTCGTTCAGTCACTCTTGCCTCAAATTTTGGCATTTTTAAATCTGTCTGCAAAAATCATATAGACTACAATTACTTTCCTTATCATAAAAACCTATTTAATACAAAAAACGCGATAGACGTATTTAAATAAGGATTTTCTCTCCATTCAAAAAATGTCTATAAGTATAGATAAGACTGACATTACACACTCATGGTGGTTACAGATGGACATTCTAGTTTCCACAAAAATTGGGTAAAATGTTATGCACTGGTAACATACCTGTCATCACAGAGTACCATACCAACATAAAGCAAACAAACACTGACATTTGTCAGAGGTAAAATAACTGTGAATGGACTGTAGTATTATATTTATCTATGTTTTAGGGAAACCTAAAAACTCGTATTGCAAATAGGTTCAGCGCCCCCTAAACCTCTACGCCTGGAACAATTGTAACTTTGCTATATGAACAGATCACAGACCTGCCTGCATAGGATTTAGAGTACCACGGTAGACAATATGCGACGATAGCCGGGCCATAGCCCTGTGGCGTACGTAACGGACTGCCGAGACGATAGTCTCGGGTTCGATTCCCAGGTACCCCGGGCACACACCTCTGACTTTTCGACGTTATGTATGTATTAAAAATGTTAATTATCGCTCGCTTAGTAATATGCCCTGTAGATGGCAAAGGCTCGCCCCCTATTACATGGGAACGAAACATAACTGGCGAAGTGTGTGCGTCTAATACATCTCTGCCTACCCATTCAGGGGCGAAAGGCGGAAAGTTATGTTATGTTATGTTTAGGTACTCAATTAAGCGGTAATCACAGTTAAGTGACATGACCGTGTTCTCGTCTTCCTATGACGGCAACCCCTCATCATCGCCCTAGCGTTATCCCGGTTACATCCAAGAGTTACACGCCTATGAACCCGAGATCCACTTACCAGTACAACTAGATATGACAGAATGTCATATCTGACGACCGGTTGGCGCAGTGGGAGTGTAAGCGACTGCTATGTCGAAGGTCGCGGGTTCGATTCCTGCTCTAGTCAAACATTTGTGTGCATGAACATGGATGTTTGTCTTGGTCTGGGTGTTTCTATGTAAAATATGTATGTATTTACAAAAAAAAGTGTATAATATGTATGTTTATCCATTATCTAGTACCAATAGTACAAGCTCTGCTTAGTTTGGGACTTGATGTAGAATATTAATATTATTATTATAATATTATTAATATCAACTTTTATATAGAACGACTGCCGTCTGACCTCCGCAATCCAAATATATAGCGATATTCAATGGCTACCTAAGAGCAGTATTAGTTTATTTAAGGTACTGACTCCCCGTAACGACTGTCAAAGATCTTCATGACAGCCGGGACCGACGGCATAACGTGTTCAACTAGGCACGGGGTACCTACACCATAACTAACATTTGAATACGCACATAACTGCGAAAAGTCAGTTAACCACGCCGTGGATTCGAACCTGATACCCTCTGCATGGCAGTCAGTTGGTATATTGTCTATAGGCTATCGGTGCTCTAATGAAAAAACCTTAAACTTCCTGAGTCTAGACTAGCACAATTTTCAAGCACTAATTTCTAGATTGTCATATCATCGTTCTAGATAAAACAAAATTATCTTTATTGTATTATAATTCTTAATCGTTAGATAAAATTCCATGTACTTTTTAATGGTTTATACACATTAATAGTTTCCTTATATACTTGTATCACGTTTTCGCACGTATTGAGATTATATTTAGATATATGTGACGTAATATGACGATTGCGATGTGTAATATGAATTGTAGTGATGGTCCGCGTCCGTAAAGGTCGGCGTAAGGTTGTTGTTTGGGGATATAAAACTGTATGGGAATATAAACTTTCGTGGTCAATTCAACTTATTTTACAATGTCTTTCGGGATATAATATACGACCGGTTGGAGCAGCGGGAGTGTAAGCGACTGCTACGCCGATGGTCGCGGGTTCGATTCCCGCTCAAGTCAAACATTTGTGTGCGTGAACATGGATGTTTGTCTTGGTCTGGGTGTTTCTATGTATAATATGTTTGTATTTACAAAAAAAAAGTATATATGTATTAATATTATGTATGTTTATCCATTATCCAGGGCCGTGTTACCTAACAATTCCGGCCTAAATTATTTGCCCCTCCTACGCCAATGCGCCTGTGTGCGAAATCTGTGAAGCGCCTTTTTTGGCATCCTTTTTCGAAAATAAGTGTTATAATTAACGCATATCTCGGCGCGCGGCGCCCCTGTCACCCTGGCGCCTGTGTGCGCCGCACACATTGCACATAGGGAAGGTTCGGCCCTGGCCATTATCTAGTACCCATAGTACAAGCTCTGTTAGTTTGGGACTAGATGGTGTTGTGTGAATGTGGTAGAATATTATATTATTACTAGAGGACGCCAGCAGCTACGCCTGCATTTTTTTTAAATTTACCCGTTTTGGTCGATCCCGTGGGAATTTCGGGAAATCCCTTCTTAGTGCACCCTTACGGTCCCCAAGGAACATACATAACAAATTTCAGCTTCCTGCGCCCAATAGTTTCGGCTGTAGCGTGTCTGTCAGTCAGTCAGTAACGCAAGGATTTTATATATTAAGATTTTTACCTGTATTTATGGTTTTAAATCGACGTAAAGTAACAGTACCTAAACTGTTGCGTTTCGTTCGGTGAGTGAGAGTGCCGGAGGCCCTATCCCTATTCCTTCTCCCTCATTCCACTCCTTATCCTATCCCTTTTCCCAACCCCCAAAGAGCGGCACCGCACTTGTAACCCCTGTGGAGTTACTTGTGTCCATGGGCGGCGGTAAACACACAAAGCCGGTGGCTTTTTCCTGGTGTAAGTTCTGCCGGCTTCTGTCGCAGAAACTTGCATAAAGCCGCACCGCTTACAACCGCACTCAATATTACTTCGTGAATTTCGGGAGCGAAATAACTTTGCAAGTTGCAACCCGCCCGGTACGCCAGTATACACGTCCATGCCGGCGGCTTTGTCTGCCGTCGGGTGCACCGCGGCTTGGCCGGCGGCAGTTTGTAGGAGCCTTTAGGAGTAAACGATATTTCGGCACTGTTGCAAGCGCCATGTTCACGGATGTAGGTACTGAGTACATCTACTACTGGACATAAGCATCAGCTAATTTACTTCATAGTAAGACTGTGAGTTAATGGGAATATGTGATCTTAGTACTTTCCCATGCTAGCCAGACGGGTAGGCTCAGATTCGATAGCTCCATTTTCCCACTTGCGCACGCAAAACCTTATCCGTTATCTCTCAATTCTTGTAAATGAATATTTATAACTGTATTTACACATTGTTTACAACTGCGACACTGATTATTACTTAGTTTATTTAATTGTTTTCCCTGAAATAAGTTGTTTTGATTTGACTTTATTTAGATATTGAAAGTGATAAATATGTAGGTATGCAAAGGGTAGATTTGCGCAGTTGCGAATATCATGCTAGGAACAGTCTGAAGGTGATTTGCCAACGGTGACGCAGGATTAGATAGGAAAGAATTCAAGTTCGAGTCATCAACATTACCTATTTATCATGAAACTGTCCCATTGCTGGACACGGGCCTCTTCTCACTATGAGAAGGGTAAGGCCATAGTCCACCACGCTGGCCAAGTGCGGGTTGACTTCACATGGCTTTCAAGAACCTTATGGAGAACTTCCAGACATGTAGGTTTCCTTACGATGTTCCTTCATCGTTTAGCAAGCGATAATTAACAAATTTAATACGCACATAACATAACTCCGAAAAGTCATTGATGCGCGCTGTGGATTCGAACCCTCTAAGTCGCAGTCTATCGGTCTCTCCACTAGGCTATCGCTGCCATTATCGTATACCGTAACTTGGGGTAACTTTGTGACTGCGGTCAAACTTTGTGACAAACCCATTTTTCCATATTTAATGCGACATATCTAGTAATCATAATATTTTGAAAGAACCCATTTGTATTTTATGACAAAAACAAATGTTGTCGAATTTAACTGCAGCTTCCATGTTGTCAATATATATGGAAATTTTTAGTCTGTGGCGTTTTGAAGACGGAGTGAGGTATAGCGAGAAATTATTTTTCACCACAGCAGCTCAAACATGCCGCTTTTGCTGCGAGACAACAGTGAACAAAACGCGATTTTGATTCGAGCGTGAGGCAAAGTAGCTTTTTAATTTTTCAATCTTCAGTGCCACGAATTGACATTGTTCAGCCACAAATTTGAAACATTCGAATTTTACTGTGCTCTGTCTCTTTCACATGCATATAAAAAGTGAGTGAAAAAACAAACCCCTTCGAATTCGAAATTCAATATTGGAATTCGACCTCAAAGAAAACACCTACGGCAACGCAAAAAAAAAAGAATAAAGAAATTACTTTTTTTTATATGTCATTGTTTACATGTTTAATTTATTATTGGATTTTAATAAAAATAAATCTAATTAATAGTATAAAATTAGTATTTAACCAATACATTTCTATTTAGAATAAAATTACAACAATGATACATTTGAAAAATAAACGTCAGGGACGCGGTATTAAAACGCGATTTAAAAAAGTAGCGGGAATAAAAATTTCGCTGATGCTGATACAGTAGGTATAGCGTAACGTGTTAAATTTATATTAATATATAAAATAATCTAAAAAGATGACTGAAACTAGCGATGATGACTGTACTTTAACACCAGAAAAGTTAAATCAACAAGTGATTATGCAGAATTCAATCTATTCCTGTTCATTTCTATGTCTCCTAAGTAATATGTGTTCTCACTGCTGTGGTGAAAAGTTATGTGTGCTACACGAGAGCAAAGTTTTTTGTATCTCGTGCTGTTGAGTCCCTCACCACGCTCAGGATTCTAACTTTGATTCACTCGCTACGCTCGTGAATCAATCATAGAATCCTTCGCTTGCTCGGGACTCAAAATCAGCACTCGAAACAAAAAACAACTTTGCTCTCTTGTTGCACAAATAACTATTGTGTGAAACCTTTCTCTCAGTGACGAAATAAGAACATTTGTTCAGAGCTGCAGGTATGTGTTTCTTATTGTAAATTTTAAGCTGAAAAGGATAAACTATAGTGTTTGTTTCTAAGCAGGCATTTAAAACCATAATTTACAAATATGTAAAAAATCATAACATCCTAGGGTAACTTGGTGACAAAGTGACATTTACGTGCGGAGTTGCTAGGTACCTACGTCTGAGAAATAAGAAATGGTAGAAGTATTATTTTTTTAAGTTCATTAATTATTAAAAAAGGTCGCACGTTTGTTATAAAATAGTAATTTGATCATCAAGGATGTATGTCAATTTGTCACAAAGTAACCTCTTATTTGTTCTTACTATATTTACAATGTATCCATTATCGTCGTCACAAACTTACACTTAACATCTTTGTTTTTTGCAGAAATCCTCTAAATATGCCTCGAACCTACAAAAAGAATAACTTCTGTGGATAAAGACACGTTTCTTATCAGCACTATGATTAAAGGGAACAAGTTTTGGAAATGGCCAGAAAAAAAAAGATGAGATTTGGTACACACGCGCAATGATAAAAGAAAAAATAAAAGAACCCAAAAAAGTTACAAACAGAGGTCATTACAACGTTCTGGAAATGATTCGTTACCTTTGAATTTACCATGAGCTTTTATCATGTAGGTGTAGACCTACTTACATGGTAAAAGCTCATAGCTCATACAAGCGAGTAGTAGCACTCGACAACAACTGCTGAAGTGATAATCCACTAAAATAAAGTATTGCATACAGCGTTGCCGTGAAGATCAAAAACTGATACGAAGAAGAATTAGCATTCTAATTCTGCTATGCTATTTTTCAAGCAAGGATGTGAGAACTGGTATAATATTGTGCTTTGAATGCGTGCACTGGATGTGTGCTAATGAAAAGCATCGAAAAAGCATTCCAATCAACGCAAGGCTAACTGCTCAAATACGAAATCGTCTTTGTGAGCTAGTCTAAATCTGTCTTTAGTACTTGAAGGTACCTAGCGTGAGCTTATCTTAATATATAAAATCCTTGCGTTACTGACTGACTGACAGACACGCTACAGCCGAAACTATTGGGCGCAGGAAGCTGAAATTTGGCATGTATGTTCCTTGGGGACTGTAGGGGTGCACTAAGAGAGGGATTTCCCGAAATTCCCACGAGATCGGCCAAAATGGGTAAATTAAAAAAAAATGCAGGCGTAGCTGCTGGCGTCCTCTAGTCTGTATATAAAAAAAATCTTTCGTTACTGTCTGATTGACAGACAACGTACAGCCGAAACTACTAGGCGCAAGAAGCTGTTTGGCATGTTGCTAGAAGGGACTTACATTCCCAAGGTATCGGGAAGAACCGGAAAAAAAAAAGTTTATAAACTAAAACACGACTACGTAAAAAGGGGTGTTCGAAAATATGATACAACAAGGTTCTCACAATACTACAGTGAGCCAGAAGCTTTATAGTTTCTGATCAGATAGACCGTCCCTCGGCATGAATGAAATGTCTCTTCTGTATTTAGAATTTTGAAATAATTACCAGAATATTCTACCCCACACACCCATGACCATCTAGTCCCAAGCTAAGCAGAGCTTGTGTTAAGTATAGTCTATCAAATTGATCTACAAATCTAGCTGAGTGATACAATCGTTACATTAATTGAACAATAATCTAAGATCTAACATGCTTATTAATTAAACACTTAAACATAGTAGGTATTATATTACGGAAAATATTTTACTGTAATTAGATATGACATAACACTTCATGACACAAGCCTCGTTGGTCTCGCGGCATAAACGGGCGCGTGGGATTGGGGTCTCGGGTTCGATTCCCGGGTCGGGAAAAGTGTTATTTGGTTTTTCCGTCAGGAAATTCTCAGTAGCAGCACGAAGTCTGGTAATGTGCCCGGTATGGCAATAGGCTCGCCCCCTATTACGTGGGACCTAAAAAATTCATGGCAAAATGTGGGTGTAATATTACACCTCTGCCTACCCCTTCGGGGATACAGGCGTGAGTCTATAAAGCAAAAAGAACTTATCCATATGATTTGACTAGCAATACCCGTGACATCGGCTCCCTAAAGTTTTCAACTATTTTACATCCTTTGCAGATGGGAGCGCTCATAGCAAGACTTGGCTTGCCGTTCGCAATAAGTCGGTAAGGTTTGCAACGATTGCACAGGTCGTCACTTGGATGGGTGACTGCGTGTGGCATTTGAATCAGAGCGCTACCGTGCTTCAAAGGGCACGTAGGTAAAGCTATTAAGCCCCGGTTCTTGTCACAGGACTGGAATCTTTAGACCATGTCGGAGGCCTTTGGGCGGTCCGAAAACTCCGACACCAGAGTCTCCCACGCATTCACACGCGAAAAAAGAGAGAAGTTTCGGAAGATTAAAGCAGTCCTTCCTCATTGGGTACCTACGTCATAAAAAGAGGGTTCCTTATATGACTGAAAAGATGTTTCTTTAGTTTAATCCGTGGGTCGCAAGTTGTTCCTGTGACCTGTCGCCATTTCATCCAACCTGAGTTGATCCAGTGCGTGACATCGCGGTCTATTTATCCGTCTACTTGAATAAGTGACCCGAGCTACCGGAAGTCGGAGCAGACTGATATGGGCTCTCCAGTAGGCAGCAAGGGATATGGACACAGGCCTGGAGAGACCGCCGAAGTCACAAAACATGTATTCAGTTTTGCTTTTACAGACTTACAGGCCTACACTCTCCAGTCTTTGCCACCAATTTGTCAGTCTGCTCAGGACCTCAAGGCCACTATATTACATTATCAATAATATTAACAAAACCCGCCTACATTTAAGATTTTGGTTGGCAACCCTGGTGAGTGTAGTGTAAAGCAGCATTTCCTAAACTATGATTCGCGAGCGAATATTGAGTGGGTACTGAAATGTCCGTGTGGTGACGGATTAAGAATACGCAATGTCACCACCCCATATCATCCCATGGGTGTCGTAAAAGCCGACAGAGGGACCATACCACAGAATAATTAGTACTTACGTACCATACTATGCAGAGAACAGCACTGTAAGAGAAGGAAAACTTGATACAAACCCTATACCAACCCGTTTGGCCAGCGTGGTATAGTAGGCCAATTCCTCCTTTCAAAGGAGAGGCCTAGTCCAGCAGTGGACTGTAAGGGGCTGATGATGATGATGATGACTGTAAACAACTGTGAAATGTAAGGCGACACCAACTTACCGAAGCTCTTCTCCCATATAAGCCTTTATCCTCCCATTTATGTCAAAACAGCTAAGCAGTGGGACATAATATTGGATTTTTATCTTGTTGTTTCATGGGTCGTAGCTTAGACAACTTTGCGAACCACTCGTGTTGTGTTTTTTTTTGTGAAGTCTGGCAATAATGATGGTGGATACAGACGAAATAGTTTTATCATGATAAAAACATTTTGAATAGGTAATTGTGTATGTATTGCACAAGAATATATTACACAATGAAGATGGTAGATTAATTAATTAATCAAAGTACGTATTGCGTGGTGCCACAGAATAATTAATAGTACTAACGTAGTGGTGCTAAATATTGCTCAATTTGCCGAATTCGGCGCAACGGATTAAACAATATTGTGTTATGATTAGGAAGCATAATCACATGTATGAATGGAAAACACGGCAGGGACAGGAAATAGGTACTTAGGTACTCACGGTTCCATAGGTATTTAGATATTTATACATCTATACAAATATATAAAATATATATAAAATTTTAATGACTGTTTGTAATATTAAAATAACAGCTTTTTACTAAATGCATATGGATATATACACGGTACATATACCAAAAAATGTCATTTTTACAATTTTTGACTGTCTGTCTGTCGGTCTGTCTGTCTGTTTGTTTTCGCTAATATCTGGCACGGCTGGACCGATTTTGACGGGACGTTCACTGGCGGATAGCTGATGTACTAAGGAGTAACTTAGGCTATAAATTAACCGGGTACGCGAAGTAGTTCCCTCAGGACGCGGGTGAAACCGCGGGAAACAGCTAGTCTAAACATAATAATATAATAAAATTGAAGTGCCTCTCTGTGATGTCAAGTGCATATAGATAGTTAGTTGCACCAAGACATACTCATACAATCTGTTTTGACATTTTTGGTTACCTGTCTTTCTATTGTCCAGTGTATAGGTATTGATATCGATTGTAATGGGACTTTGACTGCTGGCTTTGTAGAGCTAGGCTACTCGCTGCCGTCATTAGTAATTAAGGAAGGAAGGATTATATTGTATTCTTAATCCGAGTCTTGTCCGTGTGGTGACGGATTAATAATACGGAATGTCACCATCCATATCATCCCATGGGTGTCGTAAGAGCCTACAGAGGTAGCATATTATGCAGAGAACAGCACTGTAAGAGAAGGAAAACTTGATACAAACCCTATACCAACCCGTTTGGCCAGCGTCAGCGTGGTATAGTAGGCCAATTCCTGCTTTCAAAGGAGAGGCCTAGTCTAGCAGTGGACTGTTAAAGGCTGATGATGATGATGATGATGTAATCTTAATCCGTGTAGCGGAGAATTAAGGATATGCATGCCTGCGGGAATACCATCATTGCGGTCATAAGTGCAGATAACTCTACAACAAATGCTGAATGCTGATGCAGTTATTTAATTATGCTCCATGCACCTTATTTTATGCATCGGTAATGCTTACTAAATTGTACATTTTTATTTTGCATGGATTTGAAATAAATAGCTTTTCTTCCTTACTCCATTTAATCCAACGTGATCCAGCAACTCTTTCTATTTACTATAGCCCTGAGTATTGAGAGATTAATATTCACACGTGACAACACTCTGTGCAAGACGGTTTAGTTCCAAGTGTGATTTTAATTTGCCTCGTATATAGTGGTGGTCCGTGTGGTGACGGATTAAGAATACGGAATGTCACCACCCCATATCATCCCATGAGTAAGAGCCGACAGAGGGAGCATATTATGCAGAGAACAGCACTGTAAAGAAGGAAAACTTGATACAAACCCTATACCAACCCGTTCAGCCAGCGTGGTATATAGTAGGCCAATTCCTACATTCAAAGGTGAGGCCTGGTCTAGCAGTGGACTGTTAAAGGCGAAGATGATGATAGTGGTGGATTCCAATTTTATTTTAGGGGCAGCTTATTTTATTTGGAAGGTGCTAATGTCTGGTAAAGAAAGAATGTAAGTATGTAGCAGAACACTTGAAACTTGAAACCAATCTTTGGAGGAAAATATTCATAGTTCAAACTGGCTTGAAGCGGCTGGACACGAAGATCCGAAAATCGGGGTCAGTGGCGTGCCTTTGGAGAGGCCTATATCCAGCAGTGGATTATGACAGGTTGATGATGATGATGAAGCCTCCTTAGCCCTCTTGCCCTCCCTGTATCTGCTCCAAGTCGACAAATGCTTACCACATAATATCTTACTAAGCGACGTTTGTAGGTACCAAAGACCATAGACACGGCGAGATATCATTACCGTGCGTGACACATACCATTGGTCCGTGGTAGGTATGTACCTATCTTCCTTTTATAGGTACAGGGTGAGTCAAAACTTATGACGCTGTTCCTAAAAGTTTACTGACAGTTTATTTACTTTTTGTCGTACTTAGTAAACAAACTCCTAAACCACTTGTTAGAATAAAATGCCGTTGACATCTTATCTGAGAACTATTGTTTTATTTTCTGATTAAATCCTAATCTTCTTCCTCACTGATATTATCTGTGCCAACAAATTGGCGCGAACGTCGATATAAATGTCAACTTTTATGATGATAAAAATAAAGGTTTATTTCGTTTGTTTTTCAATTTTCCGATAGTAAATGTAATTGTAGATAGATTGTTAATTGAAATCTATAAAAGTTGTTGATTATATTTGCTATTTAGACAGAAGAATACAGCGATAGTCTGTTACAGCCTGTCCTATAAACACTTATAGTGTTCAGTGATACATAACATCGTATTTCATTTTTTTATTTGTGTTTTTTTGTTTTCTTTTTTTTTAATATCAAGTTCGATCAAAATGTTCGGTAAGTCATTTTTTTTCAATTTTATCTATTTATTGTTTTTTATTTGTATGTTTCTACGGACTAGCTCATTATGAGACAGTCGAGTCGTGCGGATATAGCGGTGTAAAGACTTTTTATTACTAATTATTTGATTTTTAAATATAATATGTACCTACTTAGTAAGCAGAAATTATACCTACCTAATGATTTATTTATGCTCAGGTAACTAGGTAGGTAAGTACAATATAAGAATAAGTATATCCAAACCAATATTTTAAGGTAGGTACGTAGGTACGACCTTTTTTTAAAAATAAACTAAAAATAATGTTAAGTATATAATTTTTAAATAGTAAGTATGAGAGCAGCATTCCGTTTTTCAAAAAGTAATAAACACATAATATAATGCGTGTTACCTTCTTAATATCTCATTGTTAATATAATATATTATAAAGATTTCTAGAACTTCTGTATCAATCAAGACTTTGTTATTATATTTTTACTGCCTCTTTGGTCTCGCGGCATAAATGTGCGCGTAGGATTAGGAGGTCTCGGGTTCGAGTCCCGGGTCGGGCAAAGTGTTATTGGGTTTTTCCGTTAGGAAATTCTCAGTAGCAGCACGGAGTCTGGTAATGTGCCCGATACGGCAATAGGCTCGCCCCCTATTACGTGAGACCTAAAAATTCATGGCGAAATGTGGGTGTAATATAACACCTCTGCCTATCGCTTTGGGGATACAGTCACGCCTGTATCTCCAAAGCCTAAAGTCTATAAAAAAAATGTTATTATAGCGATGCTCTAACTCTTTGCGGTCTCTATATTATAAATATCACTAAGCTAATATAATAATACCAACGCAGCCAACCCTGTATAAAACTGACCCACTGCTGGGCACAGGCCCGTTCTCACTACGGGGCGAAGTCCACCACGGAGGTCAAGTGAGGGTTGACAGACTTCAAATGTATAAAGAACGCAAGCGACAATGAGGGCAGGACTCTAGCTAGAATCGAATTTGAGGTAGGGCAGCTTGGTTACAGGCAAGGCGGCAGTAAAAAAAATATCATAATTGATCCGCTCCGGAGCACGGGCTCCTAAATCAATCAGCCTGTATATCATATCACTAACCTCTAGGTCAGTGATGTTGTACATTATCTTAGTTTTCAATACCCTACCTTAAAAATACCAAAAACTAAGATAGAATAATTTATCTTAGTTTTTGGTACTTTTAAGGTAGGGTATTGGGATTTCAAGGTAGGGCATAGCCCCATAATGCCCACCCTAGCTACGGCCGTGAATGAGGCTCTTCTGAAATGACGCTCACTACGCGGCAGCACTGAGGCATCAGGTCCAGAACCCTGACAAAACCGTCAAAGCCGCTATATTTTCGTACGTCTGTGTTTGTTTGCGTCTCGCGTCTGTACATATTTGACGTCAGTTCGGACCTGACGCATACTAAGCGCCGTCTGGTGTTAGATGAAATATCAAAAACACTCATTAATGCTAATAGGTAATACGCACTTAACTTCGAAAATTAATTTTAATATCATAGTGCCGTGCGTTCGAACCTGAAGCTTTCAAGACAGGCTCCACAAGTCATCCCTCAAGCGTTATCCCAGTTAAAATCCTCCAACTCTTTTGTGTAACCAAATATATGGTGGAGCCCTAAAATATTACGTAGCCGAGTCTTAGGTACGTGTACTTTAAAACCATTTGTTTTACTGATATACAACATGAAAAGGCAGCGATAGCGTAGTGGAGATACCAACAGACTACCATGTAGAGGGTATCGGATTAAGCCACGGCGCGCACCAATGACTTTTCGGAGTTATATGCGTATTGAATTATAAATTATCGCTTGCCCCGTGCCTCGGAGAGCACGTTAAGCCGTCGGTTCCGGTTGTCATGAAGATCTTTGACAGTCGTTATAGGGCGTCAGTACCTTCTAAATAAACTGACACTAGTCTAAACCATGGAATATCGCTATCCCTTCGGGTTGCGGAGGTTGGACAGGCAGTCGCTCTGTGGAAAAGCTAATATTCAGCCAAATCGTGGTTAGAGTAGTAAGCAGACTCCAAATTGAAAAATAACCAGTGAACGGATTTTGATGTGGTTTTCACCAATATTGCCTGAAGATCCGATTATAATCTTGGACAACAATCATCACGCTATCACCTATGGGAGCCTAGCAGTGTCATTCAATAAATTTAATAGACTTGAATTCAAGCAACACACTAAATTGTTTGTATCGCGATAGCACAGTCAAATAAGGCGATAGTGACAAACGCATAGTTTGTGTCTTTGGTTAACATTTAGTCTTTAGTTTATCAGAATCCGTTTATTCTATCAAAAGTTATCGCAATTTAAAATATTCATATAAGTACATCCGCATTGGCTATCAAGTGATTCGGACTCAATATGGGCAAAACTTTAATTAAAATACTTTTCTAATAATTATATTATCAGCGCTGGATCTTAACACCGACTTTAATTTTGCCAGTGATGCCATATACATATAGGGTAATACCCCTTAAAATTATTATTTTAGTGGTAAGTACTTTTGCCGACTTGCTCACAAAGTCACAACACATAAATTGTTTGTATCTTTAGTTTATCAGAATCCGTTTATTCGATCAAAAGTTATCGCAATTTAATTTAAAATATACATATATCCACTTTGCTTAAAAAGTGATTCGGACTCAATTTGGGCTAAATGTTACTTAATCTTTAATATCGTTTCTAATAATTATATTGTTAGCGCTAGATCTTAACACCGACTTTTAATTTTGCTAGTAGAGCCATCTAGGGGTATTACTTAAAATTATTATATTGCACATTAAAGGTTATATTACATAGTAGAGCATCGTAGACTTACCTACTATTCGAGTGTTAGGTACATTATGACTGCAAAGATTCAAATTAACTAATAATTATGTAATCCGGCCAGATTCTTAAAAGAAAGAGCTAAGAATTTAGGTGGCAGGTACAGGGTTACTACTTTTCTAATACAGTAAGTAAGAAACTTAAATATGAGTGTGAGTTTCATCAACCGATCATTGTGTTATTTTACATTATCAAGGCCACAGAAAGGGATACCTACTTAAAGGATACCGACTTCCACGCGGGCGAAGCCGCGGGCACAGCTAGTAAAATAATATAAATAATAAACGCAGTGGCGTAGCGTGGGTTTCTGCCGCCCGGGGCTGTTTGGCAATTCGCCGCCCCCTTTTTACCCCAATGTTTCTTCAGAAGTGTAACGGTTTTCGAGTTTTGGTATGTCTATAAGTATGTCCTTCAGTTTGGCTATACACCCTTAACGGCTTAAAGGATTAAAAAACAAATGTTGTCGTTTGACTCGTCTCAATTCCACGAATATCATAGAGCATACTAGGGTATAATAATTTTACGGCAAAACGTGGCAGCTCTCATGCATTGGGTCGCGCACGTCAGCGGACGTTTCTCTGCGGCAACTTAGTCTAGGCCTAGACGGGTTTAGGGATTTTAATAAGTTGAATTTCGAGGGATTTCCGTCATCACTAGGTGCTTTGTAGTTTTTAAGAGCCCCCCGCACCTCACTCTGATCGACATTCGAGATGGCTTTGGTGTAGTGGTACGTCAGTAGTGCACTGTGGTCGTCGGTACTAGGTTTAATTGTTCTGTCTGCCCGCGAGGTAAACAAGAGTCGATAAAACCTTTCAACGTTTTCGAAAATCTCTAATTTTGAGTTAGCGCTGCGGCTATCCGCGATCGTAGTGTCGTTTGATTGTGTCGCCTCAACTGCAGAGCGAAGACTTATGATCCCCGGGGTTTTCACATTCGCAGCCTCAATGGCCCGAGTGTAAGAGCGTATGAGGTTTCGCGTCTTTTCCTCATCAGTTCGAGAGTCTCGGCTGGTAGATTAGACCTCTTGTTTTCTTCTCTATGCGGAGCAGATCTTTGAGACGAATCTCCTAGTACTGTGATCATTGCGGACTTCTTATGCTTAATGTTGTCGGTGGGAGGGGCAATGCAGGTCCGAGAGTAGGCTTCCTTTCATTTCTGAGGTTTATATTAAGAGAGCCTCGTACTCACCGGTGATGGCACCCGGGGCGGACCGCCACCGCCGACCCCCCCCCCCCTTCCTACGCCACTGGAATTGCCACATGAAAACCTTAACGTCTGCAGTTCTATGTAAAACCATAGAGCATAGATATTTATTTATAGAGATGTTGTTATTGCCGCTTTTAAGACAAACTTTCTGCGACCCAAATTGCCGCTTGGCGGCGTAACAGTCGCGTGAGTGTCAGTGCAACTGCTGTCTATTTCTTACGCCAAAGCAATGCAAGACAGATGGCGAAAGACGCTAGCGCCGCCAACGGCGCCAACTACGAACTACACTAATGACAACCGTCAATACGCCAACTTTAATCGGCACGTATGACATCCTTAAGAAATAAGCTTCTTTAATGTAAATCATCTGTATTCATTGGTAAAACTGAGTTCTTTGCCATAGGCTAGGTAAACCACTATTTTACTGGCAATAGGAAAATAGCCCCCTTGTATGGTTTGCATAAAATATTTGCTCTGAATTCTATAAAAAGTAACTACCTATACTCTCGATAGATGGCGTTGTATCGGTGGGCTGAATCGCGCTATGGTTTCGTTACCGCAAAAAGTATAATTAATATCCGAAATGCGTCGGGCGACAGTAATGATGTGCTTGATTCACAATTATTGTACCTCTACAACTTAATTGATGTAGGATAATTCGGTCATATTTCCTGTAGGGGAAGTTATAAATGAAATTCATGCTGCGTTTCCACGCTAATCAAGCCTCGACAAGCATCCACAAGCACAAGCGTGTAAAGAGGGCGTTCCGCGTTTGGCTTGGCTTGCGTGAGCTTGTGGACGCTTGTACACAGGATCCGGTCTAGTGTCGGTTTTTGGACACAGATCAATCTGATCAATCATCAAAGGGCGCTTGCGGCAAGCGCTTGCGACGTGTTCACACGTTGGCGCGCGCTTTGTAGTCGCTGTGATCTCGACACGAACGCACGTCTAGTTGTGTCTCAAAATGGTCGAACTTCTTTTGCTTGTTTGTATGATTATGCACTATATCGCTCCTAGAGGAATGTCACGAGGGAACATATTAATAATATGCAGGTGTATTGACATACCTAATGCCGTAACCTGTATGGCACCAGTTATATTTCGACGCTATGTAGGTAAGGTTTTCCGTAGTGGGTAAGGAAGAGGACCTGGCAATCTACATCATACAAAATAATTGGTTTTGCTTCTCTTTAAGTGTATTTCGAGGCTTGACAAGCGTGGAAACGCGGCATTAGATTCTTTTGCCGCGTTTCCACGCTTGCCAAGCCTCGACAAGCTCCAAGCGTCCACAAATCTCGGTTGGCGTTTGGGAGCCGTTTACACGCTTGTGAATGCCTCAGTATGCTACGTACATCCAAGCATGGCGGACACCGAACTTGCATCGACTATAACTATAACATCGACTTTGGTTTAACCTACTTTTATTTGAAATACACTTAAGAGAAGCAAAACCAATTATTTTGTATGATGTAGATTACCGGGGCCTCTTCCTTACCCTCTACGGAAAACCTTACCTAAATACCTACATAGCCTCGAAATATTACTGGTGCCATATAGGTTACGGCATTAGGTATGTCAATACACCTGCATATTATTAATATGTTCCCTCGTGACATTCCTCTGGGAGCGATATAGTGCATAATCATACGAACAAGCAAAAGAAGTTCGACCAGCCACTCATTTTGAGACAGAACTAGACGTGCGTTCGTTTCGAGATCACAGCGACTACCATAGATTATACAGATATACTGGTAGCGACTACTAAGCACGCGCCAACGTGTGAACGCGTCGCAAGCGCCCTTTGATCTGTGTCCAAAAACCGACACTAGACCGGATCCTGTACAAGCGTCCACAAGCTCACGCAAGCCAAGCCAAACGGCCTGTTTACACGCTTGTGCTTGTGGAAGCTTGTCGAGGCTTGGCAAGCGTGGAAACGCGGCATTAAAACAGTCGTCAATCCGGCTGTCATCAAAATGTTTGACGCAGTCTATCAAGATCTAAGATCTTTGACAGTCGTTATAGGCAAGTATCCTCTGATTAAACCTAAGCCTGCCTCCATCGGGCATGGTCCAGTGGAATTCTCAGTAGCAGTACCGTAAGGTACTAATTATATATTCTGTGGTAGCAGCACGGAGTCTAGCAATGTAGCTGGTAACGGCAATAGGTCCGCCCTAAAAATTCATTAGCGAAAATTTGGTGTAATATTACACCTCAGCCTACCCCTTCGGGGATACAGGCGTGAAAAAAAATCAAAAGTCTGAGCCTTGGAATATCGCAATACCTTTGGGTTGCGGATATAAAACGGCAGTCGCTCCGTGGAAAAGCTAATATTCAGTTAAATTCGCTTAGACTAGTAAGCGGACCCCGGTTGGGCAAACGTTAGGACGCGACGGTGATGAAGAAAGATAAACTCATTCTACGTTCGTGCTACACACTGTGGCTAAAGTCGTCATCATCATCAGCCTTTAACAGTCCACAGCTGGACTAGGCCTCTCCTCTGAAAGGAGGAATTGGCCTACTATACCACGCTGGCCAAACGGGTTGGTATAGGGTTTGTATCAAGTTTTCCTTCTCTTACAGTGTTGTTCTATGCATAATATGCTCCCTCTGTTGGCTCTTACGACACCCATGGGACAATCCGTATTCTTAATCCGTCACCACACGGACAAAACTAAAGTCATACTCTAAATCTTGATTTGTCGATGTGTGAACTACGCGCACCGACCCCGCACCCAATCAATCACTGCACTGTCCTTACATCCACAAATGTAACTATTAATTATATACATTACATTACTACTGATATCTTATACTAATGTATAAAGCTGAAGAGTTTGTTTGGTTGAACGCGCTAATCTGAGGAACTACTGGTCCGATTTGAAAAATTATTTCACTGTTAAATAGCCCATTAATCGAAGAAGGCTATAGGAGTATAGGCTATATAACATCATGCTATGAGCGACGGGAGCGGAGCAGTAGTCTTAAATAACGCGAGTGTAACCGCGGGCATCCTCTAGTAACTAATAATTTTCGTGTCGTAAGTAGGTACCTACTACCTGTTAGACATCTAGCTTGTTAATGGAATTACTGCGTTATCTCCCTAATTAATTGCACTTAGCACTTTAAATCGACCGCTAGACAGTTACATCGAATAATTCGTGATAGGTATATCAATTAGTGTTTAGTAAAGCAGTGCCTACACTGCTGAGGAGTCCTCTTCTCCATGTGAAGACCCGACGCACATATAGCGCAGAGCAGAGTCTATACGCGCGCACTCGCGAAGTCGCTTCCATCAGCTCACGAATTTTCTTGTGTTAATTGATTTTTGATAACTAGATAAACTAGACGTCGCCAGCGGCTTCGCCCGCGTCAATTATGCATATAAACTTTCCTCTTGAATCATTATATTTATTTAAAAAAACGCATTAAAGTCCCTTGCGTAGATTTTAAGATTTAAGCAAACATAGGGACAGACAGACAGAAGACAGGCTTTGTTTTATACTATGTACATATATTATAAAGAAGAAGATGAATTTGAAAAAGGCACGTTTGGCTGTGCATAGAGGGATAGAGGGTTATTAGTACCTACTTACGCTTATGTATGGTAGTGAAAGTTGGGTATGGCAGAAGAGTCATGAAAGTAGAATAAATGCTGTAGAAATAAGAGCACTGAGAAGTAGGTGTGGTGTATCTTCGACCGAGAGAGTAAAGAATTGTGTGATACGAGAGTGTTGTGGGGTAACAGAAGATGTAGTGACAATCATCGAGAAAGGCATGGTAAGGTGGTTTGGGCACATGGAGAGGATGGATGACGAAAGACTGACAAAGAAGATATATAAGGCAAGTGTGAATGGGACAGGACGAAGGGGAACGCCTAGGCGGACGTTCTCTGGCCAGATAGGAGACATAAAAATAATTTCACAGTGGGCAAAGTTTTCGCTTCGTTTCGCCATGTGCGGCGTCCCTTAGGACATCTACCACGCTGCCCAAATGCGGGTTGGCAGACTTCACATGTCTTTGAGAACATTATGGAGAACTCTCAGACATGCAGGTTTCCTCACGTTGTTTCCCTGCACCTTTCATTTATAAAGGAACCAGCTTTTGCCCGCTGCTTCGCACGCATAAACACTTAGATACAATGTTTTGTACAAACTCCCCTACCCTCCTCAAGGAACATACATGCCAACACCTACTTGCGCTCAGTAGTTTGGGCTGTAGCATGTCTGTCAATCAGTCAGTAACGCAAAGATTTTATATATACAGATAAATAAAATGCGTTTGTGAGTAAAAATACATTTATTATCAGCTAACAATTTTGACATCAATGCACTCTCCACCTTCTAAGTCCAGCTCCTGAGGTGTACTTTTACCTGAAAGTAAGAATTTTCTTTGAAATAAAATAACAAAAATGTACTAGACACAATAAGAAGCTAGAGACATAAAATTCAGACAGTGGGTTGCTTTAATAACTCATTAAAGTCTAGGCTAGCTGCATTCCAGCTAACCGCAATAAAAAAAAATTGTACCAGAACGAAATTTAATAGTTTTTTAATTCTACCTTACCTCTTGCATTCCATCCTATCAAATGAAAATTAATAAGGTGAAAGATCCACAAGAAAAGTAGCAGATACGGATCTTTCTTTTTCCTCGGATTTCTGCAGATATGGATATCCGGAACATCCCTAGTAGATATAGATAAAGTTTGCCACCAGTGGCCAATGTGGCAGACTGTGGCTTAATCCTTCTCATAATGATAGCGTGTGCCCACCAGTGGGACAGAGTATAAACATGGTTGATGTTTATATTTGGGGACAGTGTGTTTTGCTATGTCCAAACACTGGCATTACTAGGGTCAATAAAAATTTTGGTAAAATATTAAGACATGCTTACCTGATATTAAATCCCCATCAAAGTAAAACTTCAGTCTTTCTAGCGGCATCTCTATGTGCTCAGCGCACTTCATTAAAGCTAATGCAAGCTTGTCTTCCGGCCTTATTGTTGTTTCAAACGGTTTCTTCAAGTTCTGACATTGAAATTTGAGCTTTAATCCACCTTTAGACTCAGTACAATTTTGTTTGACTAAATCTGAGACGCCTTGGTTTACAATACCACCATCAATAAACTTGGCTATATTATAGTCTATCGTATCCGGAGTATCGTCAACTTTGATTATCCTATCATTGTACATAAATAACAGCTTATCGTTACCAACATTTTCTTTCTCAGAAAAATACTTAAAGATTGGTGTTAACTTTTGATACTTTCTTATCTTGAAACGTACAACCTCTAAATTCTGCCAGTAGACTTTGACTGACAGTTCCTCATTATCTGTTTCTAACGGATCCTCTTCTACTATTTCAACGTCATTGCTCTTAGTTGAAAACAGTTCTTGATTATCGCACATATCGGGATAATCGTCTGTGTTACCAACACTGTATGTAGGATAAAAAACAGCAGGATATCTAGAGTTTGTACCTCTTCCTCTCCTTCTAGAAGGAGTTCCACCTCTAGAACTACCTCTACCTCTACCTCTGGGAGGTACATTGGATTCCGTAGCTATGGTAGAGTTTCTAGAGGTTTGCCTGCGTCTTGAAGCTGGTTCTACGCTTGGTACCACTTCGGGCGGCTTATTTTGTACCGTAGAAGTATCTTTCCCTCTCTTACCTCTAGAGTTAGCTGTTTTCCGTCTTGAAGACCTTGTAACTCGCTCGTAACCAGGCTCAAATGGTTCCTCAGCAGACTTCCTTTTCCGGCCAGGTTTGGCTTTAGAATTCTCGGCTATTATGGCGTCTAGAGTCAGCTCATCATTGTCAGTGCTATTTAATGTTGTATTAGAGTCATCTAACGCTATTGTTGACGCGGCGTCACTGCGAGATAACAACTTATTTTGAACGCGTTTGGATAACTTGATGTCTATTATATCTTCTTGCACGTATTTGTTCTTCAATGATTGTAGTTTCTGTGCTACGTTGCCGTAACAATCGTCCTCGGAATCGGAGGAAGACATTGTTTTATTATTCTTGTAAAAACATTGAAACGGTAATATAGTGACAACTTTTGAATCATCACAAGGGTCAAGCAGACAAGCATGTAGTAGTGATGTGCTTACAGAATGACAGTTGTTTTCATATCGATATTAGTTAATAATATTGAGTAGAACAAACAAGACGCGAAGTAGTCAATTACTTAATATTCTATTATTTATTTCAAAACTTTTTAAGTAATTATTTCAGAACAAATATATATCGATATTATAGATTTTGATATTAAATCAATTATTTTTTAACTGTATTAACTACGAACGCTATATTGTTGCATTATGGCTGTATAATGCTATGTTGATACTCAATAAAGCGTAGCGCATATTTTGGGAAACTTAAAACTACGATAATGTCTTTTATAAAGCTATAAGTAATAAGATTAAGAACTAAATAAAGATTATTTGTTCCAAATAATCATTATTACCACATACACAATGATTTACACTAAGTACATTAGGTGGAAAACTACTCTGCTGAGCCACATTTGCGTAATTATTTTAACAAAGGACGAGATTTTGCGATAAATTATGTATCATTCATGTACATTATTGTCAAATATGAATATTAGACAAATTTATAATTTAGCTAATCATATCGATATAAAATAATGCATTACTTGCAAAATGTACATGTATGAAAATATTTTCATGGGCATCGCCAAGGGTAGGCAGGGCATTGCAGCTGCCTTCCCCCCATAGAGATTCAAAAAGCCCTATAATTTATATTTTTAACTCAATACTTTTTTCATTTTCCACATCAACTAAACTATAAATTTGTATATTAAATCGTTTTGATGGGTACGACATAATTAACATGTGGTCGAATTTTGGGCACTAAAGAGTTACAGTTTAACTATAAAAAGCTTTAATCAACGCTAAAGTGAATATATCGATTTGCAATATCTATAATTATTTACTATATACATCACTAGAAAACTTTTGACACCAGGTTTGACACATTGTGCGTTTTATTAGCTTCAGTGCATAGTAAAGCAGTATTACTATTTTCTCTAATAGTTAACATTCGAGACAAATATTCATGATTAATAAAAATAAATAAATATAAATAAAATAATAAATCTCACTGTTTATTAAATAAAATTGACGATTGCCTTATAAAGCAAATACGAGTTAGTGAACATTTTATAAATTGTTATCAATTTGCAAAAACATAACGTAAATAATAAATGATACGGATGCGTTCCTAAATAACATGGCTAAATAATGAATTAATATATAATGGGTGCATAGGGTTCCCACCAACAACTTAGGGTCCCAAGCCAACCTCACCTGCAAGTGGTGCACCTGCCGATCAACGGACGAGGCTCTGGCAAACAAAATATCCCGATAAGCGGCAATAGGCTCGCCACCTATTACGTGGGATCAGAACACTGGCGAAAAGTGGGCGTTTAATATGCCTCTGCCTACCCCTTCGGGGAAACAGGCGTGAGTCTATGTATGTATGTATAATGGATTAAGACTTCGAGAATAAAAATATCAAAATATAAAGTTCACATTAAAGTCTTTGTAATCATAATCATTTAGCTGCGCTAGCGGGTGTAACCCCGGGCTCATCTAGTTTATTTATATACCGCATACAAGTATTATACATTACGTTCATACGTATTTTATATTACATAGTCCGTGTGGTGACGGATTAAGAATACGGAATGTCACCACCCCATATCATCCCATGGGTGTCGTAAGAGTCGACAAAGGGAGCATATTATGCAGAGAACAGCACTGAAAGAGATGGAAAACTTGAAACAAACTCTATACCAACCCGTTTGGCCAGCGTGGTATAGTAGGCCAATTCCTCCTTTCAAAGGAGAGGCCTAGTCCAGCAGTGGACTGTTAAAGGCTGATGATGATAACAAAAAGTGCACTATCCTGGTCTGCGGTCGGTGACGAATTGAACAATGGGCGATTATGTAAACACTACAGATCACGCAACGCCACGATTCCTTTGAAGTGTGCCTAAAAACCGACAACATCCCGATTGCGCATTCAAGATTGACAATTGTCCACCACTGTATTCCATTACCCCTTGTACTCAGTGGCGATGGCCTGCAGTAGCCCATCATGGGCCTTTGTGTACTGGGGTCTTTACGGTGGTGATGACGAGAGGAGATCTACAAACAAATATCTTGGCTCTCAACCGAGGCGACGCTCGGGTTATGATACATAATTTTATACATTGTAAGATGTTGAGTGAATGCGCAGTTAGCTATGTTATACCACTATAGGCATGCAAATTTAAAAAAAAATCAATCATAATATATCATCTACAACAATCATACATTGCTTATACATTATTACATAGAATAAGAATTAGCCAAAACTGAAAAAAAAAATAAGCAAAAAAAAAATGTCATTATCTATTAACTATTATCATCATCATTAATCATCATCATCTTATTATATTATCACTATCATTTAAATATTGGTTAATTAAGTAACGTCTTATTAACTAATTATGTCTATTACTTGTTTTTTAAATATTTTTATACTAGAGCTGTTTCCCGCGGTTTCACCCGCGTCCTGACGGAACTACTTCGCGTACCCGGTTAATTTATAGCCTTAGTTACTCCTTGGTACATCAGGTATCCGCCAGATCCCGTCAAAATCGGTCCAGCCGTTCCAGAGATTAGCGAGAACAAACGGACAGATAAAAATTGTAAAAAAAATGTGCATTTAGTAAAAAGCGGTTATTTTAATATTACAAACAGATACTCCAATTTTATTTATGTTTATTATAGATTGATTTTGCCATAACTTTCAAACCAAACGTTTAATTTTAATGAAATATAGACTATCTACATAAACAGTACTTTGTGACAGATGTATTGATAATTTTGCTCACAACTACCACAATAAGTGTAAAGCAGAAGTTATTGATTTAGCATTATCTGATCACACGGCTCAGATACTGAGATGCCAGGTCAAAAAAATATGCCTGATAAAAAGCTGGAAAATTAAGCGTAGAGATTACTGTGAGGAAAATCTTAAGAAGTTTAGTGATTGTATAGAGAAATTATCTTTTTCGGAAATGTACTCAGCCTCTGATCCAAATATAGCCTATAATGCTTTTATTGATTCTTTCAAGTTGTTTTATGAGCTTTGCTTTCCATTTAAATATATCGACATTAATACACATCGTAAAGCTAAATGGATAACACGAGGGATCAAAACCTGTAGTATCAAAAAACGTCAACTTTTTTGGCAATACAGGAAAAAACCTAGCCAGATAAATAAAGCTAAACTGACAGAATTTTCAAAAAGGTACAAAAAAGTAATCAAATTAACACAGCGCGCACAAAACAATCATTTAATTAACGCGTCGGATAATAAAAGTAGAACAGCATGGAAAATTATAAACGAATCTAAACAAAATCTACCAAATGATGCTATAACTAACATTAAAATAAATAACAAAATAATAACTGACCCTTGTGAGATATCTAATGCTTTTAATAATTATTTCATCGATAAAATAGCACCTAAGGATGATTCACTTAATATGCAGTATAAATTGTATATGTCTACTAGGCAAAAATCCATGTTCTTGAAGCCATGCTTACCGCGTCATGTATTGCAGATTATTAGGACTTTAAAAAATACTAACAGTGTAGGTCATGATACCATATCAACTAAAGTCTTGAAATATATAGCTACAAATATTTCTACTCATCTTTCCTTCTATCTGATAAATCTATCTATTGAGGCTGGAATCTACCCTGACAAATAAAAAATTTCTGTCATAAAACCAGTCTACAAAAAAGATAATATAGAATGTCTAGAGAACTATAGGCCCATTGCCTTAGTTTCAGTTATTTCCAAAGTATTCGAGAAATATATTTACAAAGAGCTTAATAACTATTTAGAGAGTAACAACATTCTAGCAAAAGAACAAAAAGGTTTTAGACACAATAAATCTATAAATATGGCCATATATGATTTTCTGGATTTTGTTATGGTAAATGTTGACAAAAAAATACCTGTCTGCTCTATCTTCATGGATATGACACAGGCTTTTGATCACGTTGAACATGATACATTGCTGGGTAAACTTAATGATTATGGAATAAGAGGTAATGTTCTAAAATTATTTGAATCATACCTCAAAGGCTGTCACCAGTACACTGAATTGACCAGAGTGAATATTCTAACAAAAAAAGAAGAAACTTTTAGATCGTGTGAACGTCAACTAAACTACGGCGTTCCTCAAGGAATCGTTTTAGGACCACTATTTTTTATATTGTACATCAATGACTTACCCAAAGCCACTGATAATCCCATAGCTCTTTTTGCGGATGACAGTACGGTAACAATAAAATGTAAAGATATAAATACTTATGAAGATGACATAAACAACACATTGAGGTTAGTCATGGATTGGCTTAACATTAATAATCTTAAAGCTAACTTAAGCAAAACTAAATTAATGTACTTTAGACAACGTTTACCGGCACCGAATAACCTTAATGTAAATTTTAACATGCAACCAATAGAGGACGTAGACAATTGTAAATTTTTAGGCTTATATATTGACGACAAAATGACCTGGAAGCCACACATTGAACAGCTATGCAAGCGAGTTAGTAGATCTGTCTATGCCCTACATACACTTGCAGGCAAAATAAACTGCAGTGCACTTTTAATTGCGTATCATGGGCTGGTGGCATCTATTCTTAGATACGGCATAATTTTTTGGGGGAACGCCACCGATAAAGATCTTGTCTTTAAGGCACAGAAACGATGCATTCGGGCTATGTTTGGTTTAAAATCAACGGAAAGTTGTGTGCCTTTCTTTAAAAAGCACAGTTTATTACCACTGCCGTCGCTATACATATTTGAAGTGGCAGCTTTTGTTAAACAGAATCCTCATTTATTTACATTAGCATCTACAGCTTCTAATCGGACCCAAAGGGACAAAAGTCGTCTGTATATTCCAAAAACTAACACTGCCTTAATGTATAAAAGTATCTTTCACATGGCACCAGTTATATTTAATAAATTACCTGCAGAGTTAAAAAAAGTAAATTTTAATTTATTTAAACAAAAACTGAGAAGTAAACTGTACCAAAAATGTTATTATAGTATATCAGATTTTTTATTAGACAAATTTTGACATCATCTCCTAATTGTAATTATTGTATTATGTAATCCGCTCCTATGACATTGTTGTTATAATTCAAACTGTAATTAATTATAATTTGTCTTGACATTTACTTAAAAATATTTTGACTTCTTGACTTGATTGTTGTGTAAATTGTAACTAATAATGTTTGTATGCCTGTAATAGGCTGATCATAGCGCACTATTACCCTTTAAACCATGACCAACCACTGTACCTATGTTTCACAAATAAATATTTCATTTCATTTCATTTCATGACAAAATAGTATAATTTGACTAGTCGACGCCAGCGGCTTCGCACGCACATATTTTCGAATTTCCCGTTTTGCCCGATCCCGTGGGAATCTCGGGAAATCCCGTCTTAGTGCACCCCTACGTTGCCCAAGGAACATACATGCTAAATTTCATCTTCTTACGACCAGTAGTTTCAGCTGTAGCGTGTCTGTCAGTCAGTCAGTAACGCAAGGATTTTATATATTAAGATAAGGAGTAGGGGAGGCCGGGGTTCGAAGTTCCGATTTTGGAGTAGCACGCAATATGAATGTAATAGAAGGATTTATTATCCATGATTCCTATATAAATAGATGTGAAATTTATCCTAGTTACAAATTCTATAGTCAAATACGTTGAATTAATAATATATTTTGGCCCAGGAACATTTTTCTTTAGCAAGTCGATAGGGAACAACTCGCCCCACGAAGGGGCTGGTTGTTCCTCAGTTGAGGTAAGTTGTTCCGCTGTCAACTTCAATCAACAATAATGTAATATTAGTTGGAAAGGTATATATAAAAGAAAAAAGGCACATTAAACTTAATAATTATGAGTTTCATTTATAAAATACAAAGTTTTAATGTTTTTGACAAATGTTCAACAAACTTTAAGGATTTTAAAACAAAACTACAAAAAAAGTAACAAACGTTATTACTAATAATGTTGAATAGGTACAAACTAATTAAAAGGCTTAAGACTAATAAACATCTTTAATATTAATCAACTAATTTTCACAGTTAGAACTATAGTTTCTATATTCAGTGTCATAGAATTTACTTTACTGGGATTAATAATCGAATTAATGGTTTACTGTAGTAATAGTTTTTTTTTCAGTCTGCAAGACTTAAAAAGAACTTAAAAAAATAGATAATTATTCAAAGAATTCGTCGTCAGAATTACAATTTAGACATATAAAGGAATGAATATCTTCAGATTTCAGCATTTTGAATGCGACCAATTCTTACACATGACGCATTCAATCCATTCTCCTGGTTGTGAATTGGAATATGTGTCGCAACATATCAAACAATACCATTCCAGACTGTCTTCTCCACTATCACTTTCATGATCATCTTCTTGCAAGACTTTCCGTTTCACATTTTCTTTAACATTTGCGGATTTACGTGTTATTTTACAATTTCGCTTGTTTTTACCGGTTGCCTTTTTCTTTCCAACTCTTATCTCAATTTCCTTCACCTTTATTTTACTATTGCTCTTTCCTCTTCTTGCTTTTTCTTCAGCCAAAGCGTTCTTTTCAGGCGTATATCTGTCAACATTGCTGATTTCCTCATTCTTCGTTTCGTTAATATAGACGATCTTGTTGGTGCTTTTGGTAAGGTTTAATAGCTTCAGGGGAAAATGTGCTAGATGTGGCTCGAATGACAATATTGTTTCGCAAATTAGCAATGTTCGAGGGTCCTGGTTGAGGTTCGTTGGTCGGGTATCCTATTGTTGCTAGACGTGGCTCGCTACCTGGGATAGCTTCCATATTATGATCAACCTGAGGCTCACCTGGGGCACGTTGTTCCGCGGAACAACTAGCCCCCCGCCAGAGGAACGTTGAACCCCAAATCCCATTTTCAAAGTATCCTTCAATTACAATAGAATAGGTTTTAAAGAAGTCATCAATGATATTAAATTGATAATCACTATAGTTTGGCTAACTGAAAATACCAATTAACTCGCAAATAGTCAGACAATTGAATGAAATAGACCAAAAAGTTTAGGGACGAAAAAATTTACTTACGTGATGATTATGTGCCACTAATCAATTACCACTCTACCACGCCGACACACCGTCATTAAAATGGCTGATGCAATAGCGCGATAGTATGACGTTGCGCGACACACTTCACACCTATTGCCATCTCTTTCATTTGCGGAGCTATTTCGATCGGAACAACCTACCCCCGGCACTTTGAACCCCGGTCTCCCCTAATGACATAGGTACAATGTGTAAAATAAATGCTAAAATAATGGTTGTTGTGCTTAACTCGAAATAAATAGGTACTAGGTATAGTGTGTCACAGACTTTTTTGTAAATTACTTAGAACATTTTATGGTTATATCTTTTATAGTTTAGGCTGCGTATGCCAAATAAGGAACCTTTTTGGATGATTTTTTACACCTTGGGTCCGAAAACCCAAATATCTTACGGACTTCTATTTTTCTAAAATAAAATATAGCCTATGTTACTCGCAGATAATGTAGCTTTCTAACGGTGAGAGAATTTTTTAAAATTCGGTCCAGTAGTTATTGAGTTTATCCATTAATTATAAACAAACAAACAAAAATAAAAATGTTTCCTCTTTATAATATTATTAGTAGATTGTCGCTTTCTAAAACACATGATGGTAGTCTAAAATGCTCCTGTTTATCTCCACTAATACGCATATTATACTTAGTGTATCGTACGAGTGTAATAAAAATGTTAATAATATTAGATAATATTCTAACTAACGACTCTGGCGGTGAAATTTAGAAGTCGTCCATGTACGACTATTTCTCAGATCACTATTACTTTTGACATAGATAAATATAATACTATACAGTCTTTTGACAGCTCTCAATACAATTACCACCATAACCTCAAAGCAAACTTATTGAAAACTGACAAAAGTGTCGTACCCAGACAACTGCCAAATTTCGCCGTTAGAGGCGCGCGGATAAATCTTTGCATCGCCAATAGACAGACGAAAGTAAATGCGATAACGACACTAAGACATGAATGCGCACACCAAAATATTTTACAATGTGACCCGATTCATTGACTCGGATTATTAAAACTTTTATACAATTACAATGAAGAAATACATCATACTTATAACAATAAAAATGTAGTAAATTTTATAGTGTAATTTTTAGTATCGCAGCATACTTAGTAATCAAATGAAATAACGAATAATAATTGGATGAGTGATAAAACTGATATGATTTCTTTTTAATCCAGCCGACGGAAATATTGGACAATGAAAGATAAGAGCAAAGTCTTTTGGGCCTCGAAACCATGTCTCTGTGTATGGCTTCTCACCATCATCACCCTCCTAGCGTTATCCCAGTAGTAGATTTTTTTTATGGCAATAGGCGGCAAACGAGCAGACGGATCGCATGAAGGTAAGCAATTACCGTCGCCCATGGACACAAGCAACACCACAGGAGTCACAAGTGCGTTGCCGCCCCTTGGGGCTGGGAAAAGAGATAGGATGAGGAGTGGGATAAGGGAGAAGGAATAGGGGATAGGATTTCCGGCACGCTTACTCACCGAGAACGAAACGCAACAGTTTAGGTACTGTTACTTTACGTCGATTTTCTGTGAGAGGGTAGTACTACCCCGGTCGAGCCGGCCCATTCATGCTGAATCAAACAATCAGCAAGGCTCTACTGCCTGATAATAGATACCATAGTCTTGAAGCCCGGAACCCGTGCTTTAGTCATAAGGCTGCTACCAAGAACATTTCATAGTTATACCTATTCAAAGTTCTTGCCGCCGCCGGCTTTTGTCGGGCGTCGGTGCTGCCGGCATCTGCCGCAGAAAGTCGCCGGGCATCATTCCAGTTGTATAGAACGACCAAACACAAGTAGCAAGTTGCAACCCAGACGGCACGCGAGTATGTACGCTGGCGGCTCCTTCGTGCCGCAAAGCCGGCGGCTTTGTATGCCGCCGGGAGCATGCGGCTTGGCCGCCGGCACTGTGTGTAGGAGCCTTTTCCAAATTGAAAAATACCGATTACTAATAGCGGCGATAGCCCTTTGGTGCATGTAACGGAATGCCGAGACGATGGTCTCGGGTTCGATCCTCAGATTCCGCGGGCACGCACCTCTGACTTTTCAAAGTTATGTATGTACTTATTAGAAGTATTAATTATCGTTCGCTTAACAATGTGTCCGGTAGATGGCAATAGGCTCGACCCCTATTACATTGGGAGTATTGGGACGGAAACTTAACTGGCGAACTGTGGGTGTATAATGCACCTCTGCCTAGTGCCTACCCCTTCGGGGATAAAGGCGTGAAGTTAGGTTTATTAGAGACGAAGCATTCCATAAAGCGACTATCTTTTGATCACCGCGCCGCAACCTTAAAGGATGGCGAATAATAATTGGCGATATAATATCATGGCTTAGGCCAGTGTCAGATTATTTAAGGGTACCTACTGAACAAAATATCCCGATAAGCGGCAATAGGCTCGCCACCTATTACGTGGGATCAAAACACTGGCGAAAAGTGGGCGTTTAATATATTTGATGAAACAGGCGTGAGCCTTCCTGATAGGTTCTGTAATCATGTCAGCCTGTTCTGTAGAGACGTCCACTGCTGGACATAGGCCTCCCCCAAGGTTCTCCACACAGAGTGATCTTGAGCCACCCGCACACAGATGTGAGAACACATCTGTGCACCCGCATCCAACCGCGCACCGCGATCTTAACCAGATCGTAGGTCCACCTCGTGGGAAACCGTCCGGTACGTGGTCGCCACTCCAGAACCCTTCTGCCCCAACGGCCATCGGTTCTTCGAGGTAGCTATGTGCCCTGCCCATTGTCACTTCAGCCTGGCTATTCGGAGAGCTATGTCGGTGACTTTGGTTTTCCTGTGGATCTTCTCATTTCAGATTCGATCTCGCAGGGTAACTCCGAGCATAGCTCTTTCCATTGCCCTCTGAGTGACCCTGAGCTTCCAGTTTGGGTCCATAGTTAGTGACCACGTCTCGCCGCCGTAGATCATCAGTGGCAACACACACTGGTCAAAGACTTTCGTCTTGAGACACTGAGGGATATCGGACGAGAAGATACTTATGCCGTAACTTCCCGAACGCCGCCCAACCGAGTTGGATTCGATTCAACGCATGACCTCTTTCTCGAATTTGGACCTACCTAATTGGATCTATTGTGAATTTTGTATTTATAAAAAAATGTGTTTCATTATGTAGGTACTTATGTTTATCTATTGTCAATTTCCTATTTTACAAGCTCTGTGAAAATAAAAATAAAACAAAGATAGTGAAAACCGGCGTAATATTGCGTCATAGATATTTACAAACGTTTTGCCGGTCATACGATATGATTAATTATGATTACTTACTAATAATTCAATTATGTAGTCGCCTTATCTATAATCTAGGTAATATTTCATTATCACAGATCACAATTTTTATATTAGACACGTAATTATTGGCGCCTATTTCGATGATTTATTATTGCATGATTATTGATTAGAAATGAGCTATTATAATAACACACAATCATAATAATTAACAAAAAAATATTTTCTCACATTATATGGGACCAAACTTCAAGTACCAAGGTATAAAAGAGGACATTCTGAGGTGCGTAATATAAAAAGTGAAAATTTAACCGAACTGACATCCTCTTTCATTTTTGAAGTTGGTAAAAAAGCTCTTCACGACAACGACGAGTCATTTAATTTTGTCTTTCGTCTCCGAGGCACGGGACAAGCATACATCATTAAACAATTCAATACGTACATAACTCCGTAAGTTATTGGTGTGCCGTGGATTCGAACCCGATACCCTCTGCATGGCAGTCTGTTGGCGCCAAGGTTGATGACAAGGTTATGGGCAAGCGATAAACAACTTGATACGCACATAACTTTGAAAAGTCACTGGTGCCTTCCATGGCCCAGAAAACCTTTGTAAAAAGCCGACTCATACAAATTAACGATATCTATAAGTAACTACTGTAACTAGGGACTAACTACTGTAGATACGCAATTAAGATTTCTCGAAACAGCACGTTTTGTGACGCAATAATTAAATAAACACGTTAAGTATATAATGTAATGTCGTCGATTACTCATTCTCATTATGATCAGTTAACAACTAAAACTAAATAATGCAATTAATTGATAAAAATCGTTGTAATTATTATCAAAACATCTTTAATGAAGTACAGAAAAATTGTATTGATTTTATCTTTAGACATATTTTTTTATTTGTGCTTGATTATCGCGGCAAGTGATTAATTGTTTTGTAAGTAAGTTTTCATGTTGTACATGACTTAAAGCCGTGATCTTGATGAACTTATGGCCGGCGCTCACTGACGTCGCGGCATGGCACGGCATGGCCAAGGATTTTATTACTGATCAAGTCATTTTTATTCTTATTTCAATGAGTTTAGAATTCATATTACTTTGTTTCGATACAATCGTACCGCAGCCCGCCGCGGCACGTCGCGGCATACTTCGGGACGCCGCGGCATGCCACGGCGTCCCACAGTGTGCCACGACGTAATCAGTAGGTAAATAAGTTCCTGAATTCATCGTTAGTAAATCTTGTTCTCATAAATAATGTATCCAGAATTGTTTTCTCATCGACATATCAGTTTGTATTTGTCGTTCTTCATCTTCAGCAAGAAGTGCTATTGATACTAAATTCCAGTCAATTGGACGCCTCGGCATGGCGCGACGTGCCGCGGCACGTCGTGGCATGCCGAAGCATCCTTCGGGCTGCCGATACATGCCGTGCCATGCCGTGCCGTGAGTCAGTGCGCGCCGGCCTTTACTGAGGGGACTTTCGTGACGCAGGGAATGGCTGTAGCCCAATGGACCAAATCTTTGTCGTTAAAGGGCGTCAGTACCTTCTAAGTAAACTGACATTAGTCTAAACCATGAAATATCGCTATCCCTTTGAGTTGCGAAGGACAGACAGGCAGTCGCTCTGTGGAAAAGCTAATAATCAGTAAAATCCGGTTAGACTAGTATGTGGACTCCGGGTTTTAACTAGGATATCGCTAGGAGGATGTTATAGGTTTAAGCCATTATGACCCTAGTGACCGTACCTTCAACTTGCCGATGTCAGACAATAGTAGCTTCTACGCAAAAAGCTAATATTTTGTCCAATATGTAAGTATACAGGGTATCACAAGACATCATGCCAAGTCATACTAACCAAAAATAATACCTGGGAGACGATATTTTTTAAGCTTTCACACTTTTTAAAACACAACGTGCAATGCTCGAAACACCTACTTATCCACGGGGTCACAGGGCATCTATAGAACATATTGGCGGGGCAAATGCATCAATTTTGTACCTAATTAGAAAAAATCCATACTAACTTTGAGCCTCAATATCTCCTGAACCAGTAATTTCCCAGGTATGGTGCCGAAGTAAAAAATGTTCGTAGTGATTGGTACAACATGGGCTTTCAGTTTTCGTTAAGGGTCTTTTTACACCCTGTATACGACAAAGCCGATCCCAGCCTCCGACGCAAAAGGCTCGGATACAGTTGGGATAACGTTAGTCAATGATCAAAAATGTATATCCGTGGGTAACAAATGTCTTGCCATGCTACCTCCGCCGGGCCCCGGTAAATGGGGAAGGTCAAAGAAATGCTGGCTTGACGTCGTAAGGGATAATATGCGCGCCAACCAACTAACCACCAGGGATGCTGAAGACCGTGCGAAGTGGAGGAGACATAGCCGCAAAGCGGACACCGGGCTCCAAGGAGTGGGTTTTTGAATCGCAACATTCGCAACCAGGACAGCGCTAGAATGATGAAAGAAAAATTATATTTTATTTATTTATAGACTCACGCCTGTATCCCCGAAGGGTAAGGCAGAGGTGTAATATTACACCCACATTTCGCCATGAATTTTTAGGTCCCACGTAATAGGGGACGAGCCATTACCGGGCACATCACCAGACTCCGTGCTGCTACTGAGAATTCGGAAAAATCCAGTAACACTTTTGCCCGACCCGGGAATCGAACCCGGGACATCCGATCAGCAGTCGCATACGCTATCCACTGGAACTCGGACGCAGTCTAAAAAAAATTATGAACAATTATGACGGAACTAATGAAGAGTCGAAAACTATTTGTTAATTTTGTATCGGCTATAAAATTTTACAACTGGGTAATCTCAGTTTCATTATACATAGACTGTACGGTTGGCTGCCTCGCCTGCTGACGCTGCGCCGGGAGTTGTAGGTTCGATTCTCGCACGATACAACACTTTATGTGATCCATAAATTGTTGTTTCGAGTCTAGGTGCTCATCGTGTCCGTTGGTTGTAATTTTTTTAAGTTCCTCCGCGACACAGGGTTTATGCCGGGTTGTATGTTGTAATTGTATGAACAAAATCAAAAGTATATTTCAAAGTCGAAATCTTTTCTTCATTTAGATCACAAAGTGACACTTAAGAACGTCTATCTATCTATGTCGTCACGCCTGTCTCCCATTGGGGTAGGCAGAGACTATGGAACGCCACATGCTTCGGTTCAAACACACCTCTTTCGCTTCCTCGACATTCATTAACCTCATCATGCATGCGCGTCGGTTATGGGTACTTTTGATTTGGCCCTTTTTCAGTACGTCACCTATTTGGTCGGCGTAAGTCCGCCTAGGGCGTCCCCTACCGCCATTTCCATTCATTCTCGCACGATACACTCCTTTCGTAATCCTTCTTTCATCCATCCGTTCCAAATGTACTTAAGAACGTCAAATTTAAAAAATGATTACTTGAAATATAGGAATTTAGTACATCCGTGAACATGGCGCTTGGGTGGCACCCGGGGCGGCTGTTGGCGGGCGACCTTTTTTTTTCTTTTAATTTTTTTTGTCGATACCTAACGATTACAGACTAACTCCTCCAGACTGACTAGTGCTGAGCTAGACCTTTTATATGTTTGTTCATTGTTATTCAAGTCGAGTTTGGGGTGGGTGGCACCCCAAAAAAGGGTGACACCCGGGGCGGTCCGCCCCCGCCGCCCGCCTTCCTACGCCACTGCAATTTAAAATAATTACTTTAAGTTTCTACATTTACATTTACTGCCACGTTCGCAAAACAAGGGCGTAGAACCATGAGAAAGAACGGGCAATAAAACGTACGGTCACTCTTTTTCATCGCCAGGTTTTGCATATTAAATATCAATAAAATTTTTAATTTATAAGATGCTGCAACTGTTAAGTACACCTTCTATGTGTTTCTTTACCTAAAACTTCTTTCGCGAGTAGTCAGTTAGGTCTTTGACTCATCAAGACTGTTTCCTTGACCATAGAGCTACCGCTAAGATGCCATCACTGATCAGATCCTCAAAGATATCTCAAAGATTATCTTCTAGCACGATAGATTATCAGAATCTGTACCGATGTTTTAGATTATCATTTAATTGCCGGTGATGATTGCATTACTTAGTAAAACCTTTTAACGTTCCGTTGTAATCTGTGCTATGGTTAGTATTATTGTCTGGGAGATAGCATGTTAGGTATTGACGACTAACAGGCAGCGATAGCCGAGTGGAGATACCAACAGACTGCCCTACAGAGGGTGTCGGGTTCGAATCCACGGCGCGCACGACATTACGAAATTATTTGCGTATTAATTATGGTGACATTTAACACCAAATATATTGGTAGCACCAGGTCTAATAGTTGGTAGCAAATTTAGTAGAACCTAGTTACGTAGGTAACTTAGGCTATTTGTACGGTTAGAAAATATCCCTAAAATTTTGCCCGGTCCGGCAATTTTAACTTTGAATTTATGTATTATTGTTGCAGGAAACCTATTCATCTTGGCTGTAACCCTGGTATCAGTGGCTTCAGCCCCCGAGCCCGCGAAGGACGCCAAGACCTCAGAGTACACGCACTTCGCGCCCGAGGTGCACCCCGATGAGATCAGTTGTGACCCTGACGGACAGGTACCTACTCACTACTTCATGCACATTAGTAACAGTCTGAGGACCAATGCTCGTCATTTTAATCATATACCGATGTCGCCTCAGAGTAAACGCGCCATGTACAGTCGAACAACTTCCCGCTAGACCACCATAAGGGCGAGAATCGCTCAGCAAGACATCGTCGCTTCCAGTGCTACTTTACACACACATTGACACTCGTATACAAACCAGTTTCTAGTGTGCCTCGACTCTATGAGTGAGCCAAGGGATTTTTTTTCAAACTGGTCCAGCGCCGACTTGTTTGATTATACATCGAAATCGCTCGCCGATGCCGCCGCCGCCGTAAGCTTTGGCCGGGCAATTCTTTTATATATGTTTACTTAATTATTTATAATCAGAATATCGGAAACGGCTCCAACCAAGTTCCAACGATTTTCATGAAATTTTGTATGCACTTGTTTCGGGGGCGTTAACCAGGATAGGTTCTAGCCAGGATATTTTTTTAGAATACACGATTTATTAAAATATTGCTAGTTAAAGATCGGTCAGGAACATATACCTAAGTTGTTAAATTGTAAAAATCTGAATAAGTTAGTAGTAGTCTCAAACAATGATAGCCGACCGGAGAGACCGACGGACTGTCACGCAGAGGGTCTCGGGTTCGAATCCACGGCACGCACCAATGACCTTTCGAAGTTAAGTGCGTTATTGCTTGCTTAACAGTGAAAGAAAACATCGTGAGGAAACCTGTATATCTGAGAGTCCTCCATAATGTTCTCGAAAGACATGTGAAGTCTGCCAACCCGCGCTTGGCCAGCGTGGTGGGCTATGGCCTTACCCTTCTCATAGTGAGAAGAGGCCCGTGCCCAGCAGTGGGATAGTATATATACAGGGCTGATGACTAGGCTTCTGGCTAGACTTTGACCAGTGATGGCGTCCTTTAGTGTACCTACATTGCAATTGTGTGTCCGTCAGATATTCCTGCTGCTGCCGGACTACTACGACTGCAACAAGTTCTACATGTGCGCGCACGGAGAGGAGGTACTCTTCACCTGCTCCGCCGCCACGCTGCAGTTCGACTTCCATAAACAGGTGCGTTTGTATTCTCAAACTTTCACAATTTATACTTAAACCCTTAAAAATATCTCTATTTGCCTGATACATCGGCCTTTTTTGTTTTTTTTTTTTACTCATGGGCAACAATTTACGGGCTGACCCAGGCTGGGCCCCTAAAGGGGCTCAGTCTAGGGAGAGTGTGGTGACTCCCCGACGAGAAGCGCCGGGACTACCCACTAAAATCACCAAGGTGTTCCTCTATCCGATCCCTTTGAATGGCGGGGTCACGGGATCTACGTTAGCATTACTGCCGCGACCCTAATACTTCGACCTCAACGTAGATAACCTAACCCACGCCAAAACATTTGGCAAATAAGCCGTAGGTATTTTACCTTTATTTTCAGTACATAAGTAAACATCAGTTTTTCTAATAAAACGTTATTCAATCAACATTTACAATAGTCGCCGTTGCGTACAGACGTGTGCTCTATAACAATAATATAAATTTACGTTGACCTAGATCTATTGCGTTTTTGATGTGGTAGGCGCTTTGTCATTACAATAAAGCAGTTTGTTTTCATAATGAACAGTTACAAATAAAATACAAGTAACTTCATCAACATGGATAGTCCCTTTAGTAGGAGTGATAGAACACGCCGCTCTCCACCACCGACCCCGGCACCGAAGACCTCTCTACATCAGAGACAAGACCATGAAGAGAGAAGAGAAATTATCTCAACACCGGAGTTACAGAACTGGTTAGGAACTATTGAGCAGAGTCTTAATGAAGTTTGTGCTATCGCCTCTGAAGGTAAGCTTAACACCGAGCAAAAGTTGAAGATCAATACCAACTGCCGCAATGTTGCAGAGGGTGTGTCCAGAATGATAATTCAATACCAGTCATTAAAGCTAACAGCGTTGCAAAACCACCAAGCCCTTTCAGCTTTGACAGAAAAGCAAGACCTTATGGAGGAGTTAGCCCAGATAAAGCAGACCATCCAGGATTCGAGCGCCAAACAAGCTCCAGTCAGTACATCGTTTGCAGATATGGTGAAAAAGGGAGCCAACAGCTATATTCGTCCAAATAGTCTAAGCTCGGTAGCTATTTACCCTAGTGATACTTCAAAAACAAGCGAGGACACAAAAAGTATGGTTCAGAGAATCATAAGGCCTGAAGAAATGAAACTACAAGTTCGCGGTGTCCGAAAGACCAGGAATGGAGGTGTAATAATAAGCACGGAAACGAAAACTGATATAGAAAAATTGAAGCAATCAGTCCAACTCGCTGCATCAGGCTTAAAGATCGATGAACCATACAAGCGTAAACCGTGCATTATTATAATAGGAGTCCCGACAGCAATGCGCGAAAATGAGGTCTTTAAATGTATTTTTGAGCAGAACATCGCTGATAAGTTACCAGGTATGACCCAGGATACATTTTTGTCTAATATCAAACTGAGCCACAAATCGGGCAAGAGAGACTCTGAATTCTGCAATCTTATATTAGAGGTAACAGCCGTAATCCGTAAAGCCCTGATCACACAGAATAGAATATTCATCAACTGGACCTCCTGTCCGGTAAGGGACTTCACACTTGTGACCAGGTGCTATAAATGTCAGCAGTACGGTCATGCGGCTAAGACCTGCAAGAATACGACCTCCACATGCGGACATTGTGCTGAAGAAGGACATTCGATCCAGGACTGCAATAAAAAATCACAACCACCTAAATGTGCAACGTGCCTGCGCTTCAACAAACAGAGCAATCACTCTACGGGTGACGTCGACTGCCCGGCTAGAAAGGCTGCCGAAATCAGGTATATTAATACCATAGACTACGAAGGCGCCTAGGAGCGCCGCAACATAGCTTTATAACATTATTATATGTGATTTAATATTATGTATATGTGATTTAATCATCCTACGTAATTAATTTGCTTTTAATATTCATGTTTATGTTCAATCATAATAGTTATTTTATGTACTTAACATCATTCCATTAGCATAGTGACCTACTAACATTGTAATAGGTATTGTGAATACACTTAGTTTTATAAAATGCATACATAGATGTTATAAACGTAATTAATAATTATATTGCTAAATCCAATAACATTGACACTATTAGCAATTCCGCCGACTTGCTTCTTTCATAAAATGATTAGCAAGCGATTATAATGATCAATTTTATTGTTTATATATAAATTAGAAACTAAGCTTAATATCTTACCTTAATTTAATTATATTGTTTACTTTTGAATACTGTACTAATATTGCATCTCCTTAATATACTTACCTACCTACAAATAATTTTGAAAGAGAGACCCAATCTCCTGTGATACAGTTTTCTAACTAGTACAGGAGACTGGTGTTCTTCCCAATATAGGAAAACTGTAGCCTTAAGTTTAATTATGTATGAGTATATTTTTTGTACCCTTGTGTTTTTCTGATAATTAAATTATTATTATTATTCTCTTTATTTTCATATTTATCCTATCTTTTACATTTTTAAATATAACACTCTAAAAAAAATAAAAATGATATTTAAAAATATAAAAATAGATTCCCACCGACAACGGGAATAGGATCCAAGTCACCGGTGGTTAGGGCTCCAGAGCCAGAAATTTCCTCACAATGCGTGCCGTTTGCAGAAGAACTGCCTTTTGCATCAAACTCTTGACCCAGCTGCCTAGTTTCAACCTCTCTAGATGGCGTTCGAGGGTTTTGGCTATAAGTCCATTAACGGACACAACTATCGGAACAATGATTGCTGAATCAATATCCCACATATCGACAATCTCGTGAGCCAAGTCCAAATATTTCTCTTGTTTGTCTTTTTCTGCTTTCACGAGATTCTCGTCATGTGGGATAGTAATGTCAACAATCATTGCGCGGCGCTCTGATCGATCTATTATCACAATATCAGGCCTGTTGCAAACAACAGTCCTATCTGTGACAATAGATCGATCCCAGTACAATGTTGCATGACCATTCTCGAGAACTGGCTCAGGGCTGTACCTGTAATATGGCAACTCGACGTCTACAAGCCCGTATCGCAGAGCCAGTTGCTGATGTATGATCCTGGCTACTTGGTTGTGTCTGTGCAAGTACTCGCTATTAGCAAGACGAGAACAACCGGAGACTATATGCCTGAGGGACTCACCAGGTCGGTTGCAAGCTCGACACATATCTACTGTGCCGTCCCTCATGATATACCTCCGGTAATTTCTCGTCTTGATAACTTCATCTGCAATTGCACAGACAAAACCTTCGGTTTCTCCGAAGAGATTACCAAAACGTAGCCAGGCCACAGAAGCTAGTTGATCTACATCAGGTCCGTGAAGGGCCCGGTAGAATCTACCATGCAGCTCCTTGCTCTGCCACACAAGCCTGCGGTCGTCGACGCCTAAAGCTACAGGCCTGCGCCAGTTCTCTTTCGCCAAAGAGAGCGGGGTTAGGCCACCGTCAACTGCAACCACATCCCGATGCACATCCACACTGCCCTTAAGAAAATATTCCCTAAGGTTGTACACCTCGCGGTTGTGTAGGGTCTTAGCGTTTAGAAACCCTCGGCCCCCGCACTTCCGCGGGATGTACAACCTCATTACAGACGAACGTGGGTGATGCATACGATATGTGGTCAACAGTGAACGGACTCGCCTATCAATCTCGTCCAGTTCAGTCTGAGTCCACTTGAGTATGCCGAAAGAGTACATCAAGAGTGGTATGACCCAACCGTTACAGGCTCGCATCTTGTTGCCGCCTGAAAGAAGACTCTTCAGGACTTTTTTCAGGCGACCAAAGAAGCGCTCCCGCAACGCTTGTTTCATGTCTGTCTCGTTGATGCCCAAGGCTTGCGACATACCCAAGTATTTATAGGTATCAGTTGCGAGGATTGATCAAAACTGAGTGAAATCTGATAGATGTACACCATCAGATTGCACTACCCTACCTTGTTTTACATGCATAACTGCACATTTATCTACACCAAATTCCATTCTGATAGAGCTACTGAAGTTTTCAGTGACCCTCAGTAGCGCTGTCAGTTGGGATTCACTGCAGGCAAATAATTTCAGATCATCCATAATAGCAAGTGGGATATAGCTTGACCATTCCTGCGCAACTTGTAACCTAACCTTGAATCTCCCAGCAATGTGCTAAGGGGATTCAAGGCTAGGCAAAACCACAAGGGACTCAGGCTGTCACCTTGAAAGATACCCCGCTCTATCTTAATAAGTTCGCCGTTACCGAGACCCTGTCGACACCCTGGATAGAGAAGAACCGTCCTCCACTGCCCCATACATGACCTCAGGAAGGCGCATAGATTTGCATCTACTCTATACAATTCCAGCACCCTCAGAAGCCATGAATGAGGCACAGAGTCGTAGGCCTTCTTGTAGTCTATCCAGCATGTGGACAGACTCTTTCGGTTACGGCGAGCCTGTTGGCTAATGGCCATGTCTATGAGGAGTAGCTCCTTAGTACCGCGGGCCCCACTCTTACATCCATTCTGACATACCAACATGATGTTATTGTCTGATATATGTAAATTAATTTTCTTTGTTACAATGGATGTAAGTAATTTATATATTGTTGGTAGGCACGTGATTGGCCTATAATTGGTGGGATCCGCGGTGCTACCCGACTTGTGGAGCAAGTGGGTAATGCCTTTAGTCATAAAACTTGGTAACAATCCAGACTCTAAGGATGATTGAAACTGTGAAGCCAAGCAAGCATGTGAACTACGTAGCCATTTGAACCAAAAGTTATGTAAGCCGTCCGGTCCCGGTGACTTCCAGTTCGATGCTGTACGGATGGCATTGGCTACGTCTGCAGTTTCAATATTTACATCTGGCATCCTCTCAATAGGTTCACATGCTCGCTTTACTTGACATATCCAATCATCCTCAGTATGAATGACAGGCGTTGACCAGATTTTACGCCAGAAGGCTATAACCTCGGCATCCTCTGGCCGATCGCTATCACTCACACACTGGTCTGATTGTTCCCAAGTTCTATAAACAGACTTCTGATCGCTTTGGAACATACGATTATGGGTATACCTTTCCACACGCTTTTTGTATCTGCGAAGACGACTTGCCCACGCATAAACTTTCTGCTTCAGAAAGTTGATGCGCTCCGCGACACGTGCAATGTATTCTTGAGGACTAATACCAGTCCCCAAAAACGCACGTCTCACGAAACGCATCACCCGCGGGCGTTGATTTCCCGATCTGAAGCAGACCAACTTGCCGATGAGCACCCTAGTCTCATTAATACGTCTTTCAATTCTGCACTGCCATGCTGGTATTTTCGGTTTTGGGCGCGCAACAGAATCATGTTTAAATTTGACCCCTGCTACGCGACATACCGCAATAGCACCGCAGTACAGAATTGAATGCGTATCTGTTAAGTCCCGGCTGTTACTAAAATAAGTAGTTAGCATTGAGTCCAGGGCGCACACCAGCGCCAGGTTTTTTTTACGCGTAGGCAGTCGTGGCAGACGTGGCCGATGGTCTGGCGGTGTGGAACGATAATCCCGTAACGCATCCTCCAAAGCGCTCCTCAAATTATCATTGCACTGGGTACTCACATTTATACCTACATTATCCATTTCCTCTTCAACATGGTGTATTGGTTCTGGGGCCGCCATGAGTACTGTGTCGGAAGAGGTAGGGACAACGTAGCTACACTGTGCGTCCAAGCGTAGCCGCTCAAGTGCTTCGTCATCCCACAAGTGACATCGCTGGATAGCGCGCACTTGATCTGATAGTCGTTGCACAGAAACATTAACATCTGGTTCAAGGGCCTGAAACAAAGGCAGTATTCTGTTACGGTACGCTGTGAGGTTAATTCCTCCCTCTGTAGCCGCAAAATAGTTTTCGTTCATTTGACGAGTCCAACGCATACGCTGCACATTACCACCGGTAGCGAGGACCCTATTCGTGGCCGGTGGGCCACGCGATCCCAAGCATGCTGGTGGCCGGCCTCTCCCCCGCCGTCGTGCAGGTGTTGGCGACGTCGGTGGGGAAAAATACTCGCCGCTCGACGAGCTCGACGCCTCCTCACTGGCCAGCGCGCTGATGCGGCTGCCGGCGTCTGCGAGGCGGTGCGGAGCAGCGAGTCCGGAGGTGGTGAGCGTGCTCTTGCTGCCTTAGCCCGGGTTAACATTGTACAATCTTGGAATTGTTATTGTTTTGTATTGAATAAATACAGCTTATGTGACGGATGTCATCTGTCATCAAATTTTTCATGGTGTATATTATTATATTTTCTTTGCGTATTTATAAAAAGGTTTCTATTTATCTGTTGATTCTCTGGACTTATTTGTGGTAAATATTTTATCTGAATTATGATCACTGCTAGTAAATATAAATAAAATAGAATTTTTTCCCAAGACTGTACTGTCAACCTTAGTGTTGCCAGGTTTATTATTATTATTATATATTATTAATCAATCTACGTTATCAAATCAAAAATTCAATCTTGGTTTTCTTTCGTCCCTAAATTCTGAATCCATCTGATCCCAAACAACCTGCACAAAGAAGAAAACAAATGATTTTTGGATGCCTTAGAAGTTACACCCTTAGTTACCTACCTTTGTGCATCCGCCTTGATTACACATGAAAGGTAGTAGTGGGTTCGATCCCCACACGATTATATGGTTCATAAATTGTTGTTTCGAGTCTGGGTGTTCATTGTGTCCGTTAGTTGTATGTTTGTAAAGTCCCCCGCGACACAGGATTTATTCCTAGTGCGGACGTTCACAAGACAGCGCTAAGCTCTCACCTGTGGCGTAGCTAGCTTGGGTGACACCCGGGGCGGCAGTTGGCGAATTACTTTTTTTTTTAGTAGATACCTAACAATTCCGGGCTAACTCTCGTAGTGCTGAGCTAGTGCCTATGTTGTTTTAATATTTTTGTACATTTTGTTCTTAAAGTTGAGTTTTGGGTGTCACCCCTTTTTTGTTGTTTTAGGATCGAAACGTCGAAATATACCTTAAATGTCGCAAAAAATAACCTTTAATCCATACATACACAGGCTCACGCCAAGGTAGGCTGAGAGTACGGAACGCCATTTTGCAATGATCCTGACATACCTCTCTTGCTTCATTCACTCCCATCAAGTTTCTCATGCATGCTCTTCTGTTTAGGGTACTTCTCACGTGTCCTTTTAAAAACCTTTATTATACCTTAAATATTGTAAAAATGTATACAAATATCGAAAGTTTAGGATCGATTAATGCGATCGTTATTATTAATAAATTGTATCGTTTGTCAGGAGTGCAACTGGCCGTGGGCGGCGAACTGCACGCTGCGCTCGCCTCCTGACGTCGACGGCTCGGGAGATGAGATCAACGACAACCTGATCGGCGTGTTCGTTGATGCGCTGGAACAAGACGCTGTTGGTACGTAGCTTCTTTATTGTTATCATATCAGCCGGAGACGTCCACTGCTGGACATAGGCCTCCCCCAACGCTCTCCACAAGGACCGATCTTCAGACACCCGCATCTATCCGCTGCCCGCGATCTCGACAAGATCGTCAGTCCACCTTGCGGGACTTGATTAACTTTATGGTTTGACTAGATGAGCCTGCGGTTACACCCGTGTTATTTAGGGTAACTTTTTCGCTCCCATGGCTCCTATCATGCTGTTGCAATAGCCTTCCTCGATAAATGTGCTATCTAACGAACAATTATGTTGTGTATTTCCATGAGATTAGCGCGATCAAGCAAACAAACTCTTTATACACAATTTGGCTTTTTTTACTCAGGAAAGGAAGAGTTTAATATAGGTATTCATCACCATCAGCCTTTGACAGTCCACTGCTGGACTAGGCCTCTTCTTTGAATGGAGGAATTGGCCTACTATACCACGCTGGCCAATCGGGTTGGTATAGTGTTTGTATCAAGTTTTCCTTCTCTTACAGTGCTGTTCTCTGCATAATATGCTCCCTCTGTCGGCTCTTACGACACCCAGGGAATGATATGGGTTGGTGACATTCCTTATTCTTAATCCGTCACAACACGGACAAATATAGGATTACTAGCTTTCAAATCAGCGAATCTTCAAACAAACTTTCAACCCCTATTCTACCTCAGAATTAAAACATCCTCCCTTTTAAGTGCTTCGATATAAAATGAATCCACTGTCTAAAAATGTTTCCCCCTTTAATAGTTTACGCTCTGCGTGCGATAATAATTATGTTAGTCAACAGTGAACGACTAATTTTATTTCTTTGATAATTATTGTGTTAAACAGACCAAGTGGCGAGTGTCCGTCCAATATCTCCGATCGTGGCGAGGAACCCCGGCGTGCTGAACTGTTACCGCGCAGACGATGCCGCCAGACAGATACCTTACAAGTAAGTTGACTACCTACACTATATGCTATGTAAGGGGTTTTTATGTAATGCAAACGAGCAGACGGATCGCCTGATGGTAGGCGATTAGGCCGACGTTATGTACGTGGGCCTAATAAAAAGACTAACAGTTGACTGACTACAATATAATTTTCATGTAAGGAGACAATAAGGATGGCTTGGAATTAGCCCATGCCAACGACAATCCAGCCTACTAGACGGCAGTCGTAAGGTGAACACTTTCTGACAACACGTTAGAGTTATACGTCTTACATAAGACCAATCCCAAAACTAGTTACTGTTATGAATTATGACGTACCACAAATTTGAGCCGGCCAATTAGAATGCATTTTTGTAGCCCCCTTCGCCCCGCATACCTCACCGCTTTGACAGAATTGTTTGTTTGTAGAAATGAAAACATAAGGTGTCTAGTAAGTAGGCTGGCTTGTCGTTGGCCCATGCACACAAGCAACACCCAGGAGTCACAAGTGCGTTGTTGTTCATAAGATGGGTATAGAAGACTTTTTATCCTGGATCCCCAGGGTCCGCGCACTGATTTGACGAGATTTGGCAGGCCCAGAGGCATAGCGATATTCCAATGGAATTTCCATGGTTCAGTCCATAGTTATGACAATCCAGCGGGTGAAAAGCTGCATAATGTTATATATCTTTTTAATTCTGCACATAGGTATTATAACAACAAAGGAAACCAAAAAAAAACACAGTGAAATTTGGGTGTAATATTTATACCTCTGCCTACCCCTTCGGGGATACAGGCGTCAGACTATAAATATAAATAAAAATATTATTACTTGTTAACTTACCGAGATAATAATAATAATGTCTGTCTTTCTCTCTAGGGGTGACTGCCAGCGGTACTGGCGATGTGTCGGCGGAATACCACAAGTGGCCTACTGTTCTGACGGCCTTTTCTTCAACGAATTCACTCAGCAATGTGACTTCGAAGCGAATTCGAAGTGCAACGCAGTCCTGCCTGACGACGAGCTGCAGAGCGAGTTCATCGTTTACAAGAATTGATTCTGATAGCTGTTTTGTAACTCTGCAGTTTGAATTATAACTCTGCAATTCGTCTTGTAACTCTGTGATGTTATTCAAAACTCCGCAGTATGAATTAAAAGTCTGCAGTTTGAATTGTAACTCTGCAATCTGATTTATATCAAGCAAGTAGAATTATGGAAACATCGTAAGTAAATAGCTAAGTAATACTTTGTAGATAAATTCGTATAATTGAAATTAATGTATTTTATTTAGTTTTTTTGCTGGTCGTTTAATATTAATAAACCAAATATATTTAAGAAATAGTGTAAATAAAAATGATTTGCAAGTCAATAATTTTGATGGTAAAAATATGCTGTTGTATTTAAAATGCGTTTGTGTTATAAGTTGGATTGCAGAGTGCAGAGTTTGAAGCATAATGTAAATAATCAATAATTAGGAGCAATCTCTACGTCATTTTCATTATAATATATTTTATATCCTTAACATAAAATTACAATTTCATATTTAGTGTTTACTAATTAAACTGTATTATTTATGTGATATTGAAATATGTGTCATTATTATTTATTATACCTACAGAGGGCAAATTTGATGAGCAGAATAATACAAAAATATACATTGCTGGTATTTTTACGAATGCTTGCCGCAGACTTATGGCTATTCTTACACATATATAAATTTAATTCGCAGTTACGTAATAATGCATATTAACGCTTCAATCATGAAATTTATAAGATGAGGTATGCATATGAATAATCTTTCTTCGAATTAACACTGTGCTTCGAATAACTCCATAGGTGCCCGGCACGTCTTTCTGCAAATACACGCAGCGTGGGAAGTGGGCTTTATACACAATGTAGCTAAAGTTAACAAATCTCCTCTATGTTTTGTAGCGTTTGTATTTTAACCTACCTATGAAGTCTGCATAATTACTTAAAGTTTTCTGCACATTCAATTATTTAAGTATTCATATGATTGTATCAAAAAGGGATATTAGTATACAAGAGATTTAAAAGCAATTGGAGTCGGACATTTTGATTATATACTATAATAATTTTTGATCAAAAAATATTCTTTTACCCAAATATTTCTTATTAAATAATGCGTAAGTATTATTTATTTTTATATCGATAATTAGAAATATTCTTTATTTGATCTTTTTTGTATTTAAAAATCTTTGTTCATGTACATAATAATTATTATAAACTATATAGGTTTTAAGTATATATAGAACTATTTTTATAATAAATTGTAATTAATCAAGAGAACTATACGAATCATTTTAGCCATTCTTTGTCTTCAATAAAAAGAGATGTCTTCTACGTATAAGTACTTTATTTCAATTTATACAATGATATTTTTATATAATATTTGGGCCATTGAGACAAGTTAAATTGCCATGCGATTCATAAGAGACCGGTAAAGTAAAGCCACCTTTGTTCAGGTGTGGTTCATTACATGGCGCCTCGGCATCTTGTGATTGTCAGAATTTAGTATAGAGAGACAAAGAAATATAACCTAGTCCAACCTCTCTGTAGAGAGACCTGACCAAAGAGGTTGGACTAGGTTGGACCTGACAGAACAAAAGAAACCCATTCTCGAAGATGCCAAAATTATTTGACAGTTGTCAGAGGGATGCTGAGTTGATTTTTGTATGACTGACAGCTACACAAATTGAGTTAAATCAAAAAATTATCTTAACAACTCGTATTAACGTTCAAAATTGCTAAGAAAAATGATCGTTGCTCGTTGGCCGTACTTGTAAGTTCAAAGTTACTGTCATAAAAAGGCTCCGTGAAACAGTTGAAAACTTTACAAACGAAAGAAACGCAATGAAAATTCTACCTTAACCGCTGGTATTAAAGTTCAAAATGGCAATAGAAGCAAATCATCTCGTCTTGTTAGCCGTATTGTTCGTAAGTTAGTCCCGCTTGAACAGGTCTGGCGCCGGCTTGTCGACACTCTCGAAGGGGTAGTAGGGGTGCTCCTGCCAGAAACTAGGCAGAACTACCCTAAAGTCCTTGTTGAATTTACCTGGAAAACAAACCAATATAGTTACGTCAGCAGCAATAGTCCAGTGGAGAGACCGACGGACTGCTACGCAGAGGGTATCGGATTCCAATCCACGGCGCGCACCAATGACCTTTCGAAGTTAAATGTGTATTCAGTTGTTAATTATATCTTGTCCCGTGCCTCGGAGAGCACGTTAAACCATCTCTTTGGGTTGCAGAGGTCAGGCGGCAGTCGCTCTGTGGAAACGTTGATCTTCTATCATAGCTGGTTGGGACTAGTAAGCGGACCTCGGGCTCCAAGGCAGGGGCGTAGCTAGTTTGGGTGGCACCCGGGGCGGAAGTTGGCGGATGACCTTTTTTTTTAGTCGATGCCTAACAATTCCGGGCTAACTCTCGTAGTGCTGAGCTAATGCCTAGGTTGTTTTATATTTTTGTACATTGTTCATAAAGTTAAATTTTGGGTGTCACCCCTTTTTTTGGATGGGTGGCACCTCAAAAAGGGTGACACCCGGGGCGGACCGCCCCCGCCGCCCCCCTTCCTACGCCACTGCTCCAAGGTGTGTAAGTCTTGGATGCAACCGGGATATATAAATTTATCAATGTGGCCATCAGCAACGAAAAGCGATCTTTTGGGTTTGTGTGGGGAGACATATTTTTTATTTGCATTTTTATTTTGATATGAGGGGGTTATAAACACTTAAAGGTAATATAGGAGCCCACAGGTGCTATTATTTGTGCTGGCAAGGTAGGTTTGTGATTTGAGTCCCTTAAGATTCTCCCTCCTTAAGGAATCTATTGCTGTTTTTTACGAACACTCGCTGCCACAATTTTGATATGGTAACATTCTATTCGTTCGCTTCGTAACTGAAACGCTCAAGGCCTTCTCCCCTGCCCAAAACCATTTTGAATCATCATCATCAGCCTTTAACAGTCCACTGCTGGACTAGGCCTCTCTTTTGAAAGGAGGAATTGGCCTACTATACCACGCTGGCCAAACGGGTTGGTATAGGGTTTCTATCAAGTTTTCGTTCTCTTACAGTGCTGTTATGGGCAAAGGCTGATATGGGATGGTGACATTCCGTATTCTTAATCAATCGCACGTCGTTCGTTCGTAATGATAAATTACTTAAAAAATTCAGAGAGCCACTAAATCAAAAATAAACCTCCTTCCAACCGAAATCCTAAACACGCAATTATATGTAAACCGGCCAGAGAATCTTGAGCAGTTTATCGGAAGTATTACCATCATCATCATCGTCCTTGCGGCATCCCAATTGCACCCAAAACTTTTGATTTGGAGCCCCCATTCCTTAGTTTAGAACAGTGTCATTAAATTTAATGTAACTACTTCATCATCAGCCCTATATACTGTCCCGCTGCGGGGCACGGGCCTCTTCTCACTTATGAGAAGGGTAAGGCCAGTAGTCTACTTACACCCTTACAATATAACGACTGTCACAGACCTTCATGACAGTCGACAATTAATCATTTACTATACAAATAACTTTGAAAAGTCAGTGGTGCGCGCCGTGGCATGGCAGTCTATAGGAATCTTCACTGGCATTTATGGTGTCGTAAGTATTTCTGTATTAAATAGTTACTTACTCAAAGTGTCCATCTCTTCAGCAGTCAGTTCGAAGTCAAAGACATTAATGTTCTCTTCTAGTCTCTCCTTCTTGACAGACTTAGGTATTGGCACCACTCCTCTTTGTACCTGGTGACAGAGAGAAAAGAATATAAGCCATGTATGAAGCAGCTTATGAGTACCGGAGGACCAATCTACCCTTTTTACGATCGTTGTCTTTTCGTGTCGACAAATTGGACACTTAATGACAATGTGACAGTATTAGGTCCAACAAATCCATGCACCTCCACTATGCAAACGATCAGATTAACATTCCTACTTTATTAAAAATACGTAGGACATGGATGCTATCAATATCAGACGCGCTCGAGTAAATCCCGAAATCCCTTCATGGGCTCCCCTACTATAATCATCAACTACCCAAGAAGTGAAGGATGAGCAAAATGGGATTAATATTTTGACAGAGTGTCAAATAAATATGAGCCAAAACCTTTGCCAAAAGGTACGAAAGAAATAACCGTACAAGTTTATCTAGTTCTCCTTGTCTAGAATTCTTTCTATTGCAACTTTAGGTGGTCAATACTAGAGTGCGTGGTGCTGGTGAGTACCTACCTACTAGTGAGTTCCTCCTTCTTTCCATTAATACCAAATACATAATACATACATAATTATACCTATACATATGTACATATGTATATACGTATACAATGGAGCTACAACAAGTAACGCCTGATTCAATCATCATCATCATCATGTCAGCCTAGAGACGTCCACTGCTGGACATAGGCCTCCCCCAAGGTTCTCCACACAGACCGATTTTGAGCCGCCCGCATCCAACCGCGCACCGCGATCTTAACCAGATCATCGGTCCATCTTGCGGGAGGCCTACCCCTGCTGCGTCGTCCGGTACGTGGTTCAATCAACTATAATGGCCGTAACACACGCTCGAACTTGGTTCGGACAGACCACGGATTTGCTCCGCCTCCCGACCAAATCTGCCCGTCTGTAGAGTAGTCCGGCGAACATAATTATTATTAATTGAGTCCGCCTCGGTCCGCTAGTTTGCAGATCGGTCGGATCGGATATGACTTACGTGAAGCAACTGTCCGATCCGATCGTCTGTAGCGAGAGCGGATTTGGTCCGCCGGACCAACGGGTTTTGTCCGCCGGACAAGTTCGAGCGTGTGTTACGGCTGTAAGTATTATGTATACACTTACCAGATATCTGAGCACAATCTGCGGCGTGGTCTTGCCATATTTCTTAGCGAGTCCCACCAACACCGGGTCATCAGCTCTCGGTGCCGGGTCGGCCGGGTCTTTGCTGAACAGGGAACCGAACGGCGTGTACGCCATAACCACGATGTCTTTAGACTTGCAGAACGATAGGAGCTTCTCCTGCGCTAGGTTTAAGTTTACCTGTGGAGTTATTAAGATTGTATATTTTGTGAAGGAGGCAGCGATAGCCGATTGGATATACCAACAGACTGCCATGCAGGGGGTATAGGGTTCGAATGCACGGCGGGCACCAATGACTTTTCGGAGTTATGTGCGTATTGAATTATTAATTATCGCTTGTCCCGTGCCTCGGAGAGCACGTTAACCCGTCGGTCCCGGTTGTCATGAACATCTTTGACAGTCGTTACAGGACGTCAGTACCTTCTAATTAAACTGACTCTAGTCTTAACCATGGAATATCGCTATCCCTTCGGGCTGCGGAGGTCAGACAGGCAGCTCCGTGGAAAAGCTAATATTCAACTAAATCCGGTTAGACTAGGAAGCGGACCCCAGATTGAAACTGGAATAACGCTAAGAGATTTTGTGAAGGATCTAGTCTATTGAATGATGGCTGGTATAGTGGTTAGAGATCGTGATAGCTAAGCATGCGATCGGGTCGTGGGTTCGATGGCTGGGAACCCAGGACAAAAATAAATCTATATGAAATATATTAATTAAATGTATGTGATGACCACGATTAGGCCATTCGTGTCTGTGGTGTAATACATCCGTGCCATTTATGTTTTTAGTTTCTAGATCATTCGGTTAAATGTAGTGTCAATAAAACCAATAAGTTGACTGCACGGGTGGAGTAGTGGTTTAAGTGGCCGCCTCGCCGCTTGACACTGCGCTGAGTGTCGTGGGTTCGATCCCCACACGAGACAACACTGTGTATGATCCATAAATTGTTGTTTCGAGTCTGGGTGTTCATTGTGTCCGTTAGTTTTGTAAAGTTCTCTGCGACGCAGGAATTATTCCTAGTGCGGGAGCTGTCCTTTTAAAACAAGACAAGAAAACAACAGTCTTGTGAGGCGATAGCACAGGCCTTTTGAATGAACTGTTGATATAACTAAGTACTAACTAATGGTTAGTTACTCTGGCAGCTAATAATAATTTATTTATTTCAGATAATAAAACCCATAGAGATATATACCTTACAGACAAACATACTTACATACTATTACAATAACATTTATATGTATTAATAATATACTGACACTGGTGTTGTTTACATCGGCATGTTTCGCTGTGTGTTATTGCGTAACCTCCCATAAAAACGCCGATAGACAACACCTTTCTACCAAAACTTTTGACGACCGGTTGGCACAGCGGGAGTGTAAGCGACTGCTACGCCGAAGGTCGCGGGTTCGATGCCCGCTCAAGACATACATTTGTGTGCATGAACATGGATGTTTGTCTTGGTCTGGGTGTTTCTATGTATAATAGGTATCTATTTACAAAAAGAAAGTAGGTATATATATGTATGTTTATCCATTATCTAGTACACATAACACAAGCTCTGCTTAGCTTGGGACTAGATGGTGATGTGTGTATGTGGTAGAAAAGAAAATACATACAGACAGGTCAAACTAAGAACCTCCTTTTTTTGAAGTCGGTTAAAAAAAGAAAAAACGGTTCCTCGAGAAACGTCTGGAGATGATTAGTCGGCACCCGCACCACGTACGACTTAAAGTTCGTGTTATGGAGCGACTCCAATCTCTCGACCCTCCAAGTCCAGTTGGTCTTCAGGCGCAAATACTCCACGACCTCCTCGTCCTTTGTATACAAGTGCCGCCCCTTGGGGTTAGGATAAGGGCTAGGATAAGGAGTGGGATGAGGGAGAAGGAATAGGGGATAGGGCCTCCGGCACTCTCACTCACCGAACGAAACGCAACAGTTTAGGCACTGTTACTTTACGTCGATTTTCTGTAAGAGGGTAGTACTTCCCCGGTCGAGCCGGCCCATTCATGCTGAAATCAGCAAGACTCTGCTACCTAACCTTTGTGGAGTGATGCAACCGGGACACGTAGGTACAACTGTGTGGTTGGTATTGCACGAAGTAGTAGCATATTAGATCCTGCTAGTCCGGTACCACAAAGGTTACGGCAAGATGGCTTCTTCTTTTTCTTCTTTTTCTCCACCTTGATGAAGCCGTCCTTGTCGCACGTAGGAAATCTGGGACTGCGTGTTCCGCATCCTTGTTACAGGGGAGTTCACAAACTTTCTGTTCACCCCCTTTTTTATGCTGCCGTTTTGCCGGCGTTTTGCTTTCAGCGGTAACAGCTGCATAGTCGCGCTTAGGGCTTGACGCACCTAAATGCGACAAAACCTTGACCGGTGTCGACGACCCGAGGTCATCCACAGCACACGTCACGCCGCTTGCATTAAGTACTCGCGGCGATAGGTGACGCAAGTAAATTCGCTGACTCGAAACAGACAGATGCATTTTGAGCCCCGCGTCGTGTGTTGACGTTTGACGCATGCGGTGACCTACTTGTAGACATAGTGTTTCGTAATAACACTACCTATGTAGTTCAGTTATGGTGTTATCCGATGTCTACAACTTAGATTGTACTTCGGCTATGTTATGTCCTTCAACAGCCTGGTTACATCGACGGTCGAATGTAACGGGCGGCAGCTTATGTAGATCTTTCGCCATTAACGCAGGAACGTCGTCCGGATCAGTCACCTTTAATAAAGTGATGATGTCCTGGATGCTCTTCTCCGTGCCATCCACATAGCAGCTTCTTACCAGCACTAATATCATCTTCTTTAAAGTTGGACTTGCAGATCTGCAGAATGCTTACCCCGTCCATGGTGTCGATGGCATGTTGAATAAACGCCAACAGCTCGTTGGCTATGAGTTGCTGTGAACAGCTCATAGCTAATAGTCTCGGGTCACCTCTATAGTCGCAAATTACATTTATTCGACGCGTAGCCGCGCAAGCACGTCCGCGCTTGACGACAGTTTGCTAAGCTGGCGGTCGTGGGTTCGATGGGAACTGTATAACAAAATCTTTGTATGATTCTTTCTTTTTCGTGTGAGTGTGTGGCCAACTCTAGTGTCGGAGTTTTCAGACCGCCCGAAGCCCTCCGACGTGGTTTAACGATTCTTATCCTGAGACAAGAACCGGGACCGACAGGTTTACGTGCCTTCCGAAGCACGGTAGCGCTCAGATGTAAATACCATACGCGGTTACCCATCCAAGTGGGGGCCTGTGCAAGCGTTGCTTAACTTTGCTGACCTATTACAAACGGCAAGCCACTATGAATGCTACTGCGTGATAAGTGCGATAGATTAATTTGAAGATTTAAAGTAATTGCTCTAAGCAAATACTTAGGTATCTGTATGTAGGCGTACCTACTTGCCAACCTCAACTGGTCATAATATATAGAATTATAGACAACCTCCTTTACAATGCAACTGGCCGTATAGACAAAATATCAACATAGCGAACATCGGGCTGGCCATGAGGCTGGCACTTTTCTATGATTATTGATTGTACTGTGAGTATTTACAATAATAATTGAAGTGATATACAAGGGTTATTTTACTTACCATCGCCTTACCCGATAATACACGCCCATATGTAAAGATGTCGCATAGAGCCAAGGGCGTCGCCAAGGGAGGGCACAGGGAGGAAGCTGTCCCCCTCTAGAGACTCAAAAAACCCTACAGTTCATACATTTCTCAGTACTTTTCTGATTTTCCATATCAACTTGCCCCCCTATGCCCCTCCCCCTCTAGGCAATCGGCTGGCGACGCCCCTGCAAAGAACAAAATGATGCTGAAACTTGAAAGATTACATACAGGGTGTAAAAAGACCCTTAACTAAAATTGAAATCCCATGTTGTACCAATCACTACGAACATTTTTTACTTCGGCACCATACCTGGGAAAATATTGGTTCAGGAGATATTGAGGGTCAAAGTTAGTATTGATTTTTTCTAATTAGGTACAAAGTCGATGCATTTACCCCGCCAATATGTTCTCTAGATGCCCTATGACCCCATGGATAAGTAGGTATTTCGAGCATTGCACGCGCGCACTTTTAATTGCGGTTTAAAAAATGTGAAAACTTAAAAAAGTCGTTTCCCAGGTATTATTTTTGGTTAGTATGACTTGGCATGATGTCCACTTCGGCTTGGTAATGGGTCTTGTGACACCCTGTATAAATTAGTCTTGTGTCAGTGTGTGTGTATACATACCTCAACTTGCAACACAGTGGGTTTGACCTCGCAGTTGTCCAAGAGCCTCTCCATCTGACTGATGTTGAAGTTGGATATACCGATGGACTTGGCCAGGCCAAGCCGCTTGGCTTCCTCCATGCCCTTCCATGTGTCTAGATAGTCGATCACGTCGAAACCGCTGAAGTCTGGCTGAAATGTTACACAATTTATTATAATTATTTTCTTGATATGCTAGTGACTAGTACAAAAGAATCAGCTAAAAAAACCATAATCTGAAATGTTACTTTTTAGATCTTTCTTGATATGCTAATGCTTAACATAACAAAACATAACTTCACGCCTTTTATCCCCCAAAGGCGTAGGCAGAGGTGTACTACACACCCACACTTCGCCAGTTATGTTGTTGCCGTGTGGTCGTCCGTGTGGGAAGCTGGCTTTATAAGTAGGTATACCTACATGTAAGTACACACTACAGAACAATAAAACAATCGAGAGACGAATTTTCTAATACCTACTTAGTACTTATTCCCTAAAAAAACCGGCCAAGTGCGTGTCGGGCCACGCGCAATGTAGGGTTCCGTAGTTGCCCATAATGGCCATTATTGATCATAACTTCTGTTTCACATGGGACTAAAAACGGGCATCTTTAAGATTAAGCCAGCGCTCCCAATGTAAACTAACAGAAATAGGTATTTATAAGTTAACCGACGATTACTCGTAAACTAGTGATATCTACTTAGCCGTGATAGTTTTCCTTATAAATTCGTTATATGTACTACATTTTTGATTATTTTCACCTCTGCCAAATTAATAGTTTAGCCGGCAGAGGGGGGGACACTTGAGTCTAACAATTTTTTTCACTTCAAAGCTTGATATTTGACAAACTAATCACTTGATCGAAAAATGATTTGAGCAAACTAATAATATTTTTTTAAAACCTATCCAATGATACCTCACACAAGGGGGTAAAATTCAACCCCACTATATATGTAGGGGAGATACCCTTAAAAAAATATATTCCTAAATTTTATTCTACAGTTTTGTTGCAATATCGTATGTCTATATTCATGTCAAATATCAGCTTTCTAGTACACCAGGCGTCTTTGAGCTAGGCTGCGGACGGACAGACGGACGGACATGACGAAACTATAAGGGTTCCTTGTGGACTACGGAACCCTAAAAAAGGGGTTAAAAGATTGTTTGAAATACGCGGATTTTGGGGCTAGCATTATTTTCTCATAATATTTTAGTAGGATATGCGAGCTTGGTAAATGATTTTATTAAAAAAAGTAAAGCAAAGATCAATTACCTCCATTATCAAAATTAAATAATAATTTCATGTTTGCCAACGATCAATAATTCAGCCTATCTCATCTCGATGAAGGTTAGATATAATTAACATGTTAAATAATTAATTGCAATTAGATTTAACAAGATAATAATAATGTTTCATGTTATGTATTTAATAAGATTTAAAGATGTTATGTTTGATATCAATCTCAAATATCTACTAAGATTAATTATATCAAATAATAGGTACATTAATGTTTTGGTCTTTTTACTGTTACCTACATGTATTCTGACTGCCTCGTTGGTCTCGCGGCATAAATGTGCGGCATAAATGGTCTCAGGTGCGATTCCCGGGTCGGGCAAAGTGTTATTGGGTTTTCCGTTAGGAAATTCTCAGTAACAGCACGGAGTCTGGTGATATGCCCGGTACGGCAACAGGCTCGCCCCCTATTACGTGGGACCTAAAAATTCATGGCGAAATGTGGTTGTAATATAACACCTCTGCCTACCACTTCGGGGATACAGGCGTGAGTTGGCGTGAGTCTATAAAAAAAATGTATTCCGGTTATAAAAAGTTGAATGACCGCAGGGCTCATAGATTATGGTACACTAATACTTACTACAAAAACGACTGATTCAATTTGAATAATTATTTCTGTGTTAGAAAACCTATTTATAGAGGAATACTATAAGCTATATTACATTAGAAGCAGCGATAGCCCAGTGGCGTAGTGACGGACTGCCGAGACGATGGTCCCGGGTTCGATCCCCAGGTACCCCAGGCACACACCTCTGACTTTTCGAAGTGATGTGTGCATTAAAATGGTTAATTATTGCTCGCTTAATAATGTGCCCGGTAGAAGCAATAGGCCCGCCCCTCTATTACATTGGGCCGAAACATAACTGGCGATGTGTAGGTGTGTAAATGTGTAATACACCTCTGCCTACCCCTACGGGGATAAAGGCGTCAAGTTATGTGTAAGGGTAGCGTTATTTAGGTTTAGACTAGTGTCAGTTTTAGTTGATTGAATCAGGCGTTACTTGGCGGAACTCCATTGTAACCTAATGGAAGCAAAGAGGAATCAACCATCGCTCCTGAGGATGCCGCGTGCGGCGAAACACGTGTCGAAGAATAGTCGGCGCATACAGCGGGATACTGCAAGTAAGGTATCTTCCTGGAACCCATACCTACCCTATAACCCTTATCCTTTTAAAGAAGTTCGGTATCGTCAACATTTTTTTACTGTAATAGTCGGGGTGGTCAATCCGAGGGTGCGTGGTGTGTTCCTCTTTCCTTCCGTTAATGTAAATTTGTTCAGAGGTACTGAGTCCCTATAATGACTATAATATTATTACCTTATGTGCGACAGGGTTGTGTATAAGATAAAGATCCACATATGACATGTTTAGCCGCGCCAGGGAGTTTCTTAACGAAGAGACGACATCCCGCTGCTCATTCGAAGGTAGCTGCAAAGAAGAATAAATAACTTAACAGCTTGTAACATCTTCTTCTTCTTCTTTTAAGAAAAAAGATGTAGGGACAAAGATTGAAGAAGGAATGTTGCGTTGATTTGGACATTTGGATGAAAGAAGAAATAGGGAAGAAGTGTATTGTGTTAGAATGAATGGAAATGTCGGTAGTGGAAGCCCAAGGCGGACGTAGAATCAAACAAGTCAGCGGTGGACCAGTTTAAAAAAAAATCCCTTGGCTCGCTCGTAGAGTCAAGGCACACTAGAAACTGGTTTTGTATTCGAGTTTCAATGTGCGTGTAAAGTAGCACTGGAAGCGAAGATGTCTTGCTGAGCGATTCTCGTCCTTATGGTGGTCTAGCGGGAACTTGTTCGACTGTACGCCGACCAAATAGGTAATGTACTGAAAAACGGGCCATAACCGAGGAGCATGCATGATGAGCATAATGGATGTCGAGGAATGTTTGGACCGAAGCATATGGCGGTCCATAGTCTCTGCCTACCCCAATGGGACACAGGTGTGACGATGTAGATAGACAGATAGTTTGCAATACTTATTAACAACTTTGTATATAAACTGTCCCACTGCTGGGCATGGGCTCTTATTAAGCAGGCTCCACACATTAGAACTTTCAACACTTACATGTGCGTTTGAAAACCCGACACCGAATGGCAAAGTGGAAATATCTTTCATCAAATGACGCGACATATACTTACTCAAATACTTGAGCTTCGCAAGTTATTATATTTTATTTATTTTAAAAAGCCAACTCACGCACTAGGCGTATATCCTGTGTCGCGGGGGACTTTACAAACATACAACTAACGGACACAATGAACACCCAGACTCGAAACAACAATTTATGAATCACACAAAGTGTTGTCTCGTGTGGGAATCGAACCCACAACACTCGGCGTAGTGTCAAGCGGCGAGGCGGCTCTACGCCAACCGTGCATTAAAAAAACTTTAAACAAGTGTCCAAAGCTTTTGCTGTGTCTGGCGCCGGCTTTAGATATAAGCAATCCCACTGCTGGGTTCAGGTCGCTTCTCATTATGAGAAGGGTTATGCCATAGTCCACCACGCTGGCCAATGGCCAAGTAAGTTGGTGCGTCAGTCTTATCTCAGCACGCGTAGGCCCTTCACGGGCATAGCTCGCGAGAATACTATAGAGGTTTTGTGCAAGATAGGTCCCAGTTATAGGTCCCAGGACTTAAGGGCCTAAGGAACCACCAAGACCCTATCAGCCCAGTCCGACCCTAGGCCTACCTAATTTGGCTAAATGGTGTATACCGCAGTTACTTTTGTTAGTCAATATTCAGAAAGACAGCCATTAAATTTTATTGATTTAATAAATTTTTATTGACATTCAAAAATCCTTTTAGCAATAATCTATGAAGTTACCTACCTCGAGTGTTTTGATTAGTGATGTGCCAGATCATTAAAAATGTATATCCGCGGATACGGATCGGAATACGGATATTTGGTGTCAATATCCGCGGATACGGATACGGATCTTTATTTTCTTACTGAATCGATGTCGGTGCGCGCGACCTTGAAACCATAGTTGACGTCACGCATGCCCGGCGGAACATTAGACAGATCATGTTTCGATTTGTATTGAAATTATATTTAAAATACTCTGAATGGCATTTAAGGGTTGAGCTACACCTATCAGCACCGCATCGCACTTTCCTATGCTTCTATCCTTTTTTGTCACTTAGGACCGTCATTTACTAGAGCGAGAAAGAGAGAGGGAACGCCACAGCACGCCCCGGAATCGAAAAGGCGATCGTGTGCCCTTTCTCTTCCTCGCTCTAGTAAATGACGTCCTAAGTGACAGAAAAGGATAGAAGCATAGGAAAGTGCGATGCGGTGCTGATAGGTGTAGCTCGACCCTTAAATGCCATTCAGAGTATTTTAAATATAATTTCAATACAAATCGAAACATGATCTGTCTATTGTGCCGCCGGGCGTGCGTGACGATAGGTGTAGCTCAACCCTAACAGATTTTTATTCTACCTAATCATCATTCCATCAATCCTATTTATTTCACACCATCCATTTCACCATTCCATCCTATCAATTGAAAATGAATAAGGTGAAAGATCCGTAAAAGATCTGCGAGAAAAGTAACGGATACGAATACGGATACGGATCTTTCTTATTCCTCGGATATCCGCGGATACGGATATCCGGCACATCACTAGTTTTGATATAGAATGTTATGTTAAGCTAATGCTGAAAGGTTGCTTAAAAAGACGCCTTCCCCATCCCCTTCCATCTCCCTCATTCCACTTCTCCTCCTATCCCTTTTCTCACCCAAAGGGCAACAACACACTTGTGACTCCTGCTGTGTTGCTTGTGTCCATGTTACCATCAGGCGATGCGTCTGCCTATTACCTACATAAAAAAAGCCTTAAGTTGTTTTAGAATTAAGATATCATACATACTGTACTTTAATATGATGTATTGTGTACTAATTGCGATTTAAGATCCCTATCAGTAAACAAAACATGTTCAATTTAATTCGCATGTCAGACTCAAGAACGCAGACGGCCGGTTAGATTGTGATCTTCAAAATACAAGTAACTTAATTACCATACAAGACTCCCTATTTTATAAGTTTGTATTTTTAATTAGAGTACATACTTAAATACTATTTTTGTCGTTGATTGAATCGGTGTTACTTGGCGGAACACGATTGTATACTAATGGAAGGAAAGAGGAACCCAAAACGCACTTTTTATTGCAAAAAGGTTGATAATACCAAACTTCTCTCAAGAAAAAGTCATCATCATCAGCATCACCACTGCTGGGCACGGGCCTCTTCTCACTATGAGAAGAGTAAGGCCATAGTCCACCACGCTGGCCAAGTGCGTGACAGACTTCATATGCAGGTTGCCTCACGATGTTTTCCTTCACCGTTAAGCAAGATATAATTGACAATTTAATACGCACTTAACTCCGAAAAGTCATTGGTGCGTGCCGTGGTTTCGAACCCGAGACCCTCTGCATAGCAGTCTGTCGGTTTCTCCACTCGGCTATCGCTGCTTAAGAAAAAGTAGGTAAAAGCAAATATAGGAATGGTATCTATACAGATAGAGGTAGGCCTCCCGCAAGGTGGACCGTCGATCTGGTTTAGATCGCGGGAAGCGGTTGGATGCGGGCCGCTCAAAATCGGTCTGTGTGGAGAACCTTGGGGGAGGCCTATGTCCAGCTGTGGACGTCTCTAGGCTGACATGATGATACAGATAGATGGCTCGCAGTATCCCGATGTATGCGCCGATAAAGCTTCGACACGTGTTTCGTATGTACAAGGCATACTCAGAAGCGTTTGGAAAATGCTGGTAGGTTCGCCTTTCCTTCGATTCTCTATTCATTATTAGACGTAATTAACACTTTTAACATTTTTACCCCATCCGGGATTCGAACCCATGACCTCAGATGCTTTTGACTGTATTCTGTTATGTAAGCCAAATCAAAATAAATAAAACCTAGCACCTTGTTTATACGAACCAAGTTTCATTTATAAAATAGGTAGGTAGGGTTAAAAAGACTCCGCTAATGAATAGTCGAAGTTTGAAATGTCGACGTATGTTAGTTCTAAAGTTCAGGATCTCGATGTACGCCAGTTCGAAAGTAAACTGGAGCGAAGTATGCAAGGCCGACGTATCGTTCATATGAAAAAGTCTCGTTAACTCGAGAAACTTAATAGGTTATGTTAGGTTCCTTGTGACCCTTTATCCAAACACTTTACCCTTTCAGACTTTTTCATATGAACGATACGTCGGCCTTGCATACTTCGCTCCAGTGAACTTTCGAACTGGCGTTCATCGAGATCCTGTACTTTAGAACTAACATATGTCGACATTTCAAAGTTCGACATTCAGTGGCCGAGTGGGTTAAAAATAGTGCACTTTGGAATCTGTCTAGAAATCTCTGAGAAATAAAACTCTCAAACCACTAGATCGGTCACAAATTTTCTGTCATATCTGATTAGACTAGAAAGCGAACACCGGACGGCGTAGCAGAGGTAGGCCTCCCGCGAGGTGGACTGACGATCTTGTTGGGGTCGCGGGCAGTCGATGGATGGTGGCTCAGGATTGGTCTACTTTATTACTACAGCATTTTATAATTATATATTTCCCTTATATCCTTATATCCAAAGGTTGCCTGGAAGAAATCGCTTTTAGCGATAAGGCCGCCCATTGTGCATTGTATTTGTAAACTTCCTTCTTTTTCTCTTCTAACTCTGTAATGTGACTTGTGGTGTACAATAAAGAATTATCTTATCTGGAGAGCGTTGGGGAAGGCTTATGTCCAGCTGTGGACGTCTTTCAGCTGATATGATGATGATAATAAGCCGACTTCGGGCTCCAAGGAGTAGTAGGTTAGTCTTGGTTATAACGTGATTACGCGCGATGATGATTCCACTACGCTCGTCCGTCCTCTATCTTACCTTAGTGACAATGTAGACGTGCTCCCGAGGAACCCCGGACGCCCTCACTCCCACTCCCACTTGGTCCTCATTCTCGTACGCAGCCGCAGTGTCTATCAACCTGACAACAATAATATTTATAGCCTAAGGGTTGAGCTACACATATCAGCACCGCATCGCATTTTCCTATGCTTCTATCCTTTACTGTCACTTAGGACCGTCATTTACTAGAGCGAGAAAGAGAGAGGGAACGCTTCAGCATGCCGCTGAATCCATCGTGACACACATAATGAATACCCAGACTCGAAACAACAATTTATGGATCACACAAGGCGTTGCCTCGTGTGGGGATCGAATCCACAGCACTCGGCTTAAACCACTTCGTCAAGATGTTGTATGTAGTCCAATATTAGATATTTTATTAAATTACTAGAGGACGCCAGCAGCTACGTCTGCACTTTTTTTTAAATTTACCCGTTTTGGCCGATCCCGTGGGAATTTCGGGAAATCCCTTCTTAGTGCACCCCTACGGTCCCCAAGGAATATACATGCCAAATTTCAGCTTCCTGCGCCCAATAGTTTCGGCTGTAGCGTGTCTGTCAGTCAGTCAGTAACGCAAGGATTTTCTATATTAAGATTGTGACGGCAAGTATGATTTTAGGTAGGTACAAGAGGACGTACCTGTATCCTGCATTGAGGGCCCAAGTCACCGGGTATTCCACTTCTTTTGGCAGAACTGATTTCGCACCGTTCTGGAAATAATTACAAACATAATGACTTCACTAACCAATCAACAAATATAATGTATACAACACGCACGCACTCAAACAACTTATTTTTTTTAGACTCGCGCCTTTACCTCACCGCTTTGACAGAATTAAGTGTCTAGAGTAAGCTAGGTTGTCGTTGGGAAAGCCCAGTAACACTTTTTGCCCGACCCGGGAATCGAAACCGGGACCTCCGATCAGCAGTCGCATTCGCATACGCTACCCACTGGACCACAGAGGCAGTCGTTGAAAGCATTTATACAGCATTATAGCATAGCTTTATCAGCCTTTCAAATATTAGACGATTATCGCAATAAAAATACCTAGTATATCTCTCTACAGCGTCCTAACTCTCTCCTCACACAATAATCATTACATAATCGCTCGTTTGCAAAGTGAAAGAGGGACAAACAACCAAACAAAATCAATTTTCAGTTAGGTACCTATTTTACTAGTATGGATTATGTATTGATTAGTTAGGCCTCATTCGCACAAGAGCTTTTTTGCGCGTTAAAAATTTTTGACGTGTGCATTTTCGATGAGAGCTTAAAAATCAGTCTTGTCTCAAATTTCATTAAGTCTATTCTACGATATAATGCCCAACGCACAGCGTTGTAAAAGCGTGTGTGAACGTGTACCAGAGAATACATACATAGACTCACGCCTGTTTCCCGGAGGGGTAGGCAGAGACTACGGAACGTCATTTGCAACGTTCCTGACATATCTCTCTTGCTTCATTCACTCCCATCAAATGCCTCATGCATACCTACTAGAGAATAAGTACAATACATTTGTTCTATTTGAAAGCTTTTTTAACCCGCGTTAAAAAGCTTTCGTGCTAATGAAGCCTTAAAGTAGAGTGTTAGGTACGTATGTACCTCATCAAATCCCAAGAAGGTTCCAAGACCTAAGGTTGGTATAGAGTGTCCGTCACTTAGTGGTATTCTAAATGCTTTGCCGCCATCTTTGTCGTCGCACAGCTGCAAACAATAATAACAATATAGTCAACTACGGAATGCACGCATCCCCGCTAGCCTAGTGGAGATACCAACAGACTGCCATGCAGAGGGTGTTGGGTTCGTTCGAATACACGTCACGCACCACCCGTCCGATTGTCATGAAGTGAACCCGTTTGACAGTCGTTATAGAGAATTAGTACCCCTGAATAAACTGACACTAGTCTAAACCATGGAATATCGCTATCCCTTCGGGTTGCGGAGGTCAGACAGGCAGTCGCTCCGTGGAAAAGCTAATACTCAGCCAAATCCGGTTAGACTAGTAAGCGGACCTCGGGTTCTAACTGGGATAACGCTAACGGCCTGGTCACGAGATCGGTCTAAGCGGCGAGCGGCGCGGCATGGGCGATGTACAAGGCGCGTTTACTATGAGGCGGCTGCGTGCCGCGTGACAGTAAACGCGCCATGTACATCAAAAACGCTCGCCGCTGCCGCCTCCCGCTGTAGGCCGTGACCGGGCCGTAAAAGGATGATGAGAGGATGCCTGCAGCTACCCTTGCACATTTTATTTTAATATACCCAGCCGTTTCTGCCCGACCCTGCCGTTGGAACCGAACCCGTTGGAATTTCGTGAAATCTATTTTTACTGCACCCCTAAGGTCCCCAAGAAACACACATGCCTAATCCCGGCTTCTTGAGCTCAATAGTTCAGTCAGTCGGTTACGCAAGAATTATACACAGATCAACCACTTAGATAAACTATGTTACTATGCTACTGTTTGACACATGCCTCTTATCACTGTGAGAAGGGTAAGGCCATAGTCCACCACGCTGGCCAAGTGTGGGTTGGCAGACTTCACATGTCTTTCGACTCGAAAGACATGTGTTCTCCACAGTTCTCCATAATGTTCTCGAAAGTTTCGAGAACATTATGGAGAACTCTCAGACATGCAGGCTTTTCACGATGTTTTCTTCATAGTTTAGCAAACGATATGGAACAATTTAACATGCATTACAACTTCGAAAAGTGATTGAGAAAACGAAGTGCTTGGGCCAGCTCTGTCAGTATGACGATGTCTATTTATTTATACCGATCGTCTATTTAATGATACCACAAATTGTTTAAAATTCAAGATTTTGGCTATTTAAAAGAGTGGCATAAGTTTCTTCCAGGTTCTTTTCAGGGCTATGAAAAGAACTTCGAATTTGAAGCTCATACAGTCCCAAAACTAGTTGCAAAAAAGATATGTTCATAATGGTTGCTTATGGTTGCTTTATTTATAACCTATACTAGAGAATGCCCGCGGTTACACCCGCGTTATTTAAGGCTACTGTTCTGCTCCTGTCGCTTATAGCGTGATGTTATATAGCCTTCCTCGATAAATGGGCTATCTTACACTGAAAGAATTGTTCAAATCGGACCAATAGTTCCTGAGATTGGCGCGTTCAACCAAACAAACAAACTCTTCAGCTTTATACATTAGTAAGTATAAGATAAATTTTAACTGATTCGAACGTGATAAACTCAAAAACTACTTGACCGATTTTCGTAAAGTTTTCTCCAATAGATAGCGCGAATCCTAAAGAATGTTAAGGTATGCTTCACACGGACGAAGCCGCGGGTAAAGCTAAGTAATTTATATGAAATTAAAAACTTACCACGGCCGCCACACTAACTAATAAAGTGAAAAAACACAACATATTCCGACCTCCACTTCTAACACTCTGATGTTTTAACATTGTCATGATTAGTTCCTAGCGTTAGATATTTACTTACTTTGTTGCTGTTGCATTGTAAACTTTGTGCTGTAGTGTTAAAGTTGAGATTTGCTTGAGGAGTTTGTAACAAAAGCTTGTTGATTATAACGCTACCGGTTGAGTTTGGGTGCGTGTATGACGTCAGTTTTTCTCAGAGCGATTGTAAAGGCCTCGCCACAATTTTAAAATCTGGTGGTACCGCCCACCCGATGAACTTGAGTTGGACGACTGGCGTCTACACGTCACGATTTCATCAAGTGATTTAGTCAAGTTGGACGTAAAATCGTGTCGTGTGGCAAGGCCTTTATATGACCTCTGCAACCCAAAGGGACTGCAACATTCTCTACTTTAGACTAGCTTTATTTAGAGGTACAGACTACCAATGTAATACACCTCTGCCAGCCCTTCGGGGATAAAAGGCGTGAAGTTATGTTATGTTACTGACTACCAATTTAAACGACTGATAAAGACCTGCCTCCGTGGTCTAGTGGATAGCGTATGCGACTGCAGATCGGACCTTCCGGGCTCGATTCCCGGGTCGGTCAACAGTGTTACCGGCTTATTCTGAATTCTCAGTAGCAGCACGGAGTCTTGTGATGGTGAGGGGGCGAGCCTATTGCCGCTACCACCTACTACCTATCTACGTGGGACCTAAAAATTCATGGCGAAATGTGGGTGTAATATTATGCAGTGCAATATAGCAGCCCTGAAGGGGTAGGCAGCTACCCCTTCAGCTGCAAGGAATATTACGATTTAGAATGCGCTAATGTGACGGAAAGGCATTATAGGAACTTATCAAAAGATCCCAAACTAAAGTGGGAATGTCCAGAATGCCAATGCAAAAGACCCAAGACAAACAACTCCAATACACCTATAAGACCGCATTTCTTAGCTAATAACCATACTACAACACCAGAAACAAATATAACATTTAGAAATAAGCCAAGTCAGAGTCAATACTTGAATGACACATTAAATTCAGAAGCATCGATATATATGAGTATACGTCAATGTTCAGAAGACGTAAGCATATTAGGAGACACTATGGACACAAATACAGAAAAATGTTTTGGAAAAGAGTTAACATTAGACAGTTTGAGCGATTTGATTACCCTAAAACTAAAAGAAAATAGTAAGTCTATAATAATGGAAATACAAACTATGATTCAATTGGAAATTAATAAAGCAATTACGAAGTTTAAAGGAGACATAAAACTCGAAAATAATATCCTGTTTAAGCAAAACGATCTGAGAAAAGCGGAAATAGAAGCACTCGAACAGATAGCGATATTGAACAAAGAAACGGAATCTCTACAGAGCGAAATAAAAAAACTAGGGAGTAAACCTTCTTCTACTGAACGTAACACCAACAAATTCGTACTGTACGGCTTTAAGGAAACCCAAAGAGAACCTGAATATGAGCTTCATGATAGAATTATACACATGTTCCGAGAAAATCTACAAATAGACTTGTTAGGATATATAGAGGATACCTATAGAATTGGAAAACCAAACCATAATAGAACCCGGCCCATAGTAATAGAACTTATAAGTCTATACTTATAGTCTCAGAAAAAGAACGGTGAAATACTTAATTAATAATAATCGCCACCTTTATGGAACTGGACTGAGAATATCTGAATTCCTGAATGAAGAAGAACAGAAAGAGATGAACATAATGAGAGAAAAAATGCTTAGTGCTCGAAAACAAGGTCTTCACGCAGTGATCAGAAACAATAAACTAATTATAGAAGGAAAACAAATAAATAAACAAGATAATTTGGACACATACATTACTAGCAAACTCAGAAATAAAGAAATTTCTTATATTAATAGCAGGAAAAGCGACGCCAATGAAACGAGTACACCTCTAATCAACACAGAAAACCATACATTTCGGAACAGATCCACCATTTAGTATACTATTCCAGAATATCCAAAGTTTATATAATAAACAACACACAATGGAAGCATTTCTTGAAGAAAATATGAACTATCAAGCAATATGTCTAACAGAAACATGGTTAACTACCGATAAATTAAATATGATACATTTTAACAGATACAAAATTGCAGCATCCTTTTGCCGACAAAGCCGAGGTGGAGGTGGCGTTTGCATCCTCCTAAATGAAGACTTAGAGTATGTAGAAATAAACGAAATATCAAAGATGTCAATAGAATATATATTAGAAACTTGTGCGACTGAACTACCAAGAGAAAATATATTAATAATAACAATGTATTGGAATAGGAGAGAGGAAGAAATCTTTTACCAGCAACTCATAAAAATATTAACTTATTTAAATAAAAAATACTCCAAATATAAAATAATACTCGGAGGAGATTTTAATATAGATATACTAAAAAATAGCATGAAAACCAATACCTTCCTTGACCTTCTGTCTGAATATAAATTAACACAACATATAAAATATCCTACCCACATCACACAAACAACATCTACCTGCCTAGATTTGATATTCACTAACTTTAATCTAAAAAATCTACACACAACCGTAAAAGAATTAGGTTTCTCAGACCATTGCAGCACTATAATAAACTTTAACATACCACAACAACAAAAACTAATAAATTGGCACATGAATAAGCGACTGTATAATACAAATAACATAAATAAATTTAAAGGAGAACTAACTACGGTAAATTGGGATAATATAATAACTAAAACTAATAATATAAACCAAAACTACAAAGCCTTTAATGACAAATTATTAAGTATACTAAATAAAACCATACCAATGCGTAAAATATATATAAAAACAAGTTGTAAAAAATACTGGTTAACCAAAGGAATAAGGCTTTCATGCAAAAATAAAAGACTTTTAAAAATCTTAAGTATAAAGTCAAACAACCCTTTTATCAAGAAATATTATAGAAAATATGAAAAAATATTAAAACTTACAGTAAATAAAGCTAAAAAGTTGCATTACATAAATAAACTAATAATGTCGCAGAACAAAACTAAAACCATGTGGAATATAATACATGAACGTACTAATAAAAAAGCTACTCGAGAGCACCATAATATTAAACTTCAAATAAATAATACTCTAACCTCAGACCCCAATCAAATAGCTAACGAATTTAATTCAGTCGGCGAGACGAGTAAACTAATACCAGACAAAAAACTGAAAGAATTACCCATATCCGACACCACCACGAACACTTTCTTTCTTGAACCGGTAAACTATCGGGAAATACATAATACGATAAAAAATCTTAAAAATAAACAAAGCTTCGGTATAGACGAACTCCCACCATCCCTTATTAGACAGTGTGCTGACGAACTTGCATTACCCTTTTGTATATTAATAAATCAGTCCTTTGAAGAAGGCGAGTTTCCATATCTACTAAAGAAAGCTATAATCAAACCAATACACAAAAAGAACTCAAAAACAGATCCAAGTAATTACCGACCCATAGCCCTACTACCAACAGCTTCAAAAATCTTCGAAAGAACCATGTATATGCATGTAACCATGTAATTTTGTATTTTTCGCAGAAACGGTATACGCGTGACCGCGTATACCGTTTCTGCGAAAAATACAAAATTTTTGATGAGAGCCAAAACGGATTCCGTAAACATCGTTCAACAACCCTTGCTGTCTATAAATACATACAGGAAACTATAAATATAATAAATAACAAACAATATGCAGTTGGAATACTCCTAGATATGACGAAAGCATATGACAGAGTTCAATTCAATATGCTACTGGAAAAATTATATAAAATAGGAATACGAGGACAAGCACACAATTGGTTTGAATCATATCTAAGAAATAGAGAACAATATGTAGAAATAGAAAATTATAACCCCAACCTTAAAGAAATTGTTAACATTAGATCTGACAAAAAAATCATAAACGCGTCAATACCACAAGGCAGTGTAATCGGTTGCTTACTTTTTTTAGTCTACATCAACGATCTCCCGAAAATCACAAAGGAACCGTGTGTATTATTCGCGGATGATATATCACTGCTCACATCATGCAAAAACGCGAATGGGCTAAATGAGCGTCTCCAAAATATCTTTGATAAAATTGTAGAATGGATGAACGAACATAATCTTGAAATTAACTACGGCAAAACGAAAATTATGGCATTCTATCCATACCAAAAGACTCCTCTAGAAATAGACTTTTCAACTAACGGTATAAAAATAGAACAAGCCAAGGATTTCACTTTATTAGGAATATCTATAGACACTAACCTCAATTGGAAAACTCACATAAAAAACATTCGATCAAAAATATCTAGATTTGCTTATGCTCCGGGAAATTAAGAACACTACTGACTTTCATACATCATTAATTACATATTATGCCTACGCATATTCTTGGCTTAGCTACGGAATTATTTTGTGGGGCCACAGCACTGACACACCTTCTCTTTTCATTCTCCAAAAAAAACTAATCCGCATTCTAACTAACATAGACCAAACCGATAGCTGCAAACCATACTTTATAAACCACAAGATACTCACTTTACCATGCATCTATATTCTGGAAATATGTAAATTCGTTAGAAACAATATTACCTTCTTTACTACACGTGGAGACAGACATGCAAATAGATCATTAAGACACAAAAACCGATTAATGTTACCTACATCTAACATGACTCTACATTCCAATAGCCCATATGTTATGTCAATCAAAATTTATAATAAACTTCCAGAAGCCCTAAAAGAAGAACCTAGAAATATAACATTTATTAATGAACTAAAACAAATACTCATAAATAAAGCCTATTATAATATAAAAGAATACTTTGAAGATAGGGAAGACAATTTATAAGTACACAAATTAAAACAGATACTTAGGTTTATAAATAATCACAAAAAGACTGATAAATAATTGAATGCATCTACATAAATATTTTCATAAATACATAATAGAAAGTGATATCACACATATCATATTATATTAATTATATCTCCTGTATGTATAATAAGTTCACATATAATTATGCAATATACCTAAATATATGAGTAATTAAAATAGACATTTACATAATCACAAAAATACTGAGAATAAATAATTTAATGTAACTACATATATGTATTTCAATAAATGACCTATGCATTTACCTAATAAAAAGTTATATTATCATCATAGTTAGTACACATATCATATTATATCTAATACTTACATATAAAATAAGTACACAACAATATACATACCGCAATTCTTATATATTTTTGAGTAATAATAATATAATAATATATTGATAGTAAATAAACAAAAATAATAAATATTCTAAAAGTAATTGATAAAACAGTGCAATAATAAATTTAAATAGTTTTTTTTTTCATAACGAAGTTGAAAAATAGCATCCTCCTCTCTTCTACATTATTATATGTTGCCGTGCCCTACAGGGTCCATAATGTATCTTATATTGTCATATTGTAACACCTTATGTAACTTATGGAGTGCAATAAAACATTGAGTATATTGAGTATATTGAATACAGGCGTGAGTCTATAAAAAACAAAGATCTTCATTGCAGACGATATCGACGGCTTAACATGCTCTCCAAGACACGGGGCAAGCGAAAGTTAAAAAAAAACGTTTATTTTTATAACAGAAGGACATGATAATAATATAAACAATGAGAAATATAACTAGGCACAAAACTGCAAAAATAGGAGGCCAGTTCAACATATCTATTGCCGGACATAATAATATGTATGTGCCCGGCGCTGGTTTTCAGTTAATAATGAAATGCTCAGTGCGAAATAAAATCTGAAAAGTCAGTCGTGAAAACCGTGACTTTGAACCCCGTACCTCACCGATGCCCTCTGCATTGCAGTCCGTCGGTACCTTCACTAGGCTATAGCTGCCTCTACTATTGCCATTCTTAAATACACACATTAGTATCTATACATATTAAGAATATTATGAAGTTCCCTTTTCTTCCCGTTTGTCTATATGAAGACGGTAAATTCATAACTACCAAATGGACTTTTGTACCGGTTTACCAAAAGATAGTGAAATTCCTGAAAAAGGTTTAAGTGTATAATTCACGCAGGCGGAGACGCCGTTGAAGACTAACCAAATATTTTTACGGTAGTAGAGCCATGCTGATTTCAGCATGAATGGGCCGGCTCGACCGGGGAAGTACTATCAAAGCACCAAATTGAATAAATCTTTTTAGGGTTCCGTACCTAAAAGGTAAAAAACGGGACCCTATTACTAAGCCTATGCTGTCTGTCTGTCTGTACGTCTGTCTATCTGTCACCAGGCTGTATCTCATAAACCATGATGGCTACAAATCTGAAATTTTCACAAATTATGTATTTTGGTTGTCGCTATAACAACAAATACTATAAATAAATAAAAAATATTTAGGGTGGGTCCCATACAAAAAACGTGTTCTTTTTTCGTATTTTTTGCTCAAAACTGTAATAGTAGACCCTTTAAATTTTCACAGTATATGTACCTAGTTGTATATTACCTTTCAAAATAAATAATTAAATTTAAAAATATTAAATAATAAAGGAAACCATACAGAAAACGTAATTTTTAAGCAATTTGTTACTGGATCTTAATAAACAGGTAGAAACTTAAAAAGGTATTTAAGTATACATACAACGAACGTGTTTTTCTTTTATACTTAGATGATTGTACGGAACCCTTCGTGCGCGAGTCCGACTCGCTCTTGCCCAATTTTTATGTGTTCGTTATTAACAGGAGAAGATCCGTATGAAAAAATAAGTAATAGCCAAAAAGATATGGCGATACGAAGTTTGCTGAGTCTGCTAGTAACATAAAAAAATGTAAGCGAGAGTGCGAGCGGTCTAAGTTAAGTGATTAAGTTACATTGAACACTCAACAGCTATTTCAAGGTAAACTAGTTGTACTATGAACTGTGATAGTTGATCTAATATCTTACTAGATAAATACATTTATTATTATTAGAGTTTATTGACGCATCGACGCACAGTAGGTACATATATAATATAAGGCAAGTGTGAATGGACGGGAGGAAGGGTAAGACCTAGGCGGACGTTCACTGACCAGATTTGAGACATCATCAAAAAGGGACAGCAAGAGAAATTTGATAGGAGTGAATAAAGCAAGAGAGGTATGTCAGGCACGTTGCAAATGGCGTTCCGTAGTCTCTGCCTACCCCTCCGGCAAACAGGCGTGAGTCTATATATGTTTATTGACGCGTTATCTCGATTGCATCCAAGGATCACACGCCTTGGAGCCCGAGGTCCGCTTACTGGTCTAACCAGATATGACAGAATATCAACTTTTCCACAGAGCGACTGCCGTCTGACCTCCGCAACCCAAAGGGATAGCGATATTCTATGGTTTTAGACCAGTATCAGTTTATTTGAGGGTACTGACTCCCCGTAACGACTGTCAAATAACTTCATGACAGCTGGGACCGACGGTTTAACGTGCTCTCCGAGGCACGAGGCAAGCGATAATTAACAATTGAATACGTAACATTATTGTGGGATATTTATGTATAAACGTACCTATTACCACCACGACTGCTGATCGGGCCTGGGTTCGATTCGCGGGTCGGGCAAAAGTGTTACTGAGCTTTTCTGAATTCTCAGTAGCAGCACGAAGTTTGGCAATGTGCCCGGTAACGACAATAGGCTCGCCCCCTATTACGTAGGACCTAACAATAAATAACATGGTGAAATATAGGCGTAATATTTCACCTCTGCCTACCTCTTAAAAAAAGAAAAATTGGGCCTGTATATAGGGGTAAATTACCGCTTGGCCCGTGCCTCAGAGAGCAAGTTAAACCGTCGGTCCGGCATGAAGATCTTCGACAGCCATTATAGGAAGTCAGTACTTATGATTACACTGACAATAGTAACTCATCATCACCAGCCTTTAACAGTCCTCTGCTGGACTAGGCCTCTCCTTTGAAAGGTGGAATTGGCCTACTATACCACGCTGGCCAAACGGGTTGGTATAGGGTTTGTATCAAGTTTTCCTTCTCTTACTGTGTTGTTCTCTGCATAATATGCTCCCTCTGTCGGCTCTTACGACACCCATGGGATGATATGGAGTGGTGACATTTTGTATTCTTAATCCGTCACCGCACGGACTATAGTAACTAAACCATAGAATATAGCTATCCTTTCTGGTTGCGGAGGTCAAACAGGCAGTCAGTGAAATCCGGTTAAACTAGTAAGCGAACCCCGGGTTCTACCTGGGATAACGCTAGGAGGATGATGATGTGTGGCCAACTCTAGTGTCGAAGTTTTCAGACGGCCCGGAGGCCTCCGACATGGCCTAACGATTCTCTTGAGACCAACTGAGACCGATGGCATCACGTACCCTCTGCAGCACGGTAGCTCTCCGATATAAATCCCTCATAAATGGCCACCCATCCAAGTGTCAACTTCTGTAAGCGTCGCTTTACGTCACCTATTGCGGACGGGAACTTACGGTCTTACGGTTACCCATCTTAATGGTAATGTGTATGAACGTTGCTTAACTTTGCCGGACTATTACGAACAGCCAGCCAAGTCTCGTTATAAGCGCTACATTTAATAGGTACAAACAATCACTTTCAAAAAGGTTAACTAGGGCACTTTATTAAAAATATCTCGTACAAAATATGTCTACCTACTTGACCTGAATGACATATTATTAGCGTAGACACTTGAGCTTGGCGTAGAGCTAATGACAATATACAAAGGTACTCTGTGGCTAATGAAATACTCATATAAAGTAAATATGTAAATATATACCTAGTCTAAGGAAATTTTTTGGTGAATTGTATAATTCATGTCATATAACGGTGGCAAAAGCGATGAGGAGGTAAGTGCCAGTCAACTTTACACACCGACTACCCACACCTACTACTTTACACACCTGCCGGCTTAGCCAAAACTTAAAGGTATCGTTTCCATCGCCTTTCTCCGATTTCAAACGCAAACGCGTTTGCAATCGAAGAAAACGCATAATTGGTAGCCAACACCACGCGTTAGTGTCACACGCACATTCTGCGACACAACATGGTTATTAGTACATGCCTTGCGTAGTTTGAAGCGTCAAGCGCGTCAAATATCAAGGTAATGTAAATATTTATGCGAGTGAAACAAACGTTCGAACCAGAAGATTTGTTTATTCGTTTTAAGTTTTATATAATCATATATAATCTTAAACATTTAGAGTTTTTTAAAGCTTAAATAATATTTATTACTTAAAACCTTTGACTCTCTAAGGAATTTGAAACATAAACAATGACGTGAATCGCGATAATCAACTTACTTGGAGAACACTTAAGTGGCCCCTTGCTGTATTAAATGGGCCCTTTGCGTCTGAAATAGCTAAACAATGTTTTAGGCATAGTGATTTAGCGAGGCCCTAACAAGGAGCTCAAGGCCGAGTACAGGCTGACCGTCTATGTGATTCCTTTTTGCGTTTTCTGCAGGGTTCTATCATTCGATTGTTATCCGTACGCAATCGACGCTAATAGCGTTAGTTTTGGCCGAAATTGGCAACTTGGCTACCATTTTGCGGTTGACATCGCAGAAACGATGAGTTTATTCTATCGATGCGAATGCTTTTTATGCGTTGTGTATTTGGCTACGACTTTTCTATTTGTTTGATTATATCACGTGACTTTGCGTTCACTCCATACATTTTTTTGCGTTAACGTTTGCAGAAAGACGTCTTGGCTAAGCCTGCTGGTGCGCTGCCCCATCTGTCCCCAAGCACGTTTGTTCAAAGGTGAGCGGGGCCTCAAAGTACATTTAGGAAAAATTCACAAAAACCAAAATGTACTTTCCGGCCCCACTACTTCCACCAGTACACTCACACACACACAGTACTACACAGAACAATCCCACAGACGCCCCTAAAATTCCCTTTTGGCAGTATTTAAGTCAGCTAAAAAATTCCATTCCGATCCTTAAGAGAATTCCCCGTGGTGCGAGGCCTTCGGTGGCTCAAAACCTAGCACATTGCATAGGCCTTGTCATCCGGGAGAATTCTATTACAGCTTGGGAACAGCTACTCACTTTCCCTTATAAAATTCTACATGCTCAAGGAGACCGGCTTACAAAAAAAACTTTAACAACAAAAATTAAAGAAAACTGCAATATTTCGGCATCAAAATTAGAATACCATCCTCCCAAAACTCACCGCAACAGCACCATCTTCCATCATGTAGAGTCGAAACTAAGGGAAGGTGACATCAGGGGAGCGTCCAGGCTCTTATTCAGTAGCGATGTGGTGGCGCCTTGCTCTGCCGACACACTCGCAAGTCTGCAGAGCAAGCATCCAGCGCCAGGGGATAACCTCTCCTTTCCTGAGCCACCTAGCGCTGACTCGGGCTTTCTCAGCATTACAGCCAGGGACGTGGTTGGTGCCGTTGGCTCCTTCCAGAGCGGGTCTGGCGTGACAGGTTCCGACCTTTTCCTAGAAGGAGGTCATTTGCAACAATTTGACCTCAGTCAACTAGTGGTCCAAAATTAACGATTTATTTATTACATAGGTATTTAAAAAAATGGCTAAGATAAACTTTAACATTTTTTTTAATTTTACGTTTTGTCATCAAAATAATCGAAATAAATACCTAAAGCTGTTTATTTCTTGGCTCTCATCTGTTACTTTTTGGAAAGCTTATTAGCCAGCAAATGATCTAAACAAAAAAATCGGTTAGAATATCTTGAGATTTTAGAAATGGGGGACCGCCAAGGGGAACGAAAGAGAAGAAAAATTAAATCATGTATGGGTCATCAAATTGTTGTAAATGACCTCAAATACCTATACCTCATTCAAGAAATACGTCGAATGACCTATCACCCTTTATATATATATATTATAGTAAAACTGTAGAAAAGGTCAAATCTGTACTTTGAATAGGTACATATAAGTAAAAGGAAATGAACTCGTAGCGTTCTTCATACACATAGTAGAAGAGTAGAAAGTCAGAAAAATTATTAGAAATTTTCCTCTGTCTGTTGCGCAGCACACATCTTCTCAATAGAAAACCGGGAAGTTCAACTTGCAACTCAAATTTAACTTGAGGATTTCATGGGGCAGGTGAAAAGAAATAAAATCTTGGTAATATCAGTCCCAAATACACATACATACATAGTCTCACGCCTATATCCCCGAAGAGGTAGGCAGAGGTATACTGCTACACCCACTTTTCGCCAGATTTATTTCAGTCCCACGTAATAGGGGGCGAGCCTATTGCCGTACCGGGCACATTACCAGACTCCGAGCTGCTACTGAGAATTTCCTAACGGAAAAACCCAATTACACTCCCGACACGGGAATCGATCCCGAGACCTCCCAATTCCACGCGCACATTTATGCTGCAAGACCAACGAGGCAGTGCCAAATAAGGTTAGAAATAACACAAAAATGTATCACCAAAATCGCTTTATTGCGTACAAAAACAGTTACAAAAAAATGAAAAAGCTTAGATAGCGCAACCGCATCCGAAACCTCTGCCGGCAAATCCAGCTGGATAGCCTAACCCGGTTCTAGCGGGAATACCGCCCATGTAGCCAGGGGCAAAGGCGGGGTAACCAGGGGCAAACGCAGTGCTGTCACTGACCATTGCGTTGACGCCGTTACCGCAGGCGTGGTTTACTGCGCCCGCACCAGCAGTAGGTAATACGCCTTCTACAGCAACTGTTCCAACGAATGGCAGCTCCCCAGCTACTGCTAGAGGACCTTCGTAAGCTGTCTCAGAGGCTACAGAGAGTCCAATTGGGGGGATAGCTGAGGCACTAGCCACGGGTAAAGCTCCACCGCTGGTTGGTGTAATCTCGATGTCGTCAATATCGAAAGGAGTGCAGACATTGTCAACGACTGGGCCGTAGGTCGCTGCTGCGATGCCGGGAGCGCCGTAGGGCAGGCCAGTGCCGTAAGCCGCCACGGCGGGGGTGTAAGCAGAAGCGATGGCGGGCGCGGCCAAGGCAGGGCCGTAAGGTGCTGGTACGCCGCCGGTTGCTACTGATGCTGGAGTGGCGGTCTCGCTGAGAGCAGTCTGGAAAAGAATAGGCTTTTGTTATTACGAAAATGCCGTATTAGGTGTAATTCAAAGGTCACCACGATTTTCTAACCAATACGGTAGGAAATAAACTGAGCTTACTTTAGCAAAAAAGTAAAAAATAATGTAAAGAAATATTACCTACAACTATGTTAAAAGAATAGACATTTGAAGGTATTGGAAAAGCTTGAGAATGACCAAGGCTGACTCATAAGCGGACAGATCCACGCAAAAATGTACATACATACAAATACTCACGCCTTTTTCTCGTCGGGGTAGGCAGAGACAACAGAACGCCACTTGCTTCTATCCTTACAAACCTCACACACTTCCTCTACACTCATTACTCTTTTCATACATGCTCGGCGATTCCGGGTACTTCGGACCTAATGCAAAAATCTAATATAATCATAAGTAAACTTACCATAGCATTGACTCCGTTACCACATCCGTGGCTGATAGCGCCAGCTCCCGCGGTGGGCAGCACTCCCTCAACAGCGGTAGTGCCGACGAAGGGTAGTTCTCCCGCAACAGCCAGGATACCTTAAAAAAAGTTAAAAAGTAAAAATATTTTTATTCTGAACACGCACACAAATAAAAAGCATACATACATACATACATACATAGACTCACGCCTGTTTCCCCGAAGGGGTAGGCAGAGGCATATTAAACGCCCACTTTTCGCCAGTGTTTTGATCCCACGTAATAGGTGGCGAGCCTATTGCCGCTTATTGAGACATTTTGTTTGCCAGAGCCTCGTCCGTTGATCGGCAGGTGCACCACTTGCAGGTGACGTTGGCTTGGGACCCTAAGTTCTTGGTGGGAACCATATGCACCCAAATAAAAAGCACCATAAGAAAAAAAAAAAAAAAAAGAAAAAAAAGCACCATAACAAAAAAAGCATTACAAATAAACCAATACACAAAATAAGATATAAAGCAAAAGAAAAAAATAAGAATACAATAAAAAACAAAAGTTTGACGTGTAGAACAGGGCACAGTTCAGCATTTGTGAGGCTGATGTCTGTCGCTGAATTTCAACTATGCCTCTAGCTCAGAGTTTCTTAAACTTTGTGCAGTCACTGACCACTTTCAGAATTAAAAGAATCCCAGAACCCCTACGAACGAATACCTCAGGGTAAAAGAAAGCTTTGTTTATATTAAAATCACTTTTATTTGTAGTTTTAGACGCCTAAGGCTGCGTTTTTGGCAGAGGCATGAGTTTAAAATTGCCAAATAGATAAGTTGAATATTAATTGTGCCACTGCAGACCCCTGTTCCTCTTGTAACGGACCCCGAAGGGATCCATGGACCTCACTTTAAGAAACCCTACCCTAGCTACTTTTCCCTATTTTTGAGTGACTCACCTTCATAAGCGTTCTCGGACACGACAGAGATACCCGTAGGAGCCACAGCAGATCCACTAGTCACGGGTAGAGCTCCTCCACTAGTGGGAGTGAAGTCCATGGCTGGGAAGGCCAGGCCTCTGCCGCAGCCCTCGTAGCCCAGCGCTGGGCCGGCCAGCCCACGGCCTGCGTAGCCGAATGGACCAAAGCCGTCGATGCCACGGCCGATGAATTGGCTGAAGACGGACTGAAAGAGGAAAGAGAAAATAAATTTGTTGGTAGTTCGTTTTACATTCCATCCGTCCATCTCATCCATCCATCTGGATGGTAATCCATTTGGGTGATGATCCATCGATTAATTGACATCAGTCTAGTCTAGGATTGGATTCATCATCAAACCTGTATGTAAACTGTCCCACTGCTGGGCACGGGCCTCTTTTTTCACTTTGAGAAGGGTAAGCACCTAGCCAAGAAAATAATTGTTCATTTGATAACCCAATTATTAGTCTTTCAGGGTTAGAAAAGGACTAGCGGTAAAAACGCAGACTAGCACCAGAAAAAAAATATAGAAAAGAAAAAATATTAAAAAATACTTACCTGAATGAGGAGTGCCTGAGCACAGAATACAATAACGGCCTTGGCAGACATGTTTTATTAAGTTCTCTGTTGTTTGAGCTACAACTGAAACTTTCAGAATGATGTCCTCCACAAAACACAGACAATTTATATAAAACCGATTGTAACTTTCGAGGAATATGCGTAAGTATATAGGTAACTATATTTCTTACGTAAAAAGATAACACGCATATTATTTTAAAATATAAGCCTATTGGGACATTTTAGATGATGAAACGAAATTCCGTTTGATAAAAAGAAATGGTTGATAAAAAGTTTGGAAATTATTTTTGATTGGGTTTGAATTACAAGGGTAGAAAAGGTAGCCCAGTGGAGATACCAACAGACTGTCATGCAGAGGGTATCGGGTTCGAATCCATGGTGCAAACTACTGACTTTTCCGAGTTATGTGAAAATTAAATTGTTAATTATTGCTTGCCCCCTTCCTTGGAGAGCTCATTAAGCCATCGGTCCTGCTGTCATGAAGGCCTTTGATACTCGTTTATGGCGAATCCCTGGAAAACTCACTGGTTTAAGTTATGGTTGTTTTTTCTTTTTATAATAATAGGCGGCAAACCAGCATACTTATCGCCTGATGGTAAGCAATTACCGCCGCCCATGGACACAAGCAACACCACAGGAGTCACAATTTAAGTGCGTTGCCGCCCTTTGGGGTTGGGAAAAGGGATAGGATAAGGAGTGGAATGAGGGAGAAGGAATAGGGGATAGGGCCTCCGGCACTCTAACTCACCGAACGAAACGCAACAGTTTAGGTACTGTTACTTTACGTCGATTTTCTGTGAGAGGGTAGTACCTACTTCTCCGGTCGAGCCGGCCCATTCATGCTGAAATCAGCAAGCCTCTACTACCGTGAAAATATCGCTACCTATCCCTTGAAGTTACGGAGGTCAGACAGCTGACACCCTGGAAAAGCTAATATTCTGTGTATTCTAGTACGACTAGTAGTCTGAGATGTAACCGGGATAACGCTAGGGCGATGATGATGATGTTTTGAACCTTAAAGGAGGCAAAAATAATAGTAAGGTATTCTATTTCTACTCATAGCGGGGATAGCCTAGTTGTGTACGTAACGGACCGCCGACACGATGGTATCGGGATCGATCCCCAGCAGGGCAGTTCCGACCCAATCTCCAGCGCCTGTGTGCGAAATCCATGAAGCGCCTGTTGGTTGGCACCCGGAAGTTGGCGGATAACCTTTTTTTTAGTCGATTTACAATTCCGGGCTAACTCTCGATGTCATTTAATTCTACGCGCAGTGGCGTTAGCCTGTGTGCGAAATCTGTGAAGCGCCTTTGATCCCCAGGTACTCCGGGCACACACCTCTGACTTTTCGCAGTTATCTATGTGTGCATTTTAAATTAATTACTACTCGCTTAATGATGTACCCGGTAGATGGCAATAGGTTCGCTCCTTATTACTTATTACATTGGGACCAAACTTAATTGGCGAAATGTGGGTGTGTAATACACCTCTGGCTACCTCTTCGGGGGTAAAAGGCGTGATGTTATTTTACACATTATTCTTAGCAAGGTCCACTACTATCAACTACTACAGTCTTTGAAGTCCACTGCTGGACATAGGCTTTACGCCATAATAGCCTTCTTTCTAAATAAGAAAATTTGGTCTATGATACTACGCTGGTCAAACGGGTAGGTATAGGGATAATGACTCACGCCTGTATCCCCGAAGGGGTAGGCAGAGGTGTAATATTACACCCACATTTCGCTATGAATTTTTAGGTACCACGTAACAGGGGGCGAGCCTTTGCTGTACCGGGCACATCACCAGACTCCGTGCTGCTACTGAGAATTTGGAAAAACCCAGTAACACGTTTGGGGAACCCGGGATCTCTGATCAGTAGTCGCATACGCTATCCAATGGACCACGGAGGCAGTCAGACAGAGGCAGGCATAGGGCGTTAGATGTCGAGTTTTCCCTCCCTTGTTGAAGAGGCTTGCTTTGTCTACTTTCCTTAGTCGTCTTTATGACATCCATGGAAGGCAATGGGGTCGTGACACTATGTAATCCACCCGGCACCACTCGAAGTAATGGAGATTTCGACAACAGGCTGGAGAAACGATCATCATCACCATCAGCCCTTTATACTGTCCCACTGCTGGGCACGGGCCTCTTCTCATTATGAGAAGGGTGAGGCCATAGTCCACCACGCTGGCCAAGTGCGGTTTGGCAGACTTCAAATGTCTTTCGAGAACATTATGGAGAACTCTCAGACATGCAGGTTTCCTCACGATGTTTTCCTTCACCGTTTAGCAAGCGACAATTAACAATTTAATACGCACATAACTCCGAAAAGTCATCGGTGCGCGCCGTGGATTCGATCCGGACCCTCTGCGTAGCAGTCTGTCGGTCTCTCCACTAAGCTATCGCTGACATCCAAAATAATGTTTGACTTGAACGGGAATCGAACCCTTCGGTGTACTAGTCCGTTACACTCCGGTGCGTCTAATTGATCCTCCCAAAAGCATCAGAGTCCTCCAAGACTCATAGAAGAAATCACTATTGAAAGACTAAGACGACCCGGTGGCGCAGCAGGAGTGTAAACGACTGCTACGCCGAAGGTCGCGGGTTCGATTCCCGCTCAAGTCAAACATTTGTGTGCATGAACATGGATGTTAGTCTTGGTCTGGGTGTTACTATGTATAAAAAAAAATGTGAAAGTAATATTAATAATAATAATTGTCAGCATGTGGGATGTTGACTCGGCGATCATTGTACCGATAGTCGTGACCGTAAATGGTCTTATTGCCAAGAGCCTCGACCACCACCTCAAGAGGCTCTCGTTAGACGGCTGGATCAAGTCCTCTATACAGAAGGCAGTATTGTTGGACACGACACGCATCGTACGGAGGTTCCTTTCTCTGGAGCCCTAACCACCGGTAACTTGGTCCCTGTGCCCGATGCCGGTGGGTCTCCGTGGTTCCATTTTATATATTTAATTTAGTTCTTAGTGTGAAATTTATTAAGTATGTGAAATGTGACTGTGAGAAGAATATTTAATAAACGACATAATAATAATCTTTATGGTACACCAAATTAAAATTTAACATAGGAATTTCAACATATAAGTACATATTGCACAAACGGCGGCCTTATCGCTAAAAAGCAATCTCTTACAGGCAAGCCATAAGGAAAAGAGAAGTAAGGAGCCAGATATAGGGCAGTTTTGGCGTGGTAGGATACCAATGAAATTATACCAAATAAAAAATACGAATACACACTATAGGTACTATACAAATACACTAATATATATTATACTATAATATACATACATACAATAATGTAATGAATTAAGTAATGGGAGTAGACAATAGTAAAAACTCTCTCTCTGCACCCCTCTAAGATAGACTGGAAGAGAATGCCCATGGCATTGAGTCCGCCTGTATAGGTACGTTGTGTATATAAAAATTTAATAAATAATAAATAAATAAAAGTTGTTCGCGTTGTTCTCAATGTTTGATTAGAGCTTGAATCAAACCCGTGACCTTCAGCGAGGCAGTCGTACACTCCCGCTACCGCACCGAGTCCTCAGTAAGAATGTGACCGTTTAACTTCTGTACCATTCGTGCATTATTATCTGAGTACGTGACATTCAGTTACTTAAAACTGTGAAGTACGCATAAATTTCAAGGTCAATTGATATTTCTTACGTGTGTATTTGATTTGATTTTTAGCGTAATTAGCTATTTGACCCGGCTGCGCATACATGTGATTTAGAAAATTAGGGATTTTTAAAACTTTCATCAGTGACTGACTGACAAGCTACTGCCAATAGGCTGCTTAATAGGCGCAGGAAGATGAATTTGGCACGTGCCAAATTCATTTTCAGGAACATAAGTACATAATATCGTGCGGGTTCGGGCAAAAACAGGTATTTTTTTCATCGTAATAGACGGCAAACGTGCAGTCGGATCGCCTGATGGTAAGCAATTACCGTCGCCCATGGACACAAGCAACACCACAGGAGTCACAAGTGCGTTGCCGCCCCTTGGGGTTGGGAAAAGGGATCGGATGAGGAAGAAGGAATAAGTGATAGGGCCTCCGGCACTCTCACTCACTGAACGCAACGCAACAGTTTAAGTACTGTTACTTTACGTCGATTTTCTGTGGGAGGGTAGTACTTCCCCGGTCGAGCCGACCCATTCATGCTGAAATCAGCAAGGCTCTACTACTAATCTTAGTTAAATATAAAACGTATGTGCGAGGGTAGCTGCGGCATCCTCAAGTAATGTATATGGGAAGGGTAGTGCTTTCAAATATCGGACAAAGAAAGCTTCGAAAGAACAATTTGAAGATCACACAAAATTGTGTCTCGTGTGGGGATCGAACCCACAACACTCGGCGCAATGTCAAGCAACGAGGCTGTACACTGCGCCATGCGTGTAGTTTTGACAGTAGTCCACTACTGCAAGATTCAGAAGATTTCTTCGGAGTGATCAAATCCAAAACATGCCATCTCTTAAAAGCAGGTATTATCACTAAAAGTAATTTATATCACGGAGGTTAGATGCTTTTGGGAAAGACATGAGTCCGTTAGCCCTTCTTGGATCCAATTTTTTATTTTCATACTGCCTGCGGACACAGTGAACACACAGACTCGAAAAAACAATTTATAAATCACACAAAGTGTTGTGTGATTTATGTGTGTCTCGTGTGGGAATGTAACCCACAACACTCGAATGAATCATTTGATTATTAACACATGTAGTAGGTAAATCTAATCCACACAAATAAAAATGCAAAAATGAGTTTGTTTGTTCTTCTGGCACGTCGCTGCGAAGCGATTTTGTGGTATGATTTTTTAGAGGCTAGAGAGTTAGATAGATAGATACTTATACTCTTTATTATACACCAAATAATATTGAAAAGTACACATTTTTTAAATTGGCTTATACTAGTTAGTGTCTTAACATAGGTACTATACTGAAATTACGCGACCGAAGTTCGGCATGATTACGCCTGCAATGCTTTTGAATTACTGACGACACGTTTTACCGAAATTACGTTGCGTTATAGCTTACAGCGTAACTTTGGTCGGGCGTAAGTTCAGCGGCAACTTTTCTAGAAGAGCAAAAGCGTAGTTCGTAGCACGAGCGTAAGTTCGGCACTTATGGTGCGTCATATCAGCCGAACACATCGGAACGTAACATCAGCCGCGTAACATAGTGAGTTTAGATATCACCATAGGCTTTTATAACAGATTCCTACGCGGCTGAAGCTATAGATAAAATCTAGCGTGCACGTACCCAACTACCCACTGTGCCATTATGTTTAAGACGGTTTTTTATATGACTCGATATGACGACCTAAATTCTAAAGCCATGTAGCTATACCTTCGGGTTGCGGAGGTCAGACGGCAGTCGCTCTGTGGAAAAGTTGATATTCTGTCATATCTGGTTAGACCAGTAAGTGAACCTAAGGCTCCAAGGAGAAAGTCCAGAGGGCCTAGCCAAACGGCATTCGCTCTGATATCTACTTTCGCTAACGTTTGGTTGCCATGGCAACAAGGAATTCCTTCTTCGTTAACCACGTGATATAACGAACGCTTAATGTCAGTTTCATACATTTTTGCACTTAGCGATATCGTTAATCGAATGCCATTTGGCTAAGGGAGCTGGTAATCAGGATAACGCTGGGAATATGATGATGGTGACTCACGCCTGTATAGCCGAAGGGGTAGGCAGCGGTGTAATATTAATAATGATTTTTTAGATCCCACGTAATAGGGGACAAGCCTATTGCCGTTACCAGGCACATTACCAGACTCCATGCTGCTACTGAAAATTCATAAAAACTCAGTAACACTTTTGCCGACCCGGGTTCGATTCCCGAACAGCAGACACAATAGGTACGTTATCCACTGGACCGCGGAGGTAGCATTATTATTTATATATATCTTAAACTAGAGGACGCCAGCAGCTACGCCTGCATTTTTTTTAAATTTACTCGTTTTGGCCGATCTCGTGGGAATTTCGGAAAATCCCTTCTTAGTGCACCCCTACGGTCCCCAAGGAACATACATGCCAAATTTCAGCTTCCTGTGCCCAATAGTTTCGGCTGTAGCGTGTCTGTCAGTCAGTCAGTAACGCAAGGATTTTATATATATAGATAAGTCAATTTTGCGCTAGACCCGCTAAATTATTTTGTATGATATGATATATGATGGTCGTATGTACAAATGACCTTAAAATTTGCCCAACAAAACAATGTTTAAATTCTGATTATTTTCCAACTGTGCGTATTTCTTTAAGGTCAATACGTGAGTTTCTAACGAAGGTGTACAATTACGTGACATTACTTGTATGTAACACTGCGTTTTGTTTCGTAATATACGCACCTTGCACTATAACCTAATGAAATAAGTGAATGTCATCATATCAGCAACGATAGCCTAGTGGAGAGAGCGACGGACTGCCATGCAGAGGGTCTCGGTTTCGAAACCACGGCACCAATGACTTTTCGAAGTTATATGCGTATTAAATAGTTAATTATCGCTTGCCCCGTGCCTCGGAGAGCACGTTAAGCCGTCCCGGCTGTCATGAAGATCTATGACAATCGTTACAGGGCGTCAGTATCTCTGAATAAGTGATATTAGTCTAAACCATAGAATATCGCTATCCCTTTGGGTTGCGGAGGTCAGACGGTACTCGCTCTGTGAAAAAGTTGATATTCTGTCATATCTAGTTAGGCCAGTAAGCAGTGGCGTAGCGTGGGGGGGGGGGGGGGCGGGGGGGCCATGGCCCCGGGCGGCACATTTAAGGGGGCGGCAAAAGACGCCGCGAAAAAGAAATAAATTTTTAAATACTTGGCGCGCACACTGACACGATCCCGGTAGGACCGTGCGGCGGCGCGGGCGCAGTAGAAAGAACAACAATCGAAAACAAAATCATCATGATTTTCATTACGTGAAGACTTGCTTGTGTCCGTTTATTAATTCTTGAATAGGTTGCAATATTCCGGTAATCTGCGAGCCTTTTATGAGTAATTAATAAATCCATATATCAGGGCCGAGCCGCCCCTGTGTGCGATGTGTGCCGTCTCTATTGCCATGGCGCAACTGGCGCAAACAAAGCGCCAGGGCAATAGAGGCGACGCGTGCCAGATGAAATAAAACAAGATAATCTTTATTATTGAATAGGGAAGAAAGCAGGTACAGATCTGCAAAGACAATAGTCACACCTGCGGTTTAACTATACGCTATTTGAACTTTGACTCCAATATTTATGATATTTGTGTTAAAATCAAAGCCGATTATTTCACATACTACAAACGCCTTCTGCAAATTTTTGGACGCAATAGCCCGGCAGCTTCGCTATTCCCGGTCAAGGACGTGGTGGCGGGTACGGCGGTACATGTGTTCTGTAAAACTATCGGGCTACGGCAGGCGTACGTCTTACAACGAACATAATCTACGCCAAAAGAACACCTCGCCGAGCTCAAGGTAGAATTAAGACACATAACGTGGCACATACTGCGGTTATCAGAAGTCCGATGACAAGAGGAGGACATGGTAACTCTAGAGTCAGGTGACTTTTGCTACCATCGATAAGGCGACCTACCCTTGGGGTGGCGCTGGCGTCGGTTTCCTGGTCAGGACGAACAGTTTGTGGAAGTCGGTAGTGTGTCGACCCGGGCTCACCCGGGTAGCGTAACTCGTACTTAAACTCACCAATAGGGGCGGTCTGAAGTTGATGATTCAAGTATATGCGCGCAACTCAACTCAACGTTACGTGATGGCTGAGGCCATGTACCAGGACACTGTTAAGGCAATACCGTCCTAGTAAGACCAAGGCTTCAAGGCGAAAGTGGAAGTACAAGAACCCGGCGAAACGAAAATCGGAGAACACGGCGTGTGGCACGAGTATCATATGGCCGAATGCTAGTTAACTAGCTCGTAGCAGCGGGCCTTTTCCTCCTGAGCCTTACATGCAGTGGACGCCAAGACGCCAGTGGTGGCCAAATCGCGATAATGTGACGCGATGAGTACGGTGAAAGACTACATCAAGACGGACCGAAAACACATATTTAATGATATTTAATGACGGTGATCATTACGATACACCTGAAGCGATCACCGACGAGTACGAGGCTCTCTTAATATAAACCTCAGAACTGAAAGGCCCTATTCAATGATGCCGACTCTCAGACTTACATTGCTGTGACGGCCACAGTGGTCACGGCACTAAGAGATTCGTCTCGAAAAATCTGCTCCGCATAGAGAAAAAAACAAGTTGTCTAAACTGCCAGCCGAGACTCTCGAACTGATAAGGAAAAGAGGCGAGATGCCATCCTGTCGACTGTCTTCGCCGGCAGGACAGGCCGTAAAACGACTAATACGAAATCTTACGCAACGAGACCTACGACGCATTACCACTCGGGCCATAAAGGCTGCGATCGAGAAAACCCCGGGGATCATAAGTCTTCGCTCTACAATTGAGGCGACACAATCAAACGACACTACAATCGCGGATGGCCGCATCGTGAACTCAAAGTTCGAGATTCTCGAAGACGTTGAAAGGTTTTATCTACACTTGTTTACCTGGCGGGCAGACCGACGACCACAGTGCCCTACTGAAGCACTACTACACCGAAGCCGATCCGAATGTCGAACAGAGTGAGGTGATGTCGGCTGTTAAAAACAACAAAGCATCTAGTGATGGCGGAAATTCATCGACATTTAACTTATTATAATCCTTTAAGCCGTCTAGGCCTAGACTAAGCTCATATATTGCAGCAGAGAAACGGCCACCGCGCTCCCGTGCGCGATCCATTAACACCGCTGAGAGCTGCTAAATTTGCCGTTAAATTATTATACCGTATGCTCTATGATATGTTAAGAAGGCAGCGATAGCCTGGTGGAGATACGAACAGACTGCCATGCAGAGGGTATCGGGTTCGAATCCACGGCGCGCACCAATCACTTTTCGGAGTTATGTGCGTATTAAATTGTCAATTATCGCTTGTCCTGTGCCTCGGAGAGCACGTTAAGCTGTCGGTCCCGGTTGTCGTGAAGATCTTTGACAGTCGTTATAGGGCGTCAGTACCTTCTATTCTAAATAAACTGACACTAGTCTAAACCATGGAATATTGCTATCCCTTCGGGTTGCGGAGGTCAGACAGGCAGTCGCTCTGTGGAAAAGCTAATATCCAGCCTAATCCAGTTAGACTAGTAAGCGGACTCCAGATTGAAACTGGGATAACGCTAAGAGGATGATGATGATAATGCTCTATGATATTCGAGCAAGTGAGACGAATCAAATGACAACATTTCTTTTTTAATTCTTTAAGCTGTTCAGCGTGTTAAGCCAAACTAAAGGAAGGACATACTAATAAACATACAAAGATACCAAAACCGAAAAATGTTATACTTTTGCAGAAACATTGAGGTAAAAAGGGGGCGGCGAATTGCCGAACGGCCCCGGGCGGCAGAAACCCACGCTACGCCACTGCCAGTAAGCGGACCTCGGGATCCAAGGCGTGTAAGTCTTGGATGCAACCGGGATAACGCTAGGACGCTGATGATGATGACATTATTTTCGTCACAAGAGCATCATGAGTCAATACGAAGATTAGGCCTAACACGCTGATCAAACATAATGGTACCTATAGAGTTTGATGTCCAGTTAACAACAAGTTAGTGACACTGTATTCTCGCAGGCGGCTCCTATATTTGATCTCTCAATAGGTTTGTGCAAAGAGCTCAGATATTTTCATAGAGGCGCATTTCCTATGGACGCTCTGAAGACAAACTTTCTGTGAACCAAATTGCCGCTTGGCGGCGTGGCAGTCGCGCTGTGATAGCTGTCTTTACGAGAGCAAGAGAGACAAACGTTTCTCCTGTGTATCTTAACTACGAGAGCAAGAGACGGAGAACGACGCCAGTGCGGCCAACGGCGCCAACTACGAACTAAACTGGAGACAGTCCCCACTTGGGATCGGCAAACGAAATCCTTAAGAACTGCGCTTCTATGTAAATCTGTATTCATTGATGGGTTTTAGAGATACATATTTGACATGACCGGTTGACGCAGCGGTAGTGTAATCGACTTCTACGCCGAAGGCCGCGGGTTCGAATCCCGCTCAAGCTTCGGCGTAGTCGCGAGCGTGTGTAGTGAAAGTATACAGAAGTGAAATAAAAACAATTTTTTAACAGACAGTAAGATATATTTCATTACAATAAGCCATAATATATTACAAAATTTCATATAATTTTAGTTTTCTCTAAATTATACAGGGTTATTTGTAAAACACCGTTAACCTCTCAGGACTACTTTACTAACATCATAATCAGAAATCTTTTGTTCTATGACGTTTAAAAATTCATCATATTTTAGTTCATCAGATTTTCATACAAAAATAAAAATATTTAAAATCACTCTAAATGTTGCGAAGTCTATGCGATAGAACAAAAGCGAGGGGTGCGGGCGGCGGGCGTAGGTACCTAGATACTGCAAAATACAGGAGTTGAAATGTGTTAGATAGGACAACGAAATCTTGAAGGTTAGTTTTTGGTAAGTAAATGTATTATGTTTTGTAAAAAGTCATAGAACAAAAGTTGTTGATTATGATGTTAGTAACATAATCCTGAGAGGTTAACGGTGTTTTACAAATAACCCTGTATACATATTTACAATAAATATAGCTTTTTTAATATTCATATCCTGATGTGATTTACAGAAAAGTACCTATAAAATAACATTTAAAAAATGAATTAGTTAAATATTAATATTGCAAAACGATAAAATATAATATTTTAGCTATTCTGCCACTGATAAAATTAAATAAGTTTTAATATAATTATTATAACTATACAGAGTGTAAAAAGACCATAAACTAAAACTGAAATACCATATTGTACCAATCATTACGAACATTTTTTTACATTCGCAAGACAGTTTTTAGGTTTATTCTTGTATTATGTATAGTGAAATATACTTACTTTTTATCCTTTCCTAAATTCATATTTTTAATTTCTATTAAGTCTTTTACTCCTATCACTTTCCCTTTTTAGTTAGGTAGGTTTGTGTAGGTAAATCCTTACATGATTTTTGAGTTCTAATTAAAATAAAAAAATCGTAGTAGGTAGTTAATGTAATAAATAATTCGACACACCGAACAACGGGCACAAACAACATTATAAAAGTGCTGTGGATAATAGGTACAGGACTGTAAAGTATTATATTTATCTATGGTACAGGCTTACCGAGTCCACATTCATTCTTTTTGTGATTTTTATTCATAAAGTATTGATCAAGAACCCTAAAAAGTACAAAATGAAAACATTTTTTCATATCTATGATCTTTGGCCTCCTAAAGTAGTCGTCCGTGTGGTGACGGATTAAGAATACAGAATGTCACCACCCCATATCATCCCATGGGTGTCGTAAGAGCCGACAGAGGGAGTATATTATGCAGAAAACAGCACTGTAAGAGAAGGAAAACTTGATACAAACCCTATACCAACCTGTTTGGCCAGCGTGGTATGGTAGGCTAACTCCTCCTTTCAAAGGATAGTCCTAGTCCAGCAGTGGACTGTTAAAGGCTGAGGATGAAAGTAGTCATTTTGCCGTGTGTGCGCCGGATAGTAATAAATAATGTAGTTTCTAAATCATTCGGTTTACATGTAATATGCAGAATAAATCAAAGGAAAACGGCATTTGGTACAGGTCTATCCAGAGTGAGCTTCCTCGTTTACCCTGGTTTGAAAATACAGAACTTAGTAGGCATTACATCAAGTTAGCTATGAGAATACGTAGTGGTCACTTCCCATCAGCAAAATTTGCATTCCTGATGAATAAAGCTGATTCGCCTAATTGTACTGTTTGTTCTAAGCTAGAGGACGTGCAACATTTAATATTGGAATGTATTAGAAATCAAAATGAGAGAAAATTATTTCTTAGGGAGTTCCAACTGAATATTATGGATGTTGGGCTTATTCAGTCTATCTTAGCTGAGCCAACATCACAAATTGCGTTTAAGTTATGTAACTTGGTTAAAATAGTTTCTTAATGACTTCTAGTTTTAATTAGTATGTAATATTAGAATAAGATACGATGGGGTTGGCATGTCCGTATGGATAAAAACCCCATAGCAAAAAAAGATTGAAATAAAAAAATAATAATATACAGGTTGTTGATATTCCTATCTAAGTAACATTGAATGAAAACAGGGTCATTATATCATCGCACAATGTTTCAAATAATTTTAGGTCAATAAGTGTACTGTGCTTATTGTATCATTAAAATATTATGCAAATACAGATCAGCATATTATCACAGTATAAAGACATACAGTAGTTTGACGCCTTTGATCTCGTGGAAAAAGCCGACAGCGTCTAGACAAGGGAAGGGAGGTTAGGGCTGCCACATGTAAAAAATACCTACTTATTCAAACACCGTCTATTTACTTGAGAAAAATATTACAATTGCTACGCTATATGAATATTATAGTGTAAATCACTTATCTATACATATAAATACATCTATACACATAAATAAAATTGGAGTGTCTGTTTGTAATATTAAAATAACAGCGTTTTACCAAATGCATATGGATGTATACTCGGTACATATACCGAAATGAAATTTTTATCATTTTTGTCTGTTTGTCTGTTTTCACTAATATCTGGAACGGCTAGACCGGTTTTGACGAGACGTTGACTGGCGGATAGCTGAAGTACCAAGGAGTAACTTAAGCTAAAAATTAACCGGGTACGCGAAGCAGTTCCTTCAGGACGCGGGTGAAACCGTGGGAAATAGGTAGTTTATTATATTACAATAATTAACGATAAATAATTATTATAACAGTTTGCATTTTTCGTGCGGTGACAGATTTGCATACAAAGTGACAGTCAGCACCTATTTCATCCCGCAGGCGTCGTGGGAGGCGGTTAAGAATATAAAGCATTTTTCAGATATCGTTATCGTACAAACCATGTTAAAATAAAACGATTGACATAGCGGTGGTTTAATGGACGGGTAACCATGGGATCAGCTTGCAGAGCCTATGTTATCGATATGAAGTATTTTGCAGATTTTATTTCGTGCAAACTACGTTAAGGTAAAGCAATAGACATCACAGTCATTTTATGGATGGGTGACCGGGCTATGAGATAACGGAGAACATGTGTGGGGTTTATAAAAGGGGCCCAAAAATATGGTTATTTTCGAGCTCGGGTGCGCCGTTACCAAGATACATAATAATATGTGATAGGTACATACCTAATACGAAGCGAAGGTACTAGGTACTTATTGTATGAAATTAAAATTACACTTGAATCGAATATTACCTTACAACGCATATTTTCTTACATCTGCCATGTTGTTTACGTACAATGATTACTACTTTATTCTGTGATTTGGCCAGACATGAGAAATTGTAAAAAGTTTGTAGATTAGTAGGCACGTGCACTTAAGTGGTTATAGGAACATTTAAATGAAATTTTCTTTTTTGGTATAAGTAAATTGATCAAATCGCAGATTTTTTTAATCCTTATTTATTTATATCTTTAAACAGCATAAAAATTGTCAATGTCTTAATTAATATTCACAAGCAAATAAATAAGTAACGAACAAAAAACAAGCACGTGCCAGCCCCCAAAAATATGTACCTAGTTAGGAACTAAGGCGATATACGTAACTAGGTACCGCTCTTCCCGCGTCTCATCTCTTGGCCCCCGCACGATTGACCCGTCTAGACGCGTTCGTCGAACGACTGTATGGATTATAAGACTGTGTTATTATTATTGTATCTTATACTAATATATATAAAGCTGAAGAGTTTGTTTGTTTGGTTGAACGCGCTAATCTCAGGAACTACTAGTTCGATTTGAAAAATTCTTTCAGTGTTAGAAAGCCTATTTATCGAGGAAGGCTATAGGCTACATAACATCACGCTATGAGCGACGGGAGCGGAGCAGTAGCCTTAAATAACGCGGGTGTAACCGCGGGCATCCTCTAGTTTAAATATATATCGCAATAGAATCCGTAAACTGTAGTTTGATTTCGAAAGAATGATAGTGTAACAGCACCTTACGACATTTTCCATATAGCTAGCATGATTTCCCATTATTATGTATACGTATATGAGTAACAAGCGTTGCTTTATAACTAAAACAACTCATACAAACATCACATATGTATGGCTTTTCACCCGTATGTATCCTATAATGTACATTCAGATTGTGCTTGTCGCTGAAAGATCTCATACACACATCACATTTGTATGGCCTCTCCCCCGTATGTATCCTATAGTGTACATCCAATTTACTCCTACAACTGAAACATTTCATACAAATATCACATTTATGCGGATTCTCACCAGTGTGCAAACGAAAATGTATTTTCAATTTGCGCTTATCATCAAAACATTTCATACATACATCACATTTGAATGGCTTTTCCCCTGTATGTTTCCTATAATGCACATCCAAAGCGTGCTTACAACTTAAACATTTCATGCAAACGTCACATTTGTATGGGTTCTGTCCTGTGTGTATCCTATAGTGTACATTAAGTTTACTTTTATGACTAAATCTTTCCATGCACACATCACATTTGTATGGTTTCTCATCATTATGGAGTATAATATGTTTTTTTAAATTAATTTCATTTTTGAAACATTTCGCACATCTGTCACACTGGTAGTTCTTTTCACCAAAATGTACTTTTAAATGTCTAATTAAATTATGTTTATATCTGCAATATTTTGAACATACATCGCATTTAAACGGCCTAGCTATATGTTCTTGAGAATGTTTAAACAATTTTTCTTTTTTACTAAAACCCCTCGCACACACATCACATTTGTATGGTTTGGAGGCAGAGTGTTCTCGAATATGTGCTATTAACAAAATGCTGTTGGTAAAACATTGTTTACACTTATTGCACACAAATGGGGTGTAATTTTTCTGCCTGGTAACACTAGAAGTAGATTTTTTAGTGTCTTTGAGATCATTTTTGATGTTTTTCTTTGTGGATTTTCCCTGTAAGACTTCTCCTGATGATTCGGGTCCATCTGAAAATATATATAATACAAAATGAATCACTGAAATGTTTTTATGCGTCTAACTTACAAATGACATCATGCCGTCATACGAAACAAAAGTAGTAACCGGGAAACAATATTTTTTAAGGAAACACATTTTTTTATCCGCTCTCAAAAGTGCGCGCATGCAATGTTCAGAATACCTACTTATCTATGGGTACGTAGGACATCTATAGAAAAATAAATAAATTCATCGAGCTTGTACCAAATTACAAAAAATCTATGGTGACTTTGAGCCTCAATATCTCCTGAAGCAGTAATTTCCCAAGAATGGTGTCGAAATAAAAAGTGTTATAATGATTTGTACAATACAAAATAATACAAGGGATTTCAGTTTCCGTTTCTTTGTACACCCTGTATGATGATGATGATTCATTACTCACCAATGTGCTTGGCTACGTCCTGACCATAGACTACAGTGCCAACGTGAGGTGCTAGGTTTGATTCCTGCAAGTCAAATTAATGAACTTTACTATGGTTGGCTTAGAATAGGCTTGGGTCCACTAAGAATAAATCGGTTTGATTGTAGTATCTATAGATTCATTATGATATTAAGATGTTAATAAAACTAAAAATTATGTATTTATATTTGTGACAGTGAACACCAATCAGAGAGCATTACGTCAAAAAGTACGTCCGCCGTTCATGTTGTTGACGTTTTAGTAGTAAATACAACTAAATGTCAAACTTTCTACCTGTCAAATCGGATATAACAAAATAAAATTGGGTACATCAGACCAGACTTCATTCACGGTTTGTTTTGTTTTGCACTTTGTGATATCACTCAATCGCCATGATGGTTGACAGCGTTTTCGTGTCAAATTCAAAAAGGTTTTTAAAAAGCCGTAATTATGAATGCTGCTGATCGATTTTTGAAGAAAAAATCAGGTGTTTCAGTTTAACATCTAATAAAGGAACGAATCAATCGCCAATTACATTTTAGGACACAAGCCTATTGTTTATACTTTGTATTAGTTTGTATGTATTATTACCATCAGCGTCTTAGCGTTATCCTGTTGATCTGCATTTGTAAAATATTTATTAATACAATATAGACAGTATACTTATGAACCTAAAATTATTTCAAACAGTGTGCGATGATATAAGACACTGTTTTCATTAAACGTTACTTAGATAGTAAATCAGAATAAACGATTGAAAGGTGCAGAATAAGACTGCACGGTAGGTACGTGTGCTTGTGTGTATTAGATAACTGCAATGCAAGCTAGTGGCGATCAGCTGAGCGACGGCGGCGGTGAATACACCGAGCTGAATATTAAAATGCATGACTACGATATTTTTTTTCAATTTTAGTGACTTATTTTCCATGTATTTGTATTCAGTTATAGTAGTATATTCAACCCTTAAAATATTTTGCAAATGCATGTCAACTCTGTTTGGGCTTAAAGTATTACTCTTTAGGTATACTTTACATTGGCACATAAATTAGTATACAGCTCACTGTGTGCTAAATGTTGCCAATGTAAAAAATACCTAAAGAGCAATACTTAAAGCTCATATTTGAATGATATTATTTTTGTTGGGTGGGAGCGGAGTCGTGTAAGTGGACTAAGACCTTCTCGAATGACATTGAAACTATATTTTAAACGAAATGAGATTAGATTTTAAATTGGCAAAGAATCGGTATTCTGGAATTAGCAGGTAGTAGAGACTTGTTAATTTCAGCATGAATGGGCCGGCTCAACCGGGGTAGTACTACCGTCTCACAGAAAATCGACGTAAAGTAACTGTACTTAAACTGTTGCGTTTCGTTCGGTGAGTGAGAGTGCTGGAGGCCCTATTCCCTATTTCTTCTCCCTCATCCTATCCCTTTTCCCAACCCCAAGAGGCGGCAACGCACTTGTAACTCCTGTGGTGTTGCTTGTGTCCATGGGCGGCGGTAATTGCTCACTATCAGGCGATCCGTCTGCTCGTTTGCCACCTATTACTATAAAAAAATCTGCTTATTAAATGTCATTATCGTCTAATTTGACTTCTATAGTTCAACATTGACACATTGTTCAATTTACGATCTAGTCACGATAACATTCCAATATCATTTAATTCAGAAGAATATCTTTTGTGACATGAGTATGACACTGACATTAGATCGAAACTGCATTTTAACAAATTTATTTAGGAGAATTGGTCCTCTTAAGTCCAATAGAGGAGAGCAAAATGCTTTAAAGAGATTGTTTATATCTATTATAACTAATAGCAAAAATATAAAACGATTGACTGCCTCGTTGGTCTCGCGGCATAAATGTGCGCGTGGTATTGGGAGGTCTCAGGTTCGATTCCCGTCGGGCAAAGTGTTATTGGGTTTTTCCGTTAGGAAATTCTCAGTAGCAGCACGGAGTCTGGTAATGTGCTTGGTACGGCAATAGGCTCGCCCCCTATTACGTGGGACCTAAAAATTCCTGGCGAAATGTGGGTGTAATATTACACCTCTGCCTACCCTTTCGGGGATACAGGCGTGAGTCTATAAAAAATATACAAAACGATTGAATACTAACCTTTATTCTTTCCTTATAAGTATCTTTTTGTATAGAATGTTCATCTGACAATCCAATATGGTATTCAATACAGTTATCTTCTTTACTGAAAATAAAATAAAGAATAATATTACAATCTAAATGATATTATAAAAGAAACGGTCCACAAATTTATGGGCTTGGCTATTTGACCTTTTTTTTTTTTGGTGTCGGTTTGGAAAATCCTCATGGAGTCCCTCCGCCCTGGGGGAAGGACGAAGGGGACTGTCAGACTCTTACTGACTAAAAACCAACCCGTATTCCTCACGTAGCCGTATGTCGGAGGGTCGGGTGTTGCTGAAGCATTCCTCGCTACCCCCCGACGGCTATTGGCCCGCCAGATGGTCAGGCGGGCCCTGAACAAAACCCCCTTGGCGGCGGATGAAGGTGTTGGGCTCCGCCGCCAAAACACTCAGCGGCCGCAGAGGATAGGGAGGACGACAACGCAACACCGCATCTCCTCTTCCTCTGCGGCCCCACCGCGACGCAACAATGGTGCGCCCCCATTTGGTCGCGGGAGATAGGGCGCGCGGCAACGCCTCACCGACACGCCTCTCCTCCCGCGACCGCACCCGACACAGAGGGACAGAACAACTGTCCCTCGCACCCGCCCCTTTGGACGCATCCTGCGCAGGCCTCCGTGAAGCCCACGCGGAGCGTCCCCTCCTGGATCCCTCTTAGCTTCACCGCGGGTGACCAATCCACGGTTACTGGGCCCCCTACCACGACAAGGTGGAGATCCCACGGGGGGGTGGCTATTTGACCTAACGTGAGCTGCAATCTATACTACCTTACTGTTTAAAAGGTAAAAAAAATCTTGTTTTTTTTTGGTCGATTATTTATTTTCAGTCCCGCATTTCGTTTTAATCTAAAACTGAAAAATAGTAAACTTGCAACACAACCATCGCTAAGTGATTAAAACGGATGGCAACTCTCAACTCTGTCAAACAGATTTAGGAGGTTATATATATTTTTTTTTTATGGCAATCTGCCGAAACTTTCAGCAATTCCTGCCAATGTCGGGTAAAGATTACACATGTGTTAATAGTTAGCTAAAAACAATTTTAATTAGGTACTGTCATTGATCTATTGAGGCCCTATATACGACCTGAAACAATGGACAAATACAAGTGTTAGTTTATAAATAAAAAAAATTACGAACTATGACACACAATAATATAGATAATAATGTATACTGAATATTGCAAAATTACAGCTTAATCATGTTAGTGGATATAAATTTAATAAAAGCGTTAATTATAAAGGGATTTGGGAAATATGACAGGAGGTGGCGAACATTAACCGGACGTTGAATTTTTAATTTAGAAACAATTTGGTCTAAAGGAAAGGCTTCATTTAACTGACACTTGAGGAAAATGTGATCTAGGGTACCATCGTCTAGACCACATTCACAAAGGGAGCTGTCACGTACTCTTATTTTATGGAGAAAGACTGGAGTGCAACAAATTCCAAGACGTATTCTGCATATAACAGATGTAACAGTTTTAGAGACATTTTTAAACTTGTAAAACCAGGGTTTAACAGGTATGATCGGTTGGATTGATGCATACAACAACCCCTTGGTCCTACTGGATTTGGTCCAGGCTGACTGCCAGGAATTATATAAGTCTTCTCTAGATATATGTAACAAATCATTTGTCAAAATGTGGTAATATTTCTGATCTGCAATGTCACTAGCTACAGCATCTTTAGCAGCAACATCCGCACACTCATTACCCCGGATACCCATGTGGCTAGGAATCCAGACAAGATTGACTTCAATACCTTTCATACGGCATGAATACAAACATTTTTTAATTTCCAAGATAATGGGGCAGCGGATGTCGCTCCTAAAAGAGTTTTTGACTATAGCATCAAAAAAGCAAAAAAAGAAAAAATAACTGCTTTTGTAATAGCTGAGTGAGAAAGGATAAACAAGGAAGCCTCGAGAATGCCAATGCATTCCCCAGTGAAAACAGATGCCTGTGGAGGGCACTGAAGCTGTAAAATTATTTGAGCGTTCAAATAGTATACTGAGATCCCAGTTTTGCTATGTGGACCCAGCTTAGAAGCATCTGTAAAAATTTATGAAATTCACCCCATCTTTCCTCCACAATAGAAGTAAACTCTTTATTAGCCTGAACCGATTCTTTATTTATGCCAAGATATGGGATATAATTAGGTCTAAAATTTAAGACTTCATAAGGAGAGTCATATAAGGGGAATTTGGAACACTGGTGCACAGGGACATTTTCCTCTAGGGCTCGGATTTTCCTGATTGAGTTTATCAACCGAGGAGAATCTTTGTGGCTCCAATAACCCTCTTGACGGCATAAACAATCCAGCTGTCGAAGTTTCTTGAGAATTGTATGGTTTTTAAGGTAATATGACTTACATACAAATCTGTCAGCCAGATATTGCCTACGAAGGGAAAGAGGAGGATCCCCACTCTCCACCTGTAGAGCATTGATTGGGGTAGATTACATACAACCCAAGACTATTCGGAGAGATTTAGATTGCACTGTATCCAATTTCCCTAACATAACTTTGCTACAAGGTTCCAAAAGAAATGTACCATAATCAATTATACTTCTTATTACGGCATTGTGTATAAGTTTCAGTGTAAACGGATGAGCACCCCACCAAACACCAGCTAGAGCTCATAAGATATTGAGATTATTTTCACATTTGCCAAGTACATAGTTGATATGAGGGACACCCGTTAGCTTTGAATCTAGCACGACACCAAGAAATTTAACATGCTCAACTTTATTTATAGGAGACCCTTCAATATCCAACTGAATATCTGGGGTACTTCTCTTCCTTGAAAAGACAACAGCTGTACTTTTGGGGGCCGAGAGTTGAAGACCATGGGAAGAAAGCCAGGAATTTAAAGACTCTAGGGAGACCTGCATAGATATTTTTGCTGTCAGTATCGATGGATCTGTCACATATAAACATAGATCATGTGATGTCATAGATGTTCTTTAAGGAATGTGCCGATCAATTAACAAAGCCTCTTCATATTCTTTATAATAGATCCCTCTCTGAGGGAATATTTCCGGAATATTGGAAGGAAGCCATAGTTGTGCCCATACCCAAGTCTGGCAATAAAGCTGATATTAGTAATTATAGGCCCATAAGTAAACTACCAATAGTAGCTAAAGTTTTTGAATCGTTAGTATGTCATTATATAACCTGTCACGTCAAGAATATAATTTCGGACAATCAGCATGGTTTCATTAAAAATAAGTCCACTTTAACTAACTTAGTTGATTTTGTTGAAAATACCCTAACTGATATAAGTAATGGCAATGAGATTGATGTAATATATAGTGACTTTAGCAAAGCTTTCGACAAAGTAGATCATAATATATTACTTCATAAGCTTTCTGCGATATTCAATATTCATGGATCTCTCTGGAGTTGGTTAAAAACATATTTAATAAATCGCAGAGCTAAAGTGGTTGTAAATGGGTACTCATCAAATATTTTTGTGCCTACGTCTGGTGTTCCCCAGGGATCCCATCTCGGCCCGATACTGTTTACGATGTTTATAGACGATGTAAAGTATTGTTTTGTCAATTCGTGCTTCCAAATGTATGCCGATGACTTAAAACTATTTAGATCAGTTAAATCTAGATCTGATCAGGCTCTTCTGCAAGAGGATATCGACAAACTTTGCAACTGGTGTGACGATAATGCCATGGAATTGAACGTCAGTAAATGCAATCACATTAAGTTTTCACGAAAACGACAAAAGTTCTGTACATCTTATACCATGAAAGGCAAGACTTTGAAGGTTGTCAACGACGTCAAAGATCTGGGTATTACGATTGACTCAGAAATGCAATTTTTTAAACATATAGATAACACAATCAACAAATGTAACAAAATGGCAGCATTTATAAATCGGAATACCCGACAATTCAAATGCGTAAAAGCTATGAAAACTTTGTATTTCGCCTTAGTTCGCAGTAATATAGAGTACTGCTCCATTGTGTGGTACCCTATGTATCAAAACAACATCCAACGCATAGAAAGCATACAAAAAAAATTGTAAGGAGGTTATCTATTATATCCGGTATTCGGCGTACTATCAAGGATTATAATGACAGGCTTAATTATTTCAATATGAAACCATTATATTGGAGGAGAGACTACATAGGCTTATTGTTTCTGCACAAAATATTTAATGAAGGTGTAGATAGTACGCCATTATTATCTAAAATAAATATTAACATACCTAGACAATCTGCTGGGTTAGTAAACTATAAGCCGTTTGTTATCAAAACTAGTCGTAACAAATATGGGAGCAATACACCTCTATCCTATATCCTCGGAAAATGTAATGCTATCTTTAATAAAGTAGATATAGATATCTTTGCCGGAAAAAATGTTACATTTAAAAGAAAGATATATAGTCTAGTATAAGTATAATTTAGTTTAGCATAATATAGTTTTAACTTAGTCTTATTTATATTAAGTTATATTAGGTATATTCTGTAGTTATTTAACTTAGATGTCAACCTTAGGTACATGTATGCACACTTATAAGTAATGCTGTGCTCACCTTTAATTTAAAAGCATACACAAATTATATAGTTGTATGAATGTTTCATGAAAATGCTCAGTATGTATTTTAGTTGGTAAGCCTTATGTTAAATAAATTAAATAAATAAATAAATCATCAGCATATTGTAGGATCTGACAGTTGGCATTCAGTGATTTGTGAAGATCAGATGTATAAATACTATAAAGTAAGGGGCTTAAAACAGATCCCTGCGGGAGCCCGCGCCAAACGGTTCTGGAGTTAAACTTTTCCCCTGGGATGAAGAGGTTAACGATGCGACTAGATAGAAGATTGCAAATACAGTGAAGTATCTTAGCAGGTATACTCAGCTGGCGTAACTTACTTCTGAGCACTGTAAGATTAACACTGTCATAAGCTGAAGAGATATCCAGGAAAACCGCTACAACAGACTTATTATGGCTAAACGCAATACGGGTATCAGTAATAAAAGTCGCGATGGACAGCAGTCCATGGTACTAAAACCCTTCCGGAAACCGAACTGGGATTTCGCTAAAAGACCCCTACTTTCAACAAACCACTCTAATCTATTTTTTATAAGGTGTTCCAAAATTTTACAAATAACAGGGGAGAGGGCAATAGGACGATAATTATCAACCTTATTTGGTGATTTTCCGGGTTTGAATAAAGGAATAATTAGTTGTGTTTTCCAATCATCAGGAATGTAACCTCGTGAGAAACAACAATTAAACAAATCTAAAAGATATCTGCGATTCTGGAGGCCTGTCATTTTAAAAAATGAATATGGGAAGCCATCTATCCCAGGAGCCGAGTCTTGGACACGATGGAGGACCGAATCTAGCTCTTCTAAAGAGAAAGGGTTGTCTAATGGATCATTGGAAACGATCTCCTCGTCTAAGGGAAGAGGACATTCGCCAATGAAAGGGACAAAAGAAGGGGCTAACTTATTTAAGAATGATTCAGCAAGATCCCTGGTGATAGGAGAAGCAGTTGAAGAAGAGCAAAGACGGCGAAAATTTTTAAATTTTTGCCATACCAGATGTGATGGGGAAGAAGGGGAGAGAGAGTGACAAAACTTTTTCCATCCTTCATATTTTTTCTTCCTGAATAAACGCCTGGATTTTGCAACTAACCTTTTATATGTCAACAAGTTATCAATGGACATATTATGAATGTAATTGAGTTCAGCTGCTTCACGTTCTTTAATTATTTCAGTACATTCTTTATCCCACCATGGAGGAGAAGAGATTTTGCCAGATGCAGAGTTTTTCAGAGGAATGGACATATCAGCTGAAGATGAAACGGACTCGTTGAATTGCGAAATACAGGCATCTAAATTGGATCTGGTAATTCGGGGACATGACGAGACTTTTTCCTCTAGGGAAGATCGGTATAGGCTCCACTTTGCATCCGCGACTCTGTACCTTAACAGTGGTGTTTTATCTCTAACGGGCATGTATTTGTTAATAATGGTTGTGCAAATAGGATAGTGATCACTTCCATATGTCAAGTTTAACCGGTTCCAATCTAATAGGCCAGTTAAATTAGCTGAGCAGAGTGTCAGATCAACACAACTCCTACCCTGACCTGGTCTGGGGAGCCGGGTGGTTGAACCATCATTAACAATACATAGCCCTGTAGAGTCCAATAGGTTAACTAGGTCATTTCCGGGGCTATCACAGTGATCAGATCCCCACAAAACATGGTGACAGTTAAAATCACCTAAAAAGATGATTGGGCTGAAAGCAGCACAAACATTATTAATAAATTGAAGACACAGGGAATTAGGGGAAGGAATGTATATAGAAATAAAATTAATGCCACAGATGTTAACACCTACTGCATTAATCTCATCTCCATGACTAGAAAGTTGTAGGGATGAGGAAGGAAAGACATTGTTGATAAGGATAGCTGCACCACCATAACCGTCAGAACGGTCATCTCGATGCGTACTATACCCTGTGAAACTGAAATTGAGGCGAGGCAAAAGCCAAGTCTCTGATAGAGCAAAAACAGAAGGTTTATATTTATTTAATAATGATATAATTTCATGTTTTTTCGGCAGAGCGCTCCTGGCGTTCCACTGTAGACACTTGAGGTTCATGTTGGCGAGAAAGAATGAGATTTACTAAATCATGGGCAACGTAGTCCGGTAAGTTGACTTTAGATAGGAGAAAACAAATTATATTAATCAGTGATTCCAATTCCTTTGAGGAATCATCCTGAGTGGCAGGAGAGTGCTGGTTTATGAGACCACAACCATTAGAGGAAGGGGAGAACGAATAGTTGTGTATAAGGTCTTGATGGGCTCTCTTGTCATATCCAGGAGCATGAGTTTTGGGATTTAAAAAAACAGTTTTACGATAAGAAGTGGTAGGAGATACATGGGGGTTGGATTTCGAGATAGAAGGGGTAGAAGCAGAGTAATAAGTGGGCGGAGAAGTGGCTGAGACATCAGCATAAGATTTGAAACTGCTTGGGATTTTTTTGGAGGCTTCCTGATATGATATGGATTGTTCTGCCATGATGATTTTGATGTTCTTTTGTCTCAAGAATTCTGGGCACTGTTTGCTATTTGCACAATGAGGGCCTGAACAATAAAAACACACTGGCTCTTCTGCAGAGCACCCCTCTCCAAGGTGTTCACCACCGCAGCGGTAGCAACGTGGTTTGGACCGGCACTGAAGTTTTGTATGTCCGTATTTACAGCATGCGAAACACTGAATAGTTGGGAAATGATATAATTCAACGGGGAGGGCGTTGTAACAGCAAAATACCCTCTTGGGGAGAACTTGGCCATCAAACGACAACACTACTGTCGAAGTAGGCTTCCATTCGGATATACCGTCATTAACAACCTTTCTATTTAACCTTCTAATTTTTATTATGCGGCCACATCCTGTAGGGGTTTTTACGTTTTCGAAGATGTCCTTATCACACCACTCTGAGGGAATGACTTTAACTATACCCATTCTTGTAATGTTGTAAGTCGGAATGGATAGAGAATAGCCTTTTTCCACCATCTCTGAGTTGCCTATAAATGCATTCGCGTCCTCAGGAGACTTAAATTCCACAGAGATTCTGTTTCTGCCTACCTTCTTAATGCCATCAGCTAGAACATTCTTAATGTTGAGTTTGAGCATTAGGCGTCCAAAGTTAATTGGATGAATTGAGGTGGCAGAAGCAGGATCTTCGGATTTGACTGAAACGTGGACCAGAAAGGGAGCTACATCCATAGCGGAATATCTAGAGCGGCAGTAGACTTGGGGTTGCGAATCCGCATTATGTTTTTTGGGGGGAGGCGGACCATCCACATCACCCTGTGACATATGTTTACGTCGCAGAGCATTCTCAGCGACTTCAAAATTGGAGAGAGAAGTTGTTAAGCCCGGCGAATACGCAAAAACGTCTTGGGAAGTGCAAACCGTCGTAATATTCTGAGAGTCGCGTGAAGTACATGGGTCTGGCGGGCGACCAGGAGGCAGATCATCTATCTCCATGGTCGTCCGGCATAAGGCCTAGGATTAAAAAAAAATCAAAGGAACTTACCAGTAAATCACACAAACAAATACAGACACGGCACAACTAAAACAACACAAACAGATACTACGCCACAAATAACACCAAAATAGACCACAGAGTACTTTGAGTATATATGAAATAGAGATATATGTCGACCTCTTTTCTGGGTAACTAAATTTAATGCCATCTGTGAACATTTTATGGAACTAGTGTCGCACTATATATATGCACGATCTACGATGGTCTATATACTACTTCTATAATACTTACTGCCTACTATCAAATGTTTAGGGTAAATTTTATTGAAAAGAAAGAAAATAATTAAAGAAAAACGTTTATTACACAGCAAAAGAACTGATTATATATGATAGCTGCCGATTGAGTACCAAACCTCGCCGTATAATATATCGGTAGTGCGAGTGAAAACTTTGCTTGAGTGAGTTTGGGTTTACTTAATAAATTTAATTCCAATTAGATTTTAAGTCCTCATTGCAGTTGTAAGTGTTGTAACATCACACTAAAGAACACACTGCAGAGGAACAACCAAACCTCGCCGTATATATCGGTAGTGCGAGTGAAAACTTTGCTTGTGTGAGTTAGGGTTTTACTAAATAACTTTAAATCCAAATATATTATTGAACTTTTTGGTCCAACATTGTATGAAACATGCTTACAAAAAGCATGCCCATGAAAAATATTGGAAGATTTATAATTACAGATATATAATTTTCATTATTTTCGTTTTACATGTTGTTACTTTGCGTACAGCGCTATCTATTGGGGCGAACGAAATTTAACATCGTTTTGTTTTTGGTGGCGCCTCTGAATGTATTTTACGGAACTAGCAAAATATAATGCTGCTAAAATAAAGTGCAGTCAGCTTTAACCGAGTTTCATGGTATTTTTGTTCTTCCTAAATTAGACTCATTGTTTCTTATGAATTACTATTCGACTTATAGGAAGATTGAATAGCCTGAAATAGACTTTCAACTTCAATAAGCCTTATGGAAAATTCTCGCACATGTGTTCACCATAGAATACCCAGCAAGAATCCGAGGTTATATATTACAAAAGCAAAACAAACAGCTGTCAAATACGCCAAACGTCATTAACGTCAATGTGACATGTATATAATATAGGCGTTTGGTTATTTCATTAATGTTATCGTCATGTTTTATTTGAACCATGTAAACAGGGCCGTGAAAGCTCCATACATGGGTAAATTTCATATAGATCAGCGCCATCTACCGAAGATTGCAAGAAAAAAATTACATATATACCTAGAAATATCTGTAGCGATAACTGAACGGTAATTTCGCCATCAACGTTAAGATCTGCGTGGCGCAGTGGATGAGTGCTAAGCTCATAATTCAAATGTCCGTGGATTGAATCCACGCTAATCTAGAACTACTTTTTGTGATTTTTATATTTTTTTACTTTTAAATTGCATATTTTAAAATATAATAGTTGTCATTTACTTATTATTTAACACCGAAATTAAACATTTATTTTATTTTGAAAAATGAATCCACTACTAACGCCATCTATACGATCGGAATAAAAACAAAATTGGTTGTACGCCATCTAGAGTAGAGGATGCCTATTGAACTTTTCCTTAGAGAGAGTTGCGCATCTATACCAGTATATCTGTATAATCTATGCATTCAAACCTGCAGCTAAAATGATGAGCAGAACTTAAATAATGCCGTATACACTACAAACAAGGTTGCAGATACATTTTAAATAACTCATGCTATAAACAACTTGAGTAACAAAGAATGTATGCGTTTAGTTACCTCAAAATAGGTTTTCATGTTATATTTCAAAATGCGCCACTAAAAAAATCTTATTTAATCATTATCTAGTAGCTAATTTAATTGCCTTTCTAATTAGGTATGTCACATAGCGGTTCAAATTCCAAGCCCAGTATGGATACATAATTTTTTTGTAAATCATCATCATCATCAGCTCCATAAAGTCCATTGCTGGACTAAGCCTCTCCTTTGAAAGGAGGAATTGGCCTACTATACCACGCTGGCCAAACGGGTTGGTATAGGGTTTGTTTCAAGTTTCCCTTCTCTTACAGTACTGTTCTCTGCATATTATGGTCCCTTTATCGGCTCTTACGACACCCATGGGATGATATGGGGTGGTGACATTCTGTATTCTTAATCCGTCACCACACGGACGAATCTTTTTGTAAATACATACATATTATACATAGAAGCACCCAGACCAAGACAAACATCCAAGTTCATTCACACAAATGTTTGACTTGAGCGATAATCGAACCCGCAGTCGTTGGCGTTCGATATAGATTTGTACTCACGTTAAATTTTCTCCTTTGATGTCATCTTTATAATCTGGCAACATTGCTTCATTCTTAACGTGTACACATTCAATTTTAGATACATGTATACCGTATTCATTTATATTTGCATCGGTGTTTCCTTGCAACTGAAAGAAAAAGTCTATTAAGGCGAGGTTGCAGTACTTTTTAAGATTTTTGAACGTCTGAAAGTCCCATGAACTATGATATTTTTAATGAATAAAAATTAAAGTATAAAAGTTGAACATATCTTCTAGTAAATCGTAAAGATAGAAACACGATTTGGAATGATTGGTTCGATAAAAAAAAATGTCAAACATGGCACTAAATCACAATTTTAAACGTGTACTGCTTAGAGATTCCATAATGAATTTATATGAAAGTACTATCAATAGAAACAGCTCTTTATTTTAAAATAAATGGTAAAAACAGATTTCGTAATTTCGTTATCATTTTTCTCCAAGAAAAAAAATAGTCAAAATTTTGGCATTATATCGCTCGCCGGCCGTTCATCAGTGCCTGTCTAGGCGTGATTGAGGGTGGACGTACGTCGTTGCTCCGCAAAATCCCCCTCCACCCCCGCATGTACGTTTTCGCAAAAGTACAAAGTAATTCGTATTCCAAACTCAATCGTTCAAACCATAGAGACATACTAGTAAGAAACCGTAGACAGGTTACTGACAAGGTAACATGACGGAGCTTACGAGTGGCACGCATCGCGAAAAGCGTACGCACACTAATATAAATATGTCAAAACGACACACTAAGAATTAGACAAGAAGTGTAAGTGAGATAGCACATCTAATCGCAAGCGCGAAATAGAGATAAACATATACTATCTGGACCGAAGCGCATTGTGACATCATGCTGACCGTTTCACAAACAATAATTTGACTCAGATGCGACATGATCACTTTGTCTGACTTGAGTAAATTCAATTCGCCTCAAAGTAAATTTGATTAATTCATTTAAGGTAGGGAAATAAAAAGTCGATGTGATTTATTTATAACATTTATTAAAAAAGTACATTTCATTTAATGGAAACCTAAAACAGTACGTTAATATAAAAACTGTGCGCTGCGGACCCACCGTAGCCCTGGCAATACCCCTGGGGGTATGGTGGGTCTTTTAAAGCTTAACCGTACTCCTGGCTGAAATGCTCGTAGTGTTATACCAACGTGATACGTGGACATTAAACTGATCAGTGTTATCTCTCCTATGATAATGACTTACTACTTACGTTTTTGTATTTTTAGACAAGCGCTAGTATGATAATATAGTGCAACAAGGAGATAAATTAGAGAATAAAACGTTTAGGTATTACTGCTAATGGTTATAATGCTTTGTATATTATAGGTATAATCTGTGGTACTGTTGAAGACCCGTCATCATCATCATCCTTGCGCTGTCGAATCATTCCCACTAGTTCTATTGAACAGTTCTATGATAGAACTAGTGATACTTTTTTCCCCACTAGTTCTATTAGCACAACTTGATGAGAAGAATAGAAACAGTTATAGGAAATTTACCACTAGTTCTATGTATGTTTTACAAGGGTAGTGTCACAACATCGCGCTCACAAATCCGAATAAATATAAATATTTATAAAAATGTGTTAAACGAATGAACGTCTACAAAAAAATTGAACGTCTACAAAACAAATGAACGTCTACAAAACAAATGAACGTCTTCAAAACAAATGACTACCAGAAAGTGATCAGCTATCGATAGTGATTGCAAAAAACAGGTGCATGCGATTTTCGACCTTATTGACAATTCATGACAAACGTTTTTTTTTGTTTTTTCTTGCTTTCTGGCAATATTAGGGTAATAAAATTATAAATTCTGACTAATGTCAATTAGGTTGAAAATCGCATGCACCTGTTTTCTGCAATCACTATCGATAGCTGATCACTTTCTGTAAGTCATTTGTTTTGTAGACGTTCATTTGTTTTGTAGACGTTCATTTGTTTTGTAGACGTTCATTTGTTTTACACATTAAACAAATGAACGTCTACAAAACATATTTATTCGGATATATGAGCGCGATGTCGTGACACTACGGATCATTCCCAGTAGTTCTATTGAATACCCTTGTAAAAACATACATAGAACTAGACTGGGACATTTCCTATTACTTATCCCATTAGTTCTGTTCTCCTCATCAAGTTGTGCTAATAGAATTAGGACAGTTCTATCATAGAATTGTTCAATACTACTACTATACTGGGAATGATCCCACAAAATAGTAGAACTTGAAATGAACGAACTGAAATTAATAAACTAATTACACAACAATATTATCTGGGAGTACGGTTAAGCTTTGAAAGACCCACCAGGGGTACGGCCAGGGGTACGGTGGGTCGGCAGCGAAAACTGTGCAGTACAATCTACTTAGTTGTTTAGTACTAAAAGGAGAAAAACAAGAACAAGTGAATGGACTTTGATCATCCGTCAATGTTTGTAACTTACGTATGATTTTGTATTTCTATAATAATAATATATTGTGTGTTGCCGGGTGGTTGACGGCATAGAATACAAGTGTCACCACCCCCTATCTTCCCGTGGGTGTCGTAAGAGGCGACTAAGGGATAACACGATGCAAATACCATCTTTGCGTAGAGACGGAAAACTCGACATCAAACCCTAAACGACTGCCTCGTTGATCTCGCGGCATAAATGTGCGCGTGGGATCGGGAGGTCCCGGGTTCGATTCCTGGGTCGGGCAGTGTTATTGGGTTTTTCTGTCACGAAATTCTCAGTAGCAGCACGGAGTCTGGAAATGTGCCCGGTACGGCAATAGGCTCGCCCCTTATTACGTGGGACTAAAGTATATCTGGCGAAAAGTGGGTGTAGAAATACACCTCTGCCTACCCCTTCGGGGATAAAAGGCGTGACGATATGTATGTATGTATGTATGTAATATATTGTGTTGATTCAGCCTCAAATCACTTTTATTACTTGACAAAAACACACATCAGTATTTTATTATTACGAATGTCATCTGGATACTTTGTTTTTTAGTCTTTGAACACGCACAATACTGCTTCTCTTTTACACTCGCTAAATGCCAATTTATTATTCACTCTATTATTTGTGATACTGAATTTATTATAAATTGAAAATAAAACGTTGTAATATTGTAATACTCATGAATGAGAAGTGATTCCATAACTTTTAGTCATTTTCCTACTATAGTTTAACTACTTTAGCAAAATCTCATTACACACGACGGCATTTTCAAATGTAACGTACACACACGCGAGTAAAAGAGCGAGCGCTTCCGACCGCAGCGCGTACGCGACTAAAGCCAAATGAGACATTTAGAAAAAAAAAGTTTGTCATGAATTTGTCAGTTTTTAATGTGCCACTTTTGAAGTTCGCATAACTCATCTACGGTTTTTTTACGCTGCGCTGTGGCACACGCACACACGAAACCCCCCCTCCTCTCCCCCCGCTCACTCGCTGACGCCACCCCCGTGTTTTTGTTTTTGCGGGGGGTGAGGTCGAGCTACGCACTGTACTGCAACCTCGCCTTAAACAAAAAACTTAGTTTTATGAATACTCTTTTTATATTTGATGACCTGTTGGCGCAGCGGGAGTGTAAGCGACTGCTAAGCCGAAGGTCGCGGGTTCGATTCCCGCACGAGTCAAACATTTGTGTGCATGAACATGGATGTTTGTCTTGGTCTGGGTGTTTATATGTATAATATGTATGTATTTATGAAAAAAAAAGTATATATGTATGTTTATCTATTATCTAGTACCCATAGTACAAGCTCTGCTTAGTTTGGGACTAGATGGTGTTGTGTGAATGTGGTAGAATATTATATATAATATTATTATATTATATTTGGTAGATGTGAGAATAGGTCTTATTTTATTTTTTGTAAATACATACATAATGATGTTTAGAAACAACCAGACAAAGACAAACATCCATGTTCACACAAGAAGCACACAAAGTTTTGAACTGACGCCCAATTCTCCTAAATTACATAACATAACTTCACGCCTTTTATCCCCGAAGGGTAGGCAGAGGTGTATTACACACCCACACTTCACTAGTTATGTTTTGGTCTCAATTTAATAGGGGGCGAGCCTATTGCCATCTACCGGGTACATCATTAACCGAGAGATAAAATGTATGTATAATGCACAAATAACTTCGAAAGCCCAGGCTACCTGGGGATCGAACCCGAGACCATCGTCTCAACAGTCCGTTACGTACACCACTGGACTATCGCCACTTTCTTATTGATTGGCAATCTTCTAAATTGATTTGTTCAAAATGAAGTTTCGGTCTAATGTCAGTGTAATACCTATGTCAACAATAGTATTCTCCTAAATTAACTGATATTCGAATGTTATCGTGCCTAGATCGTAAATTGAACAGTGTGTCAACGCCGAACTATAGAAGTCAAATTAGACGATAATGACATTAAATTAGCAGAATACCGATTCTGGGTCAATTTAAAATGTAATACCATTTCGTTCAAAATTTAGTTTCATTTCAATGCCATAAAATAAAATACGATAATTGGCGTTCAGAAAGAGATAGAAAGATACACACATACCTCTCGCAGATTTGATTCTTCGTTGATATTCGACAAAGTTACATCCTTCATGTCTAAATCAACTGTTTCTCCTAAAAGTTTGCTTCCAACATCCATTAGAGGATCATTTTCACTGAAAACAATTAAAAATAATCAATCATCAGCCATGTATATACTGTGATACTGTCCCACTGCTGGACACGGGCCTCTTCTCACTATGAGAAGGGTAAGGCCATAGTCCACCACGCTGGCCAATGGCGTGCCAGACTTCATATGTCTTTGAGAACATTATGGAGAACTCTCAGACACGCAAGTTTCTTCACGTTTTTCTTCACCGTAGCAAGCCATAATTAGCAATATAAATATCTAATTAAAAGCAATTTTTTTATAAATTAAGAATACTAGGTAAAGTCGAAACAAACTCAGAGTCATTGTTTTATTTTTGTCATTTTATTATCTTTCATATTTTCGTAGACCTATATTCTTTTGTCCAGATATAATGGGTTTAGATGCGAGTACAATGCAGGATATCATCTGACGCTTCTGACTCAGCCCGCTGATGGCCTTTCAACAGCCATCGCACGGATCTTTATTGAGGGACCCAGCACGTCCCGAAAGCCAATTCTCGTATTTTATATGACATTGAAATTATATTTTGAACGAAATAATATTATTCTTCTAACCGCTGGACGTTTAAATCGAAGGTGCGTGAACACATTCGTAAGGGACTACTGGCACAATCATCCTAATCATTATTTACCTATTATATTTTATAATATATACATATATATTTATAATTTATATTTATGTATGCTTAGGTATATATATGTATATTTATTTATTTTATCTATTCATGTATATACATTTATTATATTATAGTATGTATGTAATGTTATATCTATGTGCTTATACATGATATTTATAGTAAAATTATCACTTTCAAATAAAACTGTTTTGTACGCCTACCATACCTATCTCTGCATCACCCTATGGTTGACTGGAAGAGAATGCTTTTAGCATTAAGTCCGCCAATGTACCAATATATTGTACATGAAGTTTAAAAAATAAATAAATAATATTATATTTCGAATTAACTCAGAATCGCTATTCTGCTAATATAATGTATTATCGTATAATTTGACTTCTGCAGTTCGACGTTGACACATTGTTCAACTTACGATGTAGTCACGATAACATTCCAATAACATTCAAATATCAGTTAATTTAGGAGAATACCATTTGTGAAATGAGAATGACATTGACATTAGATCGAAACTCCCTCTGAATCATTATACCTCCAAGCCATGATTGATCATCTTTGTGAAGAGACTGGCAACTCGAAATCAATATTTCCCTATATCAACCCGTCACGCCAGCGTGATAATAGTAAGGGGACATCTACAAATTACGTCACATCTATAGAGGGGAGTAGCGGGTCTGTGAAATGTGAAGTGTCATACAGTGGTATGAAGAATGAAATGAGGATTAATGAGACAACTGTCACAAGGAGGTGGGAGTGGTCATAAAATCATGAGAATTGTGACGAAATTGACGTAATTTATGGGTGGCTGATTCCTAAGCTGTAACCAAAGTTACATTGCCGGCGAGCAGACCGCAAAGAACTCAGATTTAGATAGAACCGCAGACCATAAGGATTACGTGTGCCGATCCCAAGTGGGGTCTGCCCCCGTTTAGTTCGTAGTTGGCGGCGCTGGCGTCGTTTCTCCGTCTCTCTTGCTCTCGCAGTTAAGATACACTTGGGAACGTCCGTCTCTCTTGCTATTACACTAGGGGAACGACTGCCACGCCTCCAAGCGGAAATTACGGTCGCAGAAAGTTTCGACTTCAGAACGAGCATAGGAAATGTGCTTCTATGTATAAATCTTAGTTCTTTGCCACTTCGCTACCTATGGCCCAATTCTCCTAAATAAATATAGTTTCGATATCATGTCAGTGTCATACTTACGTCACAAAAAGCGTATTCTTCTAAATTATCTGTTAAACGAAGTTGTAACGAGATTGTAAATTGAAACAAGTGTCAAAATGTATGTCAACGACGAACTGTTTATTTTAAATTATACGATAATGACATTAGGTTATCAGAATACCGCTTCTGAGTCAATTCAAAATATAATATCAATGTCATATAAAAATAGGAGAATTGGCCCCCTGATCTTACATACATGCATAAATAGACTCACGCCTGTTTCCCGGAGGGGTACCCAGAGACTAAGGAGCGCCATTTGAAACGATCCTGGCATACCTCTCTTGCTTCATTCACTCCCATCAGATTCCTCATGCATATTCTTCTGTTCAGGGTACTTCTCACCTGTCCTGTTTTAAGGATGTCTCCAATCTGGTCAGAGAACGTCCGCCTAGGTCTTCCCCTTCGTCCTGTCCCTTCCACACTTGCCTTATATATTTGCTTGGTCAGTCTTTCGTCATCCATCCTCCCCACGTGCCCAGACCATCTTAGCATACCTTTCTCGATGCTTGTCACTACATCTTCTTTTACCCCACAACACTCTCTTATCACACAATTCTTTACTCTGTCAGTCAAAGAAACACCACACATACTTCGCAGTGCTCTCATCTCTACAGCATTTATTCTACTTTCATGACTCTTCTGCCATACCCAACTATCACTACCATACATAAGAGTAGGTACTAACACCCCTCTATGCACAGCCAAACGTGCCTTTTTGGACACGTTTTGGCTATTCATAAACGCCTTCAGAGCTCCATTCACTCTATTACCTGCATTAACTCTTCTTTCACTGATCTTGCAGTCAAATAAGCCGATAGTTAAATTTGCGCCCAGACACTTTTGACAAGTTTCTGGATCTGACGTCTCAGTGCTGCCACCTAGTGGGTATTATTTCAGAAAACCCTCATCAAAGATGTTTTAAGCGGCACTGGGCAGTGGTGTACGTAACGGACAGCCGAGACGATGGTCTCGGGTTCGATCCTGAGGAGCCCGGCCCCGGCATCAAAATAATGTTTATTATCGTTCGCTGAATAACATGGCCGGTAGATGGCAATAGGCTCGCCTATTACATTGGGACCGAAACATAACTGGCGAAGTGTGGGTGTGTAATACACCTCTGCCTACGCCTTCGGAGATAAAGGCGTGAAGAAGATAAGTTTACGTAACCCTTATTAACTCACAATGCTATTCTAACCCAAATAAGGAGACACCGATGCCCAGCAGTGGACTGCGACTGAATATGATGATGAGGAGAAACATTCTTACCGAGATCCAATAATATTGTCTTCCAATTCAGTTAACATATCTTCTTGCAGTTCAATTTTCATTATCTTAGTGACTGGTGTATCATTGTCGCTTGCAAATGTACTGGCGTTGTCTTCAAGCTACAAAAAAATAAAATTTTAAATTAAATTCCCAGCGATGGGGTAGGCAGAAGTATAAAACACCCACATTTCGCCATGAATTTTTAGGTCCCACCACATCACCAGACTCCGTGCTGCTACTGATAATTCAGAAAAACGGGCAACATATGGGTGTAATATTACTTTCTGCCTACCCCTTCCAGGATACAGGCTTGAGTCTTTAAAAAACCCCGCCACGTCTTGTCTAAGTGCTTGTAGCTCTTAAACTGCTAATCCAATTTCTATAAAACAGAGAGTGTTGTGAGGTTAAAGGAGATGTAATGACTACCATCGATAAAGGTACGCTAGAGGATGGATGACGAAAGACTGACCAAGAAGATATATAAGGCAAGTGTGAATGGGACAGGACGAAGGGGTCACCTAGGCGGACGTTCTCTGGCCAGATTGGAACATCTTAAAAAAAGAACAGGTTAGATTTTAGAAGGACCCTTCACCGAATAGCATACATACATATACTCACGCCTTTTTCCCGTCGGGGTAGGCAGAGACAACAGAACGCCACTTGCTTCTATCCTTACAAACCTCACGCGCTTCCTCTACACTCATTACTCTTTTCATACGTGCTCGCCGGTTTCGGGTACTTCGGACCTTGCCTTTTTTTAGGACGTCCCCAATTTGATTGAGGAATGTCCGACGAGGTCACCAAATAGCATGCATGAGAAATTAAATGAGAGTGAATGAAGCAAGAGAGATATGTTAGAATCGTTGCAAATGGCGTTCCATAGTCTCTGCCTACCCTTTAAGGAAACAGGCGTGAGTCTATGTATGTATGCAATGTAAATATAGCTAAGTTCATCCTCCTAGCGTTATCTCAGTTTCAACCTGGGGTCCGCTTACTAGTCTTACCGGATTTGGCTGAATATTAACTAATAGTCGAGTGGATATACCAACAGACTGCCATGCAGAGGGTATCGGGATCGAATCCACGGCGCGCACCAATGACTTTTCGGAGTTATGTGCGTATTGAATTGTTAATTATCGCTAGTCCCGTGCCTCGGAGAGCACGTTAAGCCGTCGGTCCCGGTTGTCATGAAGATCTTTGACAGTCGTTACAGGGCGTCAGTACCTTCTAAATAAACTGACACTAGTCTAAACCATGGAATATCGCTATCCCTTCGGGTTGCGGAGGTCAGACAGGCAGTCGCTCTGTGGAAAAGCTAATATTCAGCCAAATCCGGTTAGACTAGAAAGCGGACCCCAGATTGAAGTTGGGATAACGCTAAGATGATGATGATGATACATAGATAATAATGCGGGTCGGGACTTTCGGGATTTTTTTAATACTTGGAAATGATTGGTTTGACTTTTGCAACCGGAGCATCGTAACTTTGTGAAAAATCTAATATTTTCGAATTCCGGTAAGGCAACGTAAAATTACTGGACACAGGACAACACGCCTAATTCCGGGACAATCCCGGAAATCCCGGTGAACTGGCAACCCTACTTCCACCCCAAGCTAATAGGTCTTGTGGCTTTCCTCTGGCCGGCTGACCAAGACAAGTTAAAGAGTCTTATCGACTCTTCAAATTCCACTCCAACCAGCCAATAAAGGCAAGCCGGAGACGAGACCCTGACCAACTCTCTGAAGCATTCGGGGCCGCAGTGTCATAAAGACTAATTTATTTAGCAAATCTGTGACAAAAATGAAGACATCAAAGCAAATTGTTTGGTGGAATTTAGGGTTGATACCTTACAGTTGATTGAATCAGGCGTTACTTGGCGGAACTCCATTGTATACTAATGGGAGGAAAGAGGAACCCACCACGCACCCTCGGATTGCCCTCCCCAAATATTGCAATAGAAAAATGTTGACAATACCAAACTCCTCTAATGTAAAAGGAAGGCATATAACTATGGAATAATGTGCCAATGGATTCCAGGAAAATACCTAACATGCAGTATCCCGCTCTATGCACCAACTATGCTTTGACGTGTTTCGCCTACACCAGGCAGCCTCAGGACAGATGAGCAACGATAATAAATAACACCATTAATGATAATCTACACAAATATTATAGAGAGATAAAATTTGTATTTTTGTTTGTAATGGATAAACTCAAAAACTACTGGACCAATTTTAAAAATTCTTTCACCATTAGAAAGCTACATTATCTGCGAGTAACATAGGCTATATTTTATTATAGAAAAATAGGGACCCGTAAGATATTTTGGTTTTCGGGTACGCGAAGTACTTCCCTGAGGACGCGGGTGAAACCGCGGGAAACGGTTAGTTTTAAATATAAGTATCTAGATGAGGCCACTATCAGCGTTATTTACGGTTACTGCTCTGCACTAATGGCCGATAGCGTGATATTCATCATCAGCCCTTTATACTGTCCCACTGCTGGGCACGGGCCTCTTCTCTCTATGAGAAGGGTGAGGCCATAGTCTACCACGCTGGCCAAGTGCGGGTTGGCAGACTTCACACATCTTTCAAGAACATTATGGAGAACTCTCAGACATGCAGGTTTTCTCATGTTTTCCTTCACCGCTAGCAAGTGATAATTAACAATAGAACAGCGATAGCTTAGTGGAGAGACCGACAGACTGTTACGCAGAGGGTCCGGGTTCGAATCTGTAATATATGGTAAGACCATTGAGCGGACCTCGGGCTCCAAGGCGTGTAAGTCTCAGATGCAACCGGGATAACGCTAAGATGACAATGACTTTTATAATAAAGCTGTTGAGTTTGTTTTTCCTTATCTCTCTCTACTGGTCCGATGATGATGAATTATTATTTTATTGTGGGATAGGCCATTTATCGAGGAAGGTTTTTGGCTATTTAATATCACGCTTAATTCACAATTCAATACGCACATAACTTCGAAAAGTCAGTGGTGCACGCCTTGGATTCGAACCCGATACCCTCTGAATGGCAGTCTGTTGGTTCTCGCTATCTTTTTGATTTTGGTGTGAGTCTGTGGCCATAAGACTCTGGTGTCGGAGTTTTCAGACCAAAGGCCTCCGACATGGCCTAACGATTCTTATCCTGATACAAGAACCGGGACCGACTGCTTTACGTGCTCTCTGAAGCACGGTAGCGCTCAGATGTAAATGTCACACGTGGTCACCCATCCAAGTGGCGACCTGTGCAAGCATTGCTTAACTTTGCCGGTCTGTTACGAACGGCAAGCCAAGTCTCGCTATGAGCGCTACACAGCGGTTATCACTATCTCAGAGTAATTATATTATTAGTACAGATTACTTACCATTGACGGGTTTCCATTGAAAACATACTGCTGCAGTAAATTATGTGATTTCACAATTTTATTTCTAAATCTGTCATATTTCATTAGCAACACTGAACATTCATAGCACAGCCACTGCGGTAACCCATCTGTAGGTGAGATCTGAAATACAAGAAATAAAATATGATATTATAAGTACTAAAAGACAAAATCTAATTTCAAAACAACTATTGTTATAGGTCTTTTTTTTTAAGTAATAGGCAGCAAACAAGCAGACGGTTCGCCTGATGGTAAGCAATTACCGCCGCCCATGGACACAAGCAACACCACAGGAGTCACAAGTGCATTGCCACCCCTTGGGGTTTTGACAGGGGATGGGATGAGGGAGAAGGAATTAGAGGATAGGGCCACCAGCACTCTCACTCACCGAACGAAACCAACAGTTTAGGTACTATTACTTTACGTCGATTTTCTGTGAAAGGGTTGTACTTCCCGGTCGAGCCGGCCCATTCATGCTGATATCAGCGAGGCTCTACTACCTGTAAAGTAAGTCCTTCCTACCTGTATAAGTGTACTTTGTGATGTTCGTTTTAAGTCTTATATTTTGGTGTGCTGTAAAATATGTATAAGTATTATCTACATACCAAACTATGATGTAGTTCTCATGCATACAACACCCAACTTGTAACCATGTACTAAAGATACAACCAGACATATGACGCATTATATTATTACATGATGGTTCTAAATCATTGATAGTAGAGTGTAACTGACCTCAGTATGGATGTGCCAATTAAACCCAGGAATTAGGTACTAGTCTTATAAGTAAACATAAAAAAGGCTGCAGTCACATCCGCGTTATTTAGGGCTATTGCTCCGCTCCCGTGGCTCCTAGCGTGAAGTTATATAGCCTATAGTCTTCCTCGATAAACGGAACAACACAAACATCAATATTCAATCAAGCAATCAAACAAGCTCTTCAGATAAAAATAATTAATCAAATCGAACGAGTAGTTCGTGAGATTAGCGCAACTAAAGATACAATCTCCTCAGGTTTATAATATTAGCACATATGGAGTATCAATGTTGTTTACTCACAACAATGCCGGTCAGATCTTTAAACACATTTTGAAACTGTTTAGCACTTAACATTCTGCGTCCTGTCGCCAGACAGCCTCTACACATATCGGACATCTGCACCAAATTCAACGCCATCTTTCTCTATATCACACAGGACTGTACTCACTAGGTAATTTATCAAATCATGTCTTCACATGAGTCCAATAAGTAATTAATTTCTTTAAATTATTATAAATCTTTCAATAATAAACATTGGTCGTCGAGAATTTCTCTCATTTCTCAGGACTATGACATTAATGACATTACATGATTTGATTGATTACAATATTGACATTGACAATGTTTTTCTTTTTTGGAATTTTATTACCTGGTAACTGGACCTTTAGGTCAAGTCTTATTTTAACGGACACAGCACAATTTCAATTAATTTTTAAATTGTTTTAACAGTATTTTAAATGTATTTATATAGCGGTTTGTAAGTATTTTTGTCTTTCAATAACTCTTCGAGTGGCGGCGCGGCGGACGGGAGAAAGAATCGCACTTAATGTTCACATCACTGAGTTCACTAGCCACATTTTTATTTGTGACTGAGTGTGTATGTTGTGTTATTTTAGTGGTAGTTAATTACTAACTGTCGTTTTTATAGGTGAGTACTATAAGTTAGTCCCCCCTTACCTTTTGCTAATGGACGTAGAGGAACACCCTGATGGGGGCGGAGGCCTGCCCCGGATAAGGGCAAGAAAAGATCCAGCGGAACTGTTACTACAACCCCCGAAGTAAAGAAATCCCGTACCCCGGCGGAATCGAACCAATCGGTTTATTCGAAACCCGGTTTTGAAACGGACGCAAAAGTGAAGTAGGTACCTACTCGGAGTCGGATAAGGGTCCGTTCTCGATTTATGTGTCTAGAACGGAGCCAGATCCGTCCTCTGGATATTCTTTTAAAATTCTTAAATTCGCCCAATTCCTACACTCTAACGAAATTTCAGGCATAAAAGAAGGCGGTATCAAAAATCTCGGCCGTAATAAAATCTCAATAGAATTTAATTCAGCAGAGAACGCTAATAAATTTTTAGAACTAAGCCTACTGGGGACATATAAATACTCAGCGCACATCCCTAGATTCTAAGTCTGCCGTATGGGTGTTGTCCGAGACATCCCGACTGAATGGTCCCTTCAACAGTTAATAGATAACATACATACTCCTATTAACTGTGGTCAAGTTATCAGGGCTAGGCGACTCAATGTGAAATCAAAAAAAGAAGATAAAATTTACTGGATTCCCTCAAATTCCGTAGTACTTACTTTCTTAGGGCAAACCCTTCCCGAAAAACTATTTTGCTACAACGCTTCCCTCCCAGTTTCCACATACCAACTCCCCACTATACAGTGTCGGAAACGGTTTGGCCATATTGCCAACCAATGCAGATCACAACTACGCTGCTATAAGTGCTCCCAACCCCACTCTGGCGATAGCTGTTCAGTGCCCGAAACTGAGGTGTCCTGCTTTCTCTGCCATGGAGGCAAGCACACCGCTATAGATAACAGGTGCCCAGAACACTCTCGACAAAAGACAATCAAAACAATTATGTCCGACGAGAATGTTAGCTATCTGGAAGCTTCGGTAAGGCTCCCTCTTACCAAGCGCTCATATGCTGATGTTGCCGCCAGACCTCAATCCCCGCCTCTATTTTCTCAGTCCCAAAATCTGTCTATTCCTCCTACCGCTACTCCTACAGCCCCACCCACAACTTCCTACAAGAAAACTGTCTTTCTTCCCCGTCGACCTACACCCGAGCTTGGCAAATCCTACGACACCCAGGCTCACCAGGCTATAATTTCGACCCCATCCTCTTCACAACCCAATGGGTGTGCTTTTGCTACCCACATTCAAAATTCTCCTCCTACTCCCAATGACAACTTACTCGAGCTATTGCTATGCTCCCATACCACGTACAATGTCTCTGTTCTTATTGAACAATTACTGTCCGTCATACCCCGAAACAATATGCCTAATGGATCTCAAAGTCCTTTAATGGAATTGTAGAAGCATTAGGCGTAATAAGCACGATATTAATTATTTTATTTATCTACTTGATTAACCGTTACAAGCCCGCAGTCTTTGAGGTCTCGGAGACTTAGCTTAAGCCTGGCTCCCATTTCAGGGTACCGGGTTTTTCATGCCTCCGCGATGACAGACAGGATGGATGGGCGGGTTGCGCCCTGTTAATCAATAGATATATTGCCTTTTCACAAATCCCCTTACCAGTCCATGACCCTGGCCTGCATGTTGTTGCTGTTAGGGCAGCTAACATTTCCTTTGTGTCTGTTTATACACCTCATACCAACTCTATCATTATCTTTAATCTTACCTCAATCCTCTCCTCCTTGCCTACTCCGATTGTAGTGTTAGGTGATTTTAATTGCCGACACACGCTTTGGGGTTCCCACTGTAACGACCCTTCCTCTTCTTCCTTACTCAACCTCCTTGACAGCATTGATCTTTGTGTGCTAAACGACGGATCCGCTACCCGCAGAGTTTCTCATATCCAAAATGTTAGCGTACCTGATCTTTCACTCGCCTCGCCTTCCTTAGTCCCACTTCTCTCCTGGTCAGTATTGCCGAATGCTTTTGGTAGTGACCACTTCCCAATCCTCATTTCCCGTATCCAATCTACTTGCCCTACGCCTTCTGTCCCTAAATTCCAACCATTACTTAAATACCGTCTCGCTGAACCCAACTGGGCCATTTTGCTGCACTACTAGACACCGAAATTGGTTCCTTCCCCTCTATAAACCCTTCCAATTTTCTCTCCCTGTATGACCGCTTTACCTCAGCCCTACTATCCGCCGCTGACTCCTCCATCCCCCTAAAAAGATCTTCTCGTAGACTGGTTTCATCGCCTTCCTGGTGGGATGCCGAATGCTCTGCAAGTGTTCGCTCCCGTAGGGAGGCGGAGAAAAAGTTTACTTCCTCCCTCAATCTCTCTGACTTCATTTCTTACAGGAAAATTGCTGCCTGCACTTCAAGACTCCTTTCTAAAAAGAAGTCTCAGGGATGGCGAAAGGACAATGGTAGATCTCCATACATCAAATTCTCTGAAATTAAATTGAAGCGTACAGTCATAAAAAAATATCTAAAAATTCGGCGTAAGTTACAGTCTACACATGTTTCTATTTTCACTCGGGAAAGCCGGAAAAAGAAGATATCGGTGTTTTAATGTTTAGTTAAAAATAAACAATGTACCTACGTTTGAAGTATCAAATGAGATAATTATGTCGGATTGACATTTTTTTTGCGGCTCAGGCTTACGTGCGGCTCGAAGAGGAGTATAGTTTTTGCTTGTAACTGTAGAGACGTCCGTCTTCGTTGCCGATGCAGCGAATCCGATGACTTTTGATTTAAAACATGCCTCTTTATACCTGAAATTAGTCTGGCAAACTGCGGTGACCTAAGGGAGTAATTTTCGGGTTTTTTTTGTTGTCATTACTTTTTGTCAGTATGATAAACGTATAACGGCTTATATGAAAGAAGAAAGAAAGAAAAGAAAGAAAAAATATTTATTTGTCACAGACATAACAAGTACAACATAAATAACAAATCGCAAGACATTAGTCTGTGACAGAAAGGTACACACTCAGCTATTGTTGCATTGTGGTAGTGTCCACAATACCACGCTGGTATTCTGTGTGTACCTTAGATGCCGCACGGACGTTAAACAGTAGGTAGGTACAATAAAATTGATAAGAGAAAAATAAAAAATAAAACAAAATCAAACAGGGACATGAATAAAAATAAATCCAGCACATGAGTAGGCGTAGTATAGACATACTATTGTGTATAACACCATATTATGTACACAAAAACAAGATTATACAATGGTAAAATAAAACAATGAAATAAAATAACTAACATATCGACTTCATTAGGTAATTAAGTCGGCGCATGCATCTTAATTACAATGCAAAACTATGCAACGGTGAGGCGCAGGCGCGCGCGCGGGCGAGCGGGCCGCAGGACGCGACGCCTCGCGTCGCGCGTCGCAATACAGCCAGCACTCTCGCCCGCACGCGGTGCGCGCGATGTAATCATTGTTTACATTAATTTGGTTAACATAATAAGTATAAAAATGGACAGATTGTTATTTAAAAAAGTAAAAGTTTATAACCATTTTATATCAGTGTAACATTTAAGAGTCACAAAACATAGCATTAACAAGGTTCGCAACACTTTAAACCAGGCCTGAGAGAAACAATGGTGATAGTGATAGATAATAATAATTGATCAACTAGCCACCTCGCGCCGCCTGAACGTCGACATACATACATATAAGTATCTGCCTCGTCTGCAGATCAGAACCATTACGTAATTAACACTTTGTTTTTTTACGCTTATTTACCTATTATAACTTTTGTTTTGTTAAAATATATTTTTTTTGTAACATTTAAATCTTGCTTTCGTTTTCAGTGATCTCAATGGAGGAGGTAAATCGTTCCAGCAACGCGTGGCGGCATATTTGAAACAGCCCCGAAATGCTGTCGTTTTATATTTTGCCATTGTGAGCGGGTTGGAAGTGGAACGAGTGGAGTACGTTTAGTGATCCTGTCTAGGGCATGGATCCCGGAATTCCGAGATTTCGTAATTCCGGAATTTCGGACGTTTTTTTGCGATATTATAATATCGGAATTGAAGGCCCAAATATCGTAATTCCGGTATTCATAAATAATACAAAGTGATTTTTCTAGATAACATTTTTTTGTGAGCGTGGCCAATAATACACAGTGCTAGATCACCATTCCTTCCCCAGCGACTCCGCGCTCCCTCTTGAGTGTTTCCTATGTCCCCGACATTTTTGTTAATTCTGCGAACGGCCCGAGACCAAAGATGACAATGATAGTTAAATGTGATCATGGAAGCAGATCTAATGCAAACCACATCAGAGTGCTTTAGGTGTTAGTAACGATTTATGAAACATTTCACACACACACAATTCTAATTCTCTTAAAAAGAATTAGAAAGGAAACAATTGTAGAAATAATTAAGCAAAATACACTAATAAACAGGCATTGAGTGCTTTGTGAGTTTACTCAACCGTCACAATATAGAGGAAATATTGAAATCTATCATTTCATCTGATGAAAAAATGGGACCGGTCCGAGAATAGGAATCGCTCGTCTATGCGCTTGAACCAAGGAGAACCGGCCAACTCCTGCACAAGTGAAAACTCATTCAGAAAAAGTACCTACTGGTTGTTGTCTGACGGACTAGTGCTGGTATCATGCACTTCAGCTTCCCAAGATAAATAGATAGATATGACAGCATATTACAGTAGCAAATTTCACTGTCAACAATTTCAAACAATGATGGAAAGATGCCTGTTAAACAACCGACACTGGCTGGTCTCAATCGTTATAGTCAGAATTATATATTTATTCGTTAGGAGCCTTCTGCTGCTTGAGGACAACGGACACTTAGATTACATAGGTACTTCGCGCAAGACGGTTACTAAATTAGAGGGAGCTGAGGTTTGAAAGTCTCTGACACCCTCCATACCCCCTAGAGCCTGTAACTTGCTACAATAGATTATCACTTTTTTGGAAAATGAACAATTTCATAAGGAAACAAAATCGATTTCAAAGAGTTTATTGATTCTCGCCCCCACGATTTTTCAACAATTGAATCAATCAACTACAACTACCCATAAAATAAGGAAAGTGCATAAACTCACTTTATTCCTAATATTTTAAAGTTTAGTAATATTTGTTATTATTTTAACAGTAATTGTCCCACTGCTGGGCTAAGGTCTCCCGCAGACTCTTCCATAAAAGCCGATCTTTGGCTTTATCTTGCCAATCAGCTAGAAAAGTATTAATCGCTTTTTCGGCCTGCCCCTGTCAACACTTCTCTTTCCTCCAGTTCTACTTCTCTTCAGGGTTGCATTGTTTGGTGATGTATGTCCACTTTTCGAGATGTATCATACAGGCATATCCTACCCAATCCTATTTTAACTTCGCTGCTTTGACGCGCACACTTCGCTGTTTTGACTGTTAGTCTTACACGGTACACCTAACACGCTGCATTACACGGCACGTTGGCAAACCATGAGCTAGGCATTTCGAGAATCGGTCTGGTTATTATTTTAATGTTAAATTGCCTGGTTTTATAACAATGTTTAATTATGCTATTTTTCTTCTTAACTTTTTTCTACTTAGGCTCGAATGTTCATGGCATGTTAATTAATAAAAACGGTAGAAAATGTTGAGGTGTTCCAATTCAATGGTAAAATTTTGATCTATCCAATGTGTAACGAATTTTAAACTGATGAAAAGTATATAACTTGTTTAATTTTGGCATAATACACGTTTATTTTATATTAGAAATATAAATATTTCAAGAGCATACCGATTCCGGAACCAGTACCGGAATTCCGGAACCAGTACCGGAATTCCGGAATTGACACTCCAATATCGTAACTCAGTTCCGGAATTCAATATTCTCCGATATTACAAGCCCTAATCCTGTCTCCAACTTAACTTATTAAACAGGTACAACGGTTTTTGTGTGTTCACAATTCCAAACAATAGCGTAGCCAAGTGAAGCTGTCGTCGTGCCGCCATTTTTAGAATATTGGCTTGATTTATGTAAGGTGTGACATGGCTACGACGTGGGATATCAAACAGAACCTGGCACAAGCATTTTGAACCCGCTGTATCAGTCGGGCGGTTCGAGATAGTAAACATGGATCATACACAACATCCATATAGTTAAATTTTGCTAGTACCAGGCTGTCTACTAACCTCTTTCGCAGTGCAATACTTAGATACTTTCTGAACCTATATAGTAACTTTAATCTATAAAAACAATTTTTTGTAACATTGCTAACATATGTTTCAAAGTGAAGTTCCGGGTCAATTATCAAGCCTAAGTTACTCGCCGATTCTACTCTTGATATATCAACCCCTTTAACTTTAATAACCGGCTTAGCTAACAAAATGTCGTTTATTTGTTTTTTACTACCCAGTATCATGAAGTTGGACTTCAGTGGATTCAAAACCAGGGAATTTTCCTCAGACGATCTGACCACCTCCTTCAGAAGTTTATTCATTCTTAAAACCACAGCAGTCGTATCTTCCGCTTTAAATGACACAAATAATTGTAGGTCATCCGCGTACAAATGGTATTGAATATCTGTCAAACATTTTGTAATGTCTGCAGTGTAGATGACGAACAGCAAAGGTCCAAGGATGGATCCTTGTGGAATTCCTCGGGATACCGGGAGGGGAGGGGTGATATTGAAGTACCATCTTCCCTCTGTATCTCGACGTACTGCGATCTGTTTGTCAAATAGCAGTTGAACCATAGGACTGTACTTTCACTAAAACCATAATATTTTAACTTTGAAAGTAGCAGAGGAATATTTATGGCGTCAAAAGCACGACTCTCGTGCTTTTGACGCCATAAATATTCTAGTCTAATAATGTAAGAATAGTGCCCTCCCCTCTGTCCCGCGCTTCAATTATATTACCCACAACATCCGCTAGAGCCGTTGCCGTACCGCGTCCCCGTCTGAAACCAGACTGTAGTTCAGGGAGAATATTGTTTGTTTCAAGATATTCCATCATTTGCATATAAACAATAAACAACCCGTTCCAGAACCTTGGATAAGCAAGGCAATATGCTTATCGGCCGCAGGTCTTTGTAAGTTCGAGGCGCATTATTTTTTGGTAATGGCAAGACCTTTGCACAGCGCCAAAGCTCAGGAAACGTATTTGTACTGATGGAAGTATTTATTATATCTGTTATTGCAGAAAGACTTTGAGGTAGTGTGAGCTTTAACATCTCAATGGAGATACCATCTATTCCCTGCGCATTTGTAGTAATACCTTTAATTATTTTCAGAATAACTTCATGACTTACAGTTTTAAGCGAGAACGCAGATTTGCCGTAACTATAAAATTCAAAAAAGGTTAATTGAGAAATGGATACATGTGGACTGCCGGGAACGTCCAGGAAAGCGGTATTTATTGCGTGTGGGTCGTGCAAATGACATGGCAAAGTCGTGCCCTGATTTGATTGATAGATATGAGTCTTTAAATTATTCCACAAGCTTTTGGATTCGTGTATTTTTTCATTTATATTTTTATTAAAATAGGCTCTTTATTCGGCATGTAAGGATTCCTTAACTTGACGTTTTAGTTGGAGGTAATAATCCTTATGGCTGACCATTTTAGAAGCGTGATACCGATTACGCGCATCGTTACGCAGACTGAACATTAACTTAATTGTGTCTGTAATCCAAGGGGTTGCAGGGCCACGGAAAACTCTAACCATTACAGGGGCGTGTGCGTCAAATAGTTGTAGAATACATTGAGTAAACACAGAGACAAACTATCCACACTCCCTGCCCCACATATAGAATCCCATGAAATAGAATCCAGGTCACTAGCGAAGTTCTCAAAAACTATATTTTTGAATGGACGATATGCCACTATTCTTGGCTGTGGTTTGTCTTTTTTGATTATAAGTTCACACGTCACGAAAGAGTGATGGCCCAGCTCATCAATATGATCCACACCTACTTTTCTATAACGGGCATCTGTGCAAATTATGTCTATCAGTGAACAGCTCTCCTGGGTGAAATGTGTCGGTGTGGTCACTATCTGCTCAAATCCAGAGTAATTTATAAAATCTACCAGCTGTCTATATGTCTGTCTATGTATTCTTATCTAACATATTAACATTAAAGTCCCCTAGGAGTATCATATTGTCATAAGGGGCCAAGGCACTAATGCTCGCTGTCATGGAGTCAATAAAGCAAGTCAGATCTAGCCATGGTGGCCGATACGCGGTGCCAACAAGAAGTTTATTTTTGTTTAATGTTATGCTCAACCACAATTGTTCGACCTGAGCATCCTCTGGATGAGCCAAAACACGTACACCTACACCATCCCTAACATAAAAAGCTACTCCCCCACCACGTCCCCCACGCACACTCAGCGGACGAGGTACATGTTTAAGATGGTAACCCTGGACAGCCGGTGCTCTACCCTCCTCTCCCACTCGTAGCCATGTCTCATTTATAGCCATTATATCCACCGAGTGGCAATGCATAGCCATCATAAATTCATCTTGTCCAGTAGCAAGAGAGCCCGCATTGAAAAGACCCAACTTAAGAAATTTATTTTTCTTCATTGATACATGATATAGTTCCTCTGCAGTTGTAAATAATGTAATTGTAAATAACACACAAAATCATTATGTAATGTATATAAATAATAGTACATTTTAGAAGCATAGTGCTCATATATACACGTGACCCCACAAGGCGCCTGCACACAAACAAATAAAATAAAATAAATTTAGATGACCGTATTAAATGTACCCTGAAATTATTGAGTAATTTATTCTTATAAAAACCAGATGTGTATATAACTTGCAATGACACCTATTCCTGGTCTGTAAGTCGGATCACTGAGCTTGAAAGCAATTTAGAACAGGCTCTGTTAAAGGTAAAATCGTTAGAGGAAACGGTGCAGGTACTTAACCGTGGTGCAACACAGAACCTTTATTCAGAGGTTTTAGGTGATAAATTATGCTTAGGGTCTAATAGACATAGTATACAACTAAAAAGTTATGTTAAAAATTTTAAGCAACAAAGGAAATTATGTAACATAAACAAATATATTAGTAAACTAGTACAGAACTTGAAACAGTATAATAAATCAAAAAATATAACAAACCAATACAAAAACTTAGTTTCTGAACGTAAGGAATTGTTACAGGACCTAGAAAATTATAATATAGAATTAATTAATGTTAGGCCATTACCTAGGCGTAAATTTCTTGAATTTAGGAACAAAATTTTAGTAGGTATTTATCCTGATATGATGGAGCTTAAAGCACCTAATAAAATTTATGATACTATGTTTAATATAGTGCAAAACGAATTTAGAAGTACTTTTAAGACCAAGGAAAAAGTAATCAAGGAGTCTAGAGCATTTAGTGAGTGGGCTACTGTAGGTATTCACAAAAGCAGAGCAAGGATGTATGAGTTGTATGGTATGAAGAAATACAATTTTAATCCGAGCTTCACTGAGTATGTCAGAAATTATTCTAAAATATTTAAAAAGGTATGCAGTATAGCTAAGGCAGTATTCATTAGTGACAAAATTAGAAAGTCTTCTAATAAAGTTAAGGCCACCTGGCAAACTATTAACGAAGCAACGGGCAAGACAACCTTAAGGAACACCAATGTTAACTTGCTAGATAATAATAAAATTATTAACAATAAAGAAGAAGTTGCACACACATTCAATAATTTTTTTGCTAGCATACCTATTAATACTACTAGAGGTCTAAACTCATCAGCTTCAGGTGCAGAAAATTTATTAGAATCAAGTGTACAAAAATGTGATGTAATATTTAAATTCAGCCCTATTAGTTCTACTGACATTATAAACACCTTTCAATCTCTAGAGTCTAAGAATACAGGTGATCTCTGGGGAATATCTGTTAAGATATTGAAAAGTATAATAGATATAGTAGCTCCTTATCTTAGTAACTTATTTAATAAGTGTATAGAATCAGGCGATTTTCCAGATTTAATGAAACATAGTAAGATAATACCTCTGTTTAAATCCGGCAGTAAGACTGATTCTAGTAATTATAGGCCAATTTCAATACTACCTACTTTTAGTAAAATCTTTGAAAAGATCATACTCAAGCAACTTCTGAAACACTTTAATTTAAACAGCCTCCTTCATACTGAGCAATATGGTTTTACTAAGGGTCACTCGACGACGGATGCAGGAGTAACGTTACTCAAACACGTCTACAATGCATGGGAGAAATCTAAGAATGCCATTGGTGTTTTTTGCGACCTTTCGAAAGCATTCGATTGTGTCTGCCATGATACGCTCTTGTGCAAACTTAAACATTACGGCGTCCAGACTAAAGCATTGGATGTTATTAAGGTATATTTAAATAACAGAATCCAATGTGTCGAAATAAATGGCTCAAAATCCAGTGGTTTACCAGTACAATTGGGAGTGCCGCAGGGTAGTATCCTAGGGCCTTTCTTGTTTCTTGTTTACATTAATGATTTGCCATTTTACCTGAGAAACATTTGTGACGTGGTATTGTTTGCTGACGATACTTCATTGATATTTGAAGTAGATAGAAATAAGGAAAACTTTACCGAAATAAACAGTGCTCTTATTCAGGTGACTAAATGGTTTACTGTAAACAACTTAGTACTGAACGCCAAAAAAAACCAAATGTGTTAAGTTTGCTTTGCCAAACGTCAGAAACCTTGGTACTAACATCGTTTTAAATGGTGATGTACTGGAAACAACTGAATCTACGTTGTTTCTAGGAATAACACTTGATTCGAAGTTGCAATGGGGCGCACACATTACATATCTGTCAGCGAAACTTAGTTCGGCTGCTTATGCCATTAAGAAGGTGCGTAGTTTAACAGATGTCGATACGGCTAGGCTGGTATATTTTGGCTATTTTCATAGTGTTATGTCATATAGCATATTACTATGGGGTAGAGCAGCTGATATCGAAAGTATTTTTATATTGCAAAAAAGAGCAGTTCGGGCTATTTACCAATTACGAACAAGAGTTTCGCTCAAGGAAAGATTTAAGGACATCGGTATTTTAACTGCGTGCGCTCAACACTTTGTCTCAACGCATTGATTTATTTCATTGTACCTTGAATGAATTCACAAGGGCAGCTTACTGTGTTTTTTCTTATGAATGTGTAGATTAGTATAGTTATTAAGTAAATATTTGGAAAGTAACTACACTATTGTATTAGGTTTTAACCTGTGATAATAGTTGTAAGTGGAAATTTATAAATAAATAAATAAAAAACTGTAGCGTCTCAGTATATTTATGCCAGTGTTTTGCATGTGCGTAAAAATATAAATTCATATTCCAAGAATAGTGATATTCACTCTATTAATACAAGAAATAGACATAAATTATGTGTTCCGTATTTCCGTTTGTGTAAAACTCATAATTCTTTTATAGGACAATGTTTACGTATCTTCAACAAGATACCGATATGTATTTTAGACTTGCCGTTTAGCGCATTTAAGACAACGATTAAAAATAACCTAATGCAAAAGGCTTATTACAATTTAAATGATTACCTTAATAACAAATGCGCTTGGAAATAATCTGTTTCAGTATTCACATAATTATTGGGTAAATAGGTAAATAATATTAAAATTTTCATGACATGTAATTAAATATGATTCTATTCCCAATACAATTATATAAGTAAATGATGTTTTTTGGAATCGCCACCACATCATTAGATGTCTTTCAAGTCGTAAATACTATTTATTTATTATGTTTAATTTTATTGTCTTGTACTCAATCAGTTGGATCGGTGGTTGTATTTCAAAAGGTATCACGTCAATTAAATATGGGTACTACATTTGCATTTCTTCACACGTTTTCACAAATTTATGCTAATATTAATGATCTGGAAAATGGAGGTAATTCGCGTTCATGGTCAGTATACCAACAGATTGTTAATTTTATTACTGCCGGTTCGTATACCGTTGTCGTCATGCTTACTAAAATGTCATTTCTTGTGGTGGCGTCGTGTGTCGGGTCATCCCTGTCCCTCTGATATGGCGAGAGGGATGATGGCTGGCACATGCGTCATACTCGTGAACGGGTGCTACTTGCGATGACTGGTCGATGGCGGTCTTATGGGCTGGTATAATTTTTTATTTATATTTAACTTCATCATTTCCATCATGGTTCTGAACATTTGCGCGGATTGCCTGCATTGTTAGGTGCATAATGTAAGTGGATACTCCTGTTTCACCATGTCTATGTTCAGGAGGCTAACTAAATGAATATCAAAATTTAACTTGATTATGCTTGAGTATCATTAAATATATACAAGTAACATAGAAGGTATAACAGTTGCAGCACCCTACAAAAGTTTAATTGTTATGTATTATTAAAAACCTGGCGATGAAAAAGAGTGACCGTGAGTTTTATTGCCCGTTCTTTCTCACGCCCTTGCTTTGCGAACGTGGCAGTAAATGTAAATGTAGAAGCATACAGTAATAATGTTTAAATTTGACGTTCATAAGTGTCACTTTGTGATCTAAATGAATAAAGGATTTTGAGTTTGAGAGACTTATGTTATTATAGTAAATAAAAATCCGTAAATAAAAATTATACAAACTATTAAGTTGTTTTACTTTGCGTTCCAGCTCCGGCGCCAAACGTGGACACGATGTCAGTCTCGCTACGTATAGGACAGACGTCATCGCCGGATGTTTTCCGGATAAAAATATTCGGCCTCTATTGGTCCAGACAAACTTCCACCCACAACGCGACCCGGCTTCCCTCGCTTGGCGAAATAACGCCCTGTTTCGCTTGGTAAGGCGCTCGTTGACATAGAATCTCTTTGGCTGTCCGGATAGATTCAGACCAGATGTGTCGGCACCACGACGTACTCTAGCAGCTCTTAAAATGGTGTTCCGCAGGTCAGTCCGTACAAGTCGGACGAAAACGGTACGCGGGCGTCTTTCTATAGGACCCGATGAGTCTGTCACATTTAGATGCCGCCTACCAGTACGATGAATGCTCACTATCTCACGGTCCTCAATGGCTACACCCAGTTTGGTAGCTATGAGACCTACAGTGTGCAAAAGGTTTTCACTGTTGCTCTCCGGTATGTTTGTGATCTCAATAATAATAATAATAATAAGGCTGTTTAGAGAGGGCCCATCTAGTGAGTTGGCGAGTCACCACCTGCCACGCGGACGGATGCTATAGGAGTATCACTGGCAGGTGCCGTTTTTTATCCATAGTATCATTATACCAGTCCATTTAACACCCATCCCCATAAACCAGTAAATTAGACTCCACATCTTTGCAATAGTCCTACATTTGCTGCGGCTAGTCCATAGCTGTACTCAGTAGTGCAGTTGTGGAGGCTCCGCGGCATGTGTCCCATCCCATTTTAGATTAAAGTTCTCTACGGGCCTCTGCACGTTGGATCCATATCCCCGTGTAAGCCTTCCAAAGGACCGGTTATTCTTCTAACACCATGTTAGAAGAATAGCCGTGAAAAAGAGACAGATAATAATAATAATTATTATTATTTATTTATTTTCCGAAATTCCAAAATGATAATGGTCTTATATTTAATTAAATTAGGTAAAATTAGTATAGGGTGCCTGTACTAGGGTAAACCTGTGCTACAGGCATAAAGAGCACTCACAACTATCTAGGTGACACTAAAAATAAATGTCTACGTACTTAACAATACTAGAAATACATGTTTTAAATACTTACTTACTATAAAAAAAAATAAAGAATTCTTATATAAAACTATTACTTGTGGAATGACACACAGTTATGCTGCCTTATTTAATAACAGTCAGCAATTTCTCGGTCTGTTCATAATTCAATATTTGTAGTAGTACTGATTGATACGTAATTTAGCTCTAGCGTAATTCAGGTCATATATCGATGTTTCTTTGTTTATTTTATTATATATAAAAGTACCTAAAAATGCAAAGAATCTATTAGTAAATACAAACTTTGATTCAGAACTTGAAGTACAGACAATATCTTTCCGTCTTTTAGTGTTAGTAAGGTTGGGGTTATACGTAAGTGCAGTATGCTGTTTTAGTGCAGTATATAGTATTGTTACGAGCTGGGGTTCGTGATAAATTATATACACTATGCCACTTAAACTGAACTTTATTCACTAACACAAACACTAAGTATAACACTAGATACACACACTTAATTTTCACTTCACTAGTAAAACACACTATTCACACCACTAGAACAACACTAATAAAACACCACTAAACACTTCCGAATTACTTCCTTCGCTTGATGTTGATCGCTTTCCGTATTCAATTGTTACTGTCCGGTCCGTTCGCTCCCGCTCTATTTATACTGGCCGGATAACATCACTAGGCTTTTCTAGACGACTCACGATATTTCTGGAAACGTGTAAGGTGTTTCTAGAATTGCGTAAATGTTCTATTTACACCTACGCCATCCATTAGAGGATAGATGAAACAGCCTTAAACAACCGATACATCTAATCTCATGTAGTTCTCCCATTCACTGATAGATGGCGTTATTTTCAATTCGTAACACGGCCTCCCTCTTAAACGTGTTCGTCTCGAACATCGTTAGACCCATAGTAACGAGCCAACCGGTCCACATGAACTATCTTCGGTGCACCTCGCGACCCCTTCTGGATTCGATAGGTGACGTCGTTCATCCTGGTAATTATGCGATATGGCCCGTCCCATCTGGCTTGTAACTTAGGCGATTTTCCTTTGCTTCGTACTGGGTTATGAAGCCACACCAATGATCCCTCATCGAAGCCTTTGTTGTTTGCCTTCCGGTCGTAGCGAGTCTTCATCTTCTCAGACATCTGTTGTCCAGATTCCCTGATGTGCTCGTATACGTCGTTCATCCTGTTGCGTAGCTCGGTTGCGTAATCCGTTATATTGCGTGGAGATTCTGGTGGAATACCGGTGATAAGGTCTGCAGGTAAACGGAGCTCTCTACCGAAATTGGCAAAAGCTGGTGTTACTCCTGTAGTTTCGTGGACCGCACTGCGATATGACAGGAGAAATGGTTGGATGTGCTTGTCCCAATCTCTTTGTTTGCTCTCCACGACCTTCGCCAGGTACCTTTCCAGTGATTGGTTAAACCGTTCAACCATGCCATCTGATTGCGGATGATAAGCCGTGGTCCTGGTTTTATGTGCACCCATTACGCGACAAGTCTCCTTGAATACCTCAGATTCGAAGTTCCGGCCTTGATCGCTGTGGATTTCCAAGGGCACCCCGAACCGACAAAAGACTTCATGTACCAGCTTATCGGCCACTGTGGTAGCTTCTTGATTTGGGATTGCAAACACTTCAGGCCACTTCGTGAAGTAATCCATCACAACCAAGAAGTATTTGTTTCCGTCCTGGCTCTCAGGAAACGGCCCAGCGACATCCAACGCTATGCGCTCCCATGGAGCTCCCACATTGTACACCTTTAATGCACCTCTGCTTCGAGTATGTGGCCCCTTGACAGCCGCACAACTTGTGCATTTGCGGCACCAATCCTCGACGTCATCTCGACAGTGGAGCCAATAAAACCGCTCCCGGATCTTAGTAAGGGTCTTCTTAACTCCCATGTGACATCCCGAAGCACCATTGTGATAGAGCTGCAAGACTTCCGGCACCTTAGTTTTGGGCACTACCATTTGCAAATGGCACTGGTTACCGCGAGCGTTTTCCCATTTGCGGCACAGAACTCCATCCTGGACGACCAAGCTTTCCCACTGTGCCCAATAACTCTTGGTGATGGGGCTCATTGCTGCGATATCACTCCATTTGGGCCTAGGCGCATCTGATTTCTTCCATTCAAGAATCGGCTGTACATCCTTGTCATCTTGCTGAGCACTCTGCAAAGCTTCTCTCCATTCGTCGCTTAGATCCGTCTTTAACATCCTCACTAGCGCTGCCTGCTTTGCTTCCTGTCGGCTACAGTGCTTGCACTGGTCGGGACACGGCCTACGCGATAGGGCATCTGCGTTACCATGGGACTTGCCGCTGCGATGTTGTATTACAAAATCAAACTCTTGCAGTAGTTCAATCCATCTAGCTACTTGTCCTTCTGGGTCCTTAAATTGAAGTAGCCATTTCAGCGCTGCATGGTCGGTTCGCAGGTGGAATTTACGGCCCAACAAGTATTTGTTGAAATGCTGCAACGTCTTTACTACAGCCAAGAGTTCCCGCCTGGTGACGCAGTAGTTTCTTTCGGGTTTGGATAAGGTCTTGCTGAAGTATGCTATAACAACTTCTTGATCACCCTTCTTCTGTGACAGCACGCCGCCAATTCCGGTGTTACTGGCATCTGTGTCAACTATGAATTCATGCTCATTGTCAGGGTAGCCTAGAATAGGTGCAGTACACAGATGTTCCTTAAGCTTCTGGAATGCAACGTCACAGCTCTCATTCCAACAGAACTGCACTCTGTCTTCGGTGAGCTTATGAAGAGGTCGAGCAATGTCAGCAAAGTTCTTCACAAACCGTCGATAGTAGGAGCATAATCCGAGGAATGCTCTGACCTGCGTTTTGTTCTCTGGAACTGGCCATTCCTTCACGGCAATGATCTTATCCGGGTCAGTTTGAATACCGTTCTCCGAGACCACATGTCCTAGAAAGTTCACTTGCCGTCTGAATAATGCGCATTTCTTCGGACTCAGCTTCAAATTAGCTCCTCGTATCTTTGACAGCACTTGCTTCAAGTTTCGAAGGTGATCCTGGAAGGTGCGCCCCACGATGATGATGTCATCCAAGTAGACCAGGCAGGCGTCTCCAATCAGTCCCATAAGCACTCGCTCCATCAGTCTCTCAAAAGTAGCCGGAGCGTTGCACAATCCAAAGGCCATGACGTTAAATTGCCATAATCCTTTCCCTGTGGAGAATGCCGTCTTCTCCTTGTCTCGAGGATCTATTTCCACCTGCCAGTAGCCACTTTTTAGGTCTAAGGTAGAAAACCACTTCATCCCCGTCAGCGTATCCAGTGTGTCATCGATCCTTGGCAGCGGGTAGCTGTCCTTCTTCGTGATGTCATTCAATCGGCGGTAGTCTACACAGAAGCGCATGCTGCCATCCTTCTTCTTAACTAACACCACCGGAGAGCACCACGGGCTGGACGAAGGCTCGATTACGCCTTCTTTCACCATACCGTCGATCATAGCCTCTACTTCACGTTCCCGTGCCACTGGCACACGTCTTGGTCGCTGGCGAATCGGTGCTTCACTTCCCGTGTTTATTTTGTGCTGGACTAGTGCTGTCTTCCCTATGTCGGCATCACTGGTCGAAAAAATATCGGCGAACCGGTTTAACATCTTCTTAGCCTTGGTCTTCTCTTCTTCTGACAGGGTACTTTGGCAGTCCTCCAAAAGTGAAGACACGTCGAATCGTGCAGCCTGAACCTTGGCGCTGGTAGGTTGCTCCTGACATCTACGCATCCAAGCCGCTCCTTCATAGGTGCCCAATTCCGTCCCTTTCTTGAGCAACACTTCCTTGTCACTCGCATTTAGTGCGCGTACTGATGAAACTTTGGTACCCCTTACCAAGGTTCGTGCAATCTTCCACGATGCCTCTTTCTCTAGGCCTTCGATAAGTACGCAGCGGTTCCCTCGACCAGAACTCCCGGGTAAACAAACCGGTACAACCGTTTCCGACCGCGGTTGAAGCGTGACATTCTTCAGGCAGTACACTTTTCCTGAAGTTGCGCCTTCCATGAAGACTTCTTCCGAGCCACATTTCAACACTCCCTGGTTAACATCGATCTCGCAGCGATACTCCCGCATGAAGTCTAGGCCCAGGATGCAGTCGTCCACTATATCGGCCACGATGACTTTGTGACGGTAAACTTTGTTGCCTAGCTTCAGATCCACCTCCATTTCACCTCGGACGGTTATGTGCTGACCGGTAGCTGTTCTCAGATTCACACATTCATTGTTCCTGCAGCAGCCCCGAAGAACCCGTCTTGCCAGATGGAAACCGACGACTGTCCGAGAAGCACCCGTGTCCAATGTCAGCTTGCATGGTGTTCTGTTAATTTCGCCTTCGATGATCAGGCTGTTCCCGTCGCATGATTGCGAGATCGAGATACTTGGGGCTCTTCCATTACCAGCCAGCACCCGCCCCGCAGTCCTGGCTTCTACTCGTTTCCCTGCTCTCGCTGCCTGGCAGGCACATCAGGCGACCCCTTTGGTGGAGACAGGGTGTCACCAGGCTGCCTACGCTTTGGGCAGCTCAAGCGGATATGGCCTCTTTCTCCGCAGTTGTAGCACCGAGGTGACGACACAACTTCCCTGATGCGGTGACCTCGGTCGTCGCGTCGCACTGCTTCCACCTCCAGAGCGTGGGCTAAGGCGTCCTTGAGGTCCTTGAAGTGCCCAAGCCTCACTGCTGCTCTTACCTCCAGGTCCCGGATCCCATCCGTAAACGCCTGTACGAGGTTCCCATCAATAAGCGCAGGAGACGACTGGTATGCCTTCCTGACCAGCTTTTCCACCTCTAGAGCCCACTGCTGCAGAGTTTCTCCGTTGCGTTGCGTCCTGTCCTTCAGCTGAGCACGATACACATGTTCGAGGTGCGCGTCTCCGTACCTCGCCTCCAGCGCCTCAAGAAGCTTCTCGTAGGTGACGTCTTGTCCGAGTGCCTCCAACACTGTCAAGGCCCGGTCGCGAAGGCCCAAGGTTAGGGCGGTTAAGGCCTGTTCTTTGGTCCACCCATTCGATCGCATCACAGCCTCAAACTGGATCTTGTATGCAGACCATGATGACGAGCCATCAAATGGTGGAACCTTAAACCCACGAGGTGAGGGCACTACAGTCGCAGATGTCACTTCGTTGGATCCGAGCCCACGCAATCTCCTCTCCACTTCAGCGACACAGGTCTCGTGATGGTCGTGCACACGCTTCTCTATAGAGGCGACGCGAGTCACAAGCTGGTCGTGTACGAGCTTCTCCACGTCGCTGATACGAGCCTCGTGCTGCTGGAGCTCCTCCTTTACCACCTTCAGGTCCTTCCCTACAGCGGCGCTGAGGTCTTTCATCACCACCAGCTGTTCCTCCAAACGGCGGGCCTGCTCCTCCTTGTCGCGCTGTAGTTGTTCCTCCAGGCGGCGCGCGTGCTCATCTTGACGGCGAGCCTGCTCCTCCTTGTCGCGCTGTAGCTGTTCCTCCAGGCGGCGGGCCTGCTCCTGCATGAACGTCATCAGAGCCGCGATGTCGGGCACCGCCACGGAGTGTGCGCTTGTAGGCTCCACTGCATCCGCGGATTCGCCTGGTCCACCAGACGATGGAGAAGGAACGTCTCCGAAGCGTCTCTGGTCCAGGTCTTGCTGGCGCTGGTTCCTGGTACGCACACCTTCAGTTTCTTCCTTCGGCATAACCGGCATAATTTATCCCTTTCTTCTGACACCAATTTGTTACGAGCTGGGGTTCGTGATAAATTATATACACTATGCCACTTAAACTGAACTTTATTCACTAACACAAACACTAAGTATAACACTAGATACACACACTTAATTTTCACTTCACTAGTAAAACACACTATTCACACCACTAGAACAACACTAATAAAACACCACTAAACACTTCCGAATTACTTCCTTCGCTTGATGTTGATCGCTTTCCGTATTCAATTGTTACTGTCCGGTCCGTTCGCTCCCGCTCTATTTATACTGGCCGGATAACATCACTAGGCTTTTCTAGACGACTCACGATATTTCTGGAAACGTGTAAGGTGTTTCTAGAATTGCGTAAATGTTCTATTTACACCTACGCCATCTATTAGAGGATAGATGAAACAGCCTTAAACAACCGATACATCTAATCTCATGTAGTTCTCCCATTCACTGATAGATGGCGTTATTTTCAATTCGTAACAGTATAAAGAGTTGACGAACTGTTAGAACATTACAAGACTCATACAGTAGGCTCGTGGGAAAGCGGAAAGGTCGTCGAGTGGCTACTTTTAGGACTGCTCGTTGTGCTCGTTCAATAGTTAGCATCACTGATTTGCCAATACCGCCCCAAGAAGTTATACAATAAAGGATTATAGATTGACACAAGGCCTTGTAGATCTGTATAATGAGTCTATGATCTGCAATAAAGCGTAATTTTTTGAAGACAAATAATAATTTACGTACCCTTGCAGTTAAAGCGACAATATGTTGTTTAAAGGAAAGTGTTTCGTCTAGTATGACCCCTAAATATTTTATGGTAGTAGTGTTGTCAATCTCCGGACAGGTGCAAGAGTTGTTCGCAGTATTAGAACAGTTATGTGCATAAATATGTGTATGATATGAATGAGTTAATGGTTTGCGCATACAAAATTGAATAAATTTCGTCTTTTCAGTATTAAGAGTTAGAAGATTCTGTCCAAGCCAGTTATTTACTACATTAAACCCACGTTGAGCATACTCCTGGGCTTCCATATTGGATTTAGCGGAGAACAGAAGTGCAGTATCATCTGCATACGAAAATATGGTTCCTTGTTGAAGGTTTAAGTTGCAGAGGTCATTGATATACACTAGGAACAGAGTACCACCGAGAACACTTCCTTGTGGAATACCGTACTGCGGTAAATTCAAATCGGAGCTGATGATGTTGTCTATTTTGACACATTGGTACCTATCCTGTAAGTAGTCTTCGAATAGGTTTAACTGTGTTCCTCTTATTCCTAGTGCATCCAACTTCTTCAAAAGTAAAGGTACTGATACAGTGTCAAAGGCTTTCGCCAAGTCAAGGAAGATGCCAATGACATGTTTACTTTGCCCAAGTTCCTCTGATATATAATTGGTCAACTTGTGTACAGCGTTTGCTGTTGAAAGTTTAGGCCTAAAACCAAATTGATTGGGCGAGAACAGAGAGTTTTGTTCAAGTAACGAGATTAGTTGATTGTTGATAATTTTTTCCAGGACTTTGGAGATACACGGTAATAGTGAGATCGGTCGGTAGTTAGTTACAAGATCTTTTTTGCCAGATTTATGAATAGGAATCACTACCGCCTTTTTAAGACATTTGGAGAAAAGGCCATTAGAAAGGCAAATTCGAAATATGTGAGTTAATGGAGGCACTAAAATATGCCTGACAGTTTTCAAAATATTAGTGCTGATATTATCCCACCCTGCCGCGGTGTTATTCTTTAATGATAGAATGATCCGTTCTACTTCACTTTCATCAGGCTCGAGAAGCACAAAAGATTTACCACTTTTAAGACAGGTCGCAATCGGTGTACTGTTGTTAATTTAGCGGGGTGTTATGTGTTTGTAGTAAGCTCGTATCAGTTTTATGTTGGTTTGACATATAGGTAACGGATTTTACGATCTTCCAAAGTTGTTTGGTATTATTGCCAGCTTGATAATATATCTGTGATTTGTCATATTCTATTTTTATTCTTTTTAATAGACTATTGCAAAAATTCCTGTATCTTTTATAAGATATTTGTAGCGACAAGTTATTGGAATCTTGCTTGGCTCTTTTATGCAATTTGTCACGATGTCGAATGCATCTGAGTAGGCCTGGGGTTATCCAAGGCTTAATGTTATTATTTTTATTACTCAAATAAATAAATTTCGTATTTCGCATAATAGCTTCTTGTACTTTATTAATAACATAAGACATAGATATGTCAACATTATCAGTATCGTAAATTGGTTTAAAATCAATATTATTTAAATCGCGATCTAGATTAGTCATGTTTAGTTTTGACCTTTGTAACGGGCGGGCATCATGCTTAGATTGCGTTAATTCAAGCGTAAACAAAACAGCACAGTGATCGGTTATTGATGAGTTGGTGACAAGTGTTAAACAAGGAAGCCTAGTTTTTACCATTACGTGATCTAAACATGACCCACTTTGATGCGTTGGGAAAGTGTGCGATGGTAGAATTCCGTGGTATGCACAAAGATTTAAATATTCTTGGGTCCCTGCATCATAATTTTCGCAATTTAGGTTTTTATTTAGGTCACCAGTAATAATTATGCTATCAAACGATGACAGAGTTTGTAGGATATTATCTAAGGAATCAAGAAACACATCTACATTTTTGAATGAAGGAGATCTATAAATAGAGACAATGGCAATATTAGTTCCGATTTTAATAATGAGACAGTTGCATTCCTGGACATCTGGCTCTTCGACTGTAATATGCAAAGTTTGTTTTGTGTATACCACTATGCCATCGTTTTGGTTTAAATTTATCGCCGTCTTAAAACTATTGTATCCCGGTAATACCGGGACATTGCTAATTCTATGTGACAGCCAACACTCCGTGAGAATTATTACATCACACTCGGCATTAAGTCTTTGTAAGAAAATGCTTAAACTATCTATGTTTTTATATATACTGTGAATGTTTAGAGTTAGTATCGTTAACGGGCTATTATAAGTGGATAGGTATTGTCTGCAATTCTCAGTATCGCAAATTTCCAAAAGATAAGTAAAGCTGTTATCTAGGTCCTTAATTAAGTGATTAGTCATAGTTTATTTTATAAACTATAGATAATAAAAAAAGTATAAAACTTACAAATTAGTTCTAATTGATAAATTAGTGGGCGGCGCTCTTAGGCGCCCTCATTGTAGTCTATTGAATTTATGTACCTCTGTTCTGCCATCTTTTTTGCTGGACATTCCAGGTCTCTGGTTTTATGGTTGCTCGGTTTTTTGTACCGCAAGCATGATGCACATTTCGGCGGCTCGTTTTTCTTGGTACAGTCTTTCGTCTCATGACCTAATTCTCCACAATGTCCACACGTAGATATGGTCTCCCGACAGGTCTTCGCCGCATGTCCATATTGATGACATTTGAAGCATCTGGTCACGAGCGTGAAGTCATAAGCTCTGCAGGCAGTCCAGCTGATGTATATTCTGTCCTTATTAATGAGTACATTCCGGATGATAGCGGGTACTTCCAAAATAAAATTGCATCTTTGCGCATCTTTTTTGCCGGATTTATGGCTTAATTTGATTGAGGACAAAAATGATTCTCGTGTCATACTTGGTATCTTTTTTTCGGCTATATTCTGTGCATAGAGACAGTCATAGACATCTTGGTCACGAAGAGCGGCAGGTACGCCTACGAGTATTATTCTCGGTCTTCTTTTATGGGGCTCCTCCACCTTCAGGCCAGAGCTGTTCAGTTCTGTAGACTTCCTGAGTTTTTCAATGTCATCCTTCGAATCTGTGCTAATGATGACACCTCCGTCCCTGGTCTTACGCAATCCCCTTACGTGCAGCTTCATCTGCTCAGGACAAATTATTTTCTGCACAAGTGATTTCGTATGGTCACTAGTTTTTGTTTTATCACTAGGATAGATTGCGATCGAACTAAGGTTTGAAGGGCGTAGCAGGCTGGTTTTGTTAGTTTTGACCATATCAGCGAAGGACACTGGTTGGGCGAGTGGTTTCTTGGAGCTTTCCTGGATGGTCTCCGTAATAGACTTTTTCAAGTCAGTAAGGCATCCAGCAAGGTCTTCCTTTTCTCTAAGAGCTTCCAGTGATGTTTTAATCACGACAGCCCTTTGCTTCAAAGTTGTATAATTGACAGCCATTTGAGAAGCTCCGGTTAAGACCCGTCGTGCAAGAGCATTGATGTTGAGTTTCTGTTCCGAGTTGAGTTTGCCATCTGCAGCAATTTGGCACACTTCGTTGAGAGCTTGTTCGACGGTGGACAACCAGTGTTTGATGTCACTGGGGGACATGGCTTCTATAGTCCCGTCAGCGGCATGGTGTGGTGGCTGAGGAGTGCTGGGAGGACTACGGTACGTCTTCGTACTCCGATTAAAAGGGCTACCTTCTATGGTAGCCATTATCGATAACACTCACTTGTTATTCATATTAATTAATGCAAACTTAGCGTATAGTTATTACTGTGTTGTCTTATGTAGGTCACTGATTTATTAAATTAATTTAAACATGTAAACATAATATTGTAAGCAAGGCACGTCTGTTCACTGTGACGTCTAACTGTCGGTGCAAGGAGTTGTTGGTCACGTTCATTGAGATCGAGCTTCAGCTGTGTCACGACCTCTTCAAGCTCTGTCGAGCACATCATTCCTTGGCTACTATTTGATTGCTCCAGGAGTTCAACGCGCTTCTCCAGGCTGTAAACGCGCGTGCTAAGAGTCCTCAGTTCTGCCGGCTCTGCCCGGAACGCCTGAATCTCTTCCCTTACAGAACGCAGTTCCTCTCGAAAGCGGCTCAGCTCTTGCCCGATGCCGGTGAATGCCTCCTGTGTGACAGCTTCATTTACGGATGGCGCCTTAATTAATGAGGGTTCATCAGTCCGTGGCGAATTTTTTGTCCTCCTTTTGCATTCAGGACAGTACCATGCGGCAGCTGGAGTACACGCCTGTGGCAAGGCCACACACAGACGATGGTAAACAATGTTGCATTTATTGCATTTAACGCCATCTGCTGGTGTCATAAATTTACTACAAGCGCCACACTTTATTCCCGGCATCGTTACAATCATAGATTATACAGATATACTGGTATAGATGCGCAACTCCCTCTTATGGCTGCTACACACAGTGCCGGCGGCAAAGGCCGGCGGCTTTTGTCGCGCGGCTCATTCCGTCGGCATTTGGCGGGCGTCGGTGCCGCCGGCATCGGCCGCAGAAAGCCATCACACGGGCATCATTCCAGTTGTATAGAACGTAGGGTTGCCAACTTTTTTTGCCAAATTTTTCTATCTTTAAATGTTTCATAGCTTGTTTGACAATAAAAAATAAACAGTTACTTTTTAATTACGTTAATTATCAATAATTGTCGTTCTATTTCTTTCTTCTCGCCACTTTGGATTCATCACTCTCTCTATCTCTCATGAACTCTTTACTTCTGAACTTCTGAAGTGGCGAGGACAGCGATAAATGATTTAAAGTATAAATTGCCTCAGTGGTCCATTGGATAGTGTATGCGACTGCTGATCGGAGGTCCTGGGTTCGATTCCCGGGTTGGACAAAAGTGTAACTGGGTTTTCCGAATTCTCAGTAGCAGCACGGAGTCTGGTGATGTGCCCGGTAATGGCAATAGGCTCGCCCCCTATCACGTGGGACCTAAAACTGCATGGCGAAACGCGGGTGTAATATTACACCTCTGCCTACCCCATCGGGGATATAGGCGTGAGTCTATACTATTGCCGATTGCCTTTTTCTGTAAAAAATATTTACCATCAGTGGTGAATTTCTTTTAGATCTCTTTGAGCCTCAATAGTTCCCATGATCCATTTAACTTATGTGTAACGGTATACAGATAAGTATTCATAATTAGTGTTTGGTTTTACACGTCACAGTAAGGGTTGGACGAAAAGTATTTTCATATACTTTATTTGCATACAAAAGTATAAAGTATAATTGCCAAATATAAAGAATATTGTTACGAGCTGGGGTTCGGTGATAAATTATATACACTATGCCAAAAAAAACTGCACTTTATTCACTAGCACTAACACTAGATACACACACTTAATTTTCACTTCACTAATAAAACACACTATTCACACCACTAGAACAACACTAAACACTTCCGAATTACTTCCTTCGCTTCTTGTTGATCGCTTCGATATTCAATTGTAACTGTGTCCGTTCCGTTCATTCGTGCTCTATTTATACTGGCCGGATAACATCACTAGCGCATTCTAGATGCTTCTACAAAACTGTCGAAATAATCTCGAACAGTCGATTACTCGATTTAGCAACGCCATCTAGTACAGAGTAGCTGAATTACCTTTAAACCACCGATACATTCAATCTCTTCTAGTACCCTCATTCACCGATAGATGGCGTAACACTGCCCCCCTCTTAAACGTGTTCGTCTCGAACATCGTTGGACCCATGGGAACGAGCCAACCGGTCCACATGAACTATCTTCGGTGCACCTCGCGACCCCTTCTGGATTCGATAGGTGACGTCGTTCATCCTGGTAATTATGCGATATGGCCCGTCCCATCTGGCTTGTAACTTAGGCGATTTGCCTTTGCTTCGTACTGGGTTATGAAGCCACACCAAGGATCCCTCATCGAAGCCTTTGTTGTTCGCCTTCCGGTCGTAGCGAGTCTTCATCTTCTCAGACATCTGTTGTCCTGACTCCCCTGGAGCTCCTACATTGTACACCTTGAATACATCTCTGCTACGAGTCTGTGGCCCCTTCACAGCCGCACAACTTGTGCATTTGCGGCACCAATCCTCGACGTCATTCCGACAGTGGAGCCAATAAAACCGCTCTCGGATCTTAGTAAGCGTCTTCTTAACTCCCATGTGACCTCCCGAAGCACTATTGTGATAGAGCCGCAGTACTTCCGGCACCTTAGTCTTGGGCACTACCATTTGCAGATGGCATTGGTTACCTCGAGCGTTTTCCCATTTGCGGCACAGAACTCCATCCTGGACAACTAAGCTTGCCCACTGTGCCCAATAACCTTTGGTGACAGGGCTCATTGCTGCGATATCATTCCATTTGGGCCTAGGCGCGCCTGATTTCTTCCATTCGAGAATCGGCTGTACGTCCTTGTCTTCTTGCTGAGCACTCTTCAAAGCTTCTTTCCATCCGTCGCTCAGATCCGTCTTCAACATTCTCACTAGCGCTGCCGGCTTCGCTTCCTGTCTTGCACAGTGTTTGCGTTGGTCAGGGTAAGGCCTACGCGTCAGAGCATCGGCGCTACGTTGCTCTTGCCGCCAGACAGGTACGTCAAGTGGCCCCTTTGGTGGAGACAGGGTATCAACGTGCCGCTTACGCTTAGGGCAGCTCAAGCGGATATGGCCTCTTTCCCCACAGTTGTAGCACCGTGGTGAAGAAACAACTTCCCTGATACGGTAAGGTCGATCCTCGTGACGCGCTGCTTCCACCTCCAGAGCGTAGGCCAAGGCTGCCTTCAGGGACTTGAAGTGCCCAAGTCTTACCGCTGCTCTAACTTCCAGGTCCCGGACCCCATCCGTAAACGCTTGTACGAGGTTCTCGTCAATAAGCGCAGGCGACGACTGGTATGCCTTCCCGACCAGCCTTTCCACCTCTAGAGCCCACTGCTGCAGAGTTTCTCCGGTGCGTTGTGCCCTGTCCTTCAGCTGAGCACGATACACATGTTCTAGGTGTGTGTCACCGTATCTAGCCTCCAGCGCCTCCATCAGCTTTTCATAGGAGACGTCTTGCCCAAGCACCTCCAACACCGTCAAGGCCTGATCACGAAGGCCCAAGGTTAGGGCGGTGAAGGCCTGTTCTTTGTTCCACCCATTCGTTCGCATAACGGCCTTAAACTGGACCTTGTATGCAGACCACGATGATGAGCCATCAAATGGTGGAACCTTAAACCAACGAGGCGAGGGCGCCACAGCTGCAGGTGTAACGTTGTTGGTCTCAAGCCCACGCAATTTCTTCTCCAATCTGGCAATACGGGTCTCGAGCTGGTCGTGTACACGCTTCTCAATGTCGCTGATACGGGCCTCGTGCTGCTGGAGTTCCTCCTTGACCGCCTTCAAGTCCTTCCCCACTGTGGCGCTGAGGTCTTTCATGAGCACCAGCTGTTCCTCCAGACGGCGGGCGTGCTCCTCCTTGTCGCGCGGCAGCTGCTCGTCTAGGCGGCGCGCGTGCTCCTCTTGACGGTGAGCCTGCTCCTGTTGACGGCGGTCCTGCTCCTCCTTGTCGCGCTGTAGCTGTTCCTCCAGGCGGCGAGCCTGCTCTTCCTGACGGCGGGCCTGCTCCTTTTGACGGCGAGCCCGCTCCTCCCTGTTCCGCTGTAGCTGTTCCTCCATGAACGCCATCAAAGCCGTGATGTCGGGCACCTTTCCGGAGTGTGAGGCGCTTGCAGGTTGCACTGCAGCTGCGGAGTCGCCTGGTCCACTAGGCGATGGAGAAGGAACGTCTCCGAAGCGTCTCTGGTCCAGGTCTTGCTGGCGCTGGTTCCTGGTACGCACACCTTCAGTTTCTTCCTTCGGCATAACCGGCATAATTTATCCCTTTCTTCTGACACCAATTTGTTACGAGCTGGGGTTCGGTGATAAATTATATACACTATGCCAAAAAAAACTGCACTTTATTCACTAGCACTAACACTAGATACACACACTTAATTTTCTCTCCACTAATAAAACACACTATTCACACCACTAGAACAACACTAAACACTTCCGAATTACTTCCTTCGCTTCTTGTTGATCGCTTCGATATTCAATTGTAACTGTGTCCGTTCCGTTTACTCGTGCTCTATTTATACTGGCCGGATAACATCACTAGCGCATTCTAGATGCTTCTACAAAACTGTCGAAATAATCTCGAACAGTCGATTACTCGATGCAGCAACGCAGTCTAGTACAGAGTAGCTGAATTACCTTTAAACCACCGATACATTCAATCTCTTCTAGTACCCCCATTCACCGATAGATGGCGTAACAATATCAAAATGAAAGTATATTGGGTATTTATTTTCATTATCCAGCAACACTTGACTAACTTGTGAATTCTGTTACTACCGTCATTCGCTTTGCGTTCGTTTCGTTTGATTGAGCGTATAATGGTTTTGAATTTGTGTTAGCTGTTCTTTTTCTTTGGATTAATCCACATGTAGTAAGTTATCATATGATTAACTAGCTTTTGTGCTCGACTTTGTGCTAGTCCGCTCCTATTAGTCATAGCTATTAGCCGATAAGAAAGACCTAAGGAGTATGGAGTGTGTGAAAAAACTATGTTAACTGAGTGAATAACAACAAAGAGAGCCGCGATAGCCGAGTGGTGAGACTGACAGACTGCTACGCAGAGGGTCTCGGTTTCGGGTTCGAATCCAAGGCACGCACCAATGACTTTCAAACTTAAGTGCGTATTAAATTGTTAATTATCGCTTGCTTATCGGAGAAGGAAATCATCTTGAGGAAACCTGCATGCCTGAGAGTTCTCCAAAATGTTCTCGGAAGACTTCTCACAGTGAGAAGAGGCTCGTGCTCAGCAGTGGGACAGTGTATAGCGCTAATGACAACGAGTGAATAATGAAAATAAATATTTATTTTTAGCAATGTGTTTTATTTTATTATTCAACTGACTTGTACTAAACTTCTAAGAGTAATATTTTCTACTTAGTTTAGGCTATTGAACATTAATATTGTAATTCCAATTTTAAATTGTTCACGCCTAGGCCAAAGTCCCATACAATGTGGTCGGTCTCCTTTTAAGCGGATAATGTAAACATGCACATGCGTAATTTCTTAGCGTTTAAAGGTGGATGACCTTTGCCAAGGGCGCTGATCAGATGTTATTCAGTTAGAACGAGTTTCAGTTTAATGAAAACTAAATATTTGTAGTGACTAAACTACTGCTCGTACTGAACTGAAATTTATCTTTATGTCGGGAACTAGATGTAGTTTGAAATAAAGCCTAACCGTCGTATCAACCCTGTATATGTTAGGAGAAAACCATAAATCGCCGAGTAATCAACAAAAGTATGAATTGGTCCCCCGACATGCGCGGGGCCCACTAGGGGCGGGCGGTTGGCGATATGCAAGTAGCACCAGCAGAGAGGTTAACCGGTGTGCACACGCATATGACAAGATAACGTTTGCTTAAGGCTAAAATCCTTCATACACATCACACTTGCTTGGCTTGTCACCATCGCTAGCACGCAGCACACGCTTATGTTTAGTTAAATTGCCTTTCTCTGTAAAACATTTCATACATACATCACATTTTTATGACTTGTCACCAGTGTGCACACGCTTATGTTTAGTAAAATTTCCTTTCTTTGTAAAACATTTCATACATACATCACACTTGAATGGCTTGTCACCGGTGTGCACAAGCATGTGGCTGTTTAAATGAACTTTTTGACCAAAACATCTCATGCATACATCACACTTGTATGGCTTGTCACCAGTGTGCACACGCTTATGTCTAGTTAATTTGCTTTTCTTTGTAAAACATTTCATACATACATCACACCTGTATGGCTTGTCACCGGTGTGCACAAGCATGTGGCTGTTTAAATAAACTTTTTGACCAAAACATTTCATACATACATCACACTTGTATGGCTTGTCACCGGTGTGCAGTCGTCTGTGCCTGATTAAATAACCTTTTTGACTAAAACATTTCATACATACATCACACTTGTACGGCTTGTCACCGGTGTGCAGATGCATGTGCCTGTCTAAAGTACATTTTTTGGCAAAACATTTCATACATACATCACACTTGTATGGCTTGTCACCGGTGTGTAGTTTCATGTGCTGGGTTAAAGTATTTTTTTGGGCAAAACATTTCATACATACATCACACTTGTATGGCTTTTCACCTCTGTGCAGTTGCATGTGCCTGTCTAAATGACCTTTTCGGGCAAAACATTTCATACATACATCACACTTGTATGGCTTGTCACCGGTGTGCAGTTGCATGTGCGTGTCTAAATTACTTTTTTGGGTAAAACATTTCATACATAAATCACACTTGTATGGCTTGTCACCGGTGTGCACACGCATATGGCTGCTTAAATGAACTTTTTGACCAAAACATTTCATACATATGTGTGTTATTAAGAGATCCTTGTCATTAAAACACTCGTTGCACGTATCACATATATATGATTGTACATTACTACGTGAACTACTACTAATGTCTCTGTGTATATTGTGTTTGACCTCCTCTTCGGCGTCTTGGTTGTGTCGCGTTGAAGTAGTATCTGCAGCATGTTGTCTCGTTGTATGATGTCTAGAAGTTCCCGAAGCATCTATAAAAACGTGACCAAAATTTAATAATACTAATAAGGCTTGGCTAAAATGGACCACCGATCATAGCCACCAGTGCATAGTGAAGTGATCAATGAGTTCAATATCACAGTCATCAATAACTAGTGACGCCTCGATACCTCTTGACGACTTCTTCTTTATTAACGTACTTAATGCCTTATTACTTTCAAAATAACGCCATCTATCGGTAAATGAGAGAACTAGACGAGAATTGATATATCGGTAGTTTTAAAGTGTTTCATCTATTTTCTACTATTTGGTGCTGCTGTTTTTTTACTTGAAGTATTGACTCTGTTTCCGACTGTTACGAGAACATTCTAGGGAAGACTAGAATGGACTAGTTTGTTATTTGGCCGGTATAAATACCGCGTGGACGGGCGAATCGAGACAGTCATTTGAATAAACAGAGCGATCAACAAGCGAAGGAGTGCAAAGACTAAGTGAGTCGGAAGTGTATTCCTAGGGTGAAAACAAGCTTTTATTGGTGTTTTAAAATTAAGTGTGTTAATAAATAAAGTTCAGTTCTCACAATCACTCTGCATAGTGCATTCAGTTTATCAATTTTATTAAAAAAAGTTTTATCACCGAACCTCAGCTTGTAATAATATGTATGTGACAAACAGTTTCGTTTGCCATGATCCATCAGTGGCGGTGATCGGTAGACCGACTGCGCGGAACCAAAAAGAAGCAGCCAGTGTCACATGTCTTGTAGGTAAGGACTTAAGTAATATTGATTTTACAAGATTTGAAGCAAGAACCGGATTGAACGAATAAGAGGACCAAACGTTCATTTGTCTCACAAATATAAAACAGCTCGGTCGTAGATTAAGAAACAAGGAAGTACAGGTTATATCTACTTGTGTGTACTTACCGACGTGCTTGTGTAAGTGCTGCTGCGCGGTTTCAGTCCCGACGTGCTGCTCCTGACTCCACGCCTGTGTATCAAACACAGGCGCTTTAGACGCACTCAATACAAAGAAAGACGCCTGACTAGGGTATCGTAACCAATCGGTAACCAGGAATTCGTTTTTGTTTTTCAGTTACTGACAGAACCACCGGGAAATTATATTACGAACGTGTAATTTCGGGATTTTCTGAACTCAAAAATATTATGCTTGTACTGGTTAGAAGAGTCGAATCCGGTTAGACTAGTAAGCGGACCCCAAATTGAAACTGGGATAACGCTAAGAGAAAGAAGACTGGTTCGAAGAGTCAGAGATAAGAAAATACCTCTTAAGGTATTATGTATTAACGCAGTTAGAGTTACAATTAATTTTGCTGAAACTGACCGGCATTTCGCATGATATCTGTTTCTAATTCCAACGATCGTAGTACGCAGTCACATCTGCTCTCATAGTCCCAGACGTGCTGGATATTCGTTCAATAAAAACTGTTCAGCAGGCAACTCTGTTTGGTAATCTAATTTTTTTGCGTGTCACTTGACATACAAATCTAAATTCGTAACATTTGGGGATAGACAGAGGGTATAGTACAGAAGACCGTCAAATAAAGATTATAAATCGAGGAGATTGCAAAGGCATTATCATAATGCGGTCTGTTACAAACGCTTCTTGAACCCTAAAATGCTAACACAGTTGCCTATCCATACTACTCATCACAAATCCCTACCAATGCCTAAATCTCCGTGTCAGCACTTTTGCCTTCCTTATTCATTCAGTCCCTTTCAACCACAGTCTGCATCCATCATCTAACGCGAACAGTTCTACCATATCCTTAGTGTGCCAGTCTCGAGTCCTAAATCTTTGTTCTATTTCTAAATCAGTTTATACTATATCTAACATTACGTGTATGTACCGTGTTCCAATAAATAATTTTAGCTAGTTCAAATATCTTTTTTTAAAAAGACACTTTCCCGGTCCCGCGTAACATTTGGTGGCAGCGTAAAGGGATTCCTCAGAAATCCCCGGTCCGTCTCCGTATCTCGCTCCGGTAATACTCCGCCGTCTCGCATTCGTCTCTGCATCGCATTCGCCGTAGTTCGAGAATCGCGCTATCTTTCGAACTGTCCATCCGCCGCATACTGCGCGGTGAACAACACCCGAGTTCCCGAGTTCCAGTCCCCGAGTGGCCCGCAGACCGGCTGCCGAACTCCAGGTTCCTAAGAAGGGACATACCAACTCTACACGAGGTGACCATGTTCATTCTCCTCATCATCGTCGCCAGCGTCCTCTAAGCGCAAACGTTTTTATTCAGTGCAGTGCTATATTATTCCATTTCAAAATCGAAGTGCCCAAATTCATAAAGTGAACAAAGTCCACACAGTGCGTTACAATTCCATATTCTCAGTACTACATCGTTATCAGTTCCGGCCGCCCGACCGTCGCCGCATCGAGCTACAACAAACTCCATTGTTACTTACATTGTAACACTATACCAAATCTTAGTCAAGCTTTGTACTATCTAAGTAACCCTTTGTTCTAATTCTTACTATAAGTTCTATATCTTTCCATTGCCTTTGTGTATTTCTGTGTTTCATTGTACTATTTTTAGCTGTGAACAATGACGACAAAGAAGAAAGAAACCGTTCTCCTTGACCGTATCGATATCAATACACTATTCAAATTCATTAAACCCTACGATGGGTCTCGCGATAAACTAAATTCCTTTATAAATAACTGCGAAAACGCATATCGATTAGCTTCAACAACTCAAAAACCAATCCTTTTAAATTTCATACTTTACCGGCTTGAGGGCAAAGCTGAATCCGCTGCTTCAATAAAAGACTTCGACAGTTGGGAGTCACTTAGCTCTTTCTTACAATCGCAATTCGGTGAGCGTAAACATTACGCTCACTTACTCAGTGAATTACAAGAAACTCACCAATCGCCGGGTGAGTCGGTCAGCCAATACTCAATCAAAATTGAAACTCTTTAAAAATTCTTACAGAAATCACTCTTTCAAATAAGAAAAAAGCAGAGCTGTCAGAGAAGACTTCCGCTATGGAAGATCTAGCCTTACACTTTCCTAATGGGTCTTATACCCAAAATCGGCAACCTAGTTCGCATGAAAAGTCCTTCTACGCTCAACGAAGCTATTAACTATGCTATATCCGAGGAAAAAATACAAATGCTACTATCAAAACGTAACCCTTATCAAAATCGATACTCACAAAAACCTTCTAATTCCCAAGATCGTAAACCAATGGTCCACAACGTTGGTCAGTCGTCCAACTCTACGCCACCTACGTGTCGATATTGTAAGAACGTAGGGCATACCATAGACGTCTGTCGGAAGCGCGAATACAACAACAATAGGGCTAGGAATAATAACACCTACCCCCAACGCTCTAACCCGAACACGACTCGTCCTCCCTAACGTCCAAACTTCCAAAATCGAGTCCACTACACCCAAGACGACTCTACCTACGAGGAAGACCTTCCTTCAAACGAATAGAGCGCTCACGACGGTGTCTCGTGAGACCCCAAAACCATTCAAAATCGTCTCAATCCTTTCATAATGACACCCTTTCTAAATCCACTGTATCAAGAGCTACACCACAGGGTAACCAGCCCCAAAAGGGAAGCTCAATCATTTCTATATCCACTGTATCAAGAGCTACACCACAGGGTAACCAGCCCCAAAAGGGAAGCGCAATCATTTCTAAATCCACTGTATCAAGAGCTACACCACAGAGTAACCAGCCCCAAAAGGGAAGCTCAATCATTTCTAAATCCACTGTATCAAGAGCTACACCGCCGGGTAACCAGCCCCAAAAGGGAAGCTCAGTCACTGTATCTAATCTACTAAATCCTCTGTATCCAGAGCTACACCGCAGGGTAACCAGCCCCAAAAGGGAAGCTCAGTCATTGTATCTACTAAATCCTCTGTATCCAGAGCTACACCGCAGGGTAACCAGCCCCAAAAGGGAAGCTCAGTCACTGTATCTACTAAATCCTCTGTATCCAGAGCTGTATTTTGCCGTGTGGTTGACGGCATAGAATACAAGTGTCACCACCCCTTGTCTTCCCGTGGGTGTCGTAAGAGCCGACTAAGGGATAACACGATGCAAATACCATCTTTGCGTAGAGACGGAAAACTCGACATCAAACCCTATACGACTGCCTCGTTGGTCTCGCGACATAAATGTGCGCGTGGGATCGGGAGGTCCCGGGTTCGATTCCTGGGTCGGGCAGTGTTACTGGGTTTTTCTGTCACGAAATTCTCAGTAGCAGCACGGAGTCTGGAAATGTGTCCGGTACGGCAATAAGCTCGCCCCTTATTACGTGGGACTAAAGTATTTCTGGCGAAAAGTGGGTGTAGAAATACACCTCTGCCTACCCCTTCGGGGATAAAAGGCGTGACGATATGTATGTATGTATGTATGTGTATCCAGAGCTACACCGCAGGGTAACCAGCCCCATAAGGAAAGCTCTATCTCTGTATACGCTGTTCCTACTAAATCCTACGCATCCGCCGTATCAAGAGTTCGACCGCGAAACTCTACCACTGCATCCTCTGTATCCACTGCATCGCGAGATAGTCTTACTAGATCCTCTAAACCTTCTATATCCACTGTATCCTCTGCATCTCATAAAATACTTACCAAATCCTCTGCATCCGCTGTGCCCCGTACATCCACTGCATCCTCTGTATCCACTGCATCCCGAGATAATCCTACCAAATCTCCTAGACCTCCTACATCCACTGTATCCTCTGCTCCCTCTGTATCCTATAAAATACCTATCAGATCCTCTGCATCCACTGTGCCTCGTACATCCGCTGTATCCTCTGTCCTCGCTGCATCCTCTACGTCTCGTTATATACATACCAATCCACTGCATCCACTGTATCCTCAAAACCTTACCATTCACTTACCAAGTCCACTGAATCTTGCTTTATACCTGCTAAACCTCCAATTACCAATAGATCTACCAAATCGGTTGCGACTACCAACTCCTCTAAATTCACTGCGTCTACTACATCCTCTGTATCTCCTAATTCAGGACTACCAACTCCTCTAAATTCACTGCGTCTACTACATCCTCTGTATCTCCTAATTCAGCCAATTCCATTCCAACCCCTACTATATACGAAATCAGCTCTAATAAACGATACCTACCTCACGTCAATATCCGAACCCAAGTTAATAATCGTAACCTCTCGTTCCTAGTTGACACCGGTTTCTGTGTTAGTCTCGTAAAACGATCTTCAATGAACCAACTGAAAAATGAAACCATTCAATTAAAAGGTATAAATACCAGTGACGAAACCGTGTCTACTATAGGCCACTTCCAATTAAAATTATTCACAGATGCTCATTCCGATCTTACTTATAAATTCCACGTAATTGAAGAAATAGATTTGAATTACGATGGCATCATCGGCACCGATCTTCTCAATGACTTAGATGGCATAATTGATTACAATTCCGGCACATTACAAATCAGACATTTCGTGGTTAGACTAAAATATTACGAGCTAACCTACAAAATTCCGCCTCGCACCGAAACAATAATTAAATGTGCAGTTACTAATCCCGAATATCGTGTAGGACTCATTCTAGATCAACATATGTCCGACTCTCTCCTAATTGCTAATTCCCTTGTCACTGTAAAAGACGATGCAAGTACCATCTTTGCGTAGAGACGGAAAACTCGAAATCAAACCCTATACGACTGCCTCGTTGGTCTCGCGGCATAAATGTGCGCGTGGGATCGAGAGGTCCCGGGTTCGATTCCTGGGCCGGGCAGTGTTATTGGGTTTTTCTGTCACGAAATTCTCAGTAGCAGCATGGAGTCTGGAAATGCGCCCGGTACGGCAATAGGCTCGCCCCTTATTACGTGGGACTAAAGTATATCTGGCGAAAAGTCGGTGTAAAAATACACCTCTGCCTACCCCTTCGGGGATAAAAGGCGTGACGTTATGTTTATGTATGTAAAAGACAACAACAGAGTAAACGTATCTGTATTAAATACATCTGAAGACACAGTCGAAATCAATTCCGATATTAAAATAAATCTCCAACCCTTCAATGCTAATTCCTTCTTTATCTATAACTCCGAACCCTATAATATTAAATCTTCTACATCCCGCATTAATCAAGTCCTAAACATGCTTAGGATTATTACATTTAAACGACGAAGAAAAATCTCGACTCCTCGACATATGTTCCCAATATTCAGACATATTCCAATTACCTAACGACAAACTTACTACCACCGACTTACTAGAGCATGAGATAAATACTAATCGCTCTGAGCCTATCAACGTCAAATCCTACAGATTCCCAGAAATCCACAAAAAGGAAGTTGAAACCCAAATCTTCAAAATGCTATCTCAAGACATTATCCAACCATCTACTTCTCCATGGTCATTCCCTATATGGGTAGTCCCAAAGAAAATTGACTCTTCCGGCCAAAAGAAATGGCGCATCGTTATAGACTACAGAAAACTTAACGATATTACCATCGGGGCAAGTTACCCAATTCCACAAATTCACGAAATCCTAGACCAATTAGGTCAAAGCAAATACTTTTCCACTCTCGATCTTTGTTCTGGTTTTCACCAATATCAAAAAAGGACGCTCCTAAAACTGCATTCACCGTTCTGCAAGGACATTTCGAGTTCAAACGCATGCCGTTCGGACTTAAAAATGCTCCCGCGACTTTCCAACGTCTCATGAACACAGCCCTAGCTGGCCTTCAAGGCATTCACTGCTACATTTACCTCGATGATATTGTTATCTATTCACACGACCTCCCTAATCACTGCGAAAAGCTCTCTAAAATCTTCGAAAGATTACGTAAACATAACCTCAAACTCCAGCCCGACAAATGCGAATTTATACGCAAAGAAGTTGGCTATCTTGGTCACATTATTAGTGACAAAGGCATAAGGCCAAATCCAGACAAAATCAAGGCTGTAACACAGTTTCCTATTTCTAAATGTCCAAAAGATACCAAATCGTTCCTAGGTCTAGTCTCTTACTATCGTCGTTTTATCCCTGAATTCTCCAAAATCGCCAAACCCCTAACTGCTTTACTAAAAAAGGACATCACTTTCTCCTGGTCAAACGAGCAACAACAAGCGTTTGACGAATTAAAAGAAAAACTCGTTTCTGCTCCTATCCTTATTTACCCTGATTTTACTGAACCTTTTGTCCTAACCTGCGACGCGTCTAACTATGCTATCTCCGCTATCCTATCTCAAGGGGATATAGGTAAAGACCGTCCTATAGCTTATGCTTCGAGAACACTAAATAAAGCCGAAACGAATGCTTAGCCATCGTATTCGGAACAAAAACTTTCCGTCCCTATCTATATGGTCATAAATTCACTATTGTCACTGATCATAGGCCATTATAATGGCTTTTCAATTGTAAAGACCCAGGTTCCCGTTTAGTCAGATGGCGTCTAAAACTAGAAGAGTTCGATTACAAAATCGAATACAAGAAAGGCGTAATCAACAGCAATGCTGATGCTCTATCCAGATTCCCAGTGAATCCTGTAAAACCAACTCAAGACTCAATAGAAAATCCATACGATAATCCTATTCCTTCAACCTCCCGTCAAGATATTCAATATCCATCACCTGCGTTTAGCCATAATAACTCTTGACGACCTCGATATCCAGATACCCTCTGTTCCTCTGGGCTCTAACGAAGTCCCTTCGATAGATCTGTTAGAAAACGACGACGCTTTATCAGATATCCTAAATCCTGAAAGCAATAATCACTCACCTGATAATTCCAATCCTCTGCTTCCTCCCGCCGAATCCGCTGATCCCGCTGAATCCACTGAACCCGTTCTAAATCCTCACTCACCTTCTGGTTCCACTGCTTCTCCTGCTAATCCCGTTCCTCCTTCTGATGAAAACTACAGCAAATTCCTGAAAATCATGTCAGAAAAACAATTTAATAGTAATACTAAAATCCTCGAATTTAATGAAAGTATTCTTAAAACTCCTAGCAAACACATCGTTATTCCTACCTCAATCGACCTTGATACTTCTTACCCGTATATCGAGAGAGAATAAGAAATCCTAAGCAACGTCCCAGATCCTAGCAAATTCCTAAATAGGGAAAGAACCCTATATACGTTTATATCCTTTGAGCACAAAGGATCAGCTATATATTTCCTATTTACCAAAGTATACCATTTCGACAACTGCTCTTATGAATCTACAAAAGCCTAATCTATCTTAAAAATCAATTCCTTGCTATATCCTTATCTCTAACCAACGAAAGCTTAGAAATAGCTATCACTGATTTCTGCGATCCTTTCGATAAACATATTTGGTCAAGAATATACAATATGTTCTGCTATATCTTTAATAACACTAATATAAGCATCCATGTTTATCACAATACTCTCATATTTCCGACCCTCTCAGAAATACCTAAAATCCTTCGTGAAAACCACGATATCCCTATTGCAGGTCATCTTGGCACAGCCCGAATGCTAAATCGAATTAAGGAAAAATACTACTGGAAAAACATGCGTTCAGATATCGAGACCTATATAAAAACTGCACACTGTGTCAAAGCAATAAAGCCCTCAGACAAACTAATAGAGCTCCTATGCAAATAACTACCACTTCTACCAAACCCTTTGAACGCCTTAGTATGGGTCTCGTAGGCCCTCTGCCAGAAGCAGGGTTAAAACAATTAAAATTCATAGTCACTATGCAAGATGACCTTACTAAATTCTCATTTGCCTATCCTATCGCTAATGCTACCTCAGAAGACACATGTGAGTGCCTAGTACACTTTATTTCGGCATCCCTAAAACTATCCTAACCGACCAAGGTACCAACTTTACCGCAGAGATGTTCAAGAAAACCTGCGAATTTCTCAAAATCAAACAAATATGGTCATCTCCTTATCATCCTCAAACTCAAGGCGCCTTAGAGCGTAGTCATTCTACCCTTAAGGAGTACCTCAAATCCTACGTCAATGAGAACCATACCGATTGGCATAAATTCGTCTTCACGGCAATGTTAGCCTATAATACCTCTGTTCATGCGTCAACCAACTTTACCCCTTACGAACTCCTATTCGGCCACAAAGCCTTCATCCCTGACTCTATCTACGAATTACGTCCAGAACTAACATACCCCGAATATGTAAAATTCCGACATCATAGACTCAAACTCTCAAGAGACAAAGCTCTCGAAAATATTCAAAGGTTGAAAGAAAGATTCAAGGAATATTATGACAATCACTCACGTCCCATTCAATATAAAGTAGGCGATTACGTTTACCTGAAAAATCATGTAAGACTGCGCAAAGCCCTATCGCCAGTGTGAAAAGGCCCTTACAAAGTCGTGAAGATAAACGACAGAAATACATTAACCCTTCTAATAAACCGTAGGCACGTCACCCATCACTATGATGAGGTGAAACTCGCGTCTAGATCTAGTACTGAAGATTAATTCACTATATCATTATTCTATTCTCTTACAGCAACCCTTCAACGGGTCAAGAATTCGTCGAACCCCTGACAAACAGTTCAGGAATATATTTCGACCCCTTAGGATCGTTAAATTTAGTTGATAGTTACCATAGCGTAGTCATACCAGTAGACATATCTTACCTGTTCCCACATATAGATAATTTATACTATATTCTCAACATTTCTAAATCACTTTGTGAAAATGATAATGCATTAGATAACGTCGATTGTTTCAATCTCTTTCAACACCTAATTACTCGCTTTGAAGATCTATATCGTAACACTGAATCTATCCTTTACCATGTCCCTCACCAATCTCGGAGAGGCGCACCCCTATCTATCATAGGATCTATTTCGAAAAAAAATATTCGGAACCATGGACGAAGATGACGCTATCCGGTATAATAATGCCATCCAAGAAGTGAGTCCGATCAAAAGAAACTAGCGTCATTAGTAGAACAGAATATCCTCATTACTACCTCAACCCTCAAAGCCTTTAACGTAACCATTTATACTATAAATCATAACGAGCATGATTTAAATGTCGCCATCGACGGTCTTAACCAAGACGTTAAAAATCTAACTTTTATCGCCAGAGAATTAGGAATAAGATCACGTATCCTAGAATTAATTTCCATGATAGAGAATAGTCTCTTAACTCTATCCTTCAAAGTCGAAGATATTATAAGCTCAATAATGTTTAGTAAATCAAATATACTTTACCCTTCTATTCTAACGCCTAAAGAACTCTATACTGAGTTGATTAATAATTATAGAATAATACCAAATTCTAAACGCCTTCCAGTCCTTCTAAGCCTAAATAATATACAAACAATTAAAAATGTGTCTTCTATATCTTGTTATGAAAACGAAAACAAAATAGTTTTCGTCTTAGATATTCCATTAGTCAATCCTGCTAATTTCCACTTGTACCATAATTTACCCTGTCCAGTACCCTATGAACCTCGTAACCCTGTATCTTATACTACTATTGCTCCTTCTACCAAGTATATAGGCATAAGTAAAGATAAGTCCACTTATTGTAAACTTAATAATCTGAATGGCTGTAAAATGATAAACCACGAACATTACCTGTGTAACACTCCGATATTCTACTCTACTGTCGCAACTCCATCCTGTGAAATATAAATTATCACTAAAGTAGGTACTTACCGAAATTCCCGAACTATGTAACACTAAGTTTTTCACTGGAAATGTAAACATTTGGCAACATTTACAAAACAACAAATGGTTGTTTGTCATGTCCGATAAAAGTAAGCTAAGTATAGAATGTAATACCTCTATTTTAGACCTATATATAAGTGGTAGCGGATTATTATACTTACCCCAAGGGTGTGTCGCCTATTGTAAAGACACACGGCTAGTCTCTAAGAATAATATTAATATTATATTAAAACCTATAATCGCTAAATTAAATATCCTTAACGACTCCTGCTGTAATTTCAATAAATATACTAGTATTGTATCCAACTTACCTCCTGTTAACTTGAAAAATGTAAATCTAGATTCCATTGTTTTTAAAATCCTAAACTACTTAAAGAATTAAACGAATTTATTGAAAAACGCATATTGCACTCTATGAGAAGTACTACACTTCCACAATCTATGTAATCCTAATTCTAGTCTTAATTTGTACTATTTTCTCAATTTGTAAAACTGGCATATTCAGGAAAATTTTAAAATTTCGTGAAACTCCTATCCCTGAACCCGAAAATGATGAAGTTGAACTTCCCACTATAACATCACCTACTCTTCGTATTCGCAACTCGTAATCCTTGCTATTTCTTTCCTTTCCCGTAAACTTAATTTTTACCGTGAAGTTTAGGTACTCTAAATCGGGGGGCTGTTACAAACGCCTCTTGAACCCTAAAATGCTAACACAGTTGCCTATCCATACTACTCATCACAAATCCCTACCAATGCCTAAATCTCCGTGTCAGCACTTTTGCCTTCCTTATTCATTCAGTCCCTTTCAACCTCAGTCTGCATCCATCATCTAACGCGAACAGTTCTACCATATCCTTAGTGTGCCAGTCTCAAGTCCTAAATCTTTGTTCTATTTCTAAATCAGTTTATACTGTATCTAACATTACGTGTGTGTACCGTGTTCCAATAAATAATTTTAGCTAGTTCAAATATCTTTTTTTTAAAAGACACTTTCCCGGTCCCGCCTAACAGGTCGTTGAATTGGTAGCGTGCTGGTTAGCCGTCCTTTTATATAATAAAACTCAAAAGTTGTGTCGAGATAAGAATCAATCATTACACTGACCTCTGGCTGTTCCTCATGTTTCATACTTAAGGCACTTACTACTACAATCGGTTGATGAATCCATGGTTTGCTTACACATACATAATCGGCATTTTCTTTCCTATAAGAGAAATTTATAATTATTTACTGTCAAAATTAGAATAATATCAGACAGATATACAGATGACATTAATGGCTAACATGTGGTGAGTGCTTCAAACACACAGACATGCATACATGCAAGACTGTGCATTCTCCAAAAAGTTGAAAAACAATAATTATGACCAATATATTTTTAACAAAACTAATGTAAAAGACCTCATTTAATACAATACATGATATATACCCATTAAATAAACATTACCATGAGTACAAATTGTGTAAGTTTGAAGATACAGGGTGGCGCAAAAGTAATGAGTTAATGACTCAATAGAAATTCCTTAAATTTTTATGGCATCTCCTGTCATTCTGATATTGAATATTTTGTATTAATCAAATGTAAAAATCACTAAAAATGATCATGAACCGCTTTACTCCCCAAGAACGTGGCATAATCGCGTCATAAACCTCAACCTTGCCGAGGATATTTTTCTTGAAAATTGATTGAGTGACGAAGCGCATTTGCATCTCTCGGGGCATGTCAATAAACAGAATACTCACATCTCGGGCACTGAAAATCCGCGCATTATTCAACACACTTTTACATCCACTAAATGTAACTGTATAGTGTGGCGTCCAGACTTCTTTCTTTGGAGTTATTTGAAATCTCGGGTGTTTGTGAACAAACCACAGACTCTCGCAGTTTTAAAAGAAAACATACACTAAGAAATAAGAAACATATCGCAGGAAGTGCTACGGCTAGTTATGGAAAATGTCATAAATAGGGCTCATTTGAGCCCTATTTATAACTTCAACTCTGGAGGACAACATTTAATACATATCGTATTTAAATCAAAATGCAACTAAACATGGCACAAATATATTTATATACATATATTTGGTTCAGCTACAAGTTCGTTTCTAAATTAGAAAACTAGTGGTAGTTTATACTACCACTAGTTTTCTAATTTAGAAACGAAGTTGTGGCTGAACCAAATAAAGTCATTACTTTTTCGCCACCCAGTACTTATAGGTGTTACATGCCTTATATGTTGGACTAGTTGAAGTTATAAAACATTTCAGTATAATCATAGATTTTTAACTAAACATGACTATTCGTGTCCCGATCAGGAGCTTACCGGGACACCTGGCAACACTAGTTGAATCTGAGTGTCCTTTGTGTCAATTAGACAGACTTAATAGTACATGTCTGTGTGTATATGATTACCAGTCTGTGCTCACCTGTGTTCTCCTTCCGCAATATTATCCTCATAATCTGAGGATATAGGCTCGTCTTTAACTTTTACACTCTCTATTTCAATAATATCGCTCAGCGTGTCACTCTCATATTTAATTGTATTGGTTTGCTTTCGCAACTGAAAATATAATTAAATTTTCAATCTTGAGATCTCCACTAGGGTATTACTACCCTTAGAAACTCTTATGCCATTAGTTAACATAACTTAGTAGTACAAAAGACCGTCAAATAAAGATTATAAATCGAGGAGATTGCAAAGGTATTATCATAATGCGGTCGTTCAATTAGTAGCGTGCTGGTTAGCCGTCCTTTTATATTGGCGATGGAAGATTACCCGCGCGCCACTAGCGGCGAATTTGTAAGTAGTCCGGGTACGACACTTTTGGCAGCTTTCAATACAACGTTGCTACGAGGTTATAGTGGTAATTGTATTGAGCTGCCACAAGTGTCGTACCCGAACAACTTCCAAATTCGCCGCTAGAGTCGCTAGTTAGAATCTTAGCGTCGCCAATAATCATCGAACCTCACAAAACTCAAAAGTTGTGTCGAGATGAGAATCAATCATTACACTGACCTCTGGCTGTTCCAGCCGTTCCTCATGTTTCATATTTAAAGCACTAATTACTACAATCGGTTGATGAATCGATGGTTTGTTTTCACATACATAATCGGCATTTTCTTCCCTATAAGAGAAATTTATAATTATTTATTGTAAAAATTAAAATAATAACAGACAGATATAAAGATGGCATTAATTGCTAACAAGTGGTGAGTGCTTCAAACACACAGACATACATACATACAAGACTGAGCATTCTCCAAAAAGTTGACAAACAATATATATGACCAATATCTTTTTAACAAAACTAATGTAAAAGACCTCATTTGCTACAATACATTACAAACCCATTAAATTAACATTACTATGAGTACAAATTGTGTAAGTTTGAATATACAGGATGGCGCATAAGTTGTGAGTGTAATGACCCTATAGAAATTCCTTATTTTTTTATGACATCTCCTGTCATTCTGATATTGAAAATTTTGTATTAATCAAATGTAAAAGTCACTAAAAATAACTTTTCGCCACCCAGTACTTATAGGTGTTATATGCCTTATATGTTTGGACTAGTAGAAGTCACAAACATTTCAGTATAATCATAGATTTTTAACTAAACATGACTATTAGTGTCCCGATCATGAGCTTACCGGGACACCTGGCAACACTAGTTGAATCTGAGTGTCCTTTGTGTCAATTAGACAGACTTAATAGTACATGTCTGTGTGTATATGATTACCAGTCTGTGCTCACCTGTGTTCTCCTTCCGCAATATTATCCTCATAATCTGAGGATATAGGCTCGTCTTTAACTTTTACACTCTCTGTTTCAATAATATCAATCAGCGTGTCACTCTCACATTTAATTGTATTGGTTTGCTTTCGCAACTGAAAATATAATTATATTTTTCACTCTTGAGATCTCCACTGGGGTATTACTACCTTTAGAAACTCTTATGCCATTAGCATAACTTACTTGTTTAGTTTGAGTGTCAAGAATCTCATAGTACTGAACATTTGTGTGACTCAAGTGGCTCTGGCTTTTGTCAGCTTCAAACTGAAAATAAACATAATCGCTTCCATAACAAACAAGCAATGCTCACTCATAGGACAGAGCTGGCATGTCAACACACACTCACCGGAACACTCTGTAGCACATACTGACACAACATGCCGTGTGATCTCAGTACTTTACTTCTGAATCTGTTATATTTGTATAAGAATGCTGAACATTCATAGCACAGCCACTCAGGTAATCCATCTGTAGGTGAGATCTAAAATAAAATTTAAGTAAAATCATCTTAATCAATCAATTGTGTTAAAATTTAAATACTACTACCAGTTGCGCGCGAGTTATCGAGGCGAACGTACAAACGAGTAGGTACTCTGTATCACATAGGTAAAATTGACGCGTCATTTAAAATCTACCTACATGTTTATCATATTGATTTTTTTATGTTAAATATCAATGGATTCAATGAATAATGTTGAATTTTGTGACTCAAGTAGCAGTGAGATAATGGATGAGGAGATGACGGAGAGTGAGCAACAACTTAATTTTAATATGATTGAAGAGATGCGGAAAAATATGAAGCAACTGCAACAACTGGCGAATGATGAGGAAGTTGTAGAAGAAGATGGATTTGTCACAGTAGTAAGAGGGCTTAAAAACAAAACCGAAATAACTCAAATAGTATCCAACTAACAAATGAGACTACCAAGACAAGCAGTTGTATAGTATGTGTGACAATAAAGGACGCGTTACGGAAACAGTTTGGAATGGCCAAACTCCTGCGGTTATATAGTATTGAAAATATATTGAAGATGGTTTATAAATCTACGACTAGAGTCCTCATTCATTTTGAGCATACAGAAAACACATTAAAACTACTTAATTGTTTACTATTTAAAAATCTTGGGTACTTATAGTATAGAACACAGATGACGATAAATCTAATTTATGCTATGGAATTATAAGACAAGTTGATTTAGAGATGGAAGAAAAGGAAATCATTGAAAACATTAATAATGTGATGAACGAAGTTATTTCAGTAAAGAGATTAAGACGACTATCTGATAGTGGAGCATGGATTGACTCTGAAACCATAAGAGTATGATTCAAAGGTACCACTTTAACGCCGTACCGTAAAATGGGGTTACTTTCAAATAGCGGGGTAAATTTGATGATTACTTTTTATGGATGCTTTTTTCTTAAAATATCATTTTCTATGGAACGCAGGCATTTGATTTTTTTTTTTGTTGGCATCTTTGACTGTTCAGTTATCTTTCTTCAATGCGTGAGTGTTGGTGTTGATAACGTTACTCGTTTAAAAAATAATTATTTCGTGTAAGTGCAAACCCAAGAAATAGTGTGCGGGATAACTTCAATGCTACAAAGGTTGGTATTATTGTTGTCGTTTTTTTAGTTATTTCAAATTATGAAATGGTATCTTCCGAGTAAAATTAATTGATTGGCTTGGATAGATGGTGGCCATATTTTGTTTTATTATGAGTATTTGTTCCTGGGTTTATTTTGATAGGTGGTACGGGGTAACATTGATAAATAATCAAAGTAACCCCAAGATTAATTTAAACAAATCTCAATGTAATGAGTAGGTATAGTTTATCAAAGATACCCACTTTTACAGATAAAACGGTGCGGAACTATAAAAACGCCTGGTAGGTATCCCAATTACAGGAACTATACGGAAGAAACACTTGCAGAAGCGTTGCAAAAAGTTACCGATGAAGTTAAGTGATGTAAAAGAGCTATGAGCAAGCAAATTACTTTGATTAAAATAATCGTGTACTGATCTCAATATTTATTCCACAAGACTGTTGATTGTGTAGTTCCTGATTTCGTAACTAAATGTAGGGTCATTTCGCCTGTTCGCGTCCATCGCCCTATTCGCGTCCATTTTACGGACCTCCCTCTAAAAATGCTCGAAAATAAGTATACTAACACACTAATGAAATGAAAAGTCAGTACCGCCAATACCTCAACGTATAAGAGACATGCACAAATAGACAAAAGTTCCGTGCGCCCAGCTAATCCTGTTTAAAAAAATTAGTTAATCTCGGTTGTTCAACAAGAGTGCAAATGCGCGGGATATAAATAAAAAAATAGTGTGCAGCGGCGTGTTTGACGTTAAGTATTTTATTGTTTTATGTGAATTTTAGGATACATAGCTGTTTCTAGATATTAATAATGAAAAGACGAATAGTATGAATTATGAATTAGCTTGTTTTTTTTATAGCTAACCATTAAAATAAGGTGGACGCGAATTACAACACCGAATTTATAAATCTTCCACTTTGCGTCCACAATCGACGCGAACTCGTCCATTTACGATTTCTTTAGTTGTTTATTTTTATGTGATTAAAATATGAGAGAGAAATTGGGATTTTGTTTATTTTAACATTAATAGTATGCAATTGTAATGACCAATTTGCGTCCACATTATTATGATTGTAATAAAAGATACAATCGATATAGTAATCGATCACAAGTTGACACAAACTATACCTGCATGGGATAATATTATAGCAATTTGCGTCTATTTTTTCATAAAATAGAAATGATCGCATAAATACATTCTATATATATATTTTTTATAATTTAAAATGCATTTTTGATTAAGACCGAGCTTAAAATTCAATTATTACATTTAATTTCTTTTATTCCATATTTTTTTCTATTCAAGTAAGTTCTTAAGAAACAAGAAAGAAGGAAAAGAAAAAAATACAGAAGATGATTAAATAAAGAAAGCGTTTAGTGATATTAGTGAAAAATTATAATAATAATAATATAATAATATTCTACCACATTCACACATCACCATCTAGTCCCAAGCTAAGCAGAGCTTGTGTTATGGGTACTAGATAATGGATAAACATACATATATACTTTATGCTATTCCGAAGACCACAATATTGGTCAACATGTATCGTTATTTTTTTATCTTTGATTTTAAGTTCCATCAATGTTGAGAACAATAAATAGTTATTTATAGTTTCTTTAAAGTGATTTAATAATGATAATGTTGTTTTTTTTATAACTTTAATCTTAAATGTAGAAATTGTTAAAAGCCAATCTTTCTTTAGATTGTCTTAACAATATCACCCTTATATGAAGGATTATAAGGCTGATATTGTTAAAACTAAGCTAGACATTGATGTCAATGAGATCATTCTAGTGAATTTAGAGTCAGTTACTTAATCATGCAAAACAATTCTATGATACCTACCAATACATTAGACGTGATGTTAGAGAACTACAAACAAAATATATTGGATGGTTTTATATATGTATATACTGATGGATCGAAAGCTGTAGAGGGTTGTGGAGCAGCATCCTATACACCTCATAATGCTAATCATGAGAACAGTTGTTTTAAATTAAGTGAAAATACATCCATTAAGTATGACATTGGAACTCTTTGCAACATCAGAAGCATAAACGTATATTATAAATTGTGTACAATGTGAAAACAGTGATTTTCACGGATAGCAAAAGTGGATTACAACATATCGCTCGATGCACCTCTGGACACAGAGGTGTTTCGCTAGCATATGATCTTAGATCGATAGCTTACAGCTAAAGGGTGTTAAACCCCCCTGCATTGGCTAGTGTTTTAAAAAGTAACTTAGAAATAGATCTTTTATACATAGATAATAATACGGGTCGGGACTTTCGGGATTTTTTTAATACTTGGAAATGATTGGTTTAACTTTTGCAACCAGAGTATAGTAACTTTGTGAAAAACTAATATTTTCGAATTCCGGGACGGCAACATAAAATTACTGGACATGGGACAACACGCCTAATTCCGGGGCAATCCCGGAAATCCAGGAGAACTGGCAACCCTAGTTCCATCTCATATTGGATTACATGGTAATGAAATGGTTGATATTCTAGCAAAGTTTGCAGCAAAAAATAGCACAGAAATCAATATTAACTTAGAATACTCTGTAGTGTTACTTACCTACCAATGGTAAGAATATTTTGGTAAGCAATCTTTAGAAAAAGAGATATGGTACAAAACACTACAGCCTCAGTATCTTCGTGTGCCCTGGTTAATCAACAGTAGACTTAGCAGAAAACTGATTGTTACAGCCCATAGACTCAGATCTGGACCCATTCCTTGTAATAAAATTAGCTTCATAATGAAGAAAACAAGTACCCCTAATTGTAAGGAATTTGGTGTGGTTGAGGACTTGCATCATTTGTTAATGGAATGTGTCCAATTTGATTTTTACAGAAGTCACTTGTTTAGAGTCATGAATTTGAACAGAAGCAATATAGGCTCCTTTCATAAAATTTTAACCCAGTCATACACAGAGATGGCAAAGATTCTGTTTGAATTCATGGCTCAGGTATAGGTTGTTTGTTTTAAATTGATATTTATTATGTATCAAGTGTCCCTTAAAAATACTACTAAGTACATTTTATAGTTTCATGAGAAAGTTAATTCATTTTGAAAACACTAAATCAAACTATGATATCCGTTTTTAGAATGGCAATACTAATACTGGTTTTAGTTAAAATACATTTAAACCTAACCTAAATGATTTAGAACTACAATTTTTAATCAACAAGACAGAAGAGACATTGGCTAGTAAAGCCAATGTTTCAGTTTCTTTACAGGAACCATTGTCATACTAAATAATAACTAAATACTTATGTATTGTGGATATGTATTCATCAAATTAAAAGTAATTATAAATAGAATGAAGGACTGGGTTTGTTGGACCAATTAGCGAGTCCTAAGTGTTAATAAACACCAAGGAAATTGTTGTTCTAACAAAAAGCAAATAAGTACTATTTGCTATATATGTATTGTTGCAATGTGACTTACAATAAGACACCTAAACGTCAAAATGCTGAAACTAAATGCAAAGAATGTAAGTATGCTATTTAAAAACAAAATAAATAAGTACGGGTAAGTACATAATATTTGTATGAGGATGTTTTGAACCTTTAGAACTTGAACTTGAACAGTGCGCTAATAACTGTTACTCACAAGAATGCCGGTTAAATCTTTGAACACGGCTTCCAAATGCGTAGCTTTGATCATACGACGCTCAGTCGCCAGACAACCTCTACAAACGCTCGAGATCTGTTGTTCATAACTCGAGCTCAAGTTTGCCATCGCCTCACTGGGAACTATGCCTATTGTTTGCACTTAGAAAGATACACTATGGAATAAAACAAATTTATTGCACTAGAACAGCTGATCGGAACACATAACAAAAACAATTTTTATTTTTTTTATCTAGGATATTATTAAAAGTACGTAGATATACGTACATTTTAACTCTGATCTACGTATTTTTGAAAATCAGTGTTGGCAACACTGTTCTTTCATTCAGCGTCATCCGCGCCGCGCTAGCCGCAGCGTCCGCTGCGTGCGGGCCGGTGCTGGTGACGTCATCAGCTGCGGCTTGGGGAGTTCGGTCGTTTCAGCGACTGCGGCGACTGCGGCGCGGGTGGGTGTGCGAGGTTGCATAGAACTTCATATAAATAATTCGAATGCGAATACTGCGGCGCGTGCGGTGCGGCCAAGTCGGCGTTCACCTTTAAATGTTAATGTTTCTTAATTTCCTGATTTTCAAACGGTGAGGAGCTGTCAAACCATAGATTAACTACTACATTGTCCATTGTCAAACATGTATGTCAAATTTGACATAAAAGCTTTTTGAAAACTTAAAAATCTCCGTTATTATGTGTTTACTTAAAAACACAAAGCGTCGATTGAAGAAGGTTTCGTGAAAAAGATTTTATGCTTACCAATTCATCCTGCTTTGTTGGTACTATACCTGTTGTCACCGGCCAGTTTACAAACAAAGTTAAGGTGAACGCCGACTTGGCCGCACCGCACGCGCCGCAGTATTCGCATTCGAATTATTTATATGAAGTTCTATGCAACCTCGCACACCCACCCGCGCCGCAGTCGCCGCAGTCGCTGAAACGACCGAACTCCCCAAGCCGCAGCTGTTGACGTCACCAACACCGGCCCGCACGCAGCGGACGCTGCGGCTAGCGCGGCGCGGATGACGCTGAATGAAAGAACAGTGTTGCCAACACTGATTTTCAAAAATACGTAGATCAGAGTTAAAAAGTACGTAGATCTACGTACTTTTAATAATATCCTAGATAAAGGGAGTAAAACATTGTAAAACGAGTGTTTCAAACATCGATTCGAGCCTGTAAGCAAATATTATTGACTTAAATTGATCGATATGTTTTAAGTGTGTACTTGTTAAACTAATTGGATACGAATAAACATGCAACAAATTATTAGCTACGTCCATTATTACGTATGGTTTGTGTTTAATCATGCTTATTTCTTAGTAAAATTCCGTTATTTTGCTAATTTGGTAATTTGCTGCAAAATACGTAGATTCTGGGCCAGAAGTACGTAGGATCGCGAGAAGGGTCCAAAATACGTAGATCTACGTAAATAGACGTAGAGTTGGCAACGCTGTGAAAGAAATCAAGTGCGATGCGTGCGGCGACGGGAACGACTGCAGTGACTGCGGTGCGGATAGATGTGCGAGGCCATTAACAAAAAGCGATGACTGCGGGGACTGCGGCGACTGCGGTGCGGCCAAGTCTGCGTTCACCTTTACGACGTAAATCGTAGAACTCTTTTGAATTTGAATTATCCTCATAGCGTTTTGTGATTTCCTGCACGACAGCTGCCAAATTCTTTTATTAACAAAAGAAAATAATTTTTCCTTATTGTGTGTGTCTCTAGGTATAAATAAATATACCAGATACCGTAAGTATATATAGATTTCAAGATATGGATGTTAATATTGAAGAAAAAGAAGACATCCACCTTGCCGCGGAGGCGATCTCCGATTCTCGTGGAGAAAAGCGGGCTTACAATACAAGCTCCGAGAGCAGTGAAGATGAGTCCGAGTCTGAAGGTACGTCATCGCGCCTTCCTAATAAGCGGGAACGTAAATCGTTCTCTGATCCGCGTATCGACGCCCTTATGGAGCAGGTGAGTCAGATAACAAATGTCTTACAATATTGCGTGCCTCTGACCTCGTACAAGCCTGCCTCCACCACTAATACTGCAGTTTTAACTACGGCATCCTCGCCGTCCATGCCAGAATTTTTAATTAACCCTAGTATCAGACAGCTGAACTTAGGTGAACATGAAACAATAAACGATTTGTCAAAGGCTATTAAATGTGCACCCGCGAACCGGGTTGAGATCCTCACAAAGCTTCAACATTTCAACACTGAGGAGTGGAAGGAGGTGAAATACGTAAAGACTTTACAGTCATTTTTGGCTAAACCAGGTTTTACTGAATTAAGTATTAATGATGAGCTTTACCATCTCAATAAAGGTAAAGATTATTTAAGGCCGACGGAACGCGTCCTAGCCGGTTTAACGCATGGTCTATTGCTACAAAAGGATATAATACGGGATAATTTACAAGACATGGTCAATTGACACTATTTAGCGAGCTAATTGAGCCCGAGCGAATTCACACCAGCGAACTTATATACCAAGATTATGTCATTATTTGGACCAGATTCTTTAAATTTTAAAAATATGGATCAACTGCTGCAAGTAGTTTGTGGCAAAAGGGCCGAGTGCATTGAGGTTAGGAGAGACAGGTTGATTGCGGAAATTCAAAACAAGAATGTTCAGGGGACCTTGAAGAGAATCCCACCGAGTGTAAGTCATCTTTTCGATCACAGCTCGTTGCAACCTCTGATACAGTCTTTAGGAGGAACCAGCACTTGGCTTAATATGCCTTCTTATCTGAAATAGAATAAGTCAGGTAAAAAACGATTACCAGAGCAGGGCAATTTTCCGAGTACCTCTTTGAATTCCCGTTTAAGTCAGGCATCATCATTTCGGCCTCAGCGAAATAAGAGCTACCAAAGGACTCCCTATAAGAAAGATGTTAAACCCGTTAATAAAGATAAGAATTCCTTTCGTTCAAGAGACAAAAAATGACTCCTTGACTGCGTTCAGGGGAGGTCAACTAAAAAAAATTCAGCAAGTTTGGGAAGCGTTGGGAGCAAACTTGTTTATACGAGGGTCAAACTGAAAGTTCTTAGAAAATCAAAAACTGATTACATTAGCCAGTTATTAGTTTTATTATATCTTTTCAAAATATTGTCCATTGACGTCAATACACCGCTGCATGCGATGGAACCACTGGGAAAAGCACTTTGCCCACTCGTCCTTAGGGGTCTCTTCAATGGCATCGCGATGTCGCCAAATAGTCGATCGTTCGCTTGGCGGTGTGCGACGAGGCGTTGTCGTGGTGAAGGAGGATCCTACTGCGAGGTCGTTTCTCTCGAACTTTTTCCAAGACAAGTGGCAAACAATTGGTAGTGTACCATTCTGCAGAAACTGTTTTTTGATCCTCTAACACAATTGTTGTGAAATGACCTATCCTTCCAAAGAACGAGGCCACCATTTTTTTTCCCGCACTTCGATCTCTCTTCACTTTAGTTGGCAACTCCTCGAAAGGAAACACCCACTGAGCAGATTGTCTTTTGGTTTCAGGATCATAACAGTAAATCCAGCTTTCGTCACCTGTTAGTATGTCGAACACAGCATTTGAGTCACCTCCGTTAAATCTTTCAATCATTTTACGGCACCAATCCACACGATGGAGTTTTTGAGCCTTAGTCAAATTATGAGGTATCCACCGGGCGCAAAGCTTCCTGACCGCTAAATGTTCGTGGAGGATTTTGTGCACTTGACTCATACCGATGCCTAAGCTTGTCCGAATCTGCTGATAGGTCACTCTTTTGTCAGTCTCTATCATACGCCGCACAACACAGATGTTATTTTCAGTCGTCGCCGTAGAAGGCCGTCCCTCACGTACATCATCAGTGAGATTAGTGCGACCACGTTTAAACTCATTAAACCAGTTGTAAACAGTCGCACGAGATGGGGCTTCATCGTGAAAGGCCAATCGTAGTCTATCATAACTTTCTTGTTGACTTAAATGACATCGAAAGTCATAAAAAATCATTGCACGAAAATTTTCTCGTGTTAAATTCATGTTGACGTGACACAGACAATTTTCAATTTGCCGCCAAATCGTAAAACAAATGACAAATGAATGAAATATATACTCAGTAATATTGGCAAAGAGTTCTATTTTCAAATTTGAGAATTTTTTTTTTTATTATATTGTTTATAAGTGGCCAGTTCTAAGAACTTTCAGTTTGACCCTCGTAAAGAAGATTGTATCGGGCGCCCGGATCCCGTTCACAAACAAACCTCCTCTGAATTGTCTAACCAGACATTTTGTAAAACAATACAGTACAAGAGTCATACCGGAGATAACAAGAATTATAGAAATTTTAAAGGATCAGCAGGTCCTGGAAATTCCTCAAAGGGTAAGTCCAAGTTTTATTTCCAAGATGTTTTTAATACCCAAGAGCAGTGGAGGCCTTCGTCCTGTCTTCGACCTTCGGGGGTTGAACAGGTATGTTCAAACGAAGCATTTTCATTTAATATCTCACACTTCAGTTCCGGAGTTCTTGCAAGCAAAGGATTGGATGGTCAAAATCGATTTGTCAAACGCATATTTCCATGTGCCAATAGCGGAATCTCATCGTTGCTATCTAAGACTGATATATCAAGGCGAGTTGCTACAAATGACATCCCTACCTTTTGGTCTTGCATCAGTTCCTCGAACTTTTGCAGCAGTAACGAATTGGATCGCGGAGATCCTTCGTGCAAAAGGAAATCGAGTTCTGGTCTACCTCGACGATTTCCTGTTAGTCCACCAGGACCATACCAAGCTAAGGTCACAGACCGCGGAGGTTGTGAATCTCTTGGAATCCCTGGGTTGGCAAATAAATTATCAGAAGTCGACACTAATACCAGTACAGGAACTGGAATATCTTCGGATAACATGGAATACCAAGGTAAACAAGATATCACTGTCCTCGCAAAAGGTAAAAAAAGTAAGCGGTTCTCTAGCAGTTGCATTACAAAGACGAACTTGCACACTAAAACAAGCGCAGAAGTTGTTAGGGCAACTGAACTTCGCGAATTTCGTAGTACCGAGGGGTCGGCTACATTGCCGGTATTTTCAGATTTTTCTGAGACGTTTCAAACTAAATCAAAAAGTGAGTCGCTTGATTCCACCACAGGTTCTAGAAGACCTGACGTGGTGGGTACAGGCTGTCAAGACCAAATCTGTTCTACATCAGAAGCCATACACCCACTTCCTAACAACCGACGCAGCGGATGCAGGTTGGGGAGCACAAATGAACGAGACTCTGATTTCGGGTACATGGACGGCAGAACAGAGGAAATGGCACTCGAATTGGAAAGAGCTGTTCGCAGTATATGCATCGATTCAGAATCGATTGCGTTATCTGCAGAATGCGCACATTTTAGTCCAGTCAGACAATCGCACGCTTGTGTCTTATATTCGGAACGAGGGCGGAACGCGCTCCCTAGGATTGCTCAGCCTAACTCACAAGCTACTGAGGCTGACAGACGCGAGAAACATAGTCTTGTCAGCCCATTATCTCCCGGGGAGATACAATTGCACAGCCGATCGTCTGTCGAGAGGAAAACGGCTGTCCGAGTGGCATCTGTTACCCACTGAAACAAACCGATTATTCCATCGTTGGGGCACTCCAGACGTCGACCTTTTCGCGTCTGCAGAAACAGCCGTGGTCAACAGGTAAGTTACGTTAGACTGCGAAGATCAATTCGCTCTCTTTATCAACTCATTCAGTCGAAATTGGAATTTCCGTCTAGGTTGAGTTTTTCCTCCTCCAAATCTAATTCCTCGCATACTGGCACATCTGAACAACGCGAGAGGTCAGTTCATAATCATAGCGCCCCTATGGGAGAAGACCTTTTGGTTGGCCGATCTGAAGTGTCGGGCGCGGGAGTCGCCGATAACAATACAAGGGCTCTCGGAGAGCCTAGTAGACATGGCGACTGGTTTACCACCGCCACAAGTAGACCAACTGACCCTTCAAGCCTGGTTAGTTGGAGGTGGGCAGAATTAACTAGAGACTGGTCGGATGTTGAAAAACGACTGCTTAATGCCAGCTGGAGGGAGTCTACAATGCATACCTATTTTCCAGCTATTAAGAGATGGTTTCAATGGTGTGATGTGAATCATGTAAATAGTAAGAATCCCGATCTTCGGCAGATTGCTAAGTTTTTAGCGTATTTACATTTACAGGAGAAGTTAGCCTACAGCACAATTTTGGTTCATAAATCTGCTATTTTTACATTTTGTCAAGTCAAGCAAGATCAAGGAGGTGATCAATTAATGAAGCAGATATTAAAGGCTATAGCAATAGCACAGCCAGTGAAGCCAAAACCACCAGTATGGGATGCGCAGATAGTATTTGATTGGTTAGCTCATTCTAACTATAACAATACCCTTTTTGAAGTATCTCGTAGGACTGCAGCAATTTTACTGTTAGCTTCCGGCAGAAGATGCATGATCTAACTTTGCTAAGAATTTCAGAATCCCATATAAGCCTTTCAGAAGACGAAATAATCCTACGGCCGGTTTATGGTTCTAAGACGGATTCCGCAAGTCACAGACAATCTGGTTGGCGATTACTAAAACATCCCGATCAGCAGGTATGTAAGATGGATTAAGCGTCTTATTGCCCTCTCTCAGGAAAGAAGAAGGGATACGGAAGGGCTAAACCACCTGTTTATAACAGTCGTTGAAAAACCACGCCCGGCACCTAGAACTGTGATTGGTGGTTGGGTTAGAACAGTTTTAAAGAATTCTGGGGTGACTGCCTCCCCAGGTTCTTTTAGATCTGCAGTAGCCTCAGCAAGCTGGGTGGAAAATCACCCGATGGATGAAATTTTGTCAAGAGCAAATTGGAAAAGTGAGAAAACATTTAAGAAATTTTATTGTAAAGAAATAAGATTAAATGATTCGAAGCCTCTGTTATTATTTAATAACTTTAAACCTGAGTAATTAACCCGTTACACAATATTTTTCTTATTAGACAATAATGTTCTTTCCTTTCTATGTGTTGATTATTTTACTGTTAGAAGTTTGAATTGAGTTTAAACTATTTCTACTCTTAGTAAATTCATTTTAATGAGCATCCAATGCGTTTCATTTATTTCAGTAATTCAAAATAATTTAACCTATTATTTTCTTTCACATAGCGTTTTGTGTTTGTCACCAGCAGATATCAAACAAGTCTTCAATCGACGCTTTGTGTTTTTAAGTAAACACATAATATGAAATTTTGAATTACAACAAAATTGTTATTATGTGTTGAAAGAAAAACACAAAGCGTCGCAGGAATATCTTCCTGGTGAAAACTCTATGAGGATAATTCAAATTCAAAAGAGTTCTACGATTTACGTCGTAACTTTGAAATTTGTAAACTGGCCGGTGACAACAGGTATAGTACCAACAAAGCAGGATGAATTGGTAAGCATAAAATCTTTTTCACGAAACCTTCTTCAATCGACGCTTTGTGTTTTTCTTTCAACACATAATAACAATTTTGTTGTAATTCAAAATTTCATATTTTCTTTTGTGTGAATGGATATGTTTCTTATTTCTTGTGCATTTTTTACGACGACCCAGCTTGTGATTCACCCATCTTACTCGAGAAATTTTGCATTCCGCTGGAATTCAGCAACATTCACAGCAATGTCCACAAGAAATTGTTGTGTTTGAAAGTGTAATAAAATTTGTAAGTAACTAAAGCCACTTTTATAAGTCATCTAACTGATCTTAAGGATATCGATTTGTATGTAAAGTTTTCTTAAAGTAATGGGCAGTCATTTTAAGGCATCAGTACCTTCAAAATAAACTCACATTAGTCTAAACCATGGAATAGTGCTATCCCTTTGGGTTGCGGAGGTCAGACAGGCAGTCGCTCTGTGGAAAAACTCATATTCAGCCAAATCCGGTTAGAGTAGTAAGCGGACCCAGGCTGAAAACTAGGAAGATGATGATGATGATTAATGCTATGAGAAAACACATTTCTTTTAAAGACACTGAATGTATATATGGGCGCAGTGATATGGTTTGTTATATTGTAGAGGCATAAACGTAGAGCAGAGCCATCTAGATGACTAAATGATAACTAAACGATACCTAAACCCGGAAGTTAATATTATTTTAATGTAATGTTAAGTAAATAACCATTTAAATATTAATTGCATTTGCTTGTAATTAATATTATATAAATTGTGTTACATTTGTGTATTTAAGTACATATATTTCTCAACGCAGTATTGGTTGATATCGTCTTTAATAGTTTGATTTAGCTTTGTCGCCCGCCAACACATTTCGGTAATTTGATAACTAATTAAATTGATCAAGATGTATTTCGACGCTTTAGCTAAAGTAACTGAAATTCTATATTGTTTCTTAATTATAAAGATTAATTGAAAGTTCATACATACGACACTTTAATTAACGTAATTAAAAGTATAATGTTTTGATACTGAGTAAGTAAAGTTGATGCGACGGCGGGCGGCCATGACACTTTTTGGTTCGGACATTCGTATCGTGATTTCGTGAAGTTCAAGAAATATATTGTAGTTAACAGTGAATTTAACTAGTTTCATTTATGGTTCCTGGGGTGTCCTGACGAGTGAGGGTGCCCAGGCGCCGAAAGCAGCGGTGGGATCAGCGCCCCCTAAGAGACATCGAGACACATTTGGCGCGAAAGTAATGGATCTCTTGGCTTGGCCGCCAATACCAATGATGACCTGAAGTCAGATGCGACAAGCGCTTGGAAGCCGTGTTTGGCGCTTGTCAACCCTGATTGGAGGCGGTACGGTGTGTCGGACTGTCGGAGATTTGGCGAGCACGTCTACACTTGCCCGTGAGGCCACATACGAGCGAGAGCGACTACGCCGGTCACCGGGGTGTGCTGTGGCGCGAACGCTGTTCTGCTTTGAGTTCTACCAGAGATTGCAGATGCGGGTTGTTGATGCACTGACAGAGGTATTTATCCAGAGCTGATATGATTAGAGTTTTTGAGAAACATCCTTTAACATTTTATAAATTATGGTGCTGTTTGTTTACATGATTACCTATTGCCCCAGTAAGGATTACCAGATAAACATAAAGTAAAAATTAAGTAACTGTTGTTTATCCACGTTTGGTACTTAAGTGCTACTGTGCTTATAGTCATGCTATGCCGTCGACCATGTCGGAAAGTTTCTGTATAACTCGACATCAGAGATGGTCACACACTTATTAAGTTATTACCTACACAGGAAAGAGAAAATAACTTTGTTGTTATGTGGTTCTACTAATGTAATTATTAGTAAAGAACAGTATAACTGCCCTTTTCAAGTTGAAGCTCTGATATAGATCCATTGTATAAATTACCTGATTTGCTTTCAGTTTAAATAAGCTAATTGATGCGCTGAATATGCATTCAATTGGTAGTCAATAGGTTATCTCAATGGTAAAACATTAAAACTAATATTTGTAAAGTTACAAAATAGGTTTTACTATATATTTGTGGACTCTGTAGGTGCCTACATGATTTCCTTTTAACATAATGTTGAAATTGTTAATGTCAACTCGGAGCTCAGGTTAAGGTAATATCACAGATTATATGGTAATATAATAACAGACAATGGAACCCAACATAATTACCTATCTAAATATCTGTCGCTTATTTTTATACCTATATAGAATGATTTGTCCCAACAATGATGATAAGTCCTTGCTTAACCCAAACTACTGAAGCTAGAAACAGACAGTAGATTCCTTTATGGACATGGGCACTCACTTAGGTTCTATAATTGTCCACCTCTGAGCATTTTAGGTTGAAAGTCTTAAGACAGATGACTGCTAATCTTAATATATAAAATCCTTGCTTTACTGACTGACTGACAGACACGCTACAGCCGAAACTATTGGGCGAAGGAAGCTGAAATTTGGCATGTATGTTCCTTGGGGACCGTAGGCGTGCACTAAGAAGGGAATTCCTGAAATTCCCACGGGATCGGCCAAAACGGGTAAATTTAAAAATAAAATGCAGGCGTAGCTGCTGGCGTCCTCAAGTCTTTTATAAATACCAAGCCTTAGTGTTTTACTTGGTAAATACAATTTATTTTATTTGTGAGTTCATTTGTAAAGTTAGTGGCATCTATATTCAAGATGACGATCAGTGATAAACCAATAAAATTTAGTGCCAACCTTATTGCTTAGCTTTTGTGGGATACAAGACAGTTAGGAATATGATTATTACGATAATGATAAGTGGGTTTAAAGAACATGACGTGAAAATCCATGTCTCTTTTCCCATTTAGCAGTATCTATTCTCAGCAAATAAAAGTAATTGTATGGACTACTCATGCTTTATTTCCAAGTCAGTTATGATTAGAGTCAGTTTGAGTTTATTTATTCAGATAAACAATTATTAATTGTGTATGAATGAATAAGAATTACATTAACATCACATGTTATCAGTTTAAAATAAATATTAACATTATTTAGAAAAATCTCCTTAAATATAATGTCAAATAGATATAAACTCACCACAATATTTACTATACACATTAATAATAAAACAATACATAAAATTAAAGTTGAATTACCTAATGAAAGAGTTAATGTGTAGAGAAATCATAAATAAAATCATTTATTTCAGAAAAGAAAGGTTTATTAAATATAAATAAATAAAATGTTGAATTCATTATAAAATACCAATATTTGAATGTCTTTATTAACTTTTATATTATGGTTTATTATAGTAAATTCCTTAACTGAGTGGAATCATAAAAATATATAAGAAAGCACTAATCTTGCTCTGAAATACCGGTAGCTTGTAAATTTCTCTTTTATGGCTCAAATTGAGCCAATTGAGCCGCTCAACTGGCAAACAGTTCAACAATATCACAGCTTGCACTGTGCCTTAAAATATTCAATATTGGATTCAACTTGTTCTTACATGAGTAATAATTATGCACTAGTACTTTCGAAGTCCTTGAATCTGCAACATGGTTTGAAATCATTACATATTTATGATCATCATCCACAGTACGACTGCTCACGGCTGAACAGGCCTCTCCTTGTTCTTGCCATTTTGTTTTCTTGTTTGATATGGATAAAACTTATTTTGAATATATTAAGTTTTAACTGTTTTATCAAAACTACAAATGGGTATCCTGATAACTTTAATATTTGATTATCTAAAACGGCACTGTCAGACAGAACCTGAGAAAATTCAGTGTCTACTGTCTTTTGTATTTTACCTTAGGTGTAAAATATGGTCTCCAACACTATTGTAGCAAAGCTAACTTACAGACCAATGCACAGGTTGAACATGCCTGATATATAGATAAAGCTTAATAGGCCGCACCACTTTGCAAGATTAGAAGTTTATTTCATCTAGAGTTACAAAGGTTCATGGAACTAATACTTGGGTGGGAAATGTTGCCCACCACCTGCCTTTTGAGTGTTACAGGTTAAAGATGACATCCTGGCAGATGACCTGGGTCCTGGACTTAGCGTGAAGAGAGGATGCACGAGCGGTCCTTTACTGATTAATATGCATGGATAATGGTGGCCCACCCCTATGACGTCGGTGGTTTCGTCTGTGGGCTACGCGCACACATGCCGCATGAGCGCTGTACTAAGCTGGACTCCAGCATTGTTTTCTAACCTTTGTTGCTGATCAACATCAACAACCGACTGAGCAGTCGACCGTATGGGCGTATAATGACTAAACTGTATTTTTATGTAACTGTGTTTTATATAAGTTACTGAGTTTTATATAACTGTGTTCTATATAACCTTGTTTTCTATAAATGTGGTTTCTATAAATGTGTTTTATATAAATGTTTTTTATATAAATGTTTTATAGAACTGTGTTCTCCGTAACTGTGTTTTTTGAAACTAATTTTATGACAGTGTTATTGTATTTGTGTTACTTTTCTGTGCTCTTTTAATTGTGATATTGTCATTTTGTTGAGGGCTATATCCCAGAATGAGTGATGCCAGTTGTTTGAAGGGCTAGATCCCGTGATGGGTGATGCTGTGTGTTGGCTAGATCCCGTGATGCGTGATGCCTGTTGTTTGAAGGGCTAGATCCCGTGATGGGTGATGCCGTGTGTTGGCTAGATCCCGTGATGCGTGATGCCGTGTGTTGGCTAGATCCCGTAATGGGTGATGCCGTGTGTTGGCTAGATCCCGTGATGGGTGATGCCGTGTGTTGGCTAGATCCCGTGATGGGTGATGCCGTGTGTTGGCTAGATCCCGTGATGGGTGATGCCGTGTGTTGGCTAGATCCCGTAATGGGTGATGCCGTTTGTGGGCTAGATCCCTATGTCGGTGATGCCACGAGTTGGCTTAGCCATGGGTGATGCCTGATGTTTGGGTGGCTGAACCCGGGATGGGTGATGCCTGTAGTTTGTAAGGCTAGATCCGAGGTGGATGATGCCTGTAGATTGGAAGGCTAGACTCGAGATGAGCGATTGCCTGTTATTAATGTTGTAAACTATTTGTTTGAATAGTATGTTTATTAATGTGAGAATCTGTTTGAGAATTGAACTGTCCCTTGTGGTTCAGTTGTTACCATCTCTGTTTGTTAATTTTATGCAAGCTATAATTTTTAACTTTCGTTATTATGTGTGTGTAAACATATTATTGCAACTGAGATAACCGTTTGATAATATTGTACTGTCTGCTGATTATAAAATTGTTAACATTTTGTTTATAAAGTACCTACTTTGTTAAAGCTGCAATACTTTACATGTTTATTGTGATCACTATATTAACTTGGAAGTTTACTGTTTAAATCTAGAGAACTATTGCTGATTTTGTATTGTTTACTGATACCACATTGGTAACTACCAGTAACTGTCTGCTGACAATAACAGTTCACTGATAATAACTGTGTGTTGATGTCTAAACTGTTTACTTTTTTTTTATTCTATACTTTTGTACTAACATGTAATTCATTTTTGTATTGTCATTGTATGAGGTTGTTATTGTGATAGTAACTTGTTGCTTGCTCTAGCATGATGTGACTGGATAAGATTATATTGTGATAGTAACTTGGTGCTTGCTCTAGCATGTGACTAGTTAAGATTATAACTAAAAATCTTAAAGACGCACACCAGTAATTTATCAATTACCCACCTGAATGTAGAGTCATAAAAACTTTATAATTTGTAATTTTCAAGCGCAGAGAGCGTGCTTGTTGTCAGTATGGCCGTATGGGTGCAGTGATATGGTTTGTTATATTGTAGAGGCATAAACGTAGAGCAGAGCCATCTAGATGACTAAATGATAACTAAACGATACCTAAACCCGGAAGTTAATATTATTTTAATGTAATGTTAAGTAAATAACCAGTAAAATATTAATTGCATTTGCTTGTAATTAATATTATATAAATTGTGTTACATTTCTGTATTTAAGTACATATATTTCTCAACGCAGTATTGGTTGATATCGTCTTTAATAGTTTGATTTAGCTTTGTCGCCCGCCAACACATTTCGGTAATTTGATAACTAATTAAATTGATCAAGATGTATTTCGACGCTTTAGCTAAAGTAACTGGAATTCTATATTGTTTCTTAATTATAAAGATTAATTGAAAGTTCATACATACGACACTTTAATTAACGTAATTAAAAGTATAATGTTTTGATACTGAGTAAGTAAAGTTGATGCGACGGCGGGCGGCCATGACACTTTTTGGTTCGGACATTCGTATCGTGATTTCGTGAAGTTCAAGAAATATATTGTAGTTAACAGTGAATTTAACTAGTTTCATTTATGGTTCCTGGGGTGTCCTGACGAGTGAGGGTGCCCAGGCGCCGAAATATACATCCCTTGCAATGATTTTCACCATGCTACAGTATCAGGAAGATTGGTAAATGAAAAATGGGCAGACAGTTTAAAAAAGGCGAGAAAATGGTGACCTATTAGAAATAGGGTCCAAGAGCGTATTGATGGCTGAGAAAGGTTTTTGTATTACCATCACTAAAAAGTTAAAAACACTTAGCCGAATGATTCGAACAGCCTCCCTTAAACCTTCATATTTGATCAAATAATTTTTAAAGTAATTAATGATGGGCAAGAAAATTTAGCAAAAGGAAAGTGAAAATCCTGTATATCAAGGACTTGGCTTAATGCCTAAAGTAATAATATATCATGTGAATCCAAAGAAAATATCAAACATGAAAGTAAAATGTGCAACACAGGTTTTTAGCCGAACTTTAGCTGCTAGCGATTGTATCGCACAGCCTGCGTGTCAATGAGATGAGTATGCTGCGCTGGATGAGTGCAGTCCGCATTAGGAACTCACACATCTTGAATCAAAAAATCTCAAAAATTTTGAAGAAATATGCACCAACTTATTTTTTTTTTACTTGGTGTAAAGTCATCAATAAAGTTTTGACTGGGTCCAGAATTGACTATGGTCAAAAATCTCAGATACAACAAAAATGTTATGAATATCGTAAAAAACGTTTGAAAAATAAAGGGTGCTATTAAATCAATGTTATATTTTATTTAATTGTACAGTAGGTACGCAGTTACACAGCTGGTGAGAATTAAATGGTTCAGTAGCATGTACATCCATAAGCGAAAACCATGGTTTTCACTAAGGGATGTATATGTTATTGAACCATAATAAAATAAATTTATGTAATAATATCTAATAAAGTACGATGGTTCAAAAATTGTTAAAACGACCGCCAAGTAGCTAATAGCTTGAGTGACGTCTCTATCCTCTTATATACAAAGGTACTCTGTGTGTATAACGTACAAATAGTTTGAGGGGGCACGACATAGATGGCGTGTCTCGATTCGGTATCTTTTTTTTTTAATGAAGTTGTTATTCTTCCCGTCAGGGTATATGGTGTTCTGTGGACAAGTGGACATTAGCTACTGTCAGTTGTCACTCAGTTGTCAGTTGGCTTCGTCTAATTAAAAAAATAGTTTAATTATTTAGTTAATTTGCTTTTACGTTTTACATCGTAAATTTGTAACATTGTATTGTAAGTTATTACGCACTCGGCTGAGAACGGGAAGGAGGAGCACAGATTACTATATTTACTATATTGCTCTTACGGCTGAAGGACTTGTTTATAATTCACCAGTGAAACAAATTCAACGACAACAAAGGACATTTTTACGAATTGTGATATCATTGCAAATATGTATCAGTCCTCGCATATCTGTAGAGGATGTCTGGCGAATGATCGTGAGATGACGAAAGCAATATGTTTTGCTTTGATATATAAACATTTGACCGGCATAAGTGTAAGTTGTACCTTTTGTATTATCTCTCATATACCTGTACCTAGTAGTGAATCAGAAAACAGTGCTATTTTATACAATTTCTTAAAAAATACCGTCCTATACATCATCAACTAGTATTCAACAATAGAAGCAGATCTTGTACTCTACTCTCTACTCTTGATCTATTGTAACATTTACATACTTAATTAATGAATTTATCAAGATTCACCATAGCCGCCAGCCCAGTGAACTCTGTGTGAGAGTCTGTTAATGATTACTGGCTGAACAGTGAAGTCAATTATTTTGAGGAAACCTGCATGTCTGAGAGTTGAATGCGAATTATGTCAAAAAATATGAATCACTAGCTTTTGCCTGCGGCTTCGCGTGCGTTAAAAGTCAGTCAGTCTCAAATTGTGTAAAGACATTCTTGATTATTCTTAGAGTTCAGAAACTCTATAGGGTACAAATGAACTCAGTCAGTATCCATGACATTATCTACCGTAAGGCAGGTACATAATAACATCACCTTTCATACAGTCAAATGTCACAGCCATGTTCCAATACATGTCCAAAAAGTATATATAAAAACTTTTGCATATTTTACAATATTAGTAGAGAATATTGTTTGGCAGCGATAGCCGAGTGGATATACCAACAGACTGCCATGCAGAGGGTATCAGGTTCGAATCCACGGCGCGCACCAATGACTTTTCGGAGTTATGTGCGTATTGAATTGTTAATTATCGCTTGTCCCGTGCCTCGGAGAGCACGTTAAGCCGTCGGTCCCGGTTGTCATGAAGATCTTTGACAGTCGTTACAGGGCGTCAGTACCTTCTAAATAAACTGACACTAGTCTAAACCATGGAATATCGCTATCCCTTCGGGTTGCGGAGGACAGACAGGCAGTCGCTCCGTGGAAAAGCTAATATTCAGCTAAATCCGGTTAGACTAGAAAGCGGACCCCAGACTGAAACTGGGATAACGCTAAGAGAAAGAAGAAAGATTAGTAGAGAATATTGTTTAAGCCATTTAAGCATAGTATATAATTATTAGTTTATAAGTGAATTATGTAATCACCATGAACAATATGACAATATGTATGTTGTGAGTTTGTGTCCGTACTGACAGACAGCACATGCGCAGCACTCCATTATTCTTACTTCCAAGAGGAAAATCGTTGCAAGTTCGAACGTGTTTACATTTCCTACCCGGACCGGACGGTCAGTTAGATATTTTAATGTTTAATAAGATGTTATTATAGATGTAGTGACTTGTTAAACAAAAAACTGATTAAACAATTTATTCGTTAAATATATTTATAATATTCTACCACATTCACACAACACCATCTAGTCCCAATATAAGCAGAAGCTTGTACTATGGGTACTAGATAATGGATAAACATACATATATACTTTTTTTTGTAAATATATACATATTATACATAGAAACACCCAGACCAAGACAAACATCCATGTTCATGCACACAAATATTTGACTTAGCGGGAATCGAACCCGCGACCTTCGGCGTAGCAGCCGCTTACACTCCCGCGGCGCCAATCAGTCGTCCTATATACATCTGTTATTATTTACATGCCTAATATACTTTCTTAGGGAACCTACGAACATACATGATTTGTGAGGAAATACTAGGATTTGTCGTAAAAAACAAACTACAAAGTTGGGTTCAAAGAGTATTCGAGTATCTGAAGCAGGTATTTGAATACCTCTTCGAGTACTCCGACTCGAATTCTAATTAGATTATTTTCTTAACGAATACCAAAACATTCGAATACTAAAAATAGCCGACTCGGCACATCACTAAAGATAACTAGATAGCTTTAATTTACTCAAAACCAGAATTAAATTCACCACGTGAAACGATCTTCGCTTTAACACTAACATAACAAGATTATTTTAGAAACGTAAAATACTTACTGGTCAATGAGAGGCAAAACGCCGAAAAAAGACCGTTACCGGTCGAAACACTCTCAAGACTGAAGATATATAAAAACTGACGCTTCAAAATGGCTGCTGGTATTGACATGCTTGATTTGGTCTTGCTATTTAAATAAAAAAATTCCGAATAGTAGAAAAAAATCACTATTAAAAACAATTCAATTTACGGTCACGGTGCATGGACATGTCCAGTTAACACATTCCAAGGGGACAGGATATAAACTTAAAAATCTTAAAATATTTGTATTAAAATATATTTTACAGTTTAATGTGCTTGAAAACTACAACCTGATTACAAAAACGGAAATATGTGGAATATGTAATGAGATACTAATTGCAAAAAAAACATTAACATAGGTCATATATCTAAAAGAGGACAGTACAACAAGACAAAAGAGGTCGCATTTCTGGATTTAATTTTATTACTTTGATTTAAATTTATCATAACAATTTAAGTAAAAAAGAAAGCTGTATTCATTTGGAACGACTCTTTATTAACTAGACACTTCTATGTCATACAAACGTTAGTTAATTGCAACTTTCTTGCATGGGACATCTCACGAGTGGGTTGTTAAACATTTTGACGAAAATGCCCATAGGCGTCCCACCAAGAACTTAGGGTCCCAAGCTAACCTCACCTGCAAGTGGTGCACCTGCCGCTGCCGATCAACGGACGAGGCTCTGGCCAACAAAATATACCAATAAGCGGCAATAGGCTCGCCACCTACTTTTTACGTGGGATCAAAACACTGGCGAAAAGTGGGTGTTCAATATGCCTCTGCCTACCCCTACGGGAAAACAGGCGTGAGTCTATGTATGTATGTATGTATATTTGTTTTTGTAAGTCAAACATAGGGTAAACAGTATAATGATGGGCACCCTAAGCGGTTTCTACTACTAAGTAACAAATTCTCAGTAAAATACAAATTCAATGATATTTTCTATGGTTTTGTCGGAATTGTGTTTACATGGGTATTAATAAAAATAAAACATCGTATTTAATAAAGCCGTTTTATTAGCATTAAAATATGCTCAAACTTATTTCTTAAGAAAAGTACAATCATTGGCACCCTGGTATAGTTATTGGCAGTACCCAAAAGGTACAATCATTGGCACTGTTGGCTTAAGGCCGTGATACCCAGACAGTCTTAAGACTTGATTTCCGGATATTTATACATGTATTCTACGTATATTTATGAATGTTTATGTAACCTTCTAATATTTCTAATATAAGCCTATATTTGAGAGAAGTTTACCTAGTTCATTTACCACGTTTTATATCTTTCTTTCGGCATATTTTTCTAATGTAGCTCATTTTGTCTCTTAGATACATTGTAGCAAATGAGCCCTGTTTGAGTTTCTCACAAGCACTTTGTTCGTAATATTTTTGTCTATGCTAAGTTCTTAAGTGATATCTGTCCTGATTTCTGGGTACTTTGTAGAGAAAGGTTGCTATCTCTGTACGACCGTACCATAGTAAGTTGGGTGTAAATGTGAAGAAATATACAATCTAAAGTTGTTTGTATGCGAATTTGACGGAAAACAAACAAAAATCTGAAAAAAATATGATTCTAAAATGTGCCAATGACTATGTTGTTGAACAATTTTTAAGTACCTATAGTCATTGGCACTATCGAAAAAGACGATCCATCTATTTAATAGCGCAAAACTAACGTTTATTTAGCTTTAATTATGATAACAGATACAAATAAATAGGTACTTTTGTGTAAAATTAATTAAAAATATGTTTTTTTGCTTCGGAAAGTAACTACCTAACCTAAACATTTCATTAATTTTTTAGGCAATTTTCCTAACATTTTTTAAAAACAGTTGTTAAAGAAAAATGGTTCATTGTTAAGATTTAAATATTTGTTCTGTGTATAAAAAAATAGGTTAATCCTGCTTATGAATGTATTTCTGTGACATAATAATATAAGATTTTCCTAATATTCAGGATAATTCAGCAGAGTGCCAATCATTGGAGGGGTGCCAACATTACTAGTCGACCAAGCCAACTAGACGAATGTCAACGTGACAAAATTCAACATAATTCAATAATTATAATCTAGAAATTCCTAGTACCGATTGCAGGCGCATTGTACGTTCACACGCCGCGTTCGCACGTTACGATAAATAATTTCTGGATTATAATTGTTGAATTATGTTGAATTTTGTCACGTTGACATTCGTCTAGTTGGCTTGGTCGACTAGTACTATAGTTTCAATCAATCAATCAATCAGCCTATCGCAGTCCACTGCTGGACATAGGCCTCTCCCAATACGCGCCACAGTACACGGTCCTCAGCCTTCCGCATCCAGTCTGTCCCAGCCACCTTTTACAGGTCGTCGGTCCACCTAGCCGGGGGCCGCCCTACCTTACGCTTGCCGAGACGTGGTCTCCACTCTAGGATACGCTTGCTCCATCGGCCATCAGTCCTTCTACAGATATGGCCAGCCCACTGATTCTGTGAGCTATGTCGGTAACTTTGGTTCTTTGTCGGATAACTTCGTTTTACTATAGTTTACCCTACCTAATATAAAATAAGCAAGTCAGTAATGGTTACTGAATGTCATATCATAAGATGTTTAGATCTATGGTTGGTACTGCATGTGCTACTCTAGCTGCACAAGTAGTGCTAGCTGCAACATCAGTGGAGTTACAAACTAACTTGTAGCTCTACTTCAAGCGTATGTCTTAATACATCTGTAGTGGATGTAGCGGTGATAGCCTAGTGGTGAACATAACTGATTGCCAAAACAATGGTCTCGGGTTCAATCTCCAGTTACCCCGGTCATATACCTCAGAACCTAGTGAACCTACCTTTTCGAAGTGATGTGTGTATTAAAAATTTACTTACCCCTTCGAGGATAAAGGTGTGAAGTTATGTATATATATCCTTAGTGGGTTGAAAGCAGTGTGAGCCTAGTGGAGATACCAACACACTGCCATGCCGAGGCTGTTGGGTTCGAAACCAAGGTGTGCACCAATGACTTTTCAACGTTATGTGCAAATTGAAATGTTTGCTTTGCCAGGACCAACTGGTATAACATACCCTCTCAGGCAGAGCATGTTATACTAATGGTCCTGATTGTCATGAAGATCTATGACAGTTGTTACTCGATTTGTACCTCTGAATGTACTGACACTAGTTGAAACCATGGGCTTTTCCGCAACCCAAAGAGAGAGTAATTCTCTCTTTGTTTGAGGAAAGCCGATATTCAGTCAAATCAGTTTAAACTAATATGTGGACACTGGGTTGCCATTGGGATAATGCAGGAGGATGAGCATAATAACCAAGGATCGGAATTAAGGGTGCTAACATTGTCAATATAATGATGTTGACTATTAGTGCCATTGGTTTGTGTCTTAACATGAACCTAAAATAAAAAAATTATTTAAAGAAAACAAAAAACCCGACTGCGTAAAAAATAATAAAAAAAAAATACGTGAAAAAAAATAACTTAAATAAAAACTAAAAAGAATAGAAACAAGTTTAGAATTCTAATGCAGAACAAATTTTACCAATCACATGTTTCCAAGGGGCCCCGACTGTGAGTCGTTCTGTTCTGCATTAGAATTCTAAACTTGTTTCTATTCTTTTTAGTTTTTATTTAAGTTATTTTTTTCACGTATTTTTTTTTTTATTATTTTTTACGCAGTCGGGTTTTTTGTTTTCTTTAAATAATTTTTTTATTTTATACTTTTTAGTTATTCACTGATTTTTTGTTTGTTTATCGTTTATACTTGAAGTAAAAACTTAAATCAATAAGTAACAACATTAGCGAGGATTATTGTTTTGTTAAACAACTTTAAATCGTTATATATCCTAATCTATTTTTTTTAAATGAAAAATGCAAAAAAGGAACCTAAAGATGATTTTAAAATACCTATTCAATGACACCCCACATGACATATTTCATTGACATATATTTTTTTCATTTTGACAATATGGCGTCTGGTTGACGCTGTGGTGAATTTTGATAACTGTCATGTCTTTAGTGACACTCGTTAGGTTAAGACGAATGGATTGACGTAAGAATCATCAAAATCGGCCTACGCATTTGGTCTCTAGAACGCCACATAGAAACAAACATACATACATACATACATACATACATACATAGACTGATAAACACATTACCCTCCTTTGCGTCGTGCAGTCGGGTAATGAGTTAATATTGTTCTAACTGAAGTATATCTACAGCTGGTCACAGGCCCTCTAAGGCTCTCCACACAGACCAATCTTGAGCCACACATATCCAACCATTGCTCAATGTCATTAATATTATTTTTTAATAGTCTACCACATATGCACAACACCATCTGTCCCCAAACTAAGAAGATTTTGTACTATGAGTACTAGACAATGCATACACATACATACATATTATACATAGAAACACCCAGACCAAGACCAACATCCATGTCCATACAGCAGCCATGCTGAATAGAATAGAAAAAGGTTTATTAGATCACAATACAATTGTTAGTTGAAAGCGTGGGAGAAGTGATTGAACATCTCGAAAAGGCATATGACCGAGTACCGCGTGAGATTTTGTGGTGGGTCCTTAAGAAGAAAGGAGTGCCTGGGAAGTATGTACAGTTGATCCGTGCAATGTACAGTAGATGTACAACTCATGTCCGGTCCACAGCGGGCAATACCGGCAACTTCAATGTGGCTGTATGCTTGCACCAGGGGTCGGCTCTTAGCCCGTACCTCTTCCTGCTAATAATGGACGCCCTTACGGCGGACATACAGGAAGAGGCTTCCTGGTGTAGGTATGCTATTCGCCGATGACATTGTGTTAATTGCTGAGAGTGGCCTTGAGGTCCATAGCAGACTGACAAATTGGTGGCAAAGACCGGAGAGTGTGGGCCTGAAAGTCAGCAAAAGCAGAACTGAATACATGTTTTGCGACTTCGGCGGTCTCTCCAGTCCTGTGTCCATATCCCTTGCTGTCTATGCCCATATCAGTCTGCTCCGACTTCCGGTACCTCGGGTCACTTATTCAAGAGGACGGTGAAATAGACCGCGATATCACGCACCGGATCAACTCAGGTTGGATGAAATGGCGACAGGTCACAGGAACAACTTGCCAACTAAAGGTATATTATATAGGTACAAATCCATTATAAGACCTGTCGTATGGATCGGAATGCTGGGCCATGAAGAAGACGGATGAAAGAAAATTACATGTAGCAGAAATGAGGATGTTGAGATGGATGTGTTGAGTGAGAAGGATTGATAACTATACACTATTCGAGCTAGATTATATTGAAGACAAAAATGCTTGGGATTAATTTGCTCGGTCCCTCAGGCTACTTATGTTTGATTAGTGTTAAGTTTCATGTGAGTGTGAGTTATTGTGGTCTATATTATGCTAGTTTAGTACTTTTATATTATTATAAAGAACCTCATTAGTTAACAACAACATTATAGACACACCAGCTCATATACCTATGAAAAATTCAATGTAGTTACTAAGTTTTTAAATTGTATAGAATCAAGACGAAGAAAAGAGTGGCCCTGAGTTTCTTGCCTAATTCTTCTCACGAGGCTCTACTTTCTGAAAAGGCATTTTTTTTCAATGCTCAATTATGTTAATACTTATGCATTTAAAGTTCCTTTTTTATTTTTATTTGTATGACCTGAAGTGTCCAAAAAATTTAAACCATTTTATGGAAATAAACATATTTGAGTTTGAGTGAGTTTGATAAAATTAGAAATGAGTATATTGGAGGAAGTCTGAAAGTTGCACTGGCGCAAGAAAAGCTGAGAGGAAATCGTCTAGCGTGGTATGGGCATGTAATGAGGAGGGATGAAAAGCATGTTACTACAAAGGTGATGAATATTAGAGTTGACGGATATAAGGCAAGAGGAAGACCAAAGAAAAGATGGATAGATTGTGTAAAGGATGACATGAATGAAAAGGGAGTGAATAATCAGATGACGTCTGATAGGATAGAATGAAAGCGAAAGACATTCTGCGCCGACCCCAAGCAATATGGGAACAGGGCAGGCAAAAGAAGAATACAATTATTAGTTATAGGTAGCATAGTTAATTTAAAAACAAGATAATTAATATAAATTGATTAGACTACATTGAGCTTCATGATACAAATTAATTAACGAAAGTAATTATTCTACATACATAGAATCACGCCTGTTTCCCCGAAGGGGTAGGCAAAAGGCATATTAACCCATTCACTGCCTACCTGAAAATTAACGTCATTACCCAGGTGCCGCCATAATATGATATACAGCCTGCCCATTGGCGGTTCCGGCATCTTAATTAAGCATTCTTGCCCACCCATCGGCGTTTTCGGCATGAAGCTCTAGATTTCGACATGAACCGTTTGATATGTTCAGTTTACATGTACTGTATCGTGTTTAAAGCGTGTATGTGAAAGTATGAAATGGAGCATGAAGGTAAGGCATAACTCTCAGTTAATTCATCTAAGATGAATCAAAATCATATAAACATCTGTTTCAGATAAAATTAAGCATATGTAAATAAATCTAAAATGTCTTAAAAAACCCACATCTTTGTGCCTTTTTCAATAGTCAGGTGTCGTCAATCCCTACACTCAATTAGTTAGTTAACAAAATACATTATGTTTTACTTACAATTTAATTGTTATCTTTCCTCTTTACTATAGGTAATAATGTAATATTTGTTCAGACAATAAAACTTAATTTGGTAAAGACGACAATATGGTAGAAATCAAACGACTTTTTCAAAGAATCCTGTAAAGAACGAGATGCGCCGGCGCATCCTTTTGTTATGTTTTAGCTAGCCACAAAACTGTCTACAAAGTACCATATGTAGTTGTTAAGGTTAATTTGGCTTAGGATAACACGGACGCATAAAAAAATGTTTACTATTGTTTACCTATTGATTACTGTTCGGCCGGCCAGCCCCTTTTGCATATTATTATACCTTTTGCAATAATATATTCTATATCCGAGGCATGTGGTTGATATTACAATCGAGAAAGTATATAATATTTTCCTGAAGCTGATTAGTAATAGTATTAAAACATTATAATTTTAACTGAAATTATCATGTTTCACAAAAGGTTGTTAAAGCCTGAATAAGTGTTATGCCCGCCCATGGGCGGGCTCGGCATGAAAGGTCGGAATCGACTTTTTTCCAAACCTGAGATATCTGCAGGCCGTTTTGGTAACGAATAAATTTTAGTAAAACGAATCATTTCACAAAATTTTCCCTTTTCTTATGGTTATTGGCTTAGATATCGGAGGTCGAAATCCAACCGCCCATGGGCGGGCTTGGCTTGTCAGTTAAAACGTTTCACGACACTGAATGGGTTAACCGCCCACTTTTCGCCAGTGTTTTGATCCCACGTAATAGGTCGCGAGCCTATTGCCGCTTATCGGAACATTTAGAATGGAAATATACTGAATGGTGAATCGTGTGTGCTGAAGAGATGGAAAGAATATTTTGAAGGATTATTTGAAAGAACGACGACAGAGACATCAACAGTTGAAATGAATGGTAATGATAGCAATGATGAAAGCGATATTGGCGTGGATGAGATTTTGAAGGCACTGACCAGTATGAAATTAGGTAAGGCTGCAGGGTATGACAGGATTACAGTCGAAATGCTGAAGGCTGGACAGGGCATCATAGTTAGTCAGCTGCAGCGTTTATTCAACTTGTGCTGGAGCACCGGCCGAGTACCTGATGACTGGGCCACAGCGGTAGTTGTGGCTCTTTACAAAGGAAAAGGCTCGCAACAAGACTGCAAAAACTATAGAGGCATTAGCCTTCTCAGCATTGTTGGCAAATTGTATGCTAAAGTACTGATTGAAAGAGTTATGAAAGTAACCGACAAGAAAATTTGGGATGTACAAGCGGGATTCCGAAATTCCGAAAGGGTATGGGTTGTACGGATCAAGTCTTTTCCTTGCGATGCATAGCCGAGAAAGTTTTGGCCAAAGGTCGAAAGGTCTACTGCGCATTCGTGGATTTGGAAAAGGCTTATGATAAAGTGGTGAGGAATGAAATGTGGTCGGTACTGTCGATGTATGGGCGTTTATGAATAGCCAAATGTGTCCAAAAAGGCACGTTTGGCTGTGCATAGAAGGGTGTTACTACCTACTCTTATGTATGGTAGTGATAGTTGGGTATGGCAGAAGAGTCATGAAAGTAGAATAAATGCTGCAGAAATGAGAGCACTGAGAAGTATGTGTGGTGTCTCTCTGACTGACAGAGTAAAGAATTGTGTGATAAGAGAGTGTTGTGGGGTAAAAGAAGATGTAGTGACTAGCATCAAGAAAGGTATATTAAGATGGTTTGGGCACGTGGAGAGGATGGATGACGAAAGACTGACCAAGCAGAAATATAAGGCAAGTGTGGTAGGGACAGGACGAAGGGGAAGACCTAGGCGGACGTTCTCTGACCAGATTGGAGACATCCTAAAAACAGGACAGGTGAAAAGTACCCTGAACAGAAGAGCATGCATGAGAAATCTGATGGGAGTGAATGAAGCAAGAGAGATATGTCAGGATCGTTGCAAATGGCGTTCCGTAGTCTCTGCCTACCCCTCCGGGAAATGTATTTGTTTGCCAGAGCCTCGTCAGTTGTTCGGCAGGTGCACCACTTGCAGGTGAGGTTGGCTTGGGACCCTAAGTTCTTGGTGGGAACCCTATGCACATAATTATTCTACTTAAAAAATATTTTAAGTGGGTAGGTAGATAATATTAATACGATCGCTCGCACGCCACTGCGCCCGAGTATCGCATCGGCTCGTGAGGTGATGTCTGTGAGTGTGTACACAGTATCGCATCTCGCACACAGCGAACCATAAATCGGGCACGCAACAAAAAAATAATTTTGGCCATTTAGTATTGAATAGGTTAAGCAAGACAATCAAATGAAAGCGCCGTTGAAACAAACATTAATATTTTTATGTTAAAATTGTCAAGTGATGCCACAATCCCCACTATGTACCCAGGTTGCCAGTTGATGACGCACAGACATAAAATATCACTCTATAGCATTAATTACTTTATAAGTAACCTGCGTTTC